>JBAMBL010002830.1:1365925-2731851 GCA_037043405.1 Drosophila subquinaria
TTCGCACGTATTCTTCCGTAACCTTCTGTTATTAATCAAAAACGTATAAAAAAAACACATGCAGCTACCCTTTAGACATGGCTAAGTGAACACGTCATTAAGGAAAGTGAACAATCTGGTATCGGATTTGAAACCCTTGCGGTCTTAGCCAGAGGCCTAAGGCAGCCAGTTGGCTTAATGATTTGTAAGAATTTAAGTACATAATAAAAAAGAGTGTGGTATCAAGTAGAGCATATAATGAAAAATATTTATTGCATGTACCTTTCAAGCGTGAAAAATGTGCTAAATGTGTAGAAATCCAAAGACAGATCAGGTGTGCCGTTGTTGCCTTGGCATTTTGTAACATCCTTTGTCGTTTAGTATCAGGTTTCCGGCATTTTCAGACAAAACCATTAAGCTTTTACAGTCAAATGCATAAAACCACCAGAGAAGTGATTTGGCTTGCCTTAATTAGCTTCAATCCTTATATTTTTTATGAGTATTTATTTTTATTTTGAATGTTTAGATTATGCATTCGCAAGGGTTGGATTTAAACTGACCACTCTTATGATTTATATTGAATTTTGAGCAATCCTCATGCGTTTATTCCGAGTATTAACTTGGCTATTGGCGTCTCAGGTAGCCTGTTTGCCGGTTCAGCGAACTTCACTCGACCTTGCTCGCAGATCAAATCCAACAAATCGGATTAGAGTCGGTCACATCAGTGGGGACCACACTCTCAGTTCGTTCTAAGGTCTATAAGATATCGATATTTCGTATGACGCACATGATGACAACAGGAAATATCGTCTAACCAAAAATCAGTTCAGTTTGATATAGTTTTCGAAAGGGTTTCAATCATTTGTATATTATTTAAACACACATATTTGTGCAAATCTTGGCACAATATTCACAACACAACACAACACTTCAATATATTCATAAATTCAAATATCATTCGCTTTTTACATAAATATCTATATAAATGCTTAAGTAATCTCGCACTGTGCACACCTCCGGATTAAATTACTCCTCAGGTACCGAGCCTGTTTTTGTTATGCATTAAATATACATACAAATATACATATTCATATGTACAGTGTACTGTGCATGTGTGTGCTCTCGTGTGTTTGTGCCCGACTTCGATCTGATTGTTGTGCTGCGCGTCGTTGTTGAAATGATACTGGAAGTAAATCGAGCATAAAGACGAAGGCGAAGCCAAAGCTGCAGCTCAGCAATCGTCGTGGAGCGTCGATCGAGCGCCACTTAAGCCGAACTGCCATCGTCAGAGAGAACGTACACAGACACAGACACACACACAGACTCACACACATACAGCTAGACAGATACTGGAAGCCGGTTTCTGTGCTCTCTTTAAATGCCGTTGGCCGGCGCTCTTTAGCAGTGGCAACAACAATTACATCCAGTTGTAAACATTCTGTTCTCTTCGGTGGACCGTTCAACCTTAAGCTAATTTCTCAACTATGGTAATTGAAATACATACGTTTAATATAAGGATGCTCGACTTTACAAAGTCTAAACCAGGCGCGGGCAGTATAGGCTCTGGGAGCTATGCGGCAGCTCCTAACTTTTTTCGGCGCCGTGAAGTCGCACACAGGCAGCCCGTCATAAAAGCAATTAGACACGCTCAACTCGCGAGCAAGCTAGCAACAACAACGCACACAGGCAGCTCGAGTCGAGGCATTAGCAACAACAACGCACACAGGCAGCTCGAGTCGAGGCGTCATAAAAGCAATTAGACACGCTCAGCTCGCGAGCAAGCTAGCAACAACAACGCACACAGGCAGCTCGAGTCGAGGCATTCGAAAAGGGTTGTTGTTGTAGTTTTTGTTGTAGTTGTTGTTGTGGTTGTTGTTGTAGAGCTCCCGAGGTCAAATTTTGCGCCCACCGCTGGTCTAAACTATCCTATTTAATAATATTTATTCTTAATATACGTTTAATACAATGATGCTCGACTTTACAAAGTCTAGACTAACCTATTTAATAATATTTATTCTTAATACAGCTAATTTTTGATACATTTTAGTCTCTTTTATGTGTATGTATAAGAGTCTGCAGACACTGAACTTGTTGTGTACGTTGCTCTAATGCGAATTTTATGTGTATATTGCAGTTAAAGTTTATTTGAAATCATTGGTTTATTCCCAGACTTTCGCTTTGAATTTAGAAATAAAGTTTAATTATATTCATTGTTATTATTCGAATTTAAAATTACTGAAACTACCATCATAGAGTTACAAACATAGAACTGCACTCTTGGAATACACTAATTACCTATTTACTCTCGGAATAGCTGCATTTTAATCTAGGATAAGTACAGATCTTTATATACAAGATCAGTCTATTAAATTGAGCAATTGATTGCTGATATCTTACTATTGAAAAAATACGGAAAAGAGAGTAATTTAATCAGATTGATGGGTTTCTCATAAGAAAACTGCTTTATCCAAATGTATTAACTAATTTGATTAATTATCGATTTCAATAGATACAGGGTATTTATATGTCGATCAGACTCATCTAGAGCACTCTTAATTGTCAACAATGTAGAACGTGGGCTAAGAAAGCCTTTTAATTTGACAAAAAAAAGAAGTAAAAAATCAAAGTATCCGTAGGGATGCTTCAGTTATAGTTAGATTTTGGGTAACTGTTACCCTGGCAGCTCGAACATGTTTCAGCATGTACGAACATGATCGTAGTGTTATTTTTTTGTAGCCGCCGCCGCTTTTTTATCTTGTGGCCTGCATCTAATGCAGTGGCTCGATATTTGCACAAAAATATTTACGTTGTCGCTGTTAACTGACTGCAAGATTATTTTTGCAACAGGAAAAACACAACAAACACAGCACAACACAACACAAGACAACACAACACAAGACAACACAACAGAGCACGGCACAACGAGGGCGGCAACCTAAACGGGTTTACAAAGGCCCAAGCCCAAACCAGTACAACGCGCAGATGTTGAACTCATTTCTCATATTAACCTCTATACGAAATAAACAAAAAATAGTAGGAACTAACAACAACAAAAAAAGAGCATTTTCAATTGATGTTGTAGAGATATTGGCAACCAGAAAATTCACTTTAGGCAAGACCTAAAATCCAGTAGACAACCAGAAACAGATGAAAAACTCGAGGAGGTCCACTTAGTGACATACTTTCCCGCTTTTCATTAGTCACGTCTCAGCTCTCAGCTCCTATGGCCTAGCAACTGTCTGCTTAAGTTAAGCTAATGTTAAGTCAATAACTACTGTCTATAATTTTTTGTGTGCGATATCACCTCAGGCTGTCCCTTGGCTATGGAGTGCTCCTGTTTGAGTCTACAGTTATAGTTACAGTTACTGTTGTATGTGCACAACCACCCACCGAACTAATGACAGTCATCGGGTTAAAGTTAAACACAGCTACAATGGAATTCCATTTTTATGGGCAATACGATAACAATCGAAATATTAACGACCTGACCTTGACAATATCCCAAAACTCCAACCTCGTTGCATAGTGACCTTTGTGACTCATTGTAAATAAATTGATGACAGCATATTAATAAGGACACTTCAATGATTAATTGTAAGTGTATATTTTATTGGGTCAAGGGACGGCGAAGAATGCAGACAAATTCAACAGTCAAATAAGGATTGAATAAATTGGGCAAGAAGTCTAGTTTAGGGCAGAGCCAAGAGATTCGTCATTGACGAATATCCAAATATGGTATGGGACTACTTTTAAGGCATAGTCAAAAAGTTTGAAAAGATTTGATATTTGATATTGACTAACTCGTTATGCTGTTAATGAATAAAGCGTATCTGCTAGTCGCATTCGTTAGTTTCAAGAAGCTCCACTTATTCTAGATATTTAGATAACACAGCAAACAATCAAAAGAAACTATGTACATCCGGCATTTCCCTACTATCTTTCCTTTTAGTGGTTAAAGTTTGACTACATACTATACTATATACATACGTTCTCTGGTATGTATGTATATTATTGACTCTGGCTGCGGTTTCCCTCGGTAGACATAGTGTTGAACAGTGTCGTGTTAATATGCTTGGCATGCCATTCACACACCTCCTCCTCCTTCCTCCTTCTCCTCCTCCTCGGAGGTCACAGGTCACAACTCACGCGATTTGCCCCAACGACGGTTTCAATTTGAAATTTTTGAATTTTGACACCCTTTCGGAAGATATAAATATCTGCATTGGCGCAAATTTCTAAGTTATTTCAACTAATTTTAGTGTAGAGTTTAGTGCTGGATAAATAGTAAAAAGGGCTTTCAAGTCAGCTGCAACTTAAATCAGTTTTGGCCACATTTGTTATCTACCTAAATTACATGCAACCAAAAAGGTATATTTGGATTTAGGTTAATTGCACGTATTGTTTGGACTAAGTAAAACACACACACAGAACATACTCGTACTAATAAACCAGCCTATAGATACTGCCAAGTAATTTCGACTGGTTTGGTAGTTGATAGATCTGCGCTTACAGAACAATTAAAAGACGGCATGCTAAGCGAAATCTGGGCTTTTGAAATAGCAACATTATTCGGCACTCAACAGCTTTTATACCCTGTAATCTTAAAATATTATAGTGGAGACATTTTAGATATTTTAAAATTAAACAGGAATAATTAATTTTGTTTCTTCCGAAATATGTTCGATATAATACAATTTGCATGAAAAATAAGAAGATTCAATAATCATTATGGATACCCAGATACCAATTTACGGACTATTTTAAATAAAAATATATTAGTTAAATCTTATACATATATAACCCCTTCATTGTTCTTAAATAATATTCATAAAATGGTTAATTAAATTTAAAATTGATTGGATATTTATAAATATCTATGCGCAGGGTTATAAAATATTAATAAGTTGATTATCCTTAGTCCAATTCATTGTTCAATGCCAAATAGATCTTTAACTTTATAATACCACACTGAAAATAAGTTTCCTTTCTTCATTTTACTGACGTTTCTCGCACTACTAAAATCAGTTAAAAAGTCTCTCATAATATTGATTAAATTTCACTTTAATCTCCTTAATTAATTTGGCAGAAGGCTTTGCAACCGTTGAGTTTTTAGTTAACGACCAAAAAAATCTTTAAATAGACATTTGCATTTTACATTTAGAAATAATACCGAGCACATACTTTTCTAACACAAAATTTGTTTTTAATATTTTAATATTTTATATCATTGCTTTTTTATTAATTTATATATTTTTCTTTTGTTACGGAAGAGCAAACGTTACTTTATTATTGGGCAGCGAATGCCAGACTAAAAAAACGCCCGCATAAAAAAGTACAAGCAAGTTAACACAAAGTCTTGACCAGGTCTAAAGGACCGTGGATTTGATTTGCATATGGCATTAGCGAGAGAGAGAGAGAGAGAGAGAGGGCTATGAATATTTCTAGTCTCTGGAATATAAACACGTAGCCTGCACTGGAACTTGGAATATGGCCCTGGTCATTTCTACTTGCAACAAATTCAAATTAATTGGTAACACAAGAATAGCTTGAAGGCTAACAAAGGGTTGGGTGCAAAGCAACACTATGGAATACCAACTAAAAATGTTTAAAAATTAAATATGACGAGATTGTTCTAAGGAATTTTGTGTACAATAGAATATCAAATGATTGTTGGTCAGATTTGTTCTTAGTACTAATTATTTAAATATATTTGGACAAGGACAAGTGTTTGGGATGTTTTTGGGCAATCGAAACACCCTAATGGCAGTTCTTGTAGTGACCTCTCTGTGGCTCTCGCCATTGGGTGTAGAACCATGGTAACCGATAGTGGTCATAACAAGCGACTGGACTTTCCATTAACTTATAGAAATATGTATTTCTGGCCTGGAGGCCGACCACGTTATAAAGTTCCGAGTATAAATATTGCGGTGACGAATTCGAATTGTGGTTTTTGCTCCACATATTCCACATTTATGTCCGGCAACCAGCTGAAACAGTGAGGCACTATTCCATATGTTTCTCTTTGAGTTTGAGTTGTAGGCACGACTTTGAGTTTCCGGAATTTTGCCAGGGGTTGACTTGTTGAGGTTTCATTTGCATAGGCCACAGGCCACAAGAGTCATCGGCCCAAAGGGAATTGTTTAATTATTACTTATTTGACTTGACTTTATTCGTCTGTCCACGCAATCCAATGTGACCACGGCGGCTGTTGAAAACTCAGCTTCAACTTTAATGACATTTACTTACAGAGCACTTTCACTCTGATTTGCGTGCCTCCGGTAAACATAATAATAAATGCCACTAGGCCATATTTTCATAAAGAATTAACTGATAAATTGGGGTCATGCATATTTATAGGTTGGAATAACACGCAGAATTCTTCAAATTTCCAAACCATTTGTTGGAATAATATTAAAATTAATTTATTTTTGATAAGCACACGTAATTGAGAAGTTATGAAAATGAATTCCAGCGTATTTATGTAGTCATAATTTAATCAGAATTTATTTATAATGCATAGATATAATTTGTATTCCTAATTAGATTCATTATTTTCTCGAGCTTTTATTACAATCATTTTAAAAATTTGTTCTTCAAAGTTACGCATACAAAAATGATTAGCAACAAGTGTTTTAAAGTATTGCCAAGTGAATAGCTTTAAAATTGAATTCAAAGATTTTAGAAATTAATTTGGATTATCCAAAAGATAAAACTTTAGAAGATGCTGAAGAATAATAATAATCCATTATAAGTACATCTTATATTAAACTTAATAAAAGTTCACAGCTACTACATTTCAATAAATAAGTTACAGGTGGATAACTTATCAAGGTAAACTCGATGCCTAAGCGAAAGAAGTTTTGTTGGAGCTGTTATTAAAATGGGATTTTAATTGTAGATCATCAGGCTAAGTATTACCCCCTCGCGTGCTTCAAGTGTCATCTCAAACGATGACAAAAAAGTGCTGAGAAATGCCATTAAAAATCTTAGCAAAGTTGTAAAATTACCGCACCTACTTTATTTAACACAGACGATAATTTGGGCTGGCTCACAAAACATTCAGACACGAACCTGGCACAGGTTCCAAATATTGTCATGGATATATGTAAAGATGTATATAAGTATGTAACTTAACTAATGTATGTACAAATACATGCTAACGGTATGTAAATAAACTATGCGCTTATGATTGTGAAAGTTCCAGCAATTCATAAGAATTTCCAAGTCTCTGTATAAATATGTGTATTTATGTAAAGTATTTACTCACCATAGAACTGCGATTGCTGCCGCATTGAACTGTGAGTTATTGTGATTATTATTATGAGTGCATGGAATTCGGAGGCAGGACACGGCAATTGCGAATCCTTGCAGCTGAACCTTTTCCACCCGGCGAGAAGTTGTAATTGTAGTTTGTGAATGGCTTCATTGCGTTCAAATTGATGAATTACTGTTTTATTTGGATGATTATTCGCGAGTATTGAACGAATATTCGAACTGATTTCACATTTGAGTGCACCAAACATCCGTTTGCTGACCGACTCGAGAACGAACTGAAAAATGCAATGCCCAGCTATAGTTTTGGGCTTTATTGTAAATTTTATAAATGCACATATACACACACACACACACACACACTCACACACACACACACACTTGAGTTGAGTTGAGTCGAAGTGCGACGAGCTGCGATGGCGGCGCCGCAGCGTTTGCTTTGCGTTTCACGTGCTGACTGTCAAAGTAAATAAAAATAACAAAATGGCTTCACCTGGCACCTGTATCCTGGCAACATTCATTTAAACACCTTGGACGGGCCCCCAATGTATGGGTTTGTATGGGTATATAGAGTCATCGGCAGCAGGCTCTGACTCCGCTCTAAGTTGGAGCACGTTGAGAGTTCCTGCCGAATTTTACCTTCTGCTGGCTGCTTATTAAAATCCATTTGCAATTCTTTCCCTCTCTTTCGTCATTGCATTAGACAAATCCTCTACCACGGACACAACCGACAAAAACGTCTTAACGCTTAACGTGCTGCAACTGCAAAACGAGCAAAATATTTAATGATCCCGTTTGTTTATTGAATTGCAGTCAAAAGTTTTGGCACTAACGGAAACCCTGCCCGGCTTCTTTACCCTTCACCCTCCACTCCCCACTTACCCCTCTCATCAGCGGTGGTACGCATGGGTTGGTAAGTTGCAACAGCAACGGTAACGGCAAAAGCCAATAGCGGCAACACGTCTGTCATAGTCATAGTCATAGTCATAGTTGGGAGTCCCACGACGCCCCCAAAAAAAGTGAAATAGCTTCTGTCAATATTCTGTCAATGGTCCCATGCTTACCTTTATGGCAAACTGGGGTGCTTGGGCTAGGACTCACTGTATGTGTCTGTGAGTGTGTGTGTGTGGGTGTGTTTTGCATGTGGATGTGACTCTGTTGCTCGACTTTCTCTTTCGTTAAATATTTAATCGATCTGTGGACTTGGGAATTCGATCTATTATTAGTTTGCAAGGCTTTTAAACAAATGTTTGAACAATTATTTTCTATTTAATTTTACATACTCCCAGAACATTTACATTTAAATATATTTTTTTAATTAAATTTATTTTGTTATTTAAAACTATTTTAATTTTAGTTTTTAATTTAAATTTATGTTGTGCTTGCTGCTTTTAGATGGAGAGTAAATAAATAAATAAATAAATAGATAAATAAATAAATAAATAAATAAATAAATAAATAAATAAATAAATAAATAAATAAATAAATAAATAAATAAATAAATAAATAAATAAATATATAAATATACAAATGAAAATTGTTAAAATGGCTATAACTCCTTTTTACATTTGACAAATCATTTAATTTATCATGGTTTTGTACTCTCAGTCAGCATTACTAGCAGGGCAAAAGAAAAATCTTAATAATTGGCATAGTTTACAAACTTCGGCAAAAATTTGATAATTAACAATATACGTTTTAATTCGAGCCTTGGTTTGAGTTCATGCAAATAATGACTTTATTTTCTAATTTTCTTTTAAATAACATTATGAACAGTAAAATATGAAATTTATGTATTGCAATTTAAAAGGGTATTTAAAATTCTTTCTATTTCTTGTCATTTTCTATGCATTTCTTATGCTTAAAACATTGCAATTCTATCCACATGCCAAATATTTAACAGCTAGATGAACTGTCTGCCACACAGTCTGACAGACAGGCAGATCAGTTAGCACGAACATGATAAAAATGCATTCAAGTTTGACGACAGGCTATAGTAGTACTTGTACCTTTGACAGCAACATGACAAAAAGAACTCACAAGGATTGAACAAAACAATGATATGTCAACCACTGTGCGCTTACAAACAAAACTCAACTCAAACTTTTCATTGAAAATGTGACGTCACGCAATGTCTTGAATTTATGTGTTTGGTTTTATTATTATATTTATATTCCTGATCCTATCATGTATGATAGGAGATCAAACAACAAACAACTCGTTCAAAGTGCTTCTCAAAAATATATTTAGATGCCATGTCAGCTTCTTTCGTTTCTGGCTAAAACGTTCACACTAAAGACAATTGGCCAAATTAGCTAAAATAAATGTATACAAAAAAGAAAAAAAAGAGATTTCTGTTGCCGCCGTTGACGTTGTTGTTGTTGTTTGTGGTTGTCGCGTCTTTTGGATGGAATGGCAATGGTCAAGAAGCGTATGCTTTTTGCAAGCCGATATCAGGTAAGATACGTCAACGTCAACATCAATGTAGCAATGAATACACATGGGCAGCATTAGGCTCCGGCAAAGAGGGACCGAGGAGGACCGCATCGGGGCTGGTACCCAACCCATAATCGGAGCTACACGAGGAAATGTCAGTCTTGATAAAATATTGTCTAGAATACATTCTTATTCAGCTGAAGTCGCGTCGAATGCTCAAATGCGCAAACGCTGGCTGCTAAATGTTAAATGGAATAGTTGAATCTACAGACAGACTTTAGTCTTTAGTCTTAGACTCCCCGTTTAGCTGTTAAGTTAAGGAGAGAATGACGCTTTGTCGGCAATTATTTGTGGCGGTGTGAACCGATGGATTTATTGCCCTAACAGCTAATCAAGAAGCTGAATTTATCGCTGACTTCGTTCGACATTTGGAGGCTGTATTCTCTTCCTCTCTCGCTCTATCTCACTCTCACTGCTGCGCATTCTCTTGCTCTTTCCTTCTGGCACTATTGTCCAAAATGGTCCAGTGCCATGGGAAAGGAAAAAGTGCTGAGTGCTGTGCAATCAGTCGATCGGACAAGTTTAATTCAACAAAGACCTCAGATACTGGCATTTAAATACGAGTTCTCGTAATTTAACTACTCTTTAATTACGTGACTGCTTTCTTTGACAATGGCATAGATACTGGGGATACCAGAAACCAGGCAAACCTATTTAATTCTCTCTCTTTGATTTGATTTTTAAAAGATTTTTATGGCAAAAAAATATTTCAATTAATATGTTACAACTATTAAAATAATTTGACTTAAGATTATGATTTATTAATCATGAAATTTATTGTTATTACTTTATTACTTAAATATTTTAATTTCCGAAGCTAACATTTGATAACTTTTGCTTAAACAGTTGTCCAAAATTTTAGTGCTTTCCTTTTTAAAGTTAATCTTTCTTTATGAATGTATTATATCAGTTTCTGAGCAGAAAATTGGTTCCCTGGGCTTTACTATAATATTTCGACAATGGAATAAATAAATCTATGCACTTTTATGATTTCAATTAATTTGAAGTTCCACTGCTGATTTTATTATGTAAGATACATTTTAGTTTCCGCTTAACGGTTAGACTGAGCGCAACAATTCTGAAAAGTCGTAGGAAACAACTTTTCCTTTGATTCGGCTCTGGAGCTTGAGATACGAGTGCGACTTCGGGTTTGGCATCGGCATCGGCATGAGCTTCAGCTTCAGCTTGGGTCCCATCATTTTAGTAATTAATAGCGGCTCATGTGCGGCAATTTAAATAGCCGCTAATTGTAAGCACCACCAAACCAGAAAACCTGTTCAGACGTGGCCAGGAAATGGCCAGCACAGTGGTTCGCTGCACTCCTTTTGATATTGTAATTTCGCTCTTAATGTTAGCGCATATTTCATTTGCATTTTGTTCGCAATCTTGTTTTAACTTGAGCCGAGTATAGAATGGGAACTATGTGTATAAGAATAATCACATACATACATAGGCAAGTGTGTACATGTATTTGCATAGTCAGCTTAGACGTTTTATGTTTATGAGGATGCATTTATTTAAAAAAGAGTTCTTTTATCTACAAATATGCGCTAATTATACCCTGTAAGCATTCGAGTAATTGTCATCTTTGAACTATAAATACTTGATCATCTTTAAGCCAAGTTATCTCTCTCTTTATGAGTACGTATGTGTTATTTATCTATTTATAACTCTATAATCTGGTACAGGTTATTTTTTAGTCGTGTACTCTCTGCCAGGAACATCTCCAACTTGTATCATTTGCCTTAATTGCGCTTGCCTTAAGCAAAATCTCAGAGTGTAAAATATTTGCACCTGTTTTTACTTACGCACTTCCTTATGTACTTATTAATGTACTTACTCATGTATGTACCTACATACTTGCGCAGCTGTTAACTGCTCAATTGATCTGCATAATTTGTTGTGTGGCGCTTAGTATCTCAAGTTCAACATCATTAGCTCATTCACCCTTGTAACTTGAGATTTCCTAATTTGGCCAAGTCAAGGAATGCCAAGATATGCGGAACTCTGACCGTTTATGAACTATAAAGTTATCCACATGAAATATTTAGAGTTTACAGTGATCTTTACTGTTAAAGCTCCTGCAGTTTTGGCACTTTAAATTATTATGACTTCAAGGGTATTTAGTGTTCGACATCCGAAGTGCACTGTTCTTTCCTGTTTGCAAAATAATAAATTACGTTATGAGCCAACAAACGGTAGCCGCATTTATGACGTTAATAATTTTAAATTGTTCAAAGTCAATGCTCTTCCTCTTACGTCTGTTACCTATAAAGTATGTCAAGAAATCTTTCTGACAAAGAAATAAATATCACACATTTTATATTGCAACAAATTCGATTTTTTAAACAGATTTTTGTTTAAATATAAATATAGCTTTTAGCTATATTGTCAAAGCAAATTCTGCACATACTGTATATTCCCACATATATTTGTATACTTCTATTCTGAAGTGTTAACTAACTAGTTCTCAGTATTATCTACTTAAACCAGAGTTTGCAACTTTAGTTGGCCTATTTCTAGCAGCTCAGTCGCCGAATTTCAAACTCGTATGGTCAGTATTCCCTCGAAGTTCGAACATCGCATGGATGCTCTAATGGCTGTTGCTGTTGCCTATCGCAAACTGCGATTTTTATGGTCTGGATCAATTTCAATGCCTTGCTTCCGTTAGTTGACCCGAGAACCTTAAGAATTTGAATTGCTATTGAAAATTATGGTACATGGAGACGAAATAGCTGGCGGCCAAAGAAAAGTGTTAGTCAACAAGCGTCAACAGGGAACAGGCAACAGACAACAGGCAACACAGCCGTGCAACAAGTTTTTCCCATTCGCAATTTTCAGATCTTTGTCTACAAAAGCATTTAACCTTACGTGGTCCATGGGCAGCGATGTTAGAAGGCTAACACAGACACACACACACACACATACGAATAAATATGCATATATGTATTCTGCACTCGTCGCTGTATCTTGCAGCAGTAATTAACGGTTAGATCGAGTTATGTTAAATGTATAGCGAATAAAATGTATATATGAATACTTAAGCACTGATTTGAACTACGAAGGGCGGGTCTATAAATAGAAGGAACAAAGATCTGACCTTCATTTTATCTAAGAATTTTACATACCCATAAAATTAAAAAGTTAAAGTATGTGGGACACAACGAATTTGATAAAAAAAAAAATATAAAAAAATTATTGAAGGGTATATGTAGAGAATAAATTTACATACATATATTAAGAACATAAGAAAACAATCTTTTAATAACTATTCTTTATTGGCTTTTGAAATATTTTAAAAAAGTTACCCGAAACCACTTTTAGTATCATTATCAATCAAGAAATTATAAATATTCGCTATATGTCTATGTTTTGTATAAGTTTAAGTAATTTTTAAATATTATATAACTATATAACAAATTTACTAAGTAAGAAGCACCATTATGTAGAAGTTTCGATGTATAACGTTTTTTTGTTACAAAAGTACAATAAACTTTTAACAACTTACGAAAAATTTATATAGATATATAAAATATATAGAGTTGCTTAGCTTAGATTGTATGATAGCTAATTGTTCGCTTTATTTTTGTTGGTCCGCTTAGTTCTCGTGCCCTTCGGTATTTTATGTGATGTAATGTAGCTAAAAGCTGAGCTTTAATTGTACAGTTTTATTAATGATATGATACTATATATTAAACATTCTCTTTTTTGACTCTCAATTTCATCTTTAACAAATGATCGAAACGGTTTGCATAGCTAAAATCTAGCCTCTGATTTTCTATTCGATTTATGAATTTTTAATCCTTTAATGAATTTTAACTAACGAATCTTAAAAATATTGATATATTGAAAAATTTACTAAATTTTGTTGAAAATCAATTTAGTTAATTAAAAAAATTTTCATGAAGAATATACAACTCCCAGGAGTTAGTTCATTTTAGGTCATTTGCAGAATTAACGCTCAGTAAGTTATAGCAAAAGGAGTTGATTAAATGTTAAAACTTTATATTTAGAGGTTTTAGATGACTACGAACAAATTTCTTAGTAATTTGCATACCTACAGGTTTAAATAATTAGCCTTGTTGTACACAACTTTTACGGACGGAAGACAGACTGAAAACGTACAGACGATTTTCCTCAATGTAGATTCGTACTAAATTGAAATAAACTATCTAATTTTAGAGAGATTTGTGATACATACATAATATGTTATGTGTTAAGGGTAATAATGTCACGTGCACCAGGTACGATCGAATTCACATTTATTGTAAAACCAACGGGTTATCCAGGCATTTCTCTTCGTCATTTTGCTAGTCTCGTTATCAATATTGAATGTCTTAAGGTCAAGCTGTAAATAAGATATATTAATTTTAAGAGTAAATGCAATATGCACGTATATATTTACTATTGGCTGTGGAAAGATGCGCTTCATATCGACGCGATGCAGGTGCTCCTCGTGGGCTCTCCTCAACCATTCGTATTCCGTGCCACTCATGCAGGGCAGGCACAGGTCGCATTCATCTCTATTGCAGGACTTGTCACAACTGTAGCTTTCACATTGGTTTAGGCCAGTTACCAAATTCTTCTCAGCAGTTACCATTTCAGACGGTCTGCAAGTATGATGGATTTTTAGCAAGTCATTTATATTAACTAAGAATATTTACATACATGTTACGACTGACTCCTGATTCGCTAACTGGAAGTATGCCCAACAGGTTGTAGACACTGTACAGCACCTGCTCGTAGAGCAGAGAATTGGGTTTGAAGTGAGCCGAAGAAAGATTGGGTGACATGTTGGCTTCCATTAGATAGACCTTTAGGTTCTCATCGATGAAAAGATCAAAGCGCAACAGATCAAAGAAATTGTGTGTCTTATATGAACGTAGAGAGCCAACAATATCCTGTTCCTTGGCCAATATTGTTGAGCGTATTATGCTTTCAACTTGTGGCCATATTTGCGAGGGATCCATGGACTGATCCCGCACATAAGCTTCAAAGGAACCACGCATGCTGCCGCCGTAGCTGTTGTAATACTTCCGCAGCGAGGGAACTTCCCAGGTGGGCAAGTAATTGTCACCCACAACGTATTTGTCCAGGTCCTCGGCATCGAAGGGATAGTACTTGACGGGACAGTAACGGAAGAGCACATCTCCAGTGTAGATATAGACACGCAATGGATTCACAGATGTGATCACCACATAAACACCAATATCGAACTTATGGCCATCAACCAAAAATGGTTTCTGAATGAATTCCTGCACAAATGAATCATTCGAGTTCAATGCAATCTCACTTGGTGCTCGGACCTTGATATGTCGATGCTCGTTGTGCTTCTGCACGAAGAGTGCATCCGGATTTTCTGATGCATATTCCAGAAATTCATCCCGCTGGCTGGGCAGACGAAAGGCACGCGGTAAAAATGGCAGTCTGGTCGTACACAAGTCCACCTTGTTTGTTAGAAAGCCACAGCCGGGAAAGTGATTTACCAATTGATTTGGACCCAGATTCTTCAGACTAGGCATGCGGCGAAATGGATAATCATGGGCCCAGAGAAGATCCCATTCACCTTGGTCCAGTTCGACGCGTTTGTAGCCGAACTTGTGCAGCACATTCACCACATGCACCAAGTGATCCTCTACGGGACTGAGGCTATAAATCGCATACGTCGGATGACGAAAATCCGACGTGACATTGACTGTATTATCCATTTTAGAGACTTTCATGTGGTCCGACAGAAGCTCCACAAATATGGCTGTGAGAACTGTGGCCGCCAAAAATAGCACAACCGGTCGCAATGGGATTGTGGCCAGAGTTGGCCTCGATGGCTTTGCCGGGCCTTCATCAAACTGAAAAAGGTGAAAGTTTTTAATTCCAACCTTTACTTTGCAGGTAATTGCGTATTTGGCAATTCCCTTACCTTATGCACATCTTCCACATCTTCATTCACTTCGTCTCTAAAATTTGGCTTCATTTTGAGAGTCACAATCTGTAAATACCAAAATGCATTTAACTATTTCAAACCGCTCATTTAAATTTAATTTTCGGGTAGGGCAATAAATTATTTCTACAATAAAAAACTGTTGACATTCACATGTAAACGTCATCAGCTGTTTTTCTTCTTCTGCAATATTGTTAGCACTGTGGCGCGAATCTAAAACTGTTTCAAAATGAGGCCTCGTCAACGCTTTACAGCACTGGTGGTCAAAAGTATATCGATAACGATTATCAAAGTAACGTGCAACCGCAGTCGAATTCAAATCTTTATTTAAATTTTTATTTTTAAGCGTCACATTTCAAACTACGCCGACATTTTTACATTAGTTCACATATTTCCTTGTATTTGTTTTTCTTAAGCTTTTTAACTTTCTTTTATTTGTTTTAGAGGATTTGCAAATATGTATGTTTCGAGGCGTTTGCGAGATCAAAAGGAACAGCAGAAGAAGAAGCAGCTGAAGCTATTGTTCAAGAAAGTCGTTCGACAAGTAATTATTAACACGCAGTGGGTTGATGAGGACAATGAAGGAGATCAGAAGAATTATACTTTTACCGCAAATGCTGGGCGAAACATTGCATTGTTGGTGCGCACAAAGCGAAAAAGCGGAATGCTTACGGCCAAGGTAAGTAGCTAAAATATATATTAAAACTTTAAAAAATGTATAAATAATTGCAATGCAAAGGATAAAACCTTAATACGTACTCCCAGCCATTTACGGACAATAGCTGATCGAAAGAAATTGTGCTCGTTATTTGCAGGATTACGATGTTTTCATAATATTCCGCCAGTTTGTATGAATTTCCTTATAAATATTCGGATTTCATTAGTTGAATATTTATTTTAGAAGTTACGTGCTCGTTTGGTGCCCTGCGCCCAATTAATGTCAATCAATGCAGGACGTACGATCATTAGAGAGGGCGATGATCCGCACACAGTAGTTTTTATTGTAACTGGCGAAATTGAGATGTCGAAAACCAAAGCCACAAAAGTAAACATTTATTATTATGTTTATATTTTTTTATTAATCAATGGATTTATACACTAAGAATAAGAAGTCTGAAGGAAAAATAATGTTCGGACCAGGGGATTGCATTGGCGACTTGGAGATGACAGAAGAATGCTTCCGTCTGCATACTTTCATAACTAGGTGTATGTACAAACTATACATATAATATAATTATGTTTGAAGGGCTTTATTTGTAGACATTTACTAACAATATGATGATTTAATGATGTCGCAAACAAATTCTTAAATTTGTTGCACATTTTTATTGTATTTGGTTGTTGCTTAAAAATAAGTAAAAAAAATGAGGTATTGGGATTGCTAAACACGCGATATGCTATAACATAAGTTTGTAAGTCAGTGTAGACGCAGAGCGAAAATTTCAGCTGTTTCGTGACCCAAAGCAAAGGCCTGCGCCAGCCAATTTAATCAGCAATAAAAAAAGTTAAGTCCTAATTCGATTCAATCAAAATGAATAGCAAAACACAAACTTCAGCCCCTTTTTAGCCCTTTCTGTTTTAGGGAGTCCTACTACAATGTGCCAGGAGTTGCGCCCACTACGTAATGCAAATATAGGTTGGCACAAACAACAACAATCCCCTCAGACCCCTCCTCAGATCCTTTAGGCTCTTCAGAGCTTCCAAACGATTCTCAATTTTGCTTTCACTTCGCAACGATGGTGCTTATTATTTGTATTTTTTTTCTGTGTTTGTGTTGCTTTCGACATGTTTTCCTCTTTTGGGTAATCGGTTGGGAATCTTCAAACGAATTGATGTACTCTATTCCCATTTCGCAACTGCCATTGGTGGCCATTGAACGTACTTTTTGTGCAACGGCTGTTCCATAGCCCAATGTGAACTTCTGGCATTGTTCGAGGATGATTTTGAGTCTGTTCTAAAGCCTTACATGAAGAAGGTTTGGATTGAGAAGCAGAAAGCCTTAAAGGCTTTAGACTATTTTAATTTTCTGGATGACGAACAGGTGAGTTATCTTTTGAGTTATCAGTTTACCTTTCTCTATATTCATTGTGTCTAACAGCTTTTGAATGCGTGCAAAATGAGTTCCCTTAGGCAGTTTAAGCCTCTGGATACGATTTACTCCCATGACAAGGGCACACTGACAAATGTTCACTTTGTGTTGAGTGGGGAGTGTGTTATTCTTCAGTGCCTTAACTTAAAGGTATATCATTTATTAATACAATACAATACAAAAAGAAGAATTTGGATAGTACATTTCATAATAATGATTAAATAAAAATATTTTTTACAAAGGTGCGAAAAAGAAATGGTAAAAAAGTTTATGAGCTTTTAGACACAATGGATGAAACAAATTTAAGTGCGGATAGTGATTACGATATCAAAAACAAGGCAAAGCAATCCGCATTTAGTTATAACTTTAACGATGAAGAAACTGAAACTGAAAAGAAAAAGGTAAGTTAATAAAAAAACACTTTAACTTTTTGTAGTATTAAATCAAGTATAAATATAATAAAATATCAAAAAGCATAGGGTATTATTCAGGGCGTATTTTTAGCACTATTAATTCGATTTAAATTTTCCAAATTTTTTTAATAAATTTACCTGACATAAACAATACGCAGTTTGCCAAAATGAAATTGAAAGATATAGAAAAGATGTGTGGTATGGGGATTGGAAAAGAGCCGCCGATTCGTAGACAGACATCGCATCGGATAAGAAGTTCGAGTAATGAAGATAGCGAAGAAGAATTGTCATATTACGAGGAAGAAAATCGCATTGAAGAAGATCGCTCAGCTTTATTCGACTATAATGATAATAATAAAAAAATGGTAGTGCAAAAATCGAACAGAAATTCTTTAATAGAGACAGAAGATAGCACAGAGTCCACTGAATCTGAAATATTTAATCAAGAGTCGGTCTTACGTTTCGCACCAAGTGTTCATGTAAGTTTTAGCGACTTCAACAAATGTTTTAATCAATTAATCCTTTTTTATTCATAGTTTGAAACTTATGAAAGCCATTTTATTGATGTTGGATCCATAACATTTGGTGGCATCTTTGGATTGGGCGAGAAGACGCAGCATCGTGTGATTATGGCCCGAGATACAGTGCAGTGTCTGTTGTTACCGCGTTTCTTTCTACTGGACCCGAATCTAAATCCCGGAAATATATGGCAACGTCGGCTCTTCTACCTAAATTGCATTATTCCATCTAGGGAAATGCTATTCCATGATTTTCTAAAAAATCTTGATTGGAAAAAATTTAAATCCGATTATTTAAATGAAAATTTGAAACCAATCGCAAATGACGTCGCAACCGTTGATGATATACCAATTTTGTGTCGCATTGAAGAAGGCATAGAAGATGAATAAATAAAATTGAAAGTTTCAAAACAAATTAATTATACTAGATGTTTTTGAATATTTGTCGAAACTACAGTAGAATTAACTATTTCTGCTTAAACCCTGGTCAGTTCCTTACACGTACGTTTCAAATTAGAATTTACTAATAACAACCATTTCTAAAAACTGAAATATATAAGAATTAATAAATTTCCATGAATAAAGTTAAGCTAACAGTCCCGTACTGCCAATTTGCCATTGCCAAACTGAGTCAACATTGTTGTGGCTACTTTCTGGTAAACATGGAAACGCTTAACAATGCTTCCAGTTTCCAGGCACACAACGTTGAGCTCCTTCAACAGTATTGATTCAACGTTTGCAGTGAAAGTTTGTTAAATTGTGAATAGCATTTTATTATTTTTGGCTATGGCCGGAACAAATTTACCCAGAGTACCGGAGGGTCTAAGGGACCTAATGAAAGCCTATACCAAGGAAGTTTTACGTGAAAAACCAACGAATCTTTATGAGTTCTCGTCCGACTATTTTGAAAGAATTGCGGCTGGTAGAGTGCACCACAAAGTGCTTAAGTACGAGCCACCGCAAAGTTATGAAATCATTATGAAAAATCGCATACGACAACAAGTACCGATTTCACTTGTATTTAACATTATTCCCGATAATCTCACCGAGCTGATTAAGAAGTTCATTAAAGCTGTGCTCAGAGAAAAGCCCGAAAATTTACTTGTTTTTGCTGTGGAATATTTCCAAAGGCTTCGCAACACTCACTCCCCACGCATGGAGTATACCAAGTACTCGGCCTATGAGAAGTATAGTGAGGAGAAGGGAAGCTCCTTTGCTCCGCAGGAGAAATGTACTTGTGGTCGCATACTGAGCTCAAAAACAAGAGAATTGGAAACAGCCATTGAAGAAGAGGAAAAACCTAAAGACTCCACTCATAGCATTCAATACTTAAAAGCAGTCTGCATTATTCAAAAACAAATTCGAAAATACTTGAAAGAAAAGCGCGAAAAAGGCAAAAAGGTTAATTCCGTATCGAGTGAAATTTATAAAAGTCAGGAATATATGAATGCTATATTCTTGATACAAAGACAATTTCGGCGTTATTTGTCGAAAAAGCGAGCTGAAAAGGCAGTTGAGCTGAAAAGGGAGAATCGATACGATTCAGTTGAATATATGAATGCCATACGTATTATACAGCGATACTGCCGGCAATATTTGCGTAAGAGAGTCCCGAAACGACAATTAAATGTCAATAAAACGCCTTCCAGGGAAAGAAAACTTTCAGTTACGACAGCAGCATTTATTATTCAGAGAGCATTTAAAAATATGGTCAAGACACGGAGGGCCAAGAGACATGTAAATGCCGAGCTCGACCAAGGCGATGAGGTCAACGATAATGCCTCCGAGGCAGCCTCATACACCTCCGCATCCACGGCTCTGCTTTCCACCGAGTCGACCTACGAGCACATCGAGCTGGGGGGCAGTAACTATGATGAGGGAGTCCATCAACAAACCATTCGAGAAGATGAGGAGGTTGAAAACGACAACACCAACAATCTTCAAGGTGAATTTATAACAAAGGATTCTAAGTCGAAGGGGAAATCAATACATTCAGATGGAAATGGTAAATAATTGCAATCGTGTATTTTTATAAATTCTAATTATATTTAACTATTTTTAATATTCACCCAATTATTACTTTCAGATTTAGATATTGGTAACTTACATGAAGAAATGGATAATAGAAAAAAAAGAGGATTATATGGACAGAAAAGTCGTAGGGATATACACAATGAGCCTAACTATGACAAACCTATTACGAGTAGCGAAAATTCGGAGGACTTTCCAAGTGAAACGGAAAATATCAAAAACAATATATTAAATATCGATTCAATGTCGTCTTTAGCTGAGCAAGCTGATGATAAGAAGGCCATTGAAGTGGAAGAATCTATTACGAAGAGTGTTTCCCATCTAGACAGCATCGAGAATTCTACTACTTCCCATCAACAAGATCCGGAAGACCCCTCTCTGAAAAAGAAAATCTCAGTTTCCGATAATATTATTAACGCAAATCAATTAAAAAATATAGAAGAATCTATAATTGATGTAAACGCCGAGGTGGAAGATAAGAATGAAAGTAATACAGAGAAGTCAATTAAGAAAAGTATTTCCAAAGCGAATAGCTTGGAAGCAGATATTCAGTCTAATAATCTTGAGAGAGCACCATCCTCGGAAAACTTTGATCTACCTAATAAAACTAAAAATTCAGAAGAACCTATCGTAAAAAGTACTTCTCAAATGGAAAACTTGGGAACTGTTCCGCAGTCTGATGAACTTGCCAGCTTAACAAAATTGCAAGGACCTTCCGAGGACATTTTTATTGATGTAGATAATTCAAAGATATCAAAAGGAGATGAGATTGTTGGCTTAATCGATTCTATAGCAGAGCCCAGTTTAGACACTGCAATTAACATTAGTGAAAGCTTACAATCTTCTAATCAAGCTGTGCTGTCAGAGACTGAGCTTAATCAAAATTTAGAAGGAGTTAATAATAATGAATCTCCTAAAGTAGAGCTGGAACAATCATTAACATCATCAGTTAGTATTGAAGATAAGCCAACAACTGCTGAAGGAAACCCATTGAAGTCCATGGAAATTAATACAGGTAAATATATAAATAAATAAGTATAGATTCAAATTAAATTATCTTTATTTCCTCAATAGATGCAAAGGATTTAATAACCGAAAATTCAGACGAATCTGGTAAACAAATTACAGAGAACGATTATTCAATAGAGGTAAACAGCCTTCAGACTCTTTTAGGTACTATGAAAGAAAAGAATAATCAGGACGAGGCGATATTAGATATTGAAAGTACGTATACGAAATATCCGTATCTGTAAACTGATAAGGAATGACGAATCTTAAATTATTATTCTTACAGAATCAACTACACTTTCTCCAACCCCTACGTCAAAATCTGAATCCGAGAGTACAGCAGTGACTAAAGATCCTGAGACAATTGAAGTTTTCAATTTAACACCAAAAATAAAATCTGCTGATAGTACGTCAGAAAGTGAAATGCTTGAAAAACCTACAACTAATGTATCTAATTCAGAAGCTGAAAATGCAAAGGAAAGGACACCCAGCAATAATATTGGAGAATCAATTATAATTCATAGTGTACTACCGGGTGAAGATGATTATGAATTGTCGCTTTCATCTGACGTTCCCTTGATTCCAGATAATAAAAGGAATGTAACTGAAAGTGTTCCTGACAGCACTGAAAGTACAGAAGAGAATAAGAACGTCGAAACAATTAATACAAATGAACACGAATTAAAGAAAGATTCTTCCGCTATGACAGATATACAAAAAGTTGATAATCTCGAAAAAAGTAAAACAACAAAGGAAAATTCTCAAGATATAGATGGACTTTCCAACGAGTTAGATTCGCCTATTAAGCCAAGCGAAATAGCTGGTGTCACTAAAAATATTAAACATCTGGAGATAGAATCAAGTCAAAAAGCAGAAGGTGACTTGGACGATATTGATTTAAGCGATGCAAATAAAATGATAAACAAACAATCTTCAGAAAATATTGAAAAGCTTGAAGAGCAATTAGAAACCAACATATCCAAATTAGATGATACTTCTCTGTTGAAAACTGAGTTGGAAGACTCAGAAACTCAAATTTCTAAACCATCAGAAGAGGAGAGAAAAGAAAACAGTATGAAAGAATCAATTCGAGATTCTGAAATTATGCAATCCTCGACCAGTTCCGGTAACCTTACAAAAGGTAACATTGAAGATATTAACACTGAAAATATTAACAATTTGAAAAATGTCTCATCCTTAACAGAAAATGTTGAATCGACATCAGCTGAGAATTCAAACGAGGCCGACATAAAAAGCATACCGATCTCTGAAGTTAAAGTTGTCGCTAATACTGATTCAGAGCTGAAAACACCTGTTGAACTCACGAAAGATGAAGCTGAAACAGTTAATGAGTCTATTGACAAAGCCCCTAATAGAAGCTTCGTTGAAAGCGAAAATGAATTGCCAATTTCGGCTCAACAGGATAGCGGAAAGAACGAAGAATTGGAGGTGGATATTGAAACAACTTCAGATGGGGACTCTAAGGAAACAATTGATGAGCAAACAAATGATGAAACTCAAGTTACATTACCTATAAAAGCTGAGAAAGAAACTCAAGATAATATTACAAGACCAATACAAGAAAAATCGGAGGACGATGCTGTTACATTATCTTTGTCCAAGGAAAGTCAGGACAAATCTGAAGACAGTAATAATACAAATATGTCTGAAGAAGCTCAGGAAAAGCCATTGACATCATCAAGTGAGGATAAAACTCATGATGATATAAAAACATTATCAGCGGGAGCTGATGAAAACCCAATGATTGCCTTAAATGATGAAAAAGTTCGAGATGAAGCTGAGGAAAAATATGATGATTCAAGTAGAGCGCCTTTATCTGAAGGAAATGAGGAAAAACTTAAAGATGGTGTTAATTCACCTGCTTCCGAAGAAAGTCAGGACAAAATTGCAGATAATAAATCTAATTCGCATGCAGAAGCTGAGGAAAAACCATTTACTTTATCACATGACGATAAAGTTCAAGATAAATTGGAATTGACGTTTTTGGATGAAACTGAGAAAACTCCTATGATTACGTCAAGTGAAAAAACAAATGAAGAAAATATTAAAGAAGATACTGAGAAATCAGTTGAAGATAATATCCAAACAACTTCATCTGAGGGAGAAACAATTTTAGAAAAGGATAATCCTAAAGGTTCTCTTAAATCATCTTTATCTAAAGAAACTAAAGATAAAGATAATATCCTAACAACTACAACTGAAGGTAGTCCAATTTTAGAAGCGGATATTCCCAAAGGCTCTCTTAAATCATCTTTATCTGAAGAAACTAATGATAAAGATAAAGATAATATTAACATAACTTTATCTGAAGGATCTCCGGAGAGATCATCATCAACTGATAATGATGTAACTGATTTAACTAAGAAAACTTTAATCTTAAATAACACTAAAACCATAAGCGCTGAACTCCCTAAAACCAAATCTATTGCTGAAGAAAATAATGAAGTTATAACAGTGCCTGGTAAAGACTTTGTGGATTTAGTAGGTAAATAGATTCGAGAAAAATTGTCCAATATGCAAAGTAAAATCTAATAATGGTAATTTTACAGATGTATCTAAAAGCAAACCTATTGAGACAGATCAGACCATTGCTGAAGATTCTAATTTAAAAGGTAACAGTCTCAGATAAATCAATATTGCAGTTTGGGCATAAACTTTTTTTATTTTTCTTCCAAAAGCTGAAAACAATAAAAATAATGAAGTGAAGCCGGACTCGCAGATTTCCGAAGTAAATACTGGTAAGAGATTCAAGTAATTACATATTCTAAAATTTGTCCTTCACATTAGCAGAACAAATCTTCATTGATATTGAGTAATCAATTAGTTGACACACAAATTAAAAAAATGCCAATCGTTAAAGACAAACAATTAACAAGTTTCACATCGGGTCGATTGACGAATGCTCCAGTTGCTGAACTGCAGTTGAAATCCTTTAAGACTGATGCCGATGGGGGAAATTGGTACGATGTTTACACTGAGCCAACTGAAAATTCACAAACTGATAACGCAAGAATTAAAAGCCATCAGTCCGTGGAAATGCCTGAGAGGAGACCAAATTATATTTATGGAGAAAAATCAACATCACCAGAAATGGTTAAACCAAAACAGTCAATTGCATTTTTTATTTCATTTGATGGAGACGATGGAAAGACAAGCTTCAAAATACCCAAAAGATTCTTGAGACAAAGCGAATCGAATCGTGGAACATCGAAGAGTCAAGTCTTAACCATGGACCCAATAATACCAGCCGATGAAGATGGTATTGAAAGCGATATAGAAATGGGATATCAGCAGTTCGGCATACAAAAGTTACAAACTATTCATGAACTTAATGAAAACGAGTCAAGCAATGAGCTCAAGAGCCTAATGGATAAATCAGATGAGAATGTTAAAGAACTCAACGATCAGGATATAAGTATCGTTGATAAAATTAAAGCAGAACCAATTGTTGAAGGAGTTGACTTAACTGAGGATAGAGTCGTTAATTCATTGATAGTTAATGAAGGCGAAGTTAAGATTGAAAAAGACAATGCACCCGATCAATCCTATGATCTTAAGCACAAAAGAAGCGCACAGATTATACAAAGAGCTTATAAAAAATATAAAACACGTCAAGAAGATATGCAGAACTCAACAAATAATGAAGATAATGATGATAAAAAATTGTCGAATAATTCAGACAATAAATTAGGTGAAAATGCGGCAGCCACAAGAATTCAGAAAGCCATAAGATATTTCCTGGCCAGAATAGCACAAAATAAAAAAGACACCTTAAGTGTTAAGAACAGAATATATACAAATGTTGAAATATTAGCAGCAATTCGAATTCAAAACATTTTCCGGAATTATATTCGACGAAAGAAAGAAGCATACAATGAGGGCTTATCTAAGGGTACATCTGCAACATCTCTAATAACAATAATTCCAAATACCAACGAGTCTCAAACACCAGATGTTTCATTGCACGAAGGAGAACTTTCGGAGGAGATGACGATGATGAATCCTGAGGTCAATTCAACCAAACCTGAATGGTTTGTGGGCACACAGCGCATTTCACTGGAGAGTCCGAGAAGCCCACTAAACTCTCCGGAGACTGGCATAATTGGCATAACTGAATCAACAGATCATATCCAAATTGAATCTGATACAAAATTAGCAACTGATATTGGCAATATTGTTAACGAATTAAGCGCAACTGAAGTATTTGCCCAAGATAATGGAGCTTCTAATAATTTAGCAGGTTCAGCAAACGAAACATTGGAGGACTTAGCTGTTGAGGCTTTTGGCGAATTGGATGCATCCTTCAAAGGTAAAACTATGTTAGAAACCAAGTCGATAAAGTAAATCTTATTTTAAACTTTTAAATAGATACATCAACACGACAGTTACTCAATGAATTTCTAATCAGTGAAATCGAGTTCTCTTCGATTCAGAAACCTTATCCAGACAGTCAAGATAACACAACGCTCGAGGAAGTGCAAGAGGACAAATGTATAAAGAAGTCCGTTTCACTCAGCAATCTTGCTGAGGATGAAACTGAAGATAATACTGAAATCGAAAAAGAAGAGACTCAACTGGATGCAATGGATGAAGCGACATCAAAGTTAAAGAAACCAGAAGAGGTAATTGAGAAAATGTCACAGCGTAGATCAACGGAAAAACTTAAAGAGGACTTTCAGATAACAGAACCTTCATTTGATGAGCCTATTATACGATCCATGAGCTCTTTGCAGGAACAGAACTCTCTCGATATCGAGGATGGCGATATAATTGTATATAACCGTCTGCAACGCGATGAGACACGAGAAAGTTCAGCTCAAAGTGAATCTGTTGTATTCGGAAATGATAATGATGATGAAGTTAAAGTGTTGGGTAATGATAATGCTGAAACTGCAAGGTCACAACTAACCCGACATTATACGATTGCCGGAGAAGATCCCCGGGTTATATTCAGGTCCGTAACTATAGATGAAACAGTTCGATATATTGAGAATAAGAATGAAAATGAAAATGAGGATGAGGACCATGGAGTTAACAACAGCATGAGTTTCTGCTTAGATGACGAAACTTCTGAGAACATTCGTAAAAAGATGATGGCGTATTCCCTGTCGGAAGGCGACTCTGATTACTTTGATCCCAGCAAGATAGCTCAAGATGATTTTCATATAGACACCGCCATGACTGATGCCATGGATACATCCACTGAAACCGAATCTACGATTGTCTCGGCCGCTACAAAGATACAAGCGGGAGCTCGAGGATTCTTGGCCAGACGAAGATTACGTCGAGCCAGTGCCGGAACAAAGTCATCCACTCAGGACACAAAAGCCTCTTTTGGTAACGATGCCATAAGCGAGTCTTTAGAACGGTTTATTGAAGAAGAGGCTGCTAAGAAGATCCAGGTCGCCTATCGTATGCACAGTAGAAAACAGAAAAAACAAGCGAACAACTTGAAAAGTGCAAGTTTGGAAAGCAGCCTGGCTGCCAAACGACAAACTCTTCAACGCGGCGATGCTCTGCGAAATGATTCAAACTCAACGCCAGAGGATGAAAATAGCAGTGGCACCAGTGCTGGGCAACCTCCGAAGGCCGTAGACACAAAGTCAGGCAAAGATAATGGTAAGTGAACTACAATTAATACTAAATACAAGTTTTAATTCTTACATTTCTTACACTAGCTTCGCGCTCAAAGAGGAGTTCTGAATATGGATTAAAATGGCCCGCAGTCCGACAAAACTCGATGCCAGTCCAAATAGATTGTGAAGTTCTCCGACCTATACCTAAGCATATGCGAAGACGCATCAAGAGCGCTGAAAATGGAAAAAAGAAGAATCGTAAATGAATCTAAAACTGGACTATACCGTATTCTACTTCAAAACAATTATTCAGAAATAAGTAAAGTATAGCTTACTATGAATTCATACTCTACAATTTATAAATTACCCACTCTATTTACTAATACCATGATATTTAATAAATTAGTACGAAACATATTCAATAATTATTTAATTAAGTTGAAAACAACTGCGTTTATAGGATTTTCCAAGAATATTGATATAATGTGCTCAGCATCTGCTGGCCAAATTCAACTAAATGCCTTAAATCTTGCTGACTTGCCGCTCCTGCAAACAGGCTGTGGTTACCGTGGCAGCCGTTGTTCCAATAATAGCTGCTCCCAGGATTCCTCGCTCGCGCTCACTTAAGCCAACAGATGTGGAGAGGCTGTTGCTGCGCCACGTGGACGAGGATGTGTTGCGCTCGGTGCCCGATGAGGTGGATATGGAGTTGATCAGAAATGTGGCTTCGCGACGCAGAGTGCGACGTGCTCGCTGCCCATTGTCCGTGCCCACAGCAGTTGCTACTCCCTCAGCTCCATCGTTATCCTGCCGCCGTGTCGTCTGTCGCAGACTACGTCCTGTGGCCTGAGGATGATGGCGATGGTGATGATGATGATGGGTATGCTGGCCCAGGCAACTGAGCAGCAAACGATAGAAACCACTGCGAAACTTGGACGACATCAGATTGTAGAGTATGGGATTCATCGCAGAGTTGAGGTACAACATGAAGCGGGAGAAATACAGCAGATTGTAGTAGCCGGCAATGCCCAGACGCTCGACATCCTCAGCGCTGGCTGTGATCACCCAGAGTGTGAAGGCGCGAAATGGCAGCAGGCACACAAAGAAGCTGGATACGACGGCGACTAGCATGAAGATGACCTGCTTGCGATGCTTCCTCATGCCATTGCTCTGCTGATGGCTGTTGCCTTTGGAGCTAGGAGTCGTTGCTGTGGCTGTTGCTGTGGTGGTGACTGCCTGTTGCGGTTGCGGCGAGGTGGGTCTATGGAATGCACTGTTGGGACGCAATAGCTTGTAGGCAATGGCCGCGTACAGCAGGACCAAAATGCCAAAGGGCACAAAAAAGAATACTGTTATGGTGCCCACAAAGTAGAAGATGGGCCAGAAGCCATCGGCAGCCGTGGTGCAAACTGGAGCATCAGTGGATATGGCAATGGATGGGACTGTAAAAGTTATATATTTAGAGATTGAATGAGTAAGTGGATAATATGATATTGTTTTCGATTGTCTGAAAAGTTTGAAATCTGTAAAAATAAACAAAGAACAATCAAAGAAAACAACTCTTCAGTAGTTGCGATTGAACACCACTCAACTTAATCAAAGAACCAGAACGGAAACGGAAATGTTTGTTCTACTTTTCATACACAAAATGGCGTATATCTACTGCTAGCGTATATACAAGAAATGATGATTAAACTACGTCATATTACTGTACAAAGTTGCTAGCAACTGGCAAAACAATTTGAACTAAACGATAAAGATATTTAAACTGTACATACATATTTACAGTTGCTTACCAGCTTTTTTTTGATTATAAACAACGAAACTTCGTTTGCTTACGCTGCGACACGAGTTGCAATACAAAATTTTTATTAACTTATACAGATTATGGCGTCTTTATAGACGTAAATACAAATGTGTGGGTATATAATACATATTTATGCATGTGTGTGGGTATCGTGATCGTATCTGGGGTGTCACAGAAATCGCATTCGCTTGAAATTCACTTAAATTTGTATGAAATTTAAGTGAAATTCAAGCGAAAGCGATTTCTGTGGCACCCCCGATAATTGCGACATGTGAATTGTTTCTACAGTCGAACTTCCCTAACTCGAATCACCATTATCCACGAAAAAAGTTCGAGTTAGGGAGACTTCGAGTTAGGGAATTTTTTTTTTTAATTTTTTAAATGAAACTACAATTTCATTCATTCATAAATACATTTCAAATTGCAATCTTATCTTGTTATTTTCAACAAACAAAATTTCAGTTTGTTCAAGTCCTGTCGATATTCTCAAAAATAGGTTTTATCGTTCTTTTGCTGTATCCAGAAGATGTACCCGAATCAAATGACATAATTAATTTTCCATTTTTTAATATAATTTAAATTGGACCACTTTTCAATTTCTTAACAAATAAGTTTAAAAATTTCTTAAAGAGATAAACATTTTAATACACGCGCTGGTGCCATGATAAATATTATTGAGCTGGTGCGCTGACAAAGAAGTACATTTCGAGCATCTTTCCTATAGCAATTTCACAAGCCTAAAAAATTGTTGATGCAATATTTTATCATATTACATCACCATATGTTAATGTACATCAATATTATATATCCAAACGATCCGTTAACAAAAGCATAAAGCAGAAAAGAAAAAAAAATGCAAACTTTATTGGAGATTTTCCCAAAAAATTCGACTTACAGAAGTACGGGCCAACATTTTTGTTCGAGTTAGGGAGAAATTCGAGTTAGGGAAGTTCGAGTTAGGGAAGTTCGACTGTAAATACATTATGAACTTATTTTAAATATTCAGTTATTTCAAAAGCCCATATTATTCCTCCTTCTAAATATCTTGCAATTGTTTTATTCGGATGGGTTGTTATAAAATTAACAAACATCAATTCAAACGTCGAAATCAATACAACAAACGACTTTAACGTAATATGATTTTTCACGTAGTATACAAAAAATATTTTGTTCAGTGAAATCCGCTCGCAACTTTATTTATTTATTTTAAAATATCTTTAAAAAATTATTTTAAATTTTATTTTCGCGCCATGTATTTACAATTACAAGTTTTTCCACTTGAAAAGTAAGTCGTCCTCCTCTTTTGTCCCGCGCACTCAAGAATTGTTGGCAAATTCGGCGAAATAAAATAAAGTTTTCTCGTCCGCCATTTTTCTACTTAAACTAAAAAAAAAGTGGGAACGATGAGCGAGCGAGCATTTGTCACCTCTCTCTCTCTCCTCTCCTCTCTCACATTGTCATTGTCACAAAGAATAATAGATGGCGCACCTTAGCGCACGCATAGATGGCGCCACAACTGCGCGCCTGATCCAAGTGATAAAAGTGGTCCGCAAAATCCCAAAAAACGTCCAAATTCTTCTGAAATTTTTGAGAACAATTTTTCCGGCCGAAAAAATCAACTTTTTTGTTTTTTGAGCTAGAAAATTGAACAAAATACCAGACATTTTGTTGAATTTTTCTCGAATTTCCGATATCTTTTGATTCTCAATTTTATTTTTATTTCTCAATTTTTTTTGGCTTTTTTTTCAGTTTCGACAACAAACTAATTTTAAAATAAAGTTAATTAATTTACCGAATTTTGCATTTTGTTTATTTTTTTAAATTGTTTTTATTTAATTTTTAAGATTTTTTAAAATTCCATTTCAAATTTGCGCGCCCAAAAATGTGAAATGTTATTAAATTCAATAGAATTGCATACTTTTCGGCATCCGTAAAATTTTGTTGCACGCCATGCCACTAGAAGGCGCCACTAAATTTGTAAAAAATTTAGACATTTTCCTATTGCATACTTTCGGGGCTTTTTAAAATAAAATGTTGCATAGCTTGCGGCTAATATTCAAATGGAAAAACGTGAAATTTTTAAAAATTCATTTAAAAAAGCTGAGAATTAATTTCAAAAAAACAACAAAATCCAAAATTAGGTAAAATAATTAACTTTATTTAGAAATTGGTTTTGGTGGCAAAATTGAGAAAAAACCCCAAAAAAATTGAGAAATAACAGGGAATTTGAGAAACAACAAATATCAATAATTCGAGAAAAATTCTGCAATATCTCTGACACAAATTTCAAAGCTCTAGCTCAAAAAACAAAAAAGTTGATTTTTTCGGCCAAAAAAACCAATGTCCAAAAATTTACATTGGCGAAACCCTTTTTTTTGTCCGGGAGTAGTATAAAAAAAAGTATCACTTTTAAATTATAATAATTATAATATATAATACAAATTATAATAGAGAGAGTTTCGGCGTCTTTTACTCTAGAAATTTCATTGCCTACTTTTAGGCACCTCGGAACTTTTTTCAAAGCTTTGAGCTGTATGCAACTTATCGCAACCATCATTTCAGCTAATAAACTGCCCTTTATGTGAATGAATACGTCTTTGGGCCAACGTAAGTACCATCTCAGAGCAATGTCGTTTCCAGGAAACGAACATCGCCTCATTTAAGCCTTTTCTCAGGCATCTTTTTTGGTGCCGAAAAGTGGGTCGCACACCTGTAAGCAAGAGAAAGAGACGCCATCCACACATTGTATTGCAAATATTATGAAATTCCCCGTAACAGAATAAAATCCAACAAAAATAATGGAGAACCAAGAAGCTGGAGAACAACCACAACACCAACAACAACAACCATATTACCAGCTTTAAGGCCAGTTGAGGCCCAAGCAGATTCACTTGATGATTATAAAGTTTTCTTGTTTTGGGGGCACTCGAATCGTCTGTTTTGCTTTCCTTTCATTATCGAGCGGCAAAATATTGGTTAAGCAAGCAAAAACAATGAAAACGAAAGAAGAAATGAAGATAAAAAGTAAATTTGTAAAAGAAAGAAAGAAGGAAAAAAAACCGCAGCGTGACCAACAAATGATGACGATGGTGCCAGGCAACAGCATCTGCATCTCTGTTGAGAAAAATCACGATTATGATGATGATCAGGCGGGCAGAACGCTAACATTCAAGTTAAAGCTCATTACGATTGCTATCAAGTGGAATCATCATCAGTGAAAGAAGGAGAAGTAGAAGAAGAGGAAGGGGAAGGGGAAGAGGAAGGTAACAAGGCAGAAGCGTGGGTACGAAATAATGAAACAGAAACAGAATCGCCTGCATGACAATGATTACAGCTAACGACAACTGAAACTGAAACGAGACAGATCATCATCCATCGCACTCGCACAACAGGAACGAAAATGCGAATGCGAATGGGAATGAAAATGGAGCTGTTGCTCTCTCGCGCGCTCTCTCTCTCTCTCTCTCTGTTTGTGTGTGTGTGTTGGCGGCTGTCAGCTTACAAGAATTTGGGCCAAAGCAGCGGGCATAAACAAAACTTGGATGATGATGGTTACTTAACAAAGTTGAACAATAAATGCGTAAATACATATACTAATATACATATATACAAATGCATGCAAGAATATTCATGGCGTATTCATAAGTGTGTGAGTGTTTGTCTGGGTGTAGGTGTGGTGAAATGATGAGCGAGAAAAAGAGAGTGTGATGATGATGCGGGCGAAGGGGAGCCAGGGGAGACTGTCGGTGCAGGTGCGTAGGGATTTACCGCTTGATTCATCAAGTGCCGAATTATCATTTGCAGCGAAAAAATCGTCATTTTTTTGTCCTCCATAAATGTGCAAAGACGCTCGTTATTATTATGATTAAAAATACATTACACATATAAAAATCTGACACATATGGCAAAGAATTACTTAACAGTATTTTTATTAAGTCTACAAATAATTACATGAATTCTTTTGTGTGTCGCTCAATTGCAAATAAAAGTTGTTTCACAGCTTTGACAAATAAATTCAGAAAATTATAGAACAAAATGAAATGATTTTATTCTTAGTTACATTTAAACAAGTAAATTAAGTTGTTAAAAAAAAAAATACATTTTAATTTACTCTTATTTTTAAACAGATGCTTATGACCCAAATTCACATTAAAAAGTATGCTGACGTCTTCAGACACCATACTAAATTTCATTTAGGTTATAAGTTTAAAAGGTATCCTTGTTAAAAAAATTATAATAATAACAGCTAAAAAGTATTTAGAAAGATCCATTTGGCCTAATTATTTTTCAAGTAAAAGATTAAAATGAGAATTGATTAAGTCAGTGTATATTATTTCTTTGTTATAACTCTGTGATCAATTCATTTTTAGGCATTCTTCGCAATGTTTACATTCCCAGCTAGGTAATAAACATTAATAAAATAAATAAAATATTTTTATAAGTATATCCTTAAAATTGTAAATGCTAAATTTCATTAAATTCTTGCTTTAATATTTTGAAATAACATATAATCCATTGTAACATTAACAACCGTATGTAATCATTTCTTTCTTTAGCATTCTTCTCAAACTCACATTTCCAGCTTAATAAGTAACCCACTGACTAAATTGTTGAAATGATGTCATTGTATTTATTTTTTGGCCAACTTATTGGGCTTTCCTAAGCATAATTTATATGGGTGTTACCTCTTTTGCCCTTTCACCAATGCCCTCTCTATCGCTCCTTCGCTGTCTCCCCCACTCTTTCTCTTTCTCCGCATCGCTATCTCGCTCGCACGCGCAGACACAATTTGCAAATGAGTTGGTTGATTCTTTTGGCTGACTTTTCGTTGAGTTAATTAGTGAGTATCTTTCCTCTGCACGCACGCAGCAACAACAACAATAACGCGTTTTGGCGCTTTAACTTTGAGTGTAAGTGTGTGTGTCAGTGTGTATGTGCGGGTATTTGTATTCGTAATGGCGGCATTGCTGTTCTTATTAGCGTTGTATGGCTCTCTGAAGTCAGCTTTTAAGCTGCCTCTGCTCCAAAAGTGGGTCAGCAGCGTCGTTAAAGCTTTGACTGTGTTTAACTGTGTGTGTGTGTGTTCCTGTGTGTGTGTGTGTGTGCAAATTAAATATTCACAGCGTTGGTTAAGCAAATAAAATCTCATTCTCAGCTTTGTTGTAATTGTTGTTGCATTTCGTTCTCTGTGCGTGTGTACATAGGTGTGTGTGTGTGTGCGAGTGTGTGTGTTTTGGTTTGTGGCTTTTATTTGTTTGTACGCTTAACTCACAATCACAATCAAATTCGACGATCGCGCTGCGCATGAAAGTGAATCAGAATGTTAGCAACCGTCGTTGTTGCTGTTGTTGTTGTTGTTGTTGTTGTAGTTGTTGTTTGTGTTTTGTCTTGTTGCTGCTGCTGTTTGCAAAGCAAATGAGATCAAAAGTGGGCTTAAGTCGCATCTCTTTAACCTGAATCTGTCAATGCTGTTAGCCAAAATGCGAGCCACAGTTGCGCTTTAATGTTCAGCATTCTAAAGGGAATCGTTAAAGCGGCATCGAACCAAAAAGATGGCTTTAAAGTTAACGAAGCTACAGCTCAACTAGCAGAAATTTTAACTGGCAATTTGTTGGGCTGCACATTTTCTTGTGTTTTGAGCATAGCCGAAAAAGGTCATAATTATAATAAAATGGAATGAAGTTGAAGAAGATATGATATGTTGTTCAACTCAATTAATAACTGCGTTTTATGTTAAATTTACTTTATATTATTTATATTAATAATTCAATTTATCAAATATACAAATTTTACAATTTTTCAAACTAAAGTTCTATGGATCGAATCTAAGGATTTCCCTTAAGGATAATGATTAATTTTGATTCATTTAACCAAAAACAGAATTTATTTATTAGTTTTATACGAATAGGATAAAATACATTTTTATCCCATTATTAATTCATGTCCTTAGTAAATAATCTCAGAGAAACCACCTAAGGAAAGACTAATCATTGAAAATTACTTTTTAAGCATATTTTGTATTAACAAGGCGATGAAAAGCGTGAAATTATAATTTCACTAAATATTCAATAAAATTGCTCAATATTAATCAGTACAATTAAAAATTATATAAAGAAAAAAAACAAAATGCAATTATTGTTTTAAAAGGATCACTATGGTGTTATTTCTCTTTTTGTATGAGTATTGGTCGTTGATATTTTATGTAAAAATAAATAAAACACCATTAACGATCCTGGCTTTTTACATATAATATGAAGCATATGGAATTATGGCGAATTCTTTCGCCTGGCCGACATAATTTTATTGTTGTTCCTCATATTTGTATAACATTTCTTTCTTTTATAACTTTTAGTGTGGACACGTGAAAAAGCTGTGAAGCGCGTCAGTTGGGGCAAGAAATATTTTTTTATATGATTTGTGGGCGTTGCTTATTATGAGTTATGTGAGATCAGAGATGTGAATGTGGATGTGGACGAGGCAGTAAACTCAATCTGTCAATGAGCCGGGAGCAATATAAAGAGGTGTGCCCTGACCCAATTCGAGCGCGATTCTGTCTGTTATTTACTTAGACATGAGCTCAGCGGCTGACGAGATGAGATGCTGACGAAGCATTGAGTATATTACTGAATTGGCTTTACGCCTAACAAATCCCAAGTAGTAGTAAAACTATTTGAATTTGGTTCACTGATGATGCAAATGTGTTTACTGGCTGTCATAAAGTTAAGGCATAACAAAACGCCCACAGATATTCGGAAAATGTCCAGGGAACCCTTTCGACCTCAGGCGAAGGGCAAACGAAAGGTCATTAAGTAAAATACGCTTTTGCATCATTTGCCAGACCATGGCTAAAGTAAGGTTTGCTATTTGCTTCTTGGGCAGTAGGTAGGCAGGCAGTTTTGGCCCGTTTGGTAGTTTGGCAGTTAGGCAAGCATGTCAAAGGACAGCAAACAGTGAAATGCGCGATTTTATGACAAACAAAGACCGAACTTAAGTGGAAACAGTCAGCGAGCACGCCTTTGAGATGGACACGCTGAACATGACATTTTATGGCCATGACAAAAGATGACAGCGTCGCCTATCTTCGTCTCCTCCTCCTCCTTCGTCGTCGTCGTCATCGTCACTGCATCCGCAATCGCATCATGTGGCAGCTAAAGTTGCAGTTGCAGTTGCAGTTGCACTTACTGTCGCCGTTTGTCTATTTCTTGGCAGTCGTAAATCATCCCGCAATGTTTTGCATGTGACACAAAATTGACCCAGTTTCTGTGTCTGTTTCTGTTTCCCCGAGTTACCCGCAGCGCCGTCTCGAACTTATGCAAAACTCTAAACGGCAACCCTTTGAAATGTCTGCTAAAAATATTGTCATTAATGTTAGGAACTTAGCCTTGAGAGTTCTGACCTTGAGTTTATAGTTTCCGGCTAATATTTCAGTATTGCGTAATATAAAAACGACACGCGTCTTGCGTCAGAATTTATTATCGTTTTTGCAGGACACACACTTCGCACACATGTGATAAACATTATGTAACCTTGACAATAGACAACAATATGTCATAAATTAGTCAAGGAATCAATTTTGTAAATGCCATAAACATTTAAAGATAGTAAAATGCAATATCATTGTATATTATCAATATGTTGTATAAAGAACAATTTTAAATAAATTATGATAGAAAATGTAAAATATTAAAATGAAAGAAATTGTATTTTCAAAGCATAATTGTTATCAAGTGTGCATTGAACACAAATGAAATTTCACTGCAAGTTTGTTGCCTAAGTCATTCGATATTTGTGACACTTTTTAAAGATTTGAAACAATATTTTGACTTTATGATTATAATTCACACTAATAATAATTTCATATTTAATTTAGCAAAGAATTTTAGCATAATATTTTGTTTAACCAGAATAATAGCCATAATAACAATAAGAGTCATCGTAATGTCTAAAAGTGAGTTGTGTGCGGCAATTGACAAAACAAACTGTTACTTTCACATTGGCTAAAAGTCAAGATTAGTGCGAAAGCAACAACAAAAAAACAACGACAGTAGCAGCAGCAATAAATAGCAGACAGAATAACAAAGAAATGTAATGGATGCTCATTGGCAACATTGCTGTCCAACAACAACAACAACAACAACTACAAATAGGGCTAATTATGCGCACACTTTCAGGCAACATTTTTTGTCTCATTTTTTTTCTTTCTAGTCTGTTTTTTTTTTGCAATTCTGCTTGTGGCAAAAAATGAAAAAATAAAATAAATTGAGAGGCCACACAATGCAAAAGAATCACGTCGTTATAATAATTTTTTTTGACTGGCTGCTGTTAAGCATTGTAATGGAATTTTCAGTTGTTATTGCTACCGCAACAACAACAACAACAACGACAATCTCAACAAAAGGGGTGCACTTAAATGAAAGTTGTTTAAGCCCATTGAAGTTGCTCTTTAAGTGTTTCGGCAGTCCTATATAAGTTCACAAAGGGTCTGAGCTGAATTCGGAAAGCCGAATTGAGTAGCAGTTATATGCACTAAGAACAAGTTATAGAGGTATACTTTTTAGAGACCTTTTGCAAATCAAGGTAAACTTATCAGTTTGCTTGAATTGAGAAACTAGCTAACTTAGATGAAAGTTAAAAATATCTGTAGAAATCAATCATATAAAAATTTATTATAGCTAATTACATTTATTTTTCTTAAACATTATTTTAAGCTCTTAAAATTCTGTAAATTTGAAATAAAATTCGGAACCGGAACAAGCGTCGGTATGAGTATATACACTACTGTCTAAAATAATTATTACACTCTTTTTTTATTATAACAGCTATTGCAAGTCAATTCTTCATATTTAAAAAATAAATTTGAAAGGTCATTTAAATTTCGTTTGAAAGGCACTTATTGTATGAAAATTACAAATAGTTGTCTTTTAGTCAATTTTCAAAAAATTATAAAAAAAATACTAGCGAAGAGATTTTTGGAATTTTTTCGCAGTCACTCTTTGGATTGTTTGAAGATCATAACATTTTTTTTTTAAATTGAGGAAAAAAGTTGAAAAGTAGATATTTACATAAGTTCGAAATTTTCAATGGCTACTTAATGGGTTAAGGAAAGTTTTGAATCATTCAAACGGAATTTAAATGACCTTTCCAAATTTATTTTTTAAATATGAAGACGTGACTTACAACAGCTGTTATAGTAAAAAAAGAGTGTTCTTTTTATTTTGACCAGTAGTGTATTTATTATTTTTGGCATATCCGGTTAATCAGATATTATCATGCACATTATAAATATTTTTAGCGTGATTCTCTCGGCATATGCTTGGAATATGCGGACTGGTGTAGGAGGACTAGCAATGGGGGAAGAAGGGAGGGCAGATCTGGTAAGTACTAAGTGTGGCCCTTGTGGGTCTGACAGTCATGCTTGTTACACTTTTGGTTCTGTTCCAAATACTATTTTGGGCGGGTGTACCGACTTTATGATTGGTAATTAAAATTTTTGGCTCTGTCTTTTTGGCTGGCTAAGTAGTTACGGTCGGTTCGCTTGGCTCAGATTCAGAGACTGATGTCTAAAAAAGGGGTAACAAGTGTGAGTGTGTGAGTGCGTGTGTGTGTGAGATACGCATGTATTTGTGCTCATTTGTGGCAGCGTCTAAAACACCCAAAAATGACATGACAAACATGACAACAAATGTTGCACTACATTTGATGCTGTTGTTGTTGTTGTGGTTGCTCCTGCACCCGGATTCAAAGTGAACACAAACCGGAGTCGGGTTTTGGTGTTGCTGTTGCAGTTGCAAAACGTGTTGCACATGTTGCCTGGCCACTTTAATAACATTTGTAGTCGCTGCCAAAGCAGTTCCTAGTTGTTGTTTTATTTCTTCTTTATTTTTTTAAAATTTTTTTTTTATTTTTAATCAAAACACTTAACAACTTGTAAAATTCTCTGGCTGCAGTTGACACACATCTGTCAGGCGGCCAAGTGGGGCCCAAGTGGGTCAGGAGACAGCAGCAGCAACAACTGGTGGAGAGGGGGGAGGAACGAGGGGAAGTTGAAGTGGTTGCAGTTGCGATCTTGTTAATCGTTTTTGATTGCCGCGTTGATGTGCGCACCACCAGCTAAATCAGAATGATAATGACGATGATGATGATGATGATGGCAATGTCCACGATGATAATGATGATGATGATGATAATTGTCGTGTAGCAGCTCTTGCTGCTGTTGTTGTTGTTGCTGTAGTCTAATAATTATTCTAGTTGCTGTGGCGCATTTAGCACGCTGTGGTTATTATATGCATTATAACTCAGACTTTATTGTCTTGTATCGGTTTGGTTTGATTTGCACTCGGAAAGTTACCAGCTGGCGACAGTTCTTCTCTCAACTCAACTCAAATTATCACCTATTGATTTAATAGACTAACCCCAATTTCGAAACTAAATTAAATAGAAAATAAAAGATAGGCAATAGTGAATATTAAGTTGTAAGTTGAAATTGTCTAAACATATACATATAACTTGTTGAACCGTCTGTTGATCTACAATATATTTTATAGGCTATTCCAAATATTAGCATGTACTCTAATTACCCATTTTCGTTCATTTTCAATCGGCACAAAGATAACAACGGATTCTTTATGTTTGCCCTCAAAATAAAAACATGTTCTGCTCATTTCATTGCGTTTCAACTCGTTATGTTTGAGCCGCTTTCCTCATCCTTCTGTAAATACGTGCTGCAACAATTAGCCTCACGTATTTGCTTTTCGCATAAAAGTTTTCGAGTCGAGTCGAGTCGTGTTGAGACCAGGCCCGAGGGTAAGGACTGAATGGATGAGGGATTTGTTCGAGTGTCATGCGCGCATTTTATATTCAATAAAGATTTAACGAGACTTGTTAACAGCGCCGAAGAATGCATAAATAATTATAGAATTAAGCAACAATTTCAGCGAGTCGTTAAAGAAGCAACAAAAAACGTCAGCTTCGAGCTCCAAACAGGGCAATTAATTTCAATTTGTGGCCACTGCGGAGAAATGGCTATAAAGTTGGGATGGTCCACGCTCGAGGGTAATGGAGAAAGACACACCGGAGAGGGGGGCACCTAAGAGAGAGAGAGAGAGAGGGGAAGGTACAGTAACAGTTATGAAAAGTACTCAAATAAAATGCATACAGATAATTTTCTTTTTGTTATTTAATTGCCGGTCTCTGTGTGTGTTATATTTCAATTGTTCGTTGCGGTAAATCACGTACCATTCCACAATAAGGGGACTGAGGGGAACTACTGGTCAGAATAATATAATAACATATATATATCCACACATAAGTATATTGAGTATATCGGTGGACCCAAGCGCATAATTGGCATCTTGATATGTTTATTTTGTCTTAACAACTGAAGCATAAACAAAAGCAAAGCAAACGAACACGAACGAATGTCAGAGCCAAAAGCGAAGCGACAAGAACCCTCAACACTGGCTCACACAAGTATTTGTCCAGACCATTAGTAAGATCACAAAACGAAGCGAACGGTAACTGTCACTTTCAAAATGGAGCATAGCGGGGCCAAAATCAAATCAAATACAAAAAGCCGCTAAAACGTTTGCCATTTGCATGTCCAAAGAACTCTAATGGCCAATCGCGAAGTCCAATTAATAAAGTATTTAAATTGAAAAAATAAATTTATAAAAATATTAATATAAATATAGTAGATACCATATAAATATGTATTAAAACGGACGCATAGAAAGCATTTCTTTGACTGCAAACAGTGGCCATTGGCATTGAATGGGATTCGCCTGTGTGACCAGCTAAACAATCATAAATAACTGCACACAATCACAGATGGGTTAGGAGGGGTAAACGAGGGACAGGGGGGACAGTAAAGGCAGAAGAGTATGAAAAAAAGCTAAAAGTCGGTCATGAAATCGCAAGTGACCCACTTGGAGGCAACACCATAACGACAACGAAAACGACGACGACGACGTCAGCCAAAGCAACTAAACGAAAGACTCAAGCAACGAACGCGAAGACGAGGCAGACAAATATGACAAGCTAAAGATAGAGCCACTGCCACGGCAACAGCAACAACAGCAACAACAACGGCAACAACAACAGCAGCAACAACAACAGCAACAACAATAACAGCAACAGCAACAACAACGGCAACTAGCCAGTTGGATAGACAACAACGCAAAATAAGGAGGACACCATAATTGGCAAAACTAACACACACTCACAGATAAAGCGACAGAGAAAGAGTGAGAGAGAGAGAAAGAGAGAAACGTGCTGAGGGGGCAGAAACGAGCACTTGGCATGAATGGATACACAGATAGCACAGCATAGCACAGGCCTGGGTCTGGGCCTGACTAACTAGTTGCCGCTTGGCATACTTGGCCAAGCCGGACTTGCGACTGACTTGGAACTTGTGTGCGTCACTAAACTTGACCAAATTACACAAGGAAGTTGGACGAGCGAACGAGCCCCACCAATTTGTTTGGACTGTCGACAGCAACACTGCACTGGTCCCGAACTCAATCCCGATGCCAAAGCCGATGCCAAAGCCGTTTCAAGTGTCCATTAGACTTGGAACACGTTGTGCATTGTGCAATGATGACATTTGTGGGTCTCTGTGTCGGCGTCTGGCTCGATGCCTTCGGCTTTGGCTTTGGCTTTGGCTCCGGGCAGCAGGTTAGGCGCCAGCCGTCACTCAACCAGCAAAGACTAAACACCACACTCCCAACCCGATTGGCCAAGACGGAACTCAAAAGCTGAAGCCTATCTTTGAGTTAAAGTTTCTCAGTCATTTTCTGTTTCATATTTTGGGCATATTTTTTTTGTTGTGGGAAAATAGATGAGCCTGATAAGGGCAAAAGTTTCAAGTGCTTTTAATGGCGTTTAACTCCTACTTTCATTAAAGGCAAAGAATATGGAAATCACATTCAAATCTTATGCTATAAGAATAAATTTAGTACTACAATATTAAAAATCAATGGATAAAATAAGTTGAAAATATATAGTCTACTAAATCCAATTCATCTTGATTTGTCATCATGATAAGAAAAGATCTACGCTCAAGAGGGAAAATGGGAACAAGACTAGATTTGGAAACATTTAACTTTCTTTAATTTTAAATTAAACTAATGGGTATACATATTGAAAATAAAGTCTATTTAATGTTCCATCGATTTTAGTAACCATTTTTAATGTTCTACGTGAGAATTTTATTATTTACTTGATTTATCTTGTACTCAAAGAAACATTAAACCATATATCTTTCTCTCTAAAATGTATCTTAACAATTAGTTTATTGTACTGCGCTCTAGTTATATGAGAAGATAGTAGTTATATTTACTAGCTAGAGTCATAAAACTTAGTGTCTGAGTATTAATGCCTGCAGCTGTAGACGGTGGCTCTGTAGACTGTAGGCTTACACTTACCCGTAGAGCGGCATAATAGTCTTGGCCTACATTCGCCTTGTCTACGTACTCGAACTCACTATTCTAAACACACTCACATCCATCCACTTACAATGCGAACACTTTTACTCTCGGCATACTCACATGCCTTCATAAGCATAAACATAAGTACATTCACAAACACTCACAAGCACTCACAAACACTCACACTCACTCACAAATATATAAGCATAATCATGCTTACTCATGATAATCAGACTCTGGCTGGTTGCCTGGCTGCTCATTACCATGCCAACTACCAGCAAACAATAACAATTATTATACCAACTTACTTTAACTAGTTTCCACACTTGGCCTGGTCTAGTCTCTGTCTCTGTCTCTGCCTCAGTCTCAGTCTTAGTCTGACTTTAAGTCTAACTCAGTCTGTCTATAAGTCTGTCCGCCTCTGGCGTGGCTTTTAAGTCGATGTTTCTGAGTTTCAGGCTTTCAACTGGCCCGCACAATTTTTCATTTTTCTTTCCATTTTCCTTGCGAATGCGGTCGCCGGCTGTAATTAAACAAAACTAAGAAAATGGAAAATCAAGGGTACTGGAAAAATTGGGAAAAATTATAAGATTTCAATACATTTACTTATTATGAAAGATACAAATAAACCCACGTTTAAGAGATGACAAGGAATGGAATCAAACCTGTCCTTATCAAATATCTAACTCCCCTCAACTCTCAAATACTTTTAGCTTAATCATCAAACTAAATAAAATTAAATAAGATGTATTTGTTAATATTTATAACTCTATAAATTATTTACTAACATTATATAGTATTTGTCATTGTATAGACTTGAATACAAGCATAACTAAGAGAATTATTTAATTTAATTTTATTTTATTTATTTTCTGGCCAAAATTAAACAGTAAAATTAAAAAATATGTATATTTAAATTGAAAAATAAACTAAAAACACTGGGGAAGCTAAAATGAAAAAGAAAAGAGAGGTTTTTTTAATTTGTTTTTTTAAAAACATATTAAATCCATAAATAATAATTTTAATTATTTTAATATCTCGCAATCAGCTATTTTCAATTAAACTGTTTATTATTACTCTAAAAGAAGATTTAAAAATGTTATTAAATAAAAATTTTTATTTGTAGTTTACAACTTTAATAAATAATTTAAATAAAATGTAATTAAATAAATTTTTAGAAAATTATGAACAAAGTTCAATATTTAAATTGGCGAAGGCAGTTGTGGCAGTGGCATCGGCGTCGGCGTCTGTGCAACTTGAAAGCAGCACGCACTCACACCCATATTTATACACACACACACACACACATGCACAGACATAGCAGATAAAACGTTTTTCGAATATTTTGAATAACGGTGCATGGAATACCAAAATCAAATCAAGTGGAAGCGCTGAGCGGGCCTCCATCGAACTGTAGCCCCAAAAAACACTTGAAGCCCACGGAATCGACGACGCATATGAAATTTTGTTGTTGTTGTTGTTGTTGCTTTTTTTATTTTCTTTAATTTTTTTGGGCGTCTTTGCGATGGGCAACAAGTGCGCCGGAAAACCTGTTGGCCCATATCACGTACTACGCGTACTCCTTCCCATTGGACACTGTAACTGGAACAGGGGTAGGGGGACGGGGTTAGGTTGGAGATGGGGCCAACATAAAACGCTGGGCGGCCTGGCGGAATTAATTATGTAGCCCAAAGCTGAATTATATGCGAAAGCAGCAAATTCTCCGCCGTCTCTGTTTCTATCTCTGTCTCTATCTCTGTCTCTGTTTCTGTCTCCATCTTCAGTTTCAGCTTCAGTTTCAACTTCAACTTTAGCTTCGAATCCGTCTTTACTGTCACCCGCTGCCCCCTTTTCACTTAATCTTGCAGTACGATGCGAAACTCGTTTGTGCATTTAATTTATGGGCGCGACGCCAGCAATAATAACAACAACAACAGCAACAACAGCGACGGCAACAATAACAACCATAAAGATGCATTGCACTTGTCGAGTGGTGCGAATCTTTTAGGCAAACGAAGACAGCAACTTACCTTTTGACTACGCACATTGGCAGAGCCACAGTAAAGACTCCAACACGAACTCCAACTCCAGCTCCAGCTCCAACTCCTTCTCAGACTCCAATTCCTCTGCTGTCTTTGGCATATCGCAAGATTGTCAGTTGAAGTCGCCGGCTGCGTTGCGAGCTGAGCACGTGACCCAATTTGCTTCGACTTCGACTTCAGCTCAGCATAGGGTGATGTGCTGTGCTGTGGTGTGTGTTGTGGTGTGTGTTGTGGTGTGGTGCAGTGGTTGTGGTATCTACAAGTGGTTAACTTGCCAATACTTCAGCTTCTACTCCTACCTCGTCGCTTTTTCGGCGACATGTCCACTTTAATTATGTTGCGCCTTTCATAATTGGGTTAATTTTGTGTGGCAAGCGCAAAGTTGCCGCAGTTCTCAGTCTCAGTCTCAGTTCCCTGCCTCAGTTGCAGTCTCTGTTCCCAGTGTCAGTCTCTGTCTCAGTTGCAGATCCAGCCACAAGTCAATGCCGCAGGCGTGCAACCAGGCGATTTTTACAAATTTTGTTGCTTGTCTTTGGATCTGTTTTTTTTTTTTTTGACAGGCGCATTAAGATTGGCAGCAAAGGAAAGGCAACAAAATGAGAGCACAGTTACAGGCTCAACTTTTGGACAAGCGTGACTTATGTGATAAATCAAAAAGCTAAATGAAATAAATTAAACTAAATTAAATACAAATTGGTATCGTGCGACCTGAAATTGAGTGTCATTTTAAATGAATTTTAAACTCAGTTGCAAGTTTTAGACAGAAGCAATTGCTTTTAAAGAAATAGCTCTAATCAAATATTTAATTCCTTACAAATTATAGCACTTGGATGTTATATAAATAAATAAATAAATAAATAATTTTCTATCATATTTCAGCCCAGCGATCAGTGAACCGAAGTGGAGAGTTAAAAAGTTAAGCAACGATCTTGTCATTAATTAATTATAATTCCCTTCTAAAATAAAAGATCTTAAATATTGAAAATCTGGAAAGCCTTAGAGAAAATCAAAAGACTTAGGCAACAAACTTGATAAACATTTCACCTGAATCTGCAGATTTAGTTATTTAGATATACGGGGGTACCACAGAAATTGCTTTCGCTTGAATTTTACTTAAATTTCATACAAATTTACCAAGATTTAGAAATGTACTTAACTTATCATTTTAAAATTCATAGACTAAATTAAAAACTTAAGGAACTTAAATTATTGATATTCCTACAAGAAGTCTTCAAGCAACGAACCAAACGATTCCTATTGAATTCAATCCCCACCACCTTTTCAAATGTTGTACACACAAAATCAAATGACTTAGGCAACAAACTTGTCGCATAACACTCTGTGCGCGATAACAGCAAACCAGGCGGGAGCAGCTATCAAGTTAACTGAGCTACCGCAGCCATTTGTTACTCCAACAGAACGAGGTATCTGATAAACACAGACAGTGGAAACTTTTGCTCGGCATTTAATGGCAAACTGATTGCAAAGTGACATAGAAACAAGAAGCGATGCCGCCGCCAACAGCAACAAGTCAGGAATTGGCTTGGGCGGACAGATATGCAAATCGGGAGCTGGGTCAACAGCAGCTTCAGTTGCAGTTGCAGTTGCAGCTTTTGGTTGCTGTCACTCACGTTGCTACGGCTTTGCGGTTGCTGTATTGGTAATCGAGCTCTGACTGCAACTGTGACTTTGTCTTTGACTGTGACTCTGGCTGTGACTGTGACTGAGACTGCAAATCGATTAATTTGCTTCAGTGGATTGTCACAACGGTAACCCGAAAGTCCCCCCAACCGTGCAATGGCAATGGCAATGGCAATTAAACAATTAAGGCGCTTAAACGGTAACCCAGCCAAGCCAGACAACGGTGACCCTAACCCCAACTCCTACTCCAGTCCCTGCCTCTTCCCCCCTCCCAGCTCCAACTCCAATTCAGACTGCAACGGCCCATTACGTTTAACTGATTATCAGCGTCCAAAGTTGCCGGCAACGTTGACGTTTTTTCAAAGATCTTTTCCCAAACCCCAAAATGTTTAATTAAAAAACAGTCAACAGATATAAAACAACAACAACAGTAGAGGAAGGAGGCAGGGGAACACACAAAGCGCATAGTCATCGAGCTGCATCTTCCACAGAGTCTGTCAGAGCTGCAGGTGGCAGCAGCATTCATTTGTGAGTATCTGTCTTTCATTTGTCTGTATCTGAGTATCTGTATCTCATACTAGATGCAGAAAAAGTGAAAAAAGTGCCGTTGTGCCAGTGTTAGGCTCCCCCTCCCACCACTCCCCCCTCTCTTTAACATCCCACCACGATAACCGTTATACAAAACGCTGCGTTGCGTTATAATTTCCAAGCGTCGCGTCTTTTAGTTTTTTTGGGATTCTGTTTTCTGACTGATTTTCGGCCGTTATGCTGTTCATTGTTGTTGTTTTTGTTGTTGTTGATTGTTGTTCGTTGTTGTTGTTCGTTGTTGTTGTTGTTGTTGCTGTGCTTGGCTGCACAATAACGTTCTCTGCACCCAATCCCAGATTTATCATAAAGTCCACAATGCGCAATTGTTGGGTTGTTACTTTAACAGCAAGTTCGTTGCCTCAGTCTTTCGTTTTGTATGCAATAAATTCTTCTGCTATCAATAAAAATCGCATAAATATCTCGCACCCAAGTGCAATCTCTGGATATAAGAGAAAGGAGTGAAATGGGTTAGAGTAAGAAGGAATATGGTAAAAATATAATAACATTGCAAAAATCGATTATTTCAAAATATGCTATGATTTCATCTTTTAACGAATGCTTCAAGTATGCTTCAATATATAAATCGAATATTTTTGAGTGATTAAAACTTTAAATATAATGTTAAGTATTAAACTTAATTGTCGTTATTAATAAATATAGTTTGACCATATTAATATATTAATCGATAATTTAGGAGTGATAATAAACTAGTCAATTAAAACTTTAAACATAATGTTAAGTATTAAACTTATTTGTCGTATCCCAGTCTTTTCATTAATTTTATTTTAATTTTTTCAAACTCAAAATTAATAATCGATTATTTTCGAATATGTTTGCGATTAATATTCATGCGCATTTCTTGTATTATTTTTCTATTAGCAATTGAGTAAAACTAGCGAACTCTTAAAGGTAAATTGTCGACACTGTCAGGCATTTGTTTGTACTCGCTTTTATTTGCTCGGCTCCAACTCCAACTTCGACTCCAACTCCGACTCCAACTTCGACTGCAACATCAACACCAACTGCATCTTCATTAGAGCCAGGCAGCGAACAGCAAACAGGCAACAGCACAAAAAAGTTGTCGCCCATTGCCGTCCGCAGAGTTAGTCAAGCGTTGCAAGCGATGGATGCATTGTCTGCCTTCCACTTGGTCATGCTGCACCATCCCCCCGTCCCCGCTACTCCGCCTCTTTCACCCCCCAAATAGCCCATGCCCATGACACCTCAAACGGCACTTCTTTGCCAGCTTGTCTGCCTATCTGTCTGTATTTCTCTTGTTGCCCTTGTTGATTCTCCCTCTCCTCTCCTCTCCTCCATCATCACCTCTTTCGCCTGCTTCTGCCCTCATCAGAGTCATTGCATTTTGGGGGCCATTGGCAATGTTAATGGCGTGCATTACTTTGATGTTTATTTATGTTGCTGGCAACATACACACTCACACACTCAAACACACACACACAGCCCAGCAACATGTGGCCAATGCAATTTGCATTTGCATCTCAATTGCATTTTGCATTGTTTGTTTTCACAGTTGCTGTTGCTGCTGTTGTTGCTGCTGCTGCTGTTGTTGTCATTGTTGCTGTTGTTTATCTCTCTCCACACACAGCTGCGTTTGCAGTTTTAGCCGTTCGCGATGCGGATCCGGTTTTCGTTGACCCACTTCCGGTTGCCAGTTTGCCAGTTGCGTTTCAGCTTGACCTTTGTCTCGCCCTCGCCTTGGCATACACACACTCTGAGTTCTGATCGCCCACCCACCCGGCAACCAACACCCACCTCACTGCTCCCCTCTTCCTCCTTTAGCAAACACCATTTTGCAACTCAAGCGTCAGATAAAACGCCTACGGTTTGCACTACATTCATAATTCGTTGTCTGTCTACAGATATTTCTCCAGCTGTTGCTGTAGATTGTTCTTTTTGTTGTTTATTGTTTCTCTTTCAACTATCCCTATGTCAAGCTCTCTTCCCCTTTTCTCCAGCCATCCCTAGCCCTATCGCTCAGCTCTCCCACATGGCAATTTATTTAGCATTTTTATTGTGCTGCGTTTTGTTGTTCTGCTTTTTTATGCTCGCCATCTATTTTTATCGTCCGTTGTTGTTGTTGTTGTTCTCATTGTCGTTTCGCCTGTTATTAGCTATGATAAGTCCAGTCCCTTGTAGTCCCCTCAGTCTTCAGTCAGTCAGTCAGTTGTTGCCTTTGGAAGCTCACGCCCGCACCTTGGCACAGCATACGAAACCCAAAAAGAATACGAAATTATGCATGCAAAATTCACCTCATCGTTGTTGTTATTGTTATTGTTGCTATTATTATTATTGTTGTTGTTGTTGCTTTCGTTCTTGGCAAATTATGCAAAGTTTATGCAATATTTGACATATATTTCGGTGGCTTTGGGCAAAGCCATTTCTGTAATGCTCTGAATATGATGGGTTTACTCTAGTGATGTAAATCTAAAGCGTGTATTGAGTTTAACATTGAAATGTAAAAGCCGACAGAAAAGGAATCGAGTTGTCGATATAACGTAAATTATACGTTTGTATAAAGTTTTACGAAAAAGCCATGTTTTAAAGATAACTTTCAAAGATTTAAAGATTTATCTCAAATCAATAAAATGCAAGAATGGAAAAAAGGTTTGACTTTTAAAGTTGCTAGTTCGAAAATCAGCCAACTTTAAATTTTAATAACTTTGCTCCAATATCCAAGCGAAGAATCAAAATCATATGGAATTCTGTTTATCAACCTCTGATGGGAAAATATCTCCCAATATTCAAGGCATCTCGAATAGAAGAACATTCCATATTTATCTAGCCAATCGATCTGAAACTCTCACGAAAATGCAAACTCAACAACGAATTATTTACACCATTTTATATATTTGTTGCAGTTCCAGCATGTAAGCATATAAAGAGATTGCAGTTGCAGATTTTAGCCCTGTTTAAGCAGTGGGTGGCATTGTCAGTCCGTCTGCCACCTGCTGAGAATATTGCCACTGTCGTCGCCGTGTAGGTGACAATTGTTTTGCCAATTCGGCAACTGAACAATTCAATTGATGTCAGAAATCGAGCATTACAGGTAGGCTAAGTATTCGTCCCACCCAAGGTGGCATGCAACTGGCTCCCGTCGCGTCGAGTGCAACGAGCACTTGCCACAAATGAGCCAGAGATTTGTCACATTTGCCGGTTGGTCGGCGGCAAATAGAGAGGCAGAGTCTGTGTATGTGTGTGTTTGTGTGTGTGTGTGTGTGTGTGTTAGTTCAGCCTATTGTTTGCACCTTAATTTACAATCTTTTGCGGTCAGCAGGTACCGCCTGCGGTGCCAAAAGGTAGTGTCTTCAGACTAAATTCAAACTTGGCTGCCTCATTTCCTCATTTCCTGGGCGTCTCAATACCATAGATCTTTGAGCTATAAGTACTTGGAGCTTTGCCTAACCTACATATATAGAGGAGTATTTGGTTGGGTATGTTTTTAACCCATTTTCATTTTGTTGTTGTTGTTGTTGCTGTTGTGCAGTTGGCCCTGTCAAATGCACATTTGTTGTTTCGGGGTCCGTGTGTGGTTTGACTTTGACCCCCATGTCAATATTGGTTATGGTATTCGGTTAATGGTAATGGCATTGCACTCCAAAACTTTACCGTTTTCGTTTTTTTTCGTTTCGAGCCCTATCCTATCCAGGTGCTACTCCCGTGGCGTTTGCCTTGATTTGATAGCTTGTTTTATTTGTGTGAAGCAAATAGGTTTGAGTGATGGCCAGGCATCAACTCGACCTGGCCTAAACCTCAACTGTCAAGCTCATTCCCGCTCTCACTCCCTCATTCTATCACAATTTTTGGTGCCTTTTGATGAAGTGTCACGCTGTCCAAGTTCAATTAGTTTTGTATGCCGCTCTTCAAAAGCTGCGCCGAAATCATTCTGTGCCTTGCCATGTTTAATGCTAAGATTGATTTTCATTATCATTTTTTTCCACCTCTTTTTGCTATTGCTGTTTGTACTGTTTTCTGAGATTGACATTTGACGTGCATAGAATTTGTCTAACTGTATTTTGCCTTTCGCGTGCGACTCTCCAAGCCGTGCCCATGAGCTTGTCTCTCTTCGGTCTTGTCTCTTGGCTGTCTAATTTCTTTGGTCTTTCTTTCGGTCCCTCAGCTTTGTGATGGCACAAAACTATTCACTTCAGTTTGCAAAAGACAGCTTAATCTGGGAATTTAAGAAAAGAAACAAAAATTAAGGACACTGTCATGAATGGATTTTAATTGTAATTTATTGCTTCAATTTTGAGACATTTTTGTGAGTAGCAAAAAAAATAAATATTATAAAAATGAATTTAAATATTATTAAGATGAATTGAAGTTACGATAATTTTATCATATCAGTCGATTAATTTGGTTTTAAATTTCAAGCATTTTTTCTATATACAGTCCAATTTCCACTAAAAAAACAAAAGACTTAGGCAACAAACTTACCACTGAAAGCAATTTTTTGTAATAGCCTTTAGATGATAAACTAAACCGAATACTCCAGCAGCCCACACACATATGCATATGTAACTCCAATGAGTCACAAGATAAAAACTAAATATTAAAATAACATGCGAATAAAAATTGCAAGTAAATTCCAGTGAAAAATATATGTGTAAATAACAAAAATAATAAAAATGCAAAACAAATCATGAGCCATAAACATGAGCCACAACTTAAGTGACGCTGAACTGGACACGGACACGGAGGCTGTTGTTGCGGGCTAAAATTGGAGCTGAAGCCAACGAGACGAAAGAAGCGGTAAAGCAGCCGAAAAGATAGCCAAATGACGTAGTTGCATTTGGTCAAGAGGCCAAGACAATGATAATGATGAGGCGGCGGCGGCAGTTGTTGTTTGTGCTTATGCTAATGTCACAACAACTTCAGCAACAACAACAACAACCAAAGTCGTGAGTAAAAACATAAATTTACACAATCTGCGAGCTGTGGTCTGTGCTCTTCATATCTCCATCGGCATCAGCATCAACATCAGCATCTGCATTTGTGTCTGTATTTGTGGCTCTGTGTGAGCTTTCATTTTCGAAGCGATACCGTTAACTGCAAAATGCTGGAAATAAACAGAAAAATCTAAAAAGCAAAAAAAAATAAAATGAAAAAAGATAAACAACAACAGCGAAAAAATACCCCGAACGAGCGAAGCAAACAACAACAGCAACAGCAACAATCAAGCAGCGGCAATCAACGCGGCCTGCAAAGCAACAACAAGTGCGAAATGAGCAGCCAAAGAGGAAATGCAACAACAAAATGGCAAATGCAGCGACGCGTCGCAGCAGCAGCAGCAACAACAACAGCAACAGCAACGCCGGCAACTGTAATTGTTGCTCGCATGTTTACAAGGCGAAATAACAGGAAAAAATGTTAAATTTTTGTTAAGTAGGTCAAGTTGCGAGCGAGAGAGCGAAAGAGAGCAAACGAGATGGAGCCAACGTGTGACAGAGACACAGCAGCATGAGAGAGAGGGAAAGAGCACAAAAGACTGAGCATCAAACAAGTTTGGAAGTAAAGTTAGAACATGACAAAATTTGCACTAGAAAAATGTTTTAAAAATAATATATAAAATAAATGATAATATTATAAATATATTTAAAATTACATTAAAATAAATTCAAAATTTTCATACAAACATTTTAAACAAGAAATTTAAATTTAAGCTCTCTCGTCTGTGGCTGCTGCAACATAAACAAACTTAGCCCTGACTTTGACCGCCGACCACAGCAGCAAGATCGACCTCGACAACACCTGCGATCAAACATGTTGCGGATCGAACATGTTGCAACGGTTGGCTCTCAATTGAATTGGCTCTCTCAGAGAGCGCGAGCAAGCTTGGCAACCAGGTGAGTAACTTCTTTGAACGCTGCTGTTAGCGGCAGCGACAGCGACGTCGACGTTGACAGCGACTTCTTGGGCCGCTGCGGATCGAAAATTTCTTTTCGTGTTGCGCCTGCGCACAGTTGGCTTTCTACCGTTGACGTCTTCGGATTTGTGCGATTCTTGTTGCGCAGCAAATTTTCAAGCGTTTGGTTTCGCGTGATTCCGATACGTGGACTCTCTCAGATAGACACACACACACACAAACAAATACCAATACCAATACATATAAACAACACACGCAGAGTGGTATAACAAAAAGAGCAAGCAACAGAAATTGGAACAACCAATAAAAGAAGTGACCAGTTCAACAATAAAGTGTGCAAAAACAACAACAGCAACAACAACAACAACTATTAATACAATAATAGCTAAAATTATCAATAATAACAGTGATAAATATGTCTAAAATGCGTTACAAAAATTGTGAAAATGGTTGACAAAATGTTGAGAGCAAAATTACAGATTGCTCCAGATTGTGTTTAACAATCGAATTATATATAATACAAATATATACAACCATATATGAAGAAGTGCAAGTGCAATCGCCAAAAGTGTGCAATATTAAGAAAAAAAAAAAAAAACAACAAAAAACAAAGCAAAGGAAATACACAAAAAAGTTAAAATTCAAACCAACAATTATAACAATGTTAATCTTTTTCCGTCCACAAAAATCGAAATCCTAAAAAAAACAAAAAACAAACTATTCCAGAACGCTGTTGTAAATATTTTCACATCAAAAGCGAAATATTACAAAAAGAAAACACATTTCTACCCAATTACCATCTCTAAATCCCCGAAGTCGTCCATTGTACATATATACAATATATCAAAAACAAATTATATATATTGAAAACAAGGATTAAAAAAATATCAAAATATATATATTCTATATACCCACTCGTACTACTCCCCGTTCATTATTTTATGCATATATTTATGTCTTCCTCCCATTGTTTTTGTGAGTATACAAAAATGTTTATGCTTTTCATTTTAATTTTATTTTACCTCTGATTAACTTTTAACTCTTTTCATAATATTCATTTTTAATTTTGGCATGCTTAAAAATTTGCAAACTAATACTTTTCTCTCTCATATATTTATTGCCATTTTTATTTTGTTTGCCTAAAGGCGTTAACTATAAAAAAAAACTATAAAAACTTACTAACGCTAATTAAAACAAGCTTAAGCATATACTAGTATCATGACATCTCTCCCATTTACGACAATTTGGATACAAACATTTAATCACACATAAAACTGTCTTAAAGGATTCGAATAACACGCGTTGAAGGATTACAAACGAATCGCAAACGAAAACTTTACAAGGATTACACAAATTACAAACAAAATCAAAAACCAAGCAACAAGAATCATCTTAAACTCAATTTTATGATCAAGATGTTCTACAGCTGAAGGCTGCAATTTCGTAAAAGTAAGTAACACTTAGAATGAATTTTCTAGGAGCCAAAAACTTAAGTCAATGGCCTCACAATAAGAACATTCTCAAGCCTGATTTATAAACAAATCAGCGAAAAGTCATTGACCGAAATCGCTTCCGATATTACTCACCTGTTATGAAATACAACACAGTACCTATGTGTGTATATATGTTTGTAGGTCTGTGCGTTGGGAGCTCGAGGGGTGTGACAAATGGAACTGGCAACTGAGAGAATTGGCCAGATTTACATAAATTTGACAATTGCGTAATTCACATCCCATGATGTTAATTGGTACTAAGTATTAACAAAGAGTTCAGAAGATCTTTAAATAGCTAAAGCCCAATTTAACCCATTAATCAATGGGTTCTTTCAAAAGGTATTAAAATATAATGGAATTCTTTTTTTTTAGTTTATTAAATTTATTGCCTCTCTATTTATTTTGAGTTAGTGAAAATTTGAGTTATAGAAGTTCGAGTTATGGAAGTTCTACTGTAGTTATTTTTGGTAAATTATTCAACCAAAAAAGCTTAAAAATAAATCAAAGTACAATGATTTTGTTCAGGGGATCTCTCCCTGTTTTAAGTCAAATTTGGTGACCCCGACCCAAAAACTAAACTCTTATTTGCACTCGGAAGTTCAGCTCTTTTTTTTTAAATTTACAGCTAAGATTGTTGCCAAGCGCTTTTGCCAAGCTAAAAATAAATCATAAAAAACCGTTTGTTTGTCTACCAAAATGGTCTAAAATACAACAACAACGGAATATAACAGCCAAAAAAAAATTACACACACACAGCAACAACAACAACAGAAAAAGAGACAAATACAACAACAACAGTAGCGGCTGTTTGTACCGTTATATGACGCAAAATTACGCTTACTCATTCTGTGAGTCGGCGGCGTCTCTCCAGAAAACGCGACTCTCCTCGCTCTCTCTCTCTCACGCTCTCTGTCAAAGTCAAAGTCGTATCCAAAGAGAGCGCAACAAAATAGGCACAACAACAACAATAACAACAACAATTTATAAGTCTGTCAGCGTCAATGAGCGTAGCAAATTCATCTGAGCATTAAGTTGCATTTCGGTCTTTGAGATTCTTATTATTCCATATTTTTCGTCATTAATTGAATTTTTCTGTTTTTTTTTGAGTATTTTTGTATCCAAAAATAAGATTTAAGTTGCTTCGATTTTAACTGCAACTGATGAGCTTTGGAAACTGTAACATATCAATTACAACAGATTAAAATTAAGATGCTATCCATCTCTCTTACTCCTTGTCTTTCTCCATCTCTAAATTTAGATTAAAAAGAATACATCATGCTGAGAAAGGACAGACATTTTTATAATTATAATTAAATATTTTTATAAATATTATTATACCCAGTAATTAGACAGAAATCAACTAATTTTAGATTAAATAACCTTACATGATTAGATTAAAAAAAATATATTAAAATATTTACTTTTTTATTAACTTATCAAAAAAAATATTATTTAAACAAGCTAAATTAAACAGCTTTCCCATGACTGTTTTCATTACCAAAACTTAATTTAAATGTATTACTTAATTTGCAATACTTGTAAATTAGCTTGGAATATTTATACTAATAATCCCGTTTGAAAATGTAGAATATCTGCTTTTATATTCAATTTGCACATTTTTTGGGCAGCCAAATCAAAACACTAGGCAAATAATATTCAAACGACAGCAACAACAAAAACAACAATAACATCGCTAACAACAACAACCATAACAATAAACAACAATTTTAGACGTGCGCTTTTAACAGAAAAAAAAAAGTTCGCTGACCTGAGCAATGTTTTGGGTTTTTGGGGATTCAACTTGCCAGACACGCTGGATTTGTTCGTCTTTATAGTTGTTGTTGTTGTTGTTGTTGTTGGTGCAGATGACCACATTAAGCACAAAAGTCACACAAGCACGTGAGCTGCCAAATACCCTAGAAAAATAACAATAGCTTAAATATATTCAAATAATTAAGCAATAGCTTAAACTTTGTTTGATTAATATCAAGTATGCTGTATAATGATATGAAATATTGTTTATAATAGTCTACTAAGTATTTTTAACTTATAAAACTTACTTGATTTCTTCTATCAAAACATAACATTTTAAAACGGCGCAGCCTCCATTGCTCTACTGATTACAGGGTATCAACAGTTTTGGCACGCACACAGAGACAACAACAACAACAACAACAACAATCGCAAGAGGCACGAGGGCGTCATTTAAATAACAACAAAGTAAAAACCAACTAAAAATAGTTAAACATCATAAAAATTTGCATAGTTGTTGTTAGTTGTCGGTTGGTTGCTTTACTCGCTGCTTGGTTGGTTGTCTCGTTGTTTTGGTTGTTTTGGTCGCTTGCGACTACGACTACGACCGCTAAGCAGACAGACACAGGGTGTGGAGTTAGTCTGGGTTACACTAGCCTCAGTTTCAGTCGCAGTTCCAGCTTCAGTCTCAGTCTTCAGACTCTTCTTCTTGTACAGCCTCTGTCATAAAAATAGCGCCAAGCCTCTAAGCTCAGATCTCAACAACAACAACAACAGCAACAACAACTGACGGCAGGCTGACCACACGGCATCATTTCAAGTTTATCGCCAGGTTGTCATCTCGTTGTTGCTGTCGTTGTTGCTGTTGTTGGACACATATTTGTTGGCCACCTTTTGCTAGGGACGGTTAACGGATCATCATTGTCGGTCGTCGGTCGTCGGAGTCAGTGCACGATCCCCGAGCATGTCAGACACGTACTTGTTAGTCGCTTGCCCCATTCATAAGCGCCAAGAGACACGAAAGTTGCCAAAGCGTTGCAATCAAAGCGCGAGCTCTATAGGAATTTTAAACTTGCAACTCTTTTCAGCTTCGAGTCTTTTGGAAAAAATAACTTTATTTTCTAAATTGCTATAATTTTTTCTTGATATAAATTGCAAACTTTTTAAGCAATCTAAATCAAGATATTTATTTAAACATGATTTACTTATTAACTATTTATTTTATTAAAAAAAACTCATGAAATTTATCTGATATTGTTTAATAAGCCAAACGTATTAGCTATTTCATTCATTTGCTGATCTCACATGTCTTTTCCTATGATAACTATGCCAAACTGCTTGACCAGCAATTGATCCATTTAATTTACAATCTTATTTACACCTGGCACACATAATTCATATGCAACACCCCCATAACTAGTTGTAGCAACGCCTACAACTGAACAACAACGACAACGTTGTTGACCAGCTTCAGTTGCAGCCCACATAAAAGACACACAACTCTCCAAGCTGCGATAGCGAAGAGGAGGCAACAGTTGCGGTTAGTTGGCCAGTTGTAGTCGTAGTCGGAGTCTGTGGATGCAACAGCAACACCAACAACATCACACGTGCCACATGTGCTGTCAAGTGCGCAGCGTAAAAAAAAGAAGCGAGCACGTCTCCCATTGTTGCCAGTTGGCTGTTCTCACTAATTTTTTCAGTGTTGATGCTGCTGCTGCTGCTGCTCACTGGCAACAATTTGCTGCATCCACAAGATGAAGCTGTCGTTGTTGCTGTTGCAGTTGTGGCAACCTTCATTGAGTGATGGCGACCTCAATGCCAGCCACACGTTTCGGAGGCTGTGGCTGACTTTTTTTTCGGCTTCTCGGTCTTGGTCAAAGTTTGTTGGTTGGAAAACCGCTTTTCAGCCTTGCAGAGTTATTGTTGCTGTTGCAGTTGTTTTTGTTGTTGCTGTTATTCCTCTTGTTGCTATTGCTTATGTACGTGCGGTTTTTCCAAGTGGAAATCGTTGCGGTTGTAAATTTTGCAATCAAATAATTTTTCATTCGCTTTTTCCGACGCCAGCTCGCCGACCTGATTTTTCTTTTCATTTTGTCCGAAGCACACACAGGAAAAAAGTGTTTGCTATTCTTCTCTCTCTCTCTCTCTCTGTATTGGCCATTCGGTGTTTTGGCCATTTGGCTGGGGTAAAAACGTTTTGACCTTTGCCGTTGATTCGTGTTCGAACATTTAAACGGAAGTTGATTGCCGCCAAAGGTTAAGCTCAATTTCCGTTAAAGCCCCAGCTGAGGCATCAGTTTTGTATCCCCGACTTTTGTTGTTCTCGTTTTTATTGTTTTTGTTCTTGTATTTTGCGGGAGAGTTAAGAACTCAATTTCTTGGCTGCTTTTCGGGCAACAGCTGTTGCTATTCTCGTTGACGTCTTGTTGCTGTTCCGATTGCTATAAGTAGTTGTTGCAGTTGAAAAGTTCAATTCATTGGGTCAACGAGAAGTCGGCTAGAATGGTTTCCTAGCGAAAGAATTAACTCGATTGTTATATTGTGTGGGAGATAAGAATACCCAGAAAGTAGTATAAAGTAATAACAGAAATTTTCTTATCTATAATTAAGAAAATTTCCCAAATATTAAAATTGTCTCAGAATTAAGAAACAATTTTCTAAAATTTTATAAATAGGTTAGCGAAAACATTTGTTTATTTCAAGTGGGAATCGGCTTAGATTTCTGCTAACCTATTCTTTTAAAATTAGAGAAATCAACAAAAATTTGAACTCAAAAAGCTCTTTTTCTATTTATTTATTTAATATGTCAAAAAAAAACCATTGCAAATTATTTTTTAAATTATAATTTAAAAAAGTTGATTCTTAATTTTTAGAATACAATTTCATAAGCATCTTTAGCTCCATTTAAAGATCCATTTTGGAGAGTGGTTATCAATGTACCATAATAAATATTTTGTTTGTATCTTTAATTCAATCAATTGATAAGTGTCACACTTCACCTAGTTAACTCTCAGCTGATTCACCTGCCCATTACTTAACGGCATTTCAAGTGCACCCACGAACTGACCAAGTAACTCATTAAAAACATAACTATTTAAAAATACACAAAAAAAGCTCTCAACTCAGGGTCATAAAATCACTCGGCTGTCAAAAATTTGCACTAATTCGTTCAAAATAACCGTTAAAATCCCCCGACATACACACACACACACACACACACAGATAGAGCTATTGTAATTATAATGCCCACAGCAAAGCCTAAACTCGAACCCGAATCCGAATCTGAATCCGAATCCGAAGTCAAATGTGTAGCTCTCTGACCATAATCTACAAAAATCCCATTTACAAGCTCAAATTACAATAGAGGCGCATTGTTTGCTTTTCATGTTTCTATTGTTGTTGTTGTGTGGCGCACCCACACATTGTATGTGTGTGTGTGTGTGTTGGTGTTGGCGTTTGGGGGCCGCCATTCAAATGCAAAAAGACCAACGGACAACCGTTACAATGTGGCTCATTAAAAGCAACAACAACATGAACAACTCAAATTTTGAGTAGCCACAGCAGCAACAATAAAACCTAAACAATAAAAATACAAATATAAAATTGTGTTAAAACTGACGCGCGGACAAAGAATAAAAGAAACAGAATCTCTAAAAAAAATATAAATATTTCACGCCAATTTTGGAGGCGCATCCAAAACGTCACTCAATCTGAGCAGCAGCAACAACAACATTTTAAGAAAATTCATCAAGTCAAAATTGACAACAACAATAAGCTGAGATACTCAGCGAAACTATGCCAGCCACAAAATCAAAGTAATGAGCTACGGGAATGATTTTGAAGAAAACGCATAAGAAAAAATTTACCAAAAAGCCATCAAACAACAATTATACACAGTAACTGAAAGAAAGATGACAGTTAAAGTAAAGGAACTTAGAGGAAAAGATCACACCAACACTGAGAAAAAGACAGTTGAAGTCTTAAAAAAAAAACGATCTTACTAATAATATAAATGTGAAATATTGTCTTCTCAATATTGTAAAGTATTCATTTGAAATATGACTAAAATAATCATTATATATTAAAGCAGCCCGATAGAAATACTAGAAAAATAATACAAGAAATATATTATTAATAGAAAATATATTAAGCATGTACATTCTAGAACTCTTAGGATTTTTAATGGTCATAACATGAAACTGCTGTAACATTTTTTGCCGTCTAGCTCTTACCGTTTGGACTGTGTGCGAGGCTTACTAGTCGCTGATTAGGACAAATTGTTTTATATTAGTAATAAATACTGCAAAGCTTCAAAATTTTCTTGCGTATCAAATTTGTTAAATTTTTTTCACTAAACTGTTTAGCTGCGATGATTCTTTTTAAAAATTACTTATACCATAAAAATAGAAATTTCTATAACGAAATTTTAAACAGCAACATTTTAAGCTAAGGTCTTTTATGTATGCTAATTTATATAACTAATAAATAATAATTAATTTATAATTGTGAAGACTTCAGATAAATGCAAATTCAATTCATGCCGCCATAATGTATTTTCTTTACCCATTTTTCTGAGTGCACGCAAAGCTGCGCTTGAGCTTGAGCTTCAATACGACGTCGCGACGCGTCGGCTTCGGCTTCAGTTTTGGCTCGGCTCTGCCGAACACGGAAGTATGTCAGCAGGTCTCTCGTGTAACGGTAGTTTGGCTGCTGCCGTTGCCGCTGCCGCTGCCAGCGCAGCCAGCGCAGTCACCACGCTTAGCTGCGCATGCTTAGCCGACGCTAACTTCGCAGTCAACGTCGCAGTCGTCGTAGTCGTCGCAGTTGTTGTTGCATAGACTGTAGTTGTTGCTGTGTGCTGTGTGTTGTCGCTTGCCGCAGGCTGAGCTAGCAACATGTTGCTACAACAACCTGTTGAAAGCGAAACTTCGTGTGCTCTCTCACACGCTGACGCTGACCAGGCAGAGCAGCCAAAGTCTAGCTGCTAGTTGTCTTGTGCTTTCTTCTTTCTCACACACACAGACATACACACACACACACTCAGTCACTCACACATAAAACTGGCCAAGCCTCAAAAAATCAAGTTAACTGTTTATGCACAAAATGAGGAAAAATACTTAATATTGTTGGCTTTATTTGCTTTACCGTTTGGTTCTCCCCAAAATAAAAAATTACGAACAACACAAGCTTCTATGCTCGCACTTGCTTTTCTCTCTCTCTTCCTCTTTCTCTCTTTGTCTGTCTCTTTCTCTCTTTCGCTTTTATAGCTATCTGCTTATGGGATTTTCTATTTCATTGCGTTTTCGTCTTGATCATGAATATTTTGTAGTTAATTCTGCTGCTTCTCTTCTTAGAGATAGTTAGAGAGAGAGAGAGGTATGAAGAGAGAAAGAGAAGAAAGAGGGCTAGCGGGGAACTCTGCACCTGCGTCGCATGTTTGTTGTTGTTGTTGCTGTTGTTGTTGTACTTTCGTTGTCGGTGTCTCTCATTTATCTGTCTATCGAAATCCAAATCCAAATACGAATATCCAAAACTCTGTTCTGCTCGCGTCTCTGCTGGCGTCGCAGTCGCATTATTTCTACCAATTTATATGCTAATTTAACTGATTATTAATGTTTTGACCCAAATACCATTTGAAAATTATTATTGGCCATTCTGAGTATCGATTTTTTTTCTATATACATATATTTTTTTTGGTGTTTGTCCATTCGTTTTGTTAACGTCGATGGCGTCTTCCCTTAGTTTAATCGCTGTGTGAAATATGAAAAGCTCCGTGGAAATGTTGTCCCACTCTTCTTCTTCTTCTCCTTCTTATTCTGATGTGCAGCGTTCACAAATGGATTTCGATTAGTTAACGTATTTGGAGTCTATTTGAATTCGAGTTTGAATTTGGGATTTGTGTTAAGCTCGCATTAGGGCCAACAACTCGTTTTAAACGTTAGCAAGTGCAGCTGGCACTTGATGAATGGAAAGAAGGGGAAAACAGATTGATTTAGATATAGATCTCATAGATACTGTCAGATGGATTACGCACCTAACGGAAGTCGCTTGTAAGCTGAGCTTAAAACAAGTTAATGTGGAGTATTCTGAGTTAAGCATAGGTGTAGCTGTGAGAATTGAGCTGAAGACTTTGAAAACAGTGAATGAATTTCGGAAAATTAATAGATCTGTTGCCTATCAATAAATGATGAAATTCAAATACCGAATTCAAGCTTACTTTTCCCCATTAATTTATTTCTGGCAGTTCTAAAATATATAGAGAACTCTTTTACTTACCTATTTAACTGTCACAACTATTTTTATTGCAGAAAAAAGTTCATTTTCTCAATTGATTATAAGAATTGAAGTCTAACATAACTTCAGATAATGATAAAAACAACAACTTATAGTACTATCCCAATTGAATCCACAAACGTATGGGAATATTTCAGTATATTAGATGTAATAATTGGCGTTTTTTCAGCTAGAAAATTCTTATCATTAATCGTATGTATATTTCCATTTATAATTCAAGTGTAGAAAAAAAATAATATATAATAATATATAAATGACTATTATTGCATGCTTAAATCTTAGGATTTCATTTTATTTAATTTTATTTATATTCATTTATTAATTTCAACTAAAGATCTTTTCATTTCTCCATTCGCTTGCAGCTTCAACTTCAACATCCCTAATTGAAATATTCACCAAGAAGAAGCAGCAGCACAAGAAACAATTCCTGTCCATCGCCTGGGTCAACTGACAATGAAGTTGTGCAGCATGAACGGGCCAAGTGAATCGGAAGTGGAAAGTCTACTGATGAGTCCCTGCTGGGGACCAACGCAGACGAGCAGCCAGGATCAGTATCTGCTGGACGGACACAAGCTGTTGCTGGAGCACGATCTGGACTCGCTGCCCAGTGACACGGACCAAAAGAACTCGCTCGATGTGCTCGACAATCTGCTCATGAATAGCTCGTCCCTCAATGCGTTGTCGGATCTGAAACCGTTGCCGCCTTTCACTGGCTACACGGGACACTTGTCGATCAATGGGATATCGGGGCATCATTATCATGCGATTGCACAGCGGCTGCCGGATGAGAGCAACAACAACTATTTAACGAGCGCTTACCAGCAACATCATCATCATCACCATCAGCAGCAGCACCAACAGCAACAGCAGCAGCAGCAACATCAACACCAGCAACACCATCAAACGAACAACAACAATAGCAATCCCACGTCTACAACAGCGGCAACAACATGCAGCGGGACGACGGGAGGAGGAGGAGGTGGTGGCGGCGGTGGAGGAGGCAACTCCTCGCAGGAGCACAACATAGTATCATCATCCACCTGCCTGCCCGAGAGCGTTCTCAGCGCGGACGCGGACGCGTGTCTCAGCGATGTGAAGCTCTTCGCCGATAGTCAGTTAGATTCTAAGCTTTATTCCGTAGCGGACAGCTGTGTTATGAATGCCCCCGTCCCAGGTGGTGGCAACTCCTCCCTGGCCAGCAGTGGCTCGACACTGACGCCCATTGACCAGGTGGCGGATTCCCTGCACAACAGCGGTGTTCGCATCTACAAGGATCTAACCGAGTATGTGGACATGAATAGCATTGATGATATTGCGGCGATTATTGGATCGGCCATAGCCGACACCACAGTCTCCAATCAGCTGGACAAGGACGAGGGCAACGACACGCGGGACAGCTGGATGGACCTGGATGCATGGATCGACGGCAATTGCATACAGCAGGAGGGCAAGGTCCTTGTCTCGCAGCAGGATACACTCAGTGACTTCATGCTGCCGCATTCGCCGCTGCCGGTGCACGCGAGCAACTCCACGTTGCAGAGCCTCCTCAGCCATGGCTATATGCCGCTCCTGCAGAACCGCCTGCAGCATGGTCCGCCCGGTGCGGGCGGCAATGGATCCTCGACGACGACGACGACGACGTCGGCGACAGCGGCGCTGAAGAGCGAGACGCCCAGTTCTACCTCATATTGCAACGAGTTGTCGGCGGCCAGCAGCAGTTGCAGTCCGCCCGGCTCGGTGGTCAGCACCACGGACAACAATCTGATGATCAATCCGCGCTATCTGACCAACAACAACAACCAGCAGCAGCAACAGCAACAGCAGCAGCAACAGCAACAACAGCAGCAGCAACAAAGCTATCAACTGACAGGACTCAAGGACAATGGACTGTGCAGTCCGGACATGTTGAGCAATTATCCGCACACGACCAGCACAACAACAGCGCCCAGTGCCACGCCCAAAGCGAAGCGCTCGAGGTCGCAGAAAAAGTCGAGCCAACAGCAGCAGCAGCAACAACAGTCGGGACAGATCCAAAGCGATGTGGGAGCAGCTCAGCTGAGTGCAATGTCGCCATCGGGTGTGGCCAGTTTCAGTGCCAGCGATCTGAGCGGTCTGCTCGGCAAGGAGAAGCCCGTGCATCGGTGCAGCATCTGCAATCGCGGATTCCTGAACAAGTCAAACATCAAGGTGCATCTGCGCACGCACACGGGGGAGAAGCCCTTCCGCTGTGACGTCTGTGCCAAGGCGTTTCGCCAGAAGGCGCACTTGCTCAAACATCAACAGATACATAAGAGAATTGGGCGTGACTGACCGCGGCCACAATCCCATTAAGAAACCGCTCGCCAATAGCAACAGCCACGCAGAATACAAAAAACGAAAACGACCCACAAAAGCATCGTCAGAATTATCTTATTCTGTACATTTGCTTTTGCGGTGAACTTTTCCTGCTGGGGAAAGTGTCCGTCAATGTCACCCGGATACCACGATACGTGCATCTCCGGGTCATTGGGTGTTGGCAGCTTCTCGTGTATCGCATTGCTTGACCAATGCCAGATCAGTCTGGTGATTTGCCATCTTCTTAAAGTCAAGCAATGCCATACACAAAGCATTTTGATATTCGTTGTTGTTGGTTGCTTTTGATCTCTTTGATTAGTCAATATAATAGGATGGGATGGGAAGCATTATTAGTAAAAATATAAATAATTGGTTTTTTATCCCAAATATAACTACTTAAAAAATTGTTTTTGATATGAAATATCAACCTACTACCTCCACAGTTTCAATTAGTTTCTGGCTAGATACAAATCAAATTCAATCATTTTATAAATAACAAAAAATTTAAATAGACAAAGGGGATTTAATATTATTATTGTATGTAATTTCAATGAGTATCAGATTTAAGTTTTATAAAAAGAACTATAACAAATAATTATTTTATTTAATAATCTAATTTATTTCTTATTTTTCTGATTATAATCTAGAAATTGAGCTCAAATTGCAGAACAAGCACAGAATAATATCTAGAAACAATTTTAAAATCAACAATAAAAATTTGATAAATGTATAGTGAATAATATTAAAAAAAAACAGTTTTAAAAATTAAAAAAATTTGAAATAAAAGCTGAAGGTAAAATGATAAAGAAAAAGATTTAGTGTTAGCTGTCAAATGAATAGAAAATTGAATACATATTTTACTAGATCATATTAACAAAATTATAAACTTTGCTTTTCTAAATACTATTCCTAATCTTTAACTTGTTAGAGTTTGCTATCAAAGAGACCACAAGCAATGTAAGAACAACGAAGCGTCCAATTGTCTTTTTGCAACTGTTGTTCTGTTTTGATGCAAAACTGCGCGCTTCGTGCACCTTTGACCCTGGCACAGGTATAAATACACATAAACACCTAGATGATATACACATTAAGCACATAAGTATATAGCTAGAATAAAGTTAATCGCTAGCTAAATGATTGTTTATTAAGATTTTTGTATAAATTATGTACCTCATCATGTTGCAAACTTTAAGAGTTAACAACAGAAGAAAAAAGAAGACAATGATAGAAGCAATACAATTCTAAATTAATAATATTAAATAAATGTACAAACAAATAAGAATATCTGAAAAAAAACATATATCTATAATATATGCATGTATATTCATATATAAATATTAAATATAAGTTGTAGCGGGCTTGGCAAAATAATAACAATTGTTAATTTTTAGACAACATAAACAAAAATATAAATACAAAACAAAATCAAAAATTTAACGCATTATAATAATAAAAATATGAAATAGAAAAGTACTCAAGTAATAATCTTTATTACACCTTACGATTAAATGTTGTTAATTTGTTTTTTAAAAAAATTGTTGCTAAAGTTTATGTTAATCTTACAATGGAAATTATACAAACATATACAAATAATTGAAAAAAAAAACTTAAATCATTTTTAATATTTATCAATAGCACATACATTCAAAAGATAAAATCAAATATTGTGGAAGCTAAAACAACTTCTCGTTACAAAAAAACATCTAAAAATAAAGAAGGCAATTAATTTGATAAGCAATTAATTTTAGTAACTTTATTAATATTTTATGTTATTTTAGTTTTGTGCAATTTTATTTATTTCAAGTTGAACAAAGATTCAAATTCAAAACACAATTCGATTGTAAATATTTATTTTGTTAATATTAATAATTAATTTTAATGTTTATGCTTAAAAATAAAGAAATACAAAAATTTTGTCATTTTAAATGTACAAAAAATAATCATATCTAAAGCCAGAAATGATATGTTTGCCCTATATATTTAAATTCATTGTCGTTATAGAAAAATATCACGTATACGCAGTGAACAGTTTTGGGTGTTTCAGTTGTGTGCTCTGATTGATGGGGTGGCAACTCTGGTGTCCGCATTGCTTATGCCGCACGCATGTGCCGCAAGCCATTAGGAGGAACCTGACATAAAAGCAACACGTCTGCCACAAACAGAAAATAGAGTAGGTGCGAGAGTACGAGCACAAATTTACTAAAGAAAAAAAATGTTAAGAAAAAGATAAAATGTGGTAAGCCAACAACAACAACAACAACAATGAGAAGAACAAGAAGCAAAAGCAAAGCAAACCAAACCAAGTCAATCCGAGCCAAGTCGAGTCGAGCCAAAGTCAAAGCCAGCGAACAAGTCAGAATCATTATATTGACCACAAATGCCGCCGCAAAGAAAGCAATGCGAAGAAGAAAGAGCTAAAAGGCAAACCCAAAAAAAACCCACACACACACATAGATACACAAATACAAAAACAAAATGCCATGCATACTGTGCCACTGACCCAATTTCAAGACTCGTTTTCTTCCATCGCGAGCTGAGCTGAAGAACCGCACGAAGCAAGAAGAAGTTGTAGTGTAGAAGTAACAGCAACAGCAACAACAGCAACAACAGCAACAGTCTGTGGCAGCCACAGCGGATTTGAAATGTTAACTGGCCTGGCTGCGGCAATGAGATACAAAGATACTTTGCCCGGTCGCATGCTCTTTCACCGCAGCTGATATAAAGGGGAAAGAGACAGCGACAGAGAGAGAGAAAGAAAAGGAGACAGCGACAAAGATGAAGCCGGAGCTGCAGACAGCGATAGCTTTGCCTCGTACCAATACGAGAGTCTGGAGTATGTAGTTTAGTTTGCATCGCATCGCATCGCATCCGCATTTCTATGTTGCTTTTGTATCTTTGCTTTGGCTTCGTTTAAGCTTTTTTTTCATTTTTGTAATTCTTTTTCTTTTTCTTCATCGGCGTCGCGTCGCGTCGTTGCATGTATCTGTAACTCGTTTCTGTATCTTGCGCCTCGTATCTGTGGCACTTAAATTTATGCAACATCATGCCAATGCCTCTGACTCTGCCTTTGACGTTGACTCTCGACTCTCCTCAATTCTTCTCAACTCTCCTCTCCACTCCTTTCCCCCTGCTCCATATTCGCCCCCCTATTTTTTACAGTGTTCACGTTTTGTTCTAATCAAAATGTGCTACGTGTTGTTTTGTTCCACAGCCAAAGGTCAAATACAAAATATTAACAATTGGCATAAGCAAAACACAAGCATTTGGCAGCATATTAACCATAACAATTTGGCTTCATTCTGTTCGCTGTGAATTTCTTTTTGGCATTTTTAATTGACTCTTTTATTCGCAATTAAACGTAATTTTCCGCTCGTTCTCCATTTGCGTAGCTTTTGTCGTAGGCAGCACACTTTTTATATTTTTTTTTTATTTTTTTTTGGCTAAGAGCATGACACACTTTCTGACCAAGATTTTTGACACGGGCTATCTGGCAAGTCAGCTCATTTGAGACAGTTAGGCATAGTTAGTAATGGGCGTGGATGTGCCACGGATGCGGATGCGGGATTGCGTGGGTGCTTCACATCATCTAATCACCCACAATATGAAGATACATATGCAGATGTCGGATTCGGATTCTGGCCTAAATGGAGCACCACTCGTGCTAAAATTTATGACTACAACGTGGCCTAATGAATTGTGGAAAGCCGTTGGTCTGTAGTATGATATTCTCAATGAAGATTAATTTCGTTTTAGGCAAAATTATTAAAAATGTACGGGTCGTATGAGTGATATTTATAAAGCATACATTTTCGTGAAATGAGGTCCAAATTGATATAATGGAATAAATGTTTTTCTTTTATAATTGTTGGAAAACTTCGTTACAGGTGTTATGAAGAATATATATTTTTAAATAATATTAAACGCAGAAGCTTTGATTAATTTAATATATAAGCTTAATAACTCATCACTTTAAACACAAAAATTCTCCAGGACCTGTAGCCTTATTTTGATAGAAAATAAATATTTAAATATGTATAAATATAAATATTTAAATATCTAAAATATATATAATTTCTTTATAGAAAATATAAAATTCCATTATCTATCATCTTAAAATTTATAAAGCAAATATTGAAAATCTTCATTTAAATAATCGTATTTTTTTGTCGATCACACACAGAATTATGTACTTGTAAGTTACGACTAAATTTAAGTTTAAATTTAAATTTATAAATTATAAATATACCAAAATCCAGAGCATCTACTAGTGGAGTAAATTGGGATTGTTATACTACAAAACTCTTCTAAGATTCTCAGATTCATTCTGAGTTATATTAATTCTTTCATTCATAAGCTGCAAGATTCAGAGTATTAGAATGTTGCACCAGAGCAAACGAACTTAGGCCGTTGTTTTGCTTTAGTTGTGGCAGCAACACTAACAGAAATCTACAACAATTAAGTAGAGCAAGTTGCCACCGTTGCTGGCAAAGGACGTTGCCGTTGCAGCACCAACAACAACAGAAACAACAACAACAACTAAAATGTAAGCGGGCGGACAACGCCTTTCACATCTCCCTACAGCTCTGTTGTAGTCTCTATTATTGTCTCGTTGACAAAAAGCGGATGGAGAGAGAGAGAGATAAAGAGTAAGAGAGAGAGAGAGAGATAGAAAGACAGACAAACAGAAAACCGACTGTCGGACAGATGGACACTACAATAAAGTTGGCAAAACGGCAAAAGCAACGCCGCAGTCGCAGCCGCAGTTAACTTTGTCGCATATTGTCCAGTGGTTGTTGCTGTTTTTGTTGCTGCTGTGGCGCAGTTAAAGACACAATGACCTTGGGTGAAAGTTGCTCTCCATTTCTATTTTGTGTTTTGCTGTTGCTGCCGCTGCTGTTGCTGCTGTTGCTGCCATGCCATTTTTATAAATATGTACACACAGTTACACACACACATACACACACAGGGGTATATATTTATTGTTATTTTTGTTTTTAACGATTTTCTTGTCACTGTGCTTGTGTCTCCATCTATGAGTATCTACTATTACTATGCGTATTTGCTGCTCCCCTTTTTGCTTTTGTCTCTATTTTTCTATGTTTTTTTTTTTGATTTGTTTGTTTGCCTAGTCGTATTTTTCCATTTGATTTGTGGTTGTTGTTGTTGTTGTTATTTTGATTACTTTTGCTCTTGATTGAGTTGCTGCTGATGGATGCACACGTGAAGAGTTCAGCTGTTTGATTTCGACTTCGACTTCGACTTGATTTTGGAGCTGGCAAAACAGAACGGAAGTTGCTCGCGTGCAGGAAGTAGCAATGTTGCTGCCGGACGGGCATTGCACTAAAGGTGAGAAAGGCCAAAAAATTAGCAAATATTTACAACATATTCATATACATAATGGATAATTTATGCACTCGATTTTTCGGTTAATTGTCGGAATAAGAATTAATAAAAAATATTTAAAAAAAATAAACAACTTAAGTACTTATTGTTTTGCAATACGGCGTCTTCACGCCTCGATGGCCAGCTGACCAAGATTCTTGCCAGAATAAATCATGGCTATAATTACATTATATTAAATTATTATTTTTTTAACACAGTTTTTTACTCCAACTCCGACTGCGACTTCGAGCTCGGCTTTAACTTTAATTAACTGCAAAAGCAAACAGTGCACAACGAAAATCTTATGAAATACGCAATTAGACTTGATCAAAAACTATGATTAGCTTTGTTCTTTTCTAGAGCGAATGTAACAGACGCAGATTATGCATTTTTATGTGCTAAAAAAATTTAAAAAAAAAAGTATTAAATTAAGTCGTAATAAGATTATTTATATGCATTATTGTAGAAGTGTTAACTTTCTTTGAATAAAGGATAATCGAAAGTCTTTGACTTTAGAATACCCTGCATAAACTTATATAAACTCTAGCGATTATATATCTTAATATATGAAAATGATAAAGAATATTCAAATGAAATTCTATTTCAGATTTATTTGACATCATTCAATAAGTTTATATTTGAGGTGTAAGTTAAAAAGTATTTTATAACATTTTATAGTTAAAATTCATATAAAATCAATAATTTATTCATATAATTATTAAATTTATAATTTATTCCTATTTGTCTCGATAGAAAATCTTTAAATTTTCTTTAATAGTTAACCGCAATTTTTTGGCGGCCTTTAAATAACTCATAACTATATGCATATTTTCGTTGTCAAGTTCGTGGTGCATTTTAATGGCACACACGATGGCCTTAAACTGACTAACAAAACGGTTAAGCCCAAAAGACGCGACTGGACGCGACGCGACTGCAATTAATTTAATTTATAATGCAACATTCTGAAGACGGACGACTGACAACAACAACAGCAACAACAACAACGACTTGCTGCCAAACTCCGCCGCGGGATCTATTCAACAATGGCAAGAAACGAGGGGAAAGGAGAAGGGGGAGAGGGAAGGGGGAAGTAGGAGCCAAATGGTGGCGCTGTTGGTCAGCGACAAGTGACCTCATTTTTATTGGAACCTCTCGGCAAGTTGCGTGGCATGACCAGTTGTTGTACGTGTTGCTGTTTCTGTTGTTGTTGTTGCTTGTTCTACTTTGAAATTTCACTTTTCAAATGTAAGTGTGTGTGAGTATAAAAGAAATAAAAATAATTAATAAACTAAATAAAAGCATTTGAGCATTTTTGTGCGTGCAACGATCAAAAAATTTGTGCCACGCGGCGACTAAAGAAAAAAAATAAATGCACTGTCAATGCAAGTTTGCTGTTTAAGTCTTTTGAATTTACATGCAACGACAGCAGCGGCAAACAGCATGAAACAGCCAAAAATGTTCGGCACGAAATATGTCGAAAATATTAAAGAGCAGGGCAACCCAGCAGCAGCAACAACAACCAGCAATAGCAACCAACAACCAAAAGCAACCAACAACATTGACAATTTAACCTCAAACTTCAAAGTGTCACTGTCATGGCCCTTTTTACTACTCGCAGTGACTGCGACGTCGACGTCGACAGCATTGCAGCCGCAACCTCAGCAGTTGTAGCTATAACCTGTTGGCAATTCAGTTTATGACTTTTTGCGCCGCACAGTGTGGCCAGACCACACAAACTGACCCGGCAAATGCAGACCAACAGCAGAGTAAAGCTTTCACCGTGACTGTGGCCCACTGTGCAGGCCGCTGCTGCTGCGACGTCGACATCGCACGTATTGCCACGAAAAGTGGGTCAACATGAAACGAGCCAGAAATGTATGTAGAAAAAAAAGCAGCACTGGCAGCAGCAGCCGCAACAACAACAACAATTACAACAACAACTAAAAAGCAAATCACGCTGACGAACTTGCTTACTGGCTGGCAGACTGTTGTTGTTGCTGTTGTGGTTGTTATTGTTGTTGCTACTGCTTGCTAAAGAAAGCATGAAAACACGCGAGAGCAACAGAGATGGCAATAGCATGCTGAACAACTTGTGTTTCTACTATGATCAGTTGTAAATTTATTTTTTTGGGTTTGGCCTTTGGAATTTAAGTGATATTGTCTTTCGTTGCAATAAGCTTGGGATGCTGCATCAGACTTATAACCCGTTCAGTATTTTAAAATAAATAATTCTAAATATAAATTTGATTTATCTATATTGTGCTTATTTTTAAAGCATCATAAATTTAAATATTTCATTGGCGCGAAAGTTATAAAGCGCCATCTATATGACGTGACTCGCACATGTGACAGTGCTGGTTAACAATGTCATTTTGAGTACAACACTGCTACTGTGATTTCATGCATCGACCGTCCTCCACAATCAGTCGCCGATAGTCTTGCTGCCCTAAAATTCTTATTTTTTTGTTTATACTTGAAAAGCAGTAGTGGCTTTATAAAATTAAAACATGTTGAATGGACAGATTACACACAGCTACGTGGGCAACACGTGCAGCGTGGTGATACCACATCCACATGCCAAGGAAAAACCAAAGCCCACGCCATCGCCATCGCCTGACACAGCGGATGGTTGTTCTGTGGATGAAGAGGTAGCGGTGGTGGAGGAGGCGGCGGGTGCTGCGATACATGTGAATTTGGATCGCATAAGGAACGTCGATATATTTATTGGCGACAACGATTTGTACTTTTACGCAAATGTTAAACTTTACAAGTGAGTCATACACACATATAAGATCGAGACGCTTCGATTTGTGGAATGTGACGACCAATTTTCTGTTTTTTTTTTGTTAGATTTCACAGCCGACGCACTTTCGACTTGAGGGGACTGAAATCAGTTCTCATCAAATTTGACACGACCGAGAATTGCTACCAGTTGTATTTGCGCTGCCTGCCGCCCGTTGCCATTGTGGGCAGCGGCAATGCAGCTGGCAACTGCAGCGGCGGCGGCAGCAGCGGCGTCGTGCCCAAACCAAAGACGGCGCGCAAAGAATATATTGCCGCGTTCCTCAATCTACCAAAACTGGCCGACACCCTGCAGGACAAGGAGCCGCTAGTCCATGAGTGGAAATTAAAGCGCATCACCGAACAGTGCCAATTACAGCTCGATGGCGATGAGACCAGCTTCAAGCTGACCAGCCACTTTGGCTATGGATTTGCCAGTCAATACAAAGGTCCGCTGCAGACCAGCGAGGTGAGTAATACACACACACATACGGAAAGATAAGAACGTAATTGATTAAAATACATTCAATATTGATTGACTTTGGGCAGCTGGATAAGTCGACATGCCGTGTGCCAGAGCCCCAGCAGATGAGTCCATTGCAGCGACGTCTGGAGCGTATTATCGATGAGATGAAGCGCTTTTCGCGCGAACAGTACAAAATGAACTTTGTGGAACTGCAGGTGCCAGCTGGTCATCAGAATCCGTTGCGTTATAAGCCCAAAATCTACGAGACTTCCATGACACAGGAGCAGGCGCATTTGCTGCACAATCTGTGCAGCCGTATACCAGCTACAGCTGATGATACAGCAACTACAACCACGACGTCATCCCAGTCCGGCCAACAACCCGATCGGCAGGTGCAGAACGAAATTGATTGTGGCCTGATTAGCATTGTGCTCGCCATATGCTATGATGTGCGCACAACCAACAACGAGCCAACCTGTGAGTCCGGCTGGACACGGAGTATATTGTGTCCGCTCTTCTGTTACTTCGAGCAGTTCGACAACTATCGGGACGTACTTGTGGCCTTCTTGCGTCGCGTTATCACTTATCCGTTGTATCGCAACTTTGAGCTGGGCCGCCAGTGTGTTAGAGATGCTATCGAGGTGCTGAAGGGCGGTCGCAACTGGCTGATCAATCAGCTGCTGCTGACCCATCAGCAATTTGCCAGTGGCGAGCCTTGTCGTGATAGCTTCAATACCTACTATCTGGAGGACTATATACGCTACTTGAGCAATGCGAAGGTGTGCAGCGATGAGCATCTGCGTCTGTTGGCGCGCAACGTTAAGAATGTGTTGATGGATGTGAGCAAACGACATTTGGATCTGGGTGTCATCGAAATTGAGACTGAATTGATCAAGGAGCTAATGCAGGAGATGCGCATCGATGCGGGCAGCGGCAGTGAATCTCCGTCACAACAGCAAAGCCACCAGGGTGACGATGAAGCGGATTTGGATAACGACACGTCCGGCCAAGAGGATGAGACAACGACCGATGATGATAGTGTTATAACAGACTCCTTCGATAGCATGGACTTGCGTCTCATTGAGAACGATGTCTATGCCGTCGACGAGGAGGACGAAGGCGACGTCGACGATGGTGAAGAAGAACAGTCGGAGGTTGATGATGACGACGATGACAGCAACTCATCGACCACCACCACTAGCGATGCCGAAGGCAACAGCGTCATCGAGCAGTGCACCAGCAACAGCGAGGCAGCTGCATCGGGCAGCATCAGTGCCAGCGTCAGCGCCAGCGCCAGCACGAGCACCAAGTAGACAAATCACCAAATGCCAAAATGTTCCATGTTGTATGTCCTGCCATGCCGAAGCCAATCAACCAACCAACCAACAAACTTAATGTCAAAGAACGGAGGCTAAACAGTGATTACTTTTATGCAAAAACGAAACTTAAAAGTAAAAATACAGAAACGAAAAACAAAACATAGAAAACACAAAACAAAACGAAAATTGTAAATTTTTAAACAAGCAACAAAAAAAAAAAAAAAAAATGGAAGTCTATTTAAATAATTAATAATGTACATGAATTTTAAAGCAAGAAAACAACACACAAAGAAATTGTTCATGCCAAATGCGAAAAAATATTTGCACATATTTTTTCCCCTTTTTTTGCTCTATAATTACTTATTTTGTTCTTTAACTTTTTAAACTTAAGAACTTTAGCATTTAGCGTGGCATTAGTGTACGAAAATTGAATTTTGAATTCTTGAACCCAAAATCTAGTTGTGCATTTTGTATATACAAGCATATATATTATATATAATTAATATACTAGTATATATATTTGTATAATATATATGTTGTTGGTGCTGCAAGCAAACTGAAATAAAAGAAATATGTAATGGATAAATATGCGTAAATGGAGGCAAAGTCATCTACAATTTACCAGTTAAAGTTGTATAAATGTCATAGAAATCAAGGCCAAACAAAAATATATATTTTTTCTTAATATTTCAAAATGCATTTTTAATGAATACATTAAATTTATATTTTATTAAATAAGAATTAAAATTTTTTACAAAGCTCGCTTGAATTCTGAAATTAAAAATTTTGAAAGTAGACCATCACCCAAATTTATACACATATTTTAAGAAAAAATCTGAAATTTTAAATGAACCAAATTATTGAATTTAGCACTCAATGCAAATCGGATTCGGATCACTCAGCTTCAATTGCGGCTCCGCAGGCAACTTTACTGTGAGAATTTCGCTCGTCAGCTCCATCCCAATATCACGAGGAAGGAGCTTTATTCTAATCCTATATAACGAATTGGGCTCCAAGTCAGACATTTCGAACTCCAGTTTTGAGGTGGCATATAGATCTTTGGGCGGTGCAAATATCTGAGCCTTCCAAGTGGACACATCGTCGCTTGGTCCATTTGTGTAACGAAATTCTACACGTCCCTTGAGATTCACATAAATCTGGGGTACTGTGAAGGCAATGCGAATCGTGTGTGGATCGACAGCTTCAAGTATGTAAACATAGATATTGTCAATCAGATTTTTCAAGGCTTTAAAATGTGTGAAAAGAGTAAGAAAGAAAAAAGAGAGTGTGTTAAATAGAATTGCTAAGGAACTACTTAAAATAATAGGCAATAGGAAGATCACTAATCATGTTGCGACCGATCTCGATGGATGCGAAATTTTGTTCAGAATGAGAAATCGAAAATCCCATGGCTAATTTTCAAATGAAAGAGTGTAAATATATAATTAAGCTGATTCTGATGATCGCAATAATGAAACTTATGACGGGCAGTATAAATGGAATATAAGTGTGTTTTTGTGTGATTTTTTGATGATCATTTCCATTTATTATCCACATTTGTAGGCGTAATTTTCAGCTTGCTAAAATAAAAAGTACAATTAAACATTGGATTTAATATTTTTTATTTATTCATAAGATTGCATATCTCTGTACGTTTACAAGCTAATTTAAATATTTATGGACTGTTAATTGAAGAACTGTTGTTGTTCGTTCTTAAATTATGGTATATGTATACATATATGTATGTATGTGTAAAGCTAAAATTTACAAGTTAAACTAACTATGCATTTTTTATCGAAATCGAAGCTAGAAGAATTTACGCAAAACAATTGGAGCTACTTGAAGTTTTTTCAGTTGTCTCTTCTACTTCTCTATATACACAAGTTACAATTGTTTAACGGGGGAAGAAAGAAACAAGTAATTAGTTCGTTTAGAAGAATTTCTTAATCATTACATACAACATGGCGACCTTTTTAAGTTAGGATCATTCATAATCCTCGCGCCGGGAAATGGAAAATCCATATTATTCTTTTCATAACTTTTACTGACACTGAGTTTGAGTTTTTTGTTTTATGTTTTTTAAATATTTACACGAACGTTGTTCTAAGCTAGTTTTGGGAGATTTGAGAGTGCTACCCAACAACACTTTGGGCAGTTACAGATCTGTAAGTAAATAAATTTCATTAAAATTAGATACTGAAATAATTTTTAAGGTTGTTACTAACTCATTGTCTCCTGTTGTATCTCTACTTTATATGAGGGATTGTCGTAGGCCGCATCGCTTTTGCGCGGTGGAGTTATGGATGCCGTTTGATGTACTCTCCGCCTGGTGATGATCAGCAGCAGGGCCAGCGTGGACATTATCGCCAAGGCGGCAATCACAGAGACAACCACAAGGGGTCCATAATAATCTCCAGCTGGTTGCTCAGTGACGCCAGCCGTAAGGAGTTTGCCTGCAGGAAGGGAAAGAAAGTAAAGAAAGGTGAGCATGGGGATAAACAAATGTAGAATAAGTATAATGAGGAAGGCATAAAAATCAAGGCTGGTATCTATTTATCAAATTTAAATTAATTTAATCCAGTTTTCCAAGATTTGCAGCCTTGATCTGAATAAGGTTTAAAGGGAAAAACTTTTACCCAGATTCTTAAAACTTAAATAAATCCTTTCAAGAACACGCAAGACTTGAAATGGCAATAGTTTAGCATAGCATCAGCAACATTTAGATTAACAGAAATAAACTCAACTAACCCGTTTTGCCCGGCGTTGGTGGACCACCTGGTTTGGTAATAAAGTTGACCACATTGCTCTTCTTGGTGTTGCCATTGGTCAGATACATCTCCAGCCAGAGGCGGTACTTGGTGCCTGGCTTGAGGTCCATAATGAGAGTGCCCGTTGTGCTGTCCCGCTTGGCCACCTTGAAGACGCTGGAGTCCTCCTTGCCCAAGTCGCTTTGGTAGATGGCGCGATAGATGTGCACGAACTTATCCTCTGGGTAGGGTACACCATTCCAGGATATTTCCACACTCTGTGTCTTCACCTTGGTGACATTGACATTCACATCGAAGCCATAGACATCAACCTTGGGCGCCGTTCTGACCTTGATCATGTGTCCAGCACGTAGTTCAGCGCCATGTCCCGCAAATGGAATATAATAGAGTCCAATCTCGTAGCCCGTATCGGGCTGAAGGTTCTGTATGGTGTAGCTGGTGAGGGTGCGATGTATCAGTGGAGAGGAGGAATAGATCATGCCGGTGAGTTCCTTGTAGCGCAGCTGGACGCCATCCACATACTCCATCTGCTCGTCGCTGAGCTTCTTCCAGGTCAACTGCAGCCATGTGGCGTTCGTCTCAATCACATTCAACTCGGGATCATCCACAGTCTTGAATATATCCTGGAAGTCTGGCCTGTAATCGGAGATCTGAGGCGGTGGCGTTATTGTCCTCTCCGCTGGCATCTTGACGGTGAAGACGCTGCTCGTTGGCTGCGAATTGATGTCGCGCAGAATGAGCGTTATCTTCACCTTGTACAATGAATTGGGCTCCAGATTGGGCAAGTCGAATTCCATTTGGGAGGTGGCTATCAGATCCTCTGGTGGCGCAAATGTCTGCAGCTCCCAGGTGGAGGTATCGTTACTGGGTCCATTTGTATAACGCAGCTCGACGCGTCCATGAAGATTCACGTACACCTGTGGCACAGTGAAGACCATGCGAATGGTGCGTGGATCAACGGCCTCCAAGGTGTGCACTTCGATATCCGATTGCAGAGGACTCAAGACTAGCAAATATGGGTATGGAGAAGTAGAAAAAAATAATTAGTAAAATTCAATAAACATTTATTTATATATCTGAGCAAATGGGATCATTTTCCAAAAGAAACAATCGGTTTTTATTCAGAAACGGAATGAAAAAGATTTTAAAAAGAAAAAATTTTTTTTTTATTATTATTTTAATTTAAAAAAATAATTAAATTGCAATTTTTTTTAATTATTTCTTATTTAATATTTTATAAAAATGAAATATTGCTCAAATTGTTTTTTCATTACAAAAATTTTAAGAAAAATTTAACTCAATTTAATTTTGTATTATTAAAAATATCAATTATCAGATTAGTAAAAACTGAAAGTTGATTTTTTTTAAATAATTTGTTTTTTTACAATAAAAATCGGCAAAAAATTTTAATTAAAATTTTATAATCGTTACGATCTTGGATTATTTCTGAATTGGCACGCAGATCCCATTGCTCATTCTCCCAATTGAATTAGTAACGTTTAAGCAGATTCTAATAAGCGCAAACAATGATAAGATGATGACTGGCAATATGCATGTGTGTGTGAGTGGTGTATGTATGTGTGTGTGTATCTGTAGTGGTCACAGTTAGTACAGTAAAACCCTGTCGTTTGTGTATAACAGTATAACAGTGTCCAAACGGCATGAGAGAGTAACAGAGAGAAAGAGAGAGAGAGAGATAGGGAGAAACTAGGCTAAGCTACGAAGGATTTTGACTAGAATAGTGGGTATGTCAACCTGCTTGCTGCGCTGGCCGCTGACTCTGGCCCGGATTCGGATTCGGACTCGGACTCTGGCTCTGATGCAGGCTATGCTCGCTGGCCTGAGTGGAGAGACCAGAGCTGGTGCTGGAGCTGGGGATAATGGTAGCCTGTTGCTGCGGGGATTCATTCTGCGAATGTTGTTGCTGATGTTGTTGCTGTTGCTGCTGTAGCTGCTGCTGTGGATGATGCAGTGGAGGTGGCACACCCAGACCAGGAATAAGTGGATAACTCTCATAGGCAACCGGCTGGCCATCGACAATGGCAATGCCGTGCGGTGGCGGCGGCGGTGGCACCCCACTGTGCACAATGGGCACATAATGCGGAGATGTTGGTCGCTGCTGTTGTTGTTGCTGTTGCTGTTGCTGGGCTGTTGCTCCTGCGCCAACGGGCGCACTTTGTTGCAAGTGCTGCAATATCTGTTCGATTCTCACATGCGGAGGCAGATTGTGATTGTCCTTTTGTGGCTGTGTTGACTGTCCAGGATGTCCAGGATGTGAAGGATGTGCAGGATGATCAGCACCCAATATGTTGAATAGATCCGATTGACTAGTTGGCGCTGGTGGCGGTTTACCCTGGGGTATTCCATTGGGATTGATGTCGTACGGTTCGTAGGGATTGTAGGCATCATAGGCGGGCTTCGAGGGATTATAAAAGCCATAAGGGCCAAGATGTTGCTGATGCTGCTGCTGCTGCTGATAGTCGTTGTAGTGTCCGCCTAGTTGCAGCGGCACATATGCGCCACCTGGCGGCAAGGGTGCACCATTATTCACCTCATCCTCTTGCTGATCCTCGTGCACATCATATTTGATATCATTCTGTTGTTGTTGCTGCTGCTGATGATGTTGCTGCTGTTGTTGCTGTTGTTGTTGTTGCTGCTGCAGCTTCTTGTGCGGTTTCTCGTGTTTCTCAAAGAGACCTGAGCTGGATTTGGGCGGCTTGCCGTCCAGCGTGGGATAGAAGGCGCCTAATGTAGGCTTCTTCTCATAGTCAAGCTCCAAAGGCTTAGTAGTAGTTGTTGTTGTTGTTGTTGTCGATGTTGCTGTCGATGTTGTTGTTGTTGTCGCTGTCGATGTTGCTGTTGTTTCTAATAGCGGTTGCATGTTGAATGGTATTTTGATTATTTACAGTGCATAGCGTGAATTATTATGAGCATTGAAAATAAATAAATTATAATAAATAAAACAAAAACAAAAATCAGGGTCATAAAAGTATATATAGATAGAAAGAGATACAGAGTGAGAAAGAGAGGGAAAAGAAATAGTTGGCAAGTTATATAGAAAAAGCGCAAAAATATACATAGTTTGATGGAGTTGAGTATGAAATCATAATGGAAAAGCCAAAAATGCTTTGAAAACATGCGAGAATTATGAACGAATGAATGTACTCATAAATTGAGTTAGTTTTTGAATAAATTTCCAATGGTTTCGCATTCAAATTAACGCTCAGTTTACACTATAACAATTAAGTGAATCAAACGAAAGTTGTTATAGTGTAAACTGAACTTAAATCCAGTTAAGCTTTGGTTCATGCAATATTAAACTTATCAATTCCACTTACCATTTGGCTTTGCAGGCATTTCATAGATCTGCCTAGGATCATCGTCTAGCTGGGGACTGCAGACCCAATGCTTGCAGCACTCGTCGTCGGGAATGGGCAACAGACGCGCCTCTGCCGGATGGCAGGGCAAATCAGCGGGGGGCAGGGCCAAGACGGGCGGACAAGCTGGACGACACTCCACCTTGCCGTTCTCGCAGTAACAATGTTTCTCGCAACCTAAAAAAAAGAGAATAATTTGTTTTTAAATAACAAAGAAAAACCAAATCCTGTAGAAGTTGGGCAGCCACGGATTTTCTTAAACTAAGTACAAAAAACTGGATTCAAGTAAGGTTTTTCTATTTTTCCTTCGACAATATTTTAGCTATCAAGTACTTAAACGATTTTTTTAAGTAAAATCAAATGTCTTAGGCTGTTTTGACTATTTTAATGCTGAGTGGTTGCATTTCATCCGCTTATTGTGTTAATTTATATATCCTTAATACAGACTTTAAAAAGTCATGCTAAAATCAAGAATATTAAATATTAAATCAAAATTATTAAACTTAAATTTAAGAATGGATTTTAATCTGTGTACTTTATTAAAAAGATTCCTAAGTATTATTGATTTTATGATTAATTTTGTTCAGTTTCAAAACCAAGCAACAAAAAATGTTATATAGAAAACTCAAAAAAACGTCTGAAAGTTTTGTAATTTTTTTTTTCGAACTAAACCAGTGGTGGGCACGCAGTGGCTCCGGGAGCAGCGGCTGCTCCCAACTTAGGTAGCCTCTAATAGGGTTGTTGTTGTTGATGTTATTGTAGTGCTCCCAAGTTCAGATTTCGTGCCTACCGCTGAACTAAACTATATTTTTAAGAAAGAACTAGCTTTGCAATATTTGCACTTACCCGTCAGATTGGCCGGAATGGGCGACCAGTTGTCGAACTCCATGCCCTGGTAGGTGCAGGTGCCGTTGTCCACACACCGCATGCTCTCCGGGCAGCAATGTGGCGCCACGGGCTTGAAGTCAGCGGGCACAGGCTCCCAGCGAATGCAGTGGGGATTGAGCACGTCCAGGCCAAAGGTGGAGGGACACTCGACCTTGGCACAGTGCACGCCCTGTTCGTTGCAGATGCACAATTGCTCGCAGCCATCGCGGAACTGCTGACCCAACTCGTAGTCGGTGCCCTTGAAGCTGCAGGTGGGCGTGGCACCGCCAGCATCGCGTGCCTGCTGATCCAGTCCGTAGCTGCGCTCCTGTTCGATCTCATCCCCGATGCTGTTCGGGCCACCATGGAGCGATGGCAATGGCGCCAATGGTTGCTGCTGCTCGTGATCGTCGAGGGTGACATCGCAGAGTTCCAGCTGGCAGCAGACATCCTTGGGATCCTTCACATAGACACACTTGTCGGCACGCGTGTGATTCCGCTCGGGGCAACGCGGGCGGCAGTTCATCACGCCCCCTTCGTCGCAGTGACAGATTTGCTCGCATCCGATTTCCTTGCGCTCGCGGAACTTGTAGACTCCTCCTTGGTAGTGGCAGTCGTTGCGGGGTTTCGGAGTGCTCTCTGGGCATATGCATATGTGTGTGTGTGGTATGGATGTGTGTTGTATGTGTGTTGTGTGTGTGTGGTATGCACATGACGTTTATGGAATGCACAGAAAACACAGCGTTAAAGCATGGACCAAAAAGGCTTTGAAGCAACAAACTAGCTAAGCCAAATGAAAAGCCGCTTTCTCCTTCTGGCGTTCTGAATCTGGCTTAAATCTGCTCACAAAAAAACTCACCTTCGTTCTGTTCATTTGTGGCAACACCTGTCTTGTTCATCTCTACGGTCTCCACACTGGGTTGCAGCAATGGCTCATTGCATTCCATGATCCTACAGCATTCGTCCTCCTCCACGACACGCTCATGGCAATGGGGATTCGCCATCGTGCGCTGACTGCCTCGTGGATACGTGGCACCCTTGCAGCGTGGCTCACAGATCCACTCGCCGCGGTTGCAAGTGCAACGCTCATCGCATTCCCGTTCCATGCTCTCGCCATGCTGCATAAATAAATCAATAAATTTTAGGAAATTATTTAAATGAACAGGTTAGAAATTTTAAACGAACTCGTTAATCAATTTATTGCTTTATTGAAATTGCTGAAAAAAGTTCTCAGTAAAAGTTTCATAAACTTTGTTGTTTAAAGAGAAGTATTACTAAAGTTTTTTTTATTGATGTAACTACTTCTCTGTCTGATCTCATCGTACTATACGTTGTCTCCTTAGTGGTCAAGATTTTCATACGACAGTTAGAAATTAATTTACTAAGAGCCATAAAAAATATTTACTAGATATAAATAAAAAAACCTATAAAAGCATTTCTATAATAAGTAGCTAATAAAAACAAGCTGGAAAGGCTATAGTCGACCTTCCGACTATAGGATACCCGCTACTTTTTTAAATACTCACGCAATATTTTTTATTGCATACTTTTAGGCACATACATTGCATAAAAACTTAATTCAGTCATTACTATTGTTCTGTTTGGCCAATAATGTGGCGCTTAAGTAGGATGATAGCTCGTAATAATAAATAACGTTAATTACTAAAACAAACGTAATATCTTGAAAATTTTTCAATGAATACAATATACCCTTTTACCAATTTTTTTGGTAACGAGTATAAATATTTTCTTGGCCTAGATTTTCATGCCCTTAGCTTTAATGTACAGCAGTGTACCTCTACACTCTTCTTAATAAAGTAAATGCTGAATTTGTAGCATTAATTGGGCAGAAACGAGTGCCAGTTATTGTCAGTTATTGTTAGAGCTTTCCCTTCTGCGCTGCTTCATGAAATCTCCACAATAATCGTTGCTTTAGAATTGTGACCCAATTGACAAGTAATGACAATAGATTCAGTTTGTGCCAGTTGTTGCTGCAAACGGGATTTGCTTCCAAATAGCTAATATTTATGATGTGAAAGGTGTGCACAAATTGCGTCAATTTGCACAGACAAAAACTCATCAATCATTTGATCATTTGGCGGCTACTCAAGAAAATTGGCAAACATTTCCTGCTTGGCGTTGGACTGCACCAATAGTCAAATGTGTCAAAAGTGCTGAATGAAACTGGCTTGTGAACGACCCACGCTGACGCAGACAGATTCAAATCAAGTTCGTTGCCTGGGTCTTTTGTTTTCCATTTCAAGTCTTTTGTTCTTTTAATTACTTGGAGTAGGTTGTGTTTACTCTCCGAACTGAGAACTTAAGATGCATGTTAAATGAGTACGCTTAATATGGGCTCATACGTGAGATTTTTCACGCCCTTTTCCATATTTTAATGAACCTACGAGAGGGAGCTCATTCCCAGCAACTATAAAAATATTTCATGGCCGCTTCTTGAGAACTTTAAGCTCAAAGCCATAAAACCCATAAAGCTATGGCAACTGTAAGCTAACACCAAGGAGCTCGCAATGTGGCACACTAAACTATATCGACTTGAGCTAAGTGTGTTGAATATTTGCAGGCACTGTGAAATGAATTTCTGGCATGCGGCTTGGCATGTTGCACGTGTCCGCTGTGCCGATCGATCGAACAATTTATAAGATATAAACACAAGAGGGAGCAACAACAACCACAACAATTCATTAAAAGTGAAAGCAAAAATTATTTCATATCGAAGCGTGCCGCAAACCCGATTATGAAAACTACAACAAAAACAATTTAAAACATTTAATAAGAAAAAAATATATATATAAAAATAACTAAATTGAATTATTGAAAAATACTCTTAAATTAATTGCAAAACATAAATCAACTATGCAGCGCATTAAGAATTCGGCAGTGGAGAGGGCTCTAAAATTAGATGATGATGTAACTACAAAAAATTAAATTAAATTCAATGAAAATCATTAATGTAAATCGATTAAAACAATTTGATACATCATCAAAAAATTGAACTAAAGTACTTAAAAATCGCTGTCGCAATTTTATTTTATAACATTATTAAAAGTTTCCCTATATCCGAAAATTACTGACTGATTATATACGCAGCAGGATATTTAAAAGTGGCTTTTGCTTATAACAGGATACAAGCAATGAGTTTTTATAGATATATCTCAATTATTCAAGAGATTGTTACAAATGGCATAACATATGCATTAGACCCAAATAAATGGGATTGAATAGCACAACAGAAAACCCAAGTGGCCGTTTAATTAAAACAAAATCAACACCGAAGGCAGCCAGCAACGGCTGCTACTCAATGCAATAGCTGGCAGTAACAACAGCAGTAACAACAGCAACAACTAAATGGGTTGGTCAGTAGTCGCAGCCCAGAGGCGTTGCTGCTGTTACTGTTGCTGTTGTTGTTGCTCTGACTGCAATCCATTTGCGAGTAATGTACGTGACTCGCCACATTGCCTTGTGGCACGGGTGCAATGTCTGATGAACACGTCACACTCGGACAGACAGACAGTAAGGCGTGTAGCAATTTATGGAAATTAGATGCTAACGTTAATTAGATGATAGATAATCAGTTCAAAACCTAGTCGATGATTCTAACAGACAAAGTCAAAGAGATTGACGCATTTATATGCACAGATGGAGACTTTGCTGGCAATCATGATTAACTACAGCAACGGATACACAACAACCACAAGCAACAACGACGACAACGACAACATCAATCACAGCCCAGCAAATTGCTGGAATTTTTCTGTCGATTTTAAAGGCGCGCAAATATTTGCATAATTGCTGCTTGCCCAAGCAGCAAATAAGAAGAAAAAGGCAACCAGGGAAATGTGCACCAAAAAATATTTTTGGAGTGCAAAACGACAGCAGCAACAGCAACAACAGCAGCAGCAGCTGCGACAAGCTGCCTGTTGACCGGTTTTTGTTTTTATGAGTGGCACGAAAACTTGTTGGCCATTATGCAATCAACAAGTGACGACAAGCCGAATTGCAGTTGCGTGCCAGGAAGTGCAACAGTCTCGGCCAAAACCAAAACGGGGGCGGTTATACAAAAGTGTATAAATAAATGCGACACCTGAAAGTGGGTGCAACCACCGAGGTTGATTTCTAGATCGAGTCAAGATTAAACACATTTCTTTTCTATTAGGTTTGAGTTATTTTGTCTATACATATATTTTAACATTTTTATATAGTAGTGTATGCAGGAATCACAAAAGAAGTCTCATAAAAACTAAGCATAAAATTTGGAACACTAAAATACAAAGTGAAAAAAAAGAACAAAAAGAAATTCAATAACATATTTTACTAAGCAAATCCTTTTTAAAACATTACTGATAAAAGGTAATAAGAAATGGTTCATTATTTTTTTTGTTGAATCGGTTTTTAGAATATTTACTCAATTAAATTTATAATTTTTGGATTCCTAATAATTTTTTATATTTTAAGATTTCTGATATCCTATTTTCTATCCCATTCTTGGTTTTATTTTGTCAAACTTTGTCTATTAGGGATCATTTATTTATAAATATATATTAAGTATACGCACCTTATAGCTCTTATTGTCAGCCTGACATTCCCTTTGCATCGTATCGCCACTTGCTGTAATTTCCACAATTTTCGGCACAACTGGTTCGGTTGTTGTGCTTGTTGTTGTTGTTGTTGTAGTTGTCGATGTTGTTGTTGTAGGTGTGGCTGTTGTTGTTGTAATTAGCTCAGTGCGTTCGTCGTCCATGCTGACATCGCTGAGATCCATTAGCGCCTGGTGCTGCAAGGTGGCATTGTGACGGAAAAGCAGCTCTGCATCCTCATCGCTGCCTCCTGCCGAGCGACCCTCGCCGGCAAAGGCCACAAATGGCGTATCAGTTGGAGTTGCTGTTGTTGTTGTGGACGGTGTTGTTGATGTTGTTGTGCTGGAGCTTGCTGCGTCCTCGACTCTGTGCTGTCCTTCAACAATGTTAATCACTTCGGTCTGCGGCAACACTGTGGTGGCCTCCGCCTTTGCCTCCATCTCCATTACCCTCTCAGTGCCAGACTCAGTCATCGTTTCAGTTTGTGGCTGAGTTTCGGGCTCATTCATATGCATGGCGCGTGCTCGGGATGTTGTTGATGTTGTCTCAGTAACTGGCTGTGCTGTTGCCTTATTCTCCTGGCTGACAATAATGCCGGCACTCGATTCGGTTGTTGTTGTCGTCGTCGATGTTGTTGTCGTTGCTGTTGTTGCTGTTGCAGCTGACTCGCCCTCCTCGGTGCTGCTCGACAGCATTTGATAATCTTCGTGCTCGGCCAGGCGATCATGATTCTCGGACAGTATATGCACATGATAGGGATCTTCTGCTTCACTTGTTGTTGTTTCTGTTGCTGCAGTTGTAGTTGAAGTTGTTGTTGTTGCTGCTGTTGTTGCTGCTGCCGTTTTGCTGTCACTTTCACTCATGGGCTCACTCTCCTCACTGTTGCTGGCCGTTATAAGTGTCGCCGGATGTCGAAAATTATTCAAATCTTTGACATCATCATCGTTCTCATTCGAGATTTGATTGACCGCAAATAGTTCGTTCTGTTGCTCCTGCTCCTGCAGCTTCTGTTGCTCCTGTTGCTGCTGCTCCGTGGTGGCATCGCCTCCCACACTTTCCGCATGCTCATCCTTCAGCGGAATGTGCTGTATGTGCGTCTGATCTGCCTCTGTCTGATGCAAGATCTTTGGATCTTCGTTCTCAACACGTGGAGTTGTTGTCGGCTCTGTGGAGGTTATGGGCTCAATACTTGTCGAACGCACTGTAGTTTCCACCTGCATGTGAATACTGTTGCTGCTGCTACTGCTTTCGATGGCAACTGTTGGCATTGTTGTAATATCTATAAAAAAAGATGAACATAATTATTGCTGGGGTATAATAAGGTCGATTAAATAATGTGATAATACAGTAAAGACTTTATGAAGTGAAACAGTTGGGGAGAAAATTGAGTAAAGATAACTGAGAACACTTTTATAACAATTTAAAGTTTCATATAATTTACTATAAGTCTACAATTATTCGATATTGCTTCAGATACTTTGTAATGCTCTCCATTCAAACCTATATCCGCTTCCGTTTACTCTTAATTATACATTTCAACATAAATATACTCATATATATACAAAAATGTATAGTCGTATTAAATCTATGCACGCGTGAGAGATTATATATATTCTGTTATTCATTTTAAATCAATTAACACTACACCAACAGTTATAAATACTCAATTCTTCATTTTTTCGCTAGAATTCTTTTGAGAGCTCAGATTGACATTGAGTCATTGATTGGGGTAAACAAACTTTAAGCCTATTCGCATATTTGTCTATTCTAAGCTGGCCCACATTTACGGTACAAGCAACTTTGCGCAATTCTAGCGGAAACCGTAGCAAAAAAAGACAAGAAGAGATAAAAGATATTCGTATTGGAAATATCTCACGCGTCCCATCATTGGCAGCATCATTTGCAGCGTACTCGTAATTTTCAGTTCTGTTTTTGGCTGTACCCCGCCAAAGGTGTAGACGCAGCATCAGTTCTTGAGAATCAGCCAAGGTATTCATTAAGCTGCGACGCTGAATCATCAAGTTTTTGTCCGCCATTCTTGGAAGCATTCAACGAAGGGCAGACGGAGAGAGAGAGAGGGAGGGACAGACGAAGGGACAAGCCCCGGCGATGCCAAAATATCAGACAGCCGCATCTTTTCTGATATTGTTTTCCTCTTGTGATTCGTCTTCAAGTCTTTGCTTTACTTTAGGAAAAGAGGGGGAAGAGTGCAAAGAGTGAAGTTGTTATTCTTCTTGGCTTTGGTTATTCTCTGTTCCTTCGCTCTTATATAATTACATATGTTTTCGGGCAGGGTTTCGGGGCGCAAAGCTCATGTCATAAATAAATGATGACTTTAGTGAGGGTTCTTCAACAGCAACAACAGCAACAAAACGTTCAAAACACTTGACTTACTCTTGGTACAGTGGGTCTCAAAAGATATCAAATGGCTGCCAGTTTCATTTGAAAAAGATGTTAAGAAGATAAGACACTAATTACAGCAATTACTTTGAGTAATTAGGATTAGTAAACAAATCAATTACCGGCTTTTTTTTTAACTATCATATATAATTGGTTAAGCAAATAGATTCCCACGTCAAAGTATTTTAAAGCTTATATATTTAAGTTCTTAAAAACTTCGTTCTGTTTTTGACATAAAGTATAATAATCAGTCATAGCTCTAATCACAATTCTGTGCAGTTTTGAAATAGATAACTAAATCTTTAAGCTTGTCAAACTATTAATAATCATTAGAAATTGCAGGTTTCTACTGATAATTGTGCTAATTGCAAGATACAATATCATAAATGTTAATAGTTATTGCTTATATAATTGATTGATTCAGATAAATTAAGGTCTGAAACTGGTTTAAAGACGGATTTAGTGAATTAACTACTGGATAATTACAGAATATTAACTTTTTTACTCACTGCAGAATTTTCATGACAATCATTCCGGATTCAACTTAATCTATAAATGACATCTTGTAATTCCACTAAATCATTTTTCCTTATAAATATAATGTTTTATCCCATAAATCAAATTTCATTTAATTTTTTTACAGTCTGTGAATGTTGCTGAACAAATTTTCCCGAAAACAATCTCTTCGTTTCATATGGATCCATAGTTTCTCAGCTGACCCATTATGGAGCTGCAAAAAAATTTAAAATTAAAAAAAAAGGAAAGAGGGAAACGAAAGAAAAACACCCGCAAGTCAACTCTTGACGGGCGCTGCAAATGTGGCCCCATGGGGGCGAGTCGAGTGCCAGACGGAGACGAAGATGGAGACGAAGATGGAGTTGGAGTTCGAGTTGGAGAGCTATGGTTTCGAGTGCGCCTAGCCATAAGGTCTGACATGCATGCGTGGTAATAAGCATAAAGGCGGCATCCACGTCCCCACCAGGTTGGGTCCCCAGCCAGGCACAGTTGTCGCTCCAATAAGAGAGAAAAAAAGGTGCCCAATGGCAGACGACGTCGTTGAAGTCTGCATGCAATGGACGCCAATTTAGCGCTAAAAAATACTTGCATAGAAGAGAAGAGCTCCTGCTTAGTTCGTGAGCAGTGCTGACATTTTAGCTATTTTGTAGCTAGAAATCTGATTATTTCAAACAAAATTTAAAAATACAATTAATTAAGAATTGTAAAGTTCAATTTTAAGTGAGTCTCAAAATTCTGGGAATACACATTATAGCTAATCTACAGTTTTTTATTGTGAGCTTTACATTAAACTATTCAAATAAATTGTATACTTTTACTTGATGATTTATTCGCTTTTTATTCTAGCTACCAATTTAATAAAATTAGCACTTTTAGCCCTCGAATTTCTGGCAACACTGATCGTTAGCCCTGAACTCAGACGGAGCTCGTAAAAGTCGAAAGCCGTTCAGCTGTACCTTTTTATATGAATGTCTATGTGTGTGTCTGTCTGTATCTGAATTTGTGTGTCTTATGTTCAAGTCGCAGACGTAGCTTTTATTGTTGCTCTTACTGGGAGAGTACTCTGCTCGTAGTGGCCAGAACTTGTGCTAGGGTTACTGACTTGAACCTTGAATTTCAGTTCGTTATGCTGCCTGCAGCTCTTACTGCATGCAGTTTGCAGTTCTTGCTGCTGTTGCTGTTGTTGTTGTTATTGTCACGGTTTGCCGTTTATAATACAAGCTGTTGCAGTTCTTTGTGCCTTTGTTTTGTCCATTTTGACTTGCTGCACAATTTGTCTTTTACTGTCATTGATTTTCATTTTTCACTCGTCGCTCGTTAAGCGCTTCCAACCCGTAACAGTATTTCTTTTAGTATTTTTTATCTATAAACAAATATACATATATGCATATATGGGGCTCATGGTGGTCTCTCTACTGCTCTCTCTGTCTTGCATAACGGAGACGGAGAGGGAGTCTCCGTTATGCAAGTTCTATTTTATTTCGATTGTATGCATACAAAAGACTCAGGCAACGAACTTGACTAGTTCTGTCGGCCATGTCAAATGGTTTTCCTTCATCTTTTTCATTTCAGCCTTGTTTATGATGTGCACAGCTAAAGCCGGTCGGTCAGCCGCTTGATTATGATATATGACAATGCCTTCTATCCGCATACCTACATATTATATGTATTACGCCCACGACAATGCGGCAACAGCAACAACTATAAATACAAACGGCAACTTCAACAGCAACTTATGCAGAAATGCATAAGTGTTGTCGGCAGTTGAAACTCATTTGCGGTTTTTTCAATTCGCCGCACGTTTTGCGGCTCTAAACAAACAGACGGCAATCGAAATGCAATGGAGTTGGAGTCAGAGGTCTTATAAGAGGTCTACTTGTATGTATGTACATAGAAGAGGTCTACAAATGATGTGCTTAGAATTGACAAGCCGTCAGAACCAACCGGATGTCTTTTTTCTTAACATAGAACAGCCACAGCACCGAGAACAACATGGCAATACAGTAGTTAAACGCTAAACGGAACTTTTTTAATTTGAAAATGTAAGGCTTACAGGAAACTAAAAAGAACTTTTATGATAAATCTCAGTATAAGAATGTTAAAACAAAAATTTAAATATATTTATTTTTTTGAAATTTAAGATAACGTTATTTTCTTCACCTAAAGGTTGATCAAAATTTTATATATTTAACTGCAATCAATAACTTTAAAAGAATTGATAAATTTCTAAAGCCCAGTATTTGGTTAGGCGCAATCCTCAGACAAAGGGAGACTCTACCATTGAGTGTTAACAATGTCAATGCAGTCAACCGGAAGCGCGTCATCAACTTCCCACTCGCTCAGTCATAATGAGCACTGCATAATGACCATTAACATCAGTCCACACTCTATCGTCACTCGTCCGTTAGTCAAGCTAAAAGTGTCAACAAATTAAATGAGGGGAGTTATGTATACATATAAATATTATATATTTACATTAGCTTGGACTTTTTTGGTAATGTAACGGTCATACCTAAACGTGTGTGTTTGTGTGTGTGTCACGTATCCACAAAGCCGAAGCCGAAAACACAACAAAATCATTTGATTTGCCTACTTGAGTTGATGTTGTTGTTGTTGTTGTTGTTGCTGATCCGGTTTGAGTTTGATTTGAACAAAACTTTTCGAAAATTATAAACAAATCCGAATGGATACCAAAATTACGCAATTTGTGACGCGTCGCTTGCATTTGGAAAGCTGAACAGAGTTGTTTTTATTTTTTTTGGTCATACAACAAATACTCGTCAGATTATGAGTATATTCATATTTTGGCAGAGTGTTAATGGAGCTTTATAATTAAAGCCGGAGTTTGGTTTTTCTGTTCATTATCTACATACATACATGTTTTTTTTTATTTGCTGTTGTTGATTTTTAGTGCTGTTCATTGAAATTGTGGGGTCTTTGTGGAGTTTGAGGATGGGCAATAGGGAAGGGGTGAATGGGAAATGCGTATGATGATGACAATGCATATTGTTTTTGTGTTTTTCATTTCTATTTGTAGTATGTTAATTTGTGAAACCAAGTGTTAAAACAGCTTTTCAATTTGGAGTGAAGGTTGTTTGTTGAGCGAGAGATTTGCAGATAATAATCATTATTTTCAACAATGATACGATTAAATTTAAAAATATTTTTTTGAAAGTATATAAATTGGAACCCTTAAAAGCAGAAAATAAATATAGTTGGAAGAGTCAAGTAAAGTAATAATTCTCATTTTGACTAAAAGAATATTTACAGTAACCCTGAAATATAGGCCAAGAAATATTTGACTATATAGACTCGGAATTCTAAAAACTACTGAAAACAAATTACTAAATGCTTTGTAGCATTTTATCTGCCTTTCTATCTCTACCAGCTAATGACTAAAAATGTTTCTGGGAGGCAGAAAGAAATGTCTAGCGATAGGCAAAAAGACATTAGAAAAGCGCACAACAACAACAACAGCAAAAACCAATGGAAATAACAATAGCAATAACAAGTTAAGGAAATACCGACAGGCAATTCGACAAGCTGGTTAGCTATAAAACAAAATAATTTTCCACTATAAAAGGCAGCGTGTAAACCAGCATTTGACCTTTTCAACTGTTCAACTCGAAAGTTCATGTGCCCGGGCAGCTAATGAAAAATGCAGCTTCACATGGAATGCAATCGGGTGGGGGAAAAGGGGATCAAAGGGGGTTGAGTTAGAGACAGCACATCTAATGCTAAACCAAGAAAGCAACAAAACATAACAAAGCAAAACACGTTTCAGCGCGTGTCATCGTCCATGGAGAGGCCAAGACAAAGACCCCAGCAATAAAAACATAAAAAAAATAGAAAAAATATAGTATTGTAAAACAAAATGATATCTATGTATATGACTAAACAGAAAAGCCACTTAACTCCACACAATTGATAGCTGTACTTGTTGTTGCTGTTAGCTGTAAGTATCTAAGCAACTATAGCTGTATCTGTATCTGTATCTGCGTATCTGTATCTCAATGCAATGACACCACGCTTTTCATTTGTGGCCAAGTGAATGCTACACAAGTTGCCTGTGGCCGGCCATGAAATCGACTTGCAATTGCTTTTTGAATTGGAGCTGCAAGTGTTTTATATGCTCAAACATATATGTGTTATATGTGAGTGGCACAGCTGTGAATAGAGTGCGTTTGTCTGTCTGTCTGAAGGTCAATTGAATGGCACAAGCCAGCTAAATGGGATTACTTCAACTATGGCACAAGCAAATGTCATTGGCTTGCTTCCAAGTTAAAGCAACAGCTGTGTCATAGATATTCCTATTATAGTTTTAATGCCGAAATCGAGAGGTGTTATGAGTTTGGACAGTATTAAGAAATTAACTTAAAAACTTGAGAAAAATTCAAGATAAATGTTTTAAACCAACTGGCAAACATATCGATAGCTGTAGAACTATATCTTATCTAATAATAATAGCTTTAATCACAACAACATAATTCTTCTTATTACGTAGTCTCGTTTATGTTATTTTCTCCCCTTCTTCATGTATATTCTTCATACAAATTATGCATTTATATCTTTTTCTCGTCTCTCCTTTTCCTCGGTTTTAAACTCTTTCTATATGTCTATTTGTTTCTTTCCCTAAGTATCGACTTCCTGACAGCATTCTGTGCACCGTTCAATGACACAGTTAATTACATAAACACCCCAGTAAAACATGCAAGTACACGCACACTAGCACATAGACACATAAACACTCTCTATACACACACACACACATCATACTCGTAATTAAATTGCATTAATTAGTGTCGACTTTTTGCGCTACATTTTCTTAACGAACATAAAAAAAAATGAAAATTACCAAATGGAAAATCAGAAAACAGAAGAGGAAAAATAGCGAGTAAGTGTGCTCGACTAAAAGATACCCATAAAAATTCTTGGTAAATTATTTCGACCATCAGAAAGGCGGCAAGTTTGACAGTTGATAAGGAATCAATTTATAAACTCATAACTGGGCGATGCCACCCGCTTTCAATGGCTACAGGGTATGCCAAACGCACGTCTAGACAGCAGACATATGTATATATTTAATATGATTTGATATCAAATCGCCATTTTGCTAAAAACAAGTCATAATTAGCTCGACTATTTTATTGAAATGTACTCGAATATTTGTTGGACTTGTGCCCCTGACACAAATACCAGAAGTCCGTTGCTTGGCCAGGTTTTCACTTGCCATTTGGCAGCAATTGATGTCATATGGGTCCAAACAGTAACCTGTTGTTCTATCGCTATCGATGCAGGCAATAAATTTTCGAGCGGAGAAAGCGAAGAAAGATGCATTTCGGCGCGGAAAATCCCACACAAAGTTCAAAGACCAGAGTCATATGAATGAACGGACCATGTACAATATTTTTGACACTAAAGTTCGAAAATCCATGCTGTCATATTTATGGGCAAAATGTTAATTGTTAACTGCAAGCAACTGTCTACACTTTCACGCGCTCAAATGCTCAAGTGCTCAAATGCTCAAACATATCAGCCTCGGGCACAAGTAAGTGTCAATGTACATACGTCCACTGGAGATTTTAGCAACAACAAACAAGCTGCAATTAACAGCATTTTGTTGTTGATCCACTCACAAAGTTTTTTAAATCTATTTATTTGTTGTTTCGTTGCTGTTGAAAAGTTTTAAGCTACTTTTACTTATCGGTTCATTATAACGGACGCTCAATTTTGCCGGCTAATCGTGCATGAACCCCAAGCGAAAGGTAAACCAGACGAAAATGACAACAACAATGAAAACACATACATACATACGTTTGTGTGTGTGTGTAAGTATTTGCACGCATTGCCACACCCAGCATAAGAAATACTTTTCATTTTTGCGTATTTCTCACACAACAACTTTTGGTTTTATCCTTGAAAATATACAAAATAAAATACAAAATAACAAATGACTTAGGGCACAAACTTGTTTACCTGCCTTTTTCTGCAGAATTTCTAAAAGAAACCAAAAAAAAGTGTACGAAACAACATAAAAACAAATAAAAAACAGATGAAACTCACTTAGCAGCAAACAAAAGACTTAAGCAACAAACTTGAGGACATTTGCATGTTACGCTTGTGAGAAAAAATAAATATTATTTTTCGAAGATTTGTTATCACACAAGCCACGTTATTGTTTTGAACTAACAAAGTTCAAATTTTAATTTGTGTTTGAACTTCACGACATCGTGCAGAAAATATGCAAATTTCCAAGTGCGTTGATTTGAAGTAACAACAACAATCAACATAATAACAACTTATTCAATGAAATCTTTGGTTTATTATTTTTTGCCTCTTCATAATTTTAATTTATTTACCTTGCAGTCTTTCCTTGAAGAAAGTGACCAAAAACTACCAAAAAAAAATGATGAGTCGGTAATTGAGGTCGTTATTTGCCACAAAAATTGAGCTTTTATCGTTTGATTTTGTTTCTGTTATTAAATTATATATTTCGTGATGTGTATTATTGAGCAAGCGGACCTTCATTGGCAATTATATATATGTATTTATGTGTATAATATAATAAACTATTTAATTTTTTGGCAAGCCATGGTGAGTGCAGGCCCTGAATTGCATTTGAGCCGCTAATAGGATTTCCCAGTGCCTCAATATTACTTAACCACGACAAGGCCATCAATTAGCGACCCATTTGCAGTTGTTTGGCCAAAAAATATTCAGTCAGACATTGAAAACCACATACAAAAATTAACATAAATGATTTATGCACTCAACTCTCAGACATGCTCGGCAATTTTCCAGCTCATTAGCATGCTGCAATTTGTGTGCACTTGGCTTTGACTAAAAAACCAATTTACAGTTCACAATGCATGTTTTTAACATCGATTAGGTTTTGAAAATATGTTTGAACTTGTTGAAGACAATTTAACTCGATTGTAATGTGAATTTATTTGTATTGATTTAATTCAAATTATATTAATATAAACTAGAAAGCATTTATGTAACTAGCAACTTGACTTATGGTCACAATAACTGCCTGATAAACAAACACAGGTTACGCGTCATAAACCAGAATTATAGCAACCTTAGTGTCAATATGAAAGGCCAAAAAAAAACAAGTTGATTTGTATTCAACTCTTTTATAAAATGCACACTTATATAATAAAGTCAGTTTAGTGACAGTTTAATGAATTACAATAACAACACACTTTAAACTAAATCAATAAGCTAAAAACTAGTTTTGCAACTGTGAATAATTATAGTTTTTATGGCTCATTCGATTGCATTCAAGACAGCTTTTGCAGCCCACTTCAAGTTTAGTTAATCAATTGACCTAAGGCAGCTCCTCAAGTTTGTGTACCTATTGAAAAATATGTCTATTGTTTGATTCATTAATTAACGTTGTGGCATGGGGGTTGAGATTTTAAAGGTCTTTAGGAGTTGCGTCAATGTTGCGTGTGTGTGTGTGTGTATTGTGGGGGTGTTTTGGCATCTTAATGATTTATGGATATTTGTTTTATTGCCGTCGAAGTTCAAGTTAATTTACTACATGTCTATTTAATTGGCAATACCCAAAACAACATTAAAGTACTATGGCGTAAAGTGCGAAGTGGCACCCAAATATACAAATTACTTTAACAAACATTTATGACATGATTTTAAAAGGTGTAACGGGCGTAGGTGAAGGATATGACTCATCTACATATTTCTATCTTTACGCAAACCTAAAAAATCAAAAAAGGTATTCTTCAATATTTTCCAATCACAGTTCGTTTTCTCAGTCTTCTGTTTAATGCAGTTAGAGATCTGGGTGGCCCCGTTTAATCGTATCATCAAGTTAAAATAAGATAAAATAAGAGCGCAAACCATAATGATGTTTCATGAGCTCAAAGCAACTATAAACTCTGATGTAAATCGCCTGCAACGTGACACGTTTGATGTGCAACTGACATTAAACCGAAAATTACAACAAGCTAATTATAATAAAAAACAGAAAAATGTTACTATAACGTCCACAGAGAATAAGACTAGACAATTAAACTGTTAACCCAATTAAAAACAGTTGATTGACTTGATGTTTCGATCGGAGACTGGAATAGGAGCCTTTCACTTACATTATCACACAGCTTATGGAATTAGATCGCAACTAACTAAAGTTCTATAAAAGAAGTTCGCTCTACTTGGATTCAATAAGAATATATAAATAAAATCGAAAGGCAACTTTTAAACAGCAAAAACGAGTTGACTATTTTTAACAGCGATTCATTGAATAATTCAAATGAATTTTATGAATGATTCAGTAAGCGTGTAGGTACAGATTGTTGTATGCTTCACTTGGGTGAGAGACTTTCATTATTTCACTTTGAAGCGCCGCATAATTAACGAAATAATTCAACAGGAAACTAATAAGAAATGCCAAACAGAATTCTGTTTATGATTAATCTGAAAAGAAATGATGCAAGAGAAAATCAAATTTCTTTTACCAAGCTGGTGCGCTCCATTTAAGCGTAAGAAAATAAAAAACAAGAAATAATAATTATGGAAAAATGTTTTGGGGATCGAACCGTAAAAGGGCGGCAGCACACGACCGTCCGAGTGAAATCAAATCGAAGCCAGATCTGGTGCGGCGTTAATTGGTAAGTCAAAGAACGATATTTGATTATGGGGCCAGCATCAAAAGTTGAAGTGGAAAAGAACAGAACAGGGAGAGATTAAAGTGTCTGGAAAGCTTTCGAGACGCGCCTAGGCGACTAACGTTGTCTAACGTACGAGTATCTATCTGTATAATTTTCGTGCTTTAACTCTCTTTTCGTAACTCACCAGCTTCGCTAGCGTTCAATCTGTTGTTGGGCTCCAAAGTCGTTGAACTATCCAGCATCGCAGTTACAGTCGCAGTCGACTCGCTGCTTTGTTCTACGCCAATTGTTGTTGCTGCTGCTGTCGTTGATGTCGTCGTCGATGTCGTCGTCGTCGTTGTTGTTGTTGAGGGATCAGCAACAGCAGCAGCCTCAGTTGTTGTATCCAACGCTGGCATCGTGGTGCTGGAAATGACTGCAGCATCATCCTCGCCTGCAGGCGCAGACGCCGCGCGCTCAATTTGAATGCCAAGCAGCAATAATCCACAGAGACTTGCCACAAAGAGTCTCCTCCGCAACATCGACGCTGAATCGCCTGGGGCTCTTTTTTTTCTACACGCTTGCATTTTGATTTTGTTTTTGGTTTTGGTTTTATATAATTCTTTTGTAAGTTTCTCTCACAACTTTTGCACTTGCTGTTAATTTTCAAATAATCAAACTAGTATAACAAAAAAAATGAATTTTAGCTAAAATTATGAACGATTTTGCAGTCACATCATTATCTAACTTAAACACCTTGATGTGTGCAAAATTGTTTTGTATCTTTCGTTTTTGTTTTGTTAATATTTAATTTAAGCGCGCTTTTGTTAAATGTCGTTGATTATTTTGCACGATTTTGTTATGTTTGACATTTGCTCGCTTTTGAAGTGTGTGTTTTTTGCACTTTCTTAGCGATTATTTGTCATCTATTTGGTAATCCCTAAATGCTGTCATTTCCGTTTGAAAGTTTTTGGTTAAATTATCGTGTGAGTATTAAACAAATGAATAAATGAATGTTGCTTTAATATGGTCCAAAATGTGTTTCAATAAAGGAAATTTATGCTGACATTTGCACACTTAACTAATGTGTAGACAAGTTCGTTTCCTAAGTCTTTTGTTTGTTTGTCATATAAGAGTAAACTGCAAAACTCTTTATCTCAAGCCTTTCATTTTATGACACTATTTAACATATAAACACTAAAGACAAATATTGCCAATTTTTTTTTTTATTTCTACCAATTTTAGGATATTGCGACAAGTTTGCTTCCTAAGTCTTTTGTTTGACTTCCACCCAAACTAATTCCCAATGGCCTTCATTTCTAAAAAAAACTATCTTTATTTTAATGGTACTCAAACATTGCCCAACTCTCTATCACCTCATCTGCTTCGTGGCATTCTTTACTTGGCCCTAAAAACCAAAGTTAACTGGAAAAACTATGTGTATGCAAGAAACTCAAAAGCGCATGCAATTCGCAATAATGCAATAGTACAACAGCAGCAGCAACAACAAACACCTTAGATCCAAATTACAGCCGCATAAATATATACTTATATTTGAACCGGTTCCGAGAGCAACAGAAACTTAAACTAACAACAACAGCAACAGCCACAACTTGAAGCGGCTCAGCGGCATTATTTGCGGCAACTTTGGCCGACTAACTAGAAAACCACAAATGCTATCGATGCTGCAGTTGCTGTTGTTGCAGTTGTTGCTATTGTTGTTGCTGCTATTGCTATTGCATTTGGCCAAGTTTTGGCTTGCATATTAGCTGCATTGTAATTAGTTAGCCGGTTAGACTGTCACAACAATGTCGCCCAAACTGTCACAGTTCGCACAAGGCAATTGGCTCCGTTTCTTATTTAATTAAATTAACAATGTATTTTGTTTATAGTTTGTTATTCTTGATTTCTTGAACATGATGTCATTGTAAAAGTTACTGTTTGCTTTGACATTTCACATTGTTCACTCTCACTCCTTGTATGTAGAAATGGCAACGGCAAAAACGCAAACAAAACACAAAAGAAAACATTTCACGGGGAGAGCAAAGGCTAAAGATATACAAAGAGAGAGAGAGCGGGAGGTGGAGAAAAACTTGTTTGTTTTTTTACTTTTTTTTGTATTTAATTTTGGTATTTTTAATGGAATTTTTTCTCTTTCTTTTCTTGTTTCACTCAATTTGGATGCTTATCTCAACGTTTGTTAAGAAGAAAACCGAACAAGTCGATAATTTGCATGTATTCATTATATACACACACACACACACATACACACTCACAGTTAACTGCTTGTAGGTATTACGATTTGCACTAAACCGATGCGCAAAGGTTTCTAAAGTTGGCCAAGCGCACGGGCCACGTTTCTATAGAATTGAATTTGAGCACGTCTGCGTTTGGTTTTGTTTTGTTCGTCTAGCAACCGCTCCGGCTGAAGCACATCCACCAACTGAGCACGCACTGAGACCACAACTAGGCTCTGAGCAAGTTGGCGATCTTTCGTGATTTCGTGTTACCAAACTCACCACGACCGCCGGCCACGTCGTTGTCGTCGTCGTTGTCGTTGTCGTTGTCGGCCAAGACTTTAATCACGAGACCAGACAGCGCTATAGTTGCAGCTACAGCAATGGCAACTGGTTTGAGTTTGAGTTGTTGCTGTTGTTGCTGTTTCGATTTCAGTTTCGACTGTGTTGAGTTTCGTCTGGCCGCAACAGCTGAGCAATTCCGAGTGCCACAACAGGTGAGAGAGCCGCCGCTTTGACATAATCGTTGAAGTTGAAGTCGCGCTCTCGCATACCTCAGGTGAGTCTAGTCTGTGTGTGTGTGTGTGTGTGTGGGTGTGTAACTGCTGCCAGAAGTCGTTGGGTTTTTGAAATTCATCAGAAGGAAGGCTGCAGCGATGGGAATTTGGCAAGGCAACGACTTGTCAAGTTAAGTCAACTCAACGAACTTCTTTGAACTGGCCAATGAAAGAGTCAATCTCAATCACAATCCCAAAACTGAATAAGAGTTTCAATGAAAAGACCAGCTGACAGTTATTACGCCCACAGCCATCAATTCTTAATTCGGATATACAAATGAACTCAGCAAATGACTTTGGAAAAATAATCTTTTCTGTTTTCTTTATTATACGACTTTACCAAAGCCAATTTCAAGCTGCGCCCCATTAAATTCTTGTAGCTGCAATTTTTAAAATGCCATCGAGGCAGAAAAAACGAAGACGCGCCCAGAAACCGTCAGCATACATCAATGGCAGGGCAACAAAATCTTGGCCAAATCTGACTGATCCGTCAAAGAAATGTGACTCAATGACTTCAAAGACGTCAAAATTCATAAAACTTCAAGGCACAACTTGCCCACAAATATCATATAAATGTGCAGCACTGTCTGTTATTGTTCTCTCTTGTTTGTTTCTCTGTGGTTGCAAATTTTATATGCAAAAAATTCCAAAATGCGCTTTTGAATATTGCACAAACCTTTGGCCAAGTGTGCACCACAATGGCATGGCGGTAACCATTTCCATTTCCATTGTTCGCTCTGTGGTTTCTTGTTGTTTATTTTTTTTTGTTCAAGCTTATCTGTCAGTTGGTTGCCAAGCTGCTGCATAGAATAATAAAAACAACAACAGAAACCACAAAAAACCACGTTGCACTCATTTTTGAATGGAGCAATGGAGCTGCTTGAAAAAATAAGTTATGTGCTCACGAAAAGTCAATACAACTACACTCGAAGGTCCCTAGCAAAGGTGAGTCACAACTAAAGAAGCAGAAGTTTGTGGAATAACCAGATTAAAAAAGTGTTTTACAAAAATTTTGATAACTCCAGAGAAATCTTTATTCAAAGATTGCGTAAATTGCTTTCTAAATAACTGTATTCTTCAAAAAACTCTTTTATTAGTTTATAATCACAGTTTGCTAATAATTAATTCAAATAAACTTGATCAATAATTAAGTTGTATAATTTTTAAAGAATATTTTAATATTCATATGTTTTCTGCTATCAAACTGTATGTTTTCCTTGCCAAACAAATGACTTAGGCAACAAACTTATTTGGCATCAATTTAAGTCACAAAACAAGTTGAGCAATAAATATAAAAATTGTATTTTCAAAAAGAACATACCGAAATAAAGGTCAAACATTCACACCTCAAATAATTATGTGTATAGATTGCAAGGCCAAAAAGAGATGCTCGTTTAAGCCAGAATTCAAATACAAACCTTTTGAGTCATTTGAATATTGAATTAAATATTCTGAAGAAATGCCGTTTAAATTGTGTGATACCCAAACTTTATGCAGAACGTTATTTTGCCATGATGTCATATCTTTGAAAATAATTTTGGCTTTTGGGTTTATTTTGTTTTTTTACAATTTTATCAGCGTCTGCGTCTGGCGACAAGCGCAGCGGCCTTTTTGAACGCATTTTGTTAGTGACTAAATGCTCATATGTATATACACCTACATATACATATGTATTTGTATATATATATGTACAAGTGGTCTGCAACCGGTGTGGCTGTCTGCTTGAGTCTCGACTTCGCCTTTTGTTTGTTGTATATAGGAATACTTATACATACGATACGGCTGCATTTAAATGCAAACTGTGTGTGCGTGTGTGTGTATGTGTGTGAGTTTGTGTTTATACATATTACTTATATGTCTGGGGCTTGCATTTGTTTTGTTTTCGACTGCGTTGCTTTACTTTTACTTTCATATGCAACTGGTTGCTGGCGTTGACTGAATGGGGAAGCAGCAACATCAACGGCAGCAACAGCGAGTTTTCTTGGGTGCCTTGTTGCCAAGTTGCTCCAAGTCACGGGCTAAAAACGAAATTGTTTATAAAGTGATTGTCAATCATTTTTGGTGGCATGTCGTTTAACCGCTTTGACAACACCAGCAACAACAATACCAACAACTACAAAGGCAGCTGCTACACAAACGCAACTTGAACCATGTTGGCCGGGCCAATCTGCAGCTCAATTAAATCAGCTAATATGTTTTATCAATTAATTTTGGTAACACTTGTATATATTTCTAATTTTTAATTTATGTATATAATTTTATAGCAGACATAAATCACATACATATATATTTTTTTTATTAATTTATAAGTCATTAAAATTACGAGCTTTTCACTTCAAAAATAAAATCGTATCGCAGCATTGACGTAATGCAGTCCCAAAAACATTTAGCTCGATTTCAAAATAAATTAGCTAAATGGTTTTAATGAGCATATAAGGAAAACTAAAGCGAATTGGATCACACACAAATGTTTGTTTTTGTAATTGTTGCTGGTTTTGGGCCACGACAAGCAGATTTCAGTTTTGATTTCACGCTCCAGTCTTTGGATATTGCCTCAATAAAATGAAAAAAGAAAAAAAGACGTATGAAGAAAATGAAGACATCTTAAATGAAAACCTTATAATATACTCGTAGACTCATAGACTCGTTGACTTGGCCACCGTCATCATAAAAATTCATTTGCGCTTTTATGTAACGTGGAAATGAATTTTCGACTTCGACTTGGCTTTCGTCTCTCTCATTTCTATGTAGATTTCTGCATTAAATTCATGCAATTTTATAATAACAGAAAATTGTACAACTTTCGCCCAACTGGTATCAGGTTTCTAGTGATTAACCGATGACAACTCACACGAATATCACGTTACTGAAATCAATTTCCAGCGAGCTTTGATTAAAGCTTAAATCAATAGTAATAAAATAATACAAATTTAATTAAAACCCTATTTTTATACATATGTTAGAATTGAATATGATTGTTACAAAAACTTAAATAAAATGTATATCTATTAAATGACCCACTTTGTCTAAAATAAAACATTTTATAGTGTCATTTAAATACTTTTATCTAGTTGCTTGACATTTAAGAGTCGTTGACATATTGGCCAGTCAGTTAACTACTCAGCCAGTTAGCCTTTAGGCCATGACCATGACCATTAGCTGAACTTTTGTTGTCATCTCGTTGTTAAATTTATGCGTGTTTGAACACGATGCGATACAAAATTATAATAATTATTAAAAAAGTTATTATTGCAAATTGTAGTTGGCTTTCGGCAAAGGCAAAGGTGTTGTGAAAGTTTTCACACAGGAAGCGGGCTACGATTTATGTAATCATTTTATGGTAAATATTTTTGTACCTTTTTATCACTCACTCTTCGAGTTGCCCATCAAATCCAAATGGTAGCTCAAGGCTGTTTGGGGACAACATCGTCGACTGCATATTAAATACTCGTACGAAAATAAAACAGTGTGATTCAGATTTGTCACATATGTCGAGGCTGGTTAAAAAGTGGTCGATCGACCTTCGCAGGCTGCGAAAGTTGGCTCAAAAACGTCACAATGAATGCTGAAGTAATTTCAGAAAAAACGGCAACTGAATTTTACGAGTGTGAGCAAGTGATTAGCATTTAACCAGCATTGAGAATTATGTGAGGTATTTTTCGTTAGCCACATGACTCACTCTGTGGGTATTTTAAAGCTCATTAATTTTGGCCAAGCTCGTTGATTTATATGCAAAACGCAAGAGTTTAATTAAACGTTTAATTGTAAACAAGATGGGTAACGGCAAAGCTTTTTATTAAATAATTAATAACATACTCAATAGGTACGTACTTATAACTTTAATTTCTGCTGGCCCACTTGTATATGAGAGACTCGTTTAAAGCATAACAAGGCAGTTAGAATAGCGCTCGTGATCGTGAATCTCAAGAGCAATAAAAGAAAAAATTGAAGGCAAGATCCAAGACAAGTTGCAGCCAAATAACCAAAGCACCCAAGGAAATAGATGAATAAAAAATTATTAATATAAAAATGAAATACCGTTTGCGAATGACCTTCATGAATTTTGACTGCAAATATTGTGGTCAATGCAAGATGCTGTGCGCTGGTTAATTAACCAAATAAAATCTGAAGCTAAAGACATTCATGCTGGTCAATTTATAAGCATTAAATGTGACCTCTGTAAAGCAGCTTGATTTGGCAATGTTAAAGTTATGCCAACTATAAATACTTTAGATCCGCTTAGCGCTAAATTGTTTACTCAAATGCGAACATATTTGTGGAGATAATAGACTGAACTCCCCTACTTAGACGCGCCGCAATACGGTGCGTATACGCGATTTAGCATGCACGAGTAAACTTGGCAAGCAGTATCTATAGATGCATAGATACATTCATTTGTCTGTCGTTGATTATTACTATTGTTGTACTGTTGTGGCCTCATCATATTGCAAAATTGCTATTAAGCGCATAATTTAGCTATCAGAGATAAAGAAAACTGATCAGTCAGTTAGGGGGCATCTATTTGGGGCAACAGAACGAAACATTAGCAATGTAAATGAGTTTGTTGGTTTCAGAATAAGCATTGACATGAATAATGTAAATATCTATATATATATTATTACAGTAGAGAAAAACGTTGTTAATTGTTAAGCCTTATTGATATTTAGCAAATTCCATAACTGGTCTCTCAGCACGGTAATAATTCGATTTGAACAAAATGTCGGCTCTAAAGTTGTAGTTGTTGCCGACACCAGTTGGACAAGAATGCCAAACAGCCCAGAGCTGAAGGTAGACCACTTTCAAGCACAGCACGCAACCAGATAGAGCCAAGAATTGGCCGGTTAATCTGATTCCATATAATTCTAACATTATAGAGGTTATTTTTGATTTTATAAACTAATTGCAACATGTAGAAAATCTAATGAGTTTTACAATTTATAAAAGCACTAACTAAAACTTTTATAAAAGCAAAATAATTGTTAAGAAATATTAAATTTTTATTATTAATCGATGTTTTTTTGTTATTAATTTATAAATAGTTTTTATAAACGAATATGAACAAAAACCCGTTGCGATCACTTGAATTCATGATTTGCGATTTATCATGAAAATTCTAAATGACTTTGCGGTTGTCATTTGTTAATTTTTAATGACTTAAGCGACAAGTTCGTTGCCACAGTCTTTTGCCAAAGACCTTGACTTTCTTTTCCAAAAATTTTCTTCATCAACTACAACAATTAGTCGGACGATCGTAAAAACTAAAAAAAAATGGCACTTGAAGCTGGCAAAGTTGACATTACAGTGCGCATTTTGAAAGCAATGAAAATGTTTATCTCTATGTGTAGAAAGCCAAAAGGCAAAACGTTGACAATGAGTCTTGTTATTGTTTACTCATGCATGCGGCTAACAAAGTTTCTATTAAGCTTGTGGCATTTCACTTTACAATGATCACGATAATTATGATCTTTCTTAATATGAGAATTCTTCAAACACAATTTTATTTCATATGCAAATTTCAAATTTTCGACATTTTAAAGTTCTTATTCAATTGCTTAACAAAAGGCATGAATAAATTATTGAATAAATGTTTGCATTGTCTTTAAAAAAGGCGCTACAATGGCAAATCAATTAAATATTGCCGCCTGGGCAAACAGGCTTCCGCCTGCTAAAACACATTAAGAGATCCATGCTGAAACTGAGACTGCGACTGCGACAGGTATTCAACTAGTTTTCACTAAAACACACGTTTCAAGGCAATAAACTATGTATGTACACATGTATTTATATATGTTCAACCAAAGCCGGCAGTCGGGTCTCAGTCTGGACAGACGCGTGTGTCTGCACAAAATGCATTTCAATTTCTTTGCCTTGGCTATTTTGTTGGCTGTTGGTTTTAGTCTGCAGTCTGAAAGTCTGGTGAATGTTGACCGTGCATGTCATTCGAGTTTAGTTTTGAAAGTTGTTTGCTTCCTGCTGGCCGCATCATATTTTTGTCATTTTTAATTATAAAGACACTTTACACAATCTCAATTGGGGAAAAAGGCTATTAGTCTAATTTCTTGTGAAATTCAAACTGACGTCGAGAACGCGCCTCAATTAACTGAAAGCGAAATTAACTGAGCAGCGCATCAAGTGAGCATGAGCAAATAAATCAATAAAAATCATTGGCAACATGCAAATTACAAGTACTGGGCCTGCACTTGGTTTAAGTACTTTGGCACACTTGAATCCTTTCAACGGGTTAATTGAGTGGAAAAGTGCACACAGGCACATTTTTAATGCTGTCATGGTCAATGCAATCAGAACATGTATAGGTTTGAGTTTCCAACATGGCTATTTTACTGTCAGATTAATCTTTTTAAGATATTTCCGTCATTAGACTTGCTGTTTCCAGTTATAAATAGTTGTTCAGTTGTTCAATTTCAAAATTCAACGACTCGTAATCTATCTTATCTATCGTGCTATCGATTTTTATTGATGTTTGCGGTTATCGATTACAGTCATTGCGATTACAGTATTGCCAGACAAAGTTACCGAGACAAGGCTGCCACCTTGTTTTGACAAAGTTGGGCCAAAGCTGCCACACAGTTGCAACTTTCTGTTAAATTTTTAAATATATTTTTTTAAATATTGCAAAGCTTCTGTGAAAGTTTCAAAATTCTAGCTTCAATTAAAATTTTTGTATTTAAAAACAAAACAATGTTGATATTAAACAACTTTTCTGAAAAGAGTTAAATATTGTAAAGTATGCTACTGTTACTAAGGCTGCCACCTCTTTATGCCAATGCAATCAGCTGATTAATGCATTTATTTATTAGACGTGTTGTTCCCGATGACATCGTCGTTTCACTAGATGTTTCCCACCTCTAGCCAAAACCGAATTATTTTTTTGGAGAAGATTTCCCGCCCAAGAAATAAATTTAGTTGCCATTTATTTGGATTTGGACAGCCACCATGTCTGGCAGCACTGCCAACATTTAACATTTGGTGTTAAATTTAACATAACCTCCGTATGTTCTGTTATATGTATGTTACTCCGTTCTCTCGCTCTTTTGTTTCTTTGTTTTCTTTGTTTCTCGCTCTCTCAAAAACATCGGTAAAATTTTGGTCCCATGTCATTTCTCTAGAATTTTGAAAAATCAATTTAAAATATTTTAAAAACAAATTTCAAAAAAGCAACAAAATGCAAAATTAGGTAAAATAATTAACTTTATTTTGAAATTGGTTTGGTGCAATTTGGCCCACGCGTTGCGAAGTTAGGAAAAAAGTTGTGAAAAAAATCATAAAATATTGAGAAAATTGCAACAAAAATTGTGGTAAAATTTTCAAAATTCTAGCTTGAAAATTTCGAATGCGCCACTTTCAGATCGCCCGCTCTTTGAAAAGAGCTCAAATTTTGAGCTCTTTCACCAGGCGAACAGAATTAAGCAGAAAGTTGCAGGTTAGAGTAGAGCAGAAAGCGTTTTGCCCTGGAGCAAGCGAGCGCGCTGCAGCGTTTTGTTTTCTTCGGTTGTCATTCTCGGCGTACGTGTGAGTTTTAATGGCCGCCGCCTACATGTGTGTGTGTGTGCTGGACGCTAGAAACAAGAAGAAGGTCGAGAAACGAAAACAAAGATAGAACAAGAACGAAAAGGAATTTCTGCCAGTCTTGAAACAATTCTCGTCCAAGTACGACGGCAGCAATTCAATTTGTGCTCGAATGTGCCAAAACCGAATTATTTTTTTTTTAATTTAGTTGATTCCCCGCCCAAGAAATTAATTTAGTTGAACAATATATCCCGTTGCAATGGCCAGCACATCACGTCGTGTCGCACGGAGAACAAATGCTAGCCAATCGCAAGCCGCAGAATCCCAGCCGGAACCGCAACATGATCTGGTAGATCAGCAAGTGCGGGCCGTTTTAAACTTCATTTTGTGCCATTCGGCCAACAAAGTTCCAATTAAGATGACCGACTTGATGTCGCTGGCGAGTGGCAAAAACGAGTTGACCAAACGATTGCCATTTATCACTCAGCTGCTGAATGAACGTTACGGCCTCAAGCTCGTTCTGCTGGAGGGAGCACCCAAAAGATACATCTGCCTGGCCGAGTCTCCTGCGATGTCCATATACGAGCTGAAACCCTCACAACGTCCACAGTACACGATGATCTACATAATACTCACATACATCTTCCTGCGCGGCAATCGCATTGAGGAGGAAAAGCTCTACGGTATGCTGGATGCGATGGACGTAAAGGTGGACGAGGAGCACGGTTACTTTGGCGGCGATATAGCCAAGCTGATCGAGGATACATTCGTAAAACAACAGTATCTGAAGCGGGAACGCTCCCAGCTGAGTCCCTATGATGATCCCAAGAATTACTACAGCTGGGGAGCGCGGGCCAAAAGCGAGTTCACCTACCAACAGATTGTTCAGTTCGCATCCAAGCTCTTCGATCAGGACGCTTCATTCTTCCAACAGCAGCTTATGATGGCCGAGGGAATGGACAATCCGGAAATGCTGCAAAATTTAACAGCCGAAGCCAATCAGGCGGAGAGAAGCTACTTCGATTTAAACGACGAATCTCAAAATGGTTGACAGTCAAATTCCATAATCATAAACATAAATATAACATATTCTTAATCTAAAGCGAGTTAACAAGTTTCATGTATTTTAAAAATAATTAATTACATTGCATTGGTTCATGGTTAAAATTTACTTATTGTTACATAGCTAATACTTGGCATAATCTGTGTCCATTATTAGCTTGCCATCCTTGTCTTTGAGACGCACACGGCCGTTGGAATAACGTGTCTCCTGGCTGCCATCGGGATAGACGAGTTTGACGGTGCCATCGGGATATTCCCGGCGTTTGTTTAGCTTCGTATGTATCTCCTTCTGGCCATTGGGCAGATTTAATATCTTATCACCATTCCGGAGTTGAAACAAATGCGTGCCATCCGCATAGCGCCACTCTTCCAATTTCTCTGCATCACTGGGATCCACAATTTTAATGGTATTGTTGGGAAAATGTATCTCGATGACGCCATTCTTATGGCGATGCTCAGTCTGACCATTGGGAAATTCAAGTATTTCCAAGCCATCCAGATAGGTGGTGTGCCAGGTGTTTGTCTCCGCATAGTAATACTTGACTGTGCCGGCCCGTATGTCCGTCTCCTTGATGTCCTTGTTGAAATAGAGCATGCGCACACTCATGCCGTCGGCGCTGATCTTCTTGAGATTGCCATTCGGATACCAAATGTCCTTGCTGCCATCCACATTTACAATCTCTCGCTTAAACTCGCTGTTGCTGCCGTTGTTGTTATCTGGAGTAATTGTCTCGGCTGTGACTCCCTTGGCAGCGGTTGGTTTGGGAGCTGCTGACTTGGCAGCAACTGGTGGCAGCACAACTTCATCCAAATCACAGGAACTACTAGAGGCATAGTCTTCATTCACTGGCTCCGGTTTCTTGCGACTGCGAGTGCAGCTAAGACGACGAGTGGACCCTCGTTGTTTGCCCGATTTGTCCTTGTCAATGTCACCCAGAGATTTGCTGGGTCGTCTGCCATTCTCATCCGCATGCTTTGCCGTCGACAGCGTGGTTTCCTGTAAGACCTTTTGGTTAAGATTGACTTGATTTCAAGTTGTAAGAGAATACTTACCAGCTTTGGCGCCAATCTGGCAATGTTGCGATTGATCTCCTGCAGCATTTTGTTGTTGTTCTCGCGCGTTATCCTGACCAGCTCCTGCTCCAGTCGCTTGTTCTCGCGATTGAGTAACTCGATCTCGTCATGTAAGCCACGCTGCTCTTTTTCCGCGGCACGTAGTTGGGCTCGGAGTCGGGCCTGAGCCGAAACATGCGTCTGTTCCCTCTGCTTGAGCTGCATCTGGAGAGCCTCCACTTCCTGCTTGAGTGCCGCCAGTTCCTTTTTCTCCTTGCTATTGACATTGCTCTTTTGCAGACGCATTTGCTGCTCGAACTTGCGACGTTCCTCTTCGATCTTCATGCGCTCATCGTGCAGATAGATTTCCGCTTGTATTTTCTCATCGTGCACCTTCTCCATGGCCTCCAGATGCTCCTGGGCACACTGTGCCTGATTCACTTCATGCTGCTGCTTGAGCTTCAGCAGCTGTGCATTCTGCTCCTTGAATGTGGCAATTTCCGTTTCCAATTCCTGAAGTCGAGTGCGAACCAGATTCGCTTTGGTCTGCAGCTCCTGTGTCAGTGGCTCATCAACGGGAGTTGCCTTTGTTTCTTGTGTCTTTTTCTGTTCGAGTGCCTGAAACAAAGCTGCTTTGAATTCCTCAAAGAGCTGCACATTCGTTCCATCCTGCAATGTTGTCTCATCCGAATATTCATGCGTATCTGTGGAATCTGAGAATCGCACCCGCACCTGCGTCTTGCCTCCTCCTTCGCCTGGAAGCTTGAGTGGCGTCAAGGTGGTGTTCTCCTCGTCGTCATCGCGATCATCCATCACCTGCGACACCTCCGGCTGCAGTCGCATTTGCCGCATCTGTTGGGTAACCACAATCTGATCACTGTCATCAGCGGCATCCACCTGACGACGCTGCTCCTTGCGTGCCATAAACGTACGTATACAGCTCGAGTTCATATCGATGCTGCCCTCTCGTGCCTTCTGCTCCAACATCTCGAAAATACTTATATTGTCATCATTTTCAACGCAGATTTGTGTCGAGCGACGCTGCAGCACGGGCGGCTTTATCTGCTGCGTGTCCAGGACCTTGGCCCAGCAAAGATTGCTCAGGGCACTGGGACTCATCTCACTGGAAGACTGTTCGTCATCCGCCGTCTGTCCTTTGGCGTCGTTCTGCTCCACAAAACGCACCTTGGGTGAAATGGTGGAGACCGTATTGCTGCTGGACGAGGCGCAAGATGACTTCAGATCTGGCGTGGAGCTGCACACGGTCTTGGCATTCATCAGCAGCTGTTGGAAACGCTGTTCCTTGATGGACAACGGACTTGCCGCCTTTGCGGCTGTCTCTGTCTCTGTAACTGCAACTGCTTTGGGCTCCTTTTTAGCTCCCTTTAGAATACTGCGCTTTTGGGGTTTACCAGGTGCAGGCGCACGATACTGCGGATGTGCGTTGGCAAACTTGTAGCGCGGCAAATTTTCAAGACGCAATTTATCGGGATCAACCTTGAAGCGTTGCTTGAGACCTTCACCGCGTCGTAGAAATGGACGTTTAGGCCTAACTGGTCGTGGACTCGACTGATTTGTAGGAATCTCACTCAACTGTTCGATTTCCCCCTCCTCCTCCTCCTGCTCCTCAAAGTCCGCATGGCGCGGCATTTGTATGCTCATCTGATCATCCTGCTCCGATGCATCCGAATCGTCCATGGGGTCCACAGACTCCTTGTGCAGCAACCCGAGCATTTGGTACATGTTGCGCTGCTCCAAGCCCAACATTAATCTTTGACTATTTTGTCGCTCCTCCAGCAAACGTTTCTGCTCCTCTTGCCAGCGATTCAGTGCAGCCAAACGGGTCGTTATATCCTGTGGCGTTGCACTAGACGCAGCAATAACATCTTCGCCGGATTCTTGCATATTTCACTGTAAATTTCTTAAAACTAACTATTATTTATTGTTTATATTTGGGATCCGACGCCATGCATTCAAAAAGGAAGCCCAAATAAAAGTGTTGTGAAGCGTCGGTATGGTAATTTAATAACCAGGGCTACATAGCCAATAAGCAAACAGCAGTAATCAATCGCAGCATAAAAGCACATTTAAAACACGTTTTTTTCTATATTTATATCTATTCTAATTTATTTACATTATATAAATGTGGATTAATTACATATCCGCATCTCGATCTTCGTTTTCCTCCAGTTCATCAAAGTCGCGCACTTGCACATCAGCATCCTCGCCAAACTGCAATATACTATCGATTTGCAACAATAGGTCACCAATGCTTTCTTCGTCCTCCGTATCAAGTGGAAAAAAGCGCACCAAACTGCAAAGTAAACATTTTAATTGTTTAATGGAATAATAAACACAATGCACAGACGGCACAGTGGCAACGCCAAGATGGCAAAAAAGTTGGCCAGCCCTGGCAGCAAGAAACAAATTTTCGTCGCGTCGTAAAAATGTGTGCATTAACGCAACCTTAAAAATTGTATATTTATCATTATTTTATGTAATATTACAACGCAATTGTCAAGTGCAACCGTTACGTGCAAAGCCGCAATAACTTTGACACACACAATAAATAGGTGTGTCGAAAATACCACCAAAAAATCCCAAGCGACAACAACCAACAAAAACAAAATCAAAATCGACTCATTTTCGATACAACACTTTTTGGGCACACACCAAAAACGGCAAAGTAACTAAAAAACGCTGAATTTACGACCGCACCGTAATTCAAAACAATGGAAGAGGAGCACCACGACATGGACTTGTCCAAGGTGTATGTTGTACGCTCCGCCAAGGGCGTGGACATGCTTTGCGTTGATGATTATCTATATCATTTCGATCGCATTGGCAAAAACAACACCTACCGCTGGCTGTGCAATCGTCGCAAGGACAAAGTGACGCCCTGCCGGTCGCGTATCTCGACAATTGTACCCGACGCCACGGACAAGGCCACGCACATTGTGGTCGATGTTATACAGGGACATGTGCATCCACGCTGCAGCGATCATGAGATAACAAAGGTCTCGCAACGCAAGCGTTTGTCCAACATGAAAATGAACGATGCGTACAGTACGACGCAGCCGAAACGAGCGCGTTTATATGAACGGGCCACGGCCGGACTCAATCCACCCGAATGGATAACCACTAGCAGGGACAGCGACTCACTGCAGTACTCCTTTCATTTGGACTTTGAGGTGTGGCCTGGCTTAATGCCGAATGATTTGTTTATGCCATAATGATATTATTTGCTGATGCTATGCTTTTTAATACCCCTCATTGACCATTTATACCCATTGTTAAGTTTATACTGTGATTGATTTGCATTTTATTGCATTCTGTTTATACCCGAATTGATGAATTGTTGAAATTACAAGTTTTGTGTGTTAGTCGAATTTAAGTTAGGAAAATTAAACATTTTAATTAATTTTAATCAACTTGTGGCTGATTAAGTTTTGAGAACTGCACTCGTCGGATAAAGTTTTTTTGACAAAACTAAAGTTAAACCTACTCGTAAATTGAACTTACTTTATGCTAAGTTTGGCATCAATGGAAAGGTCATTAAAATTTGGTTTTTTTGTTTGAGACCGAGGAAAAAAGTCAAAGCATTAGACTTTTACAAAAATTCAAAATTTTCAATGGGTACTTAATGGGTTTAGGAAAGTTTTGTATCATTCAAACGGAATTTGAATGACCTTTCCATTGATGTCATTGATGACTGTACGGTCACACTATTTAATATTGATAAACTTTTTTTTTGAAAAGGACAACATAGAAAACTTTTCTATTATCAATTTCAAATTAAAATTAAAATGATTAAGTTTTACTCAAATGCAAGCGTCTGAAAAATTCTTAATTTGAGAACCTTGCCCAATCTAATTATTTTGAGAGCCTCCAGATTATTATAAAAGTTAAATTAATTTTCATTCAAAAAAGTTGCGTTCTCTAATTAAGGCTAATGATTTATCAAGTCATCCTAGTTAGTCTACATTTTCTCTTTTTTTTCTGCATTTTACATATTGTAAATTAATCTACATTGTCTTCCAGGACAAGGATCGGGTCTATATGCTACGGCGTCGTGATGGTCGCGTCATGGTTTGCATCGATGGCCACTTATACTACCTGGCTGCCAAGTCCTACAAGGGCGACATGTATCGATGGTCGTGTGTGCGCAAGCGGGACATTGAATGCACCGCCAACATCTGCACTGAGGCGACATTGGCGGGTGCGCATCGTCTGCATGTCATGGAATCGGATGCGCATATACATCCGCACTATTCGGCCGACAAGCTGATGCAGATGTTTGCCAGACATCAGATTCTATTGGTGGACGATGAGCAAACGGTAGAGGTTCTGCAGGAATGCCCCAATCTGGAGTACTTTGATCCCGAGCTAAGTTTCGAGTCGCAAATGAAGAGCGATGATGTCGAGTCAATAATCATTGAGGATTGTGAGGATAACTACGAAGAGTACAATAATGTGGTCAACGAGGAGGAGCCCGAATCTGTGCTTCCGGATCAGCCGCAAGAGCATCCAAACTCCAATGCTGAGGATGATATTAAGTGGCCACTTGGTGCGGATATCATTGATAATTATGTGCCGCCGGCAGACTATGATCCGCTGACGGAGACGGATTTGACAAAGTTCACGTTTTTGCCCTCAGCCAAGGGACGCAAGGTGCTCTGCTTGGATCGGCATCTCTTCCACTTTGACTCGCAGAGTCGGGCCAATGGACACATGTTTTTCACGTGCATTATGCGACGCGATAAGCAGCAAAGCTGTCATGTACGCGTCACACTGGATCCCGTCGAGAATGGACCTGAGGTCCTGCGTATCAATGGAGAGCATACACACAAGCCTGATCTTCAGGAGATACAGCGACGAATCAATCAACAACAGAAGGCAAAGCGTGCCTTTAGTTTGCAAATGAAGGAGGAACGGGAGGTGACGCTTGAAGGCAATGAAGTCGAGTTTGAGAGTCATGACGAGGAGGATGAGGAAGATGTGGACGGATCGGCCGTAATATCCGAGCAAGACAGCAGCTATGAGCAGCCAAGGGATCAATCATTGCCCGACAACACAAACGACTCGCGGCGCAATGTGATCATGAAGAAGGTCATTGGCATTGATGGCATTAAAATGGAACCTGAACAGGAGAAGGGCGCCTCAATGATTGTCCAGTATATGGATGATGGCGCCGACAACATTAGCGCCAAGATTGAGATACTTCCCAACGCCTTGGAGAACTTAGGAGCGACCACATCGACGAACAAACCGCAATTGACCAATATGCGTAAGAGAAGGGCCAACACGCAGGCAACGACTCTCAATGCCAATCAGCTGACGCCCTCGGACATGGATCTGACCAAGATATGCACTCTACGCTCGGCGAAGGGCAGTGAAATGCTGTGCGTGGATGGCTACATCTATCACGCGAAGAATCGCGGTCTCATCTCACGCAATTATTGGGTGTGCATCAAGTGTCGCGATCCGGAGATCAATTGCAAGAGTCGCATATCAACGGCCACGCAGAAAGATGGATCCATACGTGTTCTGCGCGTTTACAACAGCCACAATCATCCGTACAGTGAGGATGACATTAAGCGGCGACTTTTCAACGAGATCAACAAAAAGAACAACAAGAAACTCAAGTTTCGACCGCTGCACTTCATTGGCAAGTCGCTGGAACAGATTAAACAGGAGTTTGGCGATCTGGCTGTCGAACGCCTCAATGTGTCCAACCTGACCGATGGCATTGTTGTCCACAAGAAGCCGCGGAGCAGCACAGGCACAAGTCATTCTGGCGCCACTTCCACAACATCCTCAGCAACAAGAGCAAAAGTAGCTGAGGTGATTAAGAAAGAAGATGTTACGCGTAAGCTGGAGTCACAGGTTCAGGAACAGGATCAGCACGACTATGATGAAGATGTAGTCATTGAAGAGGAGGAGGAGGAGGACGAAGTTGGCGAAGAGACAGCCTTGCCCGAGGATGCCGAGTTCATGACTGTGGAAGAGGACAACGCGGATGCAATTATCGAAGTGGTCGAAGAGGTAGCTGACATGGAAAGCTATGGCACCATTGAGTAAGTATGATAAACCTGTAGCTACGAACTTACATAGTATGTTAGTTAGGGGATAAAAACTTAACAAGATAGAAAGATTATTAAGATAACTTTCAGATGTTTATCAAATTTTGTCAGAATGTAAAAGACCAAATCGAAGTACACAATCTGTAAGATTGGAAGTGATCTTATTTAATCTTTTTGATAGTAAAGGTTAATTTTAGACTGATCATTCTTAAGGCAGCTATGGAAAATGTTAATGTCGAGATATGTTCGAGCCTGTACCAATTATACAATCATAAAGATTGGCTAAGATATCTAATCTTATCTTTTTCATACTAAAGGTTGATTTTCGATCGATTGCCAAGGCAGTTTTATGAAATGATTCAAGATAGCTTCAGTTGATTACAGTTTTGGCCCAATTTTAATTCCAACTAATATCAGAGCATTAATAAGTCGACTATTTATTATCTCTCTAACCTGAAATGACAAAGAGACAATCAAGACTAGCAAACCTTATTCGAGTTAGTTGAGTTCAAGAGCTGCGCGTGCGCACATCATTATATCAGCGCATATTCCAAGTAAATTTGCTAAACATATACATTATTAAAATAATACATATAAATATAAATCGTATATGTATGTGGCGACACACACAAATAGCACAAAACAAAAGTGTTCCTAAAATAGACAAACATTTTTTTAGTACTTTCACTTTTGGCTAATGAAAACTTGCTTCGCTGGCCACAAGTGAAACCGGTTCGACTTTATTCCCACAAATCTATACTCATTTGCAATTGTATTTTGTTTAATTTTCAATAGACCCATTTATACGATGAAACTGTATGCCGTATCCGATGGACCGCCCTCGCTGGCCGTGCGCATGACTCTGAAGGCGCTGGACATTCAATACCAGCTCATCAATGTGGACTTTTGTGCCTTGGAGCATCGCAGCGAGGACTACGCCAAGGTGAGAGTGGAAGAAAAGCAACAAGTAAATAAGTTTTCTTATTAAATATTCGAACGACCCCACAGATGAATCCACAAAAGGAGATACCTGTGCTGGATGACGATGGCTTTCATCTGTCTGAGAGCATTGCCATTATGCAATATCTGTGCGACAAGTATTCGCCGCTATCGACACTGTATCCCGAGGATCCCAATGAACGGGCATTGGTCAATCAGCGCCTGTGCTTCAACATGGGCTTCTACTATGCACCCATTTCGGTCCACAGCATGGCACCCATATTCTTTGACTATGAACGCACTCCCATGTCCCTGAAGAAGGTCGAGAATGCCCTCGAGGTGTTTGAGACATATTTACAGCGATTGGGCACAAAGTATGCGGCATCTGATAATGTTACCATTGCGGACTTTGCATTGGTATCATCCACGCTGTGCTTGGAAGCTATTGACTTTGATCTGTCGCCCTATCGTCTGGTAAAGAAATGGTATTCCACCTTCAAGGAGGAGTATCCAGAGCTGTGGCAGATTGCCAACAGCGGCATGCAGGAGATCAATGAATTCGAGCACAATCCACCGGATCTGTCGCACATGGAGCATCCGTTTCATCCAACACGCAAATCCAAGGCATAAACCAAGTGTCGAATTTTAGATTTAAGTGAATTTTGCTACATTTGTGGCAGCATTAATATATATTATGTATAAAATATATAAACATTACAACCAGAAATTAATACCGAAAACAGTTTTTATAATTTTCAAAGTGTTAACGAACGAAACGTATTAACGGATTGTACATATACATATGTATGTAATTATATTTTATTGTGCTGAGATTTACTTCAACTTACAAATTTTGAAATTTTTCATTTCGGTTAATAAATTCGGAATTATTCCCTGATTCAAATAAATATTTCTACACAAAAACAATAAATAAATATAAATCTGTTTACTTAAAATGAGCGAATTTTTTTATTGTCGACTTGCCATCATCACTCACCTGAAATCCTCGATGAGCGATCCAATAGCTTCGGTTAACTTGCGATACTTCTCACCAAACGCACTGCCAATGGTCAACTCTCCCATTAGATTATGTGTGTCCGGTTCCAAATAGAGTTCCAGCTGCTTGCGCGCCTCGGTGCTCAGCAGGTCAATCTTGGTCAGCACATTCACGTGCGGTTGCTCCATGTTGGCCATGACACTCAGTGCAGCCATTGTGCCCGATATAAACTTGGCGCCATCGACCATAAACTGCGAGTCCAGACAGAAGACGACGCATGTGCGAAAGTTCCACGATTCGAGCAGCTGTACCAACTGTTTGCCCATCTTTAGATGTGTGAACAGCTCTATTTGACCGGGCATATCGAACAGTATATAATCATCATCGGGTTCACCCAACATCAACTCATCTTCGCCTCCGCACAGTTGTGCTTTAAGCCAATCTTGATTCTCGATGAGAAACTCTAGGCAGAATATTAAACCCCCGTTTGGCCCATAGTGCAGCTCCTCATCCTCCATAGCATCGTCCAGATGAATCAGCTCTCGTATGTCCGCCAGCGGTGAGTAGTTAAAATGCTCTGCGGCCGGATCCAAATTCACAACCTGAATGTTCCTTTTGCTGTCCATGGCATGTTGTTGCATGAAGCTGCAATATGTCGACTACCAATGACAATTAAGCATTTTTTATCTATATCAGAGTAACGCCGTTGTAAGCTTACCTTGCCGCTGCCCGCAGGCCCCACAATAATTTGTGCAAAACGCATTTTGGTTCTTATTTAAATTAAAAGCAAAACAAAATCAGTTCGCGTGCTGCCGCCGATCAAGTGTTGGAAGTCATCGAAAAGCTGTAATGCGTTTTGGCGTATGCGCAGAAGTGGCAACGCTGCAGAGTGCTTTTAAGCTCATTTCAATTCTAGAGTGACCATCTTTGAGCTGTGCAGTTTAAAGTTGGCGCGCAATTTAAATATAAATATAAATCTTTACACCAGCACTGACGAAAATAAGACTCAAACGAACAAACGAGCAATAAAGAGACTTCATTGACCAATCTACTGAAACAACTGACTATAATCAGTTTCGTAGTTCGTTTGATCCCTAGCAGTTAATTAAAAATCACACATCATAAACAAAACCAATGTGACGCGCAAAATTTACATACATATGATCAAATTGATTTATCAAAATATTCAATCACACCACAAATCCGACCACCCTGCTGAGGCTAAGCCTAATTGCTGATAAACATCTAAATTGTGCCACCAAACGGACGCACGCGTCACAAGGACAGCGAGCGAATGAAACGAAACGACAGCTGTCCATCTAACGGCTCTCTCCCTTGTCCTTGTCCGGGCCATGACAATTCTAATGATTTTTTAAATGCCACGCTTGCAGCAAAACTATAACGCTTAAAAATAATAAATTCTCATTCTATTTTTATTTACCCTGTACCGAAATGAGGTGCATGGCTATAACAGTTGATTAATTATAAAATAATTTTAATAAACTTGGAACTTAACTTGAAAATTCATTTAGAATATATTCTAAATATTATTATTATATTATCGACAATTTTCGTTAAATTTGGCATAATTTTTTACAAAAAAAATTAACCTCTCGAATTACAGTTCGGATTTCAATCACTAATTAATGCTAATTGTTAGATTTCAATACAGGGTATCTCCTAGTTGAAATCCTCAACAGTTATCATAACATTTTTTAATGTCCTTTTTTTTAGCGTGTGCATGTCGGAAGACCGGAAATAATTTTCTAGTTACACCGTCGAACACAAGTCCAAAATACCAAGCACCCACCCCCAGAAACTGCACTTGTGCAATACGTAAACGAACAAAATTATGATTGTCTGCTGTCGCTTTTGATATTTATTTTTAATGATATCAGCGACAGGGGCCGCGACCAGGTGTTCAATAACTGTCGGCCCGATAAGTACGTAATTTAGCTGTAAATGGCGCCTTTTGGCCTCGTCGCTTGAACCGCAATTGGCCCGAAAAGTAGTTGAAAAAGTGTTTTTATTTTTTCATTAAATACTTGCATTTATTAGATTTTTAAACTAATCCACTAAGTATAACATTTAGATATTAGCAAACTTAGAGCAATTAAATACCACAGAACATGTTTTTTAATATATTTTTAAATTGGAATATATGCATATACAGTTGGTCAATTAATTGTTTAGACAAATTAAAAAATTGACATATTTTCTTTTGCAACAAAAAAGGGTCTTCTGGTTCTTAGAACAAGTTAAAAAAAAAGAGATAATGAGATCCATGCGGCTTAACTATTTTTGAAATGAAATTAGAAATATGTGAATATTTTTTTTTTGCTTGATCAAAACAATTAGTTGACTAAGTGTATATTTTAAATATGTACGATATATGTACATATATTATGGGAGTGCCATTGACTAGCAAGCTGGACTAGTTGAGAGAGAGAGTCGGGGAATATGATTTTTAGAGTGCACCACCGTTGCCAAAAATGCTCGCAGTGGCGCCAGTGGCAGCAGCACCAACCAAATCTGCTCCACTCACATTGAAATCGTCGCTGCTTTGATTACTATTTTGATTTTGACTGGAATTCGAGCATTGACTGCCCCCCTTAGTGTTGTTGTTGGTGTAGAGCGGCTGAATTGGTTGTTGTTGTTGATGCTGCTGCTGCTGTTGCTGCTGCTGTTGTTGTTGGTTGGTTCCATTTGGATCATCGGGTGTCCAAGTGCGAGCGTAGAGTTTGCTGCCCGGATAACGATCTCCCTTGCGATACCAGGATAAGGAATGTGCCATGCCACCAGCTACAAACAAAGAGAAAAGGAGATTTCCATGCATTAATTAACTGTATTAATTATCATTTAAATATCGATATATAATGGAATAATCGTTTTGTTAGTTTTAAGAAATTAATTGTATTGGCAACGCCCCTGATTACTGTAAAATCAAAAAGAGAGGGAAAGAGAGAGTTTTGTTGCAGTGAATCAAGAGTCAACGCCGCCCAGTCAATTAAGCATTGTTGCCAAAAAATCTTGTGCAAATGCCATTAGCGGACACATTACAACACACATCAACATGAACATCAACGGGAACAGGAACAGTGTAAACAAGCAAAGGGTTCAGCACACATATGTACATACGAGGGCTGTTCGACGACTTGTTGTTGCAGCTGCACGCCTGCGGTGCGTACCCAACCATTTGCGTTGTACAAACAAAGCCCAAATACGCAAACTCCCCCCACTACCCACCACCCCTTAGTTGCGTCCAATCAGGATAACATCCCGTACTCATTCCCATTCCTCCCACTCCCAAATCTCTCAACCAAGTTTGGTAATTTGTAGCGCTCACAGTTTTCGAGTGCTTCATGCGGGTGTTGTTCAAATATGCGACACCACCACCCAACCACATACCCCACAGCCCACAGCTTCACCCGCCCACTCAGTCATCTTGCAAGTTGGTGTGAACATATGCCAGGCGCGTGTCTCCCTCTCCCTGCAGTCATCTCTATACCCATTCCCTTTCCCATTCCAGAGGACAATCCACTTGCAGCTATTTAAATGCCCATTGAATTACTCCACCCACACCCAACATTGCGATTTTTATCTATTTCTCTATTTTTGTTGTTTTTTTTTGTTTTTCGGTTTTTGCTCAACATTTTTAATGCCCGTTAAGCATGAAAATGCTTTTGCCACTCTCTCTCTCTATCTCTCTGCTCTGTATATCTCTCTCACTCCTCTCCCTCCTACACTATCTCTTCCCCTCTCCCTCGCTTTTGCTGTCTCTTTGGCTTCGGTTGCCCTTTAACAGGACCCAACAACGATGGCGACAGCACACATCTGCTGGAGTGTAACGAATTTCTCACGATATGATTATGTCGATTCTGTTTTGTTGTTCTTATTTGTTGTTGTTGTTACTACTTTGTTGTCGAACCTCATTCTGATTGTTGTGTGTAAGTGTGTGTGTGTGTGTGTGAATGTACTTATTGGAGTCACTATTGCAAGTTGGCAGCAAGGTGTATGTCATGTTGGATTTTATCATAACAAATTATATTGCCGCCTGTCGCATGTTCTTTTTGACCATGTTTCATCAGAGATTTGTTATTGGACTAAATAGACTTAGTAAAGTAGGAAATAATATATAACAAATATTATTTACATTATTGACTCTTTTAAAAATCATAATTCTTATATTAATTTTTCTGAAGATTTAATTTTTTTTACTCCACTAAATTTTATAAGTGGAGCAGAAAATAATCAGAGTTTATTAAAGATTTTTGCTGATTTTATTTATTCACAATTATTATAAGCTGCAGTCGAACTTCCCTAACTCGAATCCAAAGAAAGAGTTCGACTTATGGAGACTTTGACTTATGGAATTCTTTTATTATGTTAAGTATACTCTAGTGCCACTCTACTTAGTTCAAGTTAGAGAGAAATTCGAGTTATAGACGTTCGAAGTATGGAAGTTTGACTGTATTTAAATTTGTATCTCGCGTTGGTCTCCGGTTTCTAATTCTTTCTATCTCTCTTTCTCTATATCTCTTTGTCGCTACTTATCTCTATATTTATTTAACTTGCATGTATGTTGTTGTCCATCTTATTTCAACTCTCATTTATAATTATTTTGGGAGCCCATAAATAAAGCACTAATTTAAAAGTTATCCCAAACTATTCCCATGTGCTACAAGCTATAAATTTTCGTTTAAATGCAAATAGAGTCGAGTTCTATCACTTAACCTGATATAGATATAACCCTAACAAGTTTACTAATATTAATTTCTGTTTTGACACAAAGAACTTAAAAAAAACCGCATTCACCAAAAAAAAACTTGAAAAAATTCCGTAGATCATTCAAAAATCACCCTAGCACATAAATATTTAGTATCATAGGCTTACCCTTTGGCAAACCAAGTGGGTTGGCTATTAGTTATGCAGATGCTTTTGGTAGGATCGGGATGCATTCGGGAACTCGGAAGGAAACGGAGTGTCATACATTTTGAATAGAAAAATGATTAACCAAAAAACCGTAACTAAAGGCACTTTTATGAGCTGGCACACGGAAACCCTTAATCCATTTGCCCATCAATTTCCCCCCCGAGAACCCAATGAAAACCGTTCGTGTCCGTACCATGTACAATGAACGTACCAATGAACCGAACCGTTCACCAAATTTCGTGATCGATGCGACTGCTAAACAATTTGCTTGACTGGCAGTCACGCAAAGCCCGCAAAGCGAAGTGTGAAAATTCTAATTAGTTACACTTAGGAAGAATACAGAATACAGCAGCCCTAGAATGATGCTCGGTCAACCATCGGGGCAACCCTCGTACAAGCAACTGGAATGCGCTTTAAATATGCAACCAACCAAACGGTCCAGCTGAATTATGTTATTTAATATAGACCTGGTTCTGGTCCTGAATTGTTTAGAACTGAACCGAACTGACCGCCCACAGCAATTTTGATTGATTGACAACTTACTGCGATCCTTTAGTATTATTTTCTTAGGTGGTTCCTTCTGATAGTTGCGCTGCAAGCTCAGACCAGCCTCATTGCCGTTCTTATCCTTCTTGACCATCTCGCTCAGAAAGGTTATATAGCTGATAGCAAGCTTGAGAGTATCCACCTGAAAGTTGATGAATTTAATTGATTATGAGTGTTACAACTGGAGAGCATTATGAAAGAGGCTGAACACGCATTTCTGTTCAATAAAATAATTATTTTCGGTGGTAAATTTGCTGAGTTCACGATGATGTGATGATTTTGAGTATCTTTTTGTTTACTGATACAAGTTTATGGAAAAGTTGAAGTGCCGAAGTTAAAGTACATACATATATTTTGAGGAAAATATGATGGCTATCCTTATGAAATTTGTTTAAAACAATAATAAACACCTCATTAAAGTAATCGGGGAAATATTTAAATTTCTTGTTTATGGTTGGTTCTATGAAAGATATTAAGGTAAAATTAAAGATGATGTGTAAATAATTAACATTTTAGGGAGGAACACAAAGGTAACTTAAATTAAATTACATTCTTTAAAAAGTTTAAATTTTTTTAAGACTTACAAGTCAAGAAAAATTTTAAAACAATTAAGAAATCTCAAAATTTTATAAAATTTCGAAAAGAATTGAAAACCGATTTAAATCTTGGGGTCAGGCATTTCGAACGATCCTAAATCTTGTTCTATGGATAAAATCATCTTCTCCAAAATTTTGCAACCCTTATTAATTACAGCGGTGGCCAATAGTATTTTGGCACCCTTTAAAGTTAATTCTACTCTACTTATACTTAGTTCATTTAAAGTTTGGCATCAATGGAAAGGTATTTCGAATTAATTTTGAATGATAGAAAAAACTTTCCTTAACCCCTTAGGTACCCACTAAAAAATTTCGAATTTTTGTCAGCGTCTCCTTTTTCAACTTTTTTCTTAGATATTTAAAAAAAAATGTTTTGATGCAAAAAGTTTCTTCAAACAATTTAAATAGTGAAACAATTTAAATAATGAACTAAGTTCAAAATTTGAGTAGAATTAACTTTAAAGGGTGTCAAAATACTTTTGGCCACCGCTGTATATTTTTTTCTATTATATTATATGGTTTAATGTGTAGTCTTTAAGCACCTTGCTCACCTTGCTCAGCCGTTTCTCATAGGGCAGCGTTGGTATATGGGTGCGCAGTCCCTCGAATGCCTCATTGATGCTCTGCATGCGCCGACGCTCTCGAAGATTGGCCGCCTGGCGCTGTTGGGCCATCTGGGAAGCGCACTTCAAGCGACGGGGCTTATGGCTACGCCGGCTAAACATGGAATAGCTGAGAATGGTTAATATCGAAGCAGTTGGATCGTTGCTTGGTTGAGGGCTCTTACGTCTTCTCGTTGTTCTCCTGATCGCTGTTGAAACCACTGCTGTAAGCATCATCGTCGTCGTCGCTCTCCGAGCTGTGCTCATCTCCGAAAAAGTATTCGGAGCTGGAGTTCGAGGCATTTGTCGCCTGGGAGCCTTCAAAGAAATGGCGTGCCATGGTGGCCTCCAAGTCGAAATTATCCATGGAAAACATTTTATTAATTGTTGATTTTTGTTGTGCGATTTCTGTTAATTGTCAATTGATTGCATAACGCTTCCGGATGTAAATCTGAATTGACGACGAGTGTGCGGCACGTGTCGGAGTAAAGCGGGCAAATGTGTGGCAAGTGCGGCACGTGTTCTCACTCTTGACTCTTGATTTCCTGAAATAGAGGATATACAAATCGCTTTGTTGTAACTATTTATGTCAATGACTCTAATCAGCATGTGTTGATGGGGCATGTAATCAATCAGTTATTGTATTGATAATAAACATGTTTTACATTCAAAAAGTGATCGTCTCTTGATAAGATAAGCATTTGATAGGGCTTTGGCTTGTCAGTCAGTTAGAGACATAAATATACTTTACTCCCTTTGGTAAATATCTATATAAAGGAGCAGTAAACGGGCCATTCCGAATAGTATACATATAACTCTAAACTACTTTAAGCCTTTGATAATTGTTAAATACACATTTAATCAGCTGGTATTTATATAATTATACAGTCCAGTATTTTCATAGATATCAAGTTTTTGCATATTTATTCCTTTACCTATAAAAAAAACTGAATAGATGGTAAAGGAGAATTTTCCTGAGCTTTTTTATTTTATACTTGAAGGCTGTCTATTCCAAAAACCTGATTTTATAAAATCATGTGTTACGCTGGGTAAAAATTGCATATTCATATCTTGTATACTCTAAAGCAGCGATGGGCACGAAATCTGAATTCGGGAGCACAACAATAACAACTACAACAACATAAACAGCGAGTCTTTTGTTCGACTTCACGGCGACGAATAGGCAGAAAAATAGTTGGGAGCAGTCGCTGCTCCCGGAGCCACTGCGTGCCCACCGCTGCTCTAAAGGATTCTATTGGAAATCTTTTATCACAGACTTTAATTAACATAACTTTAACGTACATATGTCCGTACTCCATATATTAAAATATATTACCACATATTGAAAACTACAAAAATATGTTTTTAGTTACCATGTGAGGATATTTAAATATTTTAAAAACCGGTTAATTTTTATATTCATATTTATTGTAAATTATTAATTTTCTAAGAAAAGACCTCGATTAAAATAACAGAGTGCAGTCAGCTGTCCTTTATCCGTCGGCTGCTGTCAGGTATCTTACAGATACAAAATCTCTACCCATATTTTATATGTTACCTTTAACAGTTGCTGATTGTATCCAATACTCGCAGTTCTTTAAAAGCATTCACACAAATTTCGTAAATCACTCACAATTTCACTTTGATCAATTTTAGACCAGAGATATATTACACAAAAGTCCAATTAATTTATATTACATTCCGACAAGACTAGAAAATTGCCACCGTTTATTGCCACATTGAAGCGCGATTTTGTAGCGAACGCGCGGACAGCTACAAAGCGAATGAGAGAATTTGAGAATTCCCGGGCCGAGAACAGGACACGTCTGATAAGAGGATAACCAACTGAGGGGTTGCTACACGTACACATTTCCGCCCGGATAAAGCACCGTACGTCTATCATATCAATGGCGGTGCCACATCAAAAGGTATTTTGGTCAAATGGGGCGGAGCCTGTTTCATTCAGCCAATCAGCGTGAAGCAACGGAAACTTGCCACACAACAGGGTAGCAACTTCAAGGGGGTGTTATAAGCTTATTAAGTATGAGCTTGATGATTTGATAGCATAGGCAAAGGGGAGCAGGGGAGAGAGTATGAGATATAAAAGATATTCCTATTGATTTTCATATGGCAGACACATGAAATGGTTTTTTGATTTGGGCCCGTTTAGCTGTTTAAGCGGAATTATTGGCCAAGTGGCGTAGTATATAGTTAAACAATAGAATTTACGGGATTTTGTATTTTAAGTCGTACATAAACTAAGTCTAATTAATGGATTGTTGCAACCGAATGACAGACATACAAAATTTGTCAACCAGCATAATTTTTAAGCATTAAGCAATGAAAATAGCGACAACTGCAAATATTTGCATTGTCTTAGATTCCCGAACCGAACCGAAAACAGCTCCATTAAAATATTTGCTGCATATTTCATGGCGTCGAGACAAGGGTGTCAAAATATACGAATTCCCTTCTTACCCTTCACCCCCTTATGCCGTGTGTGATGCGACTTCCCTTCGTTTTTATTTCGTTTCGTTTGTTTGTTGTCCTTTTTCCCGCGTCTGTTGCTGCCGCCTCTTTCCCTGCCCCTCTGCCTGGCTCATCATCAACGACTGACGACCTCACTAAGGCAACCCATGATAAACAAATTGTTTTGCCTCTCTCTCTCCATCTCTCCTCCTCTGCGTTGTTGTTGTTGTTTTCATTTCCAGCGCTGCTCGTTTTGTGCAGCTGTATAAACAAATTAGTTTTCAATTTTTATCAAGTTGTTGCCTAGTGGCAACCAGTTAACATCATCAAACTGCACTTGTGGTAGGAGAAAAAGGGAAAGTCGTGTCCTTATATTATTCACATGCTCAGGCATTTGTCTTGATTCTGAAATTTATACTGAACTCAACTGAACTAAGAAACTCAATAAAATGATAGCAGGTAAAGTTATATTATATACTATTATTTTTAATAAAAACTAAAATTATTATATAGGTATAATATGCATATGAACTACATTAAATGGATTTCTAGCAGGGATCGCAAAAAAAGAGTGTTTATTATAAAAATTTAAAATATTAGTTTCCTTTAATTTTCTTTTATAAAACAGCAAATTAATCCTATTTTATAATTCTTTTCCATAAAACTTATAATTGTTACCACGTTCATCAGATTATTTCTCGCACAAGGACCATAAAGTGATTTTCTGAATGAGCTTATACATTTCTATAAATGTGTTAAAATTCACACACATTTTTTAAAAAGTGTCCAACACCTGCTACAGTTTTCCCTATTTTTTTTTTAGCTTTATCAGCTAACCAGCTTTGACTATATAATTAAGGCCCCAAAAAATTAAATACTACTTGAACAATACTGCACCCTAGTATAATATCAAGCTGCGAATTATGCACACGTCATATAGCACAATCAAGCGTAACCGCCTCTATAAGGACAGCAAGAACTTACCCTGACTAATGCCCGTCCCTGTCCCTGTCCCTATATCATTACACGCAATTGCCCTGCGAAGGGGGTTCAACTCACAACTCACAATTTCAATCTCAATGCATTGTCATTTTGCAGTACGATTTTCAATTCTGTTTTCATTTTTTTTTATGTTCGAATTCTAATTAAAAACCGAAATGTATTGTTGAGGTAGACAAGTAAACTAGAGTCGGGGCTCTGTCAATTGCTTATCACACTGCCATTTCCCCGATTCCCGCAGCAATCCCCGCACCAATCCCTGTCCACGTCTATCCCATAGTGTTGACACTGAGCATTAAGGATAGCGAAATCCTCTTGAGTGCATGCCTGGCCGAGCACACTCGGTGTACGCAATGTGTGTGTGTGGATTGTGTGTAAATTTTAATCTCATTTAAAAAGTTTTACTCTTTTATTTTTTCAAAGTGCTTATGTAAAGTGCAAAAATTGAAATAAACAATGGGATGAATGCATGGAAGGAAGGGTTGAGCCATTTAACAGTCCTATAAAACACTTAAGGGTAGCAGCATAAGTTGTGCAGCATATTCTATCAAAATGTATTTTATAAAAATATAATTTAAGCAGCTATAACTATTGCAATTATAAAAAAAACTAAATACCTTAAAGCTTTCTTCAGGCAGGCAGCAAACATACGAACACTTAAACTTCGCCAAGCGAAGAGCGAAATGCACCAAACCAACTTTAGTATGAATTTCATTATTTTAAAAAATTTTGTATTTTGTTGTTTTTATATTAAATTGTTTCTAAATTTTTTTTAATTGATTTTTGAAAATTTCAATTCAAATTACAGCAATTATGTTAATTACATAATTATGTTAACGCAATCTGTTACTTAACATAACAGTAAACGAAAATGTTCAGTGATAATCAACAGTGTTTCTTAAATACGCAGAAAAGAGCTTTTCTACAGACGGCGTCGGTGGTGTAATGGTTAGCATAGTTGCCTTCCAAGCAGTTGACCCGGGTTCGATTCCCGGCCGACGCATGTGTAAATTTTTTGCCGATTTCTAATAAATTTTTATTTTGTTCTAAATTTAACACATACAGTTATTAAAAATTTAAATATTATACACAGCTTGTTCGGAGAATGTATGCAGAGGATCGATGCGCTCATCGAAGCGTTTGCCGTTATACTCAAACTCATTGAACGGCACAGAGTTTACCACCTCGAAACCCACCGCCTTGCCAATCTTTTGAGTAAACACGGATGTCCACAAAGCAGTGACTGCAGTTGGCCGCTTATCGCGCACCTCCTCAGCCACATCCTCCAAGCCTTGACCCTGGTTTAATTCGCGTGTCAATTGAATGGTGACCTCGGTTAGAGCGCGTGCAAGTCCGAGTCTTCCGTATTCCGGCAAAGTGCCCAAGAACATTAGCTCACAACTGCAATCTATGTTGTAGAAAGCACCCACGTCGACCTTTGACTCGATTGTTATCATATAATTCATTAGAGACAGCGCCTGGGGACTGTGCACCTGCTCGTCCCTGAACTTGACAAAAAATGGATCCTCGCCAGGCGGTGGTGTGGACTAGAATTTAGTCACAGTTAAATATTATTAATCTGTATATTATTCTAGTTACATACCATCAATTTATTGAAAGAAACTGCCACAATACGTCCACTCTCCACGTGTTTCATAATCAAGGAAACTCCATCCAGAGCTGAAACTCGACATAGCTCCCGCAACTCCCGACGCGCCTGTGCATTTTGAGGCAAATCAATTTCGCATGCAATGCAAACAGATTCTTTGGTGAAGAATGAATCGTCCAAAACCTGAAATGGGTAAAATGAATAAAATTTGATGGAATGAACGTAATTAAATTTATTTTCTAAAATAAAAAAAAGCAAAAAAGCGAACTGCGTCGGCCGGGAATCGAACCCGGGTCAACTGCTTGGAAGGCAACTATGCTAACCATTACACCACCGACGCCACGTTGTGCTCGGCGCTTAAAATTATTTTTGTGCAGCATCCACAGCGTTGTAGACTCTACAACTGCTTACATTGCATTTATCAATTTTTTTATCTGTTAAGTTTTTAACTTAAAAACAACATAATACAAATATTATTAAATTCTTTTTTTTACAATCTTCGGTTACATTTTAATTTATTTCAAATGTTAGTTTATATTGTTTGTTGGCTTAATAGACACTAAATAAACATATTGTTTGAGAAGAGAGATACGTTACTTATGTGTTTTTATAATACATTTTATTAGTGTTTATGTAAATACTTACATTCAGAGCTTCCTCCAAATCCGCCTCTGCCAGACTTCGCACTTCATACTTTCCTATAATAAAAAATTTATCTTTATTGGTATGATAAAGAAAACATCTTAGAAATTTTGATAATAGTAAAGAACACGTAAAGCAAATTCAAGCAGCTGTTCAAAACTTGTGTTTATTGAATAGAACAATATGTTGTTGTTATCAGAAATATCAGAAATCAGATAAAGATTAATATACACGTTACAAATTTCAAGACCAAGTAACAATAAATATTAACAATCATATGAATTAAAGGCATGCAATCAAATCTAATAGCCGTGAAATTGTAACAATTTGTATTATGATAGCACCTTAAATATGCGTGTCAACAAAATTGCAATTTTGCTCACGAACATCACGGCGTATACTTAACCTTATGGTGAATACTTTACAAATGTAAATTTTTTGTTATCTAAATTTTGACCTCCTTTGAGGATTTGGTCAGTTATTAAAATATTATCAAATTATTATGAAATTATTAAACTCCAGTTAATAAAGGGAAAAAACTTTCATTTTACGCACCCTCGTGCAAAGTAGTCCAAAGTCTTCCGTCTTGTGCGCGCATCTCGATTTTGGAAATAAAAAACAAACCGCTGCCGTCGAGTGTTTGATGATAACTGAGCTATCAAGAATTTAATAGTTCAAATTGGTACTGAGCCCCAACGGGCTTACATAATGAAACACATTTCTAGGAGCGTGCGTTTATCATTTTATCAATTTATTCAATTTATTCAATGTAAGCGTATACGACTTTTGATTATCGTATAAGATAAGATAAATGTCTTATACACGGCCCATGGCAATCTAGGTAAATGCAGATAAAAAACACTTGCGCAGGTCCGTTAGCATTATTGTCAAAACAGCTGTTTTGTGACGTCATTTCTTAACATATATTTTGAGAATAATTAAAATTGTTTATTAAAAGTTAAATTCATAATTATGTTTTTACAGTTTGAAGACCAGTTCGACAAACCATAACATTGAAACAGCTGATTGACGCTGTTAAAAGTTGCCAGTGTTGCAAAGAGTCCGTTTATACACAACAGCTGAAATTTACAGCACTGCTACTACGCACATTAAAAGAAAAAAAAACAAAGAGCGAAACTAATTTTAAATAAAACTAAAAGTTGTTACAAAATGATAATTTTGATTGCTTAAAAACCACAATTTTGTGTTAATTTCATTTGCATTTTATGCTCCAGAAATATGTCCAACACGTTGTCATGACAACGCAGTGCTAAACAACAGTTTATTCGTCAATTAGCGAGAAAAAGTTGAAAATGTTTATATTGGATAAAATACTGCCATTCATCTTTAGCTATATACGGCCATTTATTAAGTGGTTTCTTCATGTCTTCACCCGCCTCTCTGAGCTCCAGCGCATATGCTACGGTGCGAGGGCAGGTGCATCGAGATGCCGCCAAATCGAAAGATCGCTGTCGCAATCCAAGCAGCCCGAAATAAAAACTCTGCTAAGGGAACTCGACGAAGCAGCGCCCTACGCGTCGGACCGAGAGTTGCTGTACTTTGGTGAGTCAACGCTCAGTATTAATTGCCTACCAATGACTATTGCCCTTGCCTTTTGTCCCTTGCAGCTCCCCGCGCCGTTCAAGTTGTGTCGCGTGTGAAGCGCATCAAGAACAATGTTCATCCGGATTTTGGCAGACTTTTCGGCAATTGTGTTACCACAATTTGGGGCTATAAGCGTCTCATGCATCATGTGGAAGAGCTGCGCGCTGAGTCTTATGATTCGGAGAACCTGGAGCACGAGCAGAAGCTGCTGCAGCTGTGGCAGCTCCTAATGCCGGATGATCCACTCACTGGTCGCATTTCCAAGCAGTGGCAAGAGATTGGCTTCCAGGGCGATGATCCGAAGACAGACTTTCGTGGCATGGGCATGTTGGGCCTGGAGAATCTGTTGTACTTTGCGATTGCCTACAATGATGCGGCCAAGCATGTCCTCCTGCACTCGATGCATCCCACGGTGGGCTACACCTATGCCATTGTGGGCATCAATCTCACCGCCCTGGCATTCAACTTGCTCCGCACGGGGGCAGCCAAGACGCACTTTTACAATCAGGTGGCGCTGCATAAGCAAAACTTTAGTACAATCGAAGACTTTCATAAGCTTTATTGCTATCTGTTCTTTGAATTTGATCGTTTCTGGATGGACAGTTCTCCGCGAAATATCATGGACTTTCGAGAGGTCTACCAGGCCTTTGAAATCACCAAACTGGAGGCTCTTCACAATGAGAACACAATATTTAAAACGAATCTGGTTGTAGAATCTGTCTAAAATGCTAGCTAATTTGTAATTAAAAATGTAAACAATTGATATTTGTATAAATGCAGCTTTTTATGCGTTTATTTGAGAGCTATATTATATATATATATGTATTGTATGTATATTTAATATGTATATATTTTTATTTTAATGCAAGTATATAAATATCGTTAAGTAGCCGCAACTGCAACCAAAAATATGGAATGACATGCATAATACTATAAAATCAAGATCGAGATTTCACATAGGAGGCAAAGAGTTACATAAATATATATATAAATATCACGTTAATGCATAAACATAAAAATAAACAAAAAGCTTACACTGAAAAAACGAAATGAAATAAAGATAAAAGTCCATAAAAACAAATATGAAGTTTGCATTGCACGGATGAACAATTTTTTGGAGTATCCTATCAATTTTGTTGAGATTTACTTATGAATGTATAAAATGCACAAGTCGAAACGAATTGGAGCAGATCGCTCAAAAGAGCGTCGAGCGTCGTCGTGGTTGCAAGCTAGTTAAGTATCAATATATCATAATTGTTGAATGCAACGAACGTTTAGCGATAGAATTTCACTTCCGCCTCAACGCAATCCTTGAGCAGTTCGTCCAGCTCATCGCTGGCATGATCCTGTAGCGAAAAGTAATTGTTCAATTCATCAACACAGGAACGTTCCAAGCTCCTCAAGTGCTCCAACGCAGCCGGCTTTCGATTGGCATGCAGGCTATGCAGCAGTGTCTGCTCCGCATCCGATTGCACTTGGGTCAAGGGCGAAATGCGCGGCTTGGGCGCAAAAACAAACGGCTTGAACACGGACTCGGCGGCATTTGGCGTGCCAGTGAACCAATGGCATGAGATTGAGCTACCCTTGGCACTTAGCACCGACACGGTAGCAGCACGCGAGCCATCGCCGCTCGCCGAGCGCAGAGTCTCAAACATATCCTGTTGCGTGTAAGTTGCATCGCCGTTCGGCTGTGGACCGCACCACTCCGGTTCAGGCGCCTGCGCCTCCGCATCGTGGGCAGCTGCAAAGCTAGCGGCCGTATCTAATCCCTCGCTGGACTTGTCAATCGTATTGGTTACGGTCAGACCACCGCTGGGAAGACGCTGCCAGCTGGCTTGCAGCTTCTCAGCAGCCCAGACTTTGCCGGCACTGCTCAGTATCCAGGCAGCACTCGAATCACATACTACAAAGTTGAGTTTGCTGCTGTCGTTGCTATGCTTGGCCACCAGACTGCCAATAAGATCCACGGCAGCCTCTACCTCACTGGACTCGGCCAAAGCGATGCTGTAAAGCGGAAAAGGGTTATAATAAAAATGTTTATATTTAACAGATTCACCTACCGCACAATGTCAGTGCCCAGCAAGCTGTCATTGTCTTTTGCATCCTCCTGGCCAGCGGTCCAGGTAAGGCCAATGGCCACACCCCGATCGTTGGCTCCAAAGTCGCCGCCCCAAAGGCCTGGCTTGGGTTTTTGCAATATTACACGTAGGCCATCGCCCGACGGCTCCAAAGCTGCGCCGCCATCAGTCTGATAATGTTGCAAGCAACGATGAGTCATTTTACTTTCGTTAAGCCTCTCTTCTCTTCACTTCTCTCTTACCTTCCCCTCCAACACATCGCTGACATCATAGAAGCAAACTTCCGATGAGACGCCGACACCGCCAACGGCTGTGGCGTCCTCCGCATTGCGGCCAAAGATTAGCGAGCCAGACGCACAGTTAGCAGGTAGCACAATAAAACAATCGGCGTTCGAGGACATTTTCTTTTGATTTAAATCAGATTGTGCACAGACACGACGGATTTGCAAAATTGATTTTTCCCCAACAGCTGTTGCCAGAAACTGTGTGGCAGCCCTGGTTCCCAGAGAACGTGTGGAGTCGTTCAAAAACTGTTCAATCGAACAACTCACTTTGGTGAGCTTGAGCGAGCAATGTAGCGCCACCTTTTGTTTGTTTTGCGAAACATTAACACGCCAACTATGGCTCAGTTCAGCATCCAAAAAGAGAACGCACAATTTAAAATTTGATGAAAATTCAAATCCTTTTTTAAAATCACTACAATTTACTGCATTTTTCCATTTTCTGTGGTTATAGGGCTGCCACATGTCAACCAACTATTGGGACTATTTCTAGGAACCAAGGCTGACACACGGTTTCAAATGAATTTATTTATTAGAGGTGGTTGTTGTCTCCGATGTTTGCTGAACATAAAATAATCGTAAAACATTGTTATTAAACATCTTTCTCATAATATTTTGATATTCTTTCTTTCCAATATTTTAAAGGTTCGTTATTATCAGGATTGTTTATTTTTTGTTGTATATAAAAACATTCGATAGTGGCCTACCAAACACCGATGGCTTGGATGTTTTGCAAGCATCGATGACATCGATGTTTCACTTGATGTTTCTCCACCTCTACAAGGTTGCCACCTTGTTTTTTGTTAGAGACTAGTCAGTCCACGGTCGCAGTGGTCCAAAAACGTTGTAAAAGTAAAAACTAGATTAACAAAACTAGAAAGAACGTCGCAATTGTTGTTGTGTCGGTAACTTGAAGGCGTTATAAAAGTTGTTAGTCTAGTAAATGTGTCGCGCAAGTTGAAAACGTCTTCGAGAAATTGCATTTGTATACAGCAGTGAGTGTGCAGGTGTTGTTGTCTCATTCAGACGTACCATTTCGTTGGGTTGCTGTGCGAGCGAAACAACAACAAACAAGTTACAAGGTAAATACTCGTGCATTTTACTGTTGTTGTTGTTGTTGCTGGTGGATGTTCAGCGCCTTTTTTCGTGTGTTGACTATTTTACTTGCGTGCGTTGTAACTCGTGGGCGGCTCAACCGACAGTGTCCGGCTCCAAAGAAAAAGTGAATAAACCTAAACAAATCAAATGATATTTCCAAATTGAAAAGCAAAGAAATCACATTAGCAATCCTTATTGCAAATTGGAAAACAAAAAGTGGCAAGTGCTCTGTGGTAAAGAAAATCAATATTTATGCTATAAGAGTTTCTTCCAATAAGAAACTACAGTGCGTACGTGAAAATAACAAACGCAATTCGTAAGAATTTCAAGTTTTAGACGCCCAATCGCTCTGTCGGTGGGCCTGCTGCCTGCTGCCTGCCGCTCCCTAAACAGATATTTCTTTCATTCCTTCTTGATTTTCTAAATGTGTGAGTGTTAGTGCGTGTGCCGCTTTACGTTGCTTGACCACTTTGACCGCGCGCATTTTTATGTTGTTTTTGCTCCCAAACTAGTTTTTTTCTGTTTTGTGATTTTATTTTTTGTTGCTGTCTTGGGTTCAATTTTCACCCTGCCAGTGAATATGATGACGTTTTAAAGTGACTTTGGCTAGTTCATTTAAATTAAATCAAAAGAAAATCAATAATTTCAACTTCTCGGGTATACACACAAAATGTTTGTGGAAAACTGGTTGAAATTGAATTCATGGCATGCTTTAAGTGTGAAAGCGGAACACAAACCACCCTCGCTCTCGCCTGCCTGCTCCAACTCCAGACCAGAAACAGACCAGCCCATCCAATCCCATCCCATCCCATCCCATCCCCATTCCGTTAAAAGCATCTTGCAAGTGATGAAAATATACAAGCACATATATATTTTTATGTACATGCATACATACATAAAGTGCCGCTACATTCCTCCCCCAATGCGCCCCATTATGCGGCATTTTGCTTTATATACATGTACATATGTACATGCGACATATATACGTATATATGTACATCTAATCTTTGTATGTATCTGTCTGCTCGTAGGCGTTCGTATCGAGAGTGCATTGCTCTGCCGCTACCCCTGCCCCACCGGGGTATTGTAAACATTACAAAAGCTGCGTGCGGGGCGGCCTCGTTTTATCGTTTTATGTGAACGTTCGCGGGCGCGTGTGTGTGTGTATGTTTTTAGTTCTTTTATTTACACTTACACTGCTAACGTTTCTCTCGCAAGCAGTTGGCAACACACGCGCATCGCTGTCGCTGCGTTTTCGGCAGTTGGCAACACGTTGACCCAATAACGGTATAACCAGACACCCGCATACACACACACACACACAACAGCCACAATACATACACGAACCATGAATGAAAGCCCCGCATGTCACTCGGCTGTCGGTATACATACATATATTATGATTATGTGTTATTGTTGTTGCAATCATAAAATCTCTGCAAATGCGACCCACATATGCATGTGCATAATTATTTGTGCTAATTATCTAAACAAAATGCTACTGTGCACCGTGGTTCAAATTTAGTATACATAGAGTGAATATGTGTAGTTTTATTTTTGACTTTGGCTTTGTTTACATCGATACAAAGAACAAGAAAATAAAAATCAACATTTTGTTTTGTGGTCACCGACAAGTTCAATGAACCAACCAAAACAGTGGAATGCTCATCCGCTCGGTTGAGTTTGTCTCTGTGTATGTGGATGTGCGTGCGTGTGTGTGTGTTTGTATGATCGCTGAGCGCACGTAACCGAAATTTGTTGGTATTTTTATGTGCGATCGATTTGTGATTGTGTCGATTAACATATCGCCATAATTTACGTGACCTCAATAAAAAAAAAATTCAAATACAACAAATAATCTCTGTACGAAGTGCGTTGGCGGCAGCAACAAAATATACCTTGACATTGAGAACTTATGTACATATTAATGTGCTGTGCTGTGTGTATGTATGTGTACAAGAGTGTTTTCGTGTTTTGCAAACAAAAACGAACACATTTGTGCATACGTTTGTATGCATGTACAACTGTGTAAATTGTATACATATGCTGTCTCACTCGTGCACATATTGAATTGACGTTAAGTATTATTTAATAAATAAACCGGCCCGGTTTGTCCCTTGTTGTTATTGTTATTGTGTTGTTCTTTTTTGCTGTTTATGAATGCGCTAATGACCTTGCATATGGCACCTGCAATGACAACAACAATATCTCAATAGGCCACAACTATTATCGATAACGCAATTCATCGATACATCGTAAAAGCACAAAATACACGCACACATGCATACACATGCACTTTGTATCTCGCCGTAAATAATCTGTTTTCTTGTTGTGTTTTTATTTTTGCAGCTTAATACGCTGCTCCAGGTTGATTGACTGCTCGCACGTGTCAATTAACCCAATAGAATCATTTATTGGTGAGTATTCATGACCTATTTAATGGTGTATTTATGTAAATATAAGAATATTTTGTGAGTCTGATATCGATTTTGGAAACTAATCAAGTTGAAGACCATAAAATCGATAAAATTCCGAATCAAAAGTTAATTATTGTTCATTTTATTAATTATTTGCAATTTGTGGTTCATTGCAGTCGCTGTGTGTGAAAACAGGCGCAATTCCTTCATCACTAAATGCGAAACTGGAGTTGTTAGACTCCAGCAGCAACGACGACACCATTCACTCCACCAACTTGAATAGAAAACTGATCAAAATTAAAAAGTTTAAGCTGGACGATATGAAGGAAATGGTGGGCGGCTGTTGTGTTTGTTCGGACGAGCGGGGGTGGCCGGAGAACCCGCTCGTCTACTGTGACGGCCAAAATTGCACCGTTGCCGTGCATCAGGCATGCTATGGCATCGTTACCGTACCCACTGGACCCTGGTATTGCCGCAAATGCGAGTCGCAGGAGCGCACATCGCGTGTACGCTGCGAGATTTGTCCCTCCCGCGATGGTGCCCTCAAGAAGACGGACACCAGCGGTTGGGCACATGTGGTTTGTGCATTGTACATACCCGAGATCCGATTTGGTAATGTGACCACCATGGAGCCCATTATACTGACATTAATACCGCAGGAACGCTACTCGAAGAGTGAGTCACAATTGAAGTAGTTTGAATTGAATGTATACATCCATCACTAACAATGATTCTAACCCTATTCAGCATGTTATATTTGCCTGGAGATTGGGAAGCCAAATCGTGCCAATGTCGGCGCTTGTATGCAGTGCAACAAGGCCAATTGCAAGCAGCAATTCCATGTGACATGCGCGCAAAGCTTGGGCCTGCTCTGCGAGGAGGCTGGCAACTATTTGGATAATGTCAAGTACTGCGGTTACTGTCAGCATCATTATAGTAAATTGGTTCGTATGTGGGGCTTCCAATGATTTATTTATTTCACTACCTCATGCCTTGTCATATATTTTGCAGAAAAAGGGCGGAAACGTCAAAACAATACCACCCTACAAACCCATACAACATGACACCTCCTCCGATTCGTGCTCGTCGCCCGAGAAGGAAATTGATTCGACCATGAATTCAGCATCCACCTCAGCGACAAGCATCAAAATCACAAGCAGCACACTGGCTGCCAGCTCGACAAGCCTTTCAAGTGGCGGCGGCGGTGGCGGTGGTGGCGGCAGCAACGTTTCATCCTCATCCAAACAACGCAAGTCAAATGCATCTGGCAAATCTTCGTTGTCATCGGGCAGCAGTTCGGCCACGTCAACGGGCCTGGCGAATCCCTTGAGCTCCTCCAATGCTGGCGTGGCTGGGAATACTTCAACTGCAGGCAGTTTTCTACCCGGCAGCAGCAGCAGTGGCTCCAGCAGCAACAACAACAACAATAGTGCCGTGAGCAATAGCTTAACTGGCAGCATCAGCAGCAATGTTGCAACGACGCACGCCAGCAGCGCTGGCAATAACACTGGCAGTGGCAATACAATTAACAGCAGCACTGTAGCTGGCTCTGGCACTGGAGGCAGTGCAATGGGACCCAGCAATTCAAGCACCAAGTCATCAGCCAGCAGCTCGAGTGGCAGCTATAAGGATAAGCATAGTAAAAACATTGGCAAGCAATCCAGCTCTGGTTCTAGCAAGGACAAGGATAAGGATAAGGATGGAGGCAGCAATTCATCGAACAATAGTTTTTCTCATCACTCATCAGCCTCATCGTCGTCGTCCTCCTCGTCGTCATCACGAGAGAAATCCTCAAAGTCATCCAAAAACAAGGAAAGCTCGAAGGAAGCCGCCGCAGCCCCGAGCAGCAGCAGTAGTAATAACAACAACAACATTGCTACGAGCAGCAGCAACATGCCCAGCACCTCCAGTATTCCGGCCAATAGCAGCTCCAGCACACATCCCAGCGCAGTGCCACATGTGTCTAGCAGTGGCAGCAGCAGCGGCATGTCTGCCGCGTTGTTGGGGGAGCAAAGTAATCATGCCCAGAACCTGAGCACATCGGCACCGACAAGCGCAGCTGGCGGCACATCGGGTAAACTGCAATTGGCGAGCAATTTGGGCGGCGGTTTTGGAACTGAGTTGCATGCCACAAGCAGTAGCAGCAGCAGCAGTAACGTCTTGAAGGATTCATCTGCTGCCTTTCCGGGAAATAGCAATGCAAGTAATTTAGAAAGCTTGCCGGGCGCAGGTTCGTCCACAAGCAACAGCGGCAATGTGCTGGGCCCAAGTGGCGTCAGCAGCAATACTTCAACCAATTTAAGCAGCAGCAACAGCAAGGCAGCTCTGTCCGTGGCAACGGCAACATCGACAACAACATCCAGTAGTCAGGCCTTAACGTCAAGCAGCTCGTCGACGTCCAAGAAACGAAAGGCGGACTCGGCTAAATCGAGCAGCAGCAGCATTAACTTGGACGATCACAACAGGTAACTTCTATTATACTCTATTTTAACCAGGGTATCAAAGCAAAACAAATATCGATTTTAAAAACAAGACCAATATTCATATTAAAAATAATAGATAGAAAATAGATTAAAAAAGTAATACTTTATTGCTTCTCAAAAGATTATTTAAATTTAAGGCAGAAATTAAAACCGATACGCATATCGGTTTCAAATACGGTTTCGGTTATGTTCCCAATTAGGTTTTCCGTTATCGGTTACGTTTCGGTTTTGAAATACCGGTATAGTTTCGGTTCACAAAAAAAAAATTTAGTTACATTTTATCAGCTTGAGTATTTCAAATAATACATTTATTTTATTTGCGCTTATAAAAATTCGATCATGAATGAATGAATGAAATGAAACGGTTACTAAACGGTTCTTTCGGTTTACAGAGTTTCGGTTTAAAGGTTTCGGTCAAATGAAAATATTATTTTCGGTTGCGGTTTCAGTTACGGTTTTAAATTTCAATCAGTTTTTACCGGTTAAAATGTACGGTTTCGGTTAGAGCTTTAATCCCTGCTAAAATATTATTCTTTGAAAGCTGTAAATCTGTTCAGAACTAAAACTAAATGTTATAATATAAAATGTTTGTTTTGCTTACGATTACCAATTTCAATCTGTTAATACCATATTTTATTTTAAGAATTATAAATACTCAATTTTAACTTTTCTTGCTGCAGCTCATTTCGGGATATTATCAAGGATGTACACGTGACTTTGACGCCGCTAACAGACTTTGAGAAGGAAATTGAAAAGAGCTCGAAACGGGTGAGTGAATCTTACAGTTTGTTTATCTTAAACTAAATATATTTAAAATGGTTGAGCAAATGAAACAAGAGCAACTCTTGAGTGATTTTAGTGCCCTCTCTTTGGTGTTGCTCAAAATTCTCTTATTCTTTGTGATTCTCTCAACCGGCTACATTGTTGCCCATTGTTGAGTGATGGTCTTCTAATCTTGTACACTTGTCTACAACTTGTCAAGTGCCAGCGCTATTACCGTTTGCTGTTATTCCTCTCTCCTCTCCTGTTATATTCTTCACAGTCTCTCTAGTCGATTGGAAAGGATCAACAGAATAGTTTCCATAGCACTATAGCCATTTCACTTGCTCTTATAGTGAAGGTAATGGCGCAGACGCCTTGCCAACTTTCGTATCATATTTATAAGTAGAAATGCAATTATTAATGCATACACCTTTACGAACATCTTTGAAATATTCAAAAACACAAGGTGTGCGTCAGTATATATGAAAAATACAAGTCTATATAATATACACATATACACGAGGTGTGCATACCAAATAGAATTGCTCAAGTATTTCTTGTTTTTCTCAATAATAAATACTCTTTACCAAACGAATTAAGTGCGGGTATATGAGTAACGTGAAAGAATATTGAATATATTTAAGTATGAATATTTAGTAATTTTAAAACTAATTTCTGAAATAAGCAAATATGTTATAATTAAATTATAAAGTAATAAAAGTTATTGTTTAATAAGTTTATCTTTAACTATTAAGTTGGCTAAGAAAGGTTTATAAAGAAAACATTAATTAAGAAATTATATAAGTATATATTAATTAAAATTTAATAATTAAACGACTAACTAAAATTACAAGATTTATAGTAAATTTATTTAAACGATGAAGAATGACCGAGGAGATAATAAAATAGCTCATTTTTATAGATCCTTAATAAAATCCTTAGCCTAAAAGTATGCTAAGCAGAAATGTGAGATATTGATCAGATAGTGAAATTGAGAAGTGAGCCTCAATTAATATCTTAACTTGACTATAATAAGAAGATGAAATTAAAAATAAATTGTATTTTTAATTGTTAAAAATAACACAACTTTAATAATTCCAATAGCCAGGGTATTTAATAATCGTTACTTTTATGATATTTTTGAGCTTCTGTATTCTTTTTCCATCAAAAGTTCATATATATATAGATGTAGAGTATGTTTGTGTGTATTTCCTATTTCTGTTTGCCGATTTGATTGATGTAGATTGACGTGCCCATGCACCATTAATATATATTTTTAATGCAAAATATGCAAGCCAAAAATGTTGTATTTATACAGAAATTTAATTGAATGCAAATGTTAAGGCTAATTAATTGATGACAACCTAACCAAACATATAAATCATGATCATCATGATCATGAAGCGTACATTACTCTGAGGTTTTGTGGACAACTCCATGCAGTCTGCGTATTAAAAAACAAAATGTTAATTTTCTTGATTAAATTTACGGCAAGACTGTTTTTATACTAAAAGCATACGAGAATATATGCGAGTATATATGAATTTGATGATTTGTTGGGCGTGTATTATTCATAATGTTTTTATTCTTATTGTTGTTGTTGTTTATATAGTCATAGCGATCGTTTAGCTTCGTTTCGGCGACAAAAGAACTCGTTGTCATTGCTATCGTCGTGCCGTGTGCAGACGAAGATTCTCAATTTTCTCCCGAGTTCCCAAAAAAAGTTGACAATTTTCTAGCGCGCTCAGTCGAAAATCGTTGCTAATCGAAGCCAAAAGGCTCTAGTAAAATTAAGAAATCAACTAAACAATTTTATTGCGAAATTTTTGTATTATTACGAACGAAAAGTAAATATACATACACACCACCAACATATACATCACAAATACTATATATATCGTGCAGTGCTCTGATAATATCGGTTAAAGCTGCCACCAAAATGCATATGATGAAGTTTAATTTTAGAAGCGACATAAAAATTTGGCACACTTTTTGACACACACAAGGAAAAAAACGAAGAACGAAGAAAAGCAAAATGTAGTTGGCTCCATTGGGGGAATACATTTCCCACGTACTCGTATTTATAGATCTGTTTTTTAGTGAAAAAGCTTTTTTTCGCCTAGTAGTGAGAAATTTAACATACATGTATATCTATATGTATGTTTGTGCGTGAAAACTAGAAAATATCATAATAAAAAGTTGAAGATATGTTGTGTTTAAACTTCAATTACGCCAATGTGTTCATTAAATTGAAAGATACACGGTCAATATGGCAAATTAAAGCTACAATTGATAAACAATATCTTGTTAGCTAATCATAGCTAATGATAGTGCAATTCGCAGCTAAAGAAGAAAAGCAGAAAGAACTGAAATAAAAAAAAAAAAAATTAGAATTTTGTTTCGCACAACATTTTCGCCCTGTTACCGCACATAAAAAACAACCGAGAAACGAAATGAAACGAGCTAAAATGAGTGGGGAAAATGAAAAACTTTTTCGTGCGTATGTGTGTGTGTGATGTGTGTAGAACAAGTTGAAAAACCACAGACGCCGTTGACTGCCTTGAGATACACACAAACACACAACAACAAGAAGCAAACGCATACAGTCATATTTTATTCCAACCCACTCTCTGGCGAGATGTTGATGCTGAAAAACACACAAAAATTTGTTCCGCATCTAAAGTTTCTCAAAATCAACTCAAAAAATGAAAACTGAAAAATGTTGTTTGAGGAGGGAAAAACTGAGCACCGTGTGCCGTGTGCACTCACAATTCTATAGATTAGTTTGCGTTGAGCAATCTTCCAGTTCAGTACTCGGTTTCTGTCGTGTGCGGTGTTTGTGTATGGGATAGGTATAGGTTCTATCTAGCTATATATATATATATATAGTAAAAATATATATATATGTATGGTGACTTTTAACCGATATTGCAGTTGCACTTACTAATCATAAAGTAAACACAGCTCTTCCCATTTGCCTATCTAATCCATGAAAAACGCCTCAAAAGATACGCGGAATGACTCAGACAGATCAGACAGAAGAGAGAAATGTATTTGTCATAGGGCTGGCTATATAGCGATCATATTTGCGGTCTGTTATATATATCTATCTTTCACCTGTGTTATTTTTATAAAACATTTCTCTCGCCATCTTCAAGATAGATACACAATTATTGCTCACGTTTTGAAGAAATTAATTTTTCATTTTAATTTCGAGAAAATATTTCTTAGCCAAAGTGATCATAAATATTAAGTATCTGTGTGTGTCTGCGTATACGTAATATTTGTAGTTATCGTTGGGTAATTTTCTTTGAAAATTCATTAGCGAATTTTATAGGTTTTCTTTTAATAATATCTTAATTAGGTTGACAACAAGTACTAAATGTATTGTTTTACTTTAGTACATGCTCTAAAATAACTTAAACACAGGCAGACATATTTTAGAGATCTATATGAGAGAGACGCACATTTCAGATCAGCGATTTATCAGACATGCTTATTACTAATGTTTACCTGACTTAATCAGATTGATAAGATAATAAAAAAGAAATTAAGAGAGACTTGAAGTGATCTAATAAAGTTTTAGAACATTTAGCTAAAAGACAGACCCTTAATTTTTAGTACTTGTATGTTTATAGAGAGAAAAAGAAACGAAAAATTAGCGTAGAGACTTTAAATCAATGTTTTATCAGAGATATTCCTGTTTCAGACAGATAATATAATATGCTCAATTAAAATATGAGAGATTTTCAATGTGATCTAATAAAGTTTTAGTACATGTAGCTAAGAGACAAGCCCTTCATTTTTAGTACGTGTATGTTTGTGAAGAGAGAGAAAGGCAAATTAGTCTCTACTTAAAAACAATGTTTTATAGATAGATACATTAATTATGATATGAAAGAGACTTTCAATATGAACTTAAAAAGTTTTAGTACATGTGGTTAAGAGGCAACCCTTCATTTTTAGTACATGTATGTTTATTGAAAGAGAAAGACAAATCAGAGAACCATGTCTTATCAGGTACTCCTATTTCAATTGAATACAAAAAATGTGTTCTAAAACACTTTTAGTACACTCACACACTCATCACTCAATCAGTCATTGGAGTACAGACTTTAGATCAGTAACTTTTCCGTCTCATTTAGCGCTTGAATAACATCATCGATCACCAGTTCACAATCAACCAAACATCAACTACCAACCACAGCTTTTGCTTCAGCTTTCCAGCTTCAGCTTATCAGCTTCTCATCTTCAGCTTGCGACGGAAGACGACGATGTTCAATTCTGCTCTCTGTTTGCACTTTCAGATAATAAGCATAATATACTACATAGATACAGATACAAATAGTTGTACCCCAAGCTCAAGTTAAAGCTCAAGTTTCGAAAAGGATACATTTATAAAGAAGAAGCTAAAAAAAATATACAAAAACACAAAATGCCCCTGCAAGTGATTGAATCCCCCAAATGCCCGCGCTGCAGCAAGAGTGTGTACGCCGCCGAGGAGCGTCTGGCTGGCGGTTATTCATTCCACAAGAACTGCTTCAAGTGCTCCATGTGCAACAAATCCCTGGACTCGACCAACTGCACTGAGCACGATCGTGAGCTGTACTGCAAGGTGTGTCATGGACGCAAATATGGACCTAAGGGCTATGGCTTTGGCACTGGCGCCGGCACACTCTCCATGGACAATGGTGCACAGTTCCAGAATGGCGTCGATACGGTGAGGAACGGTGCTCGCATGGAGCCCCGTGCCATTGCCCGGGCGCCCGAGGGCGAGGGATGTCCCCGCTGTGGCGGCTATGTGTATGCCGCCGAACAGATGCTGGCCCGTGGACGCGGCTGGCACAAGGAGTGCTTCAAGTGTGGCACCTGCAAGAAGGGCCTCGACTCGATACTGTGCTGCGAGGCGCCCGACAAGAACATCTACTGCAAGGGCTGCTATGCCAAGCAGTTTGGGCCCAAGGGCTATGGCTTTGGCCAGGGCGGCGGCACCTTGCAGTCCGATTGCTATGCCAACGACGAGGGTGCTCCGAATATGCGTGCCGCCATCGATGTGGGCAAGATTCAGGCAAAACCCGGCGAGGGTTGCCCTCGTTGCGGTGGCGCTGTCTATGCCGCCGAGCAGAAGTTGTCCAAGGGCCGTGAGTGGCACAAGAAGTGCTTCAACTGCAAAGACTGCAACAAGACGCTGGACTCGATCAATGCCAGCGACGGACCCGATGGCGATGTCTATTGCAATACTTGCTACGGCAAGAAGTGGGGACCCCATGGCTATGGCTTTGCCTGCGGCTCCGGTTTCCTGCAAACCGATGGCTTAACCGAGGATCAGATCAGCTCCAGTCGCCCCTTCATCAATCCGGATACGACATCGATTAAGGCGCCCGAGGGCGAGGGTTGCCCACGTTGCGGTGGCGCCGTCTTTGCCGCCGAACAGCAGCTGTCCAAGGGCAAGATGTGGCACAGGAAGTGCTACAGCTGCACCGATTGCCATCGTCCCCTGGACTCGGTCCTGGCCTGCGACGGCCCCGATGGCGACATTTACTGCAAGGCCTGCTACGGCAAGCGCTATGGCCCCAAGGGCTTTGGCTACGGCCACGCCCCCACGCTGGTGTCCACGAGTGGCGAGAACACCATGCAATATCCCGACGGTCGCCCACTGAACGGTCAACGCACCTCGGGCGGCTGCCCACGCTGCGGATTCGCCGTCTTTGCCGCCGAACAGATGATCAGCAAGAGTCGCATCTGGCACAAGCGTTGCTTCTACTGCTCCGATTGCCGCAAGTCCCTCGACTCGACAAACCTGAACGATGGACCCGATGGCGATATCTATTGCAAATCCTGCTATAGCCGCAATTTCGGACCCAAGGGCTGTGGTTATGGCTTGGGCGCGGGCGCTTTGACAACGTTCTAGAAATTGCAAAACGATAATCCAAATTTTATTTAATTAAATTTATCAATAATCCATAACAAAAAAAAGAAACAACAGTAGCAATTGTTCCAATACATTTTGTTTAATCTTTTACCCCAAAATCTAGCCCACAAAAGATACTAATCTATCTTATTCACAACACTTAGCTAACTTAGTCTTCGGTTTCGGTTTTTCCAACGATTTTTTGATGAACGAAATGTCTTAGGTTATGTGAGATAATAAGCTTTATGAAAAAAAACACTAAAACTTTATTAAAAAAAATAAAAGAAATTAAAAAAAAAAAAAACCAAAAAAAAATGTATGAAGTTTAAAACTTACGAAATTACGAAAATTTAACATATCGAACGCTTAACTTTAACTATCGAATCAAAGTATCGACAATGGCACAGGCAAAAAAATTAATACAAAAAAAAACAGGTACAGTTGTGCAGCTAAGCTAATGATGTGTTATCGATTGGCAACTGTACCTGCAGACTATCAGAGACGGAAGTGAAGAGAGAGCGAGAGAGCTGCAGTTTTGTTACAACAATATATTGTTTGTTCTTCTTTCGATTTCGACTTCGATAACAATGTGTAATATGCTCCAATATGAAATGAAAACCAGAAGAGCTATTGCTCAATTGATTATGTTTATGACTATGATAAATAATACTATATATTTTTGATTGATGATGAAGATGTTATATGTATGTATATTTAGCTTATTTAGTTTTTTTCTATCTAATAAGTAATTTTTCGAATTCTTGAATCTACATATATTCGTTAAATTTCTTTTCTAATTAATTCATGAGCAAAATAAAAATGTTCAAATTCATTCATGCTCCATATGCAACACACATAACAACCAAATAATATATATGCCCCAGTGGGTTCCATGAAAAACTTATTTTGTTTTGGAATTTTCGTTGTGTTTTTTTTTTTGGTTTTTTTCAGAAAACTTTTGTACAATTATTTTTTATTGAAATACCTGTGTAAATTAATTGCAGTGGGTGGTGTGCGTCGTTCGGTTGTCGAGTTTTCATCGGGTTTTTGAGATTGAGCCACCGCATATGTTCTATATTTAGCTACCGACCGATCGACCGACTTCGTGAACAATATAATTGCTCAACATACGCGCAAAGTATTCTAGAAGCTGTATATCTGTACGTACATATGGATGTACGTATGTATCTTTCGGTTGCTCAAGAAAAAAGCATACAAAATGTTCCATAACCGATCTGAAACTATATAGTCTAAATATAAATATGATGCTAATATGCTGCCCTCTCCTGATAAAAGAGAGAAAGCTCCTCTCACACTCTCTTTCACTCAAGAGAATCATTATCATAGTATATATATAGTAGATATAAATCTACCGATTCCCATGCCACGTGCTTGGGTTTGTTTTCTAGTTAGCTCTCTCTTAATATCAGCCAATTATTCTCTTGAGCATTTTTTGTTGCCAGATACTCGATAAATTTGTAGTTTGGAAATTAAATGGAATTCGTGTTATGTTATGTTCTTGTCTTGTTTAAAAAAATATGAAGAAAAAAAAAAAAAAACACTTAAGACTAATCGACAATTGACGTAATGTCAGCGTCAGCACCACAAATACATTTAAAAATATTCAGATTGCTGTAAATACTTGGTCTATTGCAATGCCACATTGTCCTTGTACTCCTTACATTTTCAAATATGGTATATTAGTTAATGTTTCTATGAAAGTAGATTGCGTACTTATTAAAAAAACTCGAATTTATTCAATTGATATGGTTCTTATGATATTTTTGGGATATTTTATAGTATTGAAGCAGGTGTGTGGGGCTGAGTATGACCATATTTCAAATCTAAATACTTAAGAATTAAAATTTTCAAAGAATTATTATTTATAAAAGAAATCCAGAAATCACGTTGATCTTATACCTTATACACTTAAAATATGGTATATTAGTTAATCTTTCTATGAAAGTAGATTGCAGAATTATAAGAAAGCTCACATTTCGTCAATTGATATTTCTTTTTGGTATTATTGTGGTATTTTATGGTGTTAAAGCCGGTTTATTGGTTAAGTGTGGGTTAAGTGTGATTGTCATTAAGTTCTTGTATTACCTACAATATTTTACAGGGTATCTGCTTAGTCCAGCATTAGCAAATTTAATCGCTTAGTCATTTATTTATTGTATTTTCTTCTAATGACGTTGACCGAGAAATATAAAATAGTTGACGTTGCCATGCCAGGCATTCGATGTCATATATTATTTTTCTTAAATTTTTTCAATAGACAACAGCAACAACAATGAAATAAATAAATTGTCTGAGGTCGTCGTAGCCAGGTGTGTTTTTTTTTTCAAGTGTGTTATTCATTCGACGATGTTCGCTTTTCGATACGTAGCTATGCTATATATTTATAGACCTTCCTAGTCATCGTCTATTTTTGAGTGATTCGGTTTTGAAATTTTTGCACATATGACACATGCATAAATGAAAGAAAAATCCTTAAACATTTTCCGATTGATAAACAAAAATTTCAGGCAATGGCGATGACTATAATGATGAGTTCTAAATATAGTTTATATACACACATAAGTATATACTACTGTGGGCAAAAAGTATCGGGAATTTAAAATTTAAAAAATTTTGGGATTCCAATTGGAACAAATGTTTGTACTTTTAGGTTGGCACTACTATCACTAACATCTGTGCAAAATTATACGTTAAAATATTCATTAGTGTTTAAGCTACGATTAGTTTGGTACGACGCCAAATGTGCATTTGGCGATTTTGGTGCCAAAAAACGGTCAATTTCATCGAAAAAAGCCCCGCGTAGAAGTGAGTGAAACAATGTTTTCTGACTACCAGGACAAGATAAAACGCATTATTACGGGCGATGAGACTTGGATCTACGCTTACGACATGGAAATTACCGATCAATCGAGCGAATATCGGCTAAAGGTGAGCCGAGACCGAAAAAATCGCGTCAAATTTGCTCAAAAATCAAGGTCATGTTGACAGTTTATTTGGATTATCGTGTTGTAGTTCATTATAAATTCCTTCCGACCGACCAAACTGTCAACAAGGAATATTGTTTGAGAGATTTGCGTCGTTTGCGCGAAGCTATGCGTAAAAAGACGCCAGAACTATGGGCTGACAACTCATGGTTCTTGCAACACGATAATGCGCCCTCTCATACTGCCCCTGTTCTTCGTGACCATTTTGCCAAAAACTCGACCAAAATTTTCCCACAGCTACCTTTTTCGCCTGATTTATCTTCGTGTGACCTCTGGCTATTTTCTAAGCTCAAAAGACCACTCCGAGGACACCGTTTCGAGTCGATTGAGGAGATTCAACCAAAATCGCCAATTGCACTTTTGGCGTCGTACAAAACTAATCGTAGCTTAAACACTAATGAATATTTTAACGTATAATTTTGCACAGATGTTAGTGATAGTAGTGCCAACCTAAAAGTACAAACATTTGTTCCAATTGGAATCCCAAAATTTTTTAAATTTAAAATTCCCGATACTTTTTGCCCACAGTAGTATACATATTTAAACTTCTTCTTTTTTTTGTTTTGGCTTTTAATTAATCTTTAATATCTTGTGATCAGTGGCGCGAATGGATTTATGCGTTGTTGAAATATGTAAATATTTCTATAAATATAAACATTGGTATAAACTTAATAAATTAAGCTGGTAAGAGCTAAAAGATGAAAGGATTTAAACCAGCGGTGGGCACGCAGTGGCTCCGGGAGCAGCGACTGCTCCCAACTTAGGTAGACTCTAATAGGGTTGTAGTTGTTGATGTTGTTGTAGTGCTCCCGAATTCATTGATTTAAACAAAACTATAGATAAGCTGTATTTCAGATTTAAAAACCTTGTAGATTGTTTTAATATATTAAGTTTTTATTTATTGCTGTTAGTAAATAGCAAAAATAATGTTGGGCATAATTTATATTTCGTAGAAATCAATTTTCTTGTGCTTTTCATGTCATGCTTTCAAATGCATGACTTCTTCTGATTTTAATGTCATTTACGTGAGGACATTGCATTTAATGGCCAAATTATTGATTTCCCATTACCAAATATCGGCACAAGAACGAAAAGTTGGGCTTTTCCCAAGCTATCTTTTCGAAAAATTGAAAATTCTAAATTGCAATTCATATTTCATTACATTTTTACCACATTTATTGTGAAGAACAACGGGGGCTCTACTTTAAAAAATATATAGAATAATAATAATCAACGGAAGGACCTCACGCTGTGTTATTTAGTGTACATTTGGTGGTTGTGTCTCTCTCTACACAAGGTGGTGGGTGATAATTTATAAATTTGTCACCCGTGACTATTTACAATTACGAGCGCTTTTCAAAAATGATTTTAAGCAACTGCATGAGTATTGTTAAGTGTGCAGTAAAAGAAAATAAAAAACAGTTTTTGCTTCACTTTATGACAGTGAATCATAAAAACTATTTGCCTGTTGGCTTAACTGATTCCCTCTAAATGGTCATAAAGAAATAAAACATTTGCTCGCATAGTCAGTCGTCTTCCTGAAGCAATTAATTTTCTACGACTCGTCGCTTGAAGGGACCTTCAGTCAGGTCACCCGGCAACAAAATCAACACCTTGTTTTTTTTGGTTGTGGGCTCGCAGTATCGCGTGTGTAGGTACGACACGTGTCCCGTTTGTGTTTTATTGCCGTAACAGTTTTCCCATATTCCTTTGAAAACGTCACACCTTTTAGACTTTTCATAGTCAGTTGATTTTCGGTAGCAAAACCGTTGGATTATCACATGCGTAGATAAAATTTCAAACTCTGTTAATTTATTTACAGCAGATACTTTTCTGTTCTGTCGTTGAACTGTAACACCACTGTTAACATTTCTCCCGCGCACTGTATACTGTAACCATTATTGGGCGATGTTAAGGTTTAACAGCTGCTGTTGCTGGTTCTGCTATTCCTGCGTTCCTTCCACCCACCCTTTTCTGTAAGTACATATTTATTTGTCTGTTGACATTTTATAATGTTACTTGATCTTTGAAATGTATTTGCTTAAACATAACCCCCTTTTTTGAATTGTTGTTTATCGATGGAGGCATATATAAAATGAGTTTATTCAGGGTCGTGTGCAGAGTTGAAATGTTGCCTGAGCAAATATTTACAAATACGCTCTGTTTGCTCCTTGATGGGAGCCTGTTGCCTTTTTGAAGTTGAATGACCCAACGAGTCCAGAGACCATAAGATCTAATGCGGCCAGCATAGCATTAAGCACCTGTCTGGCTCGAGATGTGCTGGCAAGTGGTCCGTCTGGGAGATATTAATTCAAATTACTTGGTTAAAGTTCTAGTGTCTGTTAATTAAGCATGACAAATTGATGGAAATTTCTTTGTTGTCAAAGTAACCACAACAACTACGTCAGTTGCATATTAAAATTAATTTTTCAGCTTATGACGATACGGCGCCATTATTATGCTCTTTGCCACCTTCTTTGATTTGATTACCATAGATAAGGGGGAAGCAGGGGGTAGAAGGAACTCAACCAACCAACCAACCGTTGGCTATGCAACGGCAATGTTTGTGCCGTTCCCATTTCCAGTCATTTTTGTTGTTGTTTGTTTTGTAAAACAGGCACGTTTACCGAAGACCCCCTTCAGCACCCGTCTCTGCCAGGTAAATGCCACTTAACGTTATTTTTTCTTTCTACCCCATGATTTTTCGGGCTTTGTATTTCCATTTATTTGCATCACAAATTATGCTGCCTCTCCGTCTTCCAGCTCCAGCTGCAAAGATTCTTCTTCTTTTTATTTATTGCCAATTGCAAACGTCTGGTGGTCACAGGTTTGCGTGTCTTCTCTTTCCCAACCTCATCCTCCTGTAAACATCGTCTTACAATTCAATTATTTTTCATTTTCCTGTTTTGTCTTCTTCAATCGTCGACGGCTCTGTCTGGCTCAGGCAGTAACAACAACAACAGAAAAATTAACCTGCATGCGGCACCCGCCCCCGTTGGCAGCATTGCATAAAGCACACACACACACACATAGAATAAATAGTGAGAGAGAGAGAGAGAGAGAGAGAGAGAGAACGCAGTCGCTACAATATTGCTGTTGTTGTATGTTGAAATGAGCTCTCTCGCTCTTTATGTAGCTCTTGCTCTCTCACCTATTGGCGCTCACGCGCAGGTCAAACTGTTCCCAACAGAAGCGAATGACTGTGAACAGTTTGCACACCTTAAATACTTAAAAAAATTAAGCACAATTAAACCACCAAATAAATTTTTGTGCTTTTATTTTCTATTATTCTTTGTCTCTTTTCACATGTTGTTTTGCTAAGCTTTTCGTTGATTTCGTTTCCTGGTCATTTCAAGTTGTCTGTCTGCATTGATAACAGTGTCGTCACTTTTGTTGTTGCCGTGTATTTATTACAACATCAACAGCATTACGACATACACTGCATGTTAGAGCTTGCAGTTGTGCGGCTGTGTGCATTTGTATCAGTGTGCTTGAGCGCCTGTGAAAGATTCACTTTTATGCGTTCTGCTTTGTGGCGAATGCCCAATAAACATTTTGATCAATGACAACATGAATTGTTTATGTAAATTGGCTTAAAATTGAATTACGAAAGATAAATATAAGAGTTAGTACACACGTGTAGACTACAAATTGAATTCAGTTGCAACACTTTTCATCTAATGCAACTTTCCACTAAATACGTTAATATTAATAAGCTTCCGAGTAGTAACATTATGCATAGCTGTTACAACAAGCTTGGATACAAAAAATATACAAATACCCACAGATTTCCACTAATCGTAAATATACATACTAATCAACAATTAAGTCTCTGCGTTACTGAACCTTATCGTTGCGCTCTCCAATTTGCTCACTGGGTGACGTTTTTCCAGTTAACTTTTGCTTATGCCTATGTGTCTGTGTGTTTATTTTTATGCTGTCGCCGAGTTCGAGTTCTTATGCTCTTCATTTTGTTTTTGTACACGTCGTCGTTTGTATTGGTGTTAGTGCGTGTCTGGTCTACGTGCAGACATAACATGCAATACATACATACATACGTCAATAATCCCCCCTGAAAACCGGCTGCAGATAACAACAACAACTGCGCTCCGTGCTTTCCTCTCTCACTTAATGCTCGCAGACCCAGTGGGAAACATAAAGCACCTTTATATTCAAATACATTTTCAACAATTTTTAATTTTCTAGCACATTAATTATTACTTTATCTGCCGATTTTCGATACGAAATTATCCTATACAAGAAGGTGTATCGCTAAATAAATTTTCTTTAAAATTCTAAAAGAAAGCAAGCACTATGCAGTACAAAATGCACGTCATTGAGCAGCAATGAATTCATGAGTTGTTTTCCCGCTGGGTCATGTTTGCGTGTGCTACTGCAGCAACAAAAACCGTCGTCGGAGAGCAGAGTTTAGTACAACTCCGCACGGCCAGCAACCCACAACACTGTCGCGGCCGCCGTCTTGTTCTGGTTTCGTTTTTTAAGTTGTCGTTTTTTGTGTATGCATAAAAGGTGCATGTGTATTCGTTTTAATGCATTGTTGCAAGCCTGGCCTTTTTTAATTGTTCGTCTTTGTTGCAAATTGTTAACTCATTTATTGCAAACATCGCAAATCCAAGGCGCGTAAAGTGTACACTATTTTATGGCCGTCAGTGTCAGCGACAAAAAGTTGTTTTTCTTGTATGAAAACTGCTCAAAATATTACTCGTTCACGTGGCTAGCTAAGCACATGTTTTAAATGCTGTCAGAAAAAAGCTAATTTCCAACTAAAAGAAATTCAATTTGTGTTTTTGTGTGGAGCAAAAAGTAGAAAATAAAACGATTCCACGAGTCTGTGCTCACTGAGTGCAAGAGTGAGAAAGAGTGCGCGTCTTTTACGTTAACACTGAGAGAAGGAAAGAGGGAGAGCCAGCCAGCCCAGTCGCCGCCACGCAAGTTATTCACCCCAACAACAACAACAGCTCTACGCACACATTGACAGTTGGCTCTCACATATGCGGTCCGTGATTTTCGAATTGCTTGTGTGTGAGAGTGTGTTTGTGCGTGTGCGTGTGCGTGTGAATGTGAGTTGAAGTAAAAACAGAAAAAAATAGAATAACAGCCCAAAGAGCATACAAAATAATAATATTGAAAACGAATCAACAACAATTGAAAACAGCTACAGCAAAAGCTGAAGCTAAAGCAAGAGAACCAAGAGAGCAGGCGAGAACAGAGACTGAGATTGAGACTATGCTGCCATTCGGCTAATCACAGTGAACAAAACAAAATTGACGATAAAATTACAGTCAAAGCACAGAGAACGCGAACTTGGCTTGCAGCCAAACAAAAAAAGGAAGTAAAAAACTGTGATCTCTTTTAAAGAGGCACAACCGAAGACAGAGAAAGAACAAAGAGTGACGGCAAACCAAACAAAATGATGATGATGGACACACTGGACGCCCAGCCGATGGATGTGGCGCCTGCCGTTGCCGTGGCGGCCACAACAGTTAGCAGTACTCTGGACTTTACCGCTACCATGGTGAGCATGGCAGCAACGGCGGAGAGTAATAACAATAATCACATTGAAATGGCCGATTATAAGGAGCATCGCAAGAACAAGAAAAAGAAGCGCGAAAAGCGTGAAAAGGACAAGGAACATCGTCACAAGCATCGCGAGCATCGTGAACATCGCCGTCATCGGGAACGTGACAGAGACCGAGAATCATCCTCTCATCATCATCAGCAACAGCAGCAGCATCAACAACAACAACAACAGCATCATCCCAACAGTAGCCAGCACTCAACATCTGCCTCATCATCGCCCTCATCCGCATCGACGACGCCATCGGCAACCATTGAATATGTTGGTGGATCTGCATCAGCCTCACCATCCTATTTGGGCGCCAGTGGAGGAGCTGGAGTTGGAGCTGCTGCTGTTACCACAGTTGGAGGAGGCGCCGCTGCCACCACATACCCGCACAATTTAAAAATACGTTTCCTGCTCTCCGGGGTAAGACAAAAATGAAAAACGAAAAACGCAGTCTTAGTCCCAGTCCGTGTCTAGATGATGCTACGGATCGACGCTCTTGTCACTTGCAGCTGACACCTCGTCGCACTGTTGCATCTGCCTCCGCACACGTCCATATTCCTCCTCTAAGTGCTGATCTATTTTGGTAACTTTATGGAGTCTTTGTCAAGATGTGTCATCCACAGACAGACGCCAACCGACAGCTGGCAATATCTTCGAGAAACTGCAGTTCTCAACCTGACTAAACTAGGGAACAAGTAATTTCAATATCAACAGTTGCTTATATTTTTCGGAACTCTGAGATTGTAATTTTTTATTAAATTATTTCATACAATACATCAATCAGGAAACCGATCTTATCTGTATATTTAAGACAATGTTGTCACTATTCAACTATAGTATTGATCGGACTTCCTAGTGTAGTTTCAGAAGATCTCTCTTCAAAACTCTTTATTTTAAATTAAAATGATTGAAAGATGAAATACAGTCGAACTTTCCAAACTCGAATCACCTTTATCCAAAGAAAAGGTTCGAGTTATAAAGATATTCGACTTATGGAGTTCTTTATTTTAAGTTTATTAATTTTACTGGAGTTAGAGTTAGAAAGAAATTCGAGTTATATAAGTTCGAGTTATGGAATTTCAACTGCATGATAAATTTTTAACAGTTTTTAAGTCACTAGCGTAGGCGGAGAAGGACGAGAATCGATTTAAGAGCTCTTGATTAGCTATTTTATAGATTTTGTTTATAATCAAATCTATAATATGATATCAAACTCAAATTCTACAATAACTTTTTCGCTATGTTTTGTCACTAGCCGTTACTATCTTCCATCCAATGAATGATATTAAAGGCCTTATAATATATTGAAACCGGGATTCTTGACTATCGTGCACAGCTCTCTATTTTAATAATCGAATCTGAGTTAATTAAGAAGTGTTAAAGCTTTTACATTTTTTTTAGGTAGTTACAATTTAATTGCAGATTTGATTAGTAGGGTTTTCCTTTCAAACAATTTGCATAAAAGATATTATGTGGAATTTTGCAAACATGTCACATGTCACAGTTTGTTCAATTGCACGCCAAGTCTTTGACACTCCATCAATAATTGAAGCGCTTTTGGCATGCAACTGTGCAACATTTGTATGTGAATGTGCAACAGCACTGGCAGCTGCACCCTCGATGCATGCCTCGAAGTCCTGTAAGCATGCCACCTGCTACAGCAACAGCTACAGAGACAGAGTGAGCAGAGGAGTTGACTTGCAATTATATTGACAATGATCCAATTGGCCAAGACAGAACTTATGTATATCTATCGAATGGCAATTATTGATTAGTGTAAGTGCCATTAAAGGCAGTTCAGCTGCAGTTACTCTTTTTTTAGAGCCGAGTCTTCTTTGCCACAACACACAAAAAATGGGTTCCTCCAATTTACCAGGACCAAGACCAGACAGCTGTTCGCCTTATCCCTGCGAGTTCTCAGCGCCTTGCGCGCGCTCTCAAGGATAAGTTATTCGTCTGTCTGCTTATATCCTGTCCCGAATGTCTTGGCCCGGCCTGTTCTCGCAGAGTAAAAAACCAACAACAAGGTTGGCACGTTTTGTGACTAGTTTTACGACAGCTGCCAAAAACTCGAGCTACCCCGAGTTGAGTTTTCTTTGTGTCCTGTTGCTGTTGCTGCTGTTGCTGCTTCCTGGCGGCTGATTGATCCTGCTTTCGATCTTGTTACAGCTGCCTGTTCTTAGTCTCAGGTATGCGGGACTCACGTCCCTTAGCTTCAGTTGTATTTCTTCTTCTTGTTGTTGTTTTTTCTTCCTTAATTTTTTTGCTGTCAGGCTCTAATTGCGATTGGAATTCGTGCAGCTTGCCACATACACAAGTTCTTGGCTCTATTTCTCACACAGATTAAGATTATCTTAACATTTTCTAAGTGCTTATCAATCTCTGTTATAACTTTCTATCAGGCAAACTGTTAACACTTTTTGGAGTTATTTAAATCAAGATAACAATTTTTAAATATCAAAAAAATAATACAACAATTTAAAAATGTTGTGACATTTAAAATTTTTGTGTATGAAAATATTTTAAAAATTAAATTGGACATTTCCAAAACAACAACAGTATGTTTGACTGTTTGAAAGCGATCGTCATCAAAATCTCTAAATGTTACTAGAGCACAACTGCATATTTTCTCACCTCACATAGTCAAAGATCGTTTTAAAGATTGTCTTGAAATTTCTCCTCATTTATTTGCCAGTATAACATTTCTGTTAACATTATTCTGTTAATGTTAATGTTAATAGAATTGTTTGATGTTTTCTGTGTTTTATATCTAAGCTGCTTTTGAGTTTTAAGATATTATTTTACTCAATATCGTATTCTTTATAGGAGTATTAACTGTTGTACATACTTCTTTTATCCAAGTCTCAATCAGTTGAATGTCGTTTATTTCAATTTGAGCTTTTCTGCATTTAATGTCCTCGACATGTTGTTGTTCATGGTGTGGTGCGTTTGCGAAAATGCCTGCCACAATGCGGACAAGGGCAACCCTTTTTATTTTGTCGTGCTGTCGACAATTACCCGACATCGGATCGTTGTTCCTGCTGTGCCTGTTGTTGTTGTCGTTGATGTCCTGAGAATTGTGAGAGAGGGTTCAAATCAACAACCACGCGCAGACACACGCTAATATAATATTTATAGTTGGTATTTTGTTTCCGGCTGTCGCTCTTATTGAATTTGTGTTGTCGCTCTGCCTTCGGCAATAAAAAAAGAATTTACAAAAATTGAAATATTGTACCGGGAAGTACAGTGAATAACGATTCCAAATGCAAAGCACGCAATGACAAAAAGGGGTTGCTTAGACTGTTGTTGTTGTTGTTGTTTTTAGTAGCACATTAGCTGCTCCAGCAACAGGATAATCAGCGATACTCAATGGCGGCCATTGTTAAGCTCTGCAGCTGCCCGGGATGGCAAATATTTGCATGTAGAGCACAATGTTGACCCTGAAAGATTGAAGTTACTTTGACAAACTACTCGCACCTTTTTGATTTAGTGTCCAGTTTTTTTTTAAATGACCCAAATCTAATGAGCCGTGAAGGTGTTTACCAGAAATTCGACACTATTTGCTGCTGCTTTTTTTTATTTTCAGGCAGCAACAGGCTGTGCTGGCCTTGGCAGGTAGTTTGCTAGTTTAGCGTGTTAACCGAATTTTCTTAATTCTCTGATTGGAGTTGTAACATTGTAGCAACTGGGTGGCAACGCTGCGCATAGTTTCTGTCTACGTGACTAAACTGCAACAACAATGTCAGCTACTGCACCCCCACCACCCAAATAAACAACACAATCCTCTCACGCATCCAGAGAGCGCAACCAAAAGGGAACAGTCAGAAAGCAACATGAAGTGAGAGAGAGGCCGTGAGAGACGACAGCGAGAGAGTGGGAACGGGCGGTTACTGCTGTTCTCAGCGTCTGTTGCTCTTGCTCTTTATTGTTTTGTGCATTAGCTAGCTGCAAGTAACATTTGCTGCCAGATCTAACACACACAAACATAAATACATACAAACGGCTGCATATGGCAGCATATGGGAAAACCACAAAATAAAATGTAAGAAAAAACTTGCCCATTGTTGCAGCATTTGTTGCCCTCGCCGAGTTTTGACAGCGACGACTGTTGCTGCTGCTGCCGCTGCTCTTGCATTCTTCTGACTCTGACTCATTTTATTACATGCTGCGCTGCCTTTACCATTGACAGCAACGTCGACGCAACCGATAAGCTTTGAGTTGCATTATGTGCATACACACACACACATACGAACATACAAACATGTATACCAGATGTATGTTTGCATGTGTGGGGTTGACTGGCAGCTTTTTAATCTATATGGAGCACATGCAGCGACGCCGTGCCTCCTTCTCAGGAAAAAGAAAAACAAAAAACAAATATGAATAGTGGTTTTGTTGTTGGGCTTTATTATTGTTGGCCTCTGTTACTCACTTAACAGTGCGCTGTTATTGTCCAATGCTAATGTTAATATCAGAGTGTTTTCAGTGTACTTGTTTGTTGTTTTTCTTTCTGTGTATGTATGTTGGTATATGCCTTATGGCTGTAAACATGTGTGTTTACATGCCGCAATTTGCGGCCGGAAGTCTCTACAACATTTTTAATGACCGCAAAAGACAACAACTAAGTAAGAAGTAACATGAGCAAGCGAAGGTTATATCATGAAATGACAGATTACCAGATACATATGTATGTACACATATTATGTATTTATGTATCTATGTTTGTATGGAATGAAATGCATCTTCTATTAAGCTCAATCATTGACTAGTTCTACTAATACGATTAAAAGTTTTTCCATAGAAACATTCAATGCAACTCAGATGACAATTTCCAGAGCTTGCAAATAACAGTCGACCGTTTTTTGTTGTTCAAAAATCGAACTGACTCTTTGCTTAAGTGTCATAAATGAACCGTTCACACAGTTTTTGAACAAATCGGTCATTCTCAAACTGCACAATAAGCAAAGGGCTCGGGTTGTACACTGACATTAAAATTGAGCGAACTAAATGGAAGTACCTACGCTACGTATAACTTGCAGTATCACATTTAACAATATTTCGGCATTTAAATGCAAAATATGCTGAATGAAGTTAAGAGCAACGATTACACTGAAGTGGAACTCATGAAGCTTAACACAGAATAAATAATTATAAGCTATGTCTGCGACCTTTATTATGTTGTACAGGGCGTAAATACGGTATGCATACTATTTTTGGGAGTAAGATGCCACTAATTATGGTATACTTTTCAAAATTTTAAGAAGTATGACATAAAATAACGTGGAACATAAGAACAAAATGAATGAACTGAGCTTTTCATTTTTTGTTCACCTAGTGACTCTCATATTTTGAGTACTCAATCGGCTTTTCGCAATAATTTGTTACTCAAGCGGAAAAGGACGTGACAAAAATGAAAAACCGAACTTGATCTGCGTCGAGACAAAGAGCAAGTCTGTGTGCTAAGTTTGGTTGTTCTGGTTATTGTAGTCGCTGAGATCTAGACTCGCACAAAAAAAAACGGTCAGACTGTTATTTGACATAGCTCTGTCAATTTCCGCTCGCTTATCGAAGCTCAGCTGAGAATACATATGCTTTATGCCATGTGAATCGTGAAAATACGATGCAGAGAGTTGCCAGATATTGTAACGAATACAGAAATCCCGTTTTAGTTAAGCATTTCAGTGATAGTTCATGGCGCAAACGTATTTATAGGTTAAATTATTTGTGACATGATTGACATTAATCTTGATTCTCTTTTGTTGCAGCAACGCACAGAGTTGAGTCCACCCACCCACCAAACATCGGCCACCGCTGAGGTGAATGCAACATTAGCGAGTGCAACAACAGCAACGATAGCGGGCAGCGGGACAGGGACAGCGATAGCAACCACAGCGAGCACGGCAGCAACTACCTCGACGAGCAGTGCGAGCAGCACAGCAGGCGGAGGAGGAGGTGCATCCGTTGTTGGTGGTTATGTGAAGACAGAGTCGAGTAAAGCGAGTAGCAGCAGCAGCAGCAGCAAGCATGGCAACAGTGGCAGCAGCAGCAGCAAGGACAACAACAGCAGCAACAGTGCAACAAGTGGAGGAGGTGCTGCTGCCAGCAGCAGTAGTGCACCCAGCTTGTATGTCTCGGTGCCTTTGTCAACCGCCAATGTACCTGGTATCAATTTACCCAACAGCAGCAGCGGGAGTGGTGAGTTTAATCAATCAACAAACAATCAAAGTCATTACTCTACTGTTAATCCTCTCCAGAAACGCACACATCAACACAACAGCAAGCACAATCCGCACAATCGCCACTCACAGCAGGAGGAGCTTATGGAGCTGCCACGGGAAGCGGCAGCTCGGGCTCAGGATCCTCTGCCTCTGTTATACACCATCAGAGTGGGAAATCATCGCCTGCTTTGGGTGCACTGGTCAGCAGTAGTGCTGGTGGCAACACTGGCGTCAATCTGACGGCCACCACGACCGAGAGTGGCAACTTGAAGATCAGCTTTGAGAAGCAAACGACGCGAGTGCAGCAGCTGCAGGAGCAAGAAACATCTTCAGCGCGTCGCAGCAGGTAAATTGAACAAGCGAACTCACCACAGTGTATATTCACCACACTGACCAGCTCATACTTATTGATACACACACTCATATTATATAAAAGATTTAGTTTCTGTTGTATTTTGTTGTTTTGTTGCGTTGTGTTGCCCATACTCACCACATGGTGAGTTTTTTAACAGCCGAGTTTGCTTTTAAGTTAGCAGCGAGACTCAAGATTATAATTTCTTAGTATTCTTTGTTAGTTGCTGCATCAACACCGCCCACCACACTGTGCTTAACTAATCCACCTTCACCACACTGCAAGCCATTACGTTTTTTTATCTATGATTTCCTTACACCTCACTTTACTAAAACCAAAGGAAAGAAATTCAACTCACACATAATGCGATCTCTAAAAATTACTCTTGTTCTTTCTCTCTCTCTCTCTTTCTCGTTTTGCTTAATATCTTCCCACCACAATACACTAACTCACCTCACACCGCCAACTTGTTGAATATATACATTCCCTGCCTTTGCATTACCTTAACCGCAACAACAACTATAACAACAACATCACGTAGATCGCGCTCTGGTGAAAGTGGTAATCACCATCATCACCACCATGCGAATCATCAGAGTCACCAAACCCACCACAATCACCATCCAACAACACAATCACAGTCGCAAACGTCGCAACAGCAGCAACAACAGCAGCAGCAACAGCAACTCCATCAGGTGCAGCAACAACAATCGTTGCATTCCTCTGCTTCCTCTTCCTCCTCATCTGTCTCATCGTTGACCACGCCCACAAAATCTCAGTCGCGATCGGGCAAGAAACGTGCTGCTGCCATGAGCAAAAGTGAATCAACAGCTGCAGCGGCAACAACAGCAGCAACACCAACAGTAGCAGCGGCAACAACTGTGGCGGCAGCAACATCCAATACGGTTGAGAAATTGACCCGCAGCAGCAGCGGCAGTCGCCATAATTCACCACACTATCGTGCCACGCCCACACCGCCACCGCAAGCATTGTTGCCCGCTGTGTCCTCGCCGGTGGTTATGTTGCAGGCTTTATCCTCCTCCTCCATTGACTCCCCGCCAATTGTGGCAACAACGCGCAATACGCGCAACCACAACAGCAATAATAACAACAACAACAACAGCAATGTGGCAGCTGCCACAGATCATGCATCCTCCTCGTGCTCCTCCACATCCTCCATGTCCTCGGCCAGCGGCAATGCTGTTGTCAGTCTCTTAGATTCCCCCGTCAATATGTCCACACAGTCCCAACAACAACAACCACATGTTGCATGTTACAGAAGTGGCAACAGCAGCAGCAACAACAGTAACAATTCAGCTGCCAAGCCATTGAATAAAAAAATGTTGCGTGCACAGCAAACGCAGTTGTACCAACAACAACAACAGCAACAACAACAACAACAGCAGCAACCAAATATAAATAATGCACCACCCGCTAGAGCTTCCTCACCCACCAATCTTAGCTCAGCCAATAGTCAATTTGCACACCTGCAACAGCAACAACAACAGCAACAACAGCAGCAAAATCAACATCAAGATTTAGAAATATTGCAATTCACTAATACAATTACAAATAATGCTTCTTCCACAACAACACCAACAACACCGACAACAACATCCAACAACAACAACAATAACACTAAATCAACAACACCGACGACAACATCAACGAAATCCAACAGAACTCCTGATCTCAATTTGGCGAGCACAACGAACAACACGGCGACAACAACAGCAGCAACAACAACCAGCAGCAGCAATCTATTAAATCTCAACCTCGCCAACAGCAACACCAACAACAGCAGCAGCAGTAACAACAACAACAGCAGCGGCGGCGGCCTCAAATTCACCTACGAGCCGCAATTAGATGTGCCCATGTTGCCGGTTAGCGCCATTAAGGATTCACCACCAAGTTCACCTGGCTCGGAAATTGGTGGTGGCAGCCTGCACTCGAATCTGTCAGCAACAATGAATGCTGCTCCCGTCGCCGCCGGCAGCGGCAGCAGCAATTTGCGTAAACGCGGTCGCAAGGCCAAAGATGCAACATTGGCAGCGGCGGCAGCGGCAGCTGTTGCCACCGCAGCAGTTGCAACAGTTGATCTCAAGGATGTGCGCATATTGCAGAATGGTGTTGGTGGGGGAATTGTTGGTGCTGCGGCGGCCAATGTACCACCAGTAAGTGCACCCACCCCGCCGGCCACGCCCTCCACCGGCAGCGTCATGAGCAGCACCAGCAGCAACAGTGGCTCCAGCTCTGGCTCATCTGGTTCCAGCTCAATAATTTCCCACACAGCAACGCATATGCTCGGCAATCATGTGAATCCCAGCAGCAGCGTGGCCCAGAAACTGTCGGAGCAGCTGCACATGGAGGTGCAGGATCATGCCATCTACACGACCGACTCGCTGACCTCCCAGTTTGCTGGTGTGCCGTTTCCCGGCAAGCAGGTAAATTCATTTTAACTAGTGATTACAAGTATATCGATTTATCGACAACTCGATTTAAGTGGAAGCGATTATCAATTACTTTAGTTCGATAATTTTGTTTGACTATCAATCGATTAATTTAAAGCAATTCAATTAAATTTAAAAGCAGAATGAAATTAAAGTCCATTTCAAATTATTTAAAAAATGTATATAAAACCATTTAAAAAATTGTACTTATAAACAACTAATTAAAACATTGCTTTTGTTTCACGGTTGCAGCGTAATTCGAGTGCAGCAGCTGCGGCCAATGCAACGCCAGCTCCCAATCCGCTGCAATCGATGTTTGGCGGCGGCGGAATCAATGGCAACATGCCCATACCTCAGAGTCTGGAGCAGCTGCTGGAGCGCCAGTGGGAGCAGGGATCGCAGTTTCTCATGGAGCAGGCGCAGCATTTTGACAGTGAGTATGGCGAATCAACCAGATGTATTTACTCTCCAGTTGCTCAACCACTCTCTCTCTCTCTGTCTGCCGCTCTCTCTTTCTCTCTCTCTCTCTTTATGTTTGCAGTTGCCTCGCTGCTAAACTGTTTGCATCAGCTGCAGAGCGAAAACTTACGTCTCGAGGAACATGTGACCAGTTTAATTGCACGTCGCGATCATCTGTTGGCTGTTAATGCCCGTCTTCAGATTCCGCTCAATAATGCGATCAACAATGCCAAAGCCGAGGCGCATGGTAAGTAGGGGCATCTCCCTCTCTCTACTTGGTGACGGCATATGCATTTGCTCTCTTCAAATAAACACACACACACATATACGAGGAGCAATGCATTCACACCTACACACAGACACAATGTGCTCTCACTTTATGTACATACATACAAATTAACATAAGTACGTATGCTATTTTGGCGTTGCCAGACTTTACACTACTGATAAACTTTTATATATAACGACAATATTTTTGTTCTTAGTTATTTAAGTTATTTTAAGTTCACTAACTGGGTACACGTGTCATGTACATACACACAACTAAAATATACCAATATTTAACTTTTTAGCCAAGCGACATTGATAGAAAACTATTTGTAATTTAAAAATTATTGCATCATTTACTTATTTAAGAATTGTACAAATATTTCCATTTTGAACCCGTTTTCTGTCATTGTTGCTTTTCACATACAAAAAAAAAGGAAGAAATATTCTAACTTAGATATATACAACATTTTATCTTAATTTTTTTATTCATGTAACAAATCTCTTTAATTAATTTACAATTATAATTAAGTTATTTTTAAACAACTTAACGCTAATTTTTCATAATTTTATTTATTTAAAAAATGAATAAAATGTATTTTAAAGCAAAACGACAATCAATTTCTAAATTTATTTATTTTGTTTGGGTTTTAATTCCAATATCTTTACTAACAGCGACTGTTAACGTTAAATGTAAAATTTTTTTGAGTTTAATATTATTATTCGAATTTAACATCAGTGGTATCTTAACAGTGATTGTCGCTGTTATTTTAAATGGTGAGCGGCTCCTATTGGAATAATTATAATAAGGTGCCTCCTTAGCTGTTCATTCACTAGCACACACTTATATGACCAACTAACAATTATGATGTGTGTGTAAATGGAAATCCTCTTCAATTTATTTCATTTTTACATTAGCTTCCAGCAATAGCAGCAGCAGCAACAACAGCATCAGCAGTGCAAATGCTCTCAATGCAGCGACAACAATTGCAGCCGCCGTTTCGCTGGCAACAACCGCTATAAACACAACAACACCAACAATGGCCAACAGTCGTGCTAGCAGCGCCAGCAACGTGTTGGACTATCGTGGCAACAACAGTAATAGCAACAACAACAGTAATAACAGCAATAGCATTAGCAACAATCCCGCATCCTCGAATTCGAATGCAACAACATCGACAACAGCACCAATGTCTTCGGTTAGCAGCCTATCAATGGGCAGTGCAGCCAACCTGGGCTTAAGGTAAGGCTCACACAATTAAGTACAGTATACCAATAATTGTTTTGACAATGAACAAATACACATTTAATTTTGCAAAAAGAAAAATAATTTGTATTCCATAATATTTTTAAAAATTAAAATCAATTGTGTGCATTTTTTGGCTTGTCAAAATAATTACTTGATGTACTGTGTGCTTTTAATATCCACGCTTGTATATTTTATAAACATTTTTTATCAGACATGTCGCCGCTTCTCATGCGTATAACAGCGCCGGTAACAGCAGCAGCAGCAACAGTAACAGCATGAGCACTGTTAACGCTAACAGTGGTAGCAGCAGCAGCAACAACTTGCACACACACCAACAGCAGCAGCAGCAGCATACATCAGCATACTTGCAAACGCAGCAGCAGCAACAACTACAGCAGCCGCAGCATTTGCATCAGACGCATCATGCCAGCGCCGCAGTTGCCGCGCACATGTTGGGCGTTAGCATGGGCCTTGGCGGCGGCGTCGGCGCCGGCAGCGCTGCTGCTATTGGACGAGGTGGGTCAGCTACAGCGGTTGCTGCAACAACAATAACAACAACAACAGCAGCAACAGCCACAGCAACATTGACAACAACAACATCAGGCAACATCAGTTTGCAACATGGCGGTGGTGCGCACCATGCGCATCCGCATCCGCTTTCGCATTCGCAGCACCACCCACACCACCATCCCAGTATTCATGTTCAATTGGGTGCCGGAGGTGGGGGCGTTGGCGTTGGTGTTGGCGTTGGCGTTGGAGTTGATGATTTAAGTAGCTCCTCCACCTCTTCATACGCAGCGCATCATGCGCTCTTCAACACGCATCACCAGGTAGTGTGAGGGTGTGCGTGTGGGTGCATGTGTATGTGTATGTGTGTGCAAGTTAGAGCATTTTATGTTAATAACATAATGTTAATTCTCCATATTCTATATTCCACATATTCGTCATACTTTTGATTTTTTGCCGCCCTCCATCAAATTTACAACACATACATATAATATACTCTCAAATTCATGTGCCTTGTTTTTGCTCCAATATGCAACCGCCTATCATCCAAAATTATTCATTGCCACAGAGAGAAAAGCAAAATATATATATATTTACATACATACCATACATACATTTGCAAAATTGTTTGTTGTTTTTGTGTGCCAGCGCTGAAAGATAAACTGTTAACTCTTTAAAAACTACCTGTTAAGCATTGTTAACATTTCCTTACAGTCTCAGTTAATTAATATTCTGTTATGCTTGTTATTGTCGTTTCGTTGCAGTCCCAACTAAGGCGCGACGATAACCTAACCAAAACTAGCTGAAAGTCATGCCATGATCAGCAAGGTCAGCAGCAAACAAAGAAGAAACCCATCCTTGCCAGACGTGGCCGTCAAAACAATAATTGCATCAACAGCAACAACAGTAACATAAAATCCCAAATGCACACATACAACAAGCTTAAGCAAACCGCCGTTAGCTTTCAGCAGCCGCGTGTCAGTGAAGAAGACGATGTAAGTTTGTGTTTAACATAGTGACGTAACATTGATGTTAACAACTTCATCTCCAACTTTAGCTCAGCAGAGCACCAGCAGCTCCTCCACCTTCTCATCGTCCTCACAACAACATTCGTCGGTGGACTACGAGGCCGAGGATGAAAACGAGGATAAGCAACGACAGCGACGTCACAAGGATGAGAATGACAGTTTAATACATGTGCAGAACTTTCTGAAATGCTTTGGCGCCAATGCCTTTGCAGGCTCTGCACTGCGAGCAGTCCCAGCAGCAACAGGAGCAGCAACAGCAACATCCACATTAACTTCAGCAACAGCATCAGCAGCAAAGATTACCATTTCATCAAGCACAGAACTGCGTAGCTGGCGTCAAAATTATCGCACAGTTGCCGCAACAACACCAACAACAACATGCGGTGCAGCTGCTGCATCTATAACAACAACAACACCAGTCGCCACAACAACACCACAAACAACGCAATTCAACAGCAGCAAGCCACAAAAATTTCAAATCAATACGAAATTTTTACGCAAGCCACGCAACAAATTGATGAAAATGCTGCCCACAACAAACATGACACAGCAGCAGCAACAGCAACAGCAGGAGCAACAACAACAGCTAACGCAGCTATATATTGATGATTCCAACGCCAAATTCAAAGACTTTTCAATTGACTCGCTATTGAATAATTAAAACATAACATCTAACGCAATTATAAATTAGATCTATTATTTTGTAGCCTAATTCTTCAACACAACCAACCATAAACCGCGTTCCTAGAGATCCCTCAATTAAAATTATGTACTGTATATTTTCATTTAGCCAATCGTACAGGATAATGTAACACACACACAAATAATATTAACATAGTAATCGAATATATTATCAATAAGTTGTTTATTTATTATATACATTTGTACAACTAATGGCGCAATTCATAATTAGCATTAGCAGGCGTTAAGCATGTACATATATATCTACTTAATTACGAGTTAATAAATCACAAAACAATGTGCTAGAATTTAAGCTTTGACTATTTTCTATCACTTCTATATCGGGGGAATCATATGTATGAACCAATTAATTTGAACTTATTTTGCTTTGGCAGTGTGTGGTTGCATTCGGCTTCACTTTTCCGAAGGGCCAAAGGGAGACTCCAAAGCTTCGCGCACGCGTAGCAACATTTCCTTGCGTACAACTTCGGGTACCAAAGCACGAGCCTATTGGAGAAACAATAAAGAAACGTTATCTTTAGATAGCCGAAACTTTAATACCCTTGCAGAGTCGTGTAAACAGTTTTTGACTAATTATATCAGACTATATTAGTCTGATTTTAGTCAAATTTGGTTAGAATGTATAACACAGTAACAATAACTCGACACACTGTACGCCTTCACTGTGTTACAAACTTCTCTGCAAGGGCATTAAATTGTATTTACTTGCAATAGCATCAGGCCAAGATGTATTTATACAAGGTGTCGTCTTTGCTTTTAACGAGCTCTCACGGCTCTCAGAGAGCGAGAGAGGGAGATTTCATAGTCAAACTGTCAAAACAGCTACCTCAAAGAGGGCAGCAGCGTTGCTAACTTCACCTTATCTAAAAACACCTTGCTGCCACCTGGGGGGTTAGTAAATATTACTTGTGGAAGAATCTCTGCTGAAAGCTGCTCATGTGTAATGTTGGACAGTCCACGTTCCTCCAGAGTGTCGCGGATCTTTTGTTCAATGTCTTTGCGCCAGCCACATTCAATTAAGCGCTTCTCCAACAAATCCTTTAGAGCGACCTTGTCGCCCTTGTCCAGCTGGAGTTTCTTAACATCCTCTGGGTCGGTGCCAATACCAGTTTCCTTGCTTGCTGACATGATCTCTTCTTATCGAACTTATTTCGTCGTTTTGTATATAACAAATATTTCTATATTAATGGTTTTGTGCCAGTTTTTTCAAAGCTAGCATGCGACAATCTGTACTTAATGTGTGATTCGGAATAATTTAGCAATTAGATTATAATTATTTAAACCACTCCATTTGGAATTCGTTACACCCAACACACTTAAGAGTGAACCTTTATTAATTAATTGTGTATAAAATATTTGCATTCAAAAGGATCCTGACTACGTCCCTTTTCTGCGAACCAAGGCTGCCACGCTTTTCAGGGACCAAGGCTGCCACACATTTTTTTAAAGTTGGCATTCACAGTGCGAATCTGTAATGGAAATTAATTAATTTTAAATAAATTATAAAAAAAAAATAAAAAATTATAAGTTTTCTTAAATAATAAAGTATTTTTTAAAATTGGTTTGGGGTCGTCACCCCTCTCATGATGGTAAAATTAATAAAATAGTAAGATATTAAAAAATAAATCAGTAAATCGACAAAAAAATATAGCCAAGTTCCTGTTAAAAAGTTTCCAAATTCAACCTTCAAAATTAATTTAAGAAAAAATAACAAAAAAAACAACCATAACAACTTTTCTGAAAAGAGTCAAATATTGTCATTTCTGCCATCGTTGTCAAGGTTGCCATCTTGTTTTTTTTATAGACTGTCAGTCAAAGTCGCAGCGGTCCTAAAAATCATAAAATATAAATAAATAAGTCTAAAAATCATAGTAGCTTGCTGCACATTAGTTTGAATCAATTAAGACTAAGTTGCACTGAAAGGCTACAACTTGCAATTAGTTGGCCATACACACAAAGAAGACAATTAGCATACCGAGTGCTTCGAGACATTCAATAGTTTTCATTGAATTGCTTGAACATCATTCGAATGTCTCATTTGGTGGTGCAACCGCACTTGAGCTATTTTATTCATTGAGCAAGTTATATTCAATATTCTCAAGTGCAATGGACTGCCTAGATATCAAAAGCGAAACTAGCCTCCAAGAGCAGGTTAGCATTCATTTGAATCATGTAATAAATTGTTGAAACATAATAACATAATAGGGGTTAATTCTTGTAAGAAATATAACATGCCCGTGTAATTCAAGCAATAATTTGTTTGCCTTTAAAAAAATGCCTGACTAATTTTATTTTAATTTCTCTGTACTCAAATATTTATAGAGCTCACGATCGGAATGCACTTCACCTTTGGATGCCACTTCAAATGGCGGCATTGCTGATTTCAGGGCCAAAATCATAAGTGGCCAAATTAAGCTTAAGGAGAAACGCGGCCGCAGCAGAGTCTGGAATATGTTTGGAACTTTGGTTGATGAGAATGGGGACGACATCGAACATTTTGTGGCATGCCGGAGCTGCTTCAACACATACAAATACGTCAATTCCACCTCGAATCTGGTCAAGCACAAATGCTACCTCAACTATGAGGCCAAAGAGAATGGTGGCATGGTGGATGTGGACAGTGAGACCAAAGCCAAATTAACCGATGCAGCCGCCCAATGGCTGGTAACCAATTGTCGTCAATTGAACATCATTGAAGATTCTGGACTCAAGAACATGGCTCGCATCTTTCTTTCAATCGGAGCGACGTTTGGAGAGAACGTTAATATTGAGAGCATTATGCCGACTCAATCAACTGTCGAGAGAAATATTTTCGAGCTGTATGAATTACAGGTCAAGAAGCTAGCTGACGAATTAAGCCTAATAAAAGGCAACAATTATAGCATTACCTCCTTTGTATCATCAGACAGCTATACAAAGCGATCCTCGGTATCTATCACCATACATTATGTCCAGAAATCGGCCATGATAAGTCGTATACTGTCTGTGTCTCCGCTGCATATTCAACACGATTCAAATGCAGGTAATTTCTTTTAAAATTAATTTCTTTAATTTCAAATTAATTCGATACTTTTACAGTCAATCATATGGAGTGGGCTGTTAAGAAATGCTTGCGTTACTTTTCCTGTGATTTGGATGAAGATCGTCCAATTATAGTCATGGATAGTGATGAGGACTTTTCAACGGCCTTTAAAAACCACCATCGCATACACTGCATCGTTAATTTGCTGAGCCGCACAATTGAGCAGGTCTTTAGAGAAATTCCCGAGCTGCAGGGATTGTTAGACACGTGCATCGAAAACTGCAGCAAACCCGTCGAAAGTTGCTCCAATTCCGCGCGCAGAAATCCAATTTTGTACCATCTAACTACTGCAGTGGAGAAATGGAGTCTTTATTCTATTGATATTTGTGGAGCTCAACGCTTACAATTTTTTGATCTCGATTGTATAATTAATGTCTTGCAAAGCTTTGAGCAAACCTCGCAAGCATTGGAAGATGACAATATGCCCACACTGCACATGATAATTCCTCATCTTCATAAGCTAAAGAAGCTTTGTGCCGATGCCTATGAGAACAGTCGAATAACAAAAGCATTAAAAAATGCATTGAAATTGCATTTGGATTTAATCGCATCAAAATATATTACTAAATACCATAAAATTGCACTATTCCTCTTTCCGCCCACTAAGAAACTATTACTATTTGATGAGGCGGAAAGAAAGGAAACAATAGACGAATGCAAGAAGATGATGCAACAGTTTTATGTTGAGCCCGGTACGGCTCGGAAAAAGATAAAACTCGATACTGAATACTGCGGAAATGGAATATTTTCGGACTTTGTTGAAAAAACAACCAGTGACACCAAAGGCGACACAATAAATAATGAAATCAACGAGTATCTAGCCAGAAAGATTACACTTTCCGAAGTGTTTCATGTGCTCGAATGGTGGACGGCAAATAAAGTCACTTTTCCACTACTTTATAAAGTAAGCTGCAAAATACTGGGTACGCCTGCCAGTATTGCTCCTTCGCAACGGGCCATGTTACAAGCCCGAAATCTGATTAGTGCGAATCTGACTTCGGTTCCATGTGATGATATGATAAATGAAATAATATTTCTAAACAGTAATTATAATTGTTAAGTTTCAATACGTGTCAAAATATCATTGTAATTTGAGATTATTACTAATTCTTACATATTTTTAATAATTTTGATTTAATTATGGTAAACTCTATTTATCCCAAGGATAAACAAATAAATATAATTCGTTATTGAAATGCAGTTTTTAGATGTTTCTTTAAAATGAACTTCAGTATTTTAAATAATTTATAATTTTGTTGGTTTTTTGAGAAAATGCACATTTAAATTTCGCGCCGCGTGAGTTAAATTAGAAAAAAGAAAATGGGACATCGCAAATTTGAAATATAAATTTTTAAATCTGTCAAGTTGGCGGCAAAGCACGGTTGCCACAATTGGCGTTTTTGCGCCAAAACTGGCTCTTTTTTTTCCTGTTGGCGCAATGGCACTTTATTTTTCGATTTGGCTCTTTTTTTTCATAAAGCATAGTACGCTCTAGCCGAAAATATTTTTGCAAGGCCAAAACTCCATATAAAAAAAAGGGTTGCAAACATGCTCGAAATTATTTTGTAAGGCCATTTCTAAACCTATGTACGCTGTACCTAAATATGGGCAGCTCAGAATATTTTCTGGCGTTTTACAACACTATTTGGTCAACAGATGGCAGCTTTATTTTGACCTTTCAAAACATCGATTGAATAGTTGTTTTGACTAGTCGAAATCTATTAACAACAATGGCGGGAAAAAATAAGCAGCAAAATAAGAGCCGAATTGATGTCTTCGAAAATGAAAAACGAATAAGGTTAATTGAAGAGGTGAGAGATAGGCCATTAATATGGGATTTGACTGATAAAAATCATTTTGATGCGACTTTTATCAAAAGTGCATGGGAAAGCATTGCAGAGGCCGTTAATCCGAAAATTATGGTATTGGTCGCTGCTACTTCACTGATCAAGTCCATTTGGTCCATTTTGTCACTTTGATTATTTGAAATTGTATTTACTTGTTTGTTGTGCACAGCTAACGCAACAGTGTGACCACAGCAGCAAAGGAACAACAATCTCTCAACTTTTTAGTGATTTTTGGTATTATACTGTCACACTGAATTCTGTAAGGCCCGACCTCGAAACATCGAACATTTCGAGCGTCCAAAATGTTTTCAGCTAGAGCGTACTACGCTTAAGTTCAGAATCAGTTATTTTGTATAGTTTTAGGTTGAAGCACATATTTACTTTTATTTAATAACATAATCACTAAATTAAGATGGAAATGTTAATCAGGTGTGCTACAAAAATCACAAGCAATTCCACTCCGAAAATTTCTCATATTAAATTTTCCAAGGGTTTGTTTAGCAACGTTTTTAAGTTTATCATTGCAGAACAATGTGTTTTAATGTTTGTTTTATTTAATCTATAAAAGTTAATTTGTTTACCTAATCATTGATTTTGTATAGCTACAAAAAATTTAAAAGTTATTGGCGCGACAAACAATAAAAGTTACTCGACAGCTCTATATTTTAAAATTCGGACAAAAAATGTGACATTATTCTCATGGCATCGGACGCAAGTGGATTAAGCGATGATTTCGTTTCTCTCAAAATTGTTCAGGGGATTGGACTGTGTCACGGAGAAATGAAATTGACGTGAAATTCAAGCGGAAGAGATTTCTGTGGCATACCTGAATATGTGTTATTGCTTTAAGTGCTTGTGAACGAAATATTTTTTATTTAATTAAATACAAAAAAAAGTTTTGGCTCTTTTTTAGTCAATTTGGCTCATTTTTTCTTTGTTTTTGGCTCAATTAGATTTTTTTAAGTGGCAACCGTGCGGCAAAGTGTAATATAAATTCGACAGAGTGGCCAGACATTTGTTAAATGCAATTACTAAGCTTATCGATACTATCGATAATATTCCGGCTTTATTGTGCAGAAATGTACTCATTCTTTATGTTTGCATGTGTTTGTGATTAACACATGCATACAAATGTGTATAAATGTATGTATATTACGCATACTTAATTATGTACATACATATGTACGAGTATGTACGAGTATGTATGTATGTAGTATGCTTCATTGATCAAACAATTACAAAAAAAAACTAGGCTAACAAATCTTAAGACATTTGTGTCGTCCAATGTAAAATCAATTTGGACTGGCGCCCACTCAATCCACACCCGCCCACAGCAATTTTATGGAGCCGGCGTGCATGGGTTTGAGAGACTGTCGTCATTGCCTCTTGAGGTGAACTTGATTCATACTATGCATAAATACATACATACATACTACACAACAACAAATCTCTGTAGCTGTCGTTTATACTCCTACACATACTAAGCAGGTTTTCTTTCTCTCTTTTGGGTCTGTTTTTAAAATATAAGTAAGGCTTTATCATCATTGCAGCTGTTATAAAATCTAGCCAAAAGGAGCCTTAATTGGGAGTTTACGTTTTTTATGTCTACCCAAAAGTTAGGATATTTGATAAACCTTCAGAGTCTGAATTTCAAACATATAAATGCATTTAAATAATGTTTATTGGATTGGCAAACATAACCTTAAATCTTTTCTAAATACATATGTATGTGTGTAAATATGTATGTATTTATGTACATACAAACATACAAGAGAAGCCATCTGTGCCACTTTTCTGCATTTCCGGTCTGTTCTTGTGAATTTCTAGAAATTTAATAGCAGCAGCTGTTTGTCTGCTTCTCGATTTTACCGAAATTGTATGCCAAAAGGGACAAACTGCTGTTTCTGTCTCTGTCACATCAGGTAAATGGCAATAATAAGCCGGTTTACCTAGGCTTCAATTTCTTGGTGCGAATCAACCCTCCTTAAATGGTTGTACGCACATACAAACACACATGCATATGTATGTACATACATATGTATAAGGCGAGGCACAGAAATGAAGTCATCGCCTGTTTCCGAATTGTCGCAGCCCCATTTCCCCCCCTCTCCCTCACTCCAGAAACTTGCGGTTGCTTTTGTTATGCTGCAGCATGACTCATCATTTTTAATCGATAAAACTTGGCATGCACTCTGGGAGACCTTAATAGCTACTCTAAAATTAGGTGCATGCAACGTCCAAAGTACAGTCTCGCCGTACATTCAAGTGGAAAATGGAGTAAAGTAGAAAGCAACTCGTCTCTATTAATAGATATCTTTCTCGCTCTGCTTTCCCCATTCACGTCCGCAATTTAAAGCTGCGTTCATTGAACTACCCAGCTGGAAAGATTTAAGAGAAAGAAAAGGCAAAGAAAATGCAATTGAGTTTTTTCTGCTGACAACACTGACTATTCGCCGTTTTTATTTTTTCGAACACAATTATAGAGCTGTTTTTCTTCTATTTTTTTTTTATATGTTCATGTCTGTTTTTAGCAATAAAATACTTTAGGTCTTCTATATTTTACTCCAGTGTTTTCTTTTTTTTTTTATGAATTTTTGCTTGTTATATGTTGCTGACAATGCGTGGGCATTGGTTTCGACGTGTGCCACGCCCACCAATGACGCTTGCCTCATGCGAGATGCTCTTGCATGGGAGGGGAGTATGTTTAGTACTCCTCGGCACCCTCGCCCTCACCATCGCCAGAGTCCATGCCGACCTCCTCGTAATCCTTCTCGAGAGCAGCCAAATCCTCACGGGCCTCGGAGAACTCACCCTCCTCCATACCCTCACCGACGTACCAATGGACGAAAGCACGCTTGGCATACATCAAGTCAAACTTGTGATCCAGACGAGCCCAGGCCTCGGCAATGGCCGTGGTGTTGGACAACATGCACACGGCACGCTGCACCTTGGCCAAATCGCCACCAGGCACCACAGTGGGTGGCTGGTAGTTGATGCCAACCTTGAAGCCAGTGGGACACCAGTCGACGAACTGAATGGTGCGCTTTGTCTTGATGGTGGCAATAGCGGCATTCACATCCTTGGGCACAACATCGCCACGATACAACATGCAGCAAGCCATGTACTTGCCGTGACGGGGATCGCACTTGACCATCTGGTTGGCTGGCTCGAAGCAGGCGTTGGTGATTTCGGCCACGGACAGCTGTTCGTGATAGGCCTTCTCAGCCGAGATGACTGGAGCGTAGGTGACCAGAGGGAAATGGATACGTGGGTAGGGCACCAAGTTGGTCTGGAATTCAGTCAGATCCACATTGAGGGCACCATCGAAACGCAGGGAAGCGGTAATCGAGGACACAATCTGGCCAATCAAACGATTCAGATTGGTGTATGTGGGACGCTCAATATCCAAGTTACGACGGCAGATATCATAGATAGCCTCATTGTCGACCATGAAGGCGCAGTCAGAGTGCTCCAGAGTTGTATGTGTGGTCAGAATAGAGTTGTAGGGCTCAACGACAGCGGTGGAGACCTGGGGAGCGGGATAGATGGCGAATTCCAGCTTGGACTTCTTGCCATAATCGACGGACAGGCGCTCCATCAGCAGGGAGGTGAATCCAGAGCCAGTACCACCACCGAAAGAGTGGAAGATAAGGAAGCCCTGGAGACCAGTGCACTGATCGGCCAACTTGCGGATGCGATCCAGCACCAGATCGACAATTTCCTTGCCAATGGTGTAGTGACCACGAGCGTAGTTGTTGGCGGCATCTTCCTTGCCAGTGATCAACTGCTCGGGATGGAACAGCTGGCGGTATGTGCCAGTGCGGACCTCATCGACCACAGTTGGCTCCAAATCAACAAACACGGCACGGGGCACATGCTTGCCGGCGCCGGTCTCGCTGAAGAAGGTGTTGAATGAGTCATCGCCACCACCGACGGTCTTATCGGAGGGCATCTGACCATCGGGCTGGATACCGTGCTCCAGGCAGTACAACTCCCAGCAGGCATTACCAATCTGGACACCAGCCTGGCCAACATGGATAGAGATACATTCACGCTGTAATGGGAAGAAAAAGAAAACGGCAAAAGTTTAATTAATTGTTCAGAGTTGCTGCACAGTAAAAATCGATATGCGGTTTAAGCCACGCCCAACGCGATGATGCCACACTACAAGTGTATAAATGTGAGTGTGTGCAAGCGAGACATCAAAATGATATACACAAAAAATGCTCAATCGTTTTCGATTTTACCAAAGTAACAATTTCCCGAAAAGGTTATTGCAAAACGCGTCTAGATTTTACTAGTTTTTTCATAAAATTTTTACATGACGTCATCACTTTGGAAGAAAAATGTGACGCCGCCATTTTGAACTTTCCAATTCTTGCAACTCGTTACACACACGATACATGCACTTTTATATTTAATTTTATTTAATAAAAAAATATGTATAAACTTACCATATTGAGTTTTTATAACTTTTTTTTCACACACAAGAAAATTCACAGAAAATCTGTAGAGCAAACTTTTAGGTCTATCTCGGAGAGAATTTACGTTCGAATTGCCGGCTATGAGGCTTCACAAACGTATAATGAAAATTTCAGGCAGCGGCTGCTATTTATAGTCTCGGAAGCGGAGATTTTTCAATGTGTGAGTGAGTACTTTGATGCGAAACTATCGATGTTGCTTTTTGAAACAAAGTGTCGATATTAAAGCTGGTATATCGATATTTGTCTCAAACGCTTCCTGGTAGGACGTTGCCACTGTTTAAATTAGGCGCTATATTTAAATTCAATGTTAATTATCATAGCAGCATAAAATTCTTGCAGCGATCGCGGGTAATTAAATTACAGCGAAATGTTAATTTTGTGTGCGTGCTTTTTTTTATGCATGGAAAATAAGTCCATTGATAATTAGTGCGAAGGAAAGGGATAGAGAGCACGCACTGAGGGTGAAGGGACTAAAAACCGATCGAATCGGCAGCCGACGGAGACCTCCTTACGTTAGTTATTGCTTCAAGCTTTTATGTACCGCGTGTGGTGTTGCTTGCACATTGCTGAAACTGATATTTAGTTTGTTTGTCATTTAAAAAAATACATAGGTACATATATAGCATTGTTGCAGTTCTATGGATTCATTTAAATGTAAGTTATTTTTATATATATAGTGAAAATTAGCCTTATTTATTTATATAAATTAATTTCAAAGAATATATTTATATGCATATGTATTTGTGGAGGATACCTTGTGCTTTGGTACATTTTTCTCAGTTTTGATTTTCGACTTTATTCATCTTTCTTTAGTCATCTTTTGACCACAAATATCAAATGGTTCTGCTTAAATGTTTTCATACCATCTAACAACAGTAACTAATATTTAGTGTGCAATTTTAGTTAAAACAAACGACCCGCCATTTCAGCACAATTTTCCCATTTTTATGTTTCAAGCTTTGGCAACCCTACACAAATGCGTACATACACGCATACATATGTACATATATTTTGTCTGGCAAAATAAACCGCGTTATAAAACGTAGCTGTTTGTATTCGTTTTACTTTGTAAGCAATAGCCTGAAACATGAGAATCGAAGACATTAATACATTTTGGACTGACAAGGCGGCCTACAGCGATGCCGAGCGGTTATTTTACGAGGGAATTACAACAGTCAGCAGACCAGGATCTAATGTGAGTTGATTTCACCATAAGCTCAGAGAGCGGGAAAAGATTAGAGCAGAGAAGTTAGGGACAGCGTCAAATTGATGGTACACCAATATTGAATTTAAACTTGCAAATGTCGCTCAAGCTATGACATTAAATTTCCACGTGCAAGTAAAGTCAAAAAAATAATAATAAAAAAATACTTGTATACATATAAAAATATTATGTACATGTATGTATGTGCTTATGGTACAACACAGACACACTCAAAAAAGTTTCCCAGCGAAATTCAACCAGCAAAAACTCTTGCAGGTTGCAACCCTAGACAAATCATCTGGTTTTCAGAAAGCGTCCCCCTTTGTTCAACCCATTTTGTTGTTTTTGTTTGAGCAAAAAAAAAAACAAACAATTTTGAATTTATTTTTCTTATTTATCATTTCACATCTTTAGGAGTACGTTCGCCCCGTCAGCACTGCCGTGAAAACCACCAAAAAGAGTAAAAAACGCAAGGCAATGGCGGAAAATCAACAGCAGCAACAGCAACAACCACAAAAAAGCTTATTATACGTAAGTAAAATTATAATTTATTGAATTATAATCCGCATCGAAATCTTGCTAGTTAAATCCGCTGACGTTGGAAGCTAGCTTCTTTTTGGATACCCTGGAATGTGTGAGTCGCCAGAGCCAAGTTCAATTGGATCCACACTTGGCCCATTTGCTAGAGCGCATTGTTGTTGGCATTGAAAACTATCTGGACAAGAAGCCCACCTACATAGTGCCCAAGGAGACGTCACAGCAACAGCAACAGGTTGCTGCCAATGAGCAGGCTGAAACTGCCAGTGTTAACTTTGTTCCTCCCACTGAGTTTTCGAAAATCAAGCGCACATTTAATTGCACAGCATGCACGCATCGAATTGTGGGCACAACAATTGCCAAGGCAGTGGCACACTTGGCCGAGCAGCATCCGAATCCTAACCCGAACCCCAATCCAAATACGATCAATGGCCAGCGGCCAACGGCACAAACCAAACAGGAGAAGAAGCTGGCTGAAGTGGAAGCCCGATCTAAAAATACGCTGCAACTGCCCAAGAGTAAGAAAATACCTTTTATTTGTAGTCCAGATCTAACTGCTTATCTTGCAGAAGCTAAAGCACTGGTTTCGGCTGACATTACATGTATGTTTAAGGATAAATATCAAGTAGCGGATAAGCTTAAAGTGATGCCTGAGTACGATGACATAGAGAGGGATTTATGTAAACTGATAGCGCCCAGTTTTGCCAATCAGCCGGTGCGGATCTATAAGTTTGGTTCACGAATTACGGGCATTGGCAGCTGCTCCTCTGATTTGGATGTATTTGTGGACATTGGCAACAAGTTTCACAAGTTCGAGCATCGAGCTTCTAAGGAAACAATCTCCAAGCTGCGAGTATTACGTGGACTATTCTGTGCGAGCAAAGAGTGGCGCATCATCAATGTAAGAGACGTCTGCTCTAACCGATTTATGATGGCTAATTATAAGTATTCTTGTATCTCCAAATTAGGTTATTGAACAGGCGCGAGTTCCCATTATAAAGACCTGCCATCTGTCGTCTGGAATCGAGTGTGATATCTGCCTGAATAGCTTGGGCTTTTGCAACACAAACTTGCTTAAATATTTATTCGAAGCGCAGCCACTTGGTAAACTAACTAATTGAAAAATCTTAGAGCATCATTAATTAAGCATCACATTTTATAGTTCAGTACATGTGCATCTACGTCAAGACCTGGCTGGAGCGTTGCAAGTTGACGGAACAAATCTCAACGTACAGTATGGCATTGATGGTTATATACTTTTTACAGCTCAAACAACTGCTGCCCGCAATTGCTCTACTCCAGCTCGATGAATCAGTTTCAGCCAAGCAGCGTGTGGGACGTGAGTGCTGCGATAACAATAACAACCATTGTTTATTTGTACTTCCCCTAAATATAAACTCTATTCTGTTTCTGTTCTCTTTTAGCTTGGGTTGCAAACTTCACACAAAAATCGCTCAACGATTTACAAATAAAACAGATTGAGGTTACCGTGTCGCTGATTAAAGAGAATATGAGAGATCTTTTTAAGTTCTATGCAACCTTTAATTACGAACGTTTTGTAGTTTGCCCGTACTTTGGCCAACCCAATATACAAATATCGAACTATGAAAAAACGATGCCCAAACGGTAAATAGATAACTTATTTGTATATATAAATATTCTAATCATTATTGTGTTTAGGTACTTGGACTACGCTTGCCATAATCCAGAAACAATTCTTCAGCTGCGTAAGCCCATGGTTGTTCAGGATCCCATACAACTGAATCATAATGTCACCAAGGCGGTGACCAAAAACGGATTGCAAACCTTTGTTGATTATTGCGCACAAACGACGGCTCTACTCGCAGAGTCTTGAGCAAATTGACGCCACGTCTGCTAAGATATTATTCCTCGTCGCTCGCCTCCACTAATGCTAAGTTCAACTACATAAGGGCTCGTTCTCTATATACATACATATATATAAAGTCTGTACATATGTACGCTTATGCAATTAGAATAAAGTTGTTTAAAAATCAGTCCATTGAATTCTGAAAATATTTAAAATGATTACCGTAATAAAAGCCAGAAAAAGACAATAAATTGTAACCTTTGCTATTTCATAATTTATTGGCTGAATTCTGCGGGTGTGCGTATGAACATATTTGGTATAATTTCTTTAAAAAGTAAAATAAATAAAAACATAAAACACGTTAACAACACACATAGCCAGGAAATTCTTAAACGTTTTTCGATGTGGGCCAAAAATCGAACGTCCTGTTCAGGAAGTATATGGTAAAGCATACAATTAGAATTGCACCCAGAATTGTGAAGCGATTGTACCAATGTTTATTGCTCTCCTGCATCATATTATAAATGCGCATGGCCGCAGCTTCAGTTTCTTCAATGCTGCCATTATTGTCAATTACAAAATGCGACTTCTCACATTTTGTATCCAGCGGCATTTGCGAATCAACGCGATTACGTGCCTCGGGCTCTGAAAGCTCATTGCGCTCTAACAAACGCTCCATTTGCTTGTCCGAGTCGCTAGAAAAGTAACAATTTAAATGTAAATGGTTGCTGTATTTTTTGTATCGCTTTTAAACTTACCAGGACACAGTTATAATCTTGTATATGAAATCCATGAGGATGCCCGTTTCAAATAGTAATGGCAAGTCGAGAACGATGTAGGCATGGCCAGACATGAAATACTTGAAGACACGCCAGAAGATTGTGCGATGGATTGTGGGGTGTGTAATCTGATTCAGTTTACCACGCAGCTCCTTGTTTTCGAAGATTAATCGACCCAATACAGCCCGATTTAGCTCCTTGGTGGGCAACAAGACGTCGTCGCCAAACACAGAGCGAATCTTCTTCCAACATGGTTGACCTGGTTCTACAACTGTGTGGGCGTTAAGTACATATTGTTAATTTAAGCTCAGTCGCGCTAATTAAGTTAAATTACAACATCCCGACAAGATTTTCATATTCACTTACTCTCTCTGGCGATTTTGTCTGCATCGATAATTGGAATGCCATGCCGCTCGAAGACCTTAGTAACCGTGCTTTTACCCGTAGCAATTCCACCAGTTATAGCTACAATGAACATCTTTTTTGGCAAATTTTTTTGGAATGTTTTATTTTATTTTCATTTATTGTTGTTGACCAATTTTCGATAAGCACACAATCGACGACACTTCGATAACACCTCGAGTGAAACATCGAGACGCCACATTCACCGATAGGTATATTATTGACAGGGATTTTACAACACTTTGTCGAACAATTTTGGCCGTTGATCAACACATTTTTTCATTGAGTCAGCCATCTTTGATTTTGTTTCTACATTTTCATTCTCGTGCGTCGTTTTCAGCAATTCGCGAAATTTGCACGCGCTCGTATTAAAACAACACAACGCGAGTTTAATTAAAAAGTTTATAAGCAACTTAACAATATTTTTAGCATCTACAAGTCGCTGATTTAAACAAAACAAAAATGGTGGATAAAATTGAAATGAGTCTGGATGATATCATCAAGTCGACGCGTACACAGAAAAAACCACAGGCTGGTGGTCGAGGAGGGCCAGGAGGAGCCCGCCGGTCAGGCGGTCAACAGCGTTTTGCTGCAGGAGGACCGCGTCGTGGAGGTGGCCCAGCCGGTGGCTCCCCACGCAAACCAGCACCCGCCAGTGGTGCCGGTGGTGTGCTCAAAGGTCGCCGCGGCGGCGCTGGCGGCGGCGGCGGTATACAGAAGCCTCGGCTCGCACGGGTAATTGAAACGTAACGTTGTGTCATGTAGATGCGAATAGCAGCCAAAAATATCCATGCTTATGAATTAAAAAGGACAGCCCATGTTGGAAACTCACGATTCTTTGCGAATTTCACATAAATGATACAAATAAATGTGAAAACATCAAGTATGTTAGCAGCTGCACACACACGGAATCAAAATGGCCACCATATGCAGAAAAAACGGTACTTGTACCGCTACTTGTAACATGTGGACAGTCATAACTGCAAAATGGCGGCTGCCAATGGGCAGATAAATTAAAAAACTTAAACAATAACAATGTATTAACGCATGTTTGGTTGTTTTAAGGACGGCACGGCAGCAGCAGAGCGATTCAACAATGCGTCGAAATCAAACTCATTTATGTATTTACAAGTTTTACTGCATTTCGTACAGGATTTCGTGTTTTTTTTATGCGAACTCTTTTTCTTTATATTCCCCGTTCATAACACGTTTAATATTTTTCTTGTGCTTGCCAAACCAAACCAAAAAGTGGCAATCAATCAATCAATCAGTATACATACATACATACGTAAATATTTAGTGTTTATGCACTTCTTCGATGGCGTCCTCTTGATATGGCTAGGATACAACAACTGCTGCTACTACATCTCCCAAATGTTTGATCGAAACAAACTTGACCCCTACGCGTTCCGATCGAATCAACCAACAAAATCTTCTACCTAATACTACCCCCTCTAGGGCGATGTGAACAGCGCTTGGAAGCATGATATGTACGATGGTCCAAAGCGCAACGGCGGAGGTAGTGCTGCCAGCAGTACAGGACCAACACGTTTGATTGTTGGCAATTTGGACTATGGCGTATCAAATACGGACATCAAGGAGCTATTCAATGACTTTGGACCGATGAAGAAGGCCGCCGTGCATTACGATCGTTCAGGTCGTTCATTGGGTATGTCTGCTTAATTAAATTCTTTTTATTTATATCTAAAATATTTGTCCTAAAATGTCACACAGGAACCGCTGATGTCATATTCGAGCGACGCTCTGATGCCCTCAAAGCAATTAAACAATACCATGGTGTGCCATTGGACGGTCGTCCCATGACTATACAACTTGCCGTCTCAGATGTTGCTGCTTTGACGCGACCAGTGCCAGCCGATGATGTGAAGCGTCGTGTTGGTGGCGGTGCTGGGCCACAATTCAAGCGTGGTGGTAAGTTGAAATTGAAACAAAATTAGTAAAAGATCCATCAATAATTTCTTCTTTTTTTTTAAATTAAATTAGGTGGACAAGCGGGTGGCGGTGGACGCGGTCGCGGTAGCTTCCGGCGTCCAGTTGGTGGAAAACCCGCCGCTGCTGGAGGCCAACGTCGCGAACGGAAAGCTCCACCAACTGCCGAAGAACTGGATGCCGAATTGGATTCATACATTAATGACATGAAAATTTAATTAGCTTTAGTCTGAATTTAGAATATGAACACACAAATATGGACTTACTGGGGTTCAGCAAATGGAACCACAATAATTCAACGAACCGAACTTGTGCAGAGAACAGCTTTTAGTCATAATTACAACAATTGATTTTCATAAATTATATATATAATGCTGTTTGGGCTTGCGCATTAAATAATTAGTTGTTAAATGTATTGATGTGGCGCCCTCTAGTTGATAAGATGTCTAAAATACAAATGAATGTATTTATTCGTAAATATAATATAATAGTACTTTATAAAATTATGACATGACCGTCACGATAATTATTAATTCAGGTGTAATAAACAATAGACTTAATATCGTAACTAAGCTCGGTATATTTTAGTAATTAAAATGAATATTGCACAAACTTTCTAATCTGAGGTCTTGTGAATTTTATCGCTGCCGATTGATCAAACATTAAAGTTGATACATTTTTGGTAAAATCACATTTTGGCTTTTCTCCATCTCAGCTCGCCCTTTAGGAAGTTCGACCAACAAGGTGGATTATTCCTAGGGGATTTTTTAATAAAGGGGGCAACAGTTTTTTTTTTTATTAAATGTTAAATTTATTTTTTTGCAATGCACTTCAATAGAAAATAATTTTGGTCAAATTTTACAGACCATTACAAGGTTTCGGTTGGACATTTAAGTACAGATACAAAATGTACATATATAGTAAATTTGTTAAGTGGGTTGTTTTTTATTAGGGCGGAATCGCACTTAAAATTTAAACAATGCGTTAGACGATATTGAATATTATGCTTAGTAAAACACAAATCATAAATCAAATGCAAATAATAGAGCGGAAGATAGTGTATGTAGTTCACCAATGAAGTTTATAAACTTGGTTTTTATCTCTTTGAACATTTTGCGTTGTAGCCAATTTGGAATATGCATATGAAAGTATAGGCTAAATATGTATAGTTATATTTTAAGCGATTTATATTTATAAATGTATCATGATGTTGAGGATGTCTTGGCGTGTGTGTGTGTGTTCTTGTGTGTCTATATATTTATGTGAGGGTATGTGTGAGAGTGTTATTAAATGCGTGGCAGCCACACAGCTACCCCATCCTCCTCCGCTGCTCTACCAGAAGCCACCCGATGAGTAACCGCCGGGTGGAACACGTCCACGCGACTGGTCATGTGTTGCTTTGTTGCCATTGGTAGTCTCTTTGGGCTGGCTGGCTGCAGGCTTTTGTTCCTCCTTTTGGGTAACTACCTCATCACGGATCTTCTCCACCACCTTATTGGCATCGGTGTAGCCCATGCAGGCATTCATATTGGAAGAGTTTTGTTGATTGTATTTGGGGCGCGGGGCATTCACGGCGACTTCAGGTTCCGAAAAGATGTTGGTATGTCCGCCGCCTGGTGGCTGCAGTACTCGGCTGGATGGGCGTGCAGAGGAGTTAAGGCCAATTTTCAGTTCGGTGGATGTCATATTTGCTTAGTAACTGTCTATGGAAGAAAGGTAATTACAGAAATACGGTTAGATTCAGATGCAATTGAATGAAATTAATATTGTACAAGAACATATATGAGATTTTCATATATGCAAAAGAGAGTATGTATTATTGTGAGATTAACTCAAAAGTTGATCAACACTTCAAACATTTCTTAAAAATCCCTATTTAACCAACCACAAAGTTTTCTATTTTGCGTGAAAGAACTTTCGTGACGCACTGTATGTATATAAGCTATGTACAACGTAAATAGTCACGCCACTTACAAAATTGGCCAACAGTGAAGCGACGACGGTGACGAGCGTCAGCAAACTGAGCCATGATGAAAAATGGCAGAACGGAGAACCGTTCAACAGAAACAGAGTCAGACAACAACAGAATGGAAAACATTTGCACCACCAATCTCCCCCCCTCTCTCTCACACACACACACTCACAATGGCGATTTGGCTGTTCACTTTTTTTACATACATACATTACACATACATATGTACATATACTTTCTTACATACATACATAACACTATCTTTATTTTTATTTTTGAGCACTGCGTTCTTTTACACTTTCCCGTTAGCTATAATTGCGGGTCTGCCAGCCGTATACTTTCTCATTGTTGTTGCCTTATTTTTGTGTTCATTTTGTTGTTGTGCTAAGCCGCTGCATCATATTATATGCACAAAATAGCTGAATAATAGTTTTGGCTATTAATAATAATGTCTTTCTATTTACCCTAATGTTGCTTTCAACTTTTCTTCAATGTTTCCAAGTACTTTTGTCAAGTGCTGTGCTTCTTTCTTTGCCAGTGGGAGAAAGAGAAAGAGGTCAAAGTGGGGGTAGGTAGCCGACGATGACATCTGGGAGAAGTGTTGTAAAACGCATGTAACGATGCGTCATGCTTTGTGGGAGGCGAGTTCCAGCCCATGAGATGCCAACACAGACACAAACACAATTATGTTGAGGTATGTACAATATGTATGTACATACAAATGTACTCATAGTTGTGTTTGCGTAAAACAAAGCAAAGTGAATGACCGATAAATACATCAAGTCAAAGATCTCTAAATGACCGATTGTTAATGTGTGTTTTCTTAATATTTAATGGCAAACATTTTCCAAGCGTTATCATAACTGCTAAATGGAGCACTTTTACTCATAGTCATGTATTTATATACGAATACGTACACAGTGTGTACTACACACACATGCATGCGTCAACAAAAACTGACTAATGTTTTTTTTGTATTGATCACGTCGGCCAGCCCTAAGTTGTTTACAGTCAACACACACTAATGCAATTATTATTAACATTGGTTTTTTTTTTTTTTTTTTTTTTTAGAAATTATGAGTAACGAGCAATCTGGATATAACTTGAAATGTTAGGTACGCGTCTTCGATTTGACTCTCTCGCTCTCTTGCTTTGAGACTATTGCAAAATGAAAAGATAGCCAAACACCGAATGGAGGGCAAAATAAATATGGCAAGACATAAATTAAAAAGGAGACAACGATGACCATGGGTCATGTGTACATAACAAAAAGCAAATCAAGTTTAACCAGGTTGGCAGACAACCTAAATTTATTTACCATTATATCTAATACGGATGAACAACATTAGCAGAATAAAATTGGATTTGCGGTGCCGTAAAAGTGACCCGAAACGGCGGCGTCACTTCCACACAGCCAAAAAAAGAAAAAATCAACTACACACATAGTATGTACAAATAGACATACTTATATATGTATGCACAAAGTATGCATGTATATTCGTACAAACATATGTACATATGTATGTATGCTTGTGCTAAAAGTTCAGTTTAAACTGCCTCTAGCTGGTTTTTAGCGAGCGCATGCGATTATTAAGTTCCAAACATGCACTCAACGCGACCAAAAAAAAGAAAAGTAGAGGCACAACAAACAAGGAAAATGGAAACATGGCTACTGAACTAGCCGGGGGGAGCCCTGGGTGCGGCTGCAGTGGTGGGGTACACATGAATCGAGAAAAAATGGGATGTTGTGTGATATTTTTATGCTTCAGTGTATGCATGTACATATGGCGCTATGGCAGCTGTGCTAAATAAAATTCTAAAAGGCAGCTGCACTTCACTAACACACATACAGTAACACACGTTTACCGCTGCCAAGCCCTTCATCATCATCGCACCATATCATCAGCAAAAACAGATACACAGTTTGGTTAGCCTCAAAATTCCCTGACACAAATACAAGCGAAAAAATGATGATTAAGTTTGCATCCGGAACTTTATCGATTTAGCCTATTGCACATGCAACAGGTGACCTCTTAGCTATTTTTTTTTTTACAAATTAACACAAAGTACTTTATTTGCATACCTTGTTTATTTATTGAGCAATATTTGCTTTGCCGCTTTATATTAATATAGTCTTATGGAAATTTTCACTGCGAAAAACGACGCCACCTTCGCCAATGAACGGTTTATTTAAAATTAGAGTTGTATCGTACGTTCGGACTAAGTTCGACTGAACTATTCACAAAGTGAACAAACGAACTAATTCCCTGATTGTAGGTCTTTTAGTTCAGTAGTTCAGTTGTTTAGTTTGTTCGTTCAATAGTTCTGTCGAGTCCCATTCTCGCTCAATCGTTTATTCGAGATCCCTTTTCGCTCGTTATATTTAAAAATAGTAATGGTATTGCGGCAACCGTTTTAGATTTGGTTTAGATTATTTTTAACCAAATCTAAATCAGTTGACGGAACGACCCCTTTTTGCACACTGATTAGTTTTAGATTTCTTGAACAGCTGACACGCATTGCTTCTGTATGGCGGTTGCGCCAGCAGGCGCTTGAAAAACATGGATCTTCAGAGATGGACAAACCCGGGACTGTCTGCCAAAGTACAATCTAAAAATGTTTAAGATAAATGTTTTAGATCAAATCTTTTAAGTTATGGCCAATCCTTACTCACTTTTTGTAGATCGTTCCCTTCTATCATAAGTTTATCAATTGCACACGGAGGATAAAGTATAAAATAATTTTCTCAATGTCCCAAGCACGCTTTTAAAAGAGACGCGTGCTAAGGACATTGAGAAAATTGTTAAAACACATTACATATGTTCATATACCGAAAGTCTTGATATTGTTCCGTCAAGGATAAAGCTCTGCCATTAAGTAGTCATACAATTAATCGCGGAGCTTTTTCCTGCACTGGGCACTACCGTCTTTTACGTCACAAAACATATTCCGAATTCGCGCAGTGGCTAAGATTCGACCATGCGCGTGGTACTCGTTGAGCATGACTTAGCTTTTATTAAACCGATTTTCCCTATGTCAAAATCAGTGCTGCCATAGTCCGTTAAAAAAAGGACAGATTTGAATTATTGACCAATTTTAAAGTAAATATTAAAAAAATTGGTAGTGTTTTTTTGCATTCTGTTATTTTATTTCTACCTTCTTTGCAATCTTATTTAGAAATAAAATAAAAGTTTGCAAAAAAACACTACCAAATTTTTTTAATTTTAACTTTGAAATTGGTCAATAATTCAAATCTGTCCTTTTTTTAACGGACTATGGCAGCACTGGTCAAAATTCAAGAAGAAACATTGATGTCTTCAATGCTTGCAAAAAACATCGGAGCCATCGAAAAATTTTCACTTGATTAAATTTTGATCCATTTACTACGATGTTTTCTTCTTTATTTTTAAACATCGAGAACTTCGATGATTCTCTCTACCGTCATAAAAATTACAGCATTGCGTATTTTGTCGCTGAGCAACGTGTGGCAGCCTTGGCAAAACAAGGCGGCAGCCTTGGCTCCAAAAACACGGTGGCAACCATTAGCTACAGAAAAAATATCATTTCGAAAATAATTTGTTAAAACGATTAATGTAGCAAAAGTATTAAAATAATCAAAAGCTGCTTGCATTAATTAATTGAGCTTATAGTGCTTAAAACTGGAATGCATCTATCTATGCTATGCATCGATATCAACGTGGTCATCGACATAATCTTTATATTTGTTAAATTTCGAAATCCATTTTTAAAACTTTTGGTATTCAAGTCCTGTAAATCAAATATAATAACGTATAAAATGAAATATCCAAACCTTTAACATTATTTAATGCATTATTATTTTAAGTAGCTGAACTTATCTTCATAAGGGATTATTTCTGGTCTGTGAATAAGGGGTGACGTACAAAATTTAAAAAAACATGCTGGAGTCATTTCACATATGGAATACATATCTTCTATAATCTCTGAGAGTGACGCGTTTATACAGACAGTGGAAGAGAGCAGGATATAAACGTCCAAATCTAGCTATAAAACTGTTGGCATGGCAACACTGGAACAGATGACGTAGTGAGCATAAACAATAACATGTTCTGTATGTGTATGGTGGGTGGAGGGAAGAGCTGCTTTGTTTTTCAGTGTTTTGAGTAAGGAGAGATCATTGTTGAATCGAATTTTCTTTTATGTTGAGAGCAGCACTCCAGTCTCGACCTTAGTTCCATCTTACCTTATGGGCTAGTTATTAAAATGTGTGGTAAGTCACAAGTCCTTGTAGATGAACAGATTGTAAAACTGCTAGTTTTGGTGGATATGGTTAGTTTTTACTATTGTGATAATATATCACAAAAAGTTGTGAACCACAATAGCTTGGCACAACAAATTGAATTTACAAATATTGCTTCAAAATGCCAAGGATACTTGTAATTAAATTTAAATTGTTTCATTTATTATGTAAACGGATTTTTTTGCAGGTCATTTAAAGTCAATGAATAACTTAAATCCTTGAAGGGTACAGCATCTGAAACAATAAAGAAAACAAATATTGAATACAATAGAACCACAAACTGGCTATTTCAATTTTAAACTTACAATGCGAATGCGGTGTCCCATTGCGTGACCGGGCAAGTTCCTGTTGAAACGAGCACGCACGGAGCCAGTGTTGCCGTGGATGCGGGTAACCTTGCCCCACACAGCGCGGACACGGGTCTTGCGGTCGGGATGCTGTGGCACGCACTTCTTGGTCTGTGCCTTGTAGACATACACGCAACGCTTGCCAACGTAGAACTCGCCATGCTCCTTGCGACGAGCACCCTCAATCTGCAAATGCCAGTTCATTATTTTATATTCAACAGGAGCACACCTCAATCGCAGTCCCCAAACACACTTACCTTGAGGATGGCGTGGTTCTCATGCTGGTTCCTCAAACCGCGCTTGTATCCAGTGAAGACAGCCTTGGCAAAGAGACGACCATGACGCTTGTATTTCTTGGCAGCAACCTTCGTCGCGGCATCGGCGGTTTTCTCGGCCTTTGGTGCCTTGGCGGCCTTTGCCGCTTTGGGTGCCTTTGCGGCCTTAGGCGCAGCAGCAGCGGGCTTAGCTTGTGTGTCAGCCATAGTTCACTGCAAAAAATGCATTAAATTGAAACAAAAGTTAGAACCATGCTCTCCAATAAGTTGATGTTTAAAATCATATTGGCTCTGCTGATTTGTTTTGGTTGCCAGGTTTGTGGGTGCACTATGCTTTTAGCCATAAACATCGGAGCATATTCACTTCTTTGAAACACTTAATTTCGTTTTTAATATAATACACATATTCATCTATGCACTTCCACAACCATTTTTTGATATTCTTGTAGCTTTCTTGTTTATTTTTATATTTTTTCAGCGCATAGCATAAAATCCGCGTACGTACCGGAAATCTGTCAAATCGCGAAAGAGAGAGAAGATGGCAGGTCTGTCAAACAGAGCTGTATTGAAACTGTTTTATATCGATAGTCGACTATCGAGTAGAGTTATGCGCAGGGCTGCTGCGCAACATTAAAATAATCGCATTGACTTGAGAACAAACTCAAAATAAAAAAAATAACATAAATAAAATTTCACAATAACAATGTTCTTTTAAAAAGCCAGTTTAAATAAATTTACAAAATTTCGTTTGCTAGCACATGTACCTACTTTAAATTGTTCGTACTCGGAGAACATAAGAACAATAAAAGCAAAGGTGCAAGTCTGTCCCCCCATTCAGTTGCATAAAAGCTGTTCCCAGATTTCTCATTCAGGCCAACTGCGGCAGCTGCACTCTGTACGTTGTACGTAGCTTTACGAGGGACAACAAATGGGTTTACTACTGCAAGTTTTCAAATGGGACAAGCGTTGGCAATTGCTGCATAAATGTGATATAATTGTTAAACGATCCATAAAAAAACAGGCCGTTAATCCAACCAAGTAAGAGCTCACAATTGATTATATGCGAGGGGTCGGGGGGTTGTGGTGGCAAACACTGCGACGCCGCCATAACAAAAACAAATGTTACATAAGTAATCAATGTAAATATATACGAATTACAGACTTGCTGAAGTCGGCCGTCTGTTAGAAGCTAAGGAAGGCAAATATGACACTGGCCAGCTGTTCCTGCATCGAATCTTTGGCTATCGTGGAGTCATACTCTTTCCATGGACGGCTCGGGTCTATGACCGGGATATGCACAATCCCAGCAGGCAGCCAACGGTGACCACAGCGACAACAACGCCAACTCAATGCACCAACGAGGCTTCATCAATTAGAGTTAAGGCTGGCCACAGCAACAACAGCACGACGACGACGACGACGACAACAACCGCGCAGCATGAGGAGGCATCGGCAGCGGCATGGCAAGAAAGCAGCAGCAGTGGCTCGGATACGCAGAGTACCCCCAGTATGGGTACAGCTAAACCGATAGCAAGTACCAGTGCTAGCAGCGCTGTAGATTCCAAAGAGGTTAAGGGTAAAACTCAGACGTTTTATCAGGTTCTCATTGATACCAGGGACTGTCCACATATTGTTAGTTATTACTCTGACTCTGTAACTCTGTAAGAATTTAATACTCAGTCTCTATTGTTCTCTTAGCGTGCCCAAACAGAAGCTGTCACCTTCTTGGGCAATCAGGACTCGAATCGTAGCTTGTATGCTATTCCTGGACTGGATTATGTGGCTCACGATGACATTATGCCATATTCGTCGGCTGATAAGCATCCGCTGCAGCATGAGCTCTTTGACAAGTTTCTAACGCACTCACCTGATGCCGATCCGCCATTTATCAGTCAAGATACACTCAAGGCATGGCAGGAAAAGAATCATCCGTGGCTGGACATGAGTGATGTTCACAAGGAAACAACCGAAAATGTGCGCGTCACAGTTATACCCTTCTATATGGGTTGTCGCGAGACGCCTGCATCTTCGGTTTACTGGGTGAGTGCGAGTGAAACACTCGATATACAATAAAGTCACAATAATTTTCTCTTTGCTCCTTTAGTGGCGATATTGTATACGCTTGGAGAATCTGGGTGAGCTGAGCGTTCAGTTGCGTGAGAGACACTGGCGTATCTTCTCCTTGTCTGGCACTTTGGAAACGGTGCGTGGACGCGGTGTTGTTGGGCAGGAGCCCATACTCAGTCCGCGATTGCCGGCGTTTCAATACAGCAGCCATGTAAGCCTCCAGGCGCCAAGTGGTCACATGTGGGGTACCTTTCGATTGGAGCGTGAGGATGGTTATTCCTTTGATTGCAAAATACCACCCTTCTCGCTGGAGTCGAAACCAGACGACGTCAGCACTCCTCCAGTCGGAACGTCCACTAGCGATGAGCGCGATTAAGAAATTGAATAGAGAGTTGTAATGTCGCTGTTAATGATATTCCAACTCAATGTATATTGATCATTCAGGAAGTACATGTGTTTAGGACAAATTAAATATATAAAATAATTAACGAACATCTCCGCAACCTAACCCAGCCTCACATTTTTCGTCTCCAGTTGAATTCGAAAGTCGAACGGGCGTCGATTGTCGTGCATCTCAAAAAGTGTCTGCAGCGCATCAATTGCAGCCGTTTCCGTAGCCGTCTTCACATCCTCGCCGTAGCCCTTGCCCAGCAGCTGACGATTGGCGTAGATTCCCACATGGAAAGCAGACAGCACCGTGTTCTTGCCACAATCGCCTAACAAGCGTGGCTCCGGTTCACCCAATTTACGCTGGTTGCACACATCACCCAACAGTTGCAATGGTTGTTCGGGTGTCCAGATCTCCAGCAAATCCCTTTGATTCAGTTGCGTGCAAATGAAATCTCGCACAAACAGAAAAGCCCGCTCCACTCCGCTTGAATCCGCCAATGCACCAATAATCGCCTGCAGCGTATTTGCCAACGTCTCGTTGCTGGGCGGATATTCGGTGGTAAAGATTAGCTCTTTGGTGCCCAGGTGTGAAGATACATGAGCCAAGGTCTCTTCGCTTAACAAATATGAGGAAATCGCATTCCGTCCAATCGCAGGCAATTTAGGCAGAGCATGTTGCACATATGCATCTACATAAGCTTTGGCTATATGCGCTCCCTTGGCTGCCAATTCACTGTTGTCAGCTGTATGCAAATCCGCCTCATCAATGCCCAGTTTTCGCTGGCGCTCCTGCTCCTGGTGTGCATAAGTGCGCTGTGTGAATGCAGTCTGCAGCAGGGGCAGCTCAAATTCCTCATTCAACCGCTTGCCAAAGGCAAACAGCTCAGACCGATAGTTCCATTCAACAAACCCGGAACGCGGCTCCGGTTTTTGTGGTCCTTGTTTTTGTACGCGGTGCGCGAGTTCACGTAACGTCGGCGATACCCAACGTTTTATGTGACGGCATGTTTGAACTGTAAGAAATACCATTTAATGTATGAACTAAACTAATCAGTCAAACTATACCTGTGCCAGTTCTGTTAATGGGCCTTGCGAGTGCAAATACAACTGCAGCACTGCGTAATAGGGACATTTTTAATTAATTAATGCAAAAATGTTCAATCACAAAACAAGCAGCATACGAGTAACAGAGTTGTCATCCAATTCAATTTATTAATAAAATTAATCGAACTTGATGCAAAATTCATATTGCCCATACAATTCTTATCGATATATTATATTTTTTTTTGCAGCCCTGGTGTAACTTTGCAAAAAGCTGGTCACCTTAACGACGCCATGTCTCCGTTTGCATGAAAAAAAATATTTGTCTGCAAAATAGTGGCTGATAATTTTATTAAATAAAACAAAACTATTAAATAAAACAACCAGCAAAGCGTAGAGCAGCAGTGTACATACGCTAGGAAGATGGCGCTGCAGACGTATGGTGATAAGCCGGTGGCATTCCAACTGGAGGAGGGCGGCGAGTATTATTATGTGGGCTCCGAGGTGGGAAATTACATGCGCCACTTCCGTGGCATCCTCTATAAGAAGTACCCCGGTATGACACGAATTGTCCTCTCCAATGAGGAGAGAAAGCGTCTATCTGAATCTGGTCTCAGTTCACACATACTGGCGAGCTCAGTGTCCCTGCTGCGTGCTGTCGAAGTCGATGACATTATGGCCGGCAATGATGAAAAGTGAGTTCTCCTCGCGCTTGATAGAATTGTATTGATAATGTTATTGAACATTTGTAGATATCGTGCCGTATCGGTAAACACCTCGGACACACCCGTGCCGCGTGAGAGCAAGTCCAAGAAACAGCCACAATATGTACCAACTATGCCCAATTCAAGTCACCTGGATGCAGTGCCTCAGGCCACGCCCATCAATCGTAATCGCGTGCATACCAAAAAGGTGCGTACATTTCCCATGTGCTTTGACGACACAGATCCGACAGCAAGTCTGGAGAATGCTGCACAAAAGGAATGTCTGGTTCCCATACGCCTGGACATGGAGCTAGAGGGACAAAAGTTGCGCGATACATTCACGTGGAACAAAAATGAGAGCATGATAACACCCGAACAGTTTGCCGAAGTGCTGTGCGATGATCTCGACTTGAATCCCCTACCATTCGTTCCAGCCATTGCACAGGCCATACGCCAGCAAATCGAAGCGTTTCCCCAAGATCCTCCCATACTGGAGGAGAGCTGCGATCAGCGTGTCATTGTCAAGCTAAATATCCATGTGGGCAACACGTCCCTTGTGGACCAGGTTGAATGGGACATGTCTGAGAAGAATAACAATCCCGAAGAGTTTGCCATCAAGCTGTGCGCTGAACTAGGACTCGGCGGTGAATTCGTTACGGCGATTGCGTACAGCATACGCGGTCAGTTGTCGTGGCATTGTCGCACCTATGCATTCAGCGAGGCTCCATTGTCCACCATCGATGTGCCCTTTCGCAATCCGAGCGACGCGGACGCCTGGGCACCATTCCTAGAGACGCTAACCGATGCCGAAATGGAAAAGAAAATACGCGATCAGGATCGAAATACGCGACGCATGCGACGTTTGGCCAACACAACAACGGGCTGGTAATCAGTACGGACTTGTTACTATATGCTCATTATTCTTTGATTACATGCATCGTAGAGCTGGAAAACAATCGATAATTTCATAATATTCTAAGGCATTGAGAACTCTTAATGCTTCCGCTGAGAGTAAGCGCAACCACTAGTTTTCCAGCTCTTTTAATAGTGATTATAAATAAATCGAATATTAATAAGCGAATTCTTTAAAAATATATTTGAATTTCATTTGTAATCACTATTAAGGAATCGTGTATAAATATTGTTTGGTACAAACTGTATTCATCTCTGTCCAGTTTCGCTCGGCAATATCTATCTATAAATATAATAATAAATACATGTCTGTGTCTATTTTAAAGCCAAATGTGGCAATCTATTTCTTATTTTCTTTACTTGTAATCTAAGTTTACTTAATCTTAACTTTCTACTGAGTCTGGCTTGTCCTGATCTTGATCACCGTCATAAAACTCGTTTTTCGCATCGACTAACTTGTCCTCCTCCGCCTGAGACATGCGGACATCTGGATCCGTTTCCTCTCTCATGCGCAGCTCCTCCATGTCCATGTCCGGCGGCGTCTGTATCATTTGCACGCTGGGCGAGTGCTGACACATTTTCAGATTCTCATATACATGTTTAACAATCAACTCCAAATACTGCTTCGAGTTTGCATTGTCTTGCCGCGAATTAATATCGGGATGTAACGTAAAGTCTGGAGCGAAGAAATCGTAATATTCCGTTGCGGGCAAATCGTTAGCTATCTCCTGATCCAGCAGTAGCGAAGTTTCGTGTGTCCAACAGCGGGCCACGTTGCGCAGCGTATAGCCACCGCCGCCCACCACCAAGGTGGGCACATTTAGCTCCTTGACAAACTTGACGCATTCACCATGACCCCGAGTGCTAAGCGAGAAGCAACCAAGACGATCTCCAGCCAACGAATCGGCGCCACATTGCAAAACAATTGCCGTAGGTCGGTAAAAGTCCATGATGGCCGAGATGATCGGCTTAAACACCTGAAAGTAGCTCTGATCGTCGATGCCTTCCTTGAGGGGCACATTAACGCTGTAATATCGCCCAGACTCGGCACCAACCTCGTACATATCACCGGTGCCTGGAAAGAAGTAGTTGCCGTATTTGTGAAATGAAGCTGTCATCACGCGATCCGTTAGATAAAATGCCTCCTGTACTCCATCGCCATGATGTACATCGATGTCAATGTAGAGAACTCGCGGATGATATTTGAGCAGTTCCAAGATGCCAATGACTATGTCGTTGACATAACAAAATCCAGAGGCTTCAAACTTCTTGGCATGATGCAGACCACCCGACCAATTAATGCAAATGTCGCTATGATTGTGGTTCAGCTTTTGTGCGCCCTCCAGTGAGGCTCCCGTGTACATGGCACAGAAATCAAATAGTCCATCAAAGACCGGACAATCCTCTCCAACGCTAAAATGTGCCAAATACTTGGTATAGGCAACGGCTGTAAGTGGTAATATAAATAGGTTAGTGAGTGCCGTTAGCTGGAAGCAGTTATTACTTACAATTGCATTGTATGTTTTGCGGAGTCACCTGCTGCAGGTAGGCGATGTATTCATCACTGTGGAACCGCAGCATATCCTGTGCACTTGCTCTGCAATGGGCAACGCTTAATTCATTTATTTGTGCTCACAATCGTTTACTTACTTGTATGGTTGATAGATTTTCATCTTTTTATGCAGCCCGTAGTTCATAACCAGACTGTGAGTAACCGCCAAGCGTTGCGGTTTCATCGGATGCCCCGCGCCATAGTGAAAATTGCCCACATCAGCATTGTAGAAGTACGAGACACGTCTGTCCGTCATCTTTATATCGGCTATAAGCTAATCGCAGTCCAGTACCACTCAAAAACCGGTAGTATATGGATTTTAGCATAAAGTACAATCAATAAAACAGCCACAATAAACAAAAGTCGCCTTGTTGTGGTCAGCTCGTTCAAGCCCAATAACATGCCGTCGTTCTCGAAGAATATATCAGTGGTTGTCCTATACGGAACGTTTTCTGTGCTTTATCTAGAATCCTTAGCTTGCAGATATTGATTTCTTTGTGTATAATTGTACACAAAAAAGTAAAAAATTCAATAAATACGTCGCGACCGGTATGCCATCTTGATTTTTAGTAGTGTTGGGTTGCACATGAGTGAGTGAACACAAAAGAGTTGCTCACTGAAGTGAACTTGTTCCATCCAAAGTGTTCTTTATTGCTCAGTTGCTCATTTCTGCCTTTTGGTTTTTTGTTATCTATGCTCACTTAGCCCACTTTATCTGTATTGTACTTTATTGAATTATTATTGAATTAAAAAATAAAAACAATTCACATTTAACTTCATTTAATCTTAACCAATGTGTATTTACAATTTATTAAATACACCTTGATCTAAACAAGCATCAAGACAGTTGTAAACAATAATGGTGAGTATAGTTTTTAGTATAGTATAGTATTTAGTATAGTATAGTATATATAGTAAGTGAGGTGAAATCATTTTTGGTGGAACAGCTGTTCGTTACGTTTCACTGTGAATGACTTGCATTCTTATCAATCACCCTTCTCGTATTGATAAGCTTTTGACGGAAGGCGTCGCGACGAATGTGCGTGTGAAAGTAATCAACAATAAATGTCATGGCATAAGGAGCACACAAAAACTGTGTCAAACAGTTGGCAAGGAAGCGCGGACAAAAAGCAGAGCGTTTTCCAGCAGTGATAAATGCAAATTCGATTTGCACTCAAATTACGACACGGCAAATTGATTTTATAAAATCGCCCGTGAAAGCTTAGGTTGTGTTGTGTGTATTTTGTGTTTTGCCCGTGTTTGTCTCCTCTAATGGCCATAATTGGAAATTAAAAGTGGTGTGCCGCAGCCGTTGTTGTTAGTTTAAGATGTTAACACTCTATTACGTGAGCGCCACTTTTGTGCAGTCCTGGCGCATTCAAAGGGCATGCAACAAAATTGCCGAGCACTTGGCGCAATCATCGAGCATTGCATTCTATGCGTTACAACCGGGCAACGATGATGGTTTCGGTAAATGCATAATTTGTACTTAAATCTGTACAGTTCGTCAAGTAATTTATCTTATTGGTGCTTAAAAATATAATGAGAATTGGAACTATTTGTTTTTTTTTCTTTTAATTAAAAGTGTTATTTTTATTTTGTCAAATTAATTACTTGACGAACTGTATATCATTTGAAAGAAGCAACAATTAACTCTTGCATTTTGTGCAGATCCCACATTCGCCAGCTCGGAGCTGTGTGGTAATCGTAATGCGGCCAAGGTCACGGATATTTTGTGGTTGCGTGGCAACCAACGCGGTTGCTGCCTGCGTCCATTGCAAGCATTGCAAATTACGCCATGGATTAGCTTCCCCCTGGCGCCCAGTCTGCTGCCCTTTGCCTATGCCGCCGATACGGCAACGCCAACAACAACGCCAACGGAAACGCAACCGCAAGGGCAACCCAGGATTACTTTGTCAACCGATAAGACGCAACTTTTGCACTTGCTAATCGAGTCTCAGGTCGAGCCACAACGGGATGCCGCAACAACAGACACCACAATGGTGCGGGTAAGTCGATTGTAATCCTTAAATTGCAGTTCTTTGAGAGAAACAACAACATTGGGTTGACTTATCAATGATTTCGGGCTCTTAAAATAACCTTTGCAGAGGGTATTAAAATTCTGACCTTCTTTTCAGCTGATTCCTTGCAATTTATTCTCTGTTTTAAGTCGATGTTGATAAAAATAAAAATTTGATTTGTTTTTAATTTTTTTAAAATAAAAATTCAAATTAGTAAATCAATGTAAAATTAAATGAATATGAATTATAATATAATATTAATAAGAAATAATGTTATAGTTATGTTGATGAAACTTAAAATCTGATTTTTATTTGTTTTTTTTTTTAATTTAAAAAAACTAAAACACAAATTAGTTAATCAATGTAATATTAAATTAATATGAATTATATATAAATTCAAATTAAGACTGAATGGATGCAAAAGAAATTAAAAATCAAAAGTGTAAAAATCAGGGGAGTGTTCAAAAAAATTAATTAATTATCCAACATTTATTGTTTCTCGAAAGGAATATGAGCACTATATCATATATCTCCCAAATCTAGATTTAATATAACGAACTTTTTGTTACTTGACATAACTGACAAGTTTTACTAGAAATAGATGCTGATCAAATTTTACTAACTATATCATACTATATCGTTCAAATTTCAAAGTCTCTCTAAATCATTTATAAGGGTATCATAACTTCGGTTTTCTTTTATGTGTTTGCTTGGATGTTATTGACTTGCGTGTGATTACGTGATTAAGAATTCCCTCAGCCTTCGTTTAGTCAATATAAATGTTGTCATCCTGCTCGTCATTCATTCAATTTTATAACTAAATTCCAGTTGTTGTATTGTTTATCCTTCTCATTGCATGTGGCTCCACAATCATTGGGACATCGTTCCACCGACAGCTGGAAGATTACGGTAAGCTAATTGCATGGAAAATTGACTCCCACCTGGCGGTGCTCATCGAAACGGATATTGAGCACTTCACAAAATTATTGATAATGACATTTTTACAAAACAATCTATGCATAAATGATAACTTGCCACTGCTGAGGATTGAGTGTAAGCCCAGTAGCTGATTAGTTTTAAAATTAAATTGAATATCAATTAATCGGTGTTATTCATTGACTTTGTAGCTGTTCAGCGCGAGGGACAACCGCAGCCCTTTGAACTCCTTGCCAATCATCTGAAGCGTCAATCTCGAAACGTGGCTGAAATAAATGCAGAGAGCTGGCAGAAGCATTTGAAGGATCTACGCGCTCTTAGCGTTCTGGCCCATCAAGCTACGGAGTTTGAGATTCAAAAGAACCGCACAGAGGGCAAGACGGGTTTGCCCAAACAGGAATTGGTAACTCAACGGCAGACAGAACCGGCAGCTCCAGCTGCAGCTGCAGTTCCAGTCAAGGCTGTGGCTGTTGTGGAGCCCACGACGAAGACAGCAACATCTCCCGCCAAGTCCACGCAGCTGAAGCAACCTTCGCCAGTGCAGAGTCCATTGAATAAGCCCAGTGAGCTGGAGAAGATTGCTGCCACGAAGGTAACAACAACCAGCCAGCAGCCTTTGGAAGTGCAGGATAAGAGTGTCACTCCCGTTATGGCCACACCAGCGCCAAAAACCTCCACGCCCAGCAAGAGCTTTGTGGCCGTCCAGCCGACTTCTCCTCCATCTACTCCGGCACCAACTGTAACGTCAACACCAACCCCAGCTCCAGCAGCTGCTGCTGCCTCTCGGCCACGTCCCATTCTGCGCCGCAACAAGGATAGTCTGGGCGAGAGTAAGCCCCTCAATGTGCTCGTCTATTCGGACAGCGCTAGTGCACGCGACTCGGCGATTGCAACGCTTCGCCAGCTTCTAGAGCGGGATGTGTACACGATTTATTCGTTGACGCCACAACAGGCGGCCCAAAAGTTTTGGATGGAACAGACAGCTCTGCTGGTTGTCTGCGGCTCTGTGGCGCCGACTATTGGCCAGATTTTGGTCGATTACTTTCTGCATGGCGGCAAGGTCTTGAGTCTCTGTTCGGATATCCTACACTTTATCCTGCCCAACTATCGCACAGCAGAGGTAAGCTTATCCCAGTCCATTTCATTCAATACTTTAATCCTTACTTGTTGCAGGTTCGGGAGCATGAGTTGGTTCAGTTTTCCTACGACAAATGGCAGCGTGTCAAGATGATGCATCACATCTTTTGTTATCAACCCTCGCCGGTTAAGAAAAACTTTTCCACCGACAGCGAGGAGTCAACCGGTCAAAGCCATTCTCGTAAACCGTAAGTTGTTCTCTGTGTGCACATCTTTCTCAAAAACATAAATATATACACGGAGTAAAGCTCAACATCCATTTCTTAATATTTTAAAATGATTTCATAATAATATTTATTGCCATTTCTTTGAAATTTAAACTTAATTGTTCCTAAAATAGACCAGGGACTGAAACTGTTTTCAAAAAATAGGTCAAAAATTCAGAAAAATTAGAAATCCAATTTTTTTTTTTAATTTGTCAACTTTTGTTGATTGAAATTATATAAACGAATAACAATAATTGTATTTGGAATTTAATTTAATTTAATATTTAATATTTTTTTAATTCATTTTATTTTTTAATGAAATTCTGATAAAAAAAAACAGTTATTTTTGTCCCTGGTTCAAATTAAAAAACATCTTATCCATTAAGTCTTTAACCATATATATATATGATATGGACAGCTTGATTTTTCATTCCAATGCATGTTATAAATTCGCCTGGGCGAGATCCATCTTATTTTTGCTGCATACTTGCAGGCGCACTTAAGTCTATAGAAGAAATAAGTATCTCAACACAAGTTAAAGACTAATAAGCTGTAAATATCTATTTATCATTATGAATATTGTGTGATTTTTTTTTAAATACTTTGTAATCAACATGTTTTTAACAATTTCTTACTAATTCCAATCTCTTTTGTGTTTCTCAAACGTTTCATGCTCAAATTGGCGTTATTTATGTACTTTTCTTTATAATCAATCGATTTCATATGTGTTTCTATCTTCTAACTTTAAAAACTTTAAACTTTATTGATCGGAATATTGCACTAACTATATGGAATTCGAATCAAACTCATTTCTTTCTTGAAAATTGATAAATTAATTAAATTTAAATATTTATATTAAATGTGTCCTTTTAATACCGCTTGCTTCTATTTTCTCTTACGATTTTCATTATTCCTTTGTGCTTTCTTTATCCTTTTCATTTTTATGCTCAATGTGTGCGTATGTGCTTGTATGTGTGTGTGCGCTACCTACTATTATTATCCTAATTGCCATTAACAAAAACTAACAAAAAAAAAAAAAAAAAACACAAAATCAAAAATACGAAACGAACGCCGCTTAGAGCTCTAGTATGTCCAAGGTCCATGGAACTGAAGGATCTCAGCGGTCAGACCCACAAGTTGGAGGTGAAAGTGCTGGGCACCGAGGAGATCTGGAACACGCCCAGTCTAATGCTGGCCAACAGCGTGCAAAGCGGCGGCAAGGCAGTCTTCTCACAGGTAAGATCGATCTTCTCTAGGAAATTTAGAACATTCTAAATAGAATCCACAGAAAATCAAAATGTAAACAATGTTTATAATCTAGGTGCATCTGGAGACGAATCCCAGCGAGTTTGAGTTTGATGAAGAGAAATTCGCAATTCTGAAGCAGAATGAAAGCACACGGCTGGAGATCTTCACGGATCTATTGCGCAAGTATATGGGCGTCCAGGTGCGAGGCAAAGAATCTGCAGACTCAACTGGCACTGGAGTCGTCTTTAAGCAGGCATATTTCCTGGGACGTCATGAGGTAAGCCAGCTATAATTCCTGTAAACAGGAAAATAATAGTATAATTCTTTACATTTCATACTCTTTTTATACCCATTACTTAAAAAATAAATAAAAGATGGAAAGGAAGCATCTCCGACCCTATAAAGTATAGATATTCTTGATCCAACAGCTGAGTCCATATAGCCTTGTCCGTCCGTCCGTCTGTAGCTGTCATCCTACTTAAACGCAACAAGATCGGACAAATAGAAAGGTGGTAATGGCTGATTTAAGTTTCAAGCAATGCAAGTGCCTAAAAGCATGCAATAAAAAATATTTTAAATTTATCTAAATAAGTAACGGTTATCCTAAAGTCGGAAGCTCGACTATAACCTTTCCCGCTTGTTTTTATCCATGTATAATTTTATTTAAATACGATTTTTTCAGATATTAAAAATATAATTTTTTTAAATAATTTTTACAAGTTAAAAAATATTTGCAGCCTTGCTTAATAACTCTAATTTATATTGCAGTCCAAATTTGAATTGCTGGAGAAGCTACGTCCACGCTGCAGCGGCACTGACCACGTCCTCGTCACGCCCAAGCTGACGATGAAGTTCTGTGGCCAGGATGATAAGACCCCAGTGGCCAATTCCAATGTATTACCAATTTTAATACATTCCTGTCCTGATGATTTCTCCACTGTTGATTACTACGATGTAAGAGCTGGCAATACACAATTTTTGAATAAATATCTAAAGATTTCTTTATTGCTAAACAGAATCTGAAAACGGAGCACATTGGACGCCTGGTGATATATGCGCCCGTTGTGAGCAGCTCGATGCATGTGATCAATGACCTGGAGCTGGTTCATGGCATTGCTGTGCTGCCCCTGCAACAGACTGCTGGTCTGGGTCGCAGCTGTAATCAGGTAATCAATTTAATTCATCTTTAGAGTTTGTTTTAAGTGCAACTTTATTTTTTTCCCAGTGGCTGAGTCCCTTGGGCTGCGCCATGTTCTCCACACAGCTGCACATTGCCACGGACACGGCGCTGGGCAGTCGTCTGCCATTGATTCAGCATATTGTAGGAGCTGCCATAGTCAATACTCTGCGTGGTCATCCGCTATATAGGGTAAGTTTAAATGCCTTTTAAAAGAAAGAATCCATTGTATACCCAAATGATTTGACAACAACAAATTATCCGACATTGTTCTACATTTTTCATAAGATCTTTTAAAGTCTTCAAAATAGTAGTATGTATCTGTATATACATATCAGATTTAGCCTTAAAAATACCCTATACATACTACTTATGTAGCATGCTTATTTCCTTTATATACCGAAAAGTCAAGTAATTGTTTTGACAAACAACTGTAGTAAGCTAAGAAACAAATAAGTTTTTAATAATTAACAAGTGTTAATTTGGTTTAAAAAAAACTTAAGTTTTGATTTTCTCAAAACAATTACCTGTTTAACTTTTTGTAATTTATGTCGTTGTTTTGTTTTTAGACGTTTTAGTAGAGTATTAGTAGTGTGATGAATATTAGTAGTTTTTGTAGTGATAGTAGTAGTATTCGATTTGAAAGTTTTAGGAGTAGTAGTATTTGTCGTGAAAAGTGTTGTCGTGCTAGTAGTAGTAGCAGTAGTAATAGTATAAGTGTCATGGAATGTTGGAAAAATAATTTTGAAATGCAATTGCAATAATTTGCAGCCAATTAAAATGTTTTCTATTGAATGAATTAGTTTTTAGTGATAGTTTTTATTTTGACAATTGTTTGCTTTCTATATACTTACATTTTACAATACACAATTTAATATGCATGTATATATAATTATATATATATTTGTTTGTTTGTTTATATATAGAGCTTTGCTTACACATAATTAACAATTTTAAAATTGCTCACCTGATTTACGTTTACATTTAGATTTGCCACAGTGCTTGCTTTTCATTTACATATATGTATGTATGTATGTTTGTTATTTGTAATGCATATACATATATATATATACTATGCATTCTTTTTTTTCCAATTTGTTTTTGTTGCTCTCTCTTTTTTAACAGTTAAACGTTGTCTTTTCTTTTAATTTTTGCTTTTGTGTGTGTTTAATTTAACATTTGTTTTCAATACATGTATGTAATTAAAATTAAAATATTTTACAATGCATTTGTTGTAAATTGCTACAATTGGGATATATATGTATATATATTTGTTTTGTATGTATGTATATTTTCGTATTTGTTTTGGTTTTAAATGTATATATTTACAGTTAACACATGCACTTTTGAACTTAGCTTTGAGAGTCGCTTGAGAGTTGAGTTCATACAAACTACATACAAAATGGGATTGAGGAAGCGAGCTTTGCTCTCTGTGACTCCCTCTCTCGCTCTCTGTCTCTCTTCCACTGCTTTCTTGTGAGCAAGTTTCACATTTGACATTTTGCACGCACACCAATTACAAATACAATTACAGAGTTACACATGTATTTACATATGTGTGTGTGTGTGTGTGCAGCTTACATTTACATATAACATGAAATTGTGCTAATTTAGAGAAACTTTTGCCTGTCTGACATACAAACGTACGTATGTAAGTATGTATATGTGTAGGTGCTCAGAATACAGACTCCGCGGAGCGCGAGAGATTAACGGGATGCGAGGGACTGCGCGCCAAACGTTTCTTTGGCAAATGCTCCAATAACGACAGCAGACGTGCAAAGTCCGGTCTGTGCTCCTTTTCGTATGTCCAACACAGCATTAGCAGATCCTTGACATCGCGTCCCGATTGTAGATTGGCCAGCGATTGTTTCATTCCCCGGCCCACCTGCCAAATGATGGACTCCGCCGGCTGATCCTTGAACGTGAACTCACCGCAAATGAGCTCATACCAAACGGTGCCAAAGGAGTAGACATCCGAGCAGGATGTGAACTCCAGGCACTCGCCGTGCGGCTTGGACGGCAGCAGGGCACGTATCAGTTCCGGGGCCAGATAGCACAGCCAGTTTTGTGGAACACCCAGGCCCATATCACAGTACAGCAGCTTTGTCGAGCTGAAGAGGCCAAAGTCCGTGATGATCACCTTGCCGTTCTCAATGAATATGTTCTTGGTGCGCAGATCCTTGTGTATGATGTCCCTCGCATGCAAGTAGCCCATTCCCTGGGCAATCTGCTGGGCAATCAACAACGTTCGATTCATGGCAAACTTCTCCCTCCGCTGATGGATATATGTGTACAATGTATTCCCCTTGCACAGCGAGGTGACAATGGCCAAATACGGCGGATTCATGCAGGCACCCATGAACAGCACGAGATTCTCGTGTCGCGTCTTCTTGAAATTGGCCACCTCGTTGCGAAACGAGTCCAGCATATGCTCATCCTGTAAATAATCCTCGTTGAGCAGCTTCACAGCGACATCGCCGTGCCAAAGGGCGCGATGCACGGTGCCGAAGCGTCCCTGGCCAATCCTTTCCAGCAAATGCAAGTCACCATAGGGTATATCCCATTCCTTGAGCGATATGGAGTTCTGTCTCCACTGACCCGAGTCGCCGTCCTCGGTGGAATCCAAACGCACTGGCGTACGATCCGAGTCGGTGCTGGCGCTACCCGACAAGGACACAGTTTTATCGCTATCGTTGGACTTGTGCGTATCCGAATATTCGCTAGTAAAGGGCGTCCGTTTGTCCACTCCCGCATTGCTCAGTTTCCGTGGAAAGAAGCTGCCGCTGTTGACCAAACTGGCCGTATAGGTGGCGCTGCTGCTGCTGCTCACATTGGACACCTGGGAGACCGTGGAATGGGTCGACATCTGGCTGCCAGTGAGCGAGTTGATGTGACCATTTGAGCTGCTGTTGCTGCTGTTGTTGTTGCTGCTGCCGCTGCAGCTGTTGTTGCAGCTGGTGTTGTTGTTGCCATTGGTCAGGGATTCGGATGAGGTCTCATTGGATATGAGAGTTGTGGCTGAGCTCGCGTTGCTGTTGCAGCTGTTGATGGTGACATTGGGAAAGTTGAATTGACTCTGCTGTTGCTGTTGTTGTTGATGTTGTTGTTGATGTTGCTGCTGTGCTGGCAATGGCTTTGTTTGGCAGGCGGTGGGCGTGGACAGTTGCAGTTGTTGTTGCAGCTGTTGCTGCTGCTGGAACAATGCCGGACTGCTGGGCGTGGAACTGGTGCAACTGGAGCTGGGCGAACTGCTGTCGCCATGCTGCAACTGTTGCTGCTGCAATTGCGGTTTGCCCAGCGTGCTCTTCTTGGGCACCGGCGACGCCTTGCTGTTGCTGCCGCTGCCGTGCTGCGATGGATCCCACCTGCCGCCCACCTGCGTCTGCCGAAACTCGTGCACATATTCGGGCGGCAGGCCACATGAGGGGGGCACATGCTGGGCACACGCCTTGTGGCAGATGTACTTGCAGTCGGTGCACTTGAGGCCGTGCGTCAACATCTGCTTTTGACACAGTTTGCAGGTGGCCATGAGGCCAAATCTTCGGCTGAAACGATGCTTGATGGTGTGTCCCATGCCCACGTGGGCAACCCCGGGCGAGGGCGGCACCAGCAGCACATTGGAGCTGCTGCTGCTGTTGCCACCATCCACAAAGATATCCGAACTGCTGGCCGAGCTATGGCTATCCGGACTGGGATCTGTGGGCAGTCGGCTGCGTGGTGGCCTGGGCGGTTGATCCGTCACAGCAATGTCCGAGGCGCTGCTGTTGTGCATAAGCAGAGTTTGATGCTTTTTGGCGGGCGGTGGCGTGCCCGCTGCACCTCCTCCTCCTCCCGCCGATGTGCTACTGCGACTGCGCTGCGGAGTGCCGCTGGCGGAGGCAGTGCCCGAAGCGGGCGTGAAAGGCGAGTTGGGTGGCGATGGCGTCAGTGTTAAGGTCATCTGTGACCCAGTCATCTGTTGCTGTTGCTGCTCGCTGCGCGAACTCGACGCGGAATTGCTGCCCACTTTGGGCTTGATATTGCTATGCTGATGCTGTCGATGATGGGCGCGTGGCGATGCCGTGCTCAGTCCGAGTCCGAGTCCAATATTGCCCACACTGCCCCTGTGCATGTGATGCGGATGCGGATGTGGATGCGGATGTGGTCGATCCCAGGAGTCCCAGTGCCATTGCTCTGGATCGACACTGGTTGCTGCCGCGCTGCTGACGCCACTGCCCTCCAGCGTGGCCATGCACTGGCGAAGATTGTGGAGCGCTTTTGTCAGGCGACGCAACTCCTCGTCAAGCTGGTTACTTGGATTCTGGGCGAGCAGTTGTTTCAGTTCTTCGTCGTTTAGCTGCAGCGTTTGCTCCAGTGTCGTTAGCCGCGCCATCAGCACACCCAACGATTCCGGACTGAGGCCAACGACGCGCAGCCATTGGCGCAGCTCGCTCCCAGTCGCCTGATGATGGGGCAACAACCCGTTCGCGGGTATGCGCTCGTTGAGTCGCGTCTTGGTCAGCAGCAGCTCGGAGAAGTATCGCACCAGCTTGGACTCCAGGCAGCGTATCTCCTGTTGCGTCAGCACAGCGCTCGTTGCGCATTGTGTGCGCAGTCCCTCCAGATGGTTGGCCGACAGTTCAATCATATCCTGTATAATGATTAGATTGCTTTCACTCGTCGTATTGTTGTTGCTGCTGCTGCTGCTGTTGCTGTCTGGCGGCGCAGTCAGCTGGGCGGCGGCGGCGGCGCTGCTGCTCATTTTGTTGTGGCCCGCCCGCCCCACTTACAGCAGCATAAACTGATTGATTTTTTCAGACGCACTTATGCAGCGTTTGTTGTTGTCTCCACTTTGACTTTGGCACACATTCTGTCCACTTGAACCTGCTTCTTTTTCAACAAAAAACACACACACAAACACTTCAACTCAATCCGAATCTTAATAATGCTTCCGCTTTGCAAAAAAAACGCGATAATTTTTATATTCCTTTTTTTTCGGGCGATAAACGGGTGCTAGTGTTGTTGCTGCACGCACGAAATTTCTCTACACCCACCCAACAACTACAACGTTTTTGGACCACTGACTACTCTAAAAAAAACAAGGTGGCAGCCTTGCCAATGGTGGCAACAGTGACAATATTTAACTCCTTTCAGAAAAGTTGTTTAAAATATTTTATTTTTTAAATATAATTTTGAAGAGAAACGTGCACCAACTTTTCTTTAAAATTAACTTCATTATTTCAGAAATTTATAATTTTTTTTAATTTATATTTATTTAAAAATTTTGAAAAATAAAAAAAAACAAAAAAAACTGCTAGTGTGTGGCAACATTGGGCTCAAGAAAGAGTCTGCGATAGTTTTGATACGTGGCATCCTTGCAACTGCAGAAATAATACGATAATAACTTTTTGGCTCTATTTTAAATGGTATTTTTTTTTGGTATTTTCTTAATTTCGAAGCTGAGATTTTAAAATTTTGAATAATTTTTGGTTGAATTTTGTCAATTTACGGAGTTTTGCTCAATTGCTCAATTATTACTAAATGAACAAAAAACATATTCGCAGTTGAATTGCTTTTTATACATAAAACTTAATACTGATATACACTCACATTTTTTTTTTTTTTTTTTTTGCTATTTTCAGGTTCTTGATATAGCTTTAAAATGGCCAAATGATATTATTGCTAATGGAAACTATAAAATCGGTGGACTTGTTGTCAATACTACATTATTGGGCTCTCTGGCAATAGTGAATATAGGCAGCGGCATTAATCTGAACAATTCAAAGCCAACCGTTTGCATTAACGATATGATAAATGAGTATAATGTGCGAACGCCTGATTCTAAATTGCCATTACTAAAGTATGAGCAATTTATTGCTCTAATTTTTAATGAAATCGAAAGAATTTTGGCTGAAGTGCAGAACGGTAATTTCGAGACTTTCTACGCCTTGTACTATGATCTCTGGCTGCATAGGTAAAATTTCAATAGACTTAAAGCAAATGTAGATTAATAATTTTTTAATTTCCTTACAGCGAACAAAACGTTAAGATTTGCCTTCAGAATGATCAAGAAAAGGATGCTAGCATTGTTGGCATCGATGATTACGGTTTCTTAAAAGTGAAATTAGCCAATGGCACGATCGAAACCGTGCAACCCGATGGCAACAGTTTTGACATGCTGAAAGGATTGATAGTACCTAAATATAATTAGATAAATTTGCAAAGGAATTCTTATAATACAAACTTACATATTTATTCTTCTCTATTTTTATGTACACATACATAATCGAATTAACAACCGTTTGTATTTTTAGGAGCATTTAGATACACTTATTATCAATTATCAAAATATACATGTAAACTTAACCTATTTACAAATTCGTTCACTTGAAGTGAATGTTGTGCGAAAGCTTAGAATTTATATCTTAAAACGGTGGTGAGTGAACGCAACCATGTTTACTATTATTTAAATCATTTAGCACACTGCCAATATTTTGTGTCTTTCTATATATGAATGTATTTCGAAATAACATAATCCTAAAATTCAACATTAGCCAGAAAAGTTGCAATTCTATGTGTTTTCAAAATAATTATATATATTCGATTTTGAAATAACTTATAATCGTTCCTTATTAAATACCAAAGTATCAACTAACAGCTTCCCTAATATGTGTGTTTACCAGAATGAAGTTTAATAAAATCATACAAATAAACCCAAAGCAAGCTAAAAATTGTTAAAAAATATTTCCAGATATTTGGTATTTTGTGTAGCTGTCATATTTAGTGCATTTTTTAATAGCGACGGTCACCTTGCTTCTTGGTAGAGTGACCATTCTTACAATTAATATATTGAAAAGTTTTTACTTGTGAAGAAAACTATTTGGCAGGAGTTTTATATAAGAACAGAATACAAAGAAAAGTTGAGAATATGGCGCAACGCAATCATCGTGTCGACCGCTTTGCGCAGATGAGTAAGCAGGAGGAGATAATTGCCAAGAAACGGCAGGAAATACTCGAGAAGCAGCGGACAGCGCAGCTGGCGAAGGCAGTGGCTGCGGCGCAAACATTGGCAGCCCAATTGAAAACCATGGAGACTCCAGTGCCAACGCCTGCAGCAGAGCCGGATGAGGAGGAGCAGGAGGAAGAGCTGCAATCATTACCGCAGCCTATCGCAGCTCTGCCTGCTGATGAGGAAAATGCATTGGAAATGGAAAATGGGGATCAGCCGGGGTCGGCGGGCAAGGGAAAATGCGATGACCTAACGCCCAAAACATTAAACAGTTTCACCGGAAAAACGGGTAAAATCACCTTTAGCCTGAAGCGGCAGCAGCTGCCACAGCCCAGTGTGGAGCAGCCGCCACCCAAAGTAAAGAATACGTTTTGTAACGATGGTTCCTTTCTGGAGAACTTTAAGAAAATACTTGAAAAGCATGAGCAACCGAAGCCACCCATTATGGTTGCACTCGCTCCAAGCGCGGAGGAGAACAACACGGGGGACTCTCACAGCACCGAGAACAACAGTCCACAGCAGCAGTCGGTGGATCTGGCTGTTAGCACAATACCAACGAGTGCCACGTCTGTCATAGCGACTTCCATGGCTGGCAGCATGACAATGACCAGTGCAGGACCCAATCACTTGGCATTTAGTATGGCCGGGCCGGCCACAACGATGCCACAAGCTGTGCAACCACCGCCACCACCGCCGTTTGCCTTCAATCCCACGCTTTTGGCACAGGGTCCACCACAAATGCCGATGCCAGCATTCTTCCATGGTCACCACCATTTGCTTCATCCCGCGGCAGTGGCGCCACCACCGCCACCTCCACCGCCACAGCTGCCAATGGCCTTGGCCAACTTGACGCCAATTTATATGCAATTGGGACCAACACAAATGCCGTCCGAGGCGGCAATGCATCAATTGAATGCGATACCGGCACCAAAAGACTTTGATCTGAATGCTATACCAAAGCCACAGATTAATCTGGAGGCCATACAAATACCAAATGTCACGCAGAGCGAGCAGCTGGGTCTGCTGCCGGAGCATGTCACGGTCAATCCGCCGCCACCGCCTCCACCGCCAATGCAACCAGAGGAGCAAGTATCGCAGCTGGCAAACCAACAACAACCACAGCAGCAGCAGCAGCAACAGCAACAACAACAACATCAGCTGCAGCCGATCCTGACTCCACCGCCACAAGGTGTGTATGACAATCACAGACAATTGTTTGTGTCTGTTCTGTTTTGCCTAAAATCCCAGCCAGACATCCAATAACACGCCCATCCCAATCCTAACCACACTATCCTCATATCCTAGTAACTTTTCATTTTATATATATTTATATTACGAATCGTTGTGCACGATTTTAAAGCAATTTATGTAGTTTTTTCAGAAACGTGCATACAATTGCCAACGTGCATAGAAAACCTAATCGCACTGGTCGCCGAAAATGGTGAAGATTACGAAGATAAAATACGTTTGCATAGAAGCGAATTGCATCCGGCCTTGTGGTAAATCAGCTGCACATTATCATGCGCAGGGAATTTAATCTAGACTGTGTTTAGTGTCATTCAACATGGGGCTAGTTGCGGAGCGAACTTTGGAAATGAAGCGATATTTACATAAATTATGAATGATCACACGCTGGTCTTAATTTTCTCGCTTCATTTCCAAGTAAATTGCATTAATTTCAGAGCATTGTTTTTTTTTATCGGGGATCGCAAATAAGAGTTTTATACGAAAACAACAAATAATACTCATAAAATTGAACAAAAATTAAATTTTTATCAGCGAATGTAATCATTATAAGTGTTATTAAACAAAATTTTAAAATAATTAATTTCATGTTTTATAGATTTGCTCACAAAATAATGATTAATTTTAAGTAGTTTCGACTTTTTATTAGGAAATAATGGCAATAATTATACAAATTCCTAGTCAATAAGCCAAGACAATCTTAATAATAATCCAATTAAAAAAAACAAATTTATCCTCATCAAATTAAGCCTAGTCGAAATTGCAACTTGAGATTTATTTTGATCAAAAAATAAAACTCATGAAATAATAAATATTCCTTAAGTATTATTTTTTTGCTCAAAAATAATGATTATTGGTTGAGAAATAAAGTACAACTTAAAATTATTCATTATTTTGTGAGCAAATCTATAAAGCTTGGAAGAAATTTTAAATAATGGCGAAATAGTGATTATAAGATAATGATTTTTTGACTGCAAAAAAAAAAACAAATATTCATTATTTACAGTCCCTGATTTTTATTGTAAAAGTTAACAATTTAAATTGATATTTCATTTAGAAATCTTGAAAATTACGGTTCCTGCCTTTTAAAGACACAGTTTAGTGACAATTAGATAGAAGATATTTAAATTAAAAGCAATGTGAGGAACCCACATTATTATCAACATCTTTTGCAACAACTTGACACTAAAAATCTGTAGAGAGTTTTTTGTATTTTTACAAATACTTAATAAGATCATGAGTTAATGGTCCGATTTGCATAAACCATTGAGGGCTTTAATGGTATCCGTTTGATTAGTTTTCGCATTGCATTTGAGACTTGATTACCGCGCGCATCGCACACAGATCACACATCGTTTGGTCGTCGCCTTTCCACTGGAGGAGTGAAAGCGGAAGGATTCTATAAAAGCACACACTACTAAATGGGCGCCAAACCAAAAACCAGTTACTCATATAATGTCTTTGTATATTCGTTGCATTTGAGCACTTTTCATTGTATGTTTTACTTCTTCTTTAAAATTTTAAAATAGGTTTCTTTATGATAAGAGCTGCGAGCAATATCGAGGCTATCGCCAACAACTGCTCGATTACGGACGCCAGCGTGCCGAGCGACAGCGGGAGCAGCAGTTAAATAAGGCGCAGCAGCAACAGCAGCAGCAGCAGCAGATACCGCAACAGCAACAACAACAACAACAACAGCAGGAGGATAACAACAGCAACTCGGCAGCGGACAAGTATGATCCTGAATCGGCAATGAGTGCCGATTTTGATTCCGATGATGAGTATATGCGTGGCATGATGGATCGCAATCGTGACAACATCAAGCGACGCATCGAGTGTCGCAACGAGCTGAGCGATGAGGAGCGCAGGGAGCGAGAGGAGGAGGAGGCTGCCATGGCAGCAGCGGGTGAGGGTGACGATCTCGATCAGGACGATCGAGAGACGCAGCGTCAGCGACGCAAGCGAGAGCGCAAAAGTCGTTGGGGAGAGAAGGAGCAGCTCCCAAGTGGCTCAAGTAAGTTCAACTACACTCTGGAGAGAGATGAAAAATACTTGTATCAGGGATTGCAAATAAGAGTTAGGAATGCTAACTTCAACTAAAAAAATCAATGTGAGGGATATATGCTATAGTAAAATGGTATACACTTAAATTCCTATTTCAGTCGGTACTGTCGATATCAGCCAAAAACTTATATTTTCAATTTATATTCTAATATTTAAATTTAATTCCTTTTTTAATTTTTACTTTAAAAGGCAAAAATAATCGTTAAATTCAAATTTTGATTAAAAAGTTGTGAAATAACACTTATTTTTGATTTTTAAATTAAAAATAAAAAATAAGAGTTATATTTGATTTTTATTTTAAAAGTTACAAATTGGAGTTATTCCCTAACTTTTTTTGAAAAAAACAAAAAATATAAGTTAAAGTGATACTATTTTTTTGTATTTTTATGATTTCTACTATATTTTTGGTATTCTTAGTATCAATTGGTAGTTTGTGGCCAAACGTATTTTGGCACCCTTAAAAGTTATATCTAGTCAAATTTTGAACTTACTTCATAGAAAGTTTGGTGTCAATGGAATTTAAATTCCTTTTGAATGATACAATACTTTCCTTAACCCATTTAGGTACCCATTGAAATTTTCGTATGTTTGTAAACGTCTACTTTTTCAACTTTTTTTCTCGAATTTTAAAACAAAATGTTTTGATGCAGAAAGTTTCTTTAAACAATTTAAAGAGTAACTGCAAATATTTTACAAATATCTCTTCGCTAGTATTTTTTATAACTTTTTGAAAATGGTAAAAATGGCACATTATATATACCACTTTCTTCAAATGATATTCACTTAAACTTTTATTTTTGATTTTTAAAATAATATTTACGGAATAACTCTTATTTGTTACTTTTAAAATAAAAACCAAAAAAACTCGTAATTTAATTTTATTGAAAAAATCAGAAATAAATGTAACTTCACAACTTTTTATCAAAAACTAATTTCTAATGATTATTTTTGACTTTTTAAAATAATTGTTGTTTCGTAACTTTAAAATACAAATTTGAAAATAATTGTCAATTTGCAATTCTTATTTTAAAACTTATAACAGTTACGGTCCCTGGTATCATATCATAGGGAATCTTAGTGCCTCTTCCCAGCTCAACAAGTTATTCATTCCTTTCCAGATACTCATACCAGCTTTGGCAACCAGAACAAGCCCATGTTGAGCACGATCACGCGCAACGATCCGGCTTTGCTGCAATACGCACGTCTCAATTATGGCTCCACTCAGCTGTCGGAGGACCAATGGAAGCAGTGCGAGGAGCACTACAAAGTTAATTTGCTATACCAGGACATGATGCGCAAGCGTCAGGAGATTGATCGCTTGGCGCGAGGCGGCAAGTTCAAGTACGAATATGACTCGGATGAGGATGTCGATGGAGGCACATGGGAGCACAAGTTGCGTAACGCCGAAATGGAGGCGACACACTTGTGGGCCAATGCCTTAACCAAACAGAGCGAGGGCAAGCATCATATTGGTGATTTTCTGCCGCCAGAGGAGCTCAAGAAATTCATGGAGCAATATGAGGCGAAGAAAAGCAATAGACAGCCCGATCTAAGCGATTACAAGGAGTACAAACTAAAGGAGGATAACATTGGCTTCCAAATGCTGCAAAAGCTTGGCTGGAAGGAGGGCCAAGGTCTTGGTCAAGACGGTGCTGGAATTGTGGATCCCGTCAACAAGTAGGCATACCAAATTTAAGAAAACTTTCAGATTGAGCTAATTCTTTGTTTATAGAGCGCCACAACGGGATGGCAATCAGGGCTTGGGCGTGGGCAGCGCCGTTCAGCCGGAGAATTGCGACAATGAGTATGACGCCTATCGCAAGCGCATGATGTTGGCCTACCGCTTTCGTCCCAATCCTTTAGTAAGTTTTTAACTAATTTTATATAATGCACAACATTTATTTAATATCTTTGTTTAATTGCAGAATAATCCTCGTCGCGCCTATTATTAGAAACAACTATATCCACTTGGAATAATAACTGATTACCCGATGCTTTATACTATTTATGAAACACTATATAAAATTCCCATTTATATCCATATATCCATCAAGTAGACAAATGTGTTGACTGCTGACCACAATGAAAATGAAAATTTGCTGAAGTTCTTTAACTGGATTATTAGATGCCACAAGTTGTAATTGTGTTGTTTATTATTACACATTATATTTAGACAATATGCATAACCAGTGTAATTCGTGTTATCAACTTAAAAGCTATGGCTATAATGTACGTTCTAGGGACTATCAAGTTTGGTGTTCCATTCCGGGCGTTGGCGTGGCCGTGGGCGGGGGCTGCTTTCGTTTATGTGTTTATATAAAAAAGTACACAAGTATATAAGTAGTATTTTTAGTATATATGTGGCTACGCGGAACTTGAACGCCTAAACGCTAATAATACTAAATTGTACTCGAACTGGAAACGACATGGGTTTAGTCTAAGAGTAGAGTGTCAGCACCGGCGTCTGGTTGCCGCGTGCCAATGCCACTGGGCATTTAATGTCCGACGTCAGCATCTCCAGCCACGACATGTACAGTGGCGCCGAAATTGCCTCCTGCAAATGGAAAAGTGAAATGTTAAATCAGGGACTGAAATTATTTAAAGTTTTGTTTAAAAAATTATGAAATAATGATTAATTTTAATATTTATAGATTTTCTTACAAAATAATGATAAAATTACAAATCAAGTTTTATTTTGAGCAAAAAATAAAGCTTATGAAATAATGATTATTTCTTAAGTTTTATTTATTTTGCTCAAAAATAATGTTTATTGGTTGAGTAGAAAAGTATAACATAAAATTAATCATAATTTTGTGAGCAAATCTATAAAACTTGAAAATTTTTAAATAACAGTAAAAATGCATAAATGAGCCATTAAGATGAATATTATTATATTTCTCGCTGTCTCAAAATTATTATAAGTGAATGATTTTTTGCTTTAAAAAATAACAAATAATCATTATTTGCAGTCCCTGATTTAAATCATTAATTTAAGAAGGACTTTTAAAAGAGGAACGTAAACTCACCTTGCGTGGCATTGGCAGCGACATGACCACCAGCGAGGCGTCCGATGAATGCTTCACCACCAGCTCGTGGATGCGGAGCTGCCGCTGTGTCTTCTCGGCCATGCTGTGCAGCTCGTCGTCGGTGATGCCGAACTCGTTGCGGGCACTGCGACGGAAGGGTTCGATGAGACGCTTGTGTTTCAGCATTGTGTCATGACGCGGCTGATCCGAGACGCCCTTGAGCATAATAAGCTCCGAGTATTTGATGCGGAATTTGGTCAGCAGACTGGCCATGCTGTTAAATATAAAATGAATCATATTCCTTTTTATACGCTCGACGAGAGAGTTCTTACCTCTTCTCCTCCTGCTCCTCATCCTTGCCGTGGCACATGGTAAACACACGCAGCCTGCAGTTCTGCCAATGTGACCTCATCGAGATGATGTACGGCAATAGAATTGTGAGACCTGTCGTTGGACAAATGATAAATGATGGATGGTGAATTGATATACATAGATAGTGGAGTTTATATAAAAGACCATACCTCCATCATCATACAGCCAGAAGACATCGATGGTGCCCTTGGGCTGTTTGCGTGTGAATATGGTGACTGCGTCCAGGACATTCTGTGGCACCTCGGAGCCACCTTTGGTGTGATAGGTGATGGCAGCGGCATCACTGTTGTTCACCTTGTAGCTGCGCGAATTGCGCTGCATGTTGGGCATCGGCGCTGGCTGGGGCATCGTGTAGGACGAATTGGGACTGGGGCTGTCCATGCTGGCCAAATTCAAGTTGGAATCAATGTGCAGCAGCTCCGAGGCAGCAGTCGCTGCCGGAATCAGTTCGTTCGCAAATCCCTGGGCATTCGCTGTGTTCAAGTGGCCCAAACTGCTGGGCGGAATGGTTACCTCGGGACTCAGTTCCGAGAAGTCCAAGCCATTGGGCAGACGGAGCAAGGCGACGCCCATGCGCTGCGAGAAGGCGTTGCTGTAGAGTGAAGATTGAAAGTGGGTTTAGTATGATCTGTGCTTCAGTTGGGAGTATCCTTTGTTACTCACTGCAATATGGCAAAGTAGCTTTCCACCTCCTCCTTGCGACAGCGATTCCAGTCGGGCTTATAGCCCACCAGCACAATGTTAGGTGACATTTTGCCAAATCCTGTTGACTTGATCATGGCATTGATGCCATCCTCAATGCTGAAACCATCGATGACATTGTAGAAAGCCTTAATCTTGCGTGCATCCAAGTACTTCTGGCCATCCTTGATCAGATTCTGACGGTTCTTGTAGCCAACACGCACCTACAAAACAGGTAAGTCATAAAATATATTAAATATTTTATTAAATAAAGGATCATCAAGAGGCGTCGGTGGTGTAATGGTTAGCATAGTTGCCTTCCAAGCAGTTGACCCGGGTTCGATTCCCGGCCGACGCATTTAATTTTTTTTATATTTTTTAAATTTGTATTAAACTTTCTAAAAAGGGTCTATCAGGTTTGTGCAAAGAGAAATTGTATCTCCATAACGTATACATTTATATTTTGTAAGAGCTAGACACACCAAATTTAATATGTAGAATTCGAGAAAGAACATGAGATTGAGTCGTTGTCGCGATTATAAACTCAAGACTCACTCAAAGCAATTTTAGTTTACCATTTAGTTGTTATTTTATATAAATAATATTATGATATTTACTCACCGGTATAATGTTGCCCACAAACATGAGAGAATTGCTCTTGGTCAGCAGATAACCAAAGTCGATAAGCGGCGGACGCGTCTTGGGATCACCGGAGAGAACCAGGACTTGGGGATGATAGTTCTTGACATGATCGGAGACATTCTGCAGACGATGCACCGCCATGAGGGCGGCCTTGTACTGCTGGGCCTGCGTTGTGGATCCCCAATTGGCGTCCGGTTTGCGATACATGACCACCAGGTAAAGGGCAAAGATGATGCCAAAGGTGATGATCGCAGCCACATAGTTGATAAGGAACATGATGACCACGCACATGGCGAATCCAAACAAACTGATCCAGGCATTGTAGTACTTGAAGGTGGGTCGCCAACCGAGGGGTTTGACAAAGGCCGCATGGAAGGTGCAGAAGTTGATGAGGGCATAGGAGGCCAGATAGAAGGTGGAGATGAGGGGCGCGATCAGATTAAGTTCACCAATCAGCAGGAAGCCCGTGGAGATGAAAAAGGTCAGCACATAGCCGCGATACGGTTCGCCATGTTTGCCATATGGCTTGGAGAAGAAGATCAAGCCCGGATAGATCTGATCGATGCCCAAGGCTTGCACCAGACGAGGCACGCTTAAGAGATTCGTCAGGGCCGTGCTCAATGTGGCCGCAAAGCATCCGGCATAGATCAGAGGTCCCCAGAGTGACATCACCTGCATCATCTCGTAGGAGTTGAACAGACCCCAAGTGCAGTTGCCGGTTTGCATGCAGGGCAGCTCCGAGGGCACAATGGTCCCGTTGATAAGATCCCCGGGAATGCCAGAGGCATCGCGAACAGCTGCACCGCCAGCGAACAGGACAAACAACGCGTAAGACGACATCGAGATGAGGAGAGACCAGAAGGTACCTTTTGGTATGGCAGCACCCGCATCCTTGAGATCGCCACAGATGTTGGCACCCGCCTGAATTCCCGTCACACTGGGAAAGAAGATGGCGAACACGCTGAAGAAGTCGTGATTAACGCCCTCGGCATAACGATAGTCCGACACGAAGTTCTCCTTGAATGTGTCCCCTGTTAAAGTGAGAGATTAGCAAAGCATCCAAAGGACATTCCCATTCCCTGTTCACTTACAGGAGAAGCCTACGAAGCCCTGGGATATCAGAGTCTCATCACCGCGTGGTCCGATCGCAGCGCCAATTATAAAGTTGAATATGGCCAGGACAATGGTGACAATGAGGAAATTCTGCGCCTTCGTCTCCCATTCCATGCCCACGCAACAGATGAGGATCAGGACGAGCAGCGTCACGGTGCCCACAATGCGAATATCATGGATATCATTGTCAATGATCTTCAGATCGTTGTTCCCTGTAAGGAGACGCAATTAGATTAGATTTCTCACATTTTCCATTACAAAACTTTGGCACTCACTCAAAAGTACATTGAGGGACTCGCAGAAACCAATTGTATTCATGGAGGCCGAGACGGCATTGGCAAAGGCAAAAACAACGCCAACGGAGGCGCCAAATTCGGGTCCAAGGGAGCGGGATATGATGAAGTAGACGCCACCGCCCTTCACCTCGCCATTCGTGCTAATGGCCGACAGCGAGAGCGTCGTTATGACACAGACCACCGCCGAGATGGCGATTATAATTAACGTCCACATGATGCCGGCCTCGGCGACGACCCAGCTGAGTCGCAGGAACAGCATGACGCCCCAAATGTTGAGCAGACATGGTATGAGCACGCCGACAATCCAGCCAAGTTTAATGAGACCGCCGGTTGGTTCCGGCTCCGTAACATCTGGTATCGTAATGCTCTAAGAATATGGGTAAGTCAAAAAGAAAATTTCACATTAATACAATATTATATACAAAGATGATAAGTTATCCTATTATATTATCTTGCATTTCTTGAGAAACATATTAACAAGTGAGAGAGGTTAAAAAATTCAGCAAATATTTTGAATCTTTCTGATTATATTGAAGAAGGTTTGCTAAACTAACATTCAATTTAGAATTTTTAGAATTCTTTATTCTATATTATATTTTTTATATATTTTTTTAGATTCTATAATTACTTTTTCATATTTCAAATTTTACATTAATATTGTATATTATTTTTTCCATATTTCATTTTTATGCTCTCATTAACTGCTGAGTATGATTCGGCCTGTCAATATTTTTAAAATACGAGTTGCTCCAGAATAATGATTTATGGCCTTTTTACAGGGTATACTATTATACTCAGTTCTGTCTGCTCACATATAATTAACGTCTCACCAATAATTGCACATATGACTTAAATTTGTTTTATAACCATACTAAAAACTCGCACATCATCGAAACGTCAGCCAAATGAAAGTCTCTAACTGTCCAATCAATGGTGGTTTAAAATGCACAATTCATTCTATTGACATTGATTAATTTATTTAATATTAATATTTGTGCTAATTGAGTCGTTTGTAGCATCGTCAATTTGATCGGTAATCAATGAAATCCGCTAATTATAAGAGTTTAACTTTTTATATAACCTTGACTAATAAAAGTATATAGTTTTATATTTTTCATACGTCAATTATATATTCAAAAATATATTGAAGTAATAGTAAATAAAGAAATTGTCAAGGCATTGTATACATATGTAAAGTAGTAGAATTAACTGTTGGCACCTTGTGATTTTATGTTTATTGAGTAATATACATTTATCAATCAAGATGTTTATTGATATCTTGAAATTTCCGAAGCATTCTAAATAATTTGTTCAGTTTATTTAAATAAGTTCTGTATTTCTAAACCAATTTTACTAAATTTATAACTCAGATTTAACAATCAAATATTACAAAATAAAATCTAAATCTTTTTAATTTAACTACTAATGCTGATTAAAAAACATTTACTTATATGACCGCAATCTTGTATACAGATGATTCATTATTAGTAAGAAAACTTTCCAAATCATAACGGAAAGTAAATTAAAAATTGAACTGAAAAGCAAAAACAGAACAATAATATGACAAGAAATAGACAAACAATGATTCAATTAATTTTTCCTTCCATTTACAATGGTGATAAATTAATAAATTTTGTTCACAATCTTTATTGTTTTCTCCTTTTCTCTTTCTGTTCATTTTTTATTATTGCTTGGTTATTTATTTGTCATCTTTTTCGGAGCTGTTCATCTATTTTATTGTTTGCTCACATAATTGAGTGTTTTTAAAATGTGCGCTGTCAGAATGGGACAAAGGAGGACAGAGGGCAGAGGACAGCAGAAGGACTAACAAGGAGTCACCGTCAGGACATTGTGTGACATCGATAGACATTTGTCGTGGCTCATAAGTGCACACTGTACAGTGTGCACACCCTTTAACCCCCTTGCCACTTGTCCCTTTCTCTTTTTGGTTACTCAGCTTGGCTCGAACTGAAACTGTTCCTGGCTATGACTGGAACTCGGGCTCCTCGTGGGTGGTCAATGTTGATTGTTTACACATTTTTGGCGGCGCTCAACGGCGTCCAGACAGACAGACAGCCAGACAGCCAGAGAGACAGACAGACACATATACGCACTCGAAACACACCCACGAGTAAAGAGTCTCGAAGCGACCGACAGACACGACAAGCTGTTGGACATCTATAGAGACAGATAGACAGACGAACGGACGCACAGATGGACGGACAAACGGACGGACTCTGCGGTGCTTGTGTGGCATTCACAGGAGCAATTTAATTTAGTTTAGTTGTGTTGAGTTGAGTTAAAGGCGCTTGCCGAGGCTTGGAAAATTTCTTAGCCAACAATATAAAAATCGCAATTGGAATTGCGACTCGTTTGATAAGAGGATTTAATGGACAATGATTGTGACAGCTACTGCTTGAAGATGCAACATTTATTGAGATATTAAAACAATCAGAACAATTCACATTTGGGATGACATTTGATTTAAAATTTAAATGCTTAGGTTATAGGTCAGCACTATGCACATAATAATTGTTTCTAATGCCGTTAGTGTATAATGTTTAATACAAAATAATTGCTTGTGTATTTAGCATGAGTTTTTGGAAATAATTCGGCAGCTGTGCCATAGATATTAAAGTCGTATTCTTTGCAATGGAAATAGGAGCAGAGAATATAGTATTGTTTGTGTATGGTTAAATGATTCGCGAAATGTGCTAAATAAACAGCAGTAAAATCGTATAAAGGAATCGATAAATGTTGTAAATATAGCAACGACTCTTTTGATTTGAATTGCAAATTAGAATTGTAATTATTACAATGCACCCGACAAGTGCAACACAAAGCGCTATTCAAATGGCTAAATGGCAAAATGGAAAATAGAAAATGGAAAATGAGGAAAACGCCGGTCGCTGGTCGCCACGGCACGAGCCGTTACTAAATGCGCCACAGGCGCTGCTGCTGATGATGTAAACACATCAATGCAAAATAATAATAATGCTCATACGCCGCGTGGTACAAGCAAAAACTATTTCTGAACATCTACCTAAGCCTTTCAAATGCAAAGCAAACATGCTCAATTATAATTTTATAATTTCGTGTGTTTTTTTTCTTCATATTTTTGGGTACTTAAATAAATACGAGTGTTGCCCCAGAAGTTGCCAAGATAAACAACACAAAAGTTGTTCAAATCAAATGATATAAGGTATATAAAAAATTCTCAGAAATTCAAAGTGTTTTCCTAGAATTCTGTACTTTAAATATATTTAAGATTTTTCTGTTAAATTGGGTACTACTGGAACCTCCCTCATTATTAAGTATAAATTGATATCTGAGTGATATAGAAATAATCAGATTGTCAAATTATGTGTAATCAAATTGTTAAAAAACTGCTAAAAACTGGAATGATTAACTATTGGATTTGATTGACAGATTTTTAAGTGTTGTAGGTACACTGAGATTAACTACTGAAACTTTTCTCATCAGTGGGAAAAAAATGATTGTTGAATGATATAAAAATAATCAGAGTGTCAAATTATGTGTAATCATATTGTTATTAAAATGCTGTCAAAAATGGCTGAAAAACTGCTAAAAACTGGATTGATTAAATATTTGATTTTATTGACACTTTTTGTTCAAGTGTGGAAGGCGCATTTTAATTTATTACCAGTTGAAAGTAAACAATTTTTCAAGTGAATGCTTATCGCATTGACAAACTGTCAGTACATTTGACAGGCTCTCTACACACACACACACATGTACACACACACACACAGGCACACACATACAAGCACATATGTGGCAGTCAGTCGAGGTGGTCTTAGTGGTTGGAGGAAAGCTGAGGTAGCTTTAATAGAAATCCTCCGCTGAACTATGAACAGTGCCATCGATCGAAGGCAACGACAGCGCCATCTGTCGGCTGCTGCTGTCAATTTTAATGATACGCGATGTGCATTTTTCACACTTGTAATATTGTTGACAAACTAAACTCGTTGTTGTTGTTGTTGCTACTGTTGTTGTTGTTGCTGTTGCTGTGTTATTATCATTGTGGGCGTTGTTTGGGGTGGCAAGTTAAGACAATGTCCATGCGGCATGGCGTTGTTGCATGGCTGCAGCCATCTTGTTGACAATTAATTTGGCTTCAAGGCTGTCATTGGTGTCATCTTTCAAGACACATGTCGAACTCACTCCCCCCCCCCAATTCCTCCCTTTCCACGCCAAATCAACTTAAGACTTTGTATGCAAGCTCACACAAAGATACACAAATATATATACATATATTAACACATTTCCAACGTGTGACAACGAATATTGAATAGATATTTGAAATTTGCAATGAGACTAATTCTAAAGCAAGGTTCATAGGTATGAAACGAAATTTGTGCATAAATTAAGTTTTTAAAATCAGTGATAATTTTTTAAAAGCTAACATTTTCAAGTAATAAAAAAGATTATTGATTTCTTTAAACTTATATGTATACGAGTATTCACTTTCTTATATCTGAAATTATAAAGGAATTCATATTTAGGATACTCGGATAGTAAGAAATCTTAACTTTTTCAAACAATTCTCTGCAAATAACATTTATAATCAAACACATTTAGATATTTTATTTTTTATATTCATACCATATATTTGCAAATATCGCTGATTGTTTAATAGGGACATCTGTTATTTAAGCATATGTCTGGTATAAAAGTACGACTATTTCTAGTTGGAAATAAAATTTACTATCAGCTGTAATAATTGTTGGGTAAGCTTGTCTGCGATGGGATGGACACTTAAAGCCGCCTAGTCAATTATAGTTTATGTGTCGCTTTCATTGGTATTCCCTTAATGAGCGCCTGGCGTTGTAATGCAATTTTTACGATATCTATCATACGCCGTGTTGTCCCATAACGCGCTACAGTAGCCCAAGGAGTGTGGGAAATGAGTAAAGAAACGAATTAATTAAACAATATACGAGCAGACGAGCGGAATGTGGCCAACCACAAGTCGGAATAGACGCATTAAATTTACTGCTCTGGCGATAAGCATAAAAACTGTAGCTCTGACTAAGCACGAGTATCTGTAAGTTCTTCTTGCCTCGACTTCTCCTAATTGAATGATAAGACTGAGGTCTCCACTCCAGAAAGGTACATATATATATACAGAAAACTATGCAGATAATAATGAAGCTTGAGGCAACGTCATCATTTCGCGTTTGTTTACACGCACAAATCTGTGGATGTGATGGGTAAATAATATTGCGTATACGTCATGGAAAACGCATTGAAAATGTGAAAATATTTCAAGTAAATAAATAAAGCAATCGTATTAATAAATTATGTACATACACTTATAAAATATACAAAGCAAAGTGTGTACTCTTCATTTTTTCTGTGTATACGCTCAGCAACAACATGGAAAGCAAAAAAAAAAAAATATGAAAAAATATTTGATTTCTTTGCTAAATTTTCGTTTTTATTCGTATTTCTTTCTTTGAGGCAACTTTATCTTTTCCGACTTTTAGGCGTCCCACAATTTTTACTGTTTATTCTTCGAGCACTTGAAATGTTTTCAAATATATTCGTGTACACAAACAGATGCAACTACAACATGGAGCAAGTCTGTTTAAATGGGAAAATAGTAATATTTCGTTAACAAAATCAAAAACGTCACTAATCATTGTGAAATATCGCAAAAATTTTCGAGAAATGACAAGTTGAAGGAAATGTTGAATTCATGCTCAAGTTTGTGAATAAGATTTTAAATAATTAAATGTATTTTTTACATTTTTGCTTTTAATTAAATATTGCAAATGGTGAAGTGTGGCTTATGGTCAATGTTGACCCTATTATGCTCTCGTTAAGTGGCTAAAAGACCTTTTTAAAGTGGCACGAGGCTGAGAACTGCACAACAGTATGCTCAATAAATTCTAGAACTGAATGAAAAATTATTTATATAAACAAAATTTGAGAGATTTTCTTGATTTGTTTTGATATATTGGCGTTTAAGTTCCTTGTAACATTTTTCAATCAGTTGAAGATATTTTAAGCTTATTTAACACATTTCAGCGACATTCCATAACAGCCGAAACGAACTGATTTTGCTGTGAAATCGAACAACATTTTTCAATTGCAGCTGGCATTGATTGATGCACTTTAAACATGTGTGTCACTGTCAGCAAACTAATCTCTATTTGAAGCACGTTGAAGACTCTTAAGTCAAGACTTACCTGATCTGCTGCCTCGCCCTGAAGTTCACCGATCGAGGGGCGTTTCAGGTTGCGCATAGATATGCGATAGTTATCCAGCCTCGGAAGCGTTTCTCTGCAAAACCCGAAAAAAATGACGGTTGGTTAATTCAGTATTAGTTTGAGTTTGAGGTGTGAAAACTTAGCATACTGATGAAACGGAAGCAGTACTATCATCGCCTCGGGCAACATGACCGTAGTCTGCAGCAAGTGAAGAACAAATATCCACTAGAGAGTCAAAAACAGAAACACACTCGAAACAAATTCCAACAAAACAAAAAATAATATAATAAAACAAGCAGAAATGAGTAAAACGAATGGTCAAGGTGGGCAAGGGGAAGGCCATGATTTGGAGAAAAAATGATGAAAAATTGCCCTTGCCTTTTATCTTCGCCTTCTGCTTCATGGTTTTGTACCCTATACGCCGTGGAAAAAGGGGGTATAATAACCAAATGCAAATGTTGCCGAATGAACGTAAAATTTCAACAGAATATGTATCAAATTATAGAATATGTATTACTTGTTCATAGAGCTAAGAACAGGGTATCTGTCCGTCCAGCAGTCCCGCCGACAATTCTCTTATTTGTTATTATTGATCTGTTGCTGTCTGCTTCGAAAAAAGGAAAATTACTTTAACCCACTGAAACGTGCAGACTCTTTTAATTTTTATTATGTATATTTGCTGATTCGAAATGAAAACAGAAACAACAATTCCATTCCCAATGCCAGAGATAATTTAAAAGTTTAAGATTGCCAAAATAAATATCAATATGGTATGTGAAAAGCAAAGGGGAAAACACAACTGCATATTTGGCAGATATTGAACCGGAAGGTGATACCTTTATGAAGTGTACAATTGGATATTGTATTTACTTAATTAATTTCCCGCCTTAACAATCATTAATTAATATGAATGCCTGTGCTTTAAATTAGTATATTCTTATACAAATCAAAAATATATTCGAAATTAACATTGCAAATTTAAGAAATGAAATACGAAATCTGAAGAAATGCAAACTTTATGTTGCATACTTTTTGGTAACAGTTATTGCATATTTTGTCAGTGAAGGATTTTAGTATATTTGGGAAGAATTGAAATTTTTGTAAGAATAGGATTAAAGTTTTTAGAAAATTCGAGCTTTGTTTAAAAGTTTCCTATTTAATTAATATTTGTGAATCTTCATAAAGTCCCAAAATAAATATTGATACATAATTAACATTGAAAAGCTTAAGCCCCAATTTACACGATCGGTTTCCGACCGACACTTTTTGACCGATGGAAAATGTTTCCAAAAAAATGCACCAAAAAATACCAAAAAATTCCTTATGTGAAAGTTCGGATATTGTGAGTCTCGAGCTTATTACCTTAATTTCCTTTTAGCACATAATTATATTTACTTCTGAGAATAGTTATGATTTTGTGAGAATTTGATTCCATTTTGACTATTTTCACAATTTAAATGAAATGGAAAATTTAATTTGCAAAAAATAGGTCAGAAAGACTGACCCATTTTCGAGAACATACCAAGTCTGAAGAAGAACAAACTCAATTGGAATTGTGCATATAGAAATGATGAATATTTGAATTCACTATGAGAAATTAGACAATCAATTATTAGGCCATAAAACTGCTGCAATTTACAAATGTGAAGCAAATGTCATTTTTTGTTATTATTTTTGATTTTGTTTAATTTGCCATACCCAAAGTTTCATTCAGCTCCCTAAACAAGAGAGACAATCATATAAACAAAATGTTGTAAGAGTGTGAAACATATACATATAAATTGATCTATTGGCTGTGCAGCGGTTTCGTTGAGATTTAGCTAGTATGATTTAGTTGGACAATTGGAGCTGAGTCAATAAGAGAGTGAAAGAGAAAGAGAGAGAGGGAGAGAGAGAGAGACTCTGTCTGATCAATTGAACTCGTTTACGATCGTCTGCCTGGTTCCTTGCGAATGATATCAGACACACACAAACACATCTCTTGGAAACTGACAATGACTAATTTGTTGTTGGCACACAGAACTCATCAGTTCGTGAACTCATCAACTCTCCAAATTAATTCCAAAGCGGTTTTCGATTCTGAATCCAAATCAAAACAAAATGCATCCAGTTGAGGGTTAGGTGAGGTACAAATTGATTGCTCTCTTTCAATTTAATCTGTCGATCCAAGGTGCAAGTGTTAAATGGAACCGTTGACAATAAATTGTTCAAGTTTGCAAACATGTTTCCAGCTTACAGATTTATTTTCAGGCTATTTTAAATGTTTAACTAACACATAAGAATAGAGGTGTCTTTGAATAAACTTGAGTTAAAGGGAATCTCCTGGTCGTGTAACATTCACACATGTTTTTATTGATTTGCACTGGTCGCTGATGTAACTTGTTTTCGTTTGTTTGTCGTGCGCAAAGTTTTTGAAATGAATTTTACGTCTATATTTCATATATCGAAATTGACTGCTTACAAATTTTTGAATGGCTTCTTGGCATGTTTTTAATTGAATTTAATTCGCAGTTGTTTTTATTGCTGGGAAAGTTCAATTCCTATGCACGAAATACACTTGTACCAATAAGAAAGCCACTGTAATTTGTGCAGTCTTCTCGCATCTATTCTCATCACTCTGCGGTTCTTTGATTAAACTGATCTTGGCCCGTGGGTCGAGAGTGTGACTTCATGATCTGTCATGTGCTTAAAGTACATATTTCTCAGTGTCCCAATTTTGAAATTAATGAGCAACTTATATTGTATTTAAAAATACATGATCTTATTGATATTTAAATTTTGTATTTATCGTGTCAGTTGATCACCTCCAATCTGGATTACTTTAGTTGCTGGGTAGCTGATATGATTGAGAAAATAATTAAAGCCAGTTAATCTTTGTAGCATATTAAAAACTCATCAATAATAACTTCTGACTGTACCAGACTTCTACTTATATAATGATAATTGCTATAAAGTATCTTTTATAGTTTATATTGGCAGAAAACATGTCTGAGAATATATTTGCTTTCTTTTCTACACAAACAAAATCAAAAAGAAAATATTTACAGGGTAACTTCAAGTCGAGTGCTCTCAATAATGCACTTTTTAGTTTACTGTAAATACAATTGGAGTTTCTGTTGTTGTCTTTCCTTTTGATAAACGTGCTTACAATAAACAACAAGTGTAATAACCTTCATTTCAGTTTTACAAATATACATTCATGATCTTTTTCTCAAACTCGCCTGGTTTTTATTTATTTTGGCAACGTTTTTGTTGGTGTTAAAAGGTCATTTGACAATTTACTCAATTTAAAAAAAAAACAACAACAACAACAATGGCAACAAACAAAATTTCGATGTTTCATTATTCATTCATTTTGCTTCGCTTTGTTTGAGTTTTTTGCCGCTCTATTTTCCTGTTTGTTTTTGCAAACATTATTAATATTATACAAATTTCAGGTTTTATACGCACTACGAGTATAACCAAATTCTGTCATATAATAATACTAATATCAATAGTAGTATTCAAATTGTGTAAGCATTTTTGGTTATGCAAACTTGAGTTTGTTAACACTCACATTAAATTTGCCTACGATCGGATTGATGTGAGGAAAATAATCACATTACTTGAGAACTATAATTAATTGTTCTAGGCAACACGAGCGAATGAAAAGCATAGTTGCGGTTTAATTATTGGCACATGCTAGCTCAATACTATTAGTACTAATTTGAAAATTATTCAAAAATGTCATTAAATCTTACATCGTCCTTCAGCTTCAGTAATTTTAAGCTTATAATTAAACTTAATTAAACTAGATTTAAAAAAAGGCTTGTTAACAATATTATATTAGGCATATTAAAAACCTAATTATAGCTACTTCTGTTAATCTTCTTCTATAATATACTTAGAAACAAGCGCAAGATAAGAAACGCTTTGATTTTAAAGTTTTCCATTTTTGTTGATAATTGTTTTGCCTTAAAAAATAAATTACACTCGACTCGTGTTGTATTATCAAGTATGGGATTTTAATGGATTTCGGCCACATAAACTACTCAAATCTATTGAGACCGCAGGCTTTGACACGGGCTATAAAATTACACAGAAAAAACGGCGTAACTAAAATGCATCAGTAAAAACTTGACGGCATTTTAGAAGTTGAAAAGTATACATTTTTTATACTTTGTGATTACTTTTCAAATGGATTTTTAAATATACATATGAGTAATTGTAAGAATATGAATGTTACACCCACTTTGTAAGCTGCGCCAAACTGAATTTGCGTTCTGCATCCGATTTACGCAGAAATTGTCCAAATCCACGGAAGGACAAACGCGATGTTCGACGATTTTCGGCGCTTTCAGCCGCCTTTGGCTGCAGGTGATTATCGTAGGCGTGGCAGGTGTCGGCCCCAAGTGTTGCAGGTCCATTGGATGGGTGCTCAGCGATAGCCGCGCTGCTGTTGCTGTTGGCGGAAGCGCTTTCGCCGTCGAAGGCGGCGTTAATGTTCGCGCTGCCATTAACCTTTGAGATTTGAAAACGATCTGCCATTGTTATGGTTATGGCTGCTGATGAGTCAACTCAATTTTATTTTGGATAATTATCTTGATTTTTTTGTTTGTTAAACACTCGTTTTTTATTGACTTAACGAGAATAATGGTTATTCAGCGCGCACATTTGGGATAACACCTGACGTGGTCCCAGCAGGACCTTAGCGAAAAACTCGACGCACGGCGAGAAACGGATAACGGAGCCGGAGACCGGATAAATGAAACCGACGTGCTCACGACGAAGTTTCAGCAACGTTTAGCTGCCAATACAAAATGTTGGCATATATTTAACGCATGGCTTTCCAACACAAAATCGTTTATTAAATCGTATGAAGCGGTTGACGTTATTTAGCACATTTGTCGTAAAGTCGTAGTCGCAGTCGTTGACGTAGTCGGCTAACAAAATGCTGTGCGCGCCGGTTACAACTTACAACTTAACGCGCTGGCTGTCGCACATCGTTTGAGTGTTCTCGTGTTTTTGCCGCTTGATTATTATGGTTATTTTTTTGTTGATTATGGACACCATTCTGACTGTTTGCTGCTGCCTTCGGCTTTGGCTTGATTACCAATCAAATACGTATACTCGTAGCGTAAGAATAAGCGCAATGCGCCTGTGTGCGAGAGTGAGTGTGGTGAGTTTTCAACAAGTGTTTGTTTTGCCGCTCGCTCAAATTCAACACAGACATACACACACACATACTACCACAGCATTCAGTTGCTCTCTTTGGTGATTATGCAGGAGCATGAAAATTCTCAATGAAAGCAAAAGCAAAGACAACAAAAAATAAACATTACAAGAAAAATACTGTAGCAGTGTTAGCAGCGTTCAAAATATGCCAGGACATGTTGGTATTTTTTGTAGTATTTAAGGCGTACTGCTAACAATACTAATTGTGGCGCCATTTTGATAATTTGATATTAGCGCCTTACTAATTTTAGACGCAGGTTTTATTTAGTTTATTAACGATTTCCTCTTTGCGGGGCTTAAAGCTGCTATTAGCTTGTTTCTTTTGTTTATTTAATTCATAACAATGAGACGGCGACACTTGTATCACACAAACACTTGCTTACTCACTCGCTCACTCACACGCTCACCAACACTAAGAAAGCATAACATCTTTACTGCTCAGACTGCAGCAACAACAACAACCATAACCACAATCTGGCCAAAGAGCGTAGCGAAACCCCATTAATCGAATTAAAATCGGTTTTATCTGGTTTGATTGGCTAGCGACTTGGCGACTTGGCGACTTGCTGCCAGCTGACTCAAAAGTGGCTGTATTATTAAAAACAATATGAAAGTGACTCTTTGCCTCGCATCAGGCCAAGTTCAACAACGGAACGGAACAGAACAGAACGACCAATTATGCCGCTTGTTGTGCGCAGAATGAAAGACGTTAACGCTAACGATATTTTTCTGCCTGGGCCTAAAGTATCTGGCTGAAATATCAATGTTTGACCGCCGTTTTCTCTTTTTTTATTATTTCTCTTTACAGTTTCCGTTTGCGCTCTTATTCTGTGAATAAGAAAATCTATAAAGTGTTTTTGCTTTCTTCAACATCATTCATGAAACAAGTTTAAGCCCTTTTATTTAATTTATTTATATCTTGTTTGATTTTCAGCAAGATTACAAGTTCATCTGCGGGTTACTGAACCCAAATGACCTTGACTTCTATATGGAAAAGAAGCTTACATATGTAATCGGAAAAGATCTTATCTTATTTATTTATTAATATATATTTGCACATCTTAATGTAGGTTGGTTTCTAACCAGATGGTTGGTATCTTATCTTGGCTAATGCATGCGCCGGAACTTAACGCAATTCATTATGCAATTTAAGATATAATTAGCGATTGTGGAAATAATCTCTAGTTCCCTAAAAATTATTTCCAGACGATTTGTCTAGACTCTAAATAACTAGAAAGAAAGAAAGAAAATTTAAAAGTGTAGATAATTGATTCAGAATTTATTTACAAAACAATTTACAGAGTATTATTTCCGGTATTATGAAAATTTGAAAAATTTACTCCCACATCGTTATCGTCATCGTTGACGATTCGGATTCAGCTCAGAGAATGAATATTACGTGTTTCTGATGATTGCTTCCAGCATATGTACAGATTATACTTGATAAAATTAGATTTGTGTGAACACAAATTATTTGTTAATTATCTAAACAATTGTATCAGCAATAAGTTTAAACATTTTCGTTGCGGTTGCTGCGTCACTTTTGGCTTTATGTCATTGTTGGTGTTGCTAATCTTTTTATCGGCTATGGTCACTTTTTTTTTAACTTAAATTCCAACGGTTGTGTAAGTATAATAATTGCAATTGCTATACGTTTAACTAACAAATAAACAAGCACTCAAAATCTACATCGTAAATTTTTATTATATTATTAATGAAATTATATGATATGTATACATTTATATATATATATAGAAACGTAACTGGAAGCTTTATACTTTTACGATGTGTATTTCACACCCGTTTGGCATTTGTATTTTAGGCAATATTTCATGGCAATTATTAAAAGTTTACACATTGTTTATAATTCTCAATGCGCCGCACATTTTGATTTGATTTAAATTTCTTTTTATGCGTTCGACTTAAGGCGCCATCAAAACGACTACTCAGAATTTTATTGTATGTTTACCGACCTATATATAGGCATTATTACATACATATGTATAATATGGAATATATATAAAAATATATATGGTTTATTTTCGCTGTCATAATTCAATTGCTGCCAAACTGATGTTTTCCCATTAGTCTTTATACAGCATCGATTTGTGGTTTGTTGATTTTCTGATACAATGCCATACAAAAATAATAATAGATACTATACATGGGCCATAAGTTATAATACTCTATCATTCTTACGTTTTTTGGCTTCAAAAGATAGCGAGCGGCAGTTTTTGTTTTGTTTTTGTTTAGAGAAATAAACTTAATTTGTTTATTAGCGGGTGCTCATAAAACTTAAATTGTTGGCCAATTAAAATGCTGCTTTGATTTTTCCCTTGATTTTTATATACCCTATACTGAAAAATTTAATAAAATAGAAATTTTGTAGATGTCCTTATCAATTTTAAATTAGTTGTTAAACTATCCTATCAATTCTGATCCTTTATAGTCTGAGTTAAAAAAATAATTCTATATATGAGTTTGCAATGTCCATTGGATTTTGAAAATGTGTTAGGGTAGTTTTTATTCCAGTACTCCTTAAAGTTGATGGGTAATTGTTTGTTTTTATGTGAATTTGTAGTATGTATATAAGTGCATTATTACTGTTTGTGTTATAACCATGGGTGTAATTAAGATTAGTTTTTAATTTTTAGGCATATGTAATTTTCAAAGAAATTACTCATTGTTGTTGATTATTGTAAACGATTGAAGTTACGTAAAGACTATGTTATCTAAGGCTTTCTTGGGATAGGTAAAGCCATATGAACTAAAGGATTTTCCCATTAACAAGATATAGAAATAGATTTGATAAGTCGAATCAATCGCAACTGAACCGAACCTGTTGCGAGCGGTTCGATCGAGATTCAAGGCGATTGTTGCACTGATTAACACCTTAGTGACAGTTCCAGTGTCCAGTCCGAGCCATATATAGACCCACGTGGGCTGACCTAGGGACAAATTTGTCTAATTGAAAGAGACAACTTTTGTTTTTTTAGTGTTAAATAGACAAATTTATTGTTTTACAGCCAGGCATTAAATGCTTAACATTTGACAAGTCGTATAACACTTTGTAACTGCTAATTAATCGACTCATATACGAAAACCAACAAATACTTCAATATTTATATCATGTTATAGTCGATATAAACTTACATCATCAATTGATGGAAAGGGGAACTTGTTTTGACTTTGAGGTCTCTCTTGAGGGGCATGGGAAATTTCGGCACCTATCAATTAGCTGCGGCTTCGGATTATTTCATTTAATGAACACAAAAAACAATGACACCTATCAACAGGCAAGAAGTAATATTTGACACTGGATTATTAATTGAATTAACTGCTTTATACCACTTTAAAAGGGTTTTAATTTAACGCAAGCGATGCGACAATTCCGCAGAGATCAGAAAGTATCTAGATACAATCGCTTTGTCTTCTCTTCTTTTCAGTTCAATTGTTGCGTGTGACTTTTTGAGTTACTGCTGTTGACTCCAATGCGGATGCCTGACGTCAATTGGTTTGTATTATTGGCAATGGATCCCTTTGGCACTTGCTGAACTCTCGATATTTGTCGGTGCTTATATACCCACTTATATCTACAATAGCGGCGTGTTAAGTGATTAGATAAAGAACACAGCAGTTGAGTCTGTCAACGTTGCCAAGATTTCAATCATCTTGTTTCGCTTGCTTTGCCATCGAAATTAAAAGTAAGACATTCCTATGTCAATGACGCATTACATTTTTCAACAGAGAATTTCATTTTCTATCGGAGAACAACAAATGTGAATGATAAAAGATGCCAAATTCAAAGCTTCAAATAAACCAGCTTGAATGGGCTATACTGAAAACTTTAAGATACTAAACTCTTGCTCGTAAAATAAAATAAAAATAAATAAGTCATTTTAAAAACAGGATCAGAAAGTAACCTCGTTTATTTGTATTTCCATTCCATGCATCCTTGGGTTCATTGTGAGCAATTTCTTCATTGATATTGAACTGATATTGTTTTATTATTATTGACTTTCGATTTAACTGGAAGACTGAACTGTTCCGGTTCTCAAAATGTTTTGAAATCGTTAGAAATTCTTAGCGGTTTTCTGGTTCTAAAGACGTTAAACTATAAGTTAACGTCTTTCGAGTAATTTTTAACCTTAGTTTTTCCAAGGAACTAACTAGTTTTGTGCTTGGTGAACCGCTTGCATCTCCATCTTTCATACCACATCCCTCGGAGTCGCATTTGCAATTGGGATTTGAACTTGGCGACTGCCATGGGGATTTTTCTTGTTGCCAGAGAACAAGTCAGTTAAATGACAAGAGTTGGTCATTTTTTATTTTTAATTGTTCTACACAGTAATCAAAAGCAAATGGGTAGTATTGGTTTTTGTTAAAGTATGTAACAGGTCGAGTTTTTGACTTGTGACCTACTTCAAGTCTTTATAACTTTGCAAAACTATTAAATTAAATTAAATCTTCATTCAAAAAATTACAAAAATTAAAATTTTAATATAATAAAAGTAGGAAAAAATGTGTAATATGGTAGCAGGGTGTCTTCCCGTTGAGACCACTTGACTGCAGCATTTCTTGCTTGTATTCATATTTGTTTTTTGTTTCTTTTTTTGTTGTTTGCCGGCAACTGAAGCATCAGCAGCAACTGAAGCAGCAGCATCAGCATCGCCCAGTCATTAATCGAACCGATTCGAACCGCTTTGTTGCAGTTACAACTCGCTCAGCGTCGGCTGGTCTGGTTGGATGGCTTAGATGGGCTGGATGGTTGCTCGGTTGTCCAGTTCTCCAGCTCTCCAGTTGCCCGGCTGATGAGTTGCTTGGCTGGTTGTTTGCCGCGATGATTGCTTGGCTATAGCAGTTGTAGCTCTCACTCTCTCGGTGTATCTACATAGTTGTTATATTTGTTTGGCTGGCCGGCCAGTGTGACAATTAATTAAAAATTAAAAAAAGATACACAACATTTAGAATCAAATATTTAATTAGCCTAATTATATTAATTAATTAAATTAAAAAACATTTTTAGACACGGCGTTTGTGCGTGTCAGTTATCAGTATTACATGCATCTGTATATCTGTAAGCCAAATATCAAATGCTACTAAAAGCGGGTATTATTTTATATTAATTAAAATAAATTAGGGCCCTGCAAATATTTTAAATGTAGTATTTTAATTTCTTAAATTAAATTCTACTTCCTATATTTGCTAAGCGCAATAGACAGTCTTAAATTCGCTAGTAAAATACATAACTTGGAATTTAAACCAATTAAAGCTAGGTACAAGGTATTTTACAGTCGATCATATTCGACTATCGTCTTCTCCATTGTTTGTTTATTTGATGTGATTGTAATTCCAACAATTTTACAAGATTTATGCATCTCTTTATTACCTGCTGTGGTAAGAAGCAATGTCGCTTTGGCACTTTCTCGAGAACCAGTTGGAAGATCTCAAAACTGAGTGCCTTAAAAGGGTCAACTTTTATGGGTTAACGGCATTTATAATTTAAATTAATTAAAAGGTTAAACTTATGAATGTGTGATAAGAATCAAGGAATTAAAGAGCGCTTTTCTTAGCCATAAGAGACTCATTTGGGACTCTTGAATGGGGACATTGTCTGTGGCATGCATAAGTTGATAAGGTATGGTAAACTAAAAAAATCTGGTAAGGACTGGGTCACAATCAATACAAGATTGAGTAACGATTGTACATTGTATTTATATAACTATACACCTAGAGTCTCTAGTTAGGTACTACTTATCTGGTGCATCTAAAATAAAAAGAATATTGATAGATTATAACATTCGATCGCCCCAATATGGAAATGCAAGCATACACAGAAAAAAAAATGCCGTTCTAAAATCAAGTTTAAAATACTTGAATCAAGCCTGCATTTTTTAAGTATGTTTCCAGGATTAAGCTGAACAATCAAGCCAGAATCGGGATTAAAATGGGAAAATAAGCCCAAATTACTTGATTCTCTCAACCTCTCTCATTTCAACTGGTCTGGTGGCTTAGTGGTTAGAGTCGCCGACTTGTTTGAAACAGACCTGGGTTCGATTCCCACCAGTCAATTGCATTCAAACATTTTCTTCACTAAAAAAAAAAATGTTAAAAAAAAACAATAAAAAAAAATAAAATAAAAAATATTAAAAAAAAAATTAAAAAAAATTTAAAAAAAAAAAAAAAAAAAAAAAAAATTAAAAACAAAAAATTAAAAAAAAAAGCAAAAAAATAAAAAAAAAATCTTAAAAAAAGAATTTAAAAAAAAATTTAAATGTAACAAAAAACATTATTTTTTTTTAGCCTGAATTTAAGAATTTTAGGATTGAATTCGGGATTGAAAAAATCAAGTATTTCATACTTGGTTTAAGCAAATCCGGGATTACCCCACTTTTGACATCGTTTCGGATTGAATCCGGGCTAAATATCCCGGATTTTTTTTTCTGTGTATTAATCAAGCCATCAATCATCATTATTGCCAAAACGAATATTCATTTAACATGTCAATCATTGATGAATGCTTTGTATGCGAAGAGATCTAAAAATAAAATTAAAAGAATTTAAATAACAACAGAGAATTTTATCTGGGAAAACTCAGATCGAATTGAATAAATATTTATTTGTTCATCGTTCTGATTGGAAAAGGAAATGATATAATGTATGAATGAAACCCAACAATGATGAGCATGAATTGAATTGAATGGGATTCCGCTTAATCAAGAGTAAATAACCATTTATTAATGTATTTTCTTCTAATAAATATTTATTTGGCATGGCATAAATAGTTTACACATTCAAAACATTTAAAATTCTTATTCTTCTGGTTGTTAATGAATGTTCCGTTGATTCGCATTTATGCTGTTAACTTTCACACTTAATACTTATGATGTAAACATTTGATGTACGTACTTAACTTGTTCTTGTTTTAAACTTTGTTTTCTTTTTTAATGACTTTTTAAGTTTTTATTTCATTTCATTACGTTTAAGCTGTATTTAAATTTTTATTTAGTTTTTTATTTAATTGCTATATTTGTTTAAGTGTCACGTTTAAGTTGGTTTGTTTATTTGTAATCAATTCAAAGTCAGCCAGTTAATGAAAAGGTGTAGTATTAACAATAATAACATCGACAGCTGTTCTGTTCTGGGCTAAGACTCTTTTTTTTTTGTTATGAATATGTGTACAAGTTAATTGTAAAATATTCGTAGTATCTTTTTGCAGAAAAATCGGAGCTTTTAGTTTTGCGGCATATAAATATTGCCCGAAAATCGTTTATCGTTTTCAAATTCAGATTATACACCTTATATACGAGTAACAATGGGTGGGTTTTTAAAAATGATGGGTGAATGATTTCTAACAACAACTTGGAGATAAGATTTACTAAATACTAAAGCGGGCATATACATAGATAGCTAATATATATTGTAGCAGTAAGCATATTGAAAGCATTTCGACAGAGCTCAACAAATTCTTATCAAAATCTATGGAGAATCTACACAAACTTAACTGCAATTAAATAAATGCTGCTTAATAATAACAATACAATCGTACATATAAGTGTATGTAAATATATATAATATATATGTAAATATCTGTTGCATCTGTTTTAAATATTACTGGGATTAGCGACAGCTTTTGATTATGTTAGCTAAGATAGTTGGGAGTAAGTTTAAAAAATATAATAAATATTTTTAAGCAAGAAAATAAACAAATGTTAAATACCCCTGCAGATATTTTCTATAGGAAATATATGATCTTTCTATCCGTTACTGTTACAGAAAATTAAATTTATTTATAGTTTTACAATCGTTTATCTATCAGAAGTTGATTTTTAAACTCAATTTGAATGCAAGCGTATAAAAATTAAATATTAAAGGGAATTTTTGGAACAATACAGTCTGATCTGACTATAAGTGGACTCCCTGTGCGACGTCTTAATCCCAACAAATGAATGGTATTCAATATTTAGGTATAAATTCTCATTGGCTTGTAAATCCTCAGGTATTGAGCATGGATACACCGATGTACATACATATATGATATAATATATGTTTGTTTGTTTGTTTGTTATATTACTAATACTAGCTTTGGCATTAAAAATGTTAACTTAAACGACCAAATGTGATACATCGCTGGTGTAGCCGGGCGAGTAACGTGGTGGCAATTGATTCTGTTGTGGGCGCGTCTTGCCCAGGCCCAGTGGAGGTGGCGCCAACCCCGATTTGCCCAGCTCATAAGGCCGACGAATGCGCAGCACATCGGCCGCATCTCCGGGCCAGGCCCGTTCCGGTCCCAGACGCTGGCCCAGACGTGGATAGCGTCGCTTGTCCACCGCAAGGCTGATGGTGCCCGGTGCATGGGTGGCCATCAGACCCACATTATACTGCCGTTGCATGGCCAACGAGGCGCGTATAGTCTTCCGTTTCTGCCAATGGAAATACAAGATATTTATGTTTTATATCTTAAGTATTTAATCCTGCTGCAGTTACCTCAATGGTGCCGCGCCATTTGTCGGCTGCGTGTCGTGCAATGTCCAAGCGCTTTTGCTTCTTCACCTGATGCTTCTTGTAGATCACCTCGATGATGATGAGACCCACGCCTCCGGCAATTCCAACTCCTACCAGTATAAAAACCCCTGCCATGTTCTTCAGTCCCAGCGTGTTGGGCGTCTTCTCAAACAGCTCGCAGTTTTGCGTCACTTGGCCATGGAAGATCCACTGCTTATCCAATTTCTCCATGAAACCACCTGTAATTGGATTTGGATAGGAATAAATATAAAAGTCAAATAAGAATAGAAAAAAATGTATAATTTTGCCAAAACTGCAATTACTACTACAATTTTTAAAAAATATCATGCACAAAATAAAGAAAATAAACATAAATTATTCATTGTATTGTAAATTTAAAACAAAAAAAATTATTTAAAAAATATATTTATTTTTGAGATACGATTGCATTTTTTTTTATCAAAACTCAATAATGACAGCTTTTGAATACATTGTATAATAAAATATATACATTTTTTTTAAAATTAACATTGATTATAAAAAATGTTAGTTTATCAAGATTCTTTTGACCTTCAAAACCGAGAAAAATAAAGAAAAAAAAGTGTCTAAAATGCGAACTACTTGGACAAAAGCAGCGGTGGGCACGCAGTGGCTCCGGGAGCAACGGCTGCACCCAACTTAGGTAGACTCTAATAGGGTTGTTGTTGATGTTGTTGATTGTTGTAGTGCTCCCGAATTCCGATTTCGTGCCCACCGCTGGACTAAAGAATGGAAATTTTCTCTTCATATTTTTAATTGAATTTAACTTACTTTCATGGAACTCGAGTATGGCTAGCGTTACGGCATCTGTCCAGGGCGAACCCTTCTGCAGTCCGATGCCATATCCACTGCGACCAAATAACTCGCCAGCTGTGACCAGCTCACAGTCCTTGGAAGCCTCATACTCCAGGCGGGATGAGTCCCAAATAAAGGCCATTAATTTGCTGTAAGTAAAAATGCAAATCTATTAAAATTGATATGGAAAAAGGAATTCAGATAAATAAGAAATATGGAGGAAAGTTTAAAGAAAACATTCAGAGGTTAAGAGGGGACAATACAATAACGATTACGATAACTACGGCTACTAGAGAGAGATAGAGAGAGAGAGCGAGAGAGATAGAAAGAGACAGGTTGAATTGAGTGGAAAGTGAGAGTTGAAATTGTAGTTGTTGTTGTAGTTGAAGGTAGAGTTGTTGTTGTAGGTTGTAGGTGCCAAATTCATGCGACTAGATTTCAGCTAGTTTTCAACTAGAGAACGTTCTTCAACTCGCTGTCAAGTTACCCCTTCTTCACATCCTGAATGGCCTGCTCGGCGGTCAGATAGTTGTTGGACTCCATGGTGCGATACATGTTGGATAGCTCCACCTGACGCCGGAAATACATGTCCACCGATGAGCCCTTGACCGTGGCACAGGTGAGATTCTCCATAGTGTTGCGGAGTCGAGCATCGTTGATGCCACTGAGCTTCGTCTTGGGCCGTTCCAGCACGAGGAAGGCAGCCAGGTTGGCAGTGTAGGAGGCAACGATGATCATGGCAAAGCCAGCCCAGACCATGCCCAGGACACGGGCAGAGAAGCTCCGCGGAGTGCCCTCACCAATGCCGCTATTGAGCAGAACTCCCCAGGCGAACCACACGGCCGAGCTGAGATTCAATGCCTTCTCCTCGTTGCTGTCCGAATGCGATAGCCTGAAGCGTCCAAACGGCGAAAATCTAAGTGGTCAAATTGGATAAATCAAAGAGTTAGTTAAACGTATACTCAGTTGACCACTAAATGCAACCATGGTGGGGGAGTTATTGAAACTAGAGGATGTTCGCATTGCTCGCTGCCTTTCAACCGCCAAATGCAACGAGCTGAGTCAACAAATCATTCCTCCAAATGTGGGTATGTGTCTCGAATGGGATTAGGTGAAGTGGGAAAGGGGGGAAGGGGATTACGCACCTGTCCAGCAGATAGAGCACGAGCGCCACAACATGAACCGACACCATTACCAAGATCCATAGCGTGTTACTAAATGGCTGCAAGAAAGACACAAGAGTACTCGATCGTGACGGTTTCTTCTCGAGTATTGTAATGCCTTGGTATTTGAATGGTTTCGAGAATTCAATGTACTCGGCACGCTCCGGATTTATGGTTAGTGGTGCAACGATCATGCTGAAAAGAAACAGAAAGTTATATTCTCATTAGAAAATGTATACAATATATTTTCGAAATAATACTCAATGTGGCAGATCTTACTCGGCACGTTCATTGACCAGTTCGCCAATCAAACCCGTCCACTCTTTCCTCAAGGTCATCGCTCCTGTGGTGTTACGCAACAAATAGTGTCCGAATTGGCCATCTGGTGACAGGGCCAAGTCATAGGTGAAGTTAATGCGCTTCGACAGCTCAATCAGCAAGTCAATGCAGTAACCCCGACAGCAAAACTCATTGGCTAAAGTGGAAGAAAGGTGTCAAATATTGTTTAATTTTTCAGTTCGGAATTGTCATAATTTACTTGAGGCATCGCTGGCATTGAAGAGCGGACAAGGACGTTCATCCGGCTCGCAACGGAACTCATCGTCGCCCATGCGTCTCACGTAAACAAAGGGCTTCTCCTCAATGGTGAGCACCTTGAGATGTGTGGGAATCATAATCCCCTCCGGCTTACGCTTCTGTTTGCCTCCCCAAATGATCTCGCTGTCATTAATCCTCATGCGCATTTTGCCTTTCAACTATATTAAAGGGGGAATAGAGAAAGTTTTAGTTGACTAAAGATTAGTTATAAGGTTCAAGGCTGCAAAACGCTTTATTTTTTAGTTATTTTCAACTGTGAGCAATTCTATTAATTTATTTATTTATTGATTACAAACTATTGGTTTAAATTTCAGACTTAAAAACTTATATTCTGCTCGAACAAAAAAAAAGAGCCAAGAGCAAATGATTTTTAGATACAGAGAATTTATCATGATTATAAAAATACAAATAGCAAACCAAAAACTTGTTTTGAAATCTCGAAATTTTTGGATATATTAGATTTTATTTGCTCAAAAATCTTAGGTTTTTTTGATTTATTAGATTTTATACTTATGTACTTACAGTATCATAGCTGAACTTGCCCACAACATGTTGTTCCTGGCGTTCCCTTATGTTAATCACATCGTAGCCCGCATAGATGCGATCTCCATTGTCATCGAAAGCAACTTGACCCGTTTCGCCCGTAATATTTCTACTCTTCAGGTACTGAAAGAGACGTTTCCCTAATGTCCACATTAGATAATGATTTCATATTAAATATTTAAATAGTTTTTTAAGCTCACCTGATTCCCAGTTGACTGCCGAATCGCCACAGTCCTTGGGCGCCTCGGCAATTGTCTCATTTGAAATCATTTCCTTAATAGCCGATGCCAGCACATAAACGCTATCCTGCAAGGGCCATCGTATCATTCATAATTAAAGTGCCGTCAGTTCACACTACACTTACCCTAATGTGTCCCTTGTCGCCGTGGGCGTGCTCCAGCTGCAGGCCGAGCACTCCGTCCGGCGTATTGTTCGCATGCAGCGCCTGCTCCGTCACAATCCACACATGTCCCTCGCCAGTCATGTTGTACTCACCAGCATCGCGGAATATCACTTGAGCATCCTCAGTGCTGTGAACAAAAACAGAGTACAGAATACAGAATACACACAACAATGACTCGCGTTAATACATCATTCATGTTTGGGGACTCGACACAATGGCCATGCCAAGTAATAAGCCTTGAGCAGCATTCAGTCTTTTATAAATGCATTAAATTGTGGACAGCTTATATATAATTTTTATGAGAAGGAGTTTCTTTTCCTTGGCCCTTGACAGCGTTGCGGGCTGGCTTTTAGAATTGTCTACGTGCGTGTTTATATTTCTATTAATTACATACTATATGTAAGTGAAAGTTCCTTAACATATTATGAGGGTTGACTATAAGAAGATGTCTAATAAATTGAGTATAGCCTTCTTTTTTATTTAAATTCATTATATTTGGATACATTTTCATTATTTTTATAATAAATATATTTTTCAGTTCTTCAGATAAATAATTTTTTGGACTGCAAGTGAAATTATTTCATATTATAATCTGTATTCAAATAAATGGTATATGGTCCAATAAAACTAATAAAATACTATAGCGAACGTCAAAGTAAATACAAAATCCATCAGAAGTTAAATTAGGAATTTCAAAACACACGGCTATTTAAGTCTAGCACAATCTCTTATTGCGAATTTACCATAGCATACTTATAGGAGACGTATGTTTTTATACATTTTCCGCTTCAGTTTATACATACCTGGCATACATAAGATAAACCCTGGACTGTGACGTCTTCATGTCTATTAAATGTTCCGTAAAACTCTCCAATTTCGGCTCAAATTCAACAATCAACTCGACGGTGGCCCGAACATCGACATCATCGTAGTAGGTCTGTGAGGTGGTCTGGAAGCGACCCAAAATGGCGCGTCCGTCCGTATCGGAACTGTGAATGATGATTACCTGTCGAAGGCAATGTGACAATACCATTTCCAATTTCAATTCGATAAAGTCAACAAGTCATAATTCAGTGGCATTTGCATTAAATTTACCTTGGTGTACAGAAAGTGACTGAGCATTTCGAGCCAAACATCAGCCTGGTGATAATAGGGAGGCACTGTGCGCAGGAAAGAGACGTGTATATTCTTGTCGGAGAAGGCCGCATCTCGGGAGGATATGCCAATAACGGGAATGGAATAGAAACCGCTTGTATAGCTCACAGCTGCCGGCGACAAATCGCCTGAGGTTTGTTCATGCGAAACGACAACCGCGTAGACCTGAAAAACGACGACACAAAATCAATGGAAATGAGCAATGAGGGAAAAGGTAATGGGCGAAAGGGGGCAAAAGACAACACAGGCGAAAGGGGAAAATCGGCAGACAAGCGGAAGTGTAAATCGAATTGGGCGTCGCCAGGATCTACAATTGAGTGCCAGAATGTATGTGCATCATTTGTTGGCAGAACCTGACGCCAGTGTGAATTGACACTGATGCCATCTCCTGGGTGTGTGTAATGAAAGGTTAAAAATGGCCACATCTTGGCTGACAAATGATAAATGGCAATTGTGTTGCTCCAAATTGATTCGAATGCTGCACAGGCTGAGTTATGAGCTAGGCAATGCTTTGATTAATGAGCCCTGAGGACATTATCGTTAAGGAACTCAACTTGACGAACTTAACGAAGCATTTTTGAGCTTGTTTGTGCCTTATATAACACTGGAAAAAAAGGAAGTCTTACGTCACGTATTTGAATAAGAAATTCATAACCATGACTATATGTATATTAAATCTAACAACGTTTACTTTGCTCGGATTTACTCAATATGTCTCTGAGCAATGCGGCGACTGTCTACTGGACTATGTATGTATGATATGCACGACCGAATTACCGCTTGTCATCGAGTCATTTCCGAATCATTTCCTTTTAAATTACTCGTATTAAAATGAAGACCCAGCACGACTGAAACCACAAATGGAACAGGCGCACACAGCACTGGAAATTAAGTCATAATTGCATTTGCATTGCCAGCTGAGCCGAGAGGAAGGCAACAATATTGGTTATTCTCGTTACTTTTGGTACTTACGCGTTTTTCAATGAGCTTGTCGCACACATTAAACACAGTTTTAATAGGATTCTTGTCCATGCGTATTGTCTTATCATAGTAGGTTACCTTGCGCGGCACATATTGCTGATCGAAATTGAGATGCTGCAAGGCGTAAGGAAAATGGAAAATGGAAAACTCATTGTCAATTGGCAAATCCAGTTAAAAGAAATAAGTTTATTATTCGCTTACCGCTATTATTGTTGCAAAGTGCTGCTCGCTCTCGGAATTGCTCAATACGCCGCCTATATTGTATGTCGAGGGATTATCTGAAGCTGTATGCCTTTGTGCCCCAATCGGCGGCAGCACACTAACAATAGCTGCCGCAGACAAAAGCCAGCGATAAACAATTGCTGCAGCCATATTGCTGCAGGGGGATTTTTATTTACAAACTTTGGGGAAATGTTAACTGTGTGCGACAATTTCTGTAGCTTCCTCCGCGTGTATTATGCTCTGGGCATTTTCTGCAATTACAATTTTGAATGGTAAATGCTTTAAATTGTATTTAATATTTTTGTATTTGTTTTAAATTGCCCGCCAAACTTTTTTGGTGCTGCCATAACTGATCGAGAATGTGTGCGGTGTTGCCCCACCTATCAATTCAAGTTATCATATGCAGTGCTGCCAACCTTTAATAAAAAAAAGCTGTTTTTAAAAAACAAAGCTGAAAATATAAAAAAAAAAAGCGCAGCATTCCCGCAATTCCCAAATATTTCACGGGAAAAAAGCTAAATTGGCAGCACTGATCATATGTTTATATTGTGTCCAGCATTGCCAGACCTTTGCAAAGCTTAACGATCATATGTTTTTGACACTTGTTGCTCGCTTGCTGTGTTCAGTCTTCGATGTTGTCGCGTGTCGCTTTGCCGCGGTTTTTCTTATCGCGCAACTACGCTACGCAAGCAAAATTAGAAATTAATCGCATTTTAAAATCGCATTTTATTACCATTTAAGCTGTTAATTTGTGTTTTAAATTACTGCAAAAGTGTATGGCCTTGCAAAAGGTTCAAGTGCCAACATTGGCGTGATCGAAAATATGCATGGAAATGTGTGAAAATTTTAATTGAAAATTGACCATTGTTTGCGCATTTTGTTTGCTTGCGTCGTCGCTGACGCTGACGTCGCCTTCATTGTTTTGTCTCTGCTACGGCGCGGCGCTTAGCTGAGTGTCTCGAAAAGTTGTCTTTTGGCATTGTTGTTGTTGTTGTTGTTGTTCCTGCAATCGGTGGGTGCGGGGGCGTAATTGTTAACGTTGCTTAGCGGGTACATTTTGTATCACCGTCTTCTGTTGCTTTTTACGCGGATTTGTTGTCGCGTGTGTTTTGTGTGTGAGTGTGTTATTTTTTTTGCGTTAGCTTATTGACAGCGACAGCAAGAGCAGCGACAGCGACACCAACAGCGCTGCAGCGTCGCTGCCTTTGGCGCTGCTCAAACATTGTTATTGTTTTTATTGTATACGGTCGCCGTTTTTGTTTCTGTTTCTGCTTCTGCTTCCCCTTTACGCTTTTTGTGGTTAAGTGCGCGTACTCAAGGTGAAAAATATATTGAGTTCTTTCAAGTGCCTTTTCGAGTGTATCTATGAGTGTGCGCCCATAAAAATTAATTTGCAATAAAATTATTCGATTTACGATCAGTGCTAGTGCTCCCATATACATATAATATGTATAAATATATCTGTGATTGATCTGATGATTCAGTTACAAATCGAAAAATGTGAATATATATGTATCTCTGCAACGAAATCTCTGAAGCGCTCAATTGTCTAGATTACCCAGTACGAGTAAACGCTGATATTGTAAGTACATAACGACAATTTACTCAATTTGCTTTACATTCAACACACACACACACCTACATACATGGATACATATGCTTGTGTGTATATACGGTCCCTATAAAAACCCGTTCCACCTGTTGGTCGCCTCAGCTGGGCTCATTACACGCCCAGACAGTCTTGCATGTTTTATGGGCATTCAGAAAAGGGCTTGCTGCACTCTTAACCAGGTCAACGCGAAAGTCGCTTATAACGGTACAATAGCAGTGGGACTAATTGCTAAAATCAAGCTCTCTTTTATGTTGAATAATTGAAGATAAATCGCAATAAAACAGAAAAGATTCCAACCTTTTCGTTGCCTATTCAGAATCAATTACAAACACTCCAGCAAAAACAACAACACAAACGAACTCTCGCACTCTCACTTTGTAGCAGACAGACGCGTGCTTAATTAAGCGCCGCATTGATGCCTAGCAGGCAGGCAGGCAGGCCGACAGAGTGAGATAGAGAAAAAGAGAGCGCGGGCGAAAGAGCTTTTTGTATTTATGTATGTGAAGAGGCCGCTGTCACAGAGCGAAGCTTGTTCATAGTTGCTGCAGTTGTTGAGTGGGGTGGGCAGATGGCGCCACATGCAAGATGCGACAGCCGCGTTGCATTCATCTTTTATTATTATTTTTTCATTTTTTAGCGCGAGCAAGTCGCCAACATTTTTACGCGCATCGCAGTTTTTTTTAACAGCACCCACTTACACACACGTGCACAAATACACACAGAGATTCGTAAAACACATGTGCACACACACACATGCAACAAACTGCCGATGACGACTCAATTAAACTTTCAGCGAGAATCAATGACTGAGCCAACGAGAGCACTTCGAGTTATGCATGGAACTCACACACACACACACATGTACTCACACACGAACACATGCTCATACCATGTAATAAGTGATTTTTATGTGCGTGTAAATATGTACATGTGAATGTAAGTATTTACATAGTTATGTGCATAATTTGCAGATCAATTGAGCGTCAACAAAAATGCCTTTGCCGAAATGAGATGAGATTGTCGGCTTGCAGTATTTCAATAAGCTCAATTAACATAAATAGTTAAACGACAATTTATCTTATAAATAAAAGATGCGTGTACAATTTTCTTAACTCGCATTGAATTCGAACTGAAACTGAAATTGGAACTGGAAACGGCACAATTAAGTGCCCTTCAGAGCAATTAGTGGGCAAATCATCTGATTCCAATAAGAGTGTAATTGTGCATACTCATCGGGAATTATTATAGAAAATTATTAAGCAATTTGCATAAATATGATTGCCTATTTTTCAATGTAATGAATCAATTACAAACTGATTTCTTTCGAAAATTAGTAAAGTGGGAGCAAGAAAAAAGTTCCCTAGATTCAGAGGAAAAATAATATTTTACAAAATCAGCTAATTTAAATGCCTAACTTTTAGAGTTACATTGTTCGAAAATTCAGTTACAAATGAACTTCCATTAACTTGAAGCTCTATAACTCGAAATTCTCTCTAAATGAGTGGCAGTTAAATTAATAATAATAGCCTTAGAAAAATAACTCTATAAGTCGAATATCTCCATAACTCAAACCTCTTCTTTGGATAATGATGATTCGAGTTAGGGGAGGTTCGACTGTATTTTGTTCTGAAGTACATTGAATTTGAAGTCTAGAATTAACGTTTACTGAGCTGAGATCAGAGAACTTGAACGTCAAGTTCAGTTCCTCTGTATTCTATATTTGGTATATCTATTGGATGAATGCATTTCCTTCATAAATTTGCATTATTTTTGCTTCTTATTAATGTGCTATAAATAGCTGATTAGCCATACGCAACTGCTGTATGGATTCAACACACACTTTCCCGCCCCCGCTTCCCCAATGACTCTGACTCACATACCAAGTATATCCCCGTATTACCAGACATTGATTCTCATTTCAAAAACCTCTTTCTTCCACTCACTCTCTCTCTCTCTCTCTATCTTTCTTTCTCTATCATTCACTTTGAGTACTTGTTGTTTATGTGTAGCTTTTGTTGTGATGCCTTCACATGGCGAACGTGCTATGGCTTACATTTTGTTTAATTGGTATTTTGTTGTATTTTTTGTACCGTTGTGTTGTTGTGATATTAGTGCCATGTGTGGGTAGCGTTTTTTGAACCTGATTGAAACTGGCAGCAGCGGACAGCGGCGGCTTTTATGTAATTCAAACTGACATGCAGATACATGCCATATTTATATACACAAAACAATGTATATAAACAAACATACATTTGTTTGTGCACAAATGTACGTACTTGTATCATACAGGGTGGCAGCAAAAAATGCAACTTTTATGACACATTTCTGTCATATAAGGATATCAGAATTTTATCAAAAATATATATTAAAATATCAGCCTTTATCTTATTTTTCCATGTTAAAAAATTTGTTTTAGTTAGTCAATGTAAATGTAAATCGAGAGATCCCATTGCATTTTGAACAATATTTTAAAGATTATGCCCTAAAGAAGATGGACTATAAAATATACCTTAAGCATTGATAATAATTAAAAAATTGCAGATATATTTTCTATCACATCTGTATTTTTACCTAATCACCCTGTACAATCAATTGATTTGATGATGAATCGTTGTCAATTACAATTTGTGCCATTTATTTATAAAACTTTAATAATTGTTGATATTGCCCGCCTGATTGGGAGATTCAATTGAAATCGAGAACGAAGAGTATCCGCAAACAGGTGCACAGTTCAAATCAATTGACTTGAATGCACGTTTTGCGGGTTAACTTAACCCTCTAAACTCATCTCTGGCTAACTGGGCTGGCGGATGCAATCAAATTGGCAGGATATCCATGAGCTCATGCTCAACACAAACAGGATGTGCTGCACAAATTTTGGTCCTTTCATATAATGTGTAATTGAATTTACCAAAAATAAACGTCAATTGTTTTATGGTGCACAAGGGCGGCCCCCAAAACGAGGGATAACCTGGCTAAAAGGAGTCCCAGAGTGTCGCACAGACAAAAGCTTCCATCAATGCCTAAAAAGTTTGAAATTCAGGCTCTTTGCTCCTGTTGCTTTAACCTTTGTCGCCTTTCATTGTGCGTTTGGTTTAGTTGGAAAGCTGCCTAAGCCAATAAAGAAGCAAAGGACAACGACAAGAAGCAACCGAAGGACGATTTGCTAAAGCGTTTGCCTTTGAGCCAAGGGATATGTGTGTTAAAAGAAACTTAGCTTTCATATACACAATATATTTCTGATCTTTTGGAATTACCAACTTTTGATTGGTTCGAGTAGACAACGCCTTTGTGAAGTTAGAGAGTAGTTTTTAAAGGGTATTCCCTGGCAGTTGATTTGTGAGGGTATTTTAGGTTCAGAGACAGCAACAATAGCTTTTTTAAAAGGCTACTTTTCTTTTCGAAATATTCACACACGAATTGTCAGACATATGTTGCTTGTATCCGCTGCGCTCCATTGAATTGAGTGAATCCTTAAGCTGTTTATTGGCAGGACGAACGACCGATGTCGCTTTACATGCCACAGGAGACACATGGCTTAAAATATTGCACAGTCGTGTAAGTTCTTTTATGGGCGAAACTTTTAAAAACTACTTTCATGATGAAGTGTTGCAATGCGAAAAGTATTTTTAATTTAAGTTAAATATTTAAAAGGACTTTTGGGATGAATAAATTGTCTTGGAGGAAGGAATGTAATGCACTTTTAGAAAGTTCTTAAATTCGAAGTTTAATTTAAGTTAAAGTTCATTATTGAAAAGGGTGAAAACCGAGATGTGTTGCATGTACTTCGAATTCCTGCCTGGAAAATGAAAGGCATCTCTATCTGTGATAGCAGCCACGCCTTTAAAAAATAGCCTGGGAAATTGCAAACCAATATTTGTTTGCTGTATTTACTTTTCACATAAATCGCCGCTTAATATGCGTCCCATATATATTTGTCGTACATTTCTTTTGTGTTGCGACCGAGACTTGGCTTTAATCAAATTATATTGGCTCTATGTACGTACCTATGTGTGAGTGTGTGTTTGTTTGTAGTATCTGTGTGAGTGTATGTTTGTATGTGTTTGTAGGCACAGAGGGTCGGTCGCCTTAAGTTATGCAAACACTTTTGTATGTGTGCCACTCCTACGGGATGCTTTGCTTTCTCTATTCCTTTTGCTGTCGCACACACACACACATTCACATCCCTTGCAAACACAGACACACACACACGCACAAACATAGAACTTTTATGCTACTTGGCCAGAGTTGAAATTTTTGGCCAACTTTGTCAACTTTCACTGTTTAATTTTGTGTTGAAAGCAAATAAATTTTAATTTCGCTTGTTCCATTATTTTGTTTGTTGTTTTCTCGGTTTTCAAACAAGTTTGTAAAAACAGATGAAGCTTTTCATTGTATCAACAATGGTTTCACATACACAACGGCCAATGATACTGACAGTTTCCACTCCGCGGGCTGCTCAGTCAATAGCTTATACGCACCGTCGCTACCGCTGCCTCTGCCTGCGTCGCTGCCTTCGGCCCTTTCAGTTGGACGCTGTTTGTCACAACTTTGCGCCTTGCGAGACGCTTTGCTACTGAATATCCCTTTAGGAGAGCAAACTTTTTGCCTGTGCTTTTCAAGCTTTCGCGTTGCCAAATAGCTTTCGCGCGGCAGCTTTTGCAAGCTTCACCAAAGCTGCGTTACGCCTGCGCTTTGTGAATGTAAACAATAGTTTGCCTTTTGTTTTTCACACCTTGCGCTTTGTTGTTTTCATTCGTCGCTCAGCTGATTTTCGCCAACTCACGTGCGTTCATCAGCATCGCAGTCGCCGTCGCCGTTGCCGTCGCTGTCAGTGTCGCTGTCGCTGCCGCAGTCAACGTCAACGTCAATTGGCCACTTGTAGCGCTTTGTTGTTGTTATTGTGCGCTTCGTGATTTTGCGGTCGTCGCACGCATGTGAATATTATCAGAGAGTTTATTCATAGTTGATTAGTTAGTGTGGGTGACTAACGTGTTAAGTGCTTTAAATTTTGTTTCAAATTGATTGGTTTTTAATTTGCATGTTTTGTATAATTTGTCAAATTAGATTAGTGAGATGACAGACCGATAAGAAAGCTCTTCCTTATGCATACAGGTCAATCAATGTCACTTACTATAAGTATAAAAAGCTATATAATTAAAAATAATATAAAATGTTATTAAATATCATTAAATTAAAAAAAAAAATTTTCCTTAAAAAAATAGTTTTTATTTTGTTTTTACATATCATATTTTGTCAAAACATTCACTTGTCTAACATTTTACAAGTCTTATTCGATTTTAAGTAGTGCTTTTTTTGTACCTTTTAGGCAACTTCTACTGTATGTTATAAAGTGCACAAAGTTATAAAACTAACCTTCAAAGTTCAAGCCTTGAACTAGAATATTTATGTAGCAAACTTAAGTGTACTCTTATGAGTTTCTAGTGCTTGGCTAATCTTTGCACTCAGTTATTCCACAAGGAACACTTGAGAACTGGCAACAGACTCAAAATAGAAGAATAGAGAAAAGTCTAACAATGAGGCACAGGTCTTGAGTTAATCGTGACCCTGATCCGGAAAATGCAATTGCATTTTCAGTGAGCATGCAAAGTCATTCATCGGCTTAGTCAAAACTTGCCTGAAATTAAATCAAATTTGCACACGCGTCAGCATCAGAGTCAAAATTCACTCAAGCGAAAGCAAGAGGCAAAACTAATGCACAACTAAGAAAGCTAATTTGCAGCGCTGATGCGTAAAGCAACGCAGCGGGAGAGAGAGGCGCGAAGAGAGAGGAACAAATGCCGACATCAAACATACATGAATGAAAGCAAAAGTTATGTGTGCGAAACGCTTCAAACCAAAAAGACAAGCAAAGCAACAACAACCATAACAACAACAACCAATCAAAAAGCACTCAAAAAGCTACACCCACAACATGAAACTACTGACTTACATTTGGCAAAGCTTTTCAGCGTTTGCCTGAGCTTTTCCAGCCAGCGACTCAACGCTTGAGCTTTTCCAGCATTCTCAATTGAGCGCTGGCCATTTGTGGGTCGCCCTCGTCTGTCTCGGACGTCTCCGCGTTGAAAACGTTTGTCGCTTTTTGCGGTCGCGCCGTGAAGCATCCGAAAAGGAGAAAAATTTAAATAGCTAGCTAAAAAATCATCAATTATTTATGAGCGTTGCTTATTTATTCTAATCCACGGAAAGTCCATTGCGAAAAATAAATCGACAACAAAACGAATACAAAAACAAAAGAAACAAAAAGACTCAACAATTTTTTCTGTGCCGCGATTTGTTTACATCTGAACAATTTTGTGAAGATATTTTGTAAGTGTTGTGGCTTTTGCTTTTCGGATATTTCTATTTCTTCTCTCATGCTGTAGGAGCATGAAAATGTACACCTGGCAAATAGAGTCAAGTGAGCTCTGTGTATGTGTGTGTGTATATGTGTGTGTGTAGCATCCGTTGACTAAAAAAAATATAGGCAAAATATCTTGTGCTCGGTATGTGTATACTTGCTCCTTTACACACATACACGTACATATGCTAAAATGTGTGGGAGTGTAAATGTGTGTGTTTGTATTCGTGTGATTTGAATTGCTTGTTAATTAATTTTTATGCAATTTTCAATAAATTTCTATTTAATTGTCCAACAGCTGTGCACGATAATATTAAACAATGTGAGGGAGAGATAAAAAAGAGATAGAGAGAGACAGACAGAGTCGAGTGGGAGTGAGAAATACGTAACTATTTGTATATTATTTATTTTGATAAGAAATTAATGCACATTTCATGGCTGTGAACTGATTTAATCGTATACGGCGCCGTGGAAAAGCATGTGAAAATTGTATGAGTATGTGGAATGAATGAATATATGAATAAGTGAGTGAGTGAGTGAATGATGCGCCTCAACAGCTGACACATTGACACGATTTAAACTCACATTTTTTGCAAATACAATACAAACACACATTCCCGTTAGCCAACAGGCACAACGTGTTCATTTCAATATCCTGCCCCATGCCACATACAGCATCATCATCATTTGTGCCCCCGGAGCACTCACATTTCACGTGTGACTGACATGAAAACTTTTGTTTGCTCCCTTCCCTCGTCGTCGGAATTTATTGAATTCCTCTTTCGTTTCCATCTCCCTCCCTGTGGGGAGGATGTGTGCACATAAATATGAAATTTAAATATCCTCTTTGAAGAGGCAGCCAACCAAATTGATGGAAAGCTTTTGACAAGAGATTTATGCTAATTAGCTTTGTTGGTTTGTCCCTAGCGAAAACTTCCTGGAATTTTGACATGCATATTTTACAAAAATTGGTTCAGAGCTAATTTCGAACAGTTAATCTGTTGCCAATTATTTGTCTAAGCAGTCCATAGTTAAGCTCTTCTTCGAGCTCATTAGTATGCGAGAGTTGTAGCTGCCACCCACAAGACGATTCGACATAATAAATTATATCAAATATTCCAAGTATTTCCCCATTAGACACCACATTTGGGGCAGCGGCTACAATCAATCGTACAAATCAGTCGGTGACTGACCGAAAACCAAAATAAACCCCTGTTTAATAGCAAATATATCAACAAATAGATTCCGGAATTTTCATGTATTTTATTGATTTGTTTATCCTGTAATCAGCGGGTAAGGGAATGTTAATTTACTAGTAGAATGCAACAGTTTAAAAAATTTCTAAAATACGTATTCAGACTGAAAAGATCAAAAATAGAAATTAAAGAAATAAAATATTAAGTTAAACTAACTATAGGGTATTTTTACGTCAGGCAAACTCACTTAAACCCTTGACACTTGTTTGTTATGCTTCAGGAAATGTTTACCTTTCAGTTTGAACTTGTAATTAGCGAGATACTTGCAAATGCCTGATATTTATTAAGGGGAATTCTTGCGCGTCAGAGCGTCGATAAATAGATAAAAACTAATAAATTCATTTTATATGGTTTTTGACTTCGTGAAATATAGAAAATCCCCCTTTGAAGCGCACCCACATAGCCAAAAAGATTTACATTTGCCATAAACCATTGTGCTTAAAATCAATGTGCCAAACAATGGAAACCATTTCTTGCTTTCGCCTTTTCATTATTCGTAATGCAGCCATTATCAATGGACAATAGCAACAAATCATAAATATAAAAAGCATGTCGTTGAAATACAACTGAAAATCGTTAAAACAAATGACAACTTGTCAAGTTCCAAATGCGAAACTGTACATTTCAACAGTCCAACCCCTACAATAAGGGTCCTTGAAGTTCTGAGTACAAGACATGATGTAGATAGTATCTACTAGATACATATTTAGGAACTGGAAAGTCAAGAAGGAGAAGCTGAAACATTGGTACTCTATTTGTATGATAAGTTTCCTGTTGAAAATAAAAAATAAAATTAATGCAGATGAGTTGTCAAAAGAAGGACAAAAGTCTGTTAAATTTAATCAGTTGTTAAATTACATGTTAGCTCAGACTGCAACATGAGAAAATCATTCTAAATTGATTAATTCGTATAGGGGAAATAAATGTATGTATATTGTTATCTATTGAACATCGAGAGTTCCAAAATAAATAGGGTATATCTAAACAATCCATGTGTGACCATATTGGGGTAACGGGAAAACTTTTGTTTTCGTTGCGATTGATGAATAATTTATCTGTCGACACGCCTCAAAAAAAAGTCGAGCACCGTTGCGTATACGCACTGTGGGTCAATGGCAGTAAAGCTCTCCTGATAATGTTGCGATAACTCGGAAACTAATTATAGCCGAGTTATGGCGGTTATGTAATATAATTAGAACTGAACACATGTGATTTCTAATGCCAGCATTATGTTGTTATTAATACGATTATTACATATTTTTCTTTTTTCTTTACAGGACACAACAGAATAGAACAACGAGGACAACGACAAATCTGTGCAATTAACTCGTATAACCGACCGCAAACAGAACAATAGCAAATAACAGCAGGCCCAGAGGGGGCTAACCCCGCCCATCAATACACACACACCCGTACATCACACACACATACAAGGATACATCACGCACTAGAGACTAGCATACGTTATTACCAAGTGTCCGCCGCACTCGCCATCCCTTCAACATGGGCGACAATATAATTGGCTCGGCGAGTTTCCTTCACTTGGGCGACATTGTTTCGCTCTATGCGGAGGGCAGTGTTTGCGGTTTCTTGAGCACACTCGGGTGAGTACCATTCGTAACACACTTGTCGACTCACTAGCACTCATAACCCATGGAGGACTCATGCTCGTACATTCAGAATTCTATGACACTGCAATTGACAGACTTCTGAGCACTTGGCCAACTGTTGCATGATGCCTCACGGCAAACTCGCGGAAGTAACTTTCGCCCTTACGGCCTCTTGAAATTAAGTATTCTAGATAGCAAGAAGTACTAAAATGTAATTAATAAATATAAATGGTTGGCAGACAGCAGAAGGCAATAATCAGATTTATATTCATTTTTAAAACCTTCCATAACTTGGCTGACTCTTAAATGTACTCTTTGATGTAGAAAAGAAAATAAGCGAAAAATTGGAACAATGTTTTTATTTATATTTTTATTTAGCTAAATACATTTTTATTGTTTCTTTAATGTGAAATAATAAAAATCAAAATAATTAAATCATCTTTAATAATTTTCTTCTACAATTACCGAATCTCAATGATATCATATAATATGTATTAGAATCAGTTATAGATAGTTCGCAAATTACTTATAATCAGGGATTAAAACCGAAACGAATATCGGTTTCAGTTACGGTTTCGGTAATGTTCGGATTTAGGTTTTCGGTTATAGGTTATGCAAAATCTTTGAATAAAGGTTTCGTAACGGTGAACCGGTTTTCGTGTGTATCGGTTTTGAAATACCGGTATGGTTTCGGTTCACAAAAAAAAAAAAATTCTTTGTAAAAATATATATTACATTTCCACAGAAAGGTCCACCGCGGCCAAAAACGTAAAATTGATCAAAAACTCACATCTTTCGAAATTTTCTTCCAGAAATGTATTTAAGTTATTTAATTAAGCAAGATACGTTAGAGGAAATTCAATAGGATGAACATATAGATTCTACATTGGAATAAATTCACTTTTTCCATATTTATGTCAATTTTCTTAAAAATTGACTTCCAAAATGGACCGTTTGTATTTTAACGATTACACTGAGTAGGACAGTAAAATTGTAACGTGAACCATTTTAATTCAAAGAAATATATTGAAAGTCTAATTTAAATAAGTTTTTCGGGCTGTTTTGGATATATAATTTATAAATAGAGAGACAGAAAGAACATTAAAATAGTGATGGTAAAAAATGTCCCGTGCGCGATGTCCCGTGCGAATTTACGTCAAATTGAATTAAAAAAAAAGTGCAAGTCATCTTTATAAAAAAATCATAACCATTTTTAAGAGGCATCAATGCAGAAGAGTTTAAAATTAGTTGCATTAAAATGTTGCCTCTGGATTCGCTGAAATTGGCGTTTGAATTGGTTGACCTCACAAGTCACTTCCATTTCGTGTCCCGTGCGAATCACTTAAATTTTTCTATTATCTTTAAGATGAAAAATTACCCAAAATCAATCTTTGCACCAATGAAAGAGCTAATCAAATGCTATATGTTAAGCCCTTCATCAGAAAAAAAAAACGTTTCCTTTTTACCGTTTTTTTACTTTGAATGTGTACGAATGTCCCGTGCGCGAGTTTGGAAATGCCCATATATATTAAAATTATAAATAAAAAAAATAAAATCAAAAATAAAATACAAAACTAATAACAAAATATTAGAGATCGCAAACTAGACTTATGAGTCGAAATAAATAAAAGAAGTTCAAAGTTTTTCGTTTTAAATTATTTGTAACTTGTTTTTTTAAATTTGTATAATAAAAATGAATTATAAAACATGCTTTTAAAATTGTATTTTAAAGTTAAACAATAACTCTTATTTGCAATTTTTAAAATATCAATTAATAATAAAACTTTTTTTCAATTTTTATTATAAAAATTGTAACTAAAAATGTATTTTAAGATGTATGAAAAACCGAAATTAACCCTGATAAATGAAACGGTTACTAAACGGTTATTTCGGTTTACAGAGTTTCGGTTTAAAGGTTTCGGTCAGATGAAAATTTTTTTTTTCGGTGACGGTTTCGGTTACGGTTTCAAATTTCAATCGGTTTTTACCGGTTAAAGGTTACTGTTTCGGTTAGGGTTTTAATCCCTGCTTATAATAAATATAAAGTAAATAGTCTTTTTTCTAAGATGTTATTCTAAATTATGTTTGTTTTTCTCCTCGACAGCCTGGTGGATGACCGAACCGTAGTGTGTCCAGAGGCTGGAGATTTAAGTTGTCCGCCCAAGAAGTTTAGAGGTAAGAATTAAATCTTAAACTGATTTGAGGTTTTTGTTCCTAACTTGACTTATGCTCTGCAGATTGCCTTATCAAAATATGTCCCATGAATCGATACTCCGCACAAAAGCAGTTTTGGAAGGCAGCCAAGCAATCAGCCGGTTCCAATACAGATCCCAATCTGCTCAAGCGTTTGCATGTAAGTTTTAAGTCAACTTTAATCAATAAAATAGAAACATAACTAAAGTCATCCTCTTTCCAATCGTAGCACGCGGCGGAGATTGAGAAGAAACAGAATGAAACGGAGAACAAGAAGCTGCTGGGCACCTTTATACAATATGGCAGAGCTGTGGTGCAATTGCTCCACTTGAAGTCCAACAAGTATCTGACGGTTAACAAGCGTCTGCCATCGCTGCTGGAGAAGAATGCGATGCGTGTCTATCTGGATGCGAATGGGAATGAGGGCTCTTGGTTCTACATTAAGCCCTTCTACAAGCTGCGTTCCATCGGAGACTATGTCGTCGTGGGCGATAAGGTGATCCTCAGTCCGGTGAATGCGGATCAACAGAATCTGCACGTGGCTGCCAACTACGAGTTGCCCGATAATCCCGGCTGCAAGGAGGTCAACGTACTCAACTCGTCCACTTCGTGGAAAATCTCATTGTTTATGGAGCACAAGGAGAATCAGGAGCACATACTCAAGGGTGGCGATGTGGTGCGTCTCTTTCACGCCGAGCAGGAAAAGTTTCTCACCATGGATGAGTACAAGAAGCAGTACCATGTCTTCCTAAGGACCACAGGACGCACCAGTGCCACGGCGGCAACGAGCAGCAAAGCCCTCTGGGAGATCGAGGTAGTCCAGCATGATTCGTGTCGCGGCGGTGCCGGCGATTGGAATTCCCTGTACCGCTTCAAGCATCTAGCCACGGGTCACTATTTGGCTGCCGAGTCCGAGTCCGATGTGGCAGCTGGCGTAGCCCCATCGAATGTCCACGAGGCTCTGCTGGTGGACTGTAGCAAGGACTCGGGTCTGAGCTGTACCATGAACTCCACTTTGAATGGTAGGTTAAAATTTATTTATTATTATTATTAATTATTAATTATTAATTATTAATTATTAATTATTAATTATTAATTATTAATTATTAATTATTAATTATTAATTATTAATTATTAATTATTAATTATTAATTATTAATTATTAATTATTAATTATTAATTATTAATTATTAATTATTAATTATTAATTATTAATTATTAATTATTAATTATTAATTATTAATTATTAATTATTAATTATTAATTATTAATATTAATTATTAATTATTTATTATTTATTATTTATTATTAATTATTATTTATTAATGATTAATTATTAATAATTATTTATTATTTATTATTTATTTATTATTTATTAGTATAAAATATTATTTGAAAATGAAAAATTACTATTATTGTTAATTGAAAGCCGAATTTAAAAACCTCTTCTGTTTTTCTTGTCGGTTAAGATTTTTGTAAGTAATGTAAATGCAGTTCTGTTATTCTGACTATGTTAGAGTTTGTTCACATGCTGTTAACAGAAACATGTTGAGAGCAACTGTTATAGCTGTTAAACTTTATCAGATGCATTCCTAATTCATGCCTTAACATTCTTTTTACAGACAAGCAGAAGGGAAAACAATATCGTCTTGTCTCCGTGCCATATTCAGCGGACATTGCCTCGGTCTTTGTGCTGGATGCAACGACAATGGCCCGACCCGATAGTCTGGTGCCCCAGTCGAGTTACGTGCGACTGCAGCACATTTGCTCCAACACGTGGGTGCACGCCACATCGATACCCATCGATGCGGATGATGATAAGCCGGTCATGTCGAAGGTCTGCTGCTCCCCCATCAAGGAGGACAAGGAGGCCTTTGCCCTGATACCCGTGTCGCCAGTTGAGGTGCGAGATCTGGACTTTGCCAACGATGCGTGCAAAGTGTTGGCCACGGTCACAAGTAAACTGGACAATGGCAGCATATCGATCAATGAGCGACGAGCATTGATCTCCCTGCTCCAGGATATTGTCTACTTCATTGCCGGCATGGAGAATGAACAGAACAAGACGAAGGCTCTCGAGTTTACCATCAAGAATCCCATACGCGATCGCCAGAAGCTGCTAAGGGAGCAGTACATCCTCAAGCAGCTGTTTAAGATACTGCAGGGACCGTTTCAGGAGCACGTGGCGGGTGATGGTCCCTTCCTGCGTCTCGACGAACTGAGCGATCCCAAGAACGCTCCATACAAGAACATCTTCCGGCTGTGCTATCGCATATTGCGTCTCTCCCAGCAGGACTACCGCAAGAACCAGGAGTACATTGCCAAGCACTTTGGCCTGATGCAGAAACAGATCGGCTACGACATCCTGGCCGAGGACACAATCACCGCTCTGCTGCACAACAATCGCAAGCTGCTGGAGAAGCACATCACGGCCGCGGAAATCGAGACCTTTGTCGGACTTGTTCGCAAAAATATGCACAACTGGGACTCACGATTCCTCGACTATCTGTCCGATCTGTGCGTCTCGAATCGTAAGGCCATCGCCGTCACCCAGGAGCTCATCTGCAAGAGTGTGCTCAGCGACAAGAACGTGGACATTCTGATCGACACACAGATCAAGGCATTGAGGGGAGGAACTGCTGTCCGTTGCTACAAAGGTGCCACCGAGGATGTCTGCCTGGCCACGCTCACCGAGGTCGCTGGCGATGATGAGGATCGCTCGGATGTGCAGTCGACGTCGACGACAACCACCTGGGACAGTGCGAGCTTTAACGAAGAGGATCTGATGTCACCTGGCGAGAAATACGAGATACATTTGCAGTGGAAGGGTCAGCCGGTAAATGAGTATACTATATATAGTTGTGATATAGAAAAGATAGATATTTTTAATTTAAAAGATACAGAAAAACAATGAAAATTGTGTAGCAGTTACACAATAGGAACTAGTGACTATAAATCGCGGAAAATCACCACCGTACTCACAGACTTTCAGACAAAACTCTCTTTTTTTTTTAGATCAGGCATTCACATTTATTAATATTAATCATCTCACTTAATTGCATTAAAATCAGATTTGTAAAGCGATAGTTATGGTTGTTTTAAGTTGTGTTCAGCAACGCAAGCGCTTAAAAGTATGCAATGATTATTCTACAGTTAGAGTTTAAAATGTATAGTTAAAAAGTAGATATATTTTATTGAGTACTGGGTATTTTATAAATGTGGATTCGGCTATAACAATTTTAGTTTATTTTTATTATAATTTAATTAACAATTTTAATTTCTTTTTTTTATGTTCATTCACAGTCCTCTCGCTCCATGGCGGATTTGGCCAACTGCGTGGCCGATGGGGCTGAACATGAGGCGGCCATATTGAACTATTATCGCCATCAGCTGAATCTGTTCTCCAACATGTGCCTGAATCGTCAGTACTTGGCGCTGAACAGACTCTCTCCCCAACTGGACATTGATTTGATATTAAAGTGAGTAAATAATTGAGAAAGTCAAGACAATAATTAATCTTCTGTCACTTGATCTATAGATGCATGTCGGATGAAACGATGCCTTATGAGCTGCGTGCATCCTTTTGTCGTCTGATGCTTCACATGCACGTGGATCGCGATCCTCAGGAGCCCGTGACGCCTGTGAAATATGCGCGACTCTGGAGCGAAATACCCTCAAAGATGTCTATAATGGAGTAAGTTCATTGCACTAAAAGGAAAGTTATTAGATTAACCGAATTTAATATATATTATCCTCAGCTATGATGGCAAGAATCATCAGCCATCGGATCAGAATAAACAGGCGTGTCGTGCCAAGTTCAATACGACCATCGCCTTTGTGGAGAACTATCTGTGCAATGTGGCCACCAAAGTGTGGCTCTTCACGGATCAGGAGCAGAACAAACTGACCTTTGAGGTGAGCTACAAGTTGAATGAAAAACAAGTGGGAAAGGCTATAGTTGAGCTCCTAACTATAGGATACCCGTTACTTATTTAAATGATTTTAAAATATTTTTTATTGCATGCTTTTAGGCACTTACATTGATTAAAAACTTTAATCAGCAATTACCACCTTTCTCTTTGTCCGATCTTGTTACGATTTAGTAGGATGTTAGGTTATAATATTAGCTAACGTTAATTAGTAAACAAATCTTAATATCTTGAAAACTGTGGCGACTATATCGACTCAGCTGTTGATGCTGATCAAAAATATATACACTTTATAGGGTCGGTGATGCTTTCTTCTCCCTATTGCATGCATTGCAACGAATATAATATCCCCTTTTTGACCATTTTCAATGGGCACAGGGTGTAAAACTTTCTTTCTCTAATTGCAATCTTTTTCCCTTTCAGGTGGTCAAACTAGCCAGAGATTTGATATACTTTGGATTCTACAGCTTCAGTGACTTGCTCCGTTTAACCAAGACTCTACTTTCCATACTCGACTGCGTCTCGGAGACGACAACTGGAGGTGGCTATGTGAACAACGATATTGATTGTAAGTATAATAATGGAATGGGAACCAATGCAATCCCCTAGATAAGTTAGCTAAGTAAGTTTGTTTTGAATCTCCCCAATGACAAGCTGTCGATGAGGAGACCAATAATGATGGTAAGATTGGGAATCAATTGTAGTTTACCTGTATTAATCTCGGAATTTTCCTAATCTCTTCCAGCTGAGGGCGGAGTACTGCGTTCCATTGGAGACATGAGCACGGTGATGACTTCGTTGGCTTTGGGCTCAGTTGGCCAGGCCATGGCTGCTCCTTCCATAGCTCTGCAGCAGCGCAAATCTGTGTCGCAGCTGATGAAGGAGTATCCTCTGGTCATGGACACCAAATTGAAGATTATTGAAATACTGCAGTTCATCTTGGATGTGCGCTTGGATTACAGAATAAGTTGCCTGCTCTCGATATTCAAGCGCGAGTTCGATGAATCCGACGTGGTTCAGATGCAAACAGGAAGCGAGGATCCATCCCAGCAGCAGCAGCAACAGCAGACGACACCCGGCAGTGCTGGCACGGATTCGGAGCAGATTGCCGCTGCCGAGGCAGCCATGGCGGCAGCAGCTGCCGCTGCCTCTGCTGCTGCGGCACGGCAGAGGAACATTGATCTGGAATCGATTGGTGTGCAGGCCGAGGGCATCTTTGACTGCGAGCGCAGCGATGCGGCCAATTTGGATCTGGACGGTCAAGGTGGACGCACATTTCTGCGTGTCCTGCTCCATCTCATTATGCACGACTATGCCCCGTTGGTGTCGGGTGCACTGCATCTGCTCTTTCGGCACTTTAGCCAGCGGCAGGAGGTGCTGCAAGCATTCCGACAGGTGAGCAACCATTTGAGATACTAAATTAACCTAAAAGTAGTTGCTATCAAGGCTGCAAGTCTAGAATGTTTTAGAGATTATGATTCGATTACGACAAAAACTTTGATGCAGTTGAAATAGATTTATTTATTTGTTTAATATTAAAATTTATTCAATACTCAAAAAGATCCTTGGGTCAAAAAATTAATTTAAATAAATTTTGTGTAAGAAGATGTGCATTATCTTAATTTATTTTTAATACTTATATTACTATCATTTACTTATAAACTGGTGTTGTTTATAAAAAAATCAGTTGTTTTGTTAAATTTAACCAGTTTGAGTTCCATTTAATAAAATTTAATCCAACTATAAATAACTTAAAGTACAGTAGCGGATAATTTATTTGACCAAATTAAAAAATTCGACCAATGCTAAAAATTACTAATTTAACCCATTTTTACTCCTTTTCTTACAAAAAGTTGCTTTAGGAAAAATTTTCAAAATATCATAAAAAATACTTGCGAAGAGATTTTTAAAAATTTTGCTTCCAAACATTTTTGGATCAATGGGTTAAGAAAAGTTTTGTATCATTCAAACGGTTCCTAGGCCTTGTACGTTTTTCCTAGGGTCTAAAATAAACACTTAAAAAAAACACCATAAACCTATCTTTTATGGTGCTCGCTTTTCTTTGTCCGCAACTGTATATAACTATCATTTACTGATGAACTGGTAAAATTTATTAAAATAAAACTCATTTTAACGTTTTTAATCATATTCAACCATTTTGAATTCCATTTAATAAAATTTAATCCAAGTGTAAGTAAGTTAAAATATATTTTATGCTTTAAATTTTAAGTATGAATTTAACAAATTGATATCTCTAGTTTCCCACATTCTCTTAACTCTTTTCGATATTCGGTTTAATTAAGTAATATAATATTAAAAAATATAATGGTTTATGTCTTGCAGTCTTGGTATATAGTAAATAGATTTAGGCAATGCAAATGCGAGTATTATTGTAGCTCACTAATTTATCTAACTTTCTCTCTCAATATATATTCTTCATCTCTCTTGGGTTTGCATGCAACGCTCTCGATCTCTACTAATACTCTAACATTTCTCATATGTGCCACATAACTACTAACACACATGCAATGCACTTGCACACACACACACACACTAAAACATATATACACACACGCCACAATCAATTAACAATAAAGTGGACGTATACCGCATATCGTAGTGAAAGAAATTATGATTTTGTATGTATAATTTGGATTAATTGATTGATTGATCTGAACTGAGTTATGTTTTCCCCCTTTTCCCCTTCTCAGGTGCAATTACTTGTCTCGGATAGCGATGTGGAGTCCTATAAGCAAATAAAATCCGATCTGGATATATTGCGGCAGAGTGTGGAGAAGTCGGAGTTGTGGGTTTACAAGGCCAAGGCGACGGATGAGCTCGGTGGTGCCGATGCCGTTGGCGGTGCGGATAATCTGGAATACGATGCCACTCTATCGCCAGAGCAGCGCAGCGAGTATCAAAAGGTCAAGGAGATTCTCATACGCATGAACAAGTTCTGTGTGACGGCAGGTGGGTAACAAATCGTTGAATCTTTTTCTGCATCTTATGACTCCCTTTCTGTTTGCCCAACAGGACCCATTGTTAAGCCACGGAAACATGAGCAGCGTCTGCTGCGCAATGTGGGAGTTCATACTGTAGTTTTGGATCTGCTGCAGAATCCCTATGATGAGAAGGACGACGTCTTGATGAAGGAGCTCATGTGTCTGGCTCACGAATTTCTGCAGAACTTTTGCCTGGGCAATCAACAGAATCAAGTGCTGCTCCACAATCATCTCGATTTGTTTCTCAATCCAGGCGTAAGTAGTTTTAAACCGTTTTTGAAATGAGTAACCTTGGTACAGGCTCGTCTTTGTACTGTAGACAGCACATAAATCAAAACCGAAAACTAAGGATCACTATATTATATAGCTTCCATAGAAACGATCAGTCGGAAATCGATCTTAAATATGAGAAAAGTTATGGATTGTTGACCTTATATAATTTGGTTAAAATTGGGATCTTATATCATATAGCTGGCATATAGATTCCAAGCTCCCAGATTGTGAATTTAGTAGTGTTCAGTACATCCTGACCAAATTTGACTAAAATCCGACTACTCAACAGTCACTCAACAAAGTTTGTATGCGCCCTAAATTTGTCAAATTTTTATATAACAAAAGAGTTTTGATGCAGATTTCTTAAATTAATCTTCTATTCACTTAAATTCCGTTTGAATGATACAAAAATTTCTTCAACCCATTAATAACCCATTGAAAATTTAGAATTTTTGTAAAACTCTACTTTTTTAACTTTTATTTTCGATTTTTTAAAAAATATATTTGATGATATAATTCTTCAAACAATTCTAAAAGTGACTGGAAAAATTTTTTTTCAATGGCCGTGTTCACCAGAACAAATCGACAACAGAAAATCGATTAAATTTTCATGATTATTCTGGTGAAATGCAGTAATTAGCAATCATGATTTCAAATTTTGTGATTATGATGACTGAAAATTCATCACCAAAATAGTACGCTGAAATTCTGTGATTGTGATGCTTTGTTATCGAACAAACAAAATACATGATTACTGATTGATTAGTTCTGGTGAACGCGGCCAATAATCTCTGCTAGTATATTTTATGATTTTTTGAAACTTGCTAAAAATTACTATTTTAACCACTTTTCCTCATTTCATACAAAAAGTGGGTATTTAATGGGTTAAGGAAAGTTTTGTATCATTCAAACGGTTCCTAGGCCTCATACGTTTTTCCTACGGTCGAATAAATAAAAATTAAAAAAGAAACTCCAATAACCGTTCTCTTATGGTGTCCGGTTTTCTTTGTCCGCCACTGTAGCTGTAATGGATTCGATTAGTTGAATATTGAGTTTTCTACTCAAATCTTCGGTGTGCCGAAGAAAACCTTTTTATATTATTATTTATAAAATGGATCTTTCTTTAACAGATTCTGGAGGCGAAGACCGTGTGTGCCATCTTCAAGGACAACTTGGCGCTGTGCAACGAGGTGACGGACAAGGTGGTCCAGCACTTTGTGCACTGCATCGAGATTCATGGACGGCACGTGGCCTATTTGCAGTTCCTGCAGACGATTGTCAAGGCGGAGAATCAGTTCATACGCAAGTGCCAGGACATGGTGATGCAGGAGCTGATCAACGCTGGCGAGGATGTGCTCGTCTTCTACAACGACAAGACCTCGTTCCATCACTTTGTGCAGATGATGCAGCAACAGTTGCAGCGTCGCCAACAGCTGCCGGATGACAGTCCACTAAAGTACCATGTGGAGCTGGTGAAGCTGCTGGCCTGCTGCACCATGGGCAAGAATGTCTACACGGAGATCAAGTGCAACAATCTGTTGTCGCTGGACGACATTGTGACCATCATTTGCCATCCGCTGTGCATGCCCGAGGTGAAGGAGGCGTATGTGGACTTTCTCAATCACTGCTACATCGACACCGAGGTGGAGATGAAGGAGATCTATGCCTCTGGCCACATGTGGAGTCTCTTCGAGCGCAGTTTCCTGGTCGATCTGAATCAGTTGATATCGAACACCACGGCCACGGCCAACAAGACCCTGTTGGCCTATGTGCTCAATGGCGTTACCACTCTGCTGAGCAGCTTCTTCTCCAGCCCCTTCTCCGACCAGAGCACCATTGTCCAGTCGCGTCAGGTGATCTTTGTCCAGCTGCTGCAGGCTGCCTACCGTCTCACCCAGTGCAAGTGGCTTTCTCTTGCGGATCGCTTCAACGTGGAGAGCTGCATCCGCACGCTGACCGAGTCGGCCAAGATGCGGAGCATTGTGCTGCCGCTGGAGCTGGAGCAGCAGGTGGCCAACATGTCCAGCAAGACGGCGATGCTGACGCGCCAGACCACCAAGTGGCTGCTGGCCTCCAAGCAGCCCAAATACGAGACCCAACAGTCCGCACATCTCATGCGCTGGGATCGCTCCATCATTGAGGGATTGCAGGACATTGTCTCGTTGCTGGAGGATCAACTGAAGCCGGTCGTCGAGGCGGAACTCTCGCTCCTAGTCGACATACTCTATCGCTCCGAGTTACTTTTCCCCGCTGGCACCGAGGCCCGCAAGCGTTGTGAGAGCGGCGGATTCATTCGCAAGCTGATCAAGCACACGGAGAAGCTGCTGGAGGAGAAGGAGGAGCGCATGTGCGTCAAGGTGCTGCGCACTCTGCGCGAGATGATGGCCATCGATGTCAACTACGGGGAGAAGGGCGACGCATTGCGTCAGACGCTCCTGCTGCGCTATTTCCAGACCAAGAGCGCGCCCAAGCTGGAGGACGAGCATCCACATCTGCCGGCAGCTGCGGCTGCTGCTGTGGCTGCAGCTGCCGCCGCCGCCGCTGCTGCCGCCTCCGATCCCGCCAAGCAACTGCATCTGGTTACCCATGGACCGGGTGCCAAGTACTTGGCACGTGCCGGGAAAACTCTCCATGAGATGCAGAATCATTTGGATCGCGAGGGCGCCTCCGATCTGGTCGTGGAGCTGGTCATCAAGTCCGTGCACTCGCCCAACATCTTTGTGGAGGCCGTGGAGCTGGGAATCGCGCTGCTCGAGGGCGGCAATCCGATCATACAGAAAGGCATGTTCCAGAAGTTCCTCAGCGACGACCTGAACCAGGCGTTCTTCAAGGTCTTCTTCGAGAAGATGAAGGATGCCCAGCAGGAGATCAAGTCGACGGTGTCCGTCAACACCACGGACATTGCGGCCAAGGCGCACGAGCACAAGCAGGATGTCAATCTGGAGCTGGACAAGATCTCGCGCAAGCATGGCCTCAAGAGCAATGGCGTTGTCATCACGGACGAACTGAAGCGGGAGCTCCACAATGCCGGATTGGCCACGGCGCGGGCTTACGGCAATGCGAGGAACATACACTCTGGGGAGGAGAGCTCAGCGGTGAGTGTGAACAGTCCGCTGGAGGATATACTCGCCGAGAAGCTGGAGAAGCATCGCGACAGCAAGGATCAGCGCAATCAGCTGTCCAACAAGGTGCTCGTGATGCAGCCAATTCTACGCTTCCTGCAGCTGCTCTGCGAGAATCACAATCCCGATCTGCAGAATCTACTGCGCAATCAGAACAACAAGACGAACAACAATCTCGTCTCGGAGACACTCATGTTCCTCGACTGCATCTGTGGCTCCACCACAGGCGGACTTGGACTGCTCGGTCTCTACATCAATGAGCACAACGTGGCGTTGATCAATCAAACGCTGGAGACGCTCACCGAGTATTGTCAGGGTCCGTGCCATGAGAACCAGAACTGCATTGCGACCCACGAGTCGAATGGATTGGACATCATCACCGCCCTGATATTGAACAACATTAACCCGCTGGGCGAGAATCGCATGGATCTGGTGCTGGAGCTCAAGAACAATGCCTCCAAGCTGCTGCTGGCCATCATGGAGAGTCGCGGCGATAGCGAGAATGCCGAGCGCATTCTGTACAACATGAATCCCAAGCAGCTGGTTGAAGTTGCCTGCAAGGCGTATCACCAGGAGGAGCTCATCGACGAGCAGGACGACGCAGATGAGCCCAGTGCGGCCACGGATGACGATGATGCCACAGTCAGTCCCCGCGAAGTCGGCCACAACATCTATATACTCTGCCATCAGTTAGCGCAGCACAACAAGGAACTGGCCGCACTCCTGAAAGCCTCCGAGGATCCGCAATCGGCCAGCTTCGATGCCAAGACGAGTCAGGCCTTAATGTACTATGCAACGCACACGGCTCAAATTGAGGTACATGAACTTCTCTTCCATTTGTAACATATTTTATATTACACCTGTTTATTAATAACATTGAAAATGTTAGATTACAGCTGTTAAGTAACATTAAATTAACGTAACCGTTTTAAACATAACTTTCATAACAGTTTTTAGATTACAGCTGTTAAAAGAGAGTAACAGCGTTTAATAACATTTAACATGTTAGATTACAGCTGTTAAGTAACATCAAATTAATGTAACCGTTTTGAATTTGATGTTTATAACATAATTTTCATAACATATTTTAGATTACAGCTGTTAAACGAGAGTAACAGCGTTTCATTCATACCCTGATGTTTAACATTTCTATTTCCCTTTTCCTAGATTGTTCGCAATGATCGCACACTGGAGCAAATCGTATTTCCCATACCCGAAATTTGTGAATATCTAACAACAGATACGAAAATCAAAATACTTAACACTGCGGAACGTGATGATCAGGGCTCCAAAGTGGCGGATTTCTTTGACAAGGCCGAGGAGATGTTCAACGAGATGAAGTGGCAAAAGAAACTGAGAAGTAAAAAGAATCTTATATAACTTTATTTTATTGCAGCTCTAACAATTTCTCTTCCTACTTTTTTAGGTCAACAGCTGCTTTTCTGGATTAGCAGCTACATGTCCTTGTGGAGCAATATACTTTTTAATTGCGTTGTCGTCATCAACATGATTGTGGCATTTTTCTATCCCTTTGACAACACTGTGCCAGGTACGAAATATGAGAACAGCTTAACATTTTTTTGTTAACATTGAATGTTAAGATAACATAATTAAAGCAGAATGCCAAATTTAAAGATATTTGTATACTTAATGCATTTTCAGAACTCAGCTCGCATATATCGTTGCTGTTTTGGGCCATACTGATATTCTCTCTGGTGATTGTGATAACGCTACCCCGAGAATCGGGCATACGCACATTTATTGGCTCGGTAATCCTCCGATTCATATTTCTGCTCGGTCCGGAATCGACACTCTGTTTGCTGGGCGTCGTGACGGTGAGTTAAAGGCCTTAATCTCTCAATTATAAAGCGAGATCTAAACCATCTATCAATTGCCTTTGCAGGTAACTTTGAAAAGCGTTCATATTGTTAGCATAATGGGCAACAAGGGCACGCTGGAGAAGCACTTCCTCAAGATCATCACCGACTTTCAGCTGCTCTATCATTGCATTTACATAGCATTTTGCTTCTGTGGACTGATTTTCCATCCGTTCTTCTACTCGTTGCTGGTAAGTTCCTCTCAAATTTTCCAAAAAATGTCTCTTAATAAATGTATTCCACTTTGCAGCTCTTCGATGTCGTTTATCGCGAGGAAACCTTGGTTAATGTCATACGTTCCGTGACTCGTAATGGACGTTCCATTGTTTTGACTGCCGTTTTGGCCCTGATCTTGGTTTACCTATTCTCCATCATTGGCTACATGTTCTTCAAGGATGACTTTCTGGTCTCTGTCGACTTCGATGAGCAGGAAACTTCAACACCTCTGACGCTATCGGTGCCACTGCCCTTGGATGAAGCCTGCGCCAAACCAGATGAACTGGGCGCTTGCAATGGGAGTGGGAATCCCACTCAGCAGGTGGCTGCGGCCAGCGGCGATGCCAAGGAACGTTCCTGTGACTCGCTGGTCATGTGCATTGTCACCACACTAAATCAGGGACTGCGCAACGGAGGTGGCATCGGCGACATACTCCGAGCACCTTCCAGCAAGGTAAACAATTATTTTTTCCACTTTTCCGAATTATTTAATTAATGAATTGTTCTTTTCTGACTTGGCAGGAGGGTCTGTTTGTGGCGCGTGTGATCTATGATCTGCTCTTCTTCTTCATCGTCATCATTATCGTGCTGAATTTAATTTTTGGTGTCATCATCGACACCTTTGCGGACCTGAGATCGGAGAAGCAGCAGAAGGAGGCAATTTTGAAGACAACGTGTTTCATCTGCTCGCTGAATCGTTCGGCATTCGATAACAAGACAGTTAGCTTCGAGGAGCACATAAAGAGCGAGCATAATATGTGGCATTATCTGTACTTTATTGTCCTGGTGAAGGTCAAGGATCCCACCGAGTTCACTGGCCCCGAGAGCTATGTGTATGCCATGGTTAAGGCCGGCATATTGGAATGGTTTCCACGATTACGCGCCATGTCGCTGGCCGCTGTCGATGCCGATGGCGAGCAGATCGAGCTGCGGAGCATGCAGGCCCAACTGCTGGAGACGCAGCTGCTGATCAAGAACCTCTCGACGCAGCTGCACGAGCTCAAGGATCACATGACGGAGCAGCGCAAACAGAAGCAGCGATTGGGATTGCTTAACACGACGGCAAACAGTCTATTGCCGTTCCAATGAGCCAGAGACAGAGCCAAAAATTGAGGAAATGAGTCGCGGTTGGACTTGACATAGCCGATAAATCAAATCGATAGAATTTAAATACATTCCCTTGTGTAGAGCCTGCACTACATAGATGTTAACTTAAAAGTATTTGGCACCATTTCCACTTGTAACTGGTTAAAATCTCAATCTGTAGTCGGTCGTTCGGGAAAGCCCATTCTCAATTCTCAATAATTCCGTTTGCTTTATTTTATTTTATTCTATTTAATTTTGTCTCGAAAGCCTCGGAGATCTTTTACTGCTCCGAACAACATTCTATTTTCTATTTGTATTCCATTTGAATGAGCCTTAAAATTGTATTAGAATCGAATGTCAACAAAAAGCATTTCTTTATACTCGACCATTTCCAAAAAAAAAGAAAGAAAACAATCAAGTACTTGAACTAACAAAAGTACCTTTCATACATAAATATTGTAGTAAACTCACTCAGAGAACTTAGGGCTGTTAAAATGTTATTTAGTGGATTTCTTGATCCGCATTTTCTCCCCATCCCCAAATAGTTCTAGTTCCCTTTTATATACCATAATTTCAATGGCAATGTGTCGCGAAGCGACTCGGGAAATTTACTTAATTGTCAATTTGCGCTGTTTATTTAAGTTACTTATCAATTAATAGTTAATTATCTATGCACTAGTAATATTGTACATTAAAAGAGTTATTATCAAATCATCGGTTGCAATCAAAAACAAAAATTAAATGAAGTAAAACTAACCAATTATTGTGATTATACGTTCCCTTCATATTCCCTATTCGAATTGTTTATTACCCTGTACTCGATGCGAGTTTTGTTGGTTAATTTTATTCTAAGCTAACAACTAATTAATATTCCTAAGAATCTGTTCTATATTTAAGCTATTTTAATAAAAAACAATTACATAATAAATGTATAAAAAAAACTCTAAATGCACGATTTGTTTCTCAAGGGGTAATTGATGAGAAGGGGATGGGGGAGGTCATTCAATCATTCAGACTTTCAGTGAGCGAACGCCATGATGCCATCTAAAATACCAGGCAAACAGAATTAATAGCAAATGAATATTATTTCTGTGCGTCAACAAAACAAACGCACACACATACAAATAGGCGGCCATTAAAATCTCACACGTGCGCTCGTGAGCAGCGCCGCAGCCAATCACAGCAGCGCGCTCGCGCTCTCGCTCTCAGGATCCACTTTACAATCCACAACAGAATCCACAACGCTAAACGTTTTCTGCGTCATTCTACTTGCTGCCGCTTCTGTTCGCCTGGTATCTTTGCACAATTTTTCAAGACTTCATGTCTTTTCGGGGACAAAAAAACAGCTGACAATCTTGGCAACGGCGGCAGCCATGACCATATTTAACTTCTTTCAGAAAAATGGTTAAATATGTTATTTTTTTAAATTAATTTTGAGGCTAAAGTTTTAAAACTTTCACAGGAGATTTGTTATATTTTTGTCGATTCTTCTAATTTTTTTTTAAGAATTTCTTACTAATTTCTTAATTTTTTTAAAACGCGAAAGTTGATGTGCCCAAACTAATTTTAAAATAAATTTTTTTATTTTATAAAATTTATAATTCTCTTGGTTTATTTTATTTGTACATTATTGAATAATAAATAAATTAATTTTATTTAAAAATTAAAGACATGGGGATGGCACTCGCAAAGTCGCAACGACGCCGTCGTTTTAGGTATTTTTTAGGTCCGCTTCGGTAAACTCCACAGCTGATTTTTATATCTCCGGTATTTTCTGAAAAGTGTGTACCTATTCAGTGAAAAAAGTGTTCTTTATCAAGTTTACAAAAAAACACTAAAAATTGACTACTTTTTAAACATTGCTGTCAGCTGGCACTTACTTTAAAAACGCATTAGCTAGCAATCAACACATTAATCAACTTATAAGGATTTGTCTGCCATATTTCTATTAAATAGTAACTCAGAGACTCTGTCACTTTCCAAAGTAAACTGTGATCATGACTTTGCCAAATACAAAATGCTTCGAGCTATTCAGAAAGCACTAAAAACAAAGCTGAATTTGAGTTGGCCATTTTAAAGGAATTGGATATTTCATCAGAAATGACAGTCAAAATTGATGGCGTTTATGGGCGTATGAAGAGTAGATGGCGAGATTGCCATCGATCAACAGAACACTTCAAGAGAAAACATTCAGACTGGCTGGATAAATTCACGACATTTCAAATGCCAGAAAGAAGACCGACTAAACCTTTGGAAAACCGTTCGACACACATAACGAAACGCAAGCTTAATGAGGCTATAGTACCAAATTCAAAATGCTTCGAGCTATTCAGGAGCTCTGAAAGCAAAGCTGGATTTCAGTTGGCCATTCTAAAGGAATTGAATGTTTCATCAGAATATGCTAAGCCAAAAATGACAACGAAAATTGATGGCGTTTATGGGAGAATTAAGTATAAATGGCAAAATTGCCGTCGATCAGCAGGACACTTCCAAAGAAAAAATAAAAACTGGCTAGATAACTTTGCGTCGTTTGATGTGCAAGAAGAAAAGGAAGCTGATCCATCTTTCAACCTGGGCAGAGGAAGACCGACTAAACCTTTGGAAGATTTGCACAAGGAAACGCAAGCTAGATGATGATGATGCTCAATCCTGAAAAGAACCATAATAAAAACACAAGTTTTTGTTTATTTTTTATCCAACATTTGTTTTATTACATATTAATTAAACTACGATTCATTTTCATAAAATTGTTCAATGCGCTCTTGAGATTATCGTATTTTATGGTATTTTCTTTTAAGTTTAAGTCGTATAAATACATAATTATGTAAGTATGTTTGTTTGTATGTATATTTGTATGCATATATATATGTATGGTATATATGTAAAATTTTCAGGTAAACTCCGCAAGTGATTTTATTATTTCCGGTATTTTCTGAAAAGTGTGTACTTATTCACTTGTTTAAAAAAAAAACACTAAAAATGGACTACTTTTTAAACATTGCTGTCAGCTGGCACTTACTTTTAAAACGCACTAGCAATCAACGCTCTAATAAACTTTTAAGGATTTGTCTGCTATATTTCCTATTGAATAGCAGTTTTAAAATACAACTCAGAGACTCTGTCACTTTCCAAAGTAAAGTGTGATCATGACTTTGCCAAACACAAAATGTTTTGAGCTATTCAGAAGCACTAAAAACAAAGCTGAATTTGAGTTGGCCATTCTAAAGGAATTGGATATTTCATTAGAAACGCAAATCAAAGTTGATAGCATTTATTGGCATATGAAGAGAAGATGGCGAGATTGCCATCGATTCACAGATCACTTCGAGAGAAAACACTCAGACTGGCTGGATAAATTCACGACATTTCATGTGCGAGATGGAAGAAGACAGAATAAATCTTTGCAAAACCGTTCGACACACGCAAGAAACGCAGTACCAAATTCAAAATGCTTCGGTCTATTCAGGAGCTGTGAAAACAAAGCTGAATTTCAGTTGGCCATTCTAAAGGAATTGAATATTTCATCGGAATATGCTAACCCAAAACTGACAAACAGAATTGATAACGTTTATGGGAAAATTAAGTATAAATGGCAAAGTTGCCGGTCGTTCAACAGAACACTTGAAGAGAAAACATTCAGCCTGGCTAAATAACTTTGCGACATTTGATGTGCAAGAAGAAGAAAAAGAAGCTGATCCATCTTTCAGCCTAGGCAGAGGAAGACCGACTGATCCCTTGGAAGAACGTTCGATTTGCACAAGGAAACGCAAGCTAGATGATGATGATGCTCAATCCTAAAATGAACCATAATAAAAACACAAGTTTTTGTTTATTTTTTATCCAACATTTGTTTTATTACATATTAATTAAACTACGATTCATTTTCATAAAATTGTTCAATGCGCTCATGAGATTATCGTTCTTGTTTCAATCTGTTTGGGTTTTTCTTTTAAGTTTAAGTCGTATAAATACATAATTATGTAAGTATGTATGTATGTATGTATATTTGTATGCATATATATTAGGGTGTCCCTTATTTGGTCAAAGTCAATATTTTTGAACGCATACGGGCTAGTTCTGTTCATTAGGTCCTAAAGCATTCAGAAATAAATTTTTACCTCAATCGGAGTATGATAACCCGTGCCGACTTGGATCGGGAAATTTAAAGATTATATGGGACAACAAAATTTTTTTTTTATTTTTTTAATTTTTTATTTTTTTATTTTGTTTATTAGGTCCTAAAGAACTCAAAACCAAGTTTTCACCTTAATCGGAGTACGATAACCCATTCAAATTTGCATCGAAACATGAAAAAACTGTATTTTAACACTGATTATACATTTTTCGATGATTTTTCATGTTTCGATGCTTATTTGAATGGGTTATCGTACTCCGATTAAGGTGAAAACTTGGTTTTGAGTTCTATAGGACCTAATAAACAAAATAAAAAAATAAAAAATTAAAAAAATAAAAAAAAAAAATGTTTTTTCCCATATAATCTTTAAATTTTCCGATCAAAGTCGGCACGGGTTATCATACTCCGATTGAGGTAAAAATTTATTTCTTAGTGCTTTAGGACCTAATGAACAGAAGTAGCCCGTATGCGTTTAAAAATATTGACTTTGACCAAATAAGGGACACCCTAATATATATGTATGGTATATATGTAAAATTTCATTCGATTTGTTCTTATCTTAAAATCATAATTAGGGCTAGTTTGTATAAATGTTCAATTAAAACAGATCGAAACAATTATTTGAGAAATTGATCCTCTTAATAATAGATCGTTGCGATAAGTTTCAACTAAACAAAGAACAGACCTTATTTTTGAAATGTATGCATGTAAAAAGTTGTAAAAAATCAAACACTGGAAGCTGCCGAAGTATATGACTGAGGTTAGTGAGCAGTGCGAATAGTGTAAAGTAGTTATAGTACATAATATTATAAAATAATACTAAAAGTTGTGTGGCAGTTAAAATAACAGTAATCAAAAAAGCTTGATAATGAATACTTGGAGGGCATACGTATGGGTTAGAGGGGAGGGAGTGGTAGGTTATAGATACAGGTAACAGCTAATTAATTGGATAGCGGCAGATCCTTTGAAATTTGTTAACAATTACAATTTGTATATTTTTTTTTGTTCTTGCTATATTTATAAATGTGAAAAGTTGTATTTTAAAATTACAATTTACTGCCTTTTGTCTAATGCTGTTTGTTGTACAATAATAATTATTTAATTACTTTATTACTATTTATTTATTTTCGTATTTCGTGTTTTTGCAATTTTTGTTTGGAAGAGAACGAGAAGGAATTGTAGTAGTAAAAACATAGTACTTAATACACGTACTGTAACTATGTATGTATTCAAGTATATAAATTAGTTGTTATACCATATTTTAATATTAATTAACAATATTTCATTAACTTCTCATAGTACAATTCGTGGCATCTATAATTAAAGTTTATTGTTACTTATGCTTTGTTAAAATTAGGTCCTTGTATTTGTTAGGTACAAAGAAAATCTCATGGCCATTGCACAGTGGTGCCAGAATTATATTTCCATCGGTAAAAATTTTGAGTCGACAAATGATATTCCGAAATATTCCAAAAATTCATTCTGAAAGTGGTATTAATAAATTTAACTAATTTGCTGAAATTTCTATTTTGAAAAGTTCCTGCTGCTGCTTTTAATTGTTTAATTGAAAATAATCAGTTATTTGCATAAATTTGGTGTTTCATAAGATCAACACTAACTTTTTGAGTTTCCTAATTGAAAATACTCTTTCAATATACATATGTATAAATTAAAATGTATATAGGAACACAATTTATTTGAATCTCCTGATTTATAATGATTTTGTTTATCATTTTAGAAAATATCCGTCTATTCCTTAAAAATGTGTAAAATTCATAAATTTTGTTGTTTAAACTACCTAAAAACAGAGTAATTGTTACTATTGCTTTACTCAATTTACTGATCAATCTATCTTTGAAACCATTAATTTATTTGTTAAATAAGCTAACAATCTGCAAAAGTTTAAAAAATGAATTTCAAGTAAATTGCTTTCTAGTTTATTTTCGTTTTCATATGTATCATAAGTGTATAAGCACTTTCAGACAGACAAAAAAAAAAAGTGATTAAAATGCCGATGGAATTAGTTGATGATGGACCACAGCGCATTATTAATTGATTTTGTTGTTGTTAAAATCGGAATAAGAATTAAAAACTTTAACTAATGTTAAATGTTTTGTTTGTAGAAGTCATGCGAGCGTTAAGCTATAGCTTTTAGTAATTACTAATTAGTTGCATAAGAAGAATTCGAGTTAAATTGCTGCATAAAATTTGCTTGCGACTAGAATTAAGTTGGTTTGCTTTTTAGATTTGTGTGTGAGAGTGTATGTATATGTATATTTGTATGTATAAGTTAGTATACTAACAACTCATTAATGTATGTATATCATATACGCATATATGCATGTAAATATATATATATGTATGTATGTAGATATATGTATATGAATAAATTTGTTGCATACTTCATTTCAACTGCTCTTAAGCCATTTAAGAGGGCATCTCGGGGAGATTGGCTGCATCTGCCACAAGTGCTGCCCTCGAGTTGAATCAAATAAAGCTATAAATATTCGCGAATTGTCACTTGCTATGCGTGTCATATACAAAAGCCTAACTGGTTAATGCGAATAAATTGAATGTTGATTTGTTGCTAAAGAAATGCAGAAATGCAGGCGAGCGCATTTTATACATACTCGTATTTTGTATCTCTATATAAATGTATATATTAATATATACTGATGTGTGTCCGAACAATCGTGAATCTGTTAGACTGTGGTGCCGTAGGCATTGTTGAAAACCGCACGCGAGCTATCCGTATCGAGCGATATATCCTCGGGGCTGGCCAAATCGACGCGCACGTTGGAGTTGGTGCGTCGACGCGCCGTCTGGGCGGCTCCCCAATTGCTAAGCGTCCAGTGGAAGCCCGATGCACTGGGCGCAGGCTCTGCATCAACTTTGACCTGCGTGCAAACCTGCATGAAAAGTATATTTTGTTATTCCTCGATTGTATTCTGAAATTGAAGTACTCACTTCACGATTGCCACAGGGTAAAGTTTCGGTGCCATTGCCCAGAGCCGAGCCAGATACTGAGCCGGATCCCGAGTCTCGCGTGCTGCCAATGCTGCTGCTGCTGGCCAGAGAATCATTGCTCGACTCAATCACCGCTCCGTGGTAACGCGCCACTGAATGCACAGCCTGTAAAAAGAGGTAATTAAATTGTGCTTGAATTAAAATTTACTCCGATGAAGACGAACCATTGCATCGCCACCCTGGCAGTCCTCGATTGACTTGAGTATCTCCCAGACCAGCTCGGAGTCCAACGGTATGGGTTGCTCCGTATCGCGATTGTATATGGCAATGGCAATGTGCACGGGATGCGGCACTGGCAGCGGTATAAGAAGCTTCTCCGTAACGCTACGCTCGCTGCACTTTTGCTTCCATGGACGCCAGGGCCTTTGGGCATCCTGTGCCGTCTTCGGCACATGTTGTGCTCGATGAGCACGCACTCGTGGCGTCGTTAAACCCACAGACATGTCACTAAACAAATCATAAGTCAAATTATTGAATGTTTGCAGTTGAGGTCTGATAACTTACCGCTTCTCGGGCTTGCGAAATGTTAACGTGATGCGTGAGCGCGGATTGAAGGCGGTCACTTCAAGAAATGGCAAATGCACCTGGACATTGCCACGTGGTGCGTACACATTGCCCAGCAAATCGAGGCCCTTGGACCCGATCACATCGTTGGCATTCTTCACCATCTCCGTGTAGCGTATAAGATCGAGCGAGGCATGTGGTTCTAGCTTAAAATGCGTATCGTTTTCAGTCAATGGCGTTAGAAAATCTAAACTAAATATATCGGTATAGATGAGTCCGGCCAGACCCGGCCAATCATTAACCGACAGACCCTGCAATTTGACAAAGCAAAAAATATATTACCACATTATTTATGAGTAATTAAACAAGTTTAAACTTTACCTTATTATCCCAAAATTCTTCTTCGCTAATGGACAATCTACCGATGACATGAGACGGATAATATTTCTCGAGTAAATGGGCGGCCAGTTGTATGGCAATCTATAAAATGACAACAAGTTGAATATATCTAATCCATGTATCAGACCTTAAATGCACTTACCTTCAATTCTTTGGTATTCAGCTTAATGCGCGACTTGACCTGCGTGCTCAGTGTCGTTTGCAGCTCTCTGCGTCGCTTCTCCAGCTTTTCGTGCAGTGTGCTCATCAAATCCTGTGCCTCGCGATCGAGCGCCAAGTACGGACCCGTTTTGGACAGCTGCGCCGAGAAGGGTCCAAAACAGGCTTCGACAAACTGCAGGAAATCTTGCTGCGGCTGTAAAACAACACGTTCGGTAGCGTGTTGATAAGCCTGCAGCTCGTCCAGTTCCATTTTAGCCTCTAGTGCTGCCAGAGCCTGTTCTGGACGTATAATGAAATAATAATCCAATGCCAAACCGGGTCCGGCAATCCGTTTGACGGCAATGCTGTCCGAGGCTGGAACACGTCCGCATTTCTTGATGAACAAATGAAAGGCTAGCGAATCCCAAAGCAAGCGGAACGTATACCGCACAACGCCAACTGCAAATGAACAATAAAAATTAATAATTATATATAGTAAATAATTAATAAATACGAAGTACCTATCAGAACAAGGCCTGTTGCAAGCGGACAGAGCAGCGTGGCGACCAAAATCGCTGCCAGCGGCTGCAACAGGCCCTGTATGAGGAAGTTCCAAACGAGTGCCTCCAGCAGAATGCAATAACGATTGCGTGTGTTGTCCGGAGCATCCAGATCATAGACGAGTATCATATAGATGTGCAGCAGCAGAACAAAGACGGGTATCCAAAGGGGAGCACTCAAAGCCAGTCCAATGCTGAGGCAACTGGTCGCCAGACAGATCAGTGGGAATGCAAACAGGATGACAATCGTGCCAAGAAATCCCTTGACAAAGTAGTTCCATGTGCGATTCAAATTGCGTGTCAGGCCTTTGCCAATGAATCCTGAAAGCATTCGATTTAAGATATAATCATGGATAACACAAATTTAGATAAAGATAAAATCTCATTACCTGTGTCCGGTTCCGTTTCGAAGTGAGTGCGTGACTTTGATATGTGTCGCCAGAGCTCGATGAGACGCGAGGCCAATGTCTGTGTGATACTCGTCTTCCGGGGAAACAGTGTGCCATTGATTTGAGACAGTTCCAGGTCGGGCATAAAGGGTTTGACGCAGAAGAGAGCGCGCAGTCCGAGTGGACTGCACCAGGGTACCAAAATGCCGAGCAGGAACATCATGTTCCAAGTCCAGCACCAGGTGCGCTGCAGCAGATTCAACAGACGCCAGAAGGGCCAACGCGTGCTCGTCGTGCGTATCATTTCCTTCTCGACCAGAAACACAGGCTGGCTGGGATCCGAGCGAGGCGTGACTATCGATGTGGCCTGCTGACTGATCACTGTGGGAATCACATCCGATTGCCCCTGGAAATTGCGTCGTATGATCCATGCCTGTGGCGACCAGATGCGACACGCCCATTGGAAGCTGCGCGTGGGCGTCTTGGCGTTCTTCAGCTCCTTGAGCAGCACAGGCTCGCGCTCCTTCATGAAGGCCAGATCGCGCGACAGAAAGTAGGCGGTCTGCTGCAGATTGTGCTGACTGCACAGCTTCAGTGCCTCCTCGTGCGCGGACCAGGCGCACTTGTACAGCTTGTGCTGCTCGGCGTGTCGCAGCTTCGAGCGCAGCCAAGGAGCCACCCGAGACAGCACGGAGTGATCGTTGGCCAAGCACTTCTGATGATCCTCGCGCGTACGCTTGATATCCTGCTGCACCTTGTCGACGGCCTTGTACATGATGACCACCGACTGGGCCTGCTCCACCAGCAGTTGCGGCACTCCGCTGCCCAGTTCGGCCAGCTTTGCATTGGACATGATGGAGCTATAGACACGCTGTAGATATTCCTTCATGACCGCCTCGTTGACTTCCTCCTCGATTTCCTTATCGTTTAGCTTCTTGGCGCGCAGCTCTGCAATCAGACGCTCGCGGAAATGCAGAAACCAGCCGCGTGTCTCCCGCTCCAGGATGCCCACCAGCACGGGCAGCGCTTTTCTCATGATGTCGCGACAGAACAGACGCAGATCAATCTCCTGACCCTTGGGAGTCAGGAACAGATACGGCACCGGCTGTGTGATCTCGCAACTATTGAAGTCAAACTTCTCCATGGTGGCGCGACGAAGCATCTTTCGTACATACGAGCAGAGACCATCCAGACAGTCCTCAAACTCCGGCTGCAAGTGAAAAAAGTGAATTGAATTAGAATGGCGACTGATGGATGCTATTCAAGCCACTTACACGACACACCAGCTCGGCAATTAGAAAGCGACAACGCTCCTCCTTGATCTTGTAGTCCAGATTATGGGCCAGCAAGGCCGGTACGCCGATAAACATGTCCGCCAACCGGAAGAGTGCATCGAGGAGCGCATGCGCCGCATGCACCACCGAAAAGAAATGCGAGAAGATTCGAGCTCGTGCCGTGACGACCACAAAGCGCGCCGCCAAAGCCAGATCGCTGAGGAAGGAATCGTGGGCGCGCAACGTGCCCTTCTGCAGCAGCTGGGACAGACGCCATTTGTGCACCTGACCAGAGAAATGCAAGCTCGGCACGTCGAATTCACTGTGAAGATAAACGCAAATGGATCTTAGATACATACAGTCTATAATGGAAGCTAATGCGTAAGGCAACATAAAACACACATTTATGATAAAGATATTTATGATAAAGACACAACTTAATGACAAATTGTTGGCATGCTCAAGCGTGTTCCAGATTCTGCATAATGAGTTTGAGTGTTAGTTAACTTATCATTCCGTTAATTTGAAATGTGTGTGAAAATGAAGTGATGCTGTTGTCATATCCCTCTATAATGCTTGCTCCAAATACCAATTGATGAGCACAAAAATGAAATGGAAGAATGAGCAATGAATTTGCAAATATTCAGTCGAATCAATAAGCAATGAATTCAAACAAATTTCAAGATTCCAAGCTCCAAGGAGCGGAAACTGATTCATTTGTACTTGTTTTCTAATTGATTGATGGACCCCACAATGTTCTAAAGAATAACAATTTACATATGTTCACGATGATGACAAAACAAGTTCGGTTCACTGCACACCAAATAGGGGGGAAGCATCTCCAAAATGACGACATTCATTTTCATTAGTGTTGCCAACACATTTCAAACTTTGCTTGTTTGTTGTTGCTGTTTTGCATGCAATTCATTCGTTTTAGATTTTTGCATGCATTAAATTTGGCATAGCTTTAATTTATGAGTACACACATTTAATAAATACTGAAAATAAAGCAGCACACATAATTTATGTATGTTAGGATTTAAAATGAAAATATATACAAATATGTATAAGAGGTACACTGACTAAATAATTTATGTATAATTGCAATGGCAAACACGCAAAACATTTATTTCGGTTTTATTGTTTTAGTTCTTGCTTATTTGTTTATTTACCCATTTTTACGTATTGTTTCCAATTGTTCCAAAGTTAATTTCTTCGGCTTTCCATATTTATCCTTTTGCAAGCTTTACAGAAATATTTCACATACAAATATTTTGTTTACGTTAATTGTAACTGTATGCCCGTTACGTACACATCATTTGCGTAATTTCGTAATATTTATGTTAACGTTATATTTAAAAAGTATTGTGAAGATTTGCATGCAATTTAAAATAAAAATAACTAAAAAAACCTTTTCCCAAGACTTAGTAGAACATGCTTTAATTTTTAGTGTTGCGTTCGCTTTTGGTTTTAGCATCTGAGTGGTGCGTGCGCAATGTGACAAATGATTTGTTTGGTGAAGCGTTTAAAACAAAAGAATAAATAGAAACCGCAGCACAGCGGCATGGTTAACGTTACGTATGCACATACGTAAGCAGTGTGGCGTTTATCGAATGCGTAACGTTATACGTAAGAAACGCGCCCGTTACATGCTGTTTTCTTTCTTGTTTTTGGATTTTTCTTTTATAAGCCTGCATATTTGCTGCTTGGCTGCTTCATCTTGATTATTTGTATTATTATTATTATTATTATTATTGTTCCTTGGCAGACAGCAGCTTTCGGTTTTCGTGTGCGCATGCATGCATGCGACCCCAAACTCACCCAGTTTCCCGCAAACTTTTCAATTGTGCATTTGTGAGGCGACGCGGCTCGCCGCTGCCGTCGGAAGCAACCGCATCCAATTCATCAAAGGGCGGCGCTATAAATAGGTCACTCTGATTAATGGGACGCTTTTTGCGGCCGCTAACGCTGTTCGTTGCATTGTGAGCGGTCACATTTAGGCTGCCACTGGCCAATGGCTGCGGCAGAACTGTAATAATAATAATGAAAATGAAAATGAGTAAATTACTTGTGTGAGATTTCACTTACCAATGGGAAAACTCTTCCAATGATATAGAAACTGCTCGGCCACGCATTTTATTTGCTCCACAAGTTGTTCCACTTCGGGCGGCGCGCCAACCAGATTGATATTAAACTCGACGGGTTCTCGGTCCGGAGCGGCAAGGGTTTGGGGACGCAGCAACTGATGGTTGCCCGCACCGCTGTTGCCAGCTGTTCCAGTGCCTGTGGCTGACGGCGGAGGCAGCTGCTGCTGCTGCGGCTGCAATGACATGGCTGGCGTTGATGACTTCCCTGGCAGCTGTTTACTTCATCATTGCGGTCCAAATCGTTTCAAAATCAAACGCTGAAAATATGCATGGAATCTGTTAATCCATGTGCCAATTGAAATCGTTGAAATGCGCGCCATATTAATATTAATGATCCAATTGAAAATACATACGCATGTGCTTATGTGTGTGTGTGGATCGCTCACAAAATAATTTAAGAAAAAATTCCAGCGATGCGAGCATTGGATGTAAACAATTAGTTTAAGAGTGTGTGCGTGTGTGTGTGTGAGTTGAGGGGCAAACAATTGTTTTGCGTGCTAAGATTACATTTCAATCTTGGTCAGAACAAACTAGTGAATGCAAACAACCTTTCACAATTGCCATCCACATCTCCACATTAACTCAATTTCGTGCTTCGTTAACTTCGACAGTGTTTGTCTGTCTGCCACTCTCTGTTTTTCTGCTGGACCCTTAAAAAGTTGTTGCCTGCCAATTGTGCGTTCCACGCCCAACACACAGACAAACAAACCGCCCCACCACCCCCTCATCCATCACACAAACACAAACAGCACTTGTGCTTCTTATTGTTTAATTGCGGCACACGCAAACACACACACACACACTCAATACGCACATACTTCCACTCTAAATTGTCGTCGGTTTTGAGTTACTGCTGCTTATATTTTACCTCGTTTTATGGATCAAGTTGCTATTAAAGTTAGTTTTAGCATGTGGAAGAGCACCACCTGCTAAAAACAAAAAAAAAACACGAACATACAACAAAATTTAACATTCAGCTGTTATGTTATTTTAACAGCAAACACTGGAAAAAACTTGAGCTCTTATGTTAAATATTTAATTATTGCAGTTAATTAATTAGAAAATAATCAAATAAGCTCTATCTTACTAAGTAAATCATTTCAAATAAATGAATTAATTAGTTTTCAGCAAACAATGTATAACAAGCTGGTCGGTGGATAATCGCCTTAACGTTTTGTGCAGCAGACAAGCGGCGACAGACAAACTCGAAGTACACACACACACACACACGCCCGAAATTTACTTCGCAGCACCCCCGCAGAACGCACATTATAACTCGCAAACTACTTAGATCTTGAATTATGCTTAATCTGTAGCTCTTTAATTGCACTTACACTTGTTTTATTTCATTGAAAACATTCTGTTCTGATTAGAAAAAAATTTACGCGTTCTCTCAACAAGGGTAGGGTGCACTGGCAACAAAAAAAGGTGGCAGCCTTGTCAACGGTATCATTTTTGACCACATTTAACTCTTTTTAGAAAAAGATTTAAATATGAGCATTTATTTGTTTTTTAAAGAAGTATTGAAGCTAGAGCTTTGAAACTTTCACAGGAGTTTTATTATATTTTTTGCGATTTTATAATTTTGTTCTTTAGAATTTTCTTAATTTCTTCACCACGCAAAGGCTGACGTGCCCCAAAACAATTTTAAAATGAACTTCATGATATTAGAAAATTAACAATTTTTGTTTTGGTATTTGAATTTGTACTTAATTGAATTATTTTTAATTTAAAAATTAATTGATTTCATTAGAGACATGGACCAATTTTCGATAAATCACACCGTCGACGGCACTTCGGAACCATCGATAGGCTGGTATCGAATCGATCAGAATAAGTATGAAAAGTGTGGCAGCCTTGGTTGACTAAAAAAAATCACCGATAGTTTTGATACGTGGCAGCCTTGTATATTTTAAGTCTGTTTTAAAAAAGTAGTTTTTTTTTGGTATTGAGTTTTTAAAAGGAGAATTTTTGAATTGTAGCTAATTGTAGTTACCCGAATTTTGCTTATTTTTAATTCACATTGTCAGCCCGTGCTAAGTAACGGCTCAAAATGGCAGCTGACTCACAGCTGTCTTAAGCACAGATTATAAACGTTTTACAGCACACGGCTTTTAAGATGCGCGACAACATGAACTGAACATGTTTGAAGAACGGTATCAATATTTAAGCTGGGTTCCAGGTAAAACTGAAGCCTTGCATAAATCCACAGAACCGAAGCTTGGAGGTCGGACATGTTGTGTTAGGAATTGCCAAACAAAGTCACCGGAAATACGGCATTCATTTCCAAAGAATTCTGAATCTCGATTCGGATGACATCGACACTGACTGCAATAAGTGCTCCCAATGCCGTGAGCTGCGACAACAAATTGACGCAATGCATCTAAAGATCAGTCAATTGGAGCAACGACTGCACTTAAATGACGGGGATAAACATCAGGAAGAGTACATTTGGCTGTTGATCAAATAGGTGTAATTATGAAAATGGTTTCTTTAATGACTCTAATGACATTTTAATGCATCAGCAGCTCCAGCTGCAGCAGACGCTGATTCGTGGGACAGTAGGGCATGGTGGCTGCCATGTTCGCAATCGCCTTGGCACGTTCGCGCAGTTCCTGCAGTCGCTGGTGCTGCAATACACTCGCTGGCTCCATCTCTGACTTCAATTGCTTGTACTTCGTGAGGGTAATGTCCATGGCGGCGACCATAACGTCGGGAATGACCTTAATGACCTCACCACTTAGTCGTCTAACGTTGGCCAAACAAGTGTCCACATCCCGAATGCAGTTGGGTATGAGACCCGTGTGGTCAAGCAGTTCCAATGCCACCAGCGGCTTGCCTTCGTTGTAGTTATCAAAGAACTTGAGCAAATCCCGCAGTAATGTAAAGCTGACTAAGATCTTGGGCTCTATCTCCGTTTGGCGATGGGCCAGACGATTGCTGAACCGTTCAGCCTCCAAGCTTAGGCGCGCGCGCAATGTACCCTCCACTGCAGGCTGCTGCACCACCTGAGCAAGCAGTATGGAAATGTGCTTCAGTGCCAGATTGAGTTTGCCAGCCATGTCATAAAGGCGCACCGCCATCTCAAAGTTGCCACGCGTGATCAACTCATCGGCCACAAGGCCAGCCATGGTGCGTGTGTCAAAGTCCGGGCAGCTAAACTGACGGAACAGACCTCTGCGGAAATATAAATACATATGTTATAAAAAGCTGTTATACATTATCTATGAATATACATACCCGGAGATTTCATGCTCCGAGAGCGTTGTCGTCTGTCGTGGCCCAAAGATTAAATCAAATATGCTGGTGTCCAGCACACCACTATCGACGACCAGATCACAGACGCAGGTGAGGAACATGTTGCGTCCCTTGGGATCGTGTAGGTTGCGTAGCGTGTAATAGTAATGAAGCGCCTCGGCCGTGTCTGTTGCCTCAAAGCGCTGCACATAGAGGCGAATGAGTCGCGCCAGATTAAGACGACGCAACGGCGTCGGATCCGAGATGTCAATCGATAGCAGTGGCTGAGAGACGCTGCGCACTCCTCCCAGTATGCCCAGCTCGTGCAGGGCTATGGCCATGTGGACGGCATGCACCCGATTGGCATCGGTGCGAGCTAGAAACTCAATAGCTGCCTCAAACTGGCCAGTGAGCGCCAGCGCTTGGAAGTACAGATGCGCATTTTGAGCAGCATTAAAGTATTTCTCCCCATAATTCTCAATGAACGAGGTCTGCAGCTGGCCATAGCCGGTGGCATCTCCGGGTCGCAGCATGGCCAATTTGATCCAGAGAAAATCATCAATAGTTTTGGCCACTTCGCCGTGAACTTCGTTCGTATCGCAGCCGAGCAGGATGCAGTAAACGGCCTTCTTATAGGCATCCGTCGAGTTGCGAATTTTGTTGGCATACTGAAGCTTCAGCTTGCTCTCGATTTTGGAGTTGATCACTCCCCCATTTCGATCGGCAATGAGTTCTGCGAATTCCTCATAGCTGGAGCCGGCTTCACGTAAGAAATCCACCGCTGCCTCGACGGCGCCGCAGCGTAAGCTGTAATAGATGAGTGGCCACAGTGGTTTACCACCAGCCGTGTCCACAAGTCCGATTGTTTGCTGTCCACTGAAGCGTCGGCTCACATAGGCGCGTACAAGCTGATAGCTATCGGTGGCACAGGCTTGGGCCACCTGGGAACTGATGTACACTTTGTAGCGTCGTTCCAAATACGTTCTGGCGTGCAGCACAAACTCTGGTCTTTGCTGGCGACTCTTGATGGGATCGGTCTGAGCTGGGGCTTCGTTCACCTGTGTCACACAAGACAGCAGCGTCCACATATCTGTAAGACGAACATCTCCAAAGGTGCTCGCCAGCTGGGCAAACTTTTGCACCAGATTTGGACGAGGGCGATCCTTCAACACCATCGCATTGTACTCGCACAGCTCCTGGGCATACAGCAAGCTCATTTTGTCCAGACAGGAGAGCGGCAAGCATTCCGGATTCAGTATGATCTGTTCGGGTAATCTCTGTAAATCAATAAAGTTCTGCGAGGGTCCAATCAAAGCATCCAGCAAGCGTGTTTTCTCCTCGTTCCAGGTGCTTATCAAATTGCCCCATTTCTGTTTACTAACCGAGTCGTTAATCTGTAAAGAAGGAAATATATATATAACCGAACATCCATTAGAATGTCTAATAAAGCACTTGCATTCTTGTTGGTATCCTCTATGACAGACAGTATGGCATTTTCTCGTTCGTTTTTCAGAAATGTGCAAACATCTGTGTCCGCACCCGCCACATCCACCGGCTCGAAGGTTTTGCCCGTGCTGAGCGCCTCTAGCTTCTGGTTTAGTTTGGGCAAATCAATGCCCTTAGAGCCAAGCAATATTTGCCTAATAAGCAAGGCATCATTATTAATAAATGCGAGCTTACACAGCGCCGGCTACAACATACGCTTGTATTTCCTTGGCACCCGTTTGGGTAACACGACTGTGCAGCTGTTCCGTGGCTTGCAGCACCTGCTGCAGCGTTCGCTCAACGCCCGGCAGCTCACATTCCACATTTCCCTTTGTTAGGCTTTGTGCACGCTGTAGCAATGTATTTAAGTCCATTTTTTTGTTAATATTTCAGCGCCAAATTAAAACGCGGACTAACGTAAACAACTTGTAGTGTTGAGCAACGAATCTATTTATGCACTACTCAGTTTACAGCACTGCATCTGTTGGCGCTAAATTTAAAAGCGAATATGAATGAAGCAAATAAACAAATTCCTTTTTTTAAAGTAAATTTTCCAATTAAAATTTCAATCTTTTGCAGCGATCTCTCTTTGGGCTTTACAGACAATTTTCTTTCTACTATTGTTATTTCTCTTCTTTACTATCAGTTCCTTCAGAGCACATTGTATACTTAATGGATCTGTTGACGCCTTAGACCGTGATAATAATTCAATTGATAACATTAAATTCCATTTTGCGAGCAAAAAAAAATAATTACCTCAGGAAAATAAAAACAAATTCTCAGCTGTTGATTCTCATGCAGTGCTGCACAGTGCTTAAATTCAGTATTGTAAAACGTTTCGAATGCTCTTTTGTGCGCACAATTTTAAAATGTAAAAAAATCATAAAGTATTTATTATATTTATTTTTATTTTCTTACAAATTATTGGAAATTAATATTAAATATAAAAAAAAAAAGTATTTTGTTGTTTGTCCATATTCCATTCAGTTTCATTTTGAAAATATGAACAAACAAAACAAAACAAAAGAAACACAAAGATATTGGATTAATTGTACAAATTATATTTAAATTGAAACTAAAGACAATAGAAGTTGCATAATTTTCCTTATGAATTTTGTAACCGTATTGTTATTGTGAAAAAGTGTACTAACTTAAACCTGCTTTGTTGCTAAAGTGTTACCACAAACGATGCTAAGCAACATTTGTAGTTCCTAAATATTTGTTAGTTGTTGTTTTTTTTTCTTTTTGCTTTTGTTTGCTGTTTTAACTTAATAACTACTAGTTTGTAGATTTTCATGTTATTCAGACCAAACTCTTTACATAAGAATAGATAATGAACCGATTTCGTATTGCCATTTTATAAGCCAGAACATGATACAGTTTTGATACACTTATGATACAATACAACTGCTTTTCTCTTGTGGATTACCATTTTCGTTTTCAATTAGCATGAGTAATTGATGAAATATATCGCCCACAGACTGAAAAATAAATAAAAGATTCGTATTGCTGATAATCAAAAACTAATAGAATCGTTAATGGACTCACTTCATTCTGTTTGGCGGATGTTTCGAGAAATGCTGCACGCCAGGATTCTGCCAGCTTTTTGCCCTCCTCTGTGGAAACTGTGCGCTCTTGATGCAAGTCCGTCTTATTTCCCACTAAGACAACAGGTACACTGCAAAACAAAAAAGAATGTTTAAAAATCGATAGGATAGCTGTTTCCTTAACACATACTATTTCTTGCCCATCACATCCAACAACTTTTCGTAGATGATTTTAATAACTTCAAATGACTTTTGACTGGTTATGGAATAGACCAATACGTATCCATGAAAGTCCATGCTGTACTGTACTGGGAATATGCTATATTCATCCTGTCCAGCTGTATCGACCAGTTTAACCCCATAATCCTGCGAGTTGACTCGTGTAACCTTGGTAAATGCTGTAATTATGTAAAAGTTAAGTTATCATAAATCGATGTCGAATTGCGTTCTTTGCGCATGAAGTAATCACATGAACAAATGAACGTAAAACGACATTCGCTGGCATCCTTCACAAATGATGCTTTTTATGACTAATTTCGTTTGATATGTAAATGCTGTTTACATTTGCACGAAACAGCTGCTACTTGTACATACATATGTACATCCATATGACATACAAACACATGTGCATACATATATATGTACATATATATTTGGAGTAATATTAAAACTTACTATTTTCAATTGTGGGATCATAAGAGTCCACGAATTGGCCTTCAACAAACTGTATACTGAGCGAAGATTTACCTATTGGAGCAGGTGAAACGCAATTATTATTATGTATGTATGTATGTGGGCAAATTGTTTGCTGCGTTGTTGTATCTGTTTGTCAAAATACTACGCAATTACAGCACAACCAACAACAACAACGCACACACGCGCATAAAGATTATAAATCATCAGCAGCAACAGTGATTAGTCAGAATGAAGCTGAAGATGAGGAAAATCCCATAAATGCACTTACCGACGGAACGGTAGCCCATCATGGCTATACTACGTTCTTTTGGTGGCATTATGTACAGCAATTAAAAATTATTTCGAGTTTGTAAAATTTGTTGTTGCCCTTTCAAGAATCTCCGCGTCTGTGATTAGTCTTTGATTAGTCTGTGACTTTTTTGAGCTATGGAATTTGCTCAAGATACTTGTTTCAATCACAGTTGTAAAATTGTTGCGACGCAGTGCCCAACTTTCTTATTGTTTAATTTAATTAATTATGTAGTATAATTCTTGCACTAAAAACTACCAATTTTCTATCGATAATTATTGCACCAAAAACTGTGACAACTAGAGTTGCAATTTCGATTAAGGTGCCCATACACGACAAGCACGTTCGATGAGCATGCTCTTTCGTTTCGATTACTGAGCCCATGCAACCCTGCGTCACAAATCATCTGTTCTCTGAGCATTTTTTTGTTGGAGTGAAAATTGATCATTGATTTTAATTTGTAAATTGTTTACAACGGAACTGCGCCTTCAAAATGGGCACAAAACGTCGCAATATCGAGGACGAGCTTTCGCGCTTCGAAGCGGAAATATCGAAGCCACCAGCGCGCAATCTCTTTGTGCCGAATCAAGTGCGCCCAATAATCGCGGCAAATACGTATACCAACGTGCAGCAGAAACTGCAGCAGCATCAGCCTCGCTTAACAGTGCCCCCGCCGCCAATACCGCCACCACCCACATTTATGTCCACCTTTGTACCGACGGGCAATAACACGTCCATTTCGCCGGTGAAAACCATGGCCGCCACTCCCGTTGTCCTGAGCAGTGCACCAAAGCTGTATCAGTGTCGCCAGTCGGTGCATGTGCCGACGGTGGCCACGGCTCCGGCAATTGATATTAACATTAATACCATACAATTTGATGTAACACAGAAACTGAAGAAACTCAAGGCCGAAAAATCTGGACCCAATCCAATTGCCGAAGAAGCTATCAAAGCAGCACGCGCCTCATCGGCATTGCAATCATTTCAGACCACGGAGCGCAAGAAGAAGGATCGGAAAACTGTGCGCATTGCTGGTGGCACTGTCTGGGAGGATTCATCATTGGCCGACTGGCCCGACGATGATTTTCGCATATTTTGTGGCGATCTGGGCAACGATGTCAACGATGAGGTGCTCACGCGCACTTTCAACAAGTTCCCGTCGTTCCAGCGTGCACGTGTTGTGCGCGACAAGAGAACCGGCAAAAGCAAGGGATTTGGATTCGTTAGCTTCCGCGAACCCGCTGATTTCATTCGCGCCATGAAAGAAATGGACGGACGCTACGTGGGCAGTCGGCCGATCAAGCTGCGCAAGAGCACCTGGCGACAGCGCAGCTTGGATGTGGTGAAGAAAAAGGAGCGTGAGAAGCAAGTGCTCCTGCAGGCATTTAACTCGACGAGTTAAGATAACTGCTGATAACTAACAATTTTAGGCTAGTTTCGGTCACATTTTTGATGTAGCAAATTTGTATTTACAATGTTTGGATGTTGCTGCTGCAGAATAAGCATAATTTAAAATAAAAGCGTTAAAATTAACATTTTAGCAAAATAAAAACTGATCAACTGATGATTTATTGGAATATATAGACAACTATAAAATGTGTGTGTATGTAATAAATATTGTTAGTTTTCTTTATTCTTAAATATGTATGTGTAAACTTAGCTGCCTTATTTGTTCCCAAACAATGTTTAGTTGAATTAATGACAATTAGTTAGCCTTTTAGCGCATTATTGTACCAGAGTGAACAAAGCTTTACAAGTTGAACTATTTAGAATACCCACTTTTGTTATCTAATGTCCCCATCTACATACACTATGCTACAAATACTACAATCCTACATGCTAACCTGAACAGAAACACGGCACTGCTGTGCATTAAAGCCGACATTGACTGGTAGGATTTACCTATATAGGAATATAACTTCGATTTTGCTGCTCGTCAAAATAAGTAATGTAACAATACTAGTGTTAAGCTAATACTCTATGATAATTTAAGACCATTTGCTTTGCTGCTTACCGAGCAGCGGCCTTCTCAACAGATCTCCGCCTGCCTCGTCCTTGGCTTCCAACTGAGAGCGTTTGTTTCTCGGCCAGCGAACGTAAGGTTTGCCAGCATCCGTTGAAAAGATTGAGGGATAATATTGCCTATAGCTACAGTAGCCGGTGAATATGCCAATCACTGCGCCAACTGTTATGTCCTGCCAATGGTGATGATAGTCACAGGTGCGACTAACAGCCACCAAAGCAGCCACAATAAAGGGCAGAACTGCAATGCAGAGACGCCACGTTTGTCCCCGTCCACGAGCATCGAAGGCGTGCAACTTGGCGCCCACATAATAGGCCACAAATCCAAAGCTGGCAAAAGCAACTAAAAAAAATTAGATATTTAATTAATATTTATACATTTTTAGTTCGATTTGTCGACTTACATGATGAGTGACCACTTGGGAAGCTCTTGCGTCCCTCGTTTATTTCACTGGGCAGGCCCGTGCAATTGAAATCGAGAATGGAGCTGCCCAAAGCACTTGCGGTTTCGTTTAACACCATAATGCCATCGGGAAAACAACGATAGAAGTAATCTGGACGCGGTCGCCCCACGGTAATCTTCAACAGGCTGGTGGGTATGCCATTAAAGCACACCGCCATCGTCCATGCCCAGGTGGCCGCCCAAAAATCCCTTCGATTCTTGGTGAACGCAAAGAAAATTAAGGTAAGCACCAGAGGCACGGCTATAACCAAGAACAAAAGATCACCGCCTTTGATGTAGTCAGGACGACGTGGATTCTTATAGAGCCACAGCTCCTCGGCGTGTATTTCCCGCTTAAATGCGGTCATAGTTTCCAGTTTGCTGTTATAATAAATGGATGTGAGTCATTTATTTATTGCTCCGATAGAGGCATCAAAATATACTCACAAGAAAACACACACAATCACAATACGTAGAACAACATCGACCGCGTCGATAAATCTCTTCTTGCTGGCGGGCACTGATAACTCCTGCTCCTGGGACAGCTCCATTTCTGGCATCACTTCGTCATCATCATTTAGCGGTAACTCATTGCGCCACATGTCGTTGCCGTTGTCCAGATCTTCGGCCGAACTTTCGCCAAGACTACTGCGATGTAATGCGTTGGACCTGCTTGGCATTGACATGTTAGTCACTTGGGTTTTGTTGTCAGTCGTTGTTTGTTCTATGTTTAGTTTCCTCGTCGCCTGAATAATTGATAAGAGATAATAATTAGCCAAGTCACTTAAGTATTGTACAACCGTTGAATTGCTGTGATAAGATAAACATAAACATATCTATGTTTTTCCCCATATTATTTAAAATAATTTAAAAACGAGTACAATTGAGGATTACGTTGGGTTAATACATCATCCTATGCAAATGCATTTTTAAACATATAGTATTTTTCAAGACACTTGCATATGTAAATAGCAGCAATAAACAGATATAATATATACAATTGTCGGTCTCAAACAAAAAATGTTTTGATGTAAAAATAATATTCAAACAATTCTAAGAGTGACTGCAAAAATAAATTTTCAAAAATCACTTTTTTAGAATTTTTTATGAAATTTTGAAAATTGCTTAAAATTACTATTTTAGCCTCTTTTCTTATCCTTTTCATACAAAATTTTTCTGAGATCATCCCATATAAAAAATCATTTAAAATAATAGCGATGGAATTTTTAAAAATTTCTTTTTGCAGTCACTATTAAAATTGTTTAGAGAAACTTTTTGCATCAAAACATTTTTGCTTGAGACCGAGGAAAAAAGTCAAAACAGTAGACTTTTACAAAAATTCAAAATTTTCAATGGGTATTTAATGTGTTAAGGGAAGTTTTGTATCATTCAAACGGAATTTTAAATGATCTTTCCATTGACGCCAAACTTAACATAAAGTAAGTTCAAATTACGATTAGGTTTAAATTTAGTTTTGTCAAAATACTTTAGCCGACGACTGTATATACGTATGCAAGTTGATTAAATCAGTTTTAGCTGTCGTATACACTTGGTACATGAAGATAGTTACACCCACACATTAAACACACACACATTCACATGTAACTGCTATCTGTCCACAGATATCATGATATTCGGTTAAAGCGTAGGGCTCCTAATTATATTGACTGACATGTTACATCTATTTGAATGGTAAACAGAGGGCAGGGCAGACCAATAACAAATATAAATAGATTTGCACCTGTGACAAACTGTCGTCAGCGTCACCGTCGTCGTGTTGGTTGTTGTTCAATTTGTTTCCGCATTTTCGACTACGTAAATCCGAATCTGTACTCTGGCTACTACTTCGCATTATCAAAAGCTCTTCAAATATATAGAACTTCAACTTTGGAACTGCTTGCGCGAATATGGAACGACACCAAATTTATAATTTATTGCGATTTCCACGCGCACAGCTCAGAGTGTCGTTAAATTGTTGGATTACACACAAAAGTTAACTGACACTTGTAGTAATATTTTTTAAACTAACTGCTACATGCTAATTGCTCAGGGTTTTTATAAACTTTCTCTAATCCGCAGTCGCATCGGTAAATATTAACCGGAGATCTTTTATCACCCAGCACCGAATCGTAAATACCCTCATAATGCACTTTATCAAATTGATACATACAAGTTTTTGGTTTTATTAAAATTTAAAATAAATTAAAACTGTTTAATTAAATAAAATAAATTGTTTTTGGGATGAAAAAGCTTTAAACATTATGAACTGCAAATACTCTACACACATACATATATAAATGTATGTATGTATGTAGCTGCACTCTTCACTAGAGGTGGAGAAACATCGAGTGAAACGTCGATGTCGTCGAACCAGCGGAACCATTGGTGTTTCTTAGGCCACTATCGAATGTTTTTATATGCAACAAAATTAAACAATCCTGATAATTACGGCTCTCTATAATATTGGAAGGAGAGAATTTCAAAATATTATGGGATATATGTTCAATACAATCCCTTAAAAGCTGCGGTTAAGAAAATTGTTTGTGATCAGCAAACATCGAAGCATCGGACACACACACCTCTAACAAATCAGCTGATTGCATTGGAAAGAAAAAAAAGTGGCAGCCACATTTAACTCTTTTCAGAAAAAGAGTTAAATTTGAGCATTTATTTTATTTTTAAAGAAATATTGAAGCAGAGCTTTGCAACTTTCACAGGAGCTTTATTATATTTTTTCCGATTTTATAATTTTGTTCTTTAGAATTTTTTTAATTTCTTCACCACGCGAAGAGTCTCGTGCACCAAACCAATTTTAAAATTACCTTCATTATTTTAGAAAATTTGGAATTCTGTTGATTTTTTGAATTTGTTCTTCAAATTTTTTAATAAAATTTTTAAAAATAATTAATTTTATTAAAGATTTTCTATCGATAATATTTCTTTCCTTGGCGGTCGGGCGATACGAGCGGCATTGCCAACCATGCTTAAGTTGTACAAGAACAGGGCTGTTATTAATCATATGATTCGGTCTGATAAGTTCTGTTTTCATAACAAAAAGTCGAAAATTGATTCAATAACTATTAAATAAAGCTTAAAATGTCTGTCGAAAGTGAGAGAAATGCTGCTGGACAATTGATGGACTCCCTCTACCTGGATATGTTTCATCTGATCGAAGCGCACACCCAATGTCGCATTGACATCGAACGCACAAACTCCAGTGGCGCTATTCTCTTAGCACGGACTAAGTTCCAGCAGGGAGGACAATCCATATCCACAGCCCAAATACCAACAGAACACAGTGCAGAGTTTAACGCTCTTTGCCGGGTAAATACCACAGAGACGGACAAAGATGCTGACATCACCATTGAGAGACATGCGGTGGACAAGGAGAACGGTTACGTGGAGCCTTTGTACTGGTTTAGCGTGTTGCCGCCTATGAGTCTGCGAAATGCAGTGGAAAAGTTTAAAAAATCAATTGAATTGGTAGCCGAGAGCACAAATCTGCAAAGGGAGCTCAGTAAAGTATTGAATGGCATTGACAGGTTACGACAAACCCGAGCACTATAATAATAAAGAAAGAACCCTGTATATTACATATATCTAAATAAGAATAAAGTTGAAAAAAGTCAAGAGACATGTATTAAAAATAAAAATAACAAATTGTAATAAATTAATCGATACCATGTAGTAATAATCGATAATCACTCTTGGTTAGAACATTTGCAAATATTGGCAAGTGGGCAGCACGGTCAGCTGTTTTCAGTAAGTGGACAGTCTCGTTGCTCATCATTTTCGTATCTGGCATAAAGCAAATCAATAATTGCCTATAAAGCAAATGCGCAGAATAAGCAACAAAACAGGATAGAACCAAATTGAAGATTAAATTATAGAACATGCAAATTATAAATAATAGAGGCGTACCGCCCAGCAGATAACAGTGTTCACGTTCGCTCAAAAACTCACAGACATACAACGACAACAACGCGCGCCTTTGTTGTTCTTCTGCTTGTGCTTGCTGTCGTCTGCGATTGCGAGCTGCGGGCGACATTCCCGTTTCGAAACTTGTCGCGCGTGGCCACCCCACCCAAAATTACACACACACATACGCGCTCAGCCATGAACAACGCTCAGCCAATAGGGACGACGAGTGCCTCGGAGGCACCTTTGCTCCAGCTGGAGGATGATGAGGTGGATCTCATTGGCGACTTTCTTAAGCAGCAGTCGACGACAACAACAACAACTAACAACCAGCTGTCACCACTTCTAAATGGCTTTGAAGCGAATGGCGTCAATCAGTTGACTACTCAAGTTGAGGTAAGAATCCTAATGCATATCCAGAGTGAATATGCTTGAATGAATAAACCATTAACCTTTTACAGATCAATACAATTGGCGGGCAAAGCAAGCAAGCTAATGGCAAGCGGAGGACAAAGCGTAAGCCAAAGAGAGACAGAGATCAAATGCTCTTATCAGTCGATGACGATGATGCTGCTGATAATAATGGGGATATCAGTTTGGATGGTGATGATGTGGCCCACATTGATGGCGCTGGCGGTGATGATGGCGAAGCGGCCAAAAAGCAACCGCAACAGCAACAACATCTGTTAATGCTGCACGATGATGGCGACGACAACGACGCGGACGTTGATGACGAGGAAGAAGTTTTGCTGCATAAAAATCCCCCCGCTTTACGCAATGGCAATGGCAAAGCCAAAAGCAAACACTCCGAGGAGAGCAGTGAGAGCGTTAGCGGTAGATCAAGCACATCGACACCGCAGCCGCCGCTCGTGATAAGTCACATTGCAACACCGACACGACGCGCAACGACAACGGCCGCGGCAACAACAACTTCAACATCGACATCACCGCTAAAAACAACAACGACGCGTCTGCCCCACGAAGAGGTCGACGTTATTTGTTTAGTGCCAGAAATCGATTTCGAGGGCATGTCCACGGACGCGGGCAGCGACAATCGCGAGTCACAGCCTCTGCTTGGCGGTGGAGGCGGCGGCGGCAGTCACAGCAGTCGCATCACCGATCTACTTGGCGCTCTGGGACGCGGACATGATCATCTTGACCTCATGTCAAACACCTTTGGCGGTGAGTCCGACGCGAACCTTAACGCAAAACCAACAAATGAAGTCTTACAACTCTTGTGGGGCTTCGCTTATTGTTACTATGTTTCTGTACCCTATGTGAGTCTCTGTGTGTGTGTGTGTGTGGTGTGTGTGTGTGTGTGTGTGTGTGTGTGTGTGTGTGTGTATCTGAGTGACTTCAGTGGTACTTTTGTACTGCGTAGACTGCTTGTAAATACTGTGCTTATCACCGCATTAAATTATTCAAATAATAGCTCGTATTATCATCATCTCCAAAACAAAGCAATGCTAATTAATTCCTTTGAGTTAATATCAGTGATGCCAAATATTTTACGAAAAAAAAGACAAAGCGGCCAAAGAATACAGGAGAAAAAAGCTGAAAAACTAAGAAAAAAGACTAAAAAACAGGCCAAACATTTTTTCTTTTTTTATTTAGTTTTATTTAAAAGCTTTAAAGTATTTTCAGTGATTTTTGTTCGGCACTTTGAACTTCGCCCATGGTGCCTATCATCTTGAGATATTTGCCAGGCAATTTATTTGTATGGCAATAAGTTTTTTGTCGACGCAAACCGTATCTGCAGAAGGCAAAATATACATAAGCCCATAATTGAAAAATTTTATAATATATACATTTACCCAATTGTCAAAATAGCATTTAACGTGTCTGTTTCTAGACGGTTCCTCAATTTTGTTTTTACCAAACTAACTTGGCTAAAACCCTCTCAAAATTTTGATGTGTTTTCAACAGTCTCCCATTTTAAGAGGTGAACTTTGGCGTACTGGGAAAGTGTTTCCGCCTTTATATCGTTTCCAATTTCAAAAAGTTTTAAAATTGTACTGTCTTTAAATTTATGCTTTTAATGCAGCTCTTAAGACTTAAAGGTTCTGATTCTCTTTAGATCTTTTAATTTAACGATACAAAATGAGAAAGTAAACAATTAAATGGTTATTTATATTTTAAATTCGCATTAAATTTTCGAACCCATTTCCAAGGTATAACTCTTTGGTAAGGGTATAAACACGTCGACCTCAACCTAACCAATTTCTCTGTCTCTCACTCTCTTGCGCTCTTTTGGTTTTTAGTCGGATCGGAATTGTAGGCATAATCATGTTTAATTCAGTTTTTTCACAAAGCTGACTCAATGTGCGCTGAGCCAAAGTGAAATACATTTGTGTATTACACATGTGCATAGGAATGTGTTTGTGCAGTAATATAATAATAACAATAACAATGGCTATAACACTAACAACAAAGTGATCAGCGATAGCAGTTGATGAAAACAATTGTTTGAAATTCCCTTCAATAATTGATTGCCATACGTTTAGAAACTATTATTAGAACCCAAAATTCTATATTGTATTGCCATATTTATTTTAGTTTTGTTTGTTGATGTTCGCGTATAGCTTTAAGTCAGTATCTAAATCAATTGTGTGTAAATGTAAAAATGGGCAATGCTCTGCAAGCATTTGTCGACGAATGGACATAGAAACTATCGTTAATTGGATGCAGATGATGTGTAGCAATGACGAGTTACGAACCCAAGTCAAAGGAAAAGGAAAGGGAAAGGGAAGAGCCTTCAGAGAACCGAACTCCAATTCAACTCTCAAAAGACGAACTATCGATTACAGATTCAATTGCTGACGTCAATTCAATTGACGCCACTGAACTGAGTCGAGATGAATCCGAAGAATCCGCCTATGTTCCATATGTGTGTCACTGTTGCAAGCAGAAGTGTCATGCCGCAGAGAAGGATTTCCTGCCATCGCAATCCGATGAGGAGGATCCTCCCATTCTGTACGACACGCACTCCATCGATCCAAATTCCCAAGACGGCGAAGTCAAAATAGTTCAGCCGAAATGCCAGTGCGCCAATTGCCCGCTGAAGAACATGTGTAAGTCGCCAGGCGACGACTCCAACTCCAGGCATCTCATGTGGGTCGAACCTTATCGAAATGCTTTAGATATGCAAATACTTTCAACAGTGCCCCCATTTAATTATGTGACTATCACAAACCGTTGAATGCGACACACACATTTTTATTTTTATTTTACTTTTTATTTTATTGAAATGCCGCATTCGTTGAGCTCAAGTCGCGAGAATTTCGTTCAGCACGTTTTCACCATTTGCCAGGATCTCGGCGAGTTCAATGAGAATTTCGAATTCGTAGGTAGTAGAGTCGGGAATTTAAATTACTAATATACCCTGCATTAAACTGTGCACTCTGTGGCTTCCCCTAAGATTTATTGATTACTTGTCAATTGGTTTAATGTGCCATCCACTTTAGGCACTTCTCATGTGTAAATAGTATGTGGAATGCCAGTTATTTATATCCACAGCTGTCACAGCTGTTGCCAATTAATTATTTAGTATATAATTTCTTTTATAATTGAATCGCAATTTGCAGTCTGCTTTCAGGCGACTTCAATTGCCATGCGTATTTTCATATTGCGCACAAATTTCATTAGTAATTTAATATCTCTTTACTGAATATAATTAATTATATTTGTAATTGTATTAAATTTTTCTTACAGACGATCCTCTCTTCTCGGAGATTGTGGCACAGGCGGAATATGCCATCGAACAGGGTATTTTGCCGGAGAGAATCTATCAGGGCAGCAGTGGTTCCTACTTTGTCAAAGATGCCTTAAATGTGAGTTGAATCTAATCTTAAATTAACCTACATATATATTCTGCGCTACGCATAGATCCAAGTTGTCTAGTTTAAACTTGGCTATCTAAAACTCAGACAGCGCATAGATTAAAGATTCTAGCAAACGGGGAAGTCCTGCAATCAAGTTTGTATTTGCAGGACTTTTGGTTTGGCTTTGAGACATTGTTACTGTTACCTGAAGCAAATTTTGAATATTTTAACCAGGGACCGTAACGATTATAATTTTTAAAATATAAATTATTAAATAAAAGTTATTTGCTGATATTTATTAAAAAAAATTATAATAAAACTCCTTTTTTCGATCTAAATAAAAAAAAACCATTATAATTAAAAGTTTTATTTAAAAATTATATTAAACTCTTATTTTCAATTTTTATTATAAAAATTTAAAAAAAAAATTTTTTTTCAATTTTAATTATAAAAATTTAAAATACAAATTATTCATCAATTTTTAATTAAAAAGTTTAAAAATTAAAATTGACTCTAAATGTCTTTTAAATTGAATGGTGTATTTTGATAAGTGACTTGTATATACAAAGACATATCCAAGGAAAGTCGGAGCGACAATAATTTCACTGTGCAAGTCCAAAAAAAAAACATGACCAAACTCAACGGTTTCCCCCTATTTCGGGTCCTACGAATCGAACTGCATCATTAGGTTTTTGAGTTACAATGATGGTTTCATACAAAACTTTTCGCGCAAGTTTTTGAACAAGTTCAGGCTGTAGCTTGTACGGTATTGGTTTTTTTGGTTAACTTTCGTCAGCAAAGTTGCTTAAAATAGCTCAGGCTACAAGTTTAACTTTCTTCAGCAAAGTTGCTTAAAATAGCTCAGGCTACAAGTTTGCAGAGCATACGGAACCTTCAAACTGTTGTTTTGGAGGTGTTTTGGGTAAATTTTTCATTTTTCTGAAAACTATTGCTTACTTTTAGGCTGTGTCAGAAAAATTAAAAATTTACCCAAAACACCTCCAAAACAACAGTTTGAAGGTTTCGTATGCTCTGCAAACTTGTAGCCTGAGCTATTTTAAGCAACTTTGCTGAAGAAAGTTAACCAAAAAAACCAATACCGTACAAGCTACAGCCTGAACTTGTTCAAAAACTTGCGCGAAAAATTTTGTATGAAACCATCATTGTAACTCAAAAAACTAATGATGCAGTTCGATTCGTAGGACCCGAAATAGAGGAAAACCGTTGAGTTTGGTCATGTCTTCTTTTTTTTTTTTGAAAAAAACTATCACAGTGTTTTTATTGTCAATTTTTATAATAAAAATTGAAAAATAACTTATCGGGGGTGCCACAAAAATCGCTTTCGCTTGAATTTCACTTAAATTTCATACAAATTTAAGTGAAATTCAAGCGAAAGCAATATCTGTGGCACCCCAGTATATTTTCAATTGCTATAATAAAAATTGAATATAAAAGTTTATCCAGTTTCTCATAACTCTTTTTTGCGGTCCCTGATTTTAAATAAAACTTCAAACGAAAAGAGATTAAATTTAAGTATATTTCCAGTTTTTAAATATTTTTCCCATCCTAAATATCTTACCACAATTCGTATTAATTTATATCAATCATTACATATTGTATAAACAGCAACGCTGTCTGGCCGTGTTTAAGCCCAAAGATGAGGAGCCGTATGGCAGACTGAATCCCAAGTGGACCAAATGGATGCACAAACTCTGCTGTCCCTGTTGCTTCGGACGCGCCTGCTTGATACCAAATCAAGGGTAAGTGTGAAACCAAAACTTATAACTATAATTTAATAAAATAAAATATAATTAATTTGTTAGTTATTTGTCCGAGTCGGGGGCGAGTTTGGTGGATCGCAAGTTGAATCTGAATGTGGTACCAAAGACACGAGTGGTTCGTCTCGTCGCAGAGAGCTTCAACTATGCGCGCATCGATCGACAGAAGGCGAAGCTAAAGAAGCGCATCAAGGAGCATTATCCGTCGGCGCACTTCAATCGCATGAGCCTGCCATTGAAGACCGGATCCTTTCAGCTGTTTGTGGAGGGCTACAAGGATGCCGATTATTGGTTGCGCCGTTTCGAGAACGAACAGTTATCGCCGGCACTGGCCAAATCATTTCAGCTGCAGTTCGAGCGACTGGTCGTGCTGGATTATATCATCCGCAATACGGATAGGGGCAATGACAACTGGTTGATCAAGTATGTGGCGCCAAAGCTGGTGGGTGAGGTCGGGAACACTGGTGGCAAGACCATGTCCCGTGCCAATCCACTAGTTGGTCAGCCAATTATTGATCTGAACGAGCCGATAACGCTGGAGAATGAACTGCGACGGGCAACTGGCGGTGGTCAACCGTCGCCCACTTCCATGGGCATTAGCAATACGGTTGGAGCCGGCGTCAGCTATGTGAGCAGCGATGATGATGAAGTGCCCACGACAAGTCCCAAGAGAACAATTAATACGCCATCGGAGCCCACATGGAATCTGGTTGAGGCGCCACAAATCAAAATAGCCGCTATTGATAATGGCTTGGCGTTTCCCTTTAAGCATCCGGATTCGTGGCGTGCATATCCCTATCATTGGGCCTGGTTACCCCAGGCCAAGGTGCCGTTCAGCGATGACATCAAGGACCAGGTGCTGCCACAGCTGTCGGACATGAATTTTGTCGAGGAAATTTGCACGGAACTGCTGTATTTATTTCAGCAAGATCGCGGATTCGACAAGCGGCTCTTCGAGCGACAGATGTCCGTAATGCGAGGTCAGATTCTGAACCTGACCCAAGCGCTGCGTGATGGCAAATCACCAGTGCAGTTGGTCCAAATGCCTGCGGTCGTTGTTGAGCGGTAAGCAAATGTTTGCCTCTTTTAAGACCAGCTGATAACATGGTTATTCTCTATGTTTTTTACAGCTCCAGCGGCAGTCGCTTTTTCTCCTTTACGCAGCGCTTCCAAAACAAGAGTCCCTTCTTCTCTTGGTGGTAGGTTATCGACCCCACAGACACCACTTGAACTCGGTTATCTAATGTGAGACTCTTATCTATTTCAGTTAAATGCCCGCCTACCTGTTGTGCTTTGTTGTTATCCACTATATATCGCCAAAAGATTTTTAGTTGTAGTCCCCCAGCGAAATGGATTTTTGTTAAATTTGTCTGTTTTTGGCAAAAGAAATCGTTAAAAATTCACATGCTATTTATTTAATTACATTCGCATCATGAAAACACAGTTAACTGGTCAATTAACCAGGTTATATTGTTCGTATAGTCAATTGTTTAAATTCATGAACATGAATCAGCAAGAGATCGATAGATTCTCCATTCCAAAATTCGAAACTCACGCGCTTTTGTTCTGTTTACAGTTTTATTATTATTTATATTTAAACATATCACTGAGAATTGTTTAAACAAATAGAGTATAATCAAAGCTTCATATTTATTGCTTATGTTAAGGGGTCTTATACATATATCCCCAAGGCACTTGTATTCATTGTGAATATCATTAACAAATACTATTTACCAGTTAACACTCTCTACAGAATCCCTTACACTATGGGATAATTACGTTAAGCATCAGCTAAATAAGCGAGTGTAACTATGTCAGCTAGAGGAAAAAAAAAATATATATGAAATAGATTTCAAATTAGATATAAACAATTATATATGTGTATAAAATAAAATGTGCAAACACAAAAATGGAAACCAATAAAAATCAAACATTATGCCTTGTATAAAATTGCATACTCTTAATTTGGGTTGACGATCAAATAAAAAGGAGAATGTCATCCATCTCCTAGTAAATGCTATTAAGAGTTCGTGCAATTAAGCCAATTATATTGTACTCGTCTTGATTCCAATTGTCTTTTAATTCGGAATGTTAAACAAGTATTAAACACTAAACAATAATTATGATAATTAATAATTTCGAAGTCCACAAACAAGTTTTAAATGAATGAGAGCAAATCATCGGATGCATCGGACAGTAATCTGTTGATCGGTTTCCCGCCAGCATCACCGGGACTAACTGCTTCAGCCTTTAATTCGTTTTCCGCATCGCACTCGATGTCATCAAGATTAACAACGACTTCTTGCAATGGGCTCAATATCATATCAACATTTTCCCTCACAAGCGACGGCAGCTGTCGCCGGGGAGTTTCAAGAAATGACGAAATTGTGGGCTGATATCCATTACTGAGCAGGCCGCCATATCCCTTGTATTGATACCACTTGGCCGGCACTTTACCGGTCACACAGAGATCTCGTCCCACAGGGACCGTGCTGATTACATTCTTTGGCTTAAGGAAACGTACAAAGCGCTCCAGTTCCTTGTAGCTTGAATGCTCCGAGTACTCCACACCGATTACACTTATACGCTTGCCGTATGATGGCTTTGAGTTCTTCTCCCAGCCGCTGGGTCGTATGGCCAGCAGCATATCGAATTGTCCCTCGAAGGGCTTAAAGTATTGATCTAGTTGCTGCGTGGATGTGAAATGTGTGGACATTAGAGTAGCTGCATTTTTTTAATTATGAAATTATTCACATACCGGATAACTAATCTTGCCCAAGCCGATTACATGCAGATTAGCCTCCTGCGGATTATCAAAGAGCCTCATCTGCAGCTCTGGCCACTCGAGACAGTTGATTGCCTTGCGGCGATGCGGCTCTGTCCAAATGCGAAGGCCAAACTCCTCAGCCATGGTCAACCACACCTTTTCCTTGCCAATCAAATAGGCGCCGCATACGTGTAAAATGCGCTTGCCGGCGTGCTTCTCGTGAAATTCGCGGACCAAGTAACAAAGACGATCAATGCTGTCGGTCTGGTGGCAAAAGTCATAGTTTTGCGACAGATATGTGGTGTCCAGGTAGAGTAGATCAATATGTGGGTTGTTCCAGTAAATGGGATTCGACTCCATTTCAAAGCTGGCACGAAAATCACCCGTGTGCAGAATGCATTTCCCTGTGCTAAACTTAAAGAGCAGCATAATGGCACCTGGACAACTGCAAGCAAAAGCAATTGGTTAATCGCATTGATTAAGTGTGTGTAATCTGTGATAAGGCCTACTTACTGATTGGCCTCGATGGCAGTGACTTCAATGTCATTCAATGTAATGGACTGATCCACATCGATTTCATGCAGGTACTGCTCATCAATGGGTATAAATGCGCGCACCAGGCGCGCTGTAATGGGACTCATGTACAGGGGATGTGCAAACTTCCGGGTTAGGCCCACATAGTGATCGGCATGGTAATGACTTAGAAAATAATGGGTCGCATTCGGAATATCACCAAACTGAAACCCGTCCACAACGAATGTGGTGTCCTCAACAATCTTATAGGGCGGACAACGCTTGCGCGTTCGTCCCTTGGGCATATTTTCTTTGGAAGATGCATCGGTAGCCGCTTCAACTACCAGATTTTGACGTGGTATGGTCACCATGGGTGAAGTTGCCGACTGTCGAGGCTCCAATTCACCGAGTATCACAGGTCGGGACTCGCATTGCCTGCTACAGGCGATTCCTTCCTTAGACTCCGACTCATTATCAGAACAGAGATCAATTACGTCTGCGGGCGGTGATTTACACTTCGCCTTAACCTGCCGTTGCGGCTGGGTTCGTTTTCGTGTCGCCAATGGCTTGAAGTCAACGTCGGAGCAGGAGGTTGTGGTTCTCGATTCCTCGTCAAACAATCGCTTGCATCCTTTGCGTGGCGTTCGACGATGCTTTGGTTTTCCGGGCGAAGTTTTTACGACTGTCTCCACTTTGTAGTTTTTTGAGCTACTCTTGAAGAAGGCATCAATGCGCAGTTGACCAGGCAGTGGATCCTTCCTAACAGAGCGTTTAACAACGGTTCTGTTTACAATAATTTCTTCATTGCGCACTAATTTCACATCGTTGTTGTTCCTCTTCTTTGTCGTTGTTGCTGCGCGTCTGTTTCCCGCCTTTTTCGGTTTCTCTGGTGTCTTATTATCGTCTGCAATCTCTATTATTTCAACATCACTTTTAGTTTGTAAATCAGACAAGCTTTTAAGGCGAATCTTTCCAACATTTGTGGTCGACATTGCGTTTGTTTATCAAATTTATCCTACGACCTGCGGAACGGATGCTACCGTGTTGCCCTCTGGGTAGAGCTGGAGAAACATCGATGCTTTTGTTTGCTGAAAACATCGATGCTTTATTCAAGCATCTGGCAACCATCAAGCCCCAGAACAACTTTGTGTCTTTTGGGTAAAATAAATAACAAGCTTTTTCTTTGATTTTGGCTTAGATTTGATGTTAGAAAATTTTGACATTTTTTTTTAGAATTAATATACCAACTTCACTACGCGAATGCACCAAACAAACATTTTTTAAAATGAACTTCACTACTTTTTGAAAACTGCAAGCATCGATGTTTTCAGCGGTAAATTGGATTTTAAATTTAAAAATTAAAAAAGCGGATATATGATTTATTAATTATTTATATTTTTTATTTATTTATTTATATTTATTCATCACAATTACAGTTTACATATTCATGGGCCTCCTCTACCGCATCACATAACGTACGTTCGAGGACAACGGCATCGTATAATGAATCACCTAGAAACCGATATCGTTGGATATATTCCTCCAGTTGATCGGGGGGTTTTTGTATAGTTTTAAGAATTGGGGCGCACATTTTCAGTATTTTGTAGCGTATAAATATCGCAGCCTGTTTATTTAAAACATTTTCGCTGCCGCCTTCTGAAAAGTATGGTTCAATCCGATCGGCAATAGCAGCTATTTGTGGTATGACGAGCTCGCAAATTGGAAACTTTCCCATTGTTTGAAGCCCAATAATGGAGCCGTAAACTGTCGTTAGGGATGCTGCTTGCAGTCCATCCTTGAATAAACTGCAATTTAATGGAATTTGAGTGCTTAAAAAAATCAACATGCAGTTTAAATTGGAAAGCATCACCATTTGTAGTAATCGATGTATCGAGTTCCCAAATATGTCAGTGTTGGGTAAGCACTGATTAATTTTATTCGTTATTTTTAAAAGGTGAGTTTGCTCATTTGCTCACTCACATTGCTCAGTTGCTCACTTGATCATTTAACGAGGTTACATTTTAATTAAAATCTGATATGGATATATAAATATTAATAATAATAAGTATAACACAAAGAACTAATATAACAGAAGTAACAAAAACGATTGAGAGAGAAACTACACAAAATGACCCAAAATAACTAATGAGCAGTGAGGCACGGCTGCCACTTAAAAAAATCAGAACGCGCCAAGAAAAAGCTTAATTCCGCTTATGTTATTTGTTGCATTTAATTAAATAAAAAATAAAAATCACAATCACATAGCTATAACACATATTTCTAAAGTATTTTAAAAATTAAAAAAAAAAAATATGTACATACATATGTACTTCAACCTAAAACTATACAAAATAATTGATTCTGAACAGATGAAAAATGAGCCAAATTGAAAAAAAAAAATGTCATTGCGCCAACAGGAAAAAAAAAAGTTTCGGCGCAAAAACGCCTATTGTGGCAACCGTGCTGAGGTACCAAAAATGAGCAAAGAGAAACAACTGAGCAGAGAAGAAAACTGAGAAGATAAAAGATCAACTGAGAGAGAAAAGGAACATCTCTGTTTTGTCCATTCACTCCAGCAACCCAACAAACTCAATAATTGTACTACGTACTTGATAATTCTTGTTAGAATGCCATTCTCGCTGTTATTGAAGGTCTCCACAATCTCGGCCACAATGTTGCACGCGTATTCACGCAACGACCAATGATTTTGAACAGTCGGATATGTGCAAATCTGGCGTGCCACAATACAGGAGATAACGGACGGGATCAACAGGTGTAACTGCAAAGGGAGAATATCAAGTTGTTGCCAATGAATCTCTCTCGAATCGTCTGGACACGGACACAACTCTCACAACAACGACTCACATAATTATTTAGTTGTATGTTTGGATTGCCGAGCAGACTGTGCACCAAGCGCAACAAGTATAACAACAGGGATAGGTTATGCTGCAGCACATTCAGCTTGACACCTTCGGCAATGAAGAGACACAACTTGGGCAACATTGGCTGCAGAGACGAGTCTGTGTTAACGCTTCGCAGTGCCTCTCGGCGTAATGTCTCTGAGGTGCCCATGATACTTTCTGTGATTAGGACGTAAAACTTTTGCTGCTCCTTGGATAGAGGGAACTTTCTGTTTGGCATTAACAGCACTTGCTCCCGTTTCACCCACGGCTTTAAAACGCATTTTGGCTTCAGTTTTCTTCTTTTATTCCGCGCCAGAGACTGCATAGTTCTAATGATTCTTGTCCACTTCTTTTTTGGCGGTTGATATCGTCTACGTGGACGTGTACGCCCATTTTCTTCCGCACGTTCTTCGACCTCTGGTAAATTGTAATCGACATGCAACAGATCCAGGTTGATGCCGTGTTCTTGCATTGCATAATGCAAATGCTCGAGCTTAACTTTTGGGGAACGCGTTCGTCGGGCATATTTAACAGCCTCGTCTAGAATATTGTTAAGATTCTCGCGAACTTCCTGACCTACAATGTCAATCATATTGTCGCTTATGGTCTCGCCTATACAATGAGCTCCTATGCTCCGCAAGGATGTCCTCGAGAGCGTGCCCGTACAAATGTGTCTCCAGTTATTTGAATTTTTCTTTAAAGTTATTTCGACTTTTGACTGGAATTCGAGCAAAAAATTTCTCATTTTATTATTGTCATTGCTTTGGCAGTTTGACTGACAGACAAATCAAAGCCATCAAAGTCGTCAAACAGTTGAGATTAATCAGAAATCGAATACAATGGTTATTGCATTTGTTTAATCAATTTTTAAATAAAATTTAACTTATCTTAATACATAGAAAGAAACACTTTAAATTCTTGATATTAGGGATTTTTAGCTAGAACCAACGCTAATGATAATATATCCATAATTGGTAGAGAACGAGCCCCAGCAGCAGCACAGGGATCAACACTTTGGGCAGGTAATGCAGTCAAGACCGCAGATCCGTCAATGGAACATACATGACGCCCATTAGACGTGTCATCTCCACTTTCCCATTGGCATCCTTGTCGTACTGCAGTTATGTTACAATGTAAAAAAAGACCTAAACAAATGGATTTGAAAGTCTTCTACCTGCTGCATGTACTGTGTGCCACGCTCTGGGCCAACGGGCACAATTAGACGTCCTCCATTGGCGAGTTGATTTATTAATTCGGTGGGGGTATCGGGTGCAGCGGCACCTACATGGATGGCATCGTATGGTCCAAGAGCGGCATGTCCTTTGCGGCCATCTCCCTCGACAATCATCATATTGCCCGACTCTAGCATCAAACGATCATCAGAGTTTAGATTCTCCCTGCTCAATTCGACCAATGCCTTTTGGTGCTCAATCCCAACGACTCGAGTGTTGGCATTTTCGCCTTTTGCCTTTATATACCGAAAGAAACAGGCTGTTAGATATCCAGAACCGGAACCTACGTCCAGTACGTGGGCACCGGGCTTCAATTTCTCCCGCAAATATTCCAACGCAAAGGCGTGCTTAGTAAAAACAAGATAGAGAGAGAGATTAGAAAGGCTTATTTCCAAAATTATTGAAGTTGTGTTTTGCATTTGAGATGCGGGGTCAAAAATTACCATATGAGGTGCACTGATGGTTACTCCCCCGCCGATGGGTTGCGGTGCATCCATGTATGGGTTACGAGGACAGTAGTACTTGCGATCTGTGGCAATCATTGCACTTGCCACAGCTTCTGTTGCAATGACGCCGTAATCTATTCAAAATACACATCCATACATGTATACACATGAGTTTAACAAATAACTGCACTTGCTCGACGCTTACCTCGTAGCTGGCGAATTAGATCTGCATTATTTGCACCCACGGAACGCCAGGCCATGCTGTACGAACGCAATAATAGGCCCAGCCCAATTATATTAGCGATATTTAAATTTTTTAGCTTCGTGATTGCTTTTGTTTGGATTTTGTGATCTTTGTTATTTTTGTTGTTGTTTGACAGCTGTTGATAATCAGCTGGCGGCCAGTGTTGCCAAGCCTAACACATCTCACAATGAATTTGATAGCATATATCGAATTTTCAAACACGGCTTATGTAGATTATTAACAAAAAAATGTGGAAATAAACCAAATACAAAACAATTGATTTGCCAATAAATCATAAATATCAATAGGCAATTAACATTACATTCAATTCATAATTATCGATAACGATACACGTTCCTCTCGATATATCTTAATAATTCTTTGGCGAACTGACACAACTCTGGCAGCTGTCGAACGGAAAACGCAGCAAAAATCGCGGCGCAGTAAAAAAAAGAAATCGAAATTTATTGTATAAAAAGGATACAATAAAAATACATTAGTATTTACTTAATTGCATACATATAAAATATAAGTTCTAATTGTGCTTGCTGACTGGTGTAAAGTGAAAAATATATACTCCAGCCATCGATTGCAGCAGCTGCAAACTTATAGCACTGCAATTTGCAGCTGCCTTTTTTCGTGTTGTTTTATTGTTGTGCTGTGTGTGTGTGACACACGCATACCAACGCATATATTGTGGATAGTTTGAAGAGCGCGCGCGGCAAAAAAAAAAGTTGTCGCTATTGTGTTAAAGTGTGTGTGAGTATTAGTCATTTTGGCCTGGCCTGGTCGTTGGTCTTGGCTTTTGTTTGTTAACCCATAACATTTGGAGCGCATCAGCAGCAGAAACCTCAACAGCAACAACAACAACAACAAAACATCTACAAAAGTCGTTACGGCCAAATCAGCAAAAGGTTAGTTACCCGCGTTATCATCAATTTTAATTGCCAATTCATTGAAGTTCTAGTGCTAATAAAAACCTTTAAATGCTGTCTGCGCAATTAGCAGCTCAATAGCTATTAACTTGGCTAACGCTTAAACATACTATTCCCACTGATGATGCGGCCTTTTTACTTGAATTAACGGCCAAGCAAGGTCGCTATTGTAAAATATATATGCACAAGTATTTATATATTAAATATTTATTGTACGCTTTGTAAGCGTGTAAAACGCGTTAAGGTATTGTACAATAATAAAATGTACATTGCATAATTCGTTGTGCTACGTTAGTGTCGTCTATTTGTTGTGGCTTAGTTGAAAAGTTGATAAAAAAAAAAGCATTGTGAAATGCGAGTGTTTTTGTGTACGTGTGTGTGTGCGGGTGTGCATGTGTGTGCGCCACAATATGTTGTCCACTTTGACAGGAGTTGAGTTGACACCTGAGTTCCTGGCCATTTCCACTCTGTCAGGCATTTCGTTTTCATTCTGTCGCTTTCAGTGGCTTCTGGCAGCAGGTGTTGCATGTTTGCTTGTTGGTAACCCTGCTTCCGTCTGTTGTTGCATTCACTTTCCAACTCACTGAGTTTGCTATAAGTTGCATGCTGCCGCTGCCTCGAGGCAACTTGTGAGTCCAAGTCCAAGTCGAAGTCTCGTTTTGGTTTCCCCGCCATTATTGATAAGTGTTCTTCTTTTAAGGGTTTGTGTGTAATTATTAAGCAATGCCTTTTTCTTCGTCTTGTCTTCAAGTTTGTGATAGCGTCGTCGTTGTACAAAACAGGAAACGACAAATGTACATATGAATATATATATTAACATACAGTTAGTCAAGTTAATTTTTTGACAAAGAAAAAATTAACTTATTTTAGTTTTCAGGATAAAAATATATTTTATTTGTTTATTTGTTCATATATTTTAGTTGGTTATGGAAATTTTGAGATCAATTTTTAATATTTATATAAGGAAGACCATAAGTACATATGTAAAGCACATAAGCAAATTAATCAGGAAACAAACAGCACGTTTTGCTCAGCCAAAGTTTTCTCTTTTCTAGAATTTTAGATAAATTGAATATGTAACAATTTATAACTGTTTTCACTACACTACAACATTATCAATCATATGCTAATTAGAAAGATTGCTATGATACAATAAATTCGAATATTATTGATAAAAAAAAACATTTCTATTTACTGATTATGTACATTGTTTTTATCATGATCTTTATCAATTTAATAAAACACTTGAAGAGTATATACATGCATATGTACATTGTATGTATTTACATACAGTGTGTGTGTATTAAGCTTTCTGTTCAACTTTGACCTAGATTTGAACAATATGCGCCTTGCAACGCATGAATGCGAACGTAGAATTCAACTCTATGATGAATAGCCACCAAACTGTCTCTCTGTCTGCCAGTGTATGTACATATGTATGTTGGTACGTATGTATGCACTTGCGTTGATTTATTATAAACGAACGTGCAGTTTAAGCATTTGTTTAGCTTTTATCATTCTCTCTTTTCATTCTAAACTACCTGACGTTATTTAACAAATGGTACGCCAAAGAGAAGAAGAGTAAGTGGAATACAAAATAAAAGGAAGAGATCGAAAACTGTTATACGCATGCTGTTATACACAATGAACGTTTCATAGTAATATCATTATATTCATCGATAAATACATAGTATATATTTAATATATAACCAGTTATTCTGAATCTCTCTTGCTTCTTGTTTAATCCCTTCTGGCTTTTACTGTGCTGAGAATGACGAGCGTAAGTCACACTGATTATTCCATTTGCTTCACACGCCTTCGCATACATTTTGTTCATGGTTTTTCATTTCCATTCGCATTCGCATTCGTACCTGTATTTGTATTTGTTTTGCGTCTTTAACTCATGTTTTAGCCAGATCTCTAAAATGGAATGGCACACAACAAAAGAGTGACGTTTGCTGTGCACGTTTTCAACTTTTCAATCTTGCGTTTATTTCGTTTTCTACGTGTTGTGCAAATAAATATATGTCGAACATTTGCGCAAACAACACAAAATTTGCGTAAATTGTTATGTTTCGCATTTCATTTCAAGCTGTGTCCACAGAGTCTGCTTTGACATGCCAACAAACCCAATTGAAACCTTGGCCTTAGAAGCGGTTACAGAGTGAAGTTTAGAGATTGATGTGATCACTATTGAAGAATATGGAATTTGATGATGATCAACCAACTCTACATTTCCACAGCTTTGCCAAAACTGATCCGATCTCCAAGCGGAATATCATTTTAATCGACTGATTGTCAATAGATATTATCGAATTAAAGTATTTATAAACTGCTATTTTAACATCACTAGTTCTACATAAATTACTCATAATGTTTTCTTTTCTTTGATTCATTCTTTGAAAAGTTCCCAAGTCATTTTAATTACTTTATAAGATCTTTTCAAAGACCCCAAACTTAAAGGCAACAAACAAAGAACATTATTGTCCGAGCCAAAGCTTGGTTTCGCACCCCCATCCCCAACCTCATCTTCGAGCTGAGTCAACGTTTAATGTACATAAATTGAATGAACTTCTTGCTGGTTTTTAATCATTTAAAATTGCATAAAGTAATTTGCGTGCTCTCTTCGGCACGTTCCTCGTTGTCTGCTTCCTACTTATAATATAATTTGGCAAGTTCAACGTCAGAGTTGAAAGTAAGGCGTTTCTTTATGTTAAATTCTAGCACATGTATCTATATGTATTTTTATGAATGTACATATATGTATGTAAGTTCATTAAATTCTTTATTTGTGGCAATAAATTCAATTTAAGTTGTCGACGATTTTGATGGCGCTTCGAATGACATTCAATTTAGTATCATTTAAAACATTAATATATTTACATATACGCTCGTAATACCAATGTGTGCCAAATATTTATAAATATATATGTTTATTGTCTTAAACCTGTTATAAACTTTTTGCGATAGGAAGACGAGAACATGGCTTAAAAAATTGTTTTAGTTAATTGAATGAAATTAGAGAATAAAATAAATATGGGCATTTCCACAGAAATGTCAACCGAGGCTAAAAACGAAAAATTGATCAAAAACTCACATCTCGTGAAATTTTCTTCCAAAAATGTATTCAAAGTTATTTATTTGAGCAATATACGCTAGAAGAAATTCAATAGGATGAACATATACATAGATTCTACATTGGAATAAATTCACTTTTTCTATATTTTTGCCCATTTTCTTAAAAATTGATTTCCAAAATGGACCGTTTGTATTCTATCGATTACACTAAGAAGGATAGTAAGATTGTAACATAAACCATTTTAACACATAGAAATATATTGAAATTTGAATTTGCAACAAGTTTTTCGAGCGGTTTCGATATATAATTTAAAAAAAGAGAGACAGAAACAACATAAATATTTTGTGGAATATTTTGTCACGTGCGACATGTCGCGTGCGACAGTGAGTCAAATCAAATTTAAAAAAAAACTACTTAATATTTTTAAATCAAACAAAATGCATTTTTTAGATAAATGAATGCATTACATTTCAAAATAAATTGGATCAAAACATTCGTTCACGTTTTGCCGAAATTAGTGTTAGAGCTGGTCGCCGAAAAAACGACTTCTATCTGAGTCGCGTGCGAATGTCTTGGTTATTTTAAATTATCTTGAAAACGAACAATTTCCCAAAATCAACCTAAGCATATCAATTATAGTGCTAATCAAGACCTAGAAGTTTCCCCCTTTGTCACAACAAAATAATGTTTTGGCATATGTTGTATTTCACTTTGAATGCGTGCGAATGTCGCATTCGACATTAGAGAATTACCCATATGTATATCAATAATTATTTAGTTTCCAAAACAAAATAATTTATGATGCTCAGCTCATCAAATACAGGTTTTATTATATACAATATAAATCTTGTTACAATAAAGATTATCTTTTGAACTATCTGTCGAAAAATGAAAGCTAATTTGATTCGAGATTAGATTAGATTATAAGCTAAAACCAATAGCAGCAGTATTGATCTAAACGTGCTATCAATTGTTGTTATTTACTCGATTATTTATTGCAATTGTTTGTTTTTACTTTTTAACGAATGAAAAGAAAAACCCAAGGTCATTTGATTTGTTAGTTGTTGTTTGTGGTTTGTGTTTTAGGTTTGCCAATTGAAGAAATGTCGAACAATCAACAATTGCTGCCCAGTGCCAAAAGCAAACGAACAATAAATACAATAAATAATAAAAAAATAGATACATATGTATATAAAATAGAGCATAGGAAATTGCTCTTTGCAAAAGCAGTATATAGTTCAGCGGTGGGCACGCAGTGGCTCCGAGAGCAGCGGCTGCTCCCAACTTAGGTAGACTCTAATAAGGTTGTTGTTGTTGATGTTGTTATAGTGCTCCCGAATTCAGATTTCGTGCCCACCGCTGATATAGTTAATCAATTATTTACTTAAGAGTCCATTTGTGATAATGTTCATGAACTCTATTATAAGTGTACTCGATTGGTGTGTGTGTGTGAATGTGTGTGTATGTGTGCACATGTCTCTTGTCAACAGTCTGAAGAGTGAGCGACCTACACGTATTTGCTCTCACTTTGCTATCATTTCTGTGATGCTTTGTACAAGTCACACACACTTGAACACACACACACATAAAAAGACTCAAAGCTGGCTAGAAAAATAAAAAAATTAAACACTTTCTTTTGTTGAAATGTGTTCTGTGTATGTTTTTTTACCAGAGCTTTGAAAGCGCGTGGTCAACTTTTATGAGTACTTAAGTAAAAGTTGTCTCCAGTTAATGATTAACATACAACAAATTAAATGTAGCCTACGCAAATTTCATATTAATATTTTTTAAGAATAGGTGTAGGGTATAGTAGAAAGATAAAAACCATTCACAATATCAACAATACTTTTGCCTAGTAGAATCATTTCTTTTTTGCGGTTCATTCCGCTTTAACCGGTTGTCGCCGCCAACAATTTAACGAAAACAGGGAGAAATAACCCCCATGTAAATATGTCTAGTATACTTTGAGTATTATTGTGCATATGTATAGTATGTGAAAATAGCACTATAACAACAAACATAGTCGTGACCTTAGCAGTGCTTAAAGCTCTACACACAACACATACATATTTACTCACGTGAATAAGTACATGTGTATGTGTTGGGGTGGACAAGGGCGACAATTCTACGGTCGTTAGTTCACATATTACAAGGTTTACCATGTCATCCGTATAGTAACTAATTTCTTAATTACATTCAACCTTTTTTTTATTGACATAACTTGTTTAAAACACAACAAAGCATGTAAATTGTTTGGTTTTTTTAAATTATAAAAAAATATGTTATTAATATAAAATTGTTATCTTAAATGGAATTTAATAAATTAATAAATACTAAACTTCTTGCATAAATATTGGTAGATTTTGAGCTAGCATCAAATTATTTAGATGACATCATGTTTAGCCACCTTTCAAAATGAAACTGACTATTAACGAGCTGATGTGACTAAAACAGGAAGTTTGTATCAAATTAGACAAATCTGGTATAGTAAAACTTGGATAGATTTATAATTGAAAAGTTTGTTGCTTCATACTAATCGATAAGTAAACTTATGGGTAAATTTAGTGCACTTTGTAGACATTATCAATTGAGATTTTCCACATGGTGGAATGAGTCACATTTATGAGAAGAATAGAGAATTTTATACAATTTCTTCTACAAGTTTGAGCTTTCTCAAGAATGGAAGCTGCCAATATAATAATTATATTCTTTGTTGCCAACTGCAATATACTTTAGTATAGAATCAATCTAATAGCTATAGATACTTTACCTACATGTTAAGAACTGACACGTTAGCACTAAAAATAGTTCTTCAGCTACACTCTCTACACTTTCCCCTTTTATTTCTAATCACATAATGGATATAATTGATTGGAGGCAACAATTTGAGCTTGTCTGCAATTGACGTAAAAGCTATCATTGTTTTTGTTGTTGTTGTTGGATTAGACTTGGCAGCAAAGCGAAAACGAGTGCGATAATTGCATCTGTTGTGAGTCGATACGAATGTATGTATGTGTATGTGCATACAGATACGTGGTATACAGGGTATACAGATGGGGAATATATGTGGGCTATACGTTAACTAAAACACATTTGATTTAATTAGCAGGAAAAACCCAAAATCCAAATGCACTAGCCACAAGTTCAGTTTAGTTAAAAGGGAAGCAAAACACTGTCATGCATAACTATTTAAATATGTAAAATCATACATACATAATACGTATGTATGTATTTTTCATACCCTTCAAAGGTGACTTTAATTAGATTGATTCTGTTAGTTCTGTGGCTGCTCATTGATGTTGTTGTCAAAAGAAAACGTGCCGTGTTCACAGTAAACAAACTAATGAATTTAGTGTCGTTTAATACCCTGCAAACAAAGTGTTAGCTGGGGTATATACAACCCAGTTGTTTTTATTAAGAGAACTGCGTGGTAACTTTTAGTCTAAACTTTTGTTTTGTTCGTGTCTATTGTATATTGTGCAAATCTAATATTAACGGCATTTTGTCTAGAGTTTTTAGATCCAACGCAAGATTTACATGAATTTCGCATGCAATATTTGACTGAAGAAATTTGCGCTACACTTTTGTTTACGCTTCGAAATGAAAGCTTTCGAAATTGTTTGGAATGTAAATAGAAGTCGGAAACTATAGTGTATGCTTGTATATATTATACAGTTCATTCTGTTGTGTATGCTTAGATATATTATACAGTTCATTCTGTTGAGTTGTGCATACAAATTGCCAAAATGCTAACAAATAATGAACAAATGAAGATTTGGTTCTGTTTGAATTTTGAATAGAATAAATTGAGAAATTCGGAATAGATTAAACTAAAATTAAACCTTAAACGCTTTCTAATGTCTTACCAGACTTTTAATATATTCTTATTAAGAAAAAGTAAATCTAGAAAATGTTTTTATAATTTTTTCTGTGACCTTTTTCTATTTTCCACTACACGTACATCTTCTATATTAACATTTTAGCGCCATATGTCAAATGTACACTGCCAGTCAAAGTATTTGCTCATGTGGCATGTATAATCGTGGCATATGCAACAGTCAACAGCAATAAAAAAAGTGGCACACAAATATTCCCAGCTTCTCAGAATGCTCAACTTTGCCGCCAATTATCGAAAAGCTGTTTGAATAATATAAAATATTGTACATACATACATAATATATGAGTGCTTATATTATATAATACAAATATAAAGACGTATGTGTATTATAACTATAGATAGATATCGTGGCGACTGGGCGGACAATTGTTTTGCCAATAAATTCGTTGGGGAATTCGTTGTGGATGACGCTGTTGCGCCCAGCTGGAGGTCAATAGACATCATCATCATGATCATCATCATCATCATTTGGCAAGCTAAATACGTATTTCAAATGAATGAATTGAAATTGCTGAGTTTATTTGCTGCGTAAAATATATTAATGTATGTGTTTTTGATAAGAAAAACTTCTGTGTGCCGGCGCTTAAATATGATTAACAATGTTGTTGTTGTTGTTATTGTTTTTTTGTTTTTGTTTTTTTGTTTTTGTTTTTTTGTTTTTGTTTTTAAATGCAATCAGTCGTTCCGGGAAGTGCCGTCCACCAAAATATTGCGCGTAATCACCAAGTTGTCCATTCGTTTTTTACACAGAATTGCATTCCACCCACATTTTCTTCTTTTGTTTTTTAACAAAGTTGAACTTTCCATTGTTTAATTTCTTTTTTTTGTGGGCGTCCTCCTCGTTTTAATTTGATGACGTAAATTCCTCGTAAATGTTTTTTTAATAACTTATTTATTGGTTCTTTTTTGTTCTTGTTTTTCAACATTCTCTTGTGAATTGATCGATTTGTTTTTTAATTTACGTTTTAAACATTTTCTCATTGCTTTATTTACGTTTCTTTCATTGATGATTGATCGGTCGAGCAATTAAAGCTGTTTATTTAATATTAATCAGCTGCTGAGTTTAGTCTAGTACAGACTTTAGTCTGTTGTGTTTCTCAATTCAAGTGTTGCGATCTCAATAATAAAATTAAAAATTAAATAATAAAATTACTGACAGTTGTTTGAGTATTTAATTGTAATATCTTTTGAAAGAGTTGAGCTTTTGTTTTGCTAGATTTTTGAGGGATTTTATTCAGGTAATCAAGTGTTTTTTTATGCTAGTTGCGGTCTATATACACCTGTTCTAGTTATTGATAATACTGAATATATTGTGCTATTTTAATAGAGTTTTTTAGTCCTTGACTGTCGTTTACAAAAAAAAAAATACTCGCTCTGTTTCAAACTTAAATGTTAACTTTTTAAATATGAAAAAGTCTTACATGGAAAGTCTATGCAATAATAATAAAGTGTTAAGAAGAGAATAGCTGCGATAAAAGCGGAGAATCCAAACACTTGATGTTCTGTCTTTTACAAAAAAAATTATTTTTTTTTTTTTAAATATATTTATTTATATTTAAAAACAAAAATTAGCTATCACCTGTCTAAAGTTCTGTCTTTAACAAAAAAAAAATTTTTTTAACTAAATATATTTATTTAATTAATTCTTAACTGTCTAAAGTTTCCACTAATTAAAAATTGATAGATCAAAAAATTGCTGGGCATTCCCCAAATTTTTGAACTTGTTTTTATACACACACAGATACACTCAACTACACAAAAGATTAACAAAAAACATAAATTTAAATAAAAATTTGGAGTGCAAAAAAAAGTTTTAAATGTCGTATTTGGGGATAGAAATGAGATAAGTCTGGCTACATCTGTGTGTTGATGAATAAGCTAAGCCACGCCCACTCTGCGTCATACGCCCACGCTATTTCACAGCAATTCGAAGCGGTTGTTAACGTTGATAACGTTGTTAACTTTGCTTATCAGCAGAGTCGGCGATAAGCGTTATTTGTTTAGTTGTGGAAGAGAAGAAGGCATCTCTTGTCATCATATGACTGATGTTCTCCTTTGCAATTGCAGGCAGGATGACGATACCATCGCGACCAGCGCCAGCACCGCCCGCATCGCGGGGTCAAAGTGCAGCGGCCGGGGCGAATGCGAGTCTGGAGCAACTGCGTCTGCAGCTGCAGCAGCAGCATCTGCAGCAGCAACAGGCGGCGAATGGCGGACTACAAAAGCTGACCATCAAGTTGCCACCGCCGCCAAAGGGACCAATGCAACAACAACAACAGAAGCGCAACAACAACAACAACTTGTATGATGTGGAGAACAACAGCACAAACATCACCAGAAAGTTTCCACAAGCACGTTACACGCCAGCCACCAATTGGAATGATTCGCCATTCGATGGCGCCATGTCCAACTCCAATGGCAACCAAGGCAAGAAGATGCCGCCACCGCGACCGCCACCGCCAAAGGTGCAACTCAATGGACGCAAGTTGACAAGTCTGGCGACTGTGAGTGGTCCAAGTGGTTCAACTTCTTCTGGTGGCATCATTAGCAACATTTTCCATCGCAAAAAGTCAACGGCAAATGTGGCTGCTTCCAAGGCAGCGGCTCAGAATCGCGTCTATGGTTTGAGCAGCGGTCAAATGTCCACAACATCAACATCATCATCAGGATCAGCATCCTCATCAACAGCAACAACAACGGGAGCAGCTGCGTCTGTCTACGACTGGAATGCGGCATGGAATACAGCGAGTACAATAACAACGACAACAACAACCACAATGAAGACATCCTCGAGGGACGCAGATGCGCAGCTGATCAGCTTCGATTCGCCGCCAGCGTCGCCCACGTTCACACAAAAGTCGAACAGCGATTGTGTGAGCGTCGATAGCTTCAGCTCCGACAGCAATTTCAGCTCGCCCAACAATGGCAGCGTCTCGCAGCCGGAGAGCGGCTTCGAGGATGATTACACAAGGTCGCGACCGGCCACACAGAGTCCCCTGGTGGATCCATGGGAGGCGGTGGACAGCGGCATCTATGGCGTTGCTGGCGTTGACAGCTTCGGGGCGGCGCCAGTGCGTCAAATGCAACCGACGGTGCAAACGCAGACGCGCAGCTCGGATAATCCGCTGTGCAACGGGCGGAGTCTGTTGCCGCCCCCGCAGTCGTTGACCATGCCCACCATCATCAAGCCGAAGATATCTCAGAAGCCCAAGGCGCCCAAGCCGCCGCCATTCATTGGCCAGCCACCGATGTTCGCCTACGGCTCGCACGCACCGCCATCGCCGCCGATGCCCAAGTGTGCAGCGCCGACACTTTCCGGAGCGGCTGCAGCTGCTCCCACGAACATCTCGTTGCTGGACGTGATCTCGGGCAAAGTGGACGCCTTGGCACTGAGCAATGGCAGCTCGGGCTACGTGGAGGAGACACAGCTGCCGTTTGCCATTGCGCTCTACGACTTCGATGGCGTCGAGGAGGGCGATCTGAACTTCAGGGTATGTATAGGATCATCTATTGATACCCATCAGGGAATGCAAATAAGAGTTATGAGAAACTGGATAACCTATTATTTTCAATTTTTATTTAAAAGTTATAGAATAAAAGTTATTTTAAAATTATTTTTTTTCAATTTTTATAATAAAAATTTTAAAATAAGAATTATTCTTCAATTTGTATTATAGAAATTGAAAATTAAAATTATCCAATTCTTTTATAATAAAAATTGAAAAATAACTTTAATTTTCAATTGCTAAAATAAAAATGGAAAATAAGAGTTAAATTATAATTTTTAAATAAAAACTGAAATTTAAATTATTTATTATTAATTAAAAATTGAAAATAAGAATTATTCTTAAATTTTTATTATAAAAATTGAAAATTTACCAATTCCAATTCAAAAACATTTACAGTCCATTTTTATTATTCAACTTTTATGATAAGAATTGAAGAATAATTATTATTTTCAATCTTAATAGTAAAAATTGAAAAATAAATTTTATTTTCTATTTTTATAATAAAAATGTAAAAATAACTTTTATTTTCCATTGCTTAAAATAAGAGTTAAATTATAATTTTTAAATAAAAGTTGAAATTTAATTATTATTTTATATATTTTTTATTTAGATCGAAAAATAAGAGTTTTCATTTAATTTTTTTTGATAAAAATTAACAAATAACTTTTATTTAATAATTTATATGTTAAAAATTATTATCGAAACGGTCCCTGATTGATATCCATTGTCTTATATTTAAAATTGTTCATTCAAATTACAGGAAGGTGAGAAAATCTATTTGCTGGAGCAGCCCACTGAGGATTGGTTCCGTGGACGCACGCGTTCCGGCTGTGAGGGTCTGTTTCCGGTTAATTATGTGGAAGTTCGGGTGCCATTGAGAGGAGACAGTGCAGCACAACAAGAACATCCACAGCAACATCAACAACAACAGCATCAGCAGCAACAACAATTGCACATGTCGCGTTGTTTGTACAATTTTCCTGGCGAAGTTGAGGGAGATTTGGCCTTAAGAGTAAGAATTTGAATATCTCTAAATTATAGAAACCAATCTTAATACTATTTCTTTCTTTATTGACAGGAAAATGAGTTGGTCAACGTGCTGTATCGCATCAACGAGGATTGGCTTTATGGCGAAGTGGACGGAAGGCAGGGCCAGTTTCCGGCCAATTTCCTAGAGTATCAGCTTGAAAATCTGCCCACGCTGTGAGGGTAACGGAATAAACACATATACAGATAATATCAACAAGGAGCAGGAGTAGCAGGAATCAGCAAACTATATTTAACTATACGATTATATACAAGGAATTCTATGTCATTAAGTGCTGAGCAGCAAATGTTGTTGGAACTGAACCATATTGTATTTCCCCCATTTTTTGGTAAACCAACAAAACACAACACAAACACACACAACAACAACACATACATATGTACACAAAATATTGATAAATATATGATATTTTTCGTTAAGTTATTTAGCAAGTTTAGAAATTATTTAAATTTTTACAAAAACATTTTAATGCCCCCTTTCAAAGAATTGTTAATTTTCAATTGATTGTTAATGTAATTTAATTGTTTATAGCTGATTCGAAAGTATTCGATTATATTGATATTTTGATAAATGTTTATAAGATAATTGCACTGTTTTTTTTTGTGTTTAGTTTGCTTTAGTTTAGTTAGCTAGTTAGGCACATTAACCATTTCCAATTACCAATCTTATATAAACCATTTAATTATACAAAACTGTGTGTGCTATCTGAGAGAAATAATTAGAAATTAGAATAATAATAATAATAATAATAATAGGAACTAGTTAGATATCAGGCAACTCTATACACATGTCAAACTACGATGAACTGAAATAAATGTAAAATGATTAAAATAAAAACCGATGATAATCGATGCCCATAAAATTGTAGCCATACCTGTTAAATAATGATTAGTAATCATTAATATTAGTAATCAGAATATTTTAATGATTAAATTACGATAATTTTCGGTTTTGACCACTTATTTAATGATTACGATTACACAAAATCAAAAATAATTTAAAAATTTTACAATTTTTCAAAAATAATCAAAACAAAATCAAAAATAATCTTTTTGAGTATTCGGATTATTTTTAATTTTTCTTCTGATTATTTCTGATTATAATGAAAAGCTTTCAAAAATATTCAGAAAATAATCCGAATACTCAAAAAGATTATTTGTGATTATTTTTAATTTTTTTTTTATTATTCTTGAATAATTGTAATAATTTTTGATTTTTTGTAATCGTAATCATTAAATAATCACAAATTTGTCACCAGTAAATTATATAGTCACTACGATTATTTTCAAAAATAATCCAAATGATTATTAATTCTAATCGAAATTTAACAGGTATGTTGGTAGCCAAGTTCCGTTTGCCGTGTTGTGTGTGTGTTGGCAACACGGTGGCAGGACAGAGGCACACGCAGTGTGCCTAAGACCGACCATACGTGACCATCCATGGTCACATCCTGCCCGAGGTGCTACTGCTTACGACTAAATATGGCGGATCTAGAGAGGACAACTCGATAAAACCCGCAAGCCCTGGTGTCAGTCGAACCGTGCCAATGGGCCGCATGGCAGCTGCGTGATTGCTGTCTTTGAACGGTGACCTCCGGATACCTGGCGTCCTCCGGCTGTAAACTCTTTTGAATGCCTTGCCGTGATACTGGGGGCTATGTCACGGTCGACCTACCCGACCCCTGCACTCGTGGGAATCAAATCAAATCAAATGAATACAACAAACAATCAACAACCAACAAATAATTATGAAAACAAGAACAATGATGCACTACATTTCCGTCTTAACGGAGCGGGCAAGAAGCGTTATCATCATCTGCTCAGAAGAGGCGTGCCTAAGCAGGAGGCAAGACTGCAAGCAAGGAAACCAATTAACCCGCGCACAAGGAACAGCATCAGTATCAGCTCCTCCCCAGCAGGCAGCAGGCGGAGACAACCCGCCACCTCACCGTGCTCAACACATTCCGAGCGATTGCCAGTTCAAGCCCGGCTCGGAGCACCCGTAAACCGAGTTCTCTCTGTGCCCGTCGAGCAACCGGCCGTGATCGAAGTGCCTCCATTGGCAATTCTACCTGGGGATTATCCCAGTGAATTGTGGAGTGTGCCCCAGTTGGAGGCAGTGCAGCAAAGTATTATCGATCTTATACGGCGACAGGATGTGGACACCGTTAAACCGAAATTCTCGGGATGTGCTTTCCGCCAGGGCTGGCTGTCAGTTAGCTGCAATGACATCTACACCGTCAACTGGCTGCGATCCATGGACACCCGACTGCGGCCCTGGGAGGGCGCATCCCTGCAAGTCATACCCGAGTCCGAGGTGCCCTTCAAACGTGTCTTTGTGGGCATCTTTCCTGCACTGCAGTCCAGCTCCGTTAAGTACGCCCTGCGTCTGATCGCTGAGCAGAACGAGGGACTCTCTGTGCCCGACTGGCGGATGATCTATCGCGGACAGACGGGTCCTCGCATGAAGCTAATCATATCCATCGACTCACACTCAGCCGAGATGCTGAGGAAACGGGACTACCTTCTTAATTATGGCTTCAGCTCTGTCCGATTTCGACCTATGGATATGGTCAAATAAAGCACTTATTCAATATAAAGCCGTCTATTATTTTATTACTTAAGGTGTTGATGTTTCCATTTATAACCGAAATAAGATCGCAAGTTCATTTTAAAATATATAATTGAATACCATTGAAATTTACCATTATGGAACAAAATTTAGATGCAAAGTCAATAAAGATAATGATCAAATTGACATTGTACATAGCAATCGGCTAAGTTTATTGAATGTTATGAGAATTGAAGGTTATTTAAAAGATGGTAAATTGCCAACAATATTAAAATTTACCTAATGAACAAAATTTAGATGCAGATCTAATTTTAGGGATCATACAATGATCAAATTGACATTCTATATGCAATCAGATGAGATTTCAGAATGTTAAAAGAGCTCAATATTTGTAAACATATATATAAAAAAGTAATTTGAAAATACAGTTGAACTTTCAAAACTCTAACTTCTTTAGCTCGAGTTTCTCTCTAACTCGATCTAAATGAGTAAAATTATTAAACTTAAGAAAAATAACTCTATTAGTCGAATATCTCCATAACTCGAACCTTTTCTTTGGAAAATGGTGATTCGAATTAGGGAAGTTCGACTGTAATTGAAAACTTTCGAAAAAATATGTAAATTTTGTGAAAGAGCAAAATTTAGATACAGAATCAAATTACAGGTTAAAAATTTAATAAAATCGCATTTTTTTTTTAAATTTGGAAGCTATTCAAATATGTAAATTTTCGTAAAAACCAAAATTTGGATAAGGAATCAATAAGTTTATCAAGTGTTAAGCAATTTATAATAATATCAAGCTTTTGAGATCAATGTATCTTTGATATCGGAAACAAAACATCATCGATCTGCTGAATTTCGAAAATGAATCTGTTGGGTTGGCTGTGTCTCAGACTTCAACGAAACTTTAGATTGTTTATGCCTGTGTTTGAGCTGTATTATCAGTATAATCTGTAAATACTTCATCGTTGTATGTAAAAAGCAAAATTTTTTATATTTCTTTCCTTTTTCGGATGTGTTAAGTATACAAACAACATTCAATTCATTCTGTACTCCACCGAGCAAACAAAATTATTTCCATTAACAATTGCCAGCTCCTTTGTGAGTACCAAGATTGGTATTAGATTGACTAAAAGTTAGTCAAAGAGAACAGGTAAGTGAAGGAATTGTTCAAATGGGATGAGAATTATTTAACTATATGGATTGTTAGTTAAGGATGTCGGGCGATTGCAATGCGTGTCCCACTTCGTGCGATCCTTGCCAGGCTCCGGTTGACTATCCACCCTGTCCGCCCGGCGCCACGTGTCCGCCATGCGACTGTGGCGACTATTCCGGCTGTTGTTATCAGCAGCCACCGCGGACGCTGCCCATAATCCCACAGTCCCATCTGATGAGATCGAATGCTCCACTCGATACAAATACCATTTATAAGCGTTCCTATTATGGCAACTGCGGGGATAATCTGCGGGCGTTGCCAGTGCGTCCGTGTAATCACATCAGTGCCAATACGGCGCCCATGGAGAAGTGCACGGTCCAGAAATTGTCCTATATGCCGCCGTGTCCGGCTGGGCGGACCATGCCCATACTGCCGGCGGAGAGCGGACTGAGATTCGAGGGTCCCATCTATGCCATGACCTCGCAGAAGCACGACTATGTGCCCAAGGGCAATGTGAAGCGGGCTCCGTGCCTGCCCCAAGTGGCCATCTGCACTTCGACGGCGCCCATGGAGCGCTGCACCATCCAGAAGCTGAGCTACATGCCCGTGGATGTCTGTGCGAATCCACCGCCCAAGCTAATGCCTCAGAATTCACACTACTGCAAGCCCGTGGGTCCAATGGAGCGTTGCTCTGTCCAGAAATTGTCCTACATGCCGGTCTGTATTCCGCCCAGGGAGCCGATGCCGTGGGCGGACAAGGTGCGCTGTGTGCCGCCCAACTATCAGAATATCTGCACCACTTACAATCTCAGCTACATGCCCAATTGCAATGCGGGACGCACTGCACCCATGCTCCCGATGAGCAGCCTTAAGTTTCTGGGCAACGATGCAGGTGCCGCCAGCACCGTCTATAAGCTGAGTTACATGCCCGTGGATGCATCTCGCACCAAACCCATGCCCATCCGGCCCAGGGATACGTTCCATCGTGCCACGGGACCACTTGAAAGATGCTCCGTTCAGAAGGTGTGTAAGATTTTAAATCAGCGGTGGGCACGCAGTGGCTCCGGGAGCAGCGGCAGCCTCCAACTTGTTGTTGTTGATGTTGTAGTGCTCCCATATTCCGATTTCCTGCCCACCGCTGTTTAAATTTGTATTTCCTGATTCGCTCTCTTCTCAGCTCTCCTACCAACCCAATTGCACTGAGCGCACTCCTCCAATTCGACCCATGGAGAATGGTCTGCGCTTCGATGGACCCATGTACGCGATGACCACCCAAAAGCACGACTTTGTGCCTAAGCCGCACGTGCGACGGGCTCCCATCATGCCCCTGACTGCCTTCTGCCGCCCCAGCTGTGCCATGGAACGTTGCACCGTCAACAAGTTGTCCTACATGCCAGTGGACGTCACCTGTTTCCCGCGTCCCGATGCGGTCAAGCCGCGCGAGGGCTTCTGTCGCAACAACGGGCCCATGGAGAACTGCACCACCTACAAGCTGAGCTACTTGCCCAACTGTGTGCAGCCCAAGGAGGCACTGCCCTGGGCACGCTCCACGGCATACTGTCGTCCCAGTGCACCCATCGAGAAGTGCACCATTCAGAAGCTCAGCTATGGGCCGCCAGGTGCCTTTCAACGTTGTGGAGGTGAGTGTGACAGGGGGACCACTTTAAAAAAAAAAATATGGAAGGAAAATTTTATATGACCCTAGGAGGTCTGTATATTCTTGTTAGTCTTCAACAGAGTAATTGATTTAGCACTGTTCCACAATCTCTGAGATAAGTAAGAGCTGGACACATCAAATTATTAATGCTGGCTAAATTACAAATTACAAAACAGATAATTAAAATGAAAATAGTCGAATTAGAATATTATTATAGCTTTGTGGGCATCTCCGATGATCTTAGAGATTAGCAAGAGCTAGACACATTAAATTATTAATGCTGGCAATTTTGTTTTCAATTACACACACACACAAACACAAAAAAAATCTAATAAGAATATTACTATAGCTTTCGTGAAATTTTATATAATCTCCGACGAACTTAGAGATTAGCTAGAGCTAGACACATCAAATTTGTAATGCTGTTTGTGTGTATTTTACAGAAAGAGCGCATCTCCGATCCTATTTAGTTCAAAAAAAAGCCTAGTGTATTTAGCCAAATTTCCTATTATTCAAGAAACAATTTTACAAATCCAAAGAAGAAAATTATCATAGTCGATTATAGATTTTGTGGAATTTTATGTTACAGAAAGAAGGTCCTATTTACTTCTGGGTCAACTTTAAAAGCTAGTGTATTTATCCCTGTCCGATTGACCTCAAAATTTATGATCTCAAAAATGTATAGGTATGTTTTTAAATTTTTATTTTAGTCTAAAGTATCGGAAAAACGAAGAAGGGTGTTTTTAAACTCCTTTATCTCCGAGGATCTTAGAGATTAGCAAGAGCTAGACACATCAAATTATTCATGCTGTTTGTACTCATGTTACAGATAGAATGTATATCCGATCCTTTATGTTTTGTATATATATTTTTGGTTAACTTCAATAGCCTAGTGTATTTAGCCAAATTGTTAAATTTCTTATTTTTCAAGAAACAATTTTACAAATCCAAAGAAGAAAATTATTATAGTAGACTACAGATTTTGTGGAGTTTTATGTTACAGAAAGAAGCTCCTATTTATTTCTGGGTCAACTTTAAATAGATATTTTTTAAAATTATTTTAGTTAAAAATAGCGGGAAAGTGAAGAAAAGGTTTATAGTATATCAATTTTCTTACCTCTTTTTTAAAGTCGGAACAAGATTATCTCACTGTGTTTATTAATTTTGAAAAATTATTCATTTTTTTCAGGTCCCTGCGGAACTGGACCCGTCGATGCTGGCAGTTATCCAAAGGCTGGCATTTGTTGAACTGGAAATATCCTTTGGTTGCTCTCACACACACACGCACACACACGCACACACACATTGCTGTTGCTTCGTCCTCTACTTGTTATACTATATGTACTTTATTAAGTGTTTCCAAATTCGCAACTCTTCAATTGTCGTCCCATGATATTCACACTCACTACTCACAAATACACTCTCGTATTCATTTACACACACCACACACACTCGTTGCAGTCTCCAAGGCACACACAACTCACACAACACACAAAAAATACACACATTTTATGTTCCCAACGCACACACACTTTCAATTTTCTGGCTAAAATTCCAATAACGTGTCTTATTATTGAAGATAATTTTGGTAAAATTAAAGTCCTACATTAGATACATGAATTGTCTATGCCATTTGTATTTGAATTCTCCGCTTGGCCGCCTGACGTCGCTTCTTCTCGTTCTTCTTTCTGGTTTGAGTTGCCTCCCGGAACAGTTGAACGCCCTCCCGTTGCTCCACCTCCGTCTGCAGCAGGGACAGCGCATGGAGATTGTAGCCCATCACATCACGCAGTTGTTGCACGTCGTGCTTGAGCAGATCCAGCAATTTGAGGAGCAGCGGCTTCATGGACTTGGATGCCGCAATGGGCTTCATGTGCACCTTGAACAGGAAGACGGTGACGCGACAGAGCAGCTCCAGTTCGTCTGGCCGTTGGGTGATCAAAGCCGGCAATCTCTCTAGCAGATCACAGACAATGGAGAAGGGCAGCAGGAGCAGTGCCTCCTCCATGTCGGAGGAGCGTATGCGCACGAGGGTCGCAACGAGAAAGTCGTTGGGATTCTTCACTTGCAGCGCCAGCATCAATGGATGTGGCTCTGGCTTCTCTTCGCCGTCAAGTTCGAATTGCTTGGAAATCTCCAGGCATTCCATGATGGATTCCGCAGCCTGTTCGGAGCCAACGGTTTTGCGCGACGGCAACTTTAGTCCTGGCAGCAATGGCACCGTGTTATCCTCGCCTGTGGCCAGCTGTTCGTTCTCCAGCTGCTCACGCTCCTCCTCCTGGACATCCTTGAGCACAATTGTCTCGTCGGTGCGCTCGTACATCCGCAGCGTGCGATCGGATCCGCAGCTGACCAGGTAGCGACCGTTTGGCGACACGGACAGGCAATGGGCTTCACCAATGTGGCCTGGCAGCGTGAGGATCTTCTCGAAGGAGTCGCCATCCCATTGCTTGACCTTGCCATCCTTGCCGCAGCTGAAGAACATGTGTGTCCTGGGTATGAACTGCAGTGACATGACCGAATCGTCGTGGGCAAAGATGGAACGATGACAATCACCAAAGTTGAGGCCCCAAATCTTAATGTTACGATCTGCCGAGCCGGTGGCAATCAATGTGGAGTCGTAGGAGATGTCCAGGCAGAGCACCGGCAACTTGTGTCCGTAAAGCGATAAATAGAACTTGAAGGTGTCCAGAAAGAAGACCTTGACAGTGGCATCCAGCAGACCCACGGCCAGGTACTTCATATCCGGGCTAACGGCCACGCAGAGCACCGTCTCCTCCAGCTTCAGGGTGTTCTTGTGCAGCAGCGAGAGCACCTTGGTCGATGCGGCGCCTTCGCCCGCATCGATGAGCTCAAAGCTCCAGATCTTGACGGTGGTGTCGCCGCTGCCCGTCACACAGCCCTTCTGATCCGGCAGCAGGGCAATGCTCCACAGCTCACCCTCATGGGCAGGGATCTTCTCCACAATGTCTGCAGCGCCGACATCCACAATGAGCAGAGTTCCACTCTTCATGCCCAGCAGCACGTATCGATCACCAGGCACAAAGCGTGAGCAAAGTATGTAATCAGTGGGAACTGTGCGCAGACATTGCATGGCATCCCGATCCCAAAACTTGAAGGAGTCGCCGGCACCGGAGCCAATGGCCAGGGAATCGTTGCTGAAGCACACGGAACGCACCTCCGACTGATGTCCGAGCCGCGTTAGGGAGCGCAGCACCTTGACGCTGCTGTCCTCCGTCGATTTGCGTGACCTCAAGGACGCCTCCAGGGAATACAGACACATACTGTTGTTGGCCAGACTGACAAGCACGCGGAGCTCTTTGTTCTCGCCCAGCAGCACGTCGATGGATTTGATCTTCTGTTTCGTCTTGATGCTCTCCAACCGCTTGATTTCATCACTTAGCGACAACTCCTTGGACAGCTGCTCATCGTCCTGATCGGGTGCTGCAGATTCCGCCTTCTTACGGGCCTTCTTCAGACGCTTGGCCAGACGATTCTTGGCCTCCTCGGCGGTGCAAATGTAAAAGTTCTCAATAAGATCGTTGGTGCCATGACAGCTTAGGACACGTTCATTTGGATCGGCCACCATGTTGACTGTGCGTCCTTTGCCAGCACGCTGTATGGTTCCACAATTGCTGACACTCAGCGGACTAATTGTATCCTCGTCATCAATGGCCAGACCCTCGACGGCTGTCTCCAACGCTTGTCCGTTCGCATCGCGTTTGCGCAGGCGATAGACATTCATGCCGCTCTCTCCGGCGCCGGCAACCATCAGATCGTTTATAAAAGCCAGTGCCCAGATTTCCGTGCGATTGTCCACGATCGTTTTAAAGCAGAATTGTGTCTCCAGGTTCCAAAACTTGATCTGTGTATCCTTCGAGCAGCTCACAACAATCTCTTGCTCCACCAAACGTTGCAGGAAGTGCGCGTCCGTAATAGCGGCATTGTGTCCACTGAGTCGCTGTCGACCCGCCTGCTCCACCACATCCACAACCACCAGCTCGGTGTCCAGTCCGCCGCTCACTAGACGCATGCCATGGGCATCGTAGCGCAGTATGCTGACGGCATTCTTGTGCAACGCCAGCGAGCAAATGGCATCGTAGTACGTCCTCGAGCTCAGATCGAAGATCTGAACAACGCCGTCCGCATAGCCCACGGCAATGTGCAGGTGATCGGGCGAGACACGCAATGCAGTCACTTCAAATTTCTCCCGACGCAGCGTCAGCTTGCGATCTCCCATTCTACAATTTTGAAATGTTTATATTTTGTATATTTTACATTTTAAACTGAGTGCATTTACCGCAAATCCCAAATGATCACATTCTCAGCCGCTGGCGCCGCAACAAAACGTCCCTCGCTTTTGTCGATAACGGCGAAATTAACATTGCTGCGACCAGATGCGATTATGTTAAAACTGTCTATGACACGGTACGCTAAATATTGTTTAGTTAAACCCATTTTAAATCATTTAAAGTTAACTAAATCAACTGAAAACGAAGCGCGCGCGTTGCACGTGTTTACAATGTTATTGAAAAAGTGCCTAATTTTGGCAGAAAATACCAACATTTATCGATAAGTTCCGCACGCTCGCTTTGCAGCACTTACACTGGTGTTTTCCAACAAAATTCGTTGTTTTAATTTAATTTAAGTAATTGTTTAATTAAAAAAGTATATAATTAAAAAAATTAATAAAAGGTTTTGAACTTATAGTTGCATACTAAGCAAAACTATTTTTTTAGGAACCAAGGTTGATGAACGTTTTGGTATTGTAGCGCCATCTGTGTCTGGTTGCAAAAAAAAAATACTGCTTTATTCTTAGCCCGTTATGGGCATGCGCCTGTTTCATTCACACCCTGCTCCTGCCATTTTCATTTGAATACCTAAATAATAACATCTAAATAATCAATCTAGAGTTTACAGTCTGAAAATAATAAGCTATGACGACACAATCAGGCGGTTGGTTAAATACAACTTTAAAAAGCATGAAAAATTAAACATTTCACTTGCAGGAACCTCAGATTTGGATACGGAGTCCGTGGAAGTTTTGCGTGAACGGTTAAGCACCATGAAGCGGCTGATGGCGGAGCGAACGGCACAGCAACAGAATAATCCAGCATCTACCGAGGAAATCTTTTCAACGAAACGCCATCGATCTGCGGGCATCATTGACGGCAATTTTCTGAGCATCGCATTTGGCGGTGCTTTGCTGGTCATTGTGACGGTTTCAGTTTATGCATTTTACAATTTATATCACGCCATATTAAAGAAGTTTCCCTCACATCACGAGGAGTTGTAATTTGCATATGAACAAATTTGTACGCATTTAATAAATATGTCCGTTTGTCAGGAAAATAAAAGTCGTACTCGATTTTGATTGCTGTTTTGCATTCGGTTAAATTAACTATTTATTGAATTTGTTATCCTTCTTAATTACATTAATCATTACTCTTTCATATATGATCTAATTAATTCCATGTTATTTTTTTCTGAAACTGAATGCATTGACAGCAAAGTGGAATAAATGACATTAGGTATAGGAAGTAACTACAAACGAACCACATAAAATCAATAAAAATTAAAGTACAAAGTAAAAGGAACAGGATGAGGAGAAATGAGTCTGCAGATTGGCAGAGCAAACACAAATTGATGGAGAACACCTACAAATTCCATATAGAAAAATGTTTTATCGATTTGATTAGTTTTGATTTTGCTTACTCGCTAGCTACAATTCAAAATGTTTTTTCCCTTCCATCGTTTGCTTAACTATTTATATAGAACCTTTTAATAGACGACCTAGTTGTAATTTCTTTTCCATTTGTATTTTATTTGTTACCTATTACTTGATCCATTTTGGTTTGTTTTATTAAAAAAGTAACTACATAATATCGTTTTTTTTGTTTTGTTTTTAATTGAAATAATATTCTGTTTGTGTCTCGTAATGTTGCGTTATTTTCAATTTTATGTTTTTGCTTTCTTTTCTTTTATAACAAGTTCTAATATTTGTTTCTATTCTTTTTTTGTTAAACTTCATTCCATTATTGTTGAACATTGCGGTTATTGAAAAGCGAACAATTTAAATTTGGCATCGGAATAAAAAAAGTTGGAAAATTTGTTGAAAAATAACACTAAATTTGTTAAAGGTTTATTGCTGAAGTTAATGGATTTTTGTCACTTTCTTTCTCGCTTCCAGTTGTTGTCACTATGCCGCACGGGATGTACATATTATTTTCTTTAAGTGTATATCGTCTCTCTCTCTCGCTCGCTCTTGGCAGCAGTCCCAGTGTGTGAGTGTATGTGTGTTTTGCTTTTGTTTATTTGGGGGGGGAAGGGAGTTTTTGTCGGCTTTTTACAAATTTATTTAATTCCCTACATCTTGAACTGACTCATCGGCTGCTGTTGTTGTTGCTGCTGCTCCCGATGTCGTTTTGTTTCTTGTTAATCAGATATTATCGACGGAATCAGCATCATCCTCCGAACTAATCTCATCGCCGAACTCAATGTCCTCGTCGAAGCCATCCTCGACGAATGTGACTGTCTCGTTGATGCGCACCGATTCGGGGAATTCACCATATGTCTTCAGATTTCTGGCTTCATCCGGTGTGTACTTCAATATGACATCGGCCTTCGAGTCCTGATAATCACGCAAGCCGACCAATATGATGTCTCCCTGATTGATCCAAACCTGGAATAGTAAAAGCGTTGTAAACAATTAAACAAACTGTTTAGCATTTAGTTTATCAACCACTCGAGAAAGTGCTGACTCCTCCTCTTCATTCCAACATGTTTCAATTTCATTTGCAAACACATTTGTACACATATCTATCTAATTAGGAAACTCTCGTGACTCAACGGCATGTAATTTTTAGATAGCACATCTTTAAATAAATTGGCGCCAGAGTTCTGGGTATTTCACAATGGAGCGCAATGTTTGCTTCACTTTCGCGTGCTTGGCAAATACAAATATTCCACGGAATACGGGTTAATAGAATAAAAGTAAATATCCCCAAAAATTATGAGCAGAAAATTCTTAATCTGCAAATCACGTGTGTGCTGCGTATCATTCTCTGAATTGCACTTATTTTTTAATCAGCATATAGTCAATTGCCTAAATGCGAGAGTCGAGTATTGTAGTCGGGAATGCTTGATAAGTAAGTTTAGATTAACCTACATTATCATATTTATTGATTAATTGATTGTTAATTAAACAAAGATAAAAAAAAATTGAACCTAACTTCATTGGTCAATAATTTGCAAATTTTGAATAATTTGATAATTAAAAACCGGTAAAGTTTTTTATAAATTTTATAATAGAAACAAATTTGACACATTTGGGAAAAGGATTTAATATGACACATAAGAAAAAGTCAAGATCCCGTTGGAAATTTGAGAAATTAAACATTATTATGGAACTTAAGGTTAAAAATCCCCAATATAGTTCAAAAAAAGAATATTTATCTTTATGGTTTCTTTTATTTTAACGTGTTAAAATTCCCAAACAGTTTATTTCCATGTTCTCTTTCTTGGCTTTAACCCACTTGAAATTATCAAATTTATTGCATTCCTTCAACTAACTTATCTGTACACACATTTTATTTAATTCAGCTATTAAAAACACTTTAAAAGTAATCAAGATTTAATTTTTGAGATTTGATTAGCCTAATACTTTATTTCTCGGTTTTCTTATGAACGAATTGACGTCAGCGGAATAGAGTTAAAGCCCTACAAATATTTGTACTGTTCCCTGACTTAATTAAAACACAAATTATTCACCTATTTTACTCGGACTATTACTCAACCGGTAGTTAACTGACCTGCAGCAATTTGCACTTGCGGCGTGAATTCCCATTGATAAATTTATTTCCTTAGCTCAACTTCCTGTCCATAGTATTTTTTACTAGCTGTGCTAATAACTGTGAGTGCAATAAATACCAAGTAAAATACCAAGTGCATTAATATGACACATAGATATTCATAAACCTATGAAACCCAATAGAGTACCAACATTTATTGATAACAAATTCAACTGAAAAATTCCACAAAGCGAAATGAAAATAATTCAAGAGTTACGTTATTATATCGAAATAAACATAGGGCTGTGATTGAACTTTGGAGTATTAATCATAAAAGGCTGTCACAGCCATAAGACAAGGCGTGTGAGTGATGGCGTGCGGCTCTGGCTTTAGACCAAGCTAATAACGGACAAATTTGAACATGCATGGGCATGAGCGTTATCATATATCATGCTATAAACCTACGATCATGGTGGCAGGTAATTCTGATACAAGAATCGTGACTAAAGCACTGCAAATTCGGCATATTACCCACAAGCGTGAGCTTGTAAAGTGCGCCCTAAATTAGATAAGAGTTCGTTTGCCGATCGACATGCCCGAACTGGCGTCTTGGTAATGGGAATCACCTGAAAGACCCACAGCGAATCGTTAACAAATTACTGATTGTGACTTACCCCCACCCCAGGTATATATTACCATAGAGGGTGGGGGAGGGTTGCTTTGATTACCTCAAGTTGGTTCACTTCGTCATCAGTCTGGTATTTAAGGCTGCAGGTGTCACTGTGCCAATATGAACAATGTACTATAAATACTATACTATACATGGCCTCAGGCAACATATCGCATCATCAGATGATTGAAATTGCGACCATATATAGTCATCAATAGATAAAAATGTCAAGAGATCGACTTTAGACTTGAACGAACACTTTGAACACTTTGTTTTGGATGCAATAGTTTATCAAAAATATGTACATAAGTAAAGTTAATGCCACACTGAATCATAAATGACAGAAATTGTGTATTTAATTATGGAACATCCAAATTTCATTACAAACATCCCCCATTGTATGAAAATCCTTTTAAATCATTGTAGGGTATTTCTCTATGCGTACTGTAAATTCGCAGACGCAAATTTTCTTATCAAATTGATAACAGGTCTTCCTTTCGCACTCTCTCTCAAACCTTCTCTCTTGGCAAGTGATAACAGCGTAATCAGCCAATGACAGCGACTGCCGTCAGTTCAAATGCTCTCTCTCTCTCCCTCTCTCATTCTCTCTGCTATAAATACGGCTGCAAATCGAGAGGCGACTGCAAATTTTCAATTACCTCCAAGCAGAGAAGAAGCAACAAATAACGGCAAATCAGCTACGCTGAAAGTGAATTCCATGCCAAAGCTAAAGGGAATACAAGTGAAGTGTTATCGACACACCAAAGCAAAAGCCAAAGCAAAAGCAAAAAGCTAAAGACAATTTACAATCCTCAATCTAAACAAGCCACAAACGACGACAACCTACAAGCCACAATTTACAATCCACATTCTACAACCAACAACTAACTATAAAAACAATCGTAATTCGATTGTTTGCGACGTTGAAATCAAAATCAAAATTGCGTTCAGTGCAAATCAAATAACGTGCGGGACGTGCAACCAGAGCGAGGACATCATCATGCTCATATCCTACAGATGCATCTACTCAGTGCTGCTGACCACCATAGCCAGCATTATGGTTGTGCTCAGCTCCAACTCACACAACGGCCAGTTGCCGATCCGCAAATGCGGCGGCGGCAGCGGCGGATCGGCCAGGACAATGGCCATGGATCTGTCCAGCTTTGGACTGCTAGAGAACCGCATAAGCACACTCGATGCGCCGCAGCAGACGCACTGGAGCAAGAAGTTTCTGGCCAAGCGTGAGGCGACACCGCATTCAGCGCCCTATGTGGTCAGCATACAGATGATGACACCGGATCAGGGTTTGGTGCACTATTGTGCCGGCACTGTGATCAACGAGCACTGGATACTCACAGCTGCCCATTGCCTCAACTCGCCACAGGCGGTGGCCCAGTCGGTGATCGTGGCCGGCAGCCACGACATTCACAATCGTCGTGGCGAGGCGGCCAGTGTCCAGATGCGTCCCATCGACTACTATGTGCGCCACGAGCTGTATCTGGGCGGTGTGAATCCCTATGATATTGCCTTGATTTACACCAAGAAACCGCTGGAGTTTAATGAGTACGTCCAGGCAGCCGCATTGCCCGAACAGGACTCCCAACCGGAGGGATATGGAACACTGTACGGCTGGGGCAATGTCTCCATGACAGCGGTGCCCAATTATCCGCACAAGCTGCAGCTGGCCAACATGCCCATCCTGGATATGTCGCTCTGTGAGCAAATTCTCGCACGTTCCGGTCTCCAGTTGCACGAGACGAATCTGTGCACGGGACCCTTGACTGGAGGAGTAAGCATCTGCACCGCCGACTCGGGTGGTCCCTTGATGCAGGAGTGCTGTGAACCCCACCTGGAGCAGAGCAACATTGTCATCGGCATCGTCTCCTGGGGTCGCATGCCCTGTGGCCAGAAGAACGCGCCCTCTGTCTTTGTGCGCGTCTCCGCGTTCACCGACTGGATCAATCAGATCATCACATCGGCCACACAATTCATGTAAGGAACAACAACTCAACGTGGAGAGAAGAATCCTGCAACTTCATCGCATCTCGAATTAAGAAAAAATCGAAAGAAAAAAAACACTACAAAATTAAAAAAATACCTCAACAAAAGCAAAGCCAAAAAAATATCGAAGCTAATCTCAGTAGAATTAAGTGATACATATAGATGTAAGCCAAGTAATTATACTGCCGTAATCCTAGTCATATAAGTTGCAAAGTGTTCCTAATAAAAAAGAAGATATACATTTTATGTAACATAAAAATCCCGAGTATTATTTATTTCAGTCAAGAAAACAGTGTGAATTGTGAAATTGACTCGAGTTTTTCGTTTCTAGGGGGAATGTAGATAAGTTTACGCTTTTTTATGTGTACGGCACACGTCGGGTTTGGACAGTGCATTAGTCATTCTGGTGTCGGGAGATTAGGGAAGAAGGAATGGGCTTCGACTCTAACACTTGGCAATCTACAGAAGATCAGTCTAGAGATTAGTCGGTACAACGTGCCCTTCTTGTGATTGGCGGCCTGTTTTTAAAGTGATTGCGAACTTTGGAATCAGCATAACTGCTGACATGGCTAATCGCTTCTAGGAAATCACAAAACGTCTTAAGGTTTTTGGGTTTTGAGTCAACTTTCTGCGGGAATTCACAACCACCGATGAATTATAATTATTGATAAGCAGTACGGAATTTAGTACATAACTACTCTGTTTATTAACCGAGAATATTGAAATTTCACGTTTCAAATTGAACATGATAAAATACAAATATGTCAAAGTTCACGGCTTTAACTAGTTGCGAAAAGCAAGAAAAGTTTTTCTGTTAATGGTACACAGAAAATCATGTACAGTCAGATTTATTATCAAGAATATAAGAACTTTAAACCAGCGGTGGGCACGCATGGGCTCCGGGAGCTAGCTGCTCCCAAGTTTATTTCTGCCTATTCGGCACCTTGAAGTCGAACACAAGACTCTTGAGCAAGCTAACAACAACAACATAGGAGCGGTTTTTGTTGTTGATGTTGCTGTTGTTTTTGTTGTAGTGCTCCCGAATTCAGATTACGTGCCCACCGCTGCTTTAGAGGGTTGAATATGCCTCCAAATGCCAAATGTTTACCCCATTTTAGAGTATCTCAACCAACTTGATAATGGCATATTATCAATAGTATACTAAAAAAGAGAATTCAACTTGAAGCACTTGAGACATTACAGAACCCCAGCAAACTACTTGAAAGATTAGTATTATTATTGCTTATCAGCAGACTCTATTAGGGCTTAATCTAAGGTGAATTACATACATACGCATTGAATTATAATTTATGGTGAAATTTTGGCAGTAGACCAAGACAATGGCGCCTCGTCGTAAAGTATTAAAGCCTAAAGTCATTGTGAGGCAACAAAAATGACCTTACTGATAGGAAGAAATCCAATTTAAAGTCCATTTACATAAGCCAGGCTAACAGAAAAGTTGTTTTATAACCAAATTGCGACGTATTTTATGTACACACATTTAATGTCTTTGCCAATTATTTACTGATATCTAATCAGTTTAGTTTTGTGGCGATTGTGATTAAAAGAATAATGCCAAATTAATTTGACAGAACTACGCGTGCTAATTTGCCATCTATGTTAACTTTTGGCTATAATCATATTGCAACTGCCAATTAATGGCCCAACTGTTAACTGGCAATAAAAATGCGTTTTAAATTGATTTTCACAATGCAAACTTCAGTTTGCATCTGATTTTATTATCTGTTAATTATGTCCGACATGTTGAGATATGAATTTTGACATTATTTTTGTTACGTCGTCAATCAAATGTCTGATTTTGTAGATTCAAATTGTATCCTATCAGTGACGCAGTTTACACTTCTACTCAGTAAAGTTTTGACAATGTTCATGTGATTTAAAAGGTTTTCTTTAAGAGTAAGTAACGAAAGTATCAATGCAGCTATAAGTTATCTGGGGGGTTTGTAAATGAATCTTTCCTAGTCGCATTTGGAAGAAATGGATTGATTGAGATTTCCCAGAATTTAACAGAATTACGCTAGCAATTTTTGTGCCCTTTTGTGTGAAAAGTAGGAAAAAGGGATTAGAATAGTCATTTTTAGCAATTTTCAAAAAAATCCTAAAAAATTCTAGCGAAGAGATTTTTGAAAGTCACTCTTAGAATTGTTTCAAGAATTTTTTGCATTAAAATGGAGAATAAAAGTTGAAACAGTAGCCGTTTACAAAAATTCGAATTTTTCAATGGGTACTTAATGGGTTATACAATTTGTTTACATCATTCAAACGAAATTTTAACGACCTTTCCAAATAATTTTTTTTTTGTTGTTATGTAGAATTGACTTACAATAGCTGTTAAAGTAAAAAAAAAGTTTGTACGCATAGTTTTTCTTGCTAGTGAATCTTAACTTTTTTTTTAAAAAAGTCATTTGGTTAATTAGCTCTTGAAGCATGACAAGGTATATAATTAGAATCATTATTTTATTATATAAAATGACGGCACTAATATGTGGGATTTTCAGCCGTGTCTTGTATTTTGTGGCGACGGTTGCAGGTGGGGAAAATCACTCAAAGAGAGCCAGGAATACGCTCTTTCTAAATTAATGATTTTCAGGGACGCATACATTTATTAGGCATTAAAAAAAAATGGCTTGCCTTTAATTTACAATTACTAATGCTTCTGCACTCCAGTTCGTAAGGCAACAAAAAGAAATTGAAAAGAAAGTTAGCAACAAAACATCAGCTGTAAATGCGCTCTAAGAGATTCGACGTCTAAACATAAAGAGAGCTTTCTTTATCACTGCGGACGGCAGTCCGCGCTAGTGACGAAAGCAGCACGAAGGGTGCGAAGGCGACTAGCATATATACACAGGAAGAATGGAAAATTTGCTATGACTGTCCGATCAGGTCGAGTTATATACCGATCGAAAGGTATTATTTTAACTTACAAATGTGCATACTTAGACTTTTGGGACCTCACCTGGTTCGTGAGATAAACAGGTGTAAGTGAGAGGGGAAAAATTTAAATTATTGGAGCTAATGGGGCCGTTGGAGCCTTTTTGAATTTTCGTTGAATTTTTTACAATTCTAATCAAAAATACGCGTCGAATAACACCTTCGATCATCGAAATCGGACAACTGGTTCAAAAAATAATAAATTTTAAAATTTTTAGGGGCCTTCCGAAAATGAGATGAAAAGTCAGTCTGTTTGTTTGTTTGTTTGTTTGTTTGTTTGGATCAAATCGTTGATTTAGCTTAAATGTTTGAATGAGGACTTGTTCCTGTTAAAAAATCTAGAAACGTTTGTTCTACGACTTTTTCGAAAAATCGCTAGTTTAGCGGGAAATCGCTAAAAACCGCTAAAATTGAAACCCTTATAGCAGTCAAACGATAAAAGCTACAGATGATATCTATATATCGTTGAAAAGGTATTTTGAAGGGCTGTTATGCATACCTTTTAACTTTTTTTCTAAAGTACATAGGTAAATTGCTACAGGTGACATAAGGTATTTTCCCCCACATTTTGGCGGTTTTTGAGAAAACGTCGCTAACGATTTTTTTTAAATTTCAATATGTTTTAGTTTGTAAAATTTCGCGTTTTTTGATATATGACACAAAAAAATTTTACCGATAGGTTTGGAAGATATAACTTATTAACTGAATATATACGTTTTACTTTGAATTGGAATAGGGCAGCAGCAACAAAGTGTCATAGCAGCCAGTTTGTTTGTTTGGATCAAATCGTTGATTTAGCTTAAATGTTTGAATGAGGACTTGTTCCTGTTAAAAAATCTAGAAACGTTTGTTCTACGACTTTTTCGAAAAATCGCTAGTTTAGCGGAAAATCGCTAAAAACCGCTAAAATTGAAACCCCCATAGCATCCAAACGATAGTAGCTACAGATGCGATCTATATATCGTTGCAAAGGTATTTCGGAGGGCTCTTGGGCACTGCTTGCAGCGTAATGCGGAAATCACCTGTTAGCTGAATATAAACATTTTACTAAAAATGGGAATAAGACAGCAGAAGTAAAGTATCATAGCACCCAGAGTTGAAGAGTGCTGATAGCTTTTGCTCTGGGCATATGTAATTGTGAAGGGGACCAGTGTTGCCAGACAAATTTGTTTTAGCTTGTAAAAACAATAAACAAAGTTGACAAAGCTATACTGTCGAAAAATATTGCAATTTCAAAATTTCAAAAATGTCTTATTCAAAAATTTCTGATATCCCATAAAAAAAACCTCTTTACGAGGTAAAAGTCTAGTGACGAAAACATTTTCATGCCCCAAAATTTCTGATATCCAATTTTGTGACGAATAATATTAAGTTTTACATATAAATTATTTTAAACAACATTTTTGCATTCGTCACTGCGCAAAACACTGAGTTTTATTTGGTATGAAGAATTGAGACATTTTAGCGCAATGTGCCGAGTGCCAAAATTTTGTTTAAAATAATTTATATGTAAAACTTAATATTATTCGTCACAAAATTGGATATCAGAAATTTTGGGGCATGAAAATGTTTTCGTCACTAGACTTTTACCTCGTAAAGAGGTTTTTTTTATGGGATATCAAACGTACATGTACATATGAATGTACATAACACATCCACGTACATAGATATGGATGTACATAAGTGCAACGCAATTTGCCTTTGTTTGCAAATTCTGAAGGCCATTCGCCCAGAGACAGCGCAAAGAGAAATTGCTTAATTAAAAATATGAGTACTCAGCACCTGTTATACAAATAAGCTAGAAATATTATTAATTTGTAGATTTTGTTTACACACACACAAACTAGAGCAAATAGTTTTTCCAAGGGCGGCAAACAACGCACATTGCAATTCGCAATTGAATGTGCACGCGTATAGCACATACAAACAATGCACGCACACACGCCCACACAAAAGAGCGCACCATGACTCGCATACATTCACGCTCACTCACACAAATGCAAACGCAACAAATACATGTACATACATATGTATGTACGCACGCACTTACCTTCTTACGAAGTTTCCCCCGAATGTGACACAGACGTTTGACGCCATCAAAGCACATTGCCTCCAAGCGACCATTGCCCAGCATTTTGGTCACCTGTGCGTACTCCTGTTGATCCTCTTTGAAGATCAGCTCACGTTTCTCGAATTCATTTTCGTTCTTTCCACGACGACGATTTTTGCCACCTTTTCCCTTATTCTTAGGCATTTTGCTTCGTTGTTGGTTTGCTAGTGTTTCTGTCTGGTGTGTTGCGTTTCGCTTTTGACGTTACTCAAGATGTTTAATTGATTAATCACAAACTGCACTGTTGATTGAAAGTTGTTAGTACATGTTTTAGTTTATTTACACTTTAAATTATATGACAAAACTTACAATTTTGCCAAGGAAATGTGACAAATTTTGCCTCGCTAAAGTGAAAAGGAATGAGTTCAATCGAACTAATCACCAAAGTGAACGAAAGAACTAAATCTTTATTTAGTTCATACAGTTCAGTTGTTTTGTTCGTTCATTTCGTTCGTTTGAGTCTAATTTATTTTGTATCAATTTTTTTTTTTTTTGTTATATTCATATTATTTTTAATTTCAATGTTTTAATTGATTATAATCTTATTATTTTATTGCTTTTAATTGCGCGCTCTGACCAAGTTTAATTATAATGTGACAGTATTATTGAAAAAAATACTAAATGGTAAATACAGCACTGTCAAGTGGCAGCACATGTGTCGGCGATTTATAGGGTGGCAAGGCTAGCCAATTGTAGTTGTTGTTTACAAATTTTTAACATGCCACCAAAAAAGGATGCGAAAGGCGGAAAGGATGGCGCAAAGGGAGCCAAGAAGCCAGCTGCAGAGGAGAAAGGTGTGCATAATTTAAATTTTTATAAAAATGCGTCTTATACTGAGTTATTAACAGGTGCCGGCAAAGAGAAGAAGGGTGGCAATTCAGTGAAGGTGCGACACATTCTCTGCGAGAAGCAGGGCAAGATCATGGAGGCCATGGAGAAGCTGAAGGCGGGTCAAAAGTTTCCAGAAGTGGCGACTGCTTACAGCGAGGACAAGGCACGCCAGGGCGGCGACTTGGGCTGGCAGATACGCGGCGCCATGGTCGGACCCTTCCAGGATGCCGCCTTCGCTCTGCCCATATCGACAGTCAACAGTCCCGTGTACACAGATCCACCGATCAAGACCAAGTTCGGCTACCACATCATCATGGTCGAGGGCAAGAAATGAGAACTGATTTTACAAATCGTATTTATTGTGGCTAAACTGTTTTCTTTCAATATAAAAAATCATTAGATGAATGAATTATCTTTTGCCTGCATCTTCTTTGAGCCCAACGGTGCGATTGAACACGATGTGATCGCCAGTTGTGTCCGGATCCACCGAGAAAAAGCCAATGCGCTCAAATTGGAACTTGTCGTACACTTTCACGCCCTTCAGGGAGCGATCTGCATAGGCGCGCAGGACGCTTATCGAGTTCTCGGTGATGTCACTGAGGAAGCCACCGGGCACCTCGTTGGTATCCTCGGGATTCCTGTGCTTAAACAGCTGCTCGTAGAGCCGCACCTCCAGTTCGATGGGCTGAGACACCCATTGCACAAATGCTTTTGGTTTCTCGGCCTGCTCCGCCGACTGGCTGGTGCAAATGAGCTCTAGGATTTCACCCGTGGTCGGATCACGTACAACTTCCTGCACGCTGATGACCAGACCAGCGTGGCGCAAGCCGACGGTCTGCTGGGTGGACAGACGACGATAGCCCTTCTCCGGCTCCAGTTTGAAGTCACTGCGCTCAATGTAGATCACACGATCCAGCGTAATCTTGTGCGTGCCCAGCTCGGGGTTTTGTGGAAAGTTGGGTACTTGTAGTTCCACGGCTCCCTTGTGGGGATAGTTGCTGATGGTCACCTTGAGCGGCTGCAGCACGATGAGTCGCCGTGGCGCGGTCACGTTGAGCACGTCGCGCACCGAAGCCTCCAGCATGGCGGGATCCACGGACATCTGGGCGCCCGTGACGCCCATTTGGGCGCAGAAGTTGTTGATGGCTTCGGCGGGGAAGCCACGACGACGCAGCGCCGTCAGCGTAAACAGACGTGGATCATCCCAGTCGTGGACAATGCGTTCGGTAATCAGCTTGCCAATCTTTCGCTTGGAAACCAAAGCATAGTTCATGTTGAGTCTGCCATATTCCCACTGGACGGGGCAGTAAATGTTGAGAGCATTGCAGAGCCAATAGTAGGAGGAGCGACGCGACTGGAACTCCTTGGTGCACAGCGAGTGCGTTATGTGCTCAATGGAGTCGCACAGACAGTGCGTGTAGTCGTAGGTGGGATAAATGCACCAAGTGGCGCCCGTGCGATGATGCGGTATGAACTTGATCCGATACGCAACTGGATCCACCTTGCCCTCCTCCAGGGTGAGCTTCAGACGCAGCGTGGCCGCACCCTCATCAATCTTGCCACGTCGCATGTCCTCGAAGAGCACCAGCGACTCCTCGACGGGCCTTTCACGCCAGGGACTGGGTGGTGGATTGAAGCCCTTCAGCTCATCCGCCTTCTGGTGACACACATAGGCCAAGTTCTTCTTGATGAGCTCCACAGCCCAGTCGAAGAGCTGCTGGAAATTATCCCGAGGAGTACGTGATCTTGCAGGGCTTATAGCCCAGCCATTCGACCATTTCGCGAATGGCCACAAAGAACTTCTCCTCCTCCTTCTCGGGATTGGTGTCGTCGTATCTCAGATAGCACACACCATTCTGAGCCGCCGCGTAGCCAAAGTTGATGTTAATGGCCTTGGCGTGACCAATGTGCAGGATGCCATTGGGCTCAGGTGGGAATCGCGTCTGGACGCGTCCTCCAGTAGCATTCAGATGATCACGCAGCAGTTGTTCCGTGTGCTCGGTAACCACATAGCCATCTGTCTTGAAGTTCTCGCCCGGCGCATGGAAATGAACCTTTGTCTTCATGAGCTCGGCAATCGTATTGGCGCCGTCTGTTGGAGCAGCTGCATCCGCAGCAGTTGCCTTTACGGCCTCAGGTTTGGCATTGGTCTTGGGCTGCTTGTCGACCTGCTTGGGCAATGGTTTCAGGTCAGCTTCAGTCTTGGGTCCAAGCAGATCAAATATTTCCACCATCGATGGCTGCTTTCAAGGATTTGGCGTCCGCCCATTTCAATTCGTTGCGCACTTCCTGCATAATCTTGAATGAATTGAAATGATAGCGCTGCTCCAGCAGTGTCTGCTTGTAGGTGCCCTTAACCTTCTGCTGCACCACGCGCTCGATCTCCTCCGGCGTGACTACGACACCAACTCCACACTCGCGCTCCAATTCGGCCACATCGATGGCAGCATTAATCTTCTGTCCACACTTGAGCAAGTATTCCAGTGCTGCGTCCACACGCTGAGTGTTGTCCAGCTTGCGATCCACAATGTATCGCACCATCAGTGGCAGCTGCTCGGCTATTTGGGGCTTCAGCTTGGTGGCCATGTGGTACAACAACATGCCGACGCCATCGCCCAGCGGCAATTTCGTTTCGGCCAGCGCCAATTGCAAATTTCGTGTCACGTTGGCATTCTTGAGCGTCTCCTTAGCCTTCTGCTCGCTCATGCCGAGCTGCTGGAACTGGACAATCAAATCCTCGCCTGCCATCGTAATCCCTCGTGACGCGTCTGCGCTGATGAAATTCGCCTGGGATGTGGAATAATTTTCAATCAGACGAGCGAATGAACGGAGTGTGTCGTTTCGTTCTGAAAAAGTTAAAATGAACGGGTCATTAAAATGAACTAATGAACTTAATCGTTTAATTTCTTTAAAAATAGTAAATTTCTTAGAGAAATACAATTTTGTTCCGCTGTCGAGACTGTTTTCTGATTTTCATCATATTGATAATCAAATCATAATAAGAGATAATCCGGAATCCAGTTGGCATTTGTCGTCTATTTAAAATAAAAACTTAAAACACATTTCACGTTCCACTAAAAAAAAACAGTTGTACTACTCCCACATCCGTTTATTATTCATAAGCAATGAATGACCTTTTTTTTCTTTTGCCTCTCCGCGTCCCTGATCTCCACGACATTCGTGATTTTGTGTTGAAATTATTCCAGCACTTACGAGATTTGTTTCAAGACCAATTTCACAATTTTTAAGCAAATTTTGTATGTTGTTTTAAGCAATAAAAACACGTTTGTTTTGGAAAACGGTACAAATTGGTCACTTGTACGTGCTGGCTCAATGAGATTTGTTTCACGACTGGCAGAAATTCCTTTTCGTTCTTGTTCTCTCCTCTTTGTTTTCGTTTCCCTTACGCTCGTTTCTTCTTGTTTCTTTAAAGTTTTCGTCCTTCTCTTTCGATGCAGGCGGAGCTTGTTTCAGATTTTTCTCATTTCTTTCTCTCCTCTCGTTCAAAACAAAACAAACAGCACAAACGGCGGCCTTGAAAATGACAACCGAAGAAAAACAAAACGCTGCAGCAGTTTTGTGCAGGCGCGCTCGCTTGCTCTCAAGGCAAAACGCTTTCTGCTCTCCTCTAACTACTACGCCACTTCAACTTGCTAACTTTTTCTGCTCGCCTGGTATTTTTGGGCTTCAAAAAGTCAGCTCAATTGAATGAGCTAGCGAGCTAAAAGTGGGACGTGATTAATTTTCAAGCTAGAATTTTGAAAATTTTACCAGAATTTTTGTTGGAATTTTCTCAATATTTTAAGATTTTTTTCAGAATTTTTTTCCTAACTTCGCAACGCGTGGGCCAAATTGCACCAAACCAATTTCAGAATAAAGTTTATTATTTTAGCTAATTTTGGATTTTGTTGCTTTTTCGAATTTCGTTTTTCAAATTTTTAAATTGATTTTTTAAAATTCTAGAGAAATGACATGGGACCGAAAATTTATCGGTTCATATTAACATACATTTAACATTTATGTTAAATTTAATTACTGAAATGTTAAATTTAATACTGAAATGTTAAATTTAATACTGAAATGTAACAAGGCAATTAATTTCTGTGAATCGATATTTTATGCAACCGACTATAATCGATAGCAGATTTTTAAGCGCGCAATTAAAATGTGCATTTTTATTTGTTAATTAACAATAATAAACAGCAATAAATATATTATGGAATTTGCAGCTTTAATTTTATAGCATTTTAATTATACACCAACATTTATATAATTTTGTCTACAATTGGAACTTCAGTCTTCTCATGTTAAGTTTTCACTCGCATTTCCATTGAAAATTCGGCATGTCCCTTGCCTCGGTATTCCATGTCAATGTCAATATTCTTAGCCCAAGCCTTGCATGTGACTGATATTTCCTCATTTAGTGGCATATCGTTAAGTTGTAGGGCAATGACTCGATTAATGCCCTTCATATTGGTTGTTGTGTCAAAATATGGATATGGTAAATAGCTGATGAGTGGGGAACTTCCTTTAGCTTCGCATGTCAACCAGATTTTTCCAGGACCGGGATATTGTTTAACTAAATCTTTTAATTCGCTGGGACTTGAATCTGGTAGCGTCGAATCAGCATCATAAGTGTCGGCCTCGAATCCAAAGACTTTATTCAATTTAATGAAAACGCATGGAACTTGCATATTATAGCCCCATGTTCGGTCTGTGTTGCAATCTGCAAAAATCTCCTTCGTCTTACCACTAGGCTCCAATTTATCCAAGAAATTATCTATGATGTCAGCGATTGCGTTGGTTTCGGTTGGGATACTCGGATGAAATGATATTGTGCTCTCTCCGCCGGGCACTACCGAAAGACCCGGAGCACCCTTTAGCCAAAGCGGTCTGCCGGGTTTTAATATGACAAAAATGAAAATTATTATCCAAAATGCCACGATGAGTGCGATTAAAAAATATAAAAACAGATAAAATGAAATGATCCTGAACCACGCCCAAGGTGTACGAGCTAGAAATCTGTTATGCTCCAAGTCCAATATTGTTTTTGACCAGGGCAATTCTTTCTTTTTACGAACGTTTTCCTCGTTGCGAAATCTCTTCCGAACTCTGTAACCTCCAGCGGGAACTAGAATATCTTCGGGCATTTTCGTATTGATTAATGAAAAATATCGAGACTTTTTAAAATGAAGCGCAAAATATATGAGTGTGTGTGACAATAATATAACAGTCACAAAACATAATAATTTTGTAATGTTTACTATGATTTATCTTTTTTTTTTTTGCTTTTTAGTTGTCATATTCATCTCGATGCGGGGAAATCCTTAGTCCTTCTATATGGAGTACAAACACAGTCGTTGCAAGTTCTAGAGGAATATTTTTCGCCCACACCGCACACTTAACATAAATATCTTGATTGACTGGAAGATCTTTAAATTGTACCCCAATAACACGACGATATGCAGGATCCTCGTTGATAAGTTCTTCGGTTAGGTTCTCTGAGACGGGGCGTAAATATGAATTTCCTCTTGTAAATAAACCATCCGAATCGTAATATCGATCTGGAATGTACTCAATACTTCCAATAGTTTCATTACCCATAAAATTGCAGGCAACCCAAATGCGATTTGTGCGCTCCTCTACTGACAATTGCATTATATATTCATATAAATCGTTGGGTACTTCGTCTGGGAGTGTTATTGAATCATCGTACGTATCAGCCTGAAAATTGATTGCAAAGTTCAGTTTAAGTAGAATGCATGGTTCACCAGAATTGTATCCCCAATAATGATCGAAATTACATTTTCTTAAATGACGAATTCCATGAACCCCATATTTTTCGACAAATTTATAGATTTGGTTAATATACGGGCTTCTTTCTTTCTTTTGGTTTTCCTTGTATCGTATTAATTTCACGTTTTTCACAGTATAACCCGGAACGGAAGATAAAGCCGTTCCCTTGGGCTCAATGGGTTGGTTTTTGGGTAGACGCATCATTATAACCAATTGAAAGAATCCAATCGAAAAAGTTGCCAAGACCAAATAAAATGTACAATAATACCAAAAATATTTAAGAATTCGGCATTTGTTTCTGTGCTTTCCAGACAGACTACTTCTTCGGGTCCGATGAATCCATTCTTTCTGGCGTTCTTCCAGTCGTCTCAATCGTCTTCTCACTTCGTATGGGCCCTTGGGAGTAATCAATGCGTTAGGCATGGTAATCTATCCTTAGTGTTTTGTATTACCACTTCATCTCTTATTTATTTATACGATAGATGTATTTTTCGTAGTCAACTTAGATTTCATGAACATATTAGATTTGATTTTGTTAAGCTGCTTATGCGACCGTTCTCGGCCACACTTGGTGTTTGTGTTTACATTTTGTTGTGATATCAATGTGAAGAGCTCTTTAAGTTTTCTGCATTTAAAGTAAAAATAATTCATAGAGTAAAGATGTCAGCAAAAGCGACAGTTTACAAAAAGCGTCATTCCGTTATGAAATACTAATATAATAAAATACTAGCTTATCGTCCGACCGCCACCGCTCTTTTTCTGTGAGCCAAGGCTGCCACACGTTTTAAGACTGTCCATGCAAGCAAAGCCACACAATTTCAAGATTTAGAGGTGTGTGTCTCCATCGATGTGCAGACAAATTTGATAGAAACGGTTCTTAAAGCTACGTTATGAGTGCTAATCTGTAAAAAAGAATTGTTGTTATTAAACATACTCCTCATTAGATTTTTAAATTCATTTTTTGCAATATATTAGAGGGCCGTAATTATCAGAATTGTTTAGTTTTGTTGTATTTAAAACATTCGATAGTGGCCTACCATACATCGTTGACAACGATGTTTACTCGATGTTTCTCCACCTCTAATATTCCACGTCAAACAACATATTTTTTTGGTTGGCCGGCCGAACGAGAAAAGAATATTTAAAATTTCATTCCAATTAAACAATTTGCGCTCAACAACATGGTGAGTTTGCTACAGGAAATTGACACAGAGCATGAGGACATGGTCCATCATGCGGCTCTGGACTTCTACGGATTACTACTGGCCACTTGTTCATCAGACGGAAGCGTTCGGATTTTTCACTCGCGTAAAAATAACAAGGCCCTAGCTGAACTCAAAGGCCACCAGGGTCCAGTGTGGCAAGTGGCATGGGCACATCCCAAGTTCGGTAACATCTTAGCATCGTGCTCCTATGATCGCAAAGTAATTATATGGAAATCAACAACTCCCAGAGACTGGACAAAATTGTGAGTGTCATGTTTGCACATATGTAAAGCATATGTATCATGTGTGCATATGTATATGTGTGTCTAATCAGGCAGGCATACATATGAACATGTGTATTTGTGTTATCTACAGCAACGCACATACAATTTGAATTACTAAATGTTGCTGCATTTCAGATACGAGTACAGCAATCACGACTCTTCGGTGAACTCGGTGGATTTCGCGCCAGCCGAATATGGATTAGTGCTTGCGTGTGCAAGCTCGGATGGCTCCATTTCGGTGTTGACTTGCAACACAGAGTACGGTGTCTGGGATGCCAAGAAAATACCCAATGCACATACAATTGGAGTGAATGCCATTTCCTGGTGTCCGGCTCAGGCTCCTGATCCGGCCTTTGATCAGCGCGTTACTTCACGCAATGCTGCCGTCAAGCGTTTGGTCAGCGGAGGATGCGATAATCTCGTTAAGATTTGGCGCGAAGATAATGACCGGTGGGTTGAGGAGCACCGTCTCGAGGCACACTCTGACTGGGTGCGCGATGTTGCATGGGCACCATCAATTGGCTTGCCACGCTTGCAAATAGCCTCAGCATCCCAGGATCGCCATGTGATCATCTGGAGCAGTAATGCCGATTTGACCCAGTGGACATCAAGTGTGTTGCATACATTCGACGATGCCGTGTGGAGCATTTCGTGGTCGACCACTGGCAACGTTTTGGCCGTCACTGGCGGTGACAACAATGTGTCACTGTGGAAGGAGAGCATCGAGGGTCAATGGATACGCATTAATTACGAATCGGGCACTGCCATTCAATCGAAACAGCCACATCATTTACACAATGCCCAACAGCAGCCGCAGCAGCCACCACATCTCCAACAGTCGTCGGACTCTGAGCATAGTTCCAACTTATCGAATTCAAATTTGTCAAACTCACAGCTATCAAACTAGAATGTTTTGCAGAAATTATCTTTATGTCACAGATCATTATAAAGGTCGTGGTTAATTTGTCTTACAAATGAAATATATTAAAATATAAATGGAAATTTTGCTATGTTAATATTTCATGTTTATCTAAAATGCTTGTTTTTCAATTGTAATTAATGCATATCGGTGATTAGCCCAAATACAAAGTCAACATTAACACTGCCAAGAAAATTGAATGTCCAGCTCAGCTCCCTAATTGTTTGTGTTCCTTACTTGTATGTAATTTCATTTCATTCTGAAGAAAGGAAATTGCTCATTTTGTGGAAATTGGGAACACGTGCCGCCATAAAGTAAAGTAGACCGCATCAAACCAAGAAACGGTAATCATCGGCCACAATATCAAACACTGTATGTTCTGAAACTCGGCGTTGCCTGTGAATTATTCAGCATTGGCTAAGAGTATTCTTGATGGGGTTCTTCATTAATTTGGCAGAAGAATGAGCCAAGAAGGAGAGTGCAATGACCGCTTTTTGATACGGGAAGATAATTCTTGTTACCCCAGGTCCTCCATCTGCTTGTTCTTAATAATAATTATAATACTTTAATTATAATTTACTCCTAAATTATTCTCTTTTCTAAACTTTGCCCTTTTTAAGTTAATTTATTCAGTATTGGTTTTATCCCTTGTTAGAAATATAATGGATTGCATCTCATTCTCCCTGCAGTGTTCTGCTTTACCAGCTAATTTGTCCCAGCAGGTTATATCTTCTAGCTCCCAAATGATTTTCTTTTTAACGCTTTGCCCCTTTTAAAGTAATTTATTCAGATTTGGCTTTATTTGTCAAGCTCGTCAAAACATTACACTCAGTTTGTCCGTACGATTCTTATACATATTTCAAAGGCCAGAGACTTTAAATACTACATTCTGCATAATATGAAGTATAATTTTAATTTGATTTCACCTTATCCTATCAAAATCGGGTAAATATTGCGATAGGTAAATAAAATTGCGAACTTATTTTTTTTATTTTTCTTTATTTTTCTTTATTTGCAGTTTGATTACATTTTCATCAGTTGACTAATGAATTCTGAAGCAAGTGAGCTTTCATAATCCTAGACTTGGGCTTAGGACTCATTATTGTTGTTGTTGTTCTTTGGACCCGTACGTTGTGCCTGGGCTGCCTGTGATGCCTGCGATGCCTGTGCTGAGGGGGGAGGCGCTCCGTGGCTAACAGCAACCAAGGCCAGCAGAAGAGCACAGGGCAACTATTGAAAATAAGAATGATTCTTAGTTAACGCCTACTAGGTTAACAATTTGAAAATGACTTACGAATAGTTTCATTTTGACGAGTTTGGTTTATTAGAACTTCTTAGGGAACTGATGCAAAATGTTAATTTTTGTCGGGTTTTATAGGATTTCTACAAAGACGTGGCCCAATCTGTATTTGACACGCCAACATGTATAAATTCGTTTCAATTTAGAAATTTCATGGACTTACATTCGTTACAGATTGCGACACTAAATCTTGTCTGATACAGATTATATAACCCAAACTAATTGAGAAATGTTCCTAAAGTCAGCAAATGTATACATCTAAATAATGAATGAAAGGATCAAGGAATTAGAGGATAAAGGGAATCAAGTTCATGCTATTGAGCTTAGCATCATAGATAAATAGTCAAACACAAGTTGTAAAACTAATTTAAATTTGTCACTTCATATGGGTTCTATGTATACTAAATGGATTTGAATAACAGGACGGTTTTTAATTAAAAATCCAATTTAAAATCAATCAAAGCTACAAAAGAAGAAAATACACGTCGCGTGCATATTGAAGACCTATTAAAGTTAAAACAGTTTTCAAAAAGGGTCAAGACTACTTGACAGCGATGTACAAATGTTGTAGCGAATTTTATAGTGTCCATAACTTGACAGAGTTTCTTTTTTCGCAGTTTCTTTGGAAATTCTTGGTTTGCAAGGGAATGTGTATTGTTGAGTTTTTTAGCTGGTTAAAGCTAATTATTGGCATAACAATGGGTTGGACTGCCCATAAAGTCCTTTGACTAGCCGTAGCCGTAGTCGTGTGCGTCACCTAAGTAATTGTTAGTGTTATGGCTCTATGTGGGCCTTATATGTATGTATATATGTTTGTAAGGCTTTAAGGCTTACCACTCATGCTAATTGTTGGCCCCGTACGCGTCGTGCAATTTTTTGAAAACAAACTTGGGTGGACAGTGGTGATGTCATGGATTGCGTGCACCAGAGCCGTCATCAATATATGTACACAGGGGCAACCAGAAAGGCACCATAGAACCTCATGATATTGCACAAAAGTCTGGCTGGTCGGAATAACTGGCGGACTGGCAAACGAACTCGTAACCCGCAATCAACGCGGCTTAATCGTGTTTCTTTGCCCAACACCATTGCCCAGTCTCTCTCTCTCTCTCTCTTTCTCTCTCCAAACTCTCCATCTCTTTTGCTCTCATTTTTTCAGGACTTCAGTTGACCGCATTGTTTGTAGAATAGTTGCAAAAGTTTTCATAGTATGCGGCATTGATTTTTTACTCTAATTTTTGGCTTTCGCGGCTTTCTCTGTTTGGGTTTTGTGTTTTATGGTTTCTTTTTGGACTTTTACTTTTGTTCATGCGTAAATTTGCATATTCGTGAGTATGTATTTGGGCTGCCTGCTTGAACTTCTGTATAGTTGGGGTTAAAGGTTAACAGAAAGTTCTACTATCTTATCCAGCGAGTCAGCGAATCTTTGAAGTGACTTCCGACCTTATGAAGTGTACATATGTATGTATAACCAATAAGCCAAAGCAAAATTGTTTTACCTAAGTATTATGAAAAGAAGGCAAATTTTGAGTTCGTATCAAATAGATCATCAAAAGTTTGCTCTGACATTGAACGATGCTACTATATGTATAATTCCAGATTGTCATTAATGCATTTCAAACAAGTAATACAAATGTAAGCAAAAAAAATCTTTGGGAACTTTTACAGTGATTTATGCTGGCTGACGTGTCGTATGCGCAATCAAGTGGAGAAAATCGAAAAAGTAAACACGGTCCATAAAGAAAAACCACCAAATTACTCTTTGTTGGTAGATTTTCTTTTTGTTAGCTCATCTTTGTAAATTCTAAGTAAGTTTTTACTATTAGTAAGTAATTAAATAAACAATTTTGATTATTTCTATACATGTTTATTGTTTCATTTGCGTAAGGAGACGACTGAGTTATGGGTCAATAGTAGTTTACATAAACCTCGACTTAAGATTAAGAATTAGAACGCAGTTCCCGCCACGTTTTCGGTATTTACTATGAGCACATAAGGCAAGCAAAAGAGCACAGGACAACTATTAAGCAATTTAGTTTAAAATATACTAATAATAAAGAAAGTTAATTTAAAAGATATTCTGTGAGTGCTAACTGAGAAAATGTGAATATAATAAATCACTTTTAATGAATGTATTTACTTATCTGCTTAAAGGTATTTCGTGTGCAAACGCATTTTGTACATACATTTCTATTAATAGCGTCGACTACTTTGGGAAACATGAAAGTCAAATGTTTTATTGTTAAATGTCCGCTTCAAGTACGTCACCAAATTACAACGAACATTACTTCCTATGGGGTATTTTACTTATTAAATCGGTGATGCTAGGAACCGAAAAACGGACAAACGATGACGGTAGATTCAACTGTTGACGCTGATCAAGATTACTTAAATATTCGTTTACCGGATCAAAGATGGCATCTTCTATTATAGGAAGAAGACATTCCGCAAAAAATCAGTTAAGTTCTGAGAAATTAAAGTTTTTGAAAATGTATCAAATAATTTAAAAAATAATTAAATTTTCGAAATGAAATATATAAATTAAAAAATAAAATAAAAATTTATATGCAGAATCAAAGTTATGACAATGTGAAGTTTTAAATAAGGGTGTAATTTTGTAAAATATGCATGTTTTTAATTTATAAGCTACCTATCTAATAAGGACAAACATCATTTACCATACATTAATCATTTAACTAACTTATTTAGAGATTCAATTTTGGCTAACGTGGCGTATGCACAATAAAACTTGAGAAAGCTATGATTCGGCGCTAAAGCACTTCAATAATGAAATTTGTAAAGATTATGCTCAACATTCTCAGCTTCAGAGAAACATTTTGACTTGTTTGAGGACACAATAATTAAGATCCTGATGAAAGTAGGCAGTCTACTTACAGAAAATTATATAAAAGAAAAAGAAACGACCCAATTTAATAACTACAGATCTTCGTTACAATTAAATCACAATTAGTAGAGAGACAGATTTGTTAATTTGTATACACTTTTATTTATTTGAGATCAAATACTAGGTCAGGTACTAGTCCATATCGTCCATATCATCACTTACTAGAGGAAAAGGTTGAACTTTCTTGGCTCCATGGCAAACAGCGCACAAGGCCAGCAGAAGAGCACAGGGCAACCGTTGAGAAAGGATTCAAAATATTCTTATTTACTAGTTAATGTGACAACAATTTAATGCCTTACAAACAGCTTCATTTTCAGGAGATTGGGGCCCAAGAAGTTTGGAAAGTGTTCACTTATGTCGACGTGTCCCATTCTGTACTTGATACGGCAACATTTTAAATTAGGTTTAATATAGAAATTGAGCGCATCTGCTATCGTTTCAGATTGCGAGACTTAAACTTGTCTGAGCCAGATTATATAATGGACTATTCTTCAGGTAGAATGTATTAATATTTTAATTTCTAGATATATCATTTTATCTTGTTATATTTATGTTAATTAAAACTTAACATTGAGTTTAAAATTGAGTTTAAATTATCGCCAATAAAAGCTTCGATTTGTCGAGATAATATCAACAACTCTGTTCGATAGTGAACACAAATTTATATTTTTATTTTTTTATTTTATTTAATGTCAAATAAGTACAGTTGATCAAATGCACTTTTAAAAATTAAAATAAAATTCAGTAACAAAATACGCTTTAAATTAAATTAAATAATATTTAAATTTGTAAATGAACATGAATTATAATTAAATTTAAGCTGAAAGGATAAAAAAAACTTTAATTTTGTAAGAGCTAAGAAACTGGGGGTATTCAAAAAATTATTAAGTGATCTTAAAAAACAATCAGATCAAAAAGTATTAGTAATAATAACTAGTGATAATACAAGTAATATAATCAGTTAGGTCAGGGATTTCTAGAAGGGAATAGAAAATTTATATATTTATATACTTCGTTAATTATTTAATTAAATTTCACTCTATCCTATCAAAATCGGGTAAATATTGCGATAGGTGAATAAAATTGCGTAAACATTTTTTTTATCCTTTTCTTTATTTGCAGTTTGATAACATTTTCATCAGTTGACTAATGAACTCTGAAGCAAGTGAGCTTTCATAATCCTAGACTTGGACTTAGGATTCATCATTCTGTTGTTGGTTATCGGCATGTTGTGGACCTGTACGTTGTGCCTGTGCTGCCTGTGATGCCTGCGATGCCTGTGCCGAGGGGGGAGGCGCTCCGTGGCTAACAGCAACCAAGGCCAGCAGAAGAGCACAGGGCAACTATTGAAAAAAAAAGAATTAGATTCTTAGTTAACGCCTACTAGGTTAACAATATTAAAATGACTTACGAATAGTTTCATTTTTACGAGATTGGGTTATTAGAACTTCTTAGGGAACTGATGAAAAATGTCAATTTTTGTCGGGTTTTATAGGATTTCTGCAACGATGCGTGAAAATATTAATTTGATACGCCGACATTTATAAATTTGTTTTAATGCATTTGTATTCGCTTCAGATTACGATACAGAGTCTTGTCTTTAACTAATTATATAAAGATGTTGATGTATTTTAAATATTTTTTATTGCACGCTTTTAGGCACTTACATTGCTTATCAACTTTAATCAGCCTTTACCACCTTTATATTTGTCAGATCTTGTTACAATTTTGTAGGATGATAGCTGATAATAGTATTTAACGTTAATTAGTAAAATATTCCTAATGGCTTTTCGCGATTTACGGAGGCGAAAAGGGGCGTGGAAAAGATTTGAAACAAACTTGACCTGCGTGGGGCTTATAGAAGTCTGTGTGCCAAATTTGTTTGCTCTAGCTTTTATAGTCTCTGAGATCTAGGCGCTTAAATGGCTATACCGACTCGGCTGTTGATGCTGATCAAGAACATATCGAGCCCTATTTGCGGATATAACGTTAGCGACAAAAAGCAAATTTTACAGGAGAAAGGTTTTTAGGTTTCGTTAAGTTGATTTCTTCGTGTCATGTGTCGCTTACGTTATAATTGACAGGCCAATATCTCCGGAAATATAAACAATTAAAGTTTAATATTTTGAGTGTAGATACTATTAATATTAATGAACACATTTGCATTAAAAAACAAATTTCGGAAAAACAAATTATCCGCAAAAAGGGCTCGATATGTACTTTATAGGGTTGGAGATGCTTCCTTCTCCCTGTTACATACATTGCATCGAATACAACCTATTACTTATTTTTTAAGTAACGGGCATAAAAACATGTTTTATGAAAACATTTATAATCTTGATCTTGTTTTGTGACCAATATTGCTCTGAGGAACATTTTTTCAAAAGAGCAACAAAAACGAATCAAAGATTTTAATGAGTGCTGAAAACTGCATACTAATAATATCCATACAAAATTCCAGCAATTAAAAACGGCTTTCTCCAATACTAAATTTACCGAAGCATCGACATTTCGATGCTTTATTGGCGATTTTTCAAATTAGATTGGGCTTCCATTATTATGTAAACTGTATTCGACAAGATTAGGTGTCGCAATCTGAAACGAATGTAAGTCCATCAAATTTCTAAATTGAAACAAATTATTTAATGTTGGCGTGTCAAATACAGATTGGGCCACGTCGTTGCAGAAATCCTATAAAGCCCGACAAAAATTAACATTTTTCATCAGTTCTTTAAGAAGTTCTAATAACCCAATCTCGTGAAAATGAAACTATTCGTAAGTCATTTTAATATTGTTAGCCTAGTAGGCGTTAACTAAGAATATTATTCTTATTTTTTCAATAGTTGCCCTGTGCTCTTCTGCTGGCCTTGGTTGCTGTTAGCCACGGAGCGCCTCCCCCCTCAGCACAGGCATCGCAGGCAGCACAGGCAGCCCAGGCACAACGTACAGGTCCACAACATGCCGATAACCAACAACAGGGAGCACAGGCACAACGTACGGGTCCACAACATGCCGATAACCAACAACAGGGAGCACAGGCACAACGTACGGGTCCACAACATGCCGATAACCAACAACAGGGAGCACAGGCACAACGTACGGGTCCACAACATGCCGATAACCAACAACAGGGAGCACAGGCACAACGTACAGGTCCACAACATGCCGATAACCAACAACAGAATAATGAATCCTAAGTCCAAGTCTAGGATTATGAAAGCACACTTGCTTCAGAGTTCATTAGTCAACTGATGAAAATGTAATCAAACTGCAAATTAAGAAAAGGATAAAAAAAATGTTTACGCAATTTTATTCACCTATCGCAATATTTACCTGATTTTGATGGGATAGAGTGAAATGATCTTTTTATCCTTTCAGCTTAAGTTTAAAATTAAATACAATTCATATTCATTTATAAGCGTATTTTATTTCTTACCTCGTACTTAAAAAAACAGTACAGGGGTCTCTTAATTTTGTCACACCAAAAGTGCATAACTGGCAGATGGAGCCGAGGCAGACCCCATAAAGTATATATTCTTGATCAGCAGCAATAGCCGAGTCGATATAGCCATGTCCCTCTGTTCGTCTGTCTGTTTGTCCGTCTGTAAGAGCACCTAGATCTCAGAGACTATAAAAAAAGCAAAGATTTTAGACAACTAAAATTTTCCATATTTGAGCGACCTGAACAGCAATAATCACAATGAGACAATTACAGTTTAGTAATAATCAAATCTATAAATAGGAATTTGGGAAAACAAGGAGGGAGAATTTATATCTTTGGTCCCGGGCTCAAAAGCCGGCAGTTCAAGTATTTTTAAAAAAAAATTCCTTAAAGCATCAATAAAATATTTTATTAAAAACAAAACCGAGCTGTTCTAAATTCCACTTTAATATTTGATATCGATACCAACTCTCGCAATCGAAAGCTGCTAGTGTTGCTTAAATTGAATTACAAAACTCGAACAACGAAGTTTTAGCCTAATTTACATTCTATCTGCTATATTCAACCTGAAGTACTCAAAATAAATTTTCTAAACGTTTTCGAAACCGAGTACGGGAAGTAAAAACAAGCCCATTTCGATTGGAATTGGAATTGGAAGCAGCAAATAGTAAAACGTTCGTTTTCGCTTCGTTTTTACTTTATGAAAACGTTTGGAACCATTTTTACATTGTTTAGAAAATTCAAATAATATTTTCTAAATTTGCTTTTTATTTTTCTTTATTGCAGTTTGATTACATTTTCATCAGTTGACTAATGAATTGTGAAGCAAGTGAGCTTTCATAATCCTAGACTTGGGCTTAGGATTCATTATTGTTGTTGTTGTTTTTTGGACCTGTACGTTGTGCCTGGGCTGCCTGTGATGCCTGCGATGCCTGTGCCGAGGGGGGAAGCGCTCCGTGGCTAACAGCAACCAAGGCCAGCAGAAGAGCACAGGGCAACTATTGAAAAAATAAGAATAATATTCTTAGTTAACGCATACTAAGTTAACAATATTAAAATGACTTACGAATAGTTTCATTTTCACGAGTTTGGGTTATTAGAACTTCTTAGGGAACTGATGGAAAATTTTAATTTTTGTCGGGTTTTATAGGATTTCTGCAACGACGTGGCCCAATCTGTATTTGACACGCCAACATTTAATAATTTGTTTCAATTTAGAAATTTCATGGACTTACATTCGTTTCAGATTGCGACACTAAATCTTGTCGGATACAGATTACATTATAATGGAAGACCAATCTACTTTGAAAAATCGCCAATCAATCGCCAATTTAGTATTGGAGAAAGCCGTTTTTTGATTCGTTTTTGTTGCTCTTTGGAAACAGATGTACCACTCACCAATATTGGCCACAACACAAGATCAAGATTATGAATTTATGCATATAACATACTTTTTTATTAAATTTGTATGCAGAATCAAAGTTATGTCAGTTTAAAGTTCTGAAAAAGTGTTTATTTTTAGAATATTTCAAAAAATATTAGAATGTCAAAAATCCATGCATCTAATTGCATAGCAGCATTTCTATGTTTGGTCTTTAGTGGTCCGGCTCATCAAGATTGTAATGAATAACAATTTTGTATAATATAACATTTTTTGTAAAAATAGGAAAAAATTAAACTTCCGCTGTCCGCAGCTTAAATTATTTTTTCCCTGCAATTGGACTTTGGCTAAAAGTCAGATTTTGTGATTTGGCGGGAAAAATATATAATATATAATGTATTCTTTAATAAATTCTATATATTTAATAATTGATAAATTAAAGGTTATCTTTTAAGGAAGTTATCATGAATCTTAATTTATAAAATAGATTGTACTATTTAAAATAGATAAATTATATTTCGTTAAACAGTAAAAAACTCGAGAGTTTACAGCTACAGGGTATAAGGAATACGCTGGAAGCAGTCTTCCTTTTTCTGTCTCTACCATGAAATAGCTTTTCACCTTTGTGTTCACGGTGGAACACAGAAGAACAAACTTGCATGTAGAAATAGAAGAGCATGGTATTCATACGTGGAGAGTGTGAGCTTGGGCTCAGGTGCAATTACACTTGACGATAATATGAAATTAAAGTACCCAAATTGGCATTCACTCAGGAGTTATTGTGGCTGGGTTGGGTTCCGGTTGCGCAGCGTAAACGTGATGACCTCTAGGCATGCTCATCGCCAGTTCCAGTTCCATTTCCCAGTTCCACAGAGATTTCATGTGCAAATTACTACATACATACTAACTAACATATATACTAGCAGTTAGTTGACCATTTTGCATTTCTCTGTCGCACTAATTAATCATCAGTTAAGAATTACATGGCAGCCAGATTGTGGACAAACGTCAAAAAAATGGCTATTTAATTACGGTTGCCAGAGCTGCAGCCCCTTAATTTTCATTTGATTCTCATTCGTGATTTTTCTATATAATTTCCCAACTATTTCGGCCACAACATTTATCAATAATGTCAAGAAGTCAAAAAATATGTCTGTAAAAATATTATATACATTTAAATATATATGTATATATATAAAAAATTCGTTTGTAGTTAATTAGGTATGCCATGCAAGAATTTATTTCTTTGCTTTCTTTCTTCTTTTTTTAATATTTACTTTTGCCGCTGCACATTGGCACAAGGTGAACGAAAGGCATTGTTTTTACGTACTTTGCTTTTTATTTTAAGATCTAGTTATGATTTTTGAAGTATTTTTTAGGCGCAGTAAATAAATGATTCAAGTAGCTTTAGTTCATATAACTGAACCTATTATATTATTGACTGTATGTATTAATTTTTAAATAATGCAATTTGATACATTTTCAAAAAATAAAAACATTTTTTCCAATACATTACTTATTTGTTTATTTATCTACTATTGTTGAAAATTATAAATAAAATTGAAACCCTCTTGAATCACAGTCTAAATATTTTGTTTAACTAATAAGTTTGTAAGCGTATGAAAGGTTAATTCATTATGTTTTGTTTGCGTGTAAAATTAATTTCTTATGCTTTGGGTTATAAAAACCAAAATGGCTTTAAATGCCTCACGTTTAGTGAAGGGCAAATGGCTTTGCTGTCACACCAATCACAATAATCGTTTATAACAAGATTCAGGCCCTGATAAGATGACCACTTGACATATTCCACGACAACGGGCCCAAAACTAAGCCCCAAGTAGCTCCCACCATTCTGAAAAGGCTAAACACAAGTCCGAGTCCGATACGATATTTCATGTCGGACCAACTTTGGTATGCCAAGAATTTACATTTTTGACCTTATTTAGAACACATATTTAAATAACTATTTACAGACGTATCAAGTATCGCAATTTCAAATAATAACAAATAAAACAAAAGACAAGACAGAAAACTCGACACGAAACTCAACTAAATAAGCAAATTGAGTACAAGTATTTTCATGTGTTTATTTGTTTTCGTTTTTTGCATTCCTTGATACACAATTTGTGATTTGTGAAATTTGCCAATTTGGACATTGTGGGCGTGGCATGCAACCTTTTGGCAGAGCGTTCGGCCAGAAAGCAACAAGCAGGCATTGATGTTAGTTGGCAGTGCAAGTGAAACGTAATTAGAGCCCTGAACAACCCCAAAAAAAACATAAACAAAAAAAAACAACACCAAGAATAATGGCCAAAATAAGTATTTGCTGTTGTTTTAGCAAAAGTACTTTTACATGCTGTTGTTGTTGTTCTTGTTGTTGCTTAAGTTGTTGTTGTGCGTGCTAATGCTACACTTTATTGTTGTGTGGCCTGTGAGCGTATTAGTTGGAGGCTCCAAAAACTAGGCTATGCAATGGCTCTAATGACTTCGCCATTATTATAATACACACATTGAGTTACACCAACACCAACACAAAGACCAAGACGAGGACGAGACGAGGCCGTCGCGACTCTAAGCACAACAGCAACAACAACAATAAAAACAATAAAAATTGCACGAAGGTAAAACTACAAAGCAACAACAACAGCAACAACAACACAAACAACAGCAACAAAAATCCATCTTCGTTAACGAAATACACGAAGTCACTTCAAGTGCGTTACAGCTTGACTCACACATATGCAAATACACACACACACACACACACACACTCTCACATATTCAGGTAAATTCAGGCATAGTCATAGAGTAGTCCTAATATGAATGCCTTAATACACTCTCGTTGTGAGTACAACGAATAAGTGAATGCATCTAAGACCTTGAGTACAAGTACTCGTAAATTTAAAAACTTGATTAAGAATTTTGTAAAGCTGGTAACTTTTATATTTCATATTATAAATAAGTGTATAATTACAGGTGTTAAATGTTGGCTTTGATAAATTAGATGAAAATGAAATTAAAACTGGTCATCTTGTGAGATAAATCATATCTGAAGTAAATTATTAAGAAATGTATGTACTATATTTGTAAATTCTAAGAACCTCTGAGGACTGTAATTAAAATAAACAAGCAATCAATTAAAATGAGAGATTTTATTTTACAATAAAAACCCAATTAAATGTGCTCTATGTCATAGTCAGATGTGGAGAAAGAAGGCAAGAAAAAGGGAAGGAAATATCACCCAATATCATGTACATATATTTGCTTTAATAAATTAATAAATTAAATTTAGAGGTTGAAAATAGATTCAATTGAAGTTGAATCTTTACTTTAAATCAAGTTTTACCGCAAAAATCCTTTAACTTATTGTGCAAGTTGTGAAAACATTTTTCACGAAGAGTTGCCAGACTAATGGCAGACAATTGCTAGAGTTGTCGAGTAATTTTTATTTTCTCGCGCCAATTACTATTACATTTTTTTCCGCTAAATAAAATCAATCATTATATAAATAAATAAAATAATATATAAATTTAATAAGAAAAAAATTTAAAACTTTTGGTTCTGCAATGATAAACTTAAAAAAGTTGCTAAACAAACCCTTGGGTAATTTAATCTGAGAAGGTGTCAGCCCTTAGCAGCCTACTTCGAAAAGGTTGGTGAAATTGCTAAAAAAAACATTAAATCATTCGAAGTTCTGTGGCACCTCGGAAATTGCTTTCTGCGGACTTCTTATTCGCTTGCGATTTCTGTGTCACGCCTGTATATTTTTAAATATTTAATCTGATTAATACCATAACTATCATATAAGTATCTCAGTCTTATGTGGTAAGAGCATACAAACTTCGTTGTCAGGTGAGCCCAATTGTTTGGTTCCTTGAGAGTAGACGGGTCTTTGGGGGTAGGCCTCGAGACTGGCGTGAGCGAGCGGTAAGTAGCCGTCGAGCCGTCCACGGCGCCGTTAGGGTACAAAATTTAAGCAACGTTTCGGCCAGGAAATTCATCATTTGGATTTCGAGCGCGCAGGCGACTGGTTCATTCTTCAGTTGGCTCAAATTCTGATTAAGATCTAGTTCTAGATCTAGATAGAGTTTAGTGACACAGTGAAATATCAAGTATACGACTAACAATAATAAAAACTGATATCTACAAACTGCATATAATTCTCAACTTTCGATTGCTGTGCTCTTTTCGGGTTGGATCTGGTTTCAGTTGAAAAATTTGCATAAAATTGATTTGCAAATAAAAAACATTTTTAGCTCTTTTAACTATAGTGCGTGAGAGTTTGATAAGAAAACAGAAAACAATAATAAAAAACGCTAAAGCGATTTATATAACACTCGACTTTTGGCGCCTTAATTTAATTCCTGCACGCTCCACTCAAGTTGCACCACAATGCAGCCCTTGAAGCGCTTCACCCAATGTGGCAGCTTGACCATGCTCTTCGGCGTCTTCATCATACTCTTCGGGGTGAGCTCGACGGCATTGACCACATTCGGCAAGACCAATAATCAGCCGCCCCCCACACAGGGACCCATAAGTGAGTATTGCCTCTTGACTTGGATGTGGCAGTGGTGAAAACTGATTTCAGCTTGATTATCAATAAGTAAACATGCGATGGAATTTCAGCTACTTTTTTAACTATCAGATTTGTGCAGCAATATTTAAATATGCCTAGAAGTATGCAAACATTTCTTTATAAAAGTTATATTCTAGAAAAAATCCCAAATTGCTTATAATATATTTTTGAAAATATTTGAAGTATGCAAACATTTCTATATAGAAGTTATATTCATGAAAACCCAAACCTAAAATGCATACAATATATTTTTGAAAATAAAAAACCTTTAGTTAGCGTCTGGCCCAAATGAGTTTTGAAATCAATACAAAATTCTAGAATCCATTTAAATGATGATTCATACTGTTTTTATGTTTAACTTATTACTTTCCAGTTGATTTCTTACGATCCAAACAAATACTCATCTTCTAGAAATTTCTTTAAAGTACTTAAAATTCTACCCAAAAAACAGACAATCGATACGTATTTTGTAGTTTTTTGGCAAACCCACCCACACAATTGTAAAATTGGGGTCGAGGTTACTCGTAACAAATGTTGTGTGATAAAAATTTATATACTAACTAACAACTCTTATAAACTCTATCTAAACTCATTTATTTGCATCATTAGTAAAATGTTTGTTGATCGTTTGACTAAATTAAAACGATGTGGTCTTAAGTAAATCGCATATATTGATAGCAAATGACATATGCTTAGATGGCAGATTGTTGTTGAAACATTTCATTTTCTGCTTGTTAACAAGATATTAATCTATAATTAGTAATCCCTAAACTAATCAAAATGTTTAAGAGAGTATTAAATGTATGCTAAAGCATACCAGAAAAAAAAAAAGACTGTTATCATGGAGGAAGCGAATCGCCTAATGACATGCCGTGTCTGGCAGGTTTACTATTGTATTTGCTAGACAAATACACATAACTAAATTGTTATTGTTATTGTAGCTATAGGCTCGAGCACAAATCAGAAATTGATCAAACAAGTCAGTCAAATGAAATGACAACAACGCTAATGGCAAAACGAAATGGTAAATGCTCAATTTATTGGCAAATCACGCGCACTGTCAGTCCGCAAACGGGTAGTACAGTGTAGGAGTGAAAGTAGTAGTAGCATTAGTAGTAGCTGTAGAACAAATAGTAGTAGTAGGAGAGTGTGGGCTGTGCTCTGGCTAATTGCCAACAGTTGTTATAATTGAATTGAGACTATTGAATTAATTAATTACCATTCGATTACCATTTGCAGTCAAAGGTCGCGAGTGCAACAATCACGACGATTGCTCGGCCATAGACCGAACCAGCTGTGTGAAGGACACCAACGACTACAAGATGCGATGCCTTTGTGGAGACGACTCGCCACCCATGAACGGACTCTGCAAAGATGTGCTCAAAGGTATGCTACAGATACAGATACGGATACGAATAAGGTCATCTCGAAATAGAAATCTCAGTTACCATTAGTTTTAGCACCTACCTAATTGCTAGACATTTTTCTTGTACAATTACATTTATAATTCAAGAGGACAGCTTCTTGGCAGCTAGTTGTTTTTGTTTGTGTTTTTGTTTGCCAGCGACTCAAGTGCCAAGCGGCCCTAAATGAGAATTAAACAAAGCCTCATCACATATGTATTCACACGTTCTTCTGTGCTCGTATCCTTCCGTGCGGGACCTTTTAATTTATTTAGATTTCCATCTGAGACTTTCACATGTCTTTCATTTCGCTTTTATGTCTTACGCCTAAAAGTGAGCAAATGTTGCAGCGTTGCTCAAAAGTATTCAACTAGCGGATACCCATTACTGTATACTTGGAAATTAGTATGCAAATAAAATATTTTAATGCTTCTTATATTTAGTTTATTGAGATGGACAGTTAATAATTTAGAGTTACCTTGAGAAAACACGCAGGATATTTCATTGCCAAGCACTTCTGGTCAAATAAAAAGGACTAGGACTCCCTTGTTTTGATTTTCTAATTGTTTTCGTTTTTTGTCTCTCATTGTTTTAAAAGTTCTGTAGAATTTCACACTGCATACAAGATGATGTTGAATGGTGAAGGTAACTTGAGTCGAGATTTTCTTGATGGTAGCGCAAAGTCAAATTTATGTGACAATGTCGTGTCAGAAATGGGCAACCCCTTAAAAAAGCCGCAGTGCCAATTTGTGACATGCACAACACAACAAACTGCAGAGAACACGGAAATTCTCTTACATATCAACTACGATATTTACAGGCATATCCATAACTAGAAATATGGATTGTATGCAAACAAAAAGCACCAAAAAAAGTAGTTTTTTCGACACTTTGAAAATTTTCAAAATATTCAAAATAAATCTTAGATATTTAAGAGCATACCCTTCAATTTGTACTTGTAGAGAAATATATGTAGAAAAACAATGTAGAATTTCTGATATGAAAACGAATAAAATAATCCGACCTAAACAACATTCATATTTAATCTATCTTATTAAAGTTTAAGAAGTATATTCCTTTTATCTGTTCTCTTTTATTCTTTTAATCTTGTTTTTATTTAAAAGCACGTTTTTAAGAAACATGTAAAAATTTACAAAAATTTACGATTTGAATGAAAAACTTTTGTTGTCATTGCAGGATTGCGTCACAAGTGCAACAGCAATAATGACTGTGAGGATGGTATGGTTTGTCAATTCGAGAACAATAATCGGACCATTGGAGTATCCAAATTCATGTCGAGTAAAACCAAACTGTGTCTATGTGACAATGACAATGGCTATGTGGAGGATATATTGCACGATATTTGCAGTGGAGGTAGGTTCAACTTAAAAATGAATCTAAAACTAAATCTGAAACTAAGAATGTTTTTAAATTACAGCAAATCAACAAATTATTGTAAACATATTGGTATCTGTGTGCACTCTGATGGCGCCGTTTGTTTACTCCGCCCACATGAGCATGAGAAAGCATTTCTAGAAGGCGACTTAGGCAGGAGAAATGCAATCCTACAATTTACGTTTATGTCCTTTAGTGATCCATCAAATGTGCCTCAATAAATCAAAAAGAAATACCTTGTTGAAATACTTTTTATGCTCCCGATAATGCTCCCGGAATTCAAAAAGCTATCAAATTGGCAAAATACATAATTAGATAAAGTGCAAGTTGCAGTCGTCATTAGTCCAAATGTCGTTATATTGTATAAGTTTCATAAATACCACCGTCAATTTTATTCGCTTCTCACACAAAGTCGCGTTATACATAGTTTTACATATGTACGTATTGTCTAACAAAGGTTTTATATAGATATCCTTAAAAAAAATCACTAGTCTGTACTTGATATATAATACTCGTAATACCAAACAACTGTCGTCTAAAATGCATTATTTTGATTTAATAAGTAGACAACTTTAGCACACTTCAAATAATTTTATACTCTTTCTCGTATGCTGTAAACAAATTCAATATTAAACCCTAACAACTAAAAACAAAGCAGCAATATTATAGATGTAATAAATAATCTGTAATTCTAGACAAAAGTTATTCAATTTATTACAAAATGCATTGAAAGCGCTTTTTCGATATGAAACACATGCACATGGAAAAGTTTTACAAGTTCGCACTTAAACTGATTTGCAAATCTCAACTTTAAGGCATTACATAACATTCAAATCAATTTTGTACGTTTGCAGTTAAAAACTTTACCCATTCAAAACGTTTTGTCCGTAGCAGTTAAATTTTATTAAATAAATGTTAAAAAAGAAAATGACTTCGTTTTATTTTTGGCCAAAAAAATGGTAAACAAATCAAAATGTTGTGATAAATAAAATCAGCATTTATTCCTTAATTTGATGAAAATTTAATAAATTCATAATAGAATAAAATAGACAAATTAATAATTTCAGCTAAAAAAAAAACAAAAAATTTAAACTCGCCCAACGTGGGGCTCGAACCCACGACCCTGAGATTAAGAGTCTCATGCTCTACCGACTGAGCTAGCCGGGCATTTGCATGGACTGTGACAAATGACAATAAGAAATAAACCGTCGGAAATTACATTGCATTGCGACTGTTTCTTTGGGCGCTTGAAATCTATTTATAGACTTTTGGTAAAAATGCTGTGCTACGAAAAAATATCTAATTTTATCTTATCCCAATGCATTGGGATGTTAGCCCCAATGCTAGCACGTGTATATAAATTATTTAATTTCAACGTAATAAGTTGTTGAACTTAATTTATATTCTTAAACAATATGCGGCTTTAGTTGCGTGCTCTTGTATTTACACGTGTGCTTGTGAGTGTGCATGTTTTTAATGCCAACAACTTTCGCTGTCCCTCACTCTCTTACCTTTCGAAATTGAGAGAGTGAGAGCGCAATGCTTGCATTTCCCCGAGCCCAAAGCTCGCACCCAACACTGACGCCGGCTCACAATAAAAGCTCCGATCAGAAGCTTCATGCGCCACAAACTAACAAACAAACGTCGCTTACAAAATAAATGTACGCTGAAATTCGAGAAATTCGTTGCCGTAAAACAAATTCGGATTTAGTTTTGTTCGCAGATTACACAGTGTTAAGTTGCAGTTACTGCAACTCTCGGAAGAACAATAAGAAACTGTAAACTAATAAATTTTGGGCAAATTAGTTAAAGTTTAGTGCCATCGTCAAAGCTAAACATTATTATGTGTAAATAAGTGTCAACTGAGAGTTTCGGCTTAAAACAAAAATTAAATAAATAAAAAAATAAAGAAATAAAATAATTTATCACAAATACTTAAACACACAAATTAAATTCCGATGAGGATAATAAAAAAATTCAACTACAAATAAAAAATAGACAGTTTTAATAGTATTAAATATTTGCAATTCAGCTGTGAGTCAAAGTGTGTGAAATATTTGTTGGCCCAAAACAAAGCCAACAAATAGGCTTGGCTACGACGAGTATATACCCATCGACCATGAGATCATTTGGAGAGAAGAGTGCTGAGGGTCGCCAATAAAACAATCAATTCGATAATAAACAGTAATCGAATTAAAGAGTACATTCACAATAATAACACGCTCTTTCTACTCTATTACACGGTTATTGAACGTCTTATTTATTTAAATTTTATTTTAATAATATTTGTTTACAAAAACAGCCTACAGTACCTTTAATTAATAAAAATTAATACTAAAGGATAGGTTTGCGGAAACGTATACTTAATAACTTAATTACAATCTAGAAAGGGAATCTATTCAGAATATTTCTTTTTGGATAAGTTCTTTGTCTTTCGGAGTTAAATTTTAAAAATGTTTGTGGTTATTTATTTTTAATGTAGATACATGTATGTGTAGTACTATTTTTAAAAATATTGACACTCAAAAACAATGTAGTCTCATCTAATTCCATTCAGCTTAATGTTTTTTGTTTTGACCCAAACAGGTTTATAGTTGCACAGTATAAAACGAGTATTCGCACTCGAGAGTGCTCAACTAGATCAGTAGAGTGGACGGAAGTTCCCCAACATATGTACATACAATCATTATCATTGTACAAACGGTTATTCTGAAAAGCACTTTATTTTAATGTTAATTGTACACAAATATACTTTGAAAAAATTAACACAAAAATTTAAAATATTTAAAAAAAAATAACCTCGGATTATACATATGTATGTATGTATATTTTTATCACAAAGAGACTCTTTCTTTCTTGGTGGTCTCTTATCTCCAAAGTCTCGTATCCATATAAATACTGGGACTCTAGATCGATTAGCTTGATGAAGCTTAAATTGTTTATAAACGACTTTGATTGCATTCCAGAGGCTGTTTCTTAAGTAATTAATAAAAAAAGCCTAAAATGAAATCTAATCCCGCATCGAATCATGTGTATATCAATGATGCACTCAAGTGTTCCTCAATAAGCATCAATTTAAATTTACCGGAACAAAATTACAGTGACTATAGCATAGAAGGTGGCTCTCAGGGATCTAAGGAGTTTATATGTAAGTAAAAAAGAAATAATCTTAATTTAATCAAGAAACAAAAACAACTTTAACACGCTTGAATAACTCAAAAGTGATTTTATGATCATTTCATAACCGAGAAATAATCACAATTATAAGGGAATGCGAAATGTAAAGAATAGGCCAGATGTTCTCAGCCGATAAATCGGTTGACCTTGACAATGAAGTTTGTGTATTATCGCAAAAATATAGCAAGTAGAATGGAATGTGAGCGACTGCTTAATACCCTGTGAAATAAACAAACCATAAGATCTACAATATAAAAATAAATAAGAGTGTTACTATAATAATGTTACATTGTGACAAAGTTATCATACCCTTTTCATTGAGCATAAGGGGTATAAGGAAAAACAATAGGTATTCCAAACAAAAACAAATACATATTGTATTCTTTAAATGTAAATGGCCTCAGTAAATTGGCGCGTGTTTAGTACGTGATATTTTAAATTATTGTCAAAACTTAGTCAACGAGTTGCAGCGTTAACAATAACAACAAATTTATCTTTATCGTAATGGTATGCAATTTAACTTTAACTTTTTGCTGGCAATTGCAAAACTTTCGTGACGTTCTATAAAACACTTGATCAGATCATGTCCGTTATGACTGTAATACATTTATAGACACATACATATGTATTTACATCTATCTACATTTTTAAAATTAAAAATATCTTTGTGCTGATCAAAAAGCTGACGAAAACTGTCATGTGAGATTTATTGAACCTTTTCATAGGGTTTTTTAATTTTATAACGGAGTGACAAAAGCCTCTAGGGAAATATGACAGGCCCTTTAATCTAGCAGTCTAGTCAATTTGGTTGAAACTTGGTACAGTTTTTTCATCATCTTACAGTAAAAAAGGTCCAAAATAAACCGTTCCTGATATCAAAAAATCATGATACAATTTTTATAAAATACTACTATAAAGGAAAGTTTACTTTTTTCTTTTCTAATATATATTTTCTATACTATTCCGTGTTATACATATGCTTACGTATGTCCTTCAGTAACGGAGGACGGTAGAAAAGTTAATCCACAGCCATCAGGCAGCATCGTCGAGTCCACGGGTAGATGCCTTAAAGATTGCCAAAGGCGAATATTTAATAGAAAAACGCTGCACAAGAGGCTGCCGATTCTGAGCTGGCTGCCGGGCTATAAGAGTGAGGATGCCATTTGTGATCTTGTGGCCGGCATCAGTGTGGGACTCACAGTCATTCCCCAGGCACTGGCCTACGCGGGCATTGCCGGTCTTCCGGTAGCGGTAAGTGATCCATCTCAGCTCCATTTCATCTCCAATTTATGTATAAATATTAACTTAATTAAATTTCCTTTTAGTATGGATTGTATTCCTCGTTTGTGGGCTGCTTTGTGTATGTCTTTCTGGGCAGTTGCAAGGATGTCCCATTGGGACCCTCGGCAATTGTTGCACTGATGACATATCAGGTGGCGAAGGGTTCATGGCAGAAGTCGGCCCTGCTCAGTCTGCTGTGCGGCTTTGTGGAGCTGCTGATGGGTGTCTTTGGGCTGGGCTTTCTCATTGACTTTGTCTCTGGACCCGTTGCCTCGGGCTTCACCTCGGCCGTCTCGCTGATCATTCTCACCTCCCAGATTCAGAGTGTGCTGGGCATAACGGCCAATGGCAACACGTTTGTGGCAATCTGGAGACAGGTGTTCGCCAACATCCGAGAAGCACGTGCCGCCGACACAGTCCTTGGGCTCACTTGCATTGTTGTGCTGCTGATCATGCGCACCTTGTCCACCTGTCGCATCGGGCCGGAACAGGATGAAGACCGTTCGTGTTGTCAGCGTGTTGTGAACAAGGTGATTTGGATTATTGGCACAGCCCGCAATGCGATCCTGGTCATTGTCTGCTGCATCATGGGCTACCTGCTGCACAGCGAGGAGCACGGCGCACCCTTTCGCATCGTGGGCAGCATTCCCTCTGGCCTGCCCAGCGTCCAGTGGCCGCCAACATCGCTGAGCGCCAACGAAACCATGGACGGCACTGCGGAGTCTTTCCTGGACATGGTGCACAGCATGGGCTCTGGACTGATAGTGATACCGCTAATCTCGCTCATGGAGAGTATTGCAATAGCCAAAGCCTTCGGTGAGTGTTTTTCCCCCTTAAAAAAACACAACACAACTTAACTTTTCAATTGCTTTCTTAATTTAGCCTACGGCAAGCCAATTGATGCCTCCCAAGAGTTGATTGCCATTGGCACGGCCAACATACTAAACTCCTTTGTACAAGGATTTCCGGGCACCGGCGCTTTGAGCCGTGGCGCTGTCAACAATGCCAGCGGCGTGCGGACACCACTAAGCAACATATATTCTGGATCATTGGTCATTATAGCGCTGCTTTACCTGACGCCCTACTTTTACTTTATACCCAAGCCGACACTGGCCGCCATAATAATCGCTGCTGTGGTTTTCATGGTCGAAATCAAAGTCATCAAGCCAATGTGGAGAGCTAAAAGTAAGTAAAACTCCAAAGAACTAGAGATTGCATCCCTAATACCAAGTATATAAGGCTGGAAACTTTCACTGAAGGATGCTAGAACTATCTGTTTATTTATTAATGCGATGTAACTAACTTAATTTCATTTATGTACGCAGACTTATGCTGTCGAATTACTTGGTAATTTTTGTACTCGCTTTGCATGCACATAAAATACTGCTTTCATAAAAATACTTCACTTATTTTGTGCAAGGGTAGGGTCAAACTTTAAGGTCGAAAACCGCCTAAACTATTAAAGACATCAACAAAGTTTAAATGCAGTTCTTTTCAGCAGACTGTCAATATAAGTTTAGATATTTGACTGTTATTCTATTTCTGTAAATAGCCCTTAAAATTAAGAAAAACCTTCACTATTGACAATTTTCGTGTCACAGCTTATTTCGTGCAGGCACTTGGAGTGACTTCAAGTCTGTAATTGTGATTATAACGTCGCAGTTTCTTCTTCTATTCTTTAGGACACATCATTAGCTAATTTTAATTTTCATTTAATAAGTTTAAACACGAGGAAAAGTTAATTTTTGATTGAACAGTGTAAATCAGGCGTGCTCAGCTTTTGCTCATTCCATTGATTTTCGGCCTCATTTGTTTTTGTAATGAATATGAATGAGCAAAAGCTGACCACCCCTGGTGTAAATCGATCCTGGAGGGATAAAAAAAATGGCTAAGCTCAACGGATTGTTTAAATTATTCAATTATGCTCTAGTGCAGTACATTCCGTCATCCAAGGTTTTCGTTGAGCCAATCAAGTGGCAGAAAATGGCCAAAATGATCCCATCTGAGTTTTCACTGATACCGATAAGAAACCTTTCGGCCTGATTATCAAAGCTAATGCAAAGATATCAGTTCTAATATAAGTTATTATTTAATTGATGTGTTAATTTCATTTAAATTTTTCCGTTTACTCACAATGTCTAGAAAGCGATATAGCTCTAATATAATCTATTATTTAATTGACGTGTTCAATTTAATTGATCTCAACTTTTCCGTTTATTCCCAATGTCTAGAAAGTGATTTGGTGCCCGGCCTTGGCACGTTCGTGGCTTGCCTGGTGCTACCGCTAGAATGTGGAATTTTGATTGGCATCGGAATTAATGTCGTCTTTATTTTGTACAATGCTGCACGTCCTAAGCTCAGTATGGAGTTACTTTTAACCGAATCGGGCATTGAATATCTGATGATTACGCCCGACCGTTGTCTTATATTTCCATCTGTCGAATATGCCCGGAATTTGGTCAACAAACACTCTCAGCGCCAGAATGTGGCCGTCGTCGTGGACGCCTCGCATGTCTATGGGGCTGACTTCACCACGGCGACTGTTATAGACTCACTTATTCAGGACTTTAATCAACGTCAACAGCTGCTGTTCTTCTACAATCTAAAGCCGAGTATCTGCGCTCTGTTTAAACAGGTATCGGCGGCCCAATTTGTGGTGTACTATCAGGAGCAGCAGCTGGAGGATCTATTGAAGGAGCACCAGTATCACAAGAAACCCATTGGGTCCTAAGTATTTACTTTTTAATATTAATTTAGCCAAAATGTTATGTTAAATAAATATTTATTCTTGATATCTATGCATTATTGATTCACCGATATATAGAACATAGATATACATAGATACAGATGTCGCCTCTGTCGGTTAGAAATTGTGGGAGTGTTAACTTTAGCGGATTCAAGCGATGTCCCTCTTTCTTATAAAATCGTAAGACAAATATCTCTAGATTTGATAGGTACAGTGGGATAACATTAATATTAAGTTTTTTTTTTTTTTTTTTCAATTTCAAACGCGAATAAAATGTTCAAAACTAACGATAATCAAGAATTTAGAAATGGGATGTATATTAAAGCTTATAATATTTTCTTTTCAAAGAGGTACATATATTAAGATTTTATTTCAAATTAAAAAGAGAAATTAAAGTAGAAACAAAAACAATAGATGTTCAAAATTTGCGTTACTTTAATATTCGATTTTTTCTTATATAACTAAATAATACCTATTTTAACCAGAAAAAAAGTCAATCTTATATTTGGTGTGATACCCATTATATTTTATAGTATCACTCAGACGGGTTGGCATATTTTGTATAATTTTTTCTTTAATAAAAATTTCAATTTGTATTGTATTTTGAATAATTTGTCGGACTGGGATGATCGAGGCGTATTTTTAATAGGAATATTAAAAGGACCAAACGGCTCCAAAGGTCCCACTCGTTGCAATCATTTTAACTTTGCGCCATCCATTTAACTCCTTATCCTTATAATAATCAAACAATTGAATTTGCAAATACAATATTACGTTTTTATTCAGATGAATTCAAGTGGACACAATAATTATAAGGCTACCTGTCAAATTCATTACTGATCAATGCATATATATTCAATGTTTTTTTTGTTTTTGTATAAACACACATGATAATTTAACGATATATTTTGAAAAATATTGCAAGACTACGAATATTTGGTTAGCAGGCCTGGCATAACGTTAATGCGATGATAGGCAAAGGAATCTCGAAATTCTTAAAGCGGCAACACTTCAGGCTCATAGCGTCTATGTTATCATATTTAAAAGAGTGACCGATTATGGCTAATTTGATGCCATGGCTATAACAATTGAACGATTTCGATTCGATTTTGATTCTCCCCCTATCTACATAGCATACTATATATTTCATAAATTATTTATGTAGTTGCAACCATTAAACTGCGAATATTCAAATATCCGTGTATTGGCTGTCAGCAGCTTATTGTAAATATGTAGGCAAACCAACAATCCAACAAAATACATATATGTATATATATATATATAAAATATAAATAAATAAATAAGACAGTTTGGAGACACACGGAACGTCAATCTTCTACTTCTACTTCTGCTTCTGGGTTCCGTGACATACTTTACATATTTGCAGAGAATGACGTTTCTGATTTGATATGTGATTGATCTGCAACGTTAGTATTTTTGGGTTCGATTGAAGCGCAAATTTCATCAACAGCAGCTGAAGCGAAACTTTCAATTAAATTGTCTTCTTTGTGATTGCCTAAAAATAAAGATAATATCAGAAAATGAAGCATAAGAGATTCGCATCTATTTACCTTGTTGATCTGATCGCACATTTATAGCAATGTTACTGTTCGATTTGATTGACGCTGGTGTTCCTGTATAAAAAGGTGTATATGTTAATAAATAAACAGATTAAAGAGGTAGAAACACGGCTCAATACCGGGTAAAAGCTGTATACTCACCATTATTCGATTGATGTTCGGTAAATTGGTCTTCTTTTTGATTGATTTCTTCCTCTGGGTCCCGACTAAGCATGTCAATGTTCAATGTTTCATTAAGACCATCGGCGAGCTGGTGAATTTCCGATTGACTCGTGTTGATTTGAGGCAGCTCCATTCTAGCCGTGGCCAGGCCGCGTTCCAATCGATCCGTGACAGGCTCCAAGTTGAACATGCATTGCTCCACAATATCAGCGCGCCCGATATTATTCAACGCTTGCGACATGGAATTGCCAGTGGCGCGAGAGCCCTGTTGTGTCAGCCAGAGGCGCAGAATGACCAGGCTTTGCAGTGCAACATCCTGGTCAGCATACTCAGCCTTGACTAGGTCGATGTCGGTCTCGGGTACGCCCAATTCCTTAGCCAACTGCGGCCAGTCACTGCCCAGCAAATTTGATATATCCGATAGTCGAATATCAGCGCGCTGTATAGTATCTTCGATTAAATTTTCATTCGATTGTACAGTGTCTGTTAGGGATTTAGTGTTGGCTTTAATTTCAGCATTGATTAAATCCTTATACGTGAGTCCTTGATCTATAACATTTCCGTTTTCATTATCATTGCCATTGCCGTATTCGTGTGTTTGCTCATTGATATCAGGATTCAGGGACACATTGAGGGCGCAGATTGGCTGCAATGGGGCCTCGCCGGGACCCACTTTGGGTTCGCTCATGAAAGAGATGCGACCCTTTGGCTGCTCTTGATCCTTAATGTGCACTACAAGCGACAGACGATTCTCGCGAAATGCTTGAAACTTGGTATTGAGCTGCTCGCCCGATTTCAATATTGGCACGAGATTGCCGCCAAACTCGAGGTAAATGTTTTGGTCCTGCAATATCTCAACATCACGACTCTTGGCCACCTCCGTGAAATACTCCTGCTGCTCCAGCGTCTTGTCCTCTTTGTCGTCCGTCATACAGAACACAGAGAGTTTCGCCTCTGTCGCGGATATTCGCTTGGCAAACACCACGAACTTGACCACAAATGGCACCTGGGCCATGTACGTATAAAGTTCTGTTGCCATACGTCCAGCGTCTGCAACATTGCGACAGTCCATCAACCAGAATCGTGCCGATACCGTGGTGGTGAAGCTAACGCTGTTCTTGACAAATGCCAGTGGAGTGGATCCAGTCACATCCTCCCACACAGCACGATTCTGACCACCGGTTATCGAGCACAGCAGCCTCAATGTGGGCGCATTCGCATTTGTGCCGCCGCCATATGATGAATTTACCATACCCTGATTGTAGGTTTTTGGCGCCGGAATGCTCAGTGTGATGGCCTTGTGGAACTTGCGTCGACGTGGCTCAACGGTCACCACCGGGGACACAGCTACGCCCTGTCCCAGCAGCTTTGAACAACCAATTAGGTCGACTGGCTGTGCCTGAAGACCGACTCGAATCTTCTTAGTCAACGCATGAGCTGGGAATATCGCCTGGACCTGGGGCACTGCCGTCGAGGAGACAGTGCCGCCGTCAGGTCCGATCGCATGCACCTCCTGACGAACACGCGACACAACAGCAAAGAAATGCGGCACATTCTGTGTCACAATGCGAATTATTCGGCTGGTGTGTAAATCCTCCAAGGGATTCACGCCACCCGACTCGATTGTCTCGTTCAATGCCTCTAGCAGCTGCTCCTCATTGTCATACATGCTGTGCTCGCGCCAACTCTCTCCGTTGTCCGATCTTAAAATAATGATCTCACGCTCCTTTTCACGCAGCGATCCAAAATGGGGCACTTCCAATATGATGGGACTGTAATAATAAACTTTTGTTATTAATAAATTCATTTTACACACTCTTGCTTGTGCTTACCTCAGGAACTTGCTGTCGACTGGCGACATCTCCAATATGCGACTCACCAGTGCCTCGCCCTCCATCAGGGGCGGCGGATTGGCCACTCGTTGTGGCTTGACATAGCGACAAGTTATGCGCGTGGGTTCCGAGCAAGCCCTGGGCGGCACAATAATGCGAACACCACTGTGTCTGCATCCACGCATGGAACCGCCGCGTGCGTCGACCAAAAACGAAACCAGGAATCTGCAAAGAGTGTATGAATTTAATTAGTATTGGAAAAATATTTTTAATGAAATCTCATTTTACTAGTACTGAAAAATGTTGTGAAAATGTCATTATTATTAATTTTAATTGAAATTGAAAATCAAAATAAATTAAAATTTTCGTTTTTTTAATATTTCCTTAAATTGCCAAACTTTAATCATTTTATTGTAAGTGCTAAGCCCATAAAAAAAATTTAAATTACTTTTAATTTTCAAGTATAACAAGCATTATTATGAAATTATTATTGACACTTTATTATCGATACTAATTTAATAATAAATGCATTAAAAAATTAGCTCTTTAGCAGCAACTCACCCCAAATGAACAGGTGGTTTGATGATGACCACATTATCTGACCTCCTTTCCTTCACAGATGCATTCAAATTGGAATCGGTTATCTTGGTTATCTCTGAACAAAGAGCAATACAAAAAATATATAAATAAAATATAAATACAAAATTAAACAGCATAATTTCACCTCTTTCCATTGTATTCCCACCAAATCCATCTAAATGATCTTGTTCGGGATTCGTCGTGTCAAAGTTCTTATTATCATGCTCAATTGTGGTTTTTAGTTCATCGGTCGCCATATATTTGTATTGATTATGATCCAGGAGTTCGTCACCGCCTTCGTCCTCGGAATCGGATAGCAATGTTTCGTGCATAAATTCTGGAGCTACTACCTTGTACTTTTCCTCGAGCACTCCAGTCGTTGTGTCAATTACGGATGTTTCTGTCACGACCTTGAGAGTCTCCACAGCTGTTACGTAGCCAAGATTATGGGCAATATTTAATGCCGTTTGACCATTCTGAAAATTAAACAAAATATCAAGAAAATCATTACAATTTATTTATTTTATTTTAAGATATATCTTTCCGTTAAACATATGGAAATGTTGATCAAAAAATATGTATACTTTATGCAACAAATCAAAACAATTAACGGCTTTGTTATATTCAGTTTTCCCACAAAAAGATAAAACAGGAAAGTGACCAACTCAATGAATATTAAGTAAGAAACTGCTCATCAGTTTTCGAACTACTATTAATTTTTCTCATCATACCATGTAGTAAAATATCTCTCTGCCGTTCTATCTGCAGACCACGCCCAATCGAGAATGAGACTCTCGGCGATCTCGAAATTCTCTTTGATTTTATGAGCGAGAATAATAGATGGTGAGAAACACAGAGAAAACAAACAAGAATATATCGGATGAGAACTGCATGTAGAATGTTGTTGTTTGATCAATTTTTGTAGTTGTTCCATAAGCTCCATTGAATTTCGTGCCCAAAACAAATAGGTATGACTGTATGCTCTTATTAATGCATATATGTATGCTTGTCTATAAATAGATTATTGTGTTGTTGTGTGTGGGTGTGTGTATGTTGATTATGTTTATTTAAGAAATTTTCATTTTCAATATATGATTCAAATTGTGTTCAGCTTTAATTTACTTTGGGCCATACTAATATTAAGCGAAATTTAACTGGCAAAGGTATTCGTAGAACACAAAAGTATCTAACGTTTTAAGACCGGTCGAAATATATACTCTGCAAGATCTTTCTGTTATAAAAAAAACTGATTACGCTATTTATATTATAAAGGTATCCATCCGCATTTTTTGAATTGCTTTGTAGCGGCCAAGAATTATTATGAATTTTCGAATAATTAAATTTTTGGAAAGGCATTAATAAGCTAAAGTGACAACGTCGAAAATTGTTAAAATAACTAATTGAGTCTTATATTGAAAAAATTTCGGAGCTTTATTTGTGCATGGACAGGATTCTACACATTGATCCTTTAATAGTATATAATGTGTTTTTTCACACAAAAATATGTCAATTCAAATTAAATTTTTATAATAAAACCAAATTTTGTGATGAATTATAAGACTACCGCAGATGCATATATTGTCTGCTCTAAAAACAAAATAGCTATTCGTACTAAAAGTTGATTTTCAGTCGTTTGTTCCAATGCCATCTACAGTCACTCAATAAAGTTTGTATGCACCCTAACTTTGTCAAATTTTTGTATAACAAAAAAGGTTTCTTAAATATATCTTATATTCACTTAAATTCCTTTTAAATGATACAAAAATTTCTTAAACCCATAAAGTCCCCTTTGAAAATTTTGAATTTCATTAAAAGTCTACTTTATCAAGTTTTTTCCTCGGTTTCAAACAAAAAATGTTTTGATGCAAAAAAGTTCTTCAAACAATTCTTAGAGTGACTGCAGAAAAAAATTCACAAAAATCTCTTTGCTAGTATTGTTTTTTTATGATTTTTTTGAAAATTGCGTAAAACGACTATGTTAACCCATTTTGTTGTACAAAAATTTAACAAAGTTATACATATGTATACCCTGTGCTAGAGTATCAAATGGATGATCACCTTATATTTAACTCATAATGTAATAATAACCATAAAGATAATGGATGAAAGATAAACTTACATTTGTAACTGCATTGGGATTGGCCTTGTACTTCAGCAGCAGAGTGATCACCACTGTGTGGCCCTGCTGGGCTGCTTGGTGAAGTGGAGTGTAGCCGACATTCGTGGTCATCTCAATGTTCGCATCATTCTCAAGCAAAAACTTAATTTCATTGATTTGGTTGTGATGAGCGGCAATGTGAAGCGGTGTGTATCCGGCCTTGGTGCGCTCCGAAATGTTGGCGCCATGGTCAAGTAGAATCTGTGAGACTGGAACATGTCCCTCCTGGGCAGCCAAATGCAATGGGGTCAGACCATTTTTGGCTGCGATATTGGCATTGGCCTTATGGTCCAGTAGCAGCTGAACCATGTCAATGTGTCCCTCCTGCGCAGCCAGATGGACTGGCGCAAATCCGGACTTGCTGCGGGCATCCACGTCCGCACCGTGCTGCAGCAACTGCTGAGCGATCTCCAAGCTGTTCTTCTTGGCCGCAATGTGCAGGGCGCTGTGTCCATTGCGAGCACTGATCTGCGTGGAGGCGCCATGTTCCAGCAGTAGGGAAACCACTGCCTGATGATCGTAGTGTGTGGCCACGTGCAATGGAGTCACCTCGTTTTTGCCCTGGCAATCGATGGCAGCACCTTTTTGGAGCAAAAGCTGTGCCACTTTTGCCTTGCCATATTTGCTGGCCAAGTGCAAAGGCGTGAAGCCCTTCTTGGTGACCGCGTCCAGCTGTGCGCCGTTCTCGATCAGCATTTGGCAGACCTCTTCCTGGCCCTCCTTAACCGCAATATGCAGGGCCGTATACATGTCCTTAGTGCAGGCATTCACCTGGGCACCGTGCTGTATCATCAACATGATGATATCAATGTTTCCAAGACGGGAAGCCACATGCAGCGGTGTCTGTCCTTCGCGAGCAATTGCATCCACCTCAGCGCCATTGCGCAGCAATATTCGAATGATATCAGTCTGTATGAAAAGGGAATTAGAATTTGGAATTTGTTTGGTATAAAGTCTATGCTAAGTTCTCACCTGATTAGCACGCGCAGCCAAGTGAAGAGGCGTCTCGCCGCGCACCGTTGGCATATCTGGACTGGCTTCGTGTTGCAGCAGGTAAATGACGATGTTCATGCATCCTGAAAGGAAACTGGTTAATAATTGTTCTAATTTGAGGGCGTTTAATAAATATTTGATTTTCCTAATTTTGGATTTCTTATTAATTATTTTAGTTTATTATAATTACTGTTGCTTTTTTTAATTTTTTAATTTTCAATTTTTTAGTTAAGTATTTATTCTTTCAGTTTAAATTTAAATACAACTATAAATATTTAATTTCTTTTTATATTTTTTAACTTATTCTTTGACTTTTACTTAATTGGTCAACTGCTCTCAGTTTACATTAAACAATTAAATAATAAATAAAATTATTTTAGATAATATAAATCAAAAACAGAATACGCAGACAAAAAACATTCTTCTCATTTTTATTCAGAATCTTACAATTTTTAATTTTTAAGGGCATAATAATAAGATTAAAAATTGCAAATAATCAATACTTGTGATAATTGTTGCTCAAAATAAATCTCACTTTCCATTTTTATCTTTCGTTTGCTTTTGATGAATACATACATATGTATATGCATTTAATTAATTTATGGCTTACTTATGTCGACATATCAATCATTCATATTAAAATCCTACACAACATTCATAAATTCGAGTTTTATATTGAGCAAAAATAAAAACAATGATTAATGATAAGTTATGAAATATAATGATTACATTCTGATTTTCATAAGAATACTCAAAATTAATTATCTATTATTATATAATCATAGCTACATCATGATAATTTATTAAATATCATGACAAATTTTCAGGAATGCTCGAAATGATGTAATTTATCCATCATAGCTATTTTATTTATCTTATCATAGCTAAGTACGCGATTTTTATAATACAACTGATAATTACACTCCCTGTAAAGATTTTTATAGGGAATGACGACTTACCCATGAAGCTGGCCACATGCAACGGGGTTAGGCCGGATTCGGTGGTGGCACCAATGCTGGCGCCGTGCTTCAGAAGCAGCTCCGCCACCTTGAGTCGGTTCTTCTTGCAGGCTATGTGCAACGGCGTAAAGCCGTTGAGGGCGCGTGAATTCGGATCTGCGCCGTAGTCGAGCAACAGCTTGGCCACTTTCACATGGCCACAGTGGGCGGCCACATGAAGTGCTGTCAAATAGTCAACGGTGACTTCATCCACGGGCGCCTTGTGATCGAGCAGAAGACGCGCTGCCTCATCGTGCTCTCCCTGCGCCGACATATGGAGTGCGGACAGTCCGTTCTTTGTCTTCGACAGTATCGGCGCATTCAGACTCAGCAGCAGCTCAATGACCTCGACATGGCCGGATCGGGCGGCGCAGTGGAGCGGAGTAAGGCCGTCCCGAGTTGTGGTATCTATGCGCGCCTGTCGCGACAACAAAAGTCTACAGACCGACGACTTTCCCCACTTGCAGGCCACGTGCAGTGGAGTGATGTTGTGCTTGGCCGTGTAGTTAACATCCGCACCACGATCCAACAACAAGCTGGCTATATCAACGTTGCCATAATGCGCCGCAATGTGCAGTGGTGTAAATCCCGACTTGGATACGATATCGGCATTTGAGTCGTGTTGCAACAGCATTGTTGCCGCACTTATGTCGTTCTTCTTGGCCGCAATGTGCAGCGCCGGCAATCGCACCTTGCCCCGCACATCGCTCTCGAGGAGCACCGCCACCACCTTGTCGTGTCCCTGTTGCATGGCCACGGCCAATGGCGTGAATCCGTCTTCGGTGGCCAGTGATGGATTCGCTCCTTTGCTAAGCAGCAGACGACAACAGCCATCGTGATTCTCCTGTGCTGCCATGTACAAAGGAGTGAAGCCATTCAGCGACTGCACGTTCACATTCGCATTGTACTGGATGAGCTGCTTTATCACCTGTTGCTGACCCGCCAGCGAGGCAATGTGCAGAGCTGTGTTGCCCTTCTTGGTGGCATTGTTGACCTTGATTCCGCGCTTCAGCAGCTCATTGCAGATATCGAGGAAGCCATCCTTGGCCGCCAGATGAAGGGCGTTCAATCCGTTCTAAGCAATATAACGATTTTTAGGATTTATTTTATACATAAAAACTTAAAGATAGAGCTGCTAAACTATCTAAACAAGCAACTTTACTAGCTTTTAAACACAAATCGGACAAATGAAAAGCTTTGCAGCTCGACTTTCTAGGTTATTTTAATAACTACTTTGATCTTTTCCATAAAATATTTAAGTTTATATTTAAATTATACGAATTATTTGATATTTTCCATAAAATGTTGAGCAATTTATTGTTAAAGTTTAAAATATCTGTAAGTTTATGTTTAAATTATACAAATTATTTGATCTTTTCATAAAATGTTTAGCAATTTATTGTTAAAGTTAAAAATTTCTGTCAGTCTATGTTTAAATTATAAAAATAATTTGTAAAGTATCTTACCGCATTACAAGTGTTAATATCCGAGATAAGACCACCATTTATGAACTCAAGAACTTTTGCCAGGTCTCCACTGCGAGCAGCTCGAAGAAACGATATTGTTTCATCATTCTGAAAATGGAAGCATTCGAAGTTAGACAGAAACATCAATAAATTTGAATTGTTACACACTAAAACTGAAAAAAGACGAATGTCAAATTTTGACCCTATAAAACCACCAAAATAAAATTGATATATAGGCATACAGTGGGTCTCAGCGTATTTTATCCGCTATTACAAATTTTAAATAAATCTATCTGTTAATGGGAAGGAGATAGAAATAAAATTGAAACAAAGATTAGAAAATTAATGTTTAAGCTTATCTTAATTAAGCAATGAAAACATAACATATTTAAATATGTTGTAAGTCAAATAAACTGTGAGCCAATGTAAAATTTTGTTAAAGTTGTATTTATCACAAAATAAATTTAACTGAATGTATGCGTGTGTACAACTATTGTAGTAATACTATTACATTTTATAGGCATAAGTATTTCAACTGATCCAAACATGTACATTTACATTCATACATACATACATTTTGTATTGGTCACCACATCGCCAATCGCACAATAGTGCGAAGAATTGTCTGCTAAATATATGTATGAACACATACATACAAACATATGTGACATTATGTACGCAAGTGTGTGAGTGTATGTGCCACAAGTGATCTCATCTCAATGGTTCAACTAAGTAGGGCTGCTATACACTCTACACAATTTAATCGGTCACTTGATATATGTACATACATATGTATCCACACATGAGATAATGCATTAATTAACTATTTTGAAATGAATTAAACTAGTTAAACATATTAATCCAAGTGCTGTATTGAAAATAATTGAATTAACCTGTTTCTGGTGCTTTGGATTTCCATGGGATGTTTTATCCACATTTCCGTTGTCCATTATAGATTCGCTGGGATTGTGATCGGGGTTCACTTGGTTGGCTTTCAGTGTTGTTGTTGTTCCTGCTGTTCGCTCGCTCTTCGCTTGTTGTTGTTGTTGTATCTGTTGTGTGCCTTCCTCGGTTTGCGTCTCACCAAGTGTCATGGTTTTCGAATTGATTTCTGCAAAAAGAAATGCACTTTCGATTTACTAGATTGTTCACTGGTGTAAAGTGGTTCTTCCTGTGTGTACGTATGTATTTACATCACTCGCTATCTATGCCTCCGTAGGAATTAGATACATACACACGTACGTTTTAATTAGATACATAGATACACACATATGCACTTGTAACTATTTATCATCTATTTACATTTATCATCTATTTACATACATTCAAAATGTGCGTGTATTTCAATCAATTGGACACTATTTCACTGCTTTAGTTTGTGTTTATCAAGTTTTGCACATTACACATTTACAAGAGTTATTTATTCTATCCAAATGACGTCATTCATTCCTCACACCTACCTTGCGACTTTATGCGAACGAGTTGCAACGAAAAATACGCCACCTATGGGTTTGTTTTAAACGCATAATGTGACCCCACCATTGTGTATCAGTTGGTCACACTCAGGCAACAACAAACGATGTGGCAGCCTTGCAGAGGATTTCAGTTGCAATTGAAAATTTCGCATGATTTTTTGTTATAGCATAGTACGCTCTAGCCGAAAATATTTTTGCAAGGCTAAAACTTCATATAAAAAAAAGGGTTGCAAACATGCTCGAAATTATTTTGTAAGGCCATTTCTAAACGTATGTACGCTGTACCTAAATATGGGCAGCTCAGAATATTTTCTGGCGTTTTACAACACTGTTTGATCCACAGATGGCAGCTTTATTTTGACCTTTCAAAACATCGATTGAATCGTTGTTTGAATAGTCGAAATATATGAACAACAATGGCGGGAAAAAATAAGCAGCAAAATAAGAGCCGAATTGATGTCTTCGAAAATGAAGAACGAATAAGGCTAATTGAAGAGGTGAGAGAGAGGCCAATCATATGGGATTTAACCGATAAAAAGCATTTTTATGCGACTTTTATCAAAAGTGCATGGAAAAGTATTGCAGAGGCCGTTAATCCGAAAATTATGGTATTGGTCGCTGCTACTTCACTGATCCAGTCCATTTGGTCCATTTTGTCACTTTGATTTTTTGAAATTGTATTTACTTGTTTGTTGTGAACAGCTGACGCAACAGTGTGACCACAGCAGCAAAGGACCAACAATCTCTCAACTTTTTAGTGATTTTTGGTATTTTGCTGTCACACTGAATTCTGTAAGGCCCGACCTCAAAACATCGAACATTTCGAGCGTCCAAAATGTTTTCAGCTAGAGCGTACTACGCTTATAGTTTGAATTAATTTTACCCACCGAGGGGTGTCAAGCACTTAACATTAATGAAAACGATCTCCTTTATTTTATCTAATTTAGAACATGTTGATTGTTGCTTAATTATTGCCAAGTGAACTGAAAACATATTCACACTTAAATTGCGCGGCGAACATGGTTAGAACTGACGAAGCGCCACCTATGGGATTGTTTTAAAAGCAGAATGTGAATCTTTCTTAGTGAACCAGTGCTGTCACACGTTTCAAATTTACGCTGAATCCATTCGATGCAACTCTGGTGCTTGGTATTTTTTGGTGCTACTTTGTAAAAACACATTGTTTCATATTCAACCGCGTTTTGCACAAATAAATATAAAATGAAACGATTAACTGACGAACGTACCAAAATTCTCTTCGAGAAGCTGGCTAAATAGTAAGTCGTTTATGGCTAGATAAACGGTTTGTTAATTAATCTTGTATTTGCTTTCAGCATTGGGCCCAATGTACAGCAGCTAATTGATCGTCCAGACGGAACTTACTGCTTCCGTGAGCACCGGGATCGTGTTTATTACGTCTCTGAGCGTATTCTGAAGCTGAGCGAGTGCTTCGGCTACAAACAGCTAGTCTGCGTAGGCACTTGCTTTGGCAAGTTCTCCAAGACCGACAAGTTAAAGTTCCACATAACGGCGCTTTACTATTTGGCACCTTACGCCCAGTACAAGGTGTGGGTGAAGCCGTCCTTCGAGCAGCAGTATCTGTATGGCAACCATATTCCAAAATCTGGCCTAGGCCGCATCACTGAAAACGCTGGACAGTATCAGGGCGTTGTTGTTTTCTCCATGAACGACTTGGCGCTGGGCTTTGGAGTTCTCGCACGCTCCACCACCGAATGCAAGACTGCGGATCCATTGACCACCGTTTGTTTCCATCAATCTGACATTGGAGAGTATATTCGCGCCGAGGATTCACTCTTTTAGTTGTAGTTTCTATTGCCTTTTTTAAATGTTTACCTTCTAGTAAAGTTTTACATACATATTTTGTAGCCATAAGTAAATAATAATAAGCCGCGCAAGAATGAAACAATCATATTACAATCCACACAGACTAGTTTTATTCCATTTTGGCTCGCACATTAAAAAATAGCTTGCAAATATTTTTATTTAAAAATATTTTAGTTATCGATAATTCTTAGCACAATCGATAATTATCAGTGTTGGCAGTCGAAGAACATATTGTTGCAGCCGCAAGCCAATGTCTTGTTTTTAGTTTCTTTTTGCAATAGCCTGAAAAATAGCGCAAACAAAGACAATAAAAGAAAAAGGGCAATTTCAATGGCAGAGCAGGTGAAAGCGGCTGCAATATGGCTGCTGTTGTTGCTCCACGGCGTTATTGGTAAGGATTAGAAGGCACCACGGCAGAGTTTTACATTCATTTGTTGACCCGCCTACATAAAATATAACATTTGTATTGCTGACTCATCTAACCGCTTGAATTTATCCTATGCAGTTCTTGGAGAACGGACGCGAGATAAAATGTACCAGCCCATTATGGGCGCCAGTTGTTTCCGGCGCTTGAATGGCACACATCAGACCGGTTGCTCATGTGAGTTGGTGGAGCAGGGGGAGATTCTTAGCTGTACAATAACTATGCTTACATTTATCCTGCAGCAACGCATTCGGGTTCCGTCGGTGTGCTTCATTTGATAAATGTTGACGCCGACTTGGAATTTCTGCTCAGCAGTCCCCCATCGCCACCATATGCACCACTCATCCCACCCCATTTGTTCACCAGGAACAATTTGATGCGTCTGAAAGAGGCCGGGCCAAAGATCATTTCTGTCGTGCTGCTGATTAATAAACCCGAGAAAATGAGACAGTTTTCGCATGAGCTCAATTGTCCGAATCAGTACAGCGGACTGGGCAATAGCAGCGAGACTGCGACCTGTGACGCTACTAACGTTGCTTCCACCTGGAATCCTTGGGGCACGGGTCTTTTGCACGAGGACTTCCCTTTTCCCATTTATTACATAGCCGACCTGGACGAAATCAACAAATTGGAGAATTGCTTTGAGAAGTTTAACAACTTTGAATACGAATCTCATGCGTTGCGCAGTTTATGTGCTGTGGAAGTCAAGTCCTTCATGTCGGCAGCCGTTAACTCCGAGGTGTGCATGCGTCGCACCAACTTCATCAACAATCTGGGCGGCACCAAGTACTGTGATCCCCTGCAGGGACGCAATGTCTATGCAACATTATATCCACGCAATTCATCTGAAAATATTGATGACAATGCTAAAAGAACTGTCAATCCGGTTGAGAAATTCATAATTGTATCATGTCGTCTAGATACCACAAGCATGTTCGACGGTGTGGGTAAGTGTGGCATTATCTTAAATCCCTATCGAATAATCACAATCATTCGTTTTAGGCTTGGGCGCAATGGATTCGCTCATGGGCCTGGCCACCATGACGATGGTGGCGCAAATGCTGCGGCTTCTGTTGCCTGCCCAGAATACGTTGCCCGATCCGCACCGAAATGTTCTGTTTGTGGCATTTAATGGCGAATCTTATGATTACATTGGTTCCCAACGGTTTGTCTACGACTTGGAAAATCTGGAGTTCCCAACACGTTCCACACGCAGCACACCAATCTCATTTGAAAATATCGAGCTAATGCTAGATATTGGCACTCTGGACGACATAGCCAACATTAAGCTGCACACACTTCACAAATCATCTCCGTTGGCCCAGAAATTGCTGCAGCAGCTGAATCGCTATGCCAAGTCCGCCCGGTATAATTTTAAATCGAACTTCGAATCCAGTGTCGGATATTATATGCCGCCAACATCGGCACAATCATTTCTGCGCCGTGATTCCAATTTCTCAGCGTTCATTTTGAATGCGGTACCTGGCAACAAATACTATCACTCCATCTATGATGATCCGGATAATGTGGCCTTTGTATATGGCAACACTAGTCAGGATTACACAAAATTGGCTGATGTGAGCGACTTGAAGAACTTTAAGACCAATTCTTTGCAAATGAAAGTACGGAATGTGTCGTCAATAGTGGCCATGACGCTGTACGAGACTTTAACGGGCAAAGAGTACCAAGAGAGCAAAGTGGCCAATCCTCTATTGGCAGATGAGTTCTTTTATTGTTTTCTCCAATCATCCGACTGTCCATTGTTTAAAGCTGCCTCGCATCCGGATAGTCCAAGTGGTCTACCGCTGCCGCCCATGCGGTGAGTATAAATTCTGATTTATTAAATTGCTTAAACTTGAATTTCCCACTTTTCATGCTTAGCTACATAAGTGTATTGGGTGGCTCGCAAGAATCATCAGGCTGGACATATCGGCTGCTGGGCTTTCTGCTTTCGCAACCACAACCGCAAGTGCCAATAGAAAATTGCACTCAATTGCCAATGTCGTATTTAGCCGGCTTTAATGGCACTGGCGAGTGTCGGCTCACCACTCAGAATTACACAAGTGCTCTAAGTCCCGCATTCCTTATGGATGGTAAGTGGTTTAGTTTAATTTATATTTGTAGATAAATACTGTCTTCCATTTTAGATTACGATTGGAGCTCAGGGCAATACTCAACATGGACTGAATCAACTTGGTCGCAGTTTAGCGCACGCATCTTCTTACGACCGTCCAATGTTCATGAAATAACCACTTTGGCCATTGGCATTGTGGTGTTCATCATATCCTTCTGTCTTATATACATTATCAGCTCACGTTGGGAGGTACTTTTTGACGATGTCCCTGCTAGCAATGCGGCGTAAGTTTCTAGTAGTAATCAAGGACTGCTGTCGTCCTTCTGCATTGTATATTGTCATTCTTCATACTCAACTGGGCGAACATGCTATCATCACTGCCTCTACATTCCCATTATAAATGTTTAATTTAACTGCTTAAATTCACTTTTGATTTCTATAAATTTTATATTATTTTTAGATTGTTTAATTGATGTTTTTAAAGCTAAGCTGGCCCTGCAGCACAAACAACAGTAGCAACTTCATCTTTAAGCTCTCAGCTGTGCATGCCAAACATATTTCAAAGTACTTAGTTATTCATATTAAAAGATCCCAAGTAATTTTATTTAATATTGTTTGAATTTGAAATTCTAGATTGCCGCGGCCAACGGCCTGTTAGTGACAGAAAAATCGGAAGGATACACCGAAAAATTAACAAAACACCTAACTTACTTTTAAATTATTCGCGGGAATCGGCATTTAGAGATTTAAATGGTTTTAAATGCCCAAACAAAAAAAAGAAAGACCTCATACAAGAAGACACTATAATGATATTCTGACTTTAATAACGATATTCTAACTTTAATGATTATATTCTAACTTTAAGCGCTAGGAAATAAACATTTATTTATATGTATTTTTTGTATTTTAAACACTTGTATACATAATTAGCAATTATTACCAGAGTTACAAAAGTTTCTATGTTTTGTCCGCGTTCTTCCACGGAAGTTTGCTTTATTTGTACATAAATAATCAAACTAAAAGTAATTGAACAATAAACAGATCTATAAGAAAGACATGAAACTAAAACTCTGATCTTCACTTAAGGATTTAAAAAAATAAAGATATTAATTATATAAATATGTATAAGAACTTTATATCTTACATTTCTTGTACAAGTTTCTCACAGCTTTCAGTTTCTCGTAAGTAATCGTTCTAACAATGTCCAGCATATCCAGAACTTTACCCAAATCACAATCATTCATTTATCATCATTAATTTACAGCCAGCCATCCTTGCCGTTGGAGATTCACAATTGAATCGGCTATGACACGCTTTGAGGACTTCATGTAGCCACCGCTAAGTAACATGACCACGGGAATTCCCCGTGCACGAAAAGTGCTAAACACCAAGCGATCGCGTTCAATTATGCCCTCCGCAGTGATGGCCAAGTTACCCAAGGGATCGCCTTTGAGAACATCGGTGCCAGCGTTATAGATGACCACATCTGGCTTAAATTCGGCTAATGACTGCATCAGGCAACGTTTCAGTTGCCTTAAATAGTAGGCATCTTCAGTCAAGTGCTTCAACTCCACACCGCAGCGAATGCTGGACTTGGCCTCGTGATCCCTTGGATATATGAACGCATTGTACATATCCAGTATGTAAACAGTGTCAACATCTTGAAAGTCACGCTCATGACCGTTTCCTTGATGGGCATCCAGATCGACAATCATTGCTCGCCGTACTCTGGATGCCTCCAGTTCGAACAAGCGCACAATCAGCAATGTAATATCTGCATAGGGACAAAAGCCACCGCCCTTGTAGGAGCAGCAATGATGAAATCCGCCACCCAAATTGATTGCCCAACCATATTGCAATGCCAGTTTCCCAGCCAATATTGAACCGGCTGCTTGGTATCGCATCGGACGCAAATATCCACTTTGCACTGTAAAGTTGGGCATAAAGATTAATGGTGGCACCTCCGCAATGCAGGCGACATTAAAGCTCCATTTCAAGGATCTCAAATACTTGGGCGTGTGCACTCGCAACAATTGCTCCTTGGTAATCTCAACGGGGCTGTAGAAATCGCCGCTCTCCAGTCCCAACTCATTGCACAGCAGCTGGAAGCGAAATGCAGGAGTCAAAAATAATTTCAAATAAACGAATGTACATTCATTCACCTGTTGGACATGTTTGCCTTTGGCGGCATCAAAGGGATGAAGCTTCTCGAGGCCGGCAAAGTGCACGGAATACTTCTTGGAGTAGACAATTGGCAGCTTATTGGGTGTCTTCAAATCATCGCATTTCATTTTAGTTTCTGCACTTTAGTTCGTTTTATTTAAATATACATAACTTATTTAATGAGTCAAATTAATAATTAAATTAATACTGCAGTCGGAATCACTTTCAATTCGGCTGTGATGTATTTGTTGTTTATAGTAATTAAACAGTTGCGTTGATTGTGTAATGAATTAACAAATTTATTTAATTAATGTATATTATTGATTCCGCACAATTTATTTATATAGTGCACTATTTTCGCCATTCGTGAGTTGCTGCACAAAATAATTCAGTTGATCAATTTGATATTACATTAAATACTTTACAATTCAAAGAAATCCTCTTGTATTTTTAAATACTTGTGGGTTTTAGCAAACAAAGTCTAATTGGATTCTGTTTGGATTTAAGCCGTATTTTCTGAGGTGATGGGCACTTTGCTATTTCTGTAAGCACGATAGATTCATCGGAATGCTGCTATCGATTACTGCTGTCAACTGTCAGTTTATGCTGTGAAATAAAGTGCGTTATCTTTTAAATAATTTAAATTGTATTCTTAGACAAGTATAAACTATATATTAATACTAAGTTGTGCAGTTTTTTTTGCAATTGTTCGGAACCTACTAAATTTAAAAGTTTTCAACTTCATTTCGATAATAGACAGTACGCTTGTGGAGACTCTGTATTCCCCGATAATTGTTGAGTAAAGGATATCCACGATCATCCTTTAGCAACCAAAAGTTTTTTAGCTAGGTATAAATATTATTATTTAATAGATAATTGTTAAACCTTAAAGTGTGTTTTCGGGACGTACACGTTTTTCCGCTACATCAATGGGCTTAGGGAACACAAACCAATTTACCGCCTCAGCGCAGGGGGGTGTGGTAAGCGAACCTGAATATAAAATATTTATAAAATGTATTCTAATATTTTATGGATTGAACAGCTAAAAGCACTCGCTGACCTTTGTAGGTAAAGAACTCTTTCCGTTCCATGCCATTTAATATGTCTCTTAAGCATAAGGGATCTTCGAATGTTGAAGAGTCTTTATATTCTCTCACATGGTTCAGCTCAGCAAAGAGTTTGTTTAAGATTCGCGGTGTTTGTTCCGGGCATTCCTAAGTTACAGTTATATAAAAGAGGGCTTTTGTGTGTAAGGACTCAATGGGACTTACGGGTACAGATCTCAACATAATTCCCAATACGACAAACCCATCTGGAGAGTTTATAGCATCATCTTGCAAAGCGTAAGCAACGTTTTGATGCACGATGTGAAGTTCGGCATCGTATCGAGAAGAGTTTATCATGTGCTCCGAGCCCTTGCTCGCTGGCGAACCCCAGTGGAAATGCAGCTGCACGGCCTGGTAGATGCTCTCCAGCTTACATCCACAAATGGACGGCTTGTTGCCATCGTCGACGGGTGGTATGGGCATTGTCACCGTGTGTCCATTGTTAATAAGTTTCAACGGGCCACTCAATGTCTTGTTGTAGTTAATGAAGTTCAGTTTTGGCGCCACTGACCAGACAGCCTGGGGAACATTTAGTTACTTGTATTCTGTACGTTTCTGTTAGTTGGAACCACTTACTTTATCTTTGGCCAGTGAAACGGGAGATTGCTCTTTGCCAACCTTCACTTTCCAATCTTTCCCTTGCTTATCATAATTAAAATGAGACGAATGAGAGAATTTCCTCACCACATGTTGCATTTTGGTAGCTGCTGCTGTTATTCAATATACTTTTAATTTTGGAAATTTATTTAATTTATGATTTCAATTTTCAGGTGTCAAGATTATTATTATTTTTTTTTGGTTTTTTGTTTATGTAAACATGTTCGATCGATTAGATTGTCAGTCGTCTAAAATGGAAAGGTCTATCGGCGTGGCCTGAAAAAGACAAGTCTGTCGTTGACCCTCTGGAGCTCGCGATAATTGTTGGTCAGTTCACGTTGCCGTGAGTCCCGCAAATTCCACAGTTTGCTGATCTGGCTTTCTGGGAAGGACGCAACGTCCTTGAATACCGTCCAGGTGACGGATTCAGCGCAGCCAGGCGTGGTCAGTGAGCCTGTAATCATTTATAGTTATTTACACAGAAATTTAACTATTTTTTTTTTAAATACACACCCTCATACGTGAAAAACTCTGCAGGCGAAATATTTGCCAACAACTGCCTCACAGTCAAGCGATCAGAGATCGTCGCATTGGCTTCGTACGGTATAATTTGGGGCAATACATCAAAGATCCTGTTGAGTCCAGTCCGTTGCAGGCGTGATCTTCGCGATGATCTAAGCATAACTCCCAGCACGGCGAGACCATCCTCGTTTTCACTGGCTTCAGTCACATTGGAATACTTGACATTCTTGTGAACAACGTGAACCTCGACATCGAAGCGTTCATAATTGATAGCATGCTCGGATCCCATGGTACTGCGGGACCCCCAATGCAGGTGGACGCTTTGTGCCTCGAAGACACCTGGCAACAGTCCACCACTGATGGTCGCGCGTTGTCCATCAACGTTCGGAGGCAGCACCATGTTCGCTGTGGTGAAGTTGTAACTGAGTCATTGCAACCAATTACTCTGATTTCACATTTACACACCTGAATGACCGTTGTTTACCACCAATAACGGAGTCTGCAGGTTTTGATCGTAGTTCTGGAAACTTATTTCGGGGATCGAATCCACGATGGCCTGCAATAAAGAATGTTTGAAATTGCTGAAGAAGTTTGCAGATTATTATACCCAGAACTCGATTCTTAGGTACCTTAACTTGATAATTTTTTTGATTATAAATCGAGTTAATTAAATCAAGTTTCATATTAAATTGACAACTCCCTGAAGCTTGTTTATCATAGATCATTTGCAGAATTAAGTTCACTTAATTCTGACAGGAATTGATTAAATGCTAAAACTTGATATCTTAAATTTTGAATTTTTTTAAAACACAAATCGAACGCCAGTGCAGTGATTAAAATGTGTACGACTGAAAAATAATTTTCCTACTTGCTTATACTTACATCGCTGGTTATCAAATCGATGGGCGATTGCTTTCTGCCTTCTTGGCACGTTCCCTCCCAGTCAGCACCTTGCCTGTCATAGTTATACTCTCCAGCCGCGTTATCCACAGCCTCATCAGCCCTTATTTCACTGAGATACTCATCAGACAACTCTGCTTGGTTAAACGAAATAATCTACTGACTAAGAGAAATGCAATAAACAACGTACGAATTTCCGCCAGTGAGCAACTAAAAATAATGGCCGACAACAGAAGGAACTGGGCCTGTAGTCCACATCCACCAATGTAAAATATATTCATATTTCCAGCTAGAGTCCTGTAAGTCACGATATAACGTTTGCAAAAAGACTGCAACTAATTTGCGATCCGGCAGAGCAATTTATAGGGGCACCGAATTCTTCAGATGGAGGCCTAGTCGTAAAATTGCAATTAGCATAAACTTGCAATTTGGTCTTATCACCGGTACCCGAACCAGCTCAATAATTGACAATAACTCATTCAATGTACTTTACTATAAGAAGATGTCTATGTATACTACATAAGTCCATAAATTTATTAATTTTTGTCTGTCTCTGGATAAGAGAATTTCGATTTTACGATGACACATGACAAAATTAAACGGAATACTTCTAGTAAACAACATAAATATAAACGTATTATTACAAGATAAGAAATATTTATTTAAATTAATTTTAAGAATTTGTAACGCCGACATTATGTTAGCCAGTGTAAATTAATGAAAACTAACTTCATCATTTGTAAACTTGATAGGGTTTGAATCTCGACACAAACTAAGTCATTTGGAAAACGGTACTTAAAAAGTCGTTAAGGGCTGATTGAACCTAATCGACAGACATAGGTTTTTTCATGTATTCTATTTTATGGCTAACTTCGAACTTCTTACTTCTTCTAGAACTTTTTAAAAACCTTTTTCCGCTTCAGGTGAAAAACCCCGAAAGATCACAGGTAACTAAACAGGATGGGCTAATTTTGGAACAAATTTGTTGGGACCTCATACGAATTCCGAAACTTTTTTAAGGAATTTTAAAAAAAATTAAAGAAAAACCAAGAATAACATTTTGGGAATCCAAAATTGGGATAACAAAATTAGGAATCATAAAATAGGAATTTCAACTAAGAAAAATATTAAGAGTACAAAAGTTAGGAAGAAAATGAAGAAAAAAAATTGGGAAAAGTATCTTTGGTTTTCCTGTTATTAGTTCAATTCTTTCGAAGATAAATATTAAAATTTTTAAAATACCTAATGAAAGAGCAGGATGAACAAGACAACAAATTTTAATATTAAAATTATCGCTGGAGATAGGCCCGAAAATTAAGCAATCAAAATATGAAAGCGTAGACAACCGTCTTAAATCGCTTCTCAATACATACGACCAACACAAAGATGAAAAGATTGTTGATTTTTTTTACATAAGGTGGCACTCAATATAAACATGTAGATTTTAAAGTAAATGGTTCGAATAATTATCACACAAGCTTGCAACCGAAGTCCTGATTTTGAAATACATTTTTTCGACAAATGTGGTTTTTTTGCTAATAGGAAAAAGCCAAAATCAAAAATATTTTATTAAAAATTGCTCGTCGAGCCGAAATCAAAAATATTTTATTGAAATTTGATCAATTTCTAATAAAATATTTTTGATTTCGGCTTTTCTTAATTTATGTTTTCCCGCATTTTGTCTTCCTAATTTTTGGATTTCTAATAACTGTATTCCCAATTTCAGATTCGTTATTTTGGATTCTTAATTATTCGATTCCTAATTTTTTTTTTTTTTGTAGTTTTCGTATTTTGAGTAATTTTTTTCGACATTCGTATGTAGAATCAAATTTGTTAGTGTGTCTTTATATACAGGTCTGTAATAAACATATCTCTTGTTTATGTCCTGAAGTTTGCGGTAATTGTTGATCAACGGACGATTCCTCGAGTCCCGCAAATTCCACAGTTTACTGATCTCACTTTGTGGGAAGTGAACAACGTTTTTAAACACCGTCCAGATAACTGATTCACCACAGTCAGGTGTGGTTAAGGAACCTGTATGCAATTTTATTGTATTTTGATTAATTAAAGCAATAATTTTGATTTAATTTACCTACCTTTATATGAATAATATTCTCCTTTCTCAATATGGTTGAGCAATTGTTTTAAAGAAAAATCCCCATTGATCGTCGCATTGGATTGATATGGGATAATTTGCGGCAATACATCAAATATCTTGTAGAGCGGATTCTCTTCCTGTCTAGGCACAGAAGCAGCTTTAAGCATGATGGCCAGAACGGCAAGACCATCTGGGAATCCACTGACTTCGCCCACACTCCTATTGAAATACCGTAAGTTTTTGTGAACAATGTGCATTTCTACATCAAAACGTTCATGATTGATGGCATGCTCGGATCCCATGCTATTGGGGGAACCCCAATGAAAGTGTATGCTCATAGGCTCGAATTCACCTCGCATCAGTCCACCAGATATTTTGGAGATTGGCGCCATGACCGGCAAATCTATGCTCACTGTTATTGAATTTGTTATTTATGGAGAGAAGCCAAATAGAATAGATTTCATCACGCACCTGTGAGACCGTTATTTACCACCGTCAACGGTTTCATCAGTGGTCTATCGTACAACTCGAAACGTATGCGGGGTAGATATTTCGTGATGATCTATAAGTAAAGTAAGCAAGATATTGATATAGTTGTTTTTTTGTACTTACTGTATGGTCTTCAAAATTAATGGGCGATTGTTTCCTTCCATTTCTGCACGTGCCCGTCCAGTCCGCACCTTGTTTGTCGTAGTTATAATCTCCAGGTGCATCAGATAATTCTGCATAAATTCCAAAAGGACTTGATTTCGAGAATTTTAGCAGCTTACGTGCATCGGACTGTGAACAGGCAAAGCTAAAAGCTAGTAGGAAGAAAAACTGAATGTGTAATCCGAGTGATCCTCGGGTCAAACGATTCATCTTTGGTTGTCCAGCTTTAGTCCAAGCTTTGATAATTCCACCGAATAACACTAGAAAGAAGACTGCAACTATCGTTCGATCGGGCAGAACATTTTATAGATGCACGCCAGCTTCTCTATATAGTATATTTACATATGTAAATAAGATCATTTCAGTTCATAGTTTGCATTGTAATTGCCGAGCGTTTCACAGTTTGAGTTAGGTTAACATCGGTCCCAAAATCAGCTCAATAATAAAGACCGCATCCAATGGTCATACTTACATATATCCACATTTTCATACATATGAACATTAATAAATACATTCAAAAATATGTAAATATTTTATGATAAAAAAAAAAGAATTTGATTCTCAGGTTCAATGGACTTTTAATAAGTTTTGTTTCAATAATTTATGTAATTATTTCCGTTACTTAAAAATTAAGTAATAGGTTGTATTTCTTGTAATGTATGTAACAGGGAGAAGGAAGCATCTCCGACCCTATGAAGTATATATATTCTTGATCAGCATTAACAGGCGAGTCGATATAGCCATGCCCATCTGTCCGTCCGTGTGAGGGCCTAGATCTTAGAGACTAGAAGAGCTATAGTAACCAAATTTGGCACACAGACTTCTATAAAACCCACGCAGGTCAAGTTTGTTTGTTCGCCTCCGTAAATCGCGAAAAGCCACCATACGCACAGTTTTCAAGATATTTTTTTTTTAACTTATGTTAGCTACTATTATTACCTATCATCCTACTAAATCGAAACAAGATCGGACAAATAGAAAGGTAGTAATGGCGATTCAAATTTTAAGCAATGTAAGTGCCTAAAAGCATGCAATACAAAATAGTAACGGGTATGCTTTAGTCGAGAGCTCGACTATAGCCTTTTCCACTTGTTTTATTATAAACTTTGTACCATATATGTACCTATGTATCTTATCGCTTACTAACATAATAAAAATGGCTTATTTTTGTTTTGTGGAAAGAACTTCAAGAAATTGTAAGTTAAGTTCACGAATAGCCAAAATTATGGATTATGAATGACAGATTAAAGAAGAATAAAGTTGGAGAACATCAAATGAACGATTATCAGCTTTGAGATATTTTAATTTTATAAATATTCGTATATTTTCATGTTGGAGTCGCTGATTACTCAGTCAGGATTATCATATGAGTCGCCAGCTTTACCAATCATACCAGTCATACGAATCATACGAATCATACGAATCATACCACTCCTTAAACAATCTTTTTATATTAGATTTTTTAGATCTATCAGTTCTATAGTAAACTTTTCTGTTGTTTATGTCCTGAAGTTTGCGGTAGTTGTTAACTAATGATCCGTTATGAGAGCTGCGAAGGCCAAAAAGTTTCATCAGCGTAAGTAGTTGGACGGAAATAGCTTCGGTAAACACCGTCCAGGTGACTGTTTCATAGCAGTCAGGTGTGGTCAATGAACCTGCATAATATTGAATATTAACTCCATAATCAACGTAATCATTTTGAAAAGGTACCCTTGTAAGTGTAAAATTTTGTAGTATCAATATTTCCCAGAAATTGTTGTACAGTCACAAGTCCATTGATCGGCGCACTGGAATCTGGCTGCTTAACTTTCGGCGCTGCATCTAAAATCTTGTTGAGTGGAATGTCTTCCACGCGAATAACATAATTAATCATGACGGCCAAAACGGCAAGACCATCCGGCAGCTTACTGGCTTCTCCCACACTCTTGCCCGAATACTTGGCATTTACGTGAATAATGTGAATTTCTGCATCATAGCGATCACCATTGATGGCATGCTCGGATCCCTTGTTTAGGATCCCCAAGGAACCCCAATGAAAGTGAACACTTCTTGCTATATATTTATTTCGCAGCATACCACCTTTAATATATGGCTCAGGTCCGTCAGGTATCAACTCTACATTCGCTGTGGGGAATTTAAAATGTATACAACGAATCTCATTAGTTTCAATTTTATCACCCACCTGTGTGACCGTTGTTAACCAGCCGTAACGGCATCCTTAGTGGTGCATCATAGTTTTTGAATTTTATGCGGGGAAGACATTTCTCGGTGGCCTGTGAAAAAGAATGAACGAGATTGCTCCATAAAATTGAAGATTTATCAAACTTACGTCTTTTTTAACTAAATCAATAGGCGATTGCTTTTGGCCGCTTCGGCATGTTCCCGTCCAGTCGGTACCATGGTACTCATAGCTAAAATCACTCCTAATGCCACTAAAAATGCCTAGGTAATAAAAACCAATAAAATATAGTCCAAAATAAATTAACATTCTTTTATTTCGCTCAAAAATAAGATTTTAATATTACTTAGCAGAATAGTCAAGCACAATATCATCTTGATGTTAGTTTCTACAGTAGTAATTCTTAACTGACATTGTCGGAATTCAGCTACTTACAATAGAAAGTCTAATATGCATAATAAATAGCTAATTTCACAGTTCTTTTGAGATTATTTATTGCATAATAATATTGAACCAGAAAAGTAAATATTCGATAAATTCCTCTATATAGCAATGGTGTCAAAACTGAAAATTTCCTACCAAACATGGCCTATGGGATTTTTGTATGTCTATCTTGGCCCTCAATGTATTTAATATAAATTGTAAATTTTATAAATTTTATATACTTACTAACTAAAATCATGCTATATTTTTTGCTTCTTTAGTTACGAAATTGTTTTCGCTCACATAGGAAAATTTTCATATGAAAATTATGTTTAAAGGACATTTCGTCCTTTGGTTTTGTGGGGCTTTAAAAGTCCTGGTCCTTACAAGAGAATTGACACCGAGTTTGTCAGAATCGGTCCATAAACAATCAAGATATAAATTCTCAAAAAAAAATTCGTTTTTCAACTCAAATAGCGCGGACCAGGAATTTATTTTAGAACTATGGTTTCTTCGTGAAAACATCTTAGAATTGACCATAGATCACGAAAATGGGTTACCATTTTTCACTTTTTCGAGCCCATACAAATCGATGCGCTCTAATATATAGTCAATCAAATATTTATAGGACAATTAAGGACTCTAACTTGTTTATACTTACATCCCTGTATATTAAATCAATGGGCGATTGTCTCTTGCCATAACGGCACTTTCCTTTCCAGTCAGCACCTTGCCTGTCATAGTTAAACTTTCCAGCCGATCTGTTCGATCGATACTCATCAGACAACGCTGCGAAGTTAATAAACTAATAAATAAACTACTGACTAAAAGAAATGCAATCCATACAAATAAACAACGTACGCAGTTCGGCCAGTGAACAACTAAAAATAATGGCCGACAACAGAAGGAACTGGGCCTGTAGTCCACATCCACCAATGTAAAATATATTCATATTTCCAGCTAAAGTCCTGTTAGTCACGATATAACGTTTGCAAAAAGACTGCAACTATTCTGCGATCGGGCGGGACAATTTATAGGTGCACCGAATACTTTAGAAGATAAAAGCATTCCAAAAATCGTAAAATAGCATAATACGAGTATTGCAAAAATACATGATTCTTTAGTAATTGCAAAACGCGATAAATCTTCTAGTAGTAACTGCCTTGTTGTGAATAGATTGGTCTTGGTGACGTCCCATTTTGTTGTCGCCTGCTTAGCTACCTTTATTAGCACCTCCAGATTTAGTGTTTTTTTATTGCTACTGGGTAAAAACAAAATCTATCGACTAAGTGTTTTTGTTGGGGGATTTCTCATCGTCTTGCTTTTATTTTGTTCATAGGTATTTTTTGCAATGCAGTCGAATGTTAATTTAAAAACATATTTAAGATACGGAGGTCGCCTGATAAGTCATGAAGGTCGATTGGGAAAAAACGGCTTGGACAGCACGGACTAGCACCAACGAACTAAGAAGATTCCTGGAATATGTACACTATTGAAAAAATAATTCGAAACATTTTATGTTAAGTATGTCAATCTGAACAAATTATTAAAAGTTATGAGCCAAAGTTTTCTTCAATTTGATAAAAGTAAAAATCCAAGTAATTGAGTTTTTAAGGTTTATAGTTATGTATTATTAAATAGATTTTAATGGTATTTTTATGTTAAAATGTGTCTTAAATAGTAATAAAATTATTACTCAATTATTAATTACATTTTTATTATAAATGTTAAGAGTTGAAAAACTAAGGCTAATTATCTAATTTTCTTAACTTTCCGTCATTAACTGTTGAATAAACTGTAAGCTTTGCTAAGTTTGCAGCGTGTTTTCATACGTTAAATATTTTTTGTTTAGATCTGAATGCTCAGCTAAAAAATAAGTTCACAGTCGCCCTATTTAATGGAATGAACTCTGTAGTTTATTTGGTTAGCAATACCCTTAACAATATCCAATCGAAACATATCGTGACTATCGATTACTAAAATAATCTGTCAAGCATTAAATTTTCAAATAATTCAGCGCGCGCAAAATTGTGTAACTGCAGTTTAGCAATATGAAAGCGAATTTATTTAAGAGTAGGAAGAGCAACAGGCTTATCTATGGTATTTAGAATAGGTCATGTTTTAGATGGAACATAATAAAATCGTTATCAGCAACTCAAATATTTCCAGCTTCCCAGTAAGAGAGAGCGAACTGAATGCTAAATTTTGTGTTTCCGCCAAGGCACGCAGTTTTAATTTAGGTTCTGAATGAATCAGTCGTGCGAAGGGTCCGAGACATTTTCCATTAATTCAAATCTATCAATGACTATTATCTTCAATACGCTATTTGAGTAATACGAGTATATATTTATATTTGTTTGCCTATCAAACATATAGGTAAATGATGAAAGTAAAAATGTTTGAGATTAAGAGAAACTTATATGTGATTTGTGGTGCCTTGATGCTCGCTGCTTTATTGGCAACATGTGTGGCCAAGCCAGCGATAGAGCCAGAATCGAAGCAAAGTGAGATTGACAGTGATGGCGACGGTAACGGAAGCAATGATAACCTTATAACGGATGACAATACCGAATTTCTCAAATCCTATGCCGCCAAGATGTTGAGCTATATGAATCTGACAGTGGCGCCATGCGACGATTTCTATGAGTACGCATGTGGCAACTGGAAGATGGTCAAGCCGGAAAGGCAATCGCAGCACAAGCGTAGCAATCTCCTGGACATTTTGTACACGCTCATCGATAAGACGGAGGAGCTGCTCTTGTCGAACTCGACGCTGGCCAAGGATCTGGGCTACGCCAACGAGCTGAGTATTGCACAACAGTTCTACAACGCATGCCTCAGTGCCGAGCTCTATCCGATGCCAGCGGCTGACCCCGCTTATCTGGCGCTTATCAGGTCGATTGGCGGATTTCCCGCTGTGGACGGCGACGCGTGGCATTCCTCGAATTTCAGTTGGTTCAACATGAGCTCCCATCTGACCAACTACGGTGCCAATGGATTGATCAATGAACACATTTTGCCACAATATCCTTTTATGCCATACTTTAAGCTGCCAGAGCTGGGATTCGATTATATCGTGCATAGCGATAATATTGCCACCAACGACACCAAAGGATACAAACTGAACGAGAAGCGTATGCGGGGTTATCTCCAGACATATGGACTGTCCGACGAGAAGGCGGACGAAGTGATTGCCGGAGTGTTTGCCTTCTGGCGGGAAGTGCTGCAGATTGGAGATCGCTTTGAGGAGAACCAGGATAAATGCAACGCCTTGTCGTCGGCCGAGAAGTCGGATTCTTTTCCCTTTTGGGAGAACTACTATGACATTGCCTGGGGCGGTCTCAATTTCGGAGAAGAACTGGAACGCTTCTGTGATTTCTACTACACGGAACTGGACAAGGTGTGTGCCAAACACAAGCCCGCTGTGGCCAATTATCTGGCCATGAAGCTGCTCTACAGCATGGACTTCAAGCTGAAGTCCTCCAAGTTCCAGCGCGATCATTGCATGCTCAATATACACTTCTCGGTGCCGTACATCTTGAACAAGCTTTACTTGTTGGTGGGTTCTGATCTATTTATCATTTGCATATATATAAATAATACTTCCTTGCGTTCAGAAATACTTTACAGAGGAAACCAAAACGGAGATTGCGAACATAATCGTGGAGTTGCGCAAGAGTCTGCTGCTGCTCCTGGAGAACGCCAATTGGCTGGACGAGGAGACCCGCAAGGAGGCGCTGCTCAAGGAATCCACCATCGAGCCGAGAATAGGCTCATTTAAGGACGACAATCTGACCGAGTCCTTGATACGCGAGATGAACAATCTGACCTTCGTCCCGGGCAGTTATCCCACAAACAACATCAACCTAAGGCATTTCCATGTGTACATGAGGCGTTACAATGGATTGCACTACAAGGAGTTGTCCAATGAAACGAAACCCTTGGAGCTGCTGGTGGGAATGCAGGTGAACGCCTTCTACTATAATGTGGACAACTCGATCAATGTCATGGCCGGAATACTGCATCCTCCGGCCTACCATCAGGACTGGCCCAACTCGCTGAAGTTCGGCACCATCGGCTACTTGGTGGGTCACGAGTTGACACACGGATTCGATAGCGTTGGCTCCATGTTCGACAGCACCGGCGAATCGCGCAATTGGTGGACCAAGAAGTCCGGCGAGGTGTTCTCCGATCGCGCCAATTGCTACGTGGATCATTTCAATAGCTATCTAATACCGGAGATCAATCGCAAGATCGACGGCAACCAAACCAAGGATGAGAACATTGCGGATAGTGGTGGATTACGCGAGGCGATGACTTCGTATCGAAGCCACATGAAGGAGCTGCAGCTGCTCAACGAGGATAACTCCACGCGTGTGCTGAAAAACGAACAGATGCCCGGAATGGATCTATCACCAGAGCAGTTGTTCTACCTGGGCTTTGCTCAGCTCTGGTGTGCCGCCTACGAGGAGGAACACTACTGGGAGGAGCTGACCAATGAGCACACGATGGACAAGTACCGAGTCCTCGGCGCCGTTACCAACAACGAAGACTTCGCGCAGGCATACAACTGTCCGTCCGGCAGTCCAATGAATCCGAAGTCGAGCAAGTGTCGCATCTGGTAGAGTGTGACGCAAAACGCTTCTGATAAGCATTGAACAAATCATGTAAATACGTATGTGTATCTATCTATGTATGTATGTATGTATGTATAAACTACGCACAAAATATTTGATTAAGAGAATGCCTGGTTATTCACATCAGCCTCCAATTCGATTTATTTACTTCATGGCCAAGTCTGTTGCTAGTGAACGACGGGCTCCGAGGATTTGTAAGCATTCGGACTTTTATAGTTCTCAATTAGCAATGATTTGAAGCGTCGCAAGTGTACACTGAGCCCGTCCTCACGTTCCGCGGCTGATAGTATGACGACACGTGCGATAACCAAGTGCGAGGGATTCGTCTGGCTGAAGCCGCGTATTACATCAATCTCGTCGCCCACTTCCAGCTGCAATTGATTGCATTACATTGATTACACATTATCATTATTGTTGACAACTTGTGCTGCTCACCTGCACGCTCTTTTTCTGTAGTTTCTTGCCGTTGACACGGATTTTGCTCTCGTAGAAATTGAGCTCCACTTTGCTGTAAGGGAATTGGGAGAAAGGGATTCAGTATCATCCGCTTAATCAATAACAGACACTCACTTTCTGGCCATGCCAAGTCCCGACTTTAGCAGCAGGTCGGCGCGCAGCGAGTTCACTTTAGACTTGACCACCTTTGAGTCACGATCGTCCTTAAAATCCTCATCTGCCTCATCGTCGCTGTCGATGTCTTCGCTCCGATTCGAGGATTTCTTGTCGTATTTATTTACAATGCTGCTAATGTGCAGTTGCGCCCGAATATTCGCTGATATGTCACATGGCACGACAGTTGCTTGGAGTAAATTGCTGGCCGGAACTGTCGCCAATTTCCGTAGTCTAGCTATTTGCCGTATACTTCTGAGCATGCTGTGCGGCTTTCAAAAATTACGATGACAATAAAAACAAAACATAACCTAAAATTGAACAGCTGATTGAGCCGCGTTGCCAACTATCAGTTGATTTTATTTAGTTGCAGATGAGACTTTTTCATTGCTTTTGTTCTTGTTCTTGTTGCGCTTCTTTTTGGGCTTTTTGTCTGGGTTTGGACGAATTTGATGCACGGTAACGGGTTTATAGTCACTCAACTCACTTGCCGGCAGAAATTCATCCTCATCAGAGTTCAACTGCATGCGAGTTATCGGAAATTCTTCAATATTTTGTGTTTTTGGGTGATTCTCAGTAACTTTGGTTATCGTTTGTGCTTTCATGGCCATATTGCTGAGTGCTTCGCCCAACTGTTGCGCCTCGGCCTGCACATCGCCCTGATCGAGACGTAAGACTTTTCCATCCAAACAGGATATGTAATCCCCGGTCCATTCTTTGTGTTCCGCTGACGCCGCAACTTGTTGCTCCATTAAATCCTGCTTTGGCTCTTGTGCTGGCGTCTTTTTTGTCTTCTTTTTCTTGGCATACTTTGGCTGATGTTGTTGTTGTATTTGAGGTTTCTTGCGGGCGTTCACCCATCTGGCCAACTCGGGGCTAATACAATCCAAGTCCAGCGGCAGCACCAGCGTCAGCGCTCGCACTCCGAACAGTTCATGGGTGAGTTCCTCTAATTTGGGCTGGGCATAAATAGGCGCCGTTGGAGCCTTGACCGCAGCACTGGTCGCTATCAGACGTATAATATGAGACGGCCTTATGCTGAGCGAAACAAAGACACAGGAGAAGCGTCGTCCATTTATGGCGCGTAGAGAACTCTCCAGACCGAGACGAATGTGTGTCTGAGTGGCAAATGCTTTAAGTGGATGAGTACTGCTGCTTATTGCCTCCTTTAATATGTTTCGAAATTCTATTACTTCGTCTTCGGGGAGCACAGGACTGCAACAATAAAAGATTGGTTAATTTTTTACATTACAACAATACTCAACTCTTGCTGCCTACCAGTGCTGCTTGTGTGGATTGTCCAAAATTGTACGCAACTTGGGCAGCACATTTTTCTTGCCTTTTAATTCTTTTTGTTTAATACTAGTCAAGCTCATTTTAGTAAACAAATTTGTAAAAGTCATCAACTGTGTCCACGCGTTCCAGCGGCTCCCAAAAAAATAATCGCAGCCTTCGATCACCGATAAGCGACGATAGTCAGATTGCGGCAATATTCAAAAAAACATTTCTTTTTCATGCATTTTTTTAATCATACAAACTTAACCCCCAAGCGGTTCTTAACTCGTAACATTCACCCTTTTTAATCTCATTTAAACTGATAAATTAATTATAATTAATTTTTTATTTAAATTACCCGCTATTTTTGTTACGAGCGGACGACAGATTGTGGCGGTCGGGCGATTATAATTGCAGTATTTAATCGATATCCTATATGATAGATGGTAGTGCTGATAAACGTCAAAGCTATCGTAATTACTCAACACTTAAACAGTAAATGAGTTATTGGCTGACAGCTGTTTAGCATATAAATCTGCACGTGTAGTTGTTTTGTAAACACTTATTTTGCGAAAAATGAAACCTAAACCGCAAAAAAACCAAGGCAAATTTAATAAAAAGCCAGCCGCGAGCCATGCAAAAACAGGCCAGAAGCAAAACCCCAACTTTAAGCAAAAGTACAAGCAGAGAAAGCCAGCGTCGGTATGTTGAATATTCTTAAAATAAAGCAACAGGCTGCATCGTTTATTACTTCATTCTTTTAAGCAGGAAAACAAACCCAACAAGCCAGAAATACGAAAAATGATACGGCAGCAGAAAGCAGCCGAGGCAGAGGCGGAGCGACAAAAGATTCAGTTGGAGAAGGAGGCACGCATCAAGGCGTACAAAAAGCAGCGCCTGGAGAAAACCAAAGTCATCAGCAAGCGCACACAACGTGGGCAGCCCCTGATGAAAGATCGTATGCAGCTTTTGCTCAAGCAAATAGAGGAGATGAAACGGAGATAAGGATAAGGATATGAAGATGCAAAGGTAACTCAATCAGGTATACAGAATATCATCCTATCGCAAAAAACTCGACATTCACATTTTGAAATTTCCGTGCACGCTCCAAATTAAATTTAATGCAACCTGTAATAAATTTTCACGCCCCTCAACTTCCGGCCGTGCGCAACCCTTTGATTACGCACTTCTTTTGAGCACCCCACCTCATGAGACTTGTGCTCTGTATAAGTATGTTATATGCAAATTTTTTGCTTTGCAAATTGGTTTTTGCCAAACATTTGTTGCTGTTTTGTGCCTTATCGACGGCATTTGCATCCTGTGAGGCTGCCAACCCCGCGTGGAAGTCACATCGACTAATTCCCGCGCGTATTCAAGCAAGGTTCACAAACAAACCAATTTGTTGCCACCCAGGCATCTATTGAATTTCTGACATTTCATTGAATTTGTGCCTTAAATATTTTACATAATACTCGTAATAAATGTTAAGTTTTATAGATATTTTGCTCGCTTCCTTGCGGGAAAAGAGCTTTGATGATGTTTAAAGTTTCACATTGATTAGGAAAAATGCGTGAAAAATCAAATAAATGTTTTACAGCATCGACAGGGCAATAATCGTTGTTGTTTTTTGTAGTATTCTTCAGTGAAAACCACCCGCCTGGTTGATTCCCCGGCACCGGCACAATAACAATCAGCATGTGGTCTCATATCCGCAACCATCGTCCAATGTAAACAAACGAATTTTTACTGTGTCATATTTGGGATATTGCAAAACTATTGCGTTAACCCTTTGCCAACCCCAACCCCGGGTCTTGGACAACCCGATGACACAAAATCGCACTAAATCAAAAATTATACTTTATACAAATAAAACGACGCCGTCGTTGCGAGCAGGAACGCACGCAGAACAGCGGAAGTCGTCGCTAGACCCTGTGGCCATAAATCTCATATAGTTAAATATTGAATTACGCAGGATGTAGGACGTGGATGTGGATGTTACGAGAAAAGGGTTCTTCCACATGCGTTTCATATTTTCAATTTTGTGGGTCAAAAGGATGCTCATCCATATGTTCATTCTATGGCATTCTCTTCTATTTCTATATTCCCACTATGTGTGACATTTTGGCCTGCGTTTGTTTTGTTACGTCTATTTAATAAAAATCTGAAGTTATGAGTACTTTGCCAAGGGGTCGCGAGGGGTCGATTATATGTCGATAATGAATAGTTATGGTTATTTAACGCCGAGGGGCGAATGCAAGCCGTGCATTAAGGATGTTCCAGACATTGAATATGAATTCTGAAGTGCTTCAATGCTTTGTTTAGGTCGCTTATAATGCAATTTATGCATGTTTATATTAGTCTATTCAGTGCGTTGACAATCGACCCAATGGGCACTCAATGGGTTAACACACTTATCGTCGAATTCTGGGTATTTTTTTGCCGTTGATCAGATTCAAGGGAATTCGGGGGTTTAGTTTCTCTCTGTTATTGGCAAGCACGCTCAACGTTATTTTCAAGTTGATAACAGATGCTCTACGAGGTCATCACATTTTAATAAATTTCGATTGTATATTTAAGAGTCACACAAAGATTTCTATGATTCAGTCTGCAAATAAACGTTGTCAGATCTTATTGTTAATTCACGTTTATTGTTTGTAACATTTCAATGAAATACTTCAAGTTTGAGTGGCTTTTGTTGGTCGTTGTTTTGCTTTACATCGGCGACATTTCGGCAGCTACCAAACGCAGAGCGAAACCCAAAAAGTTCCCGATTAAGTTGCCCAAAATTAACATAAACATTCATCATAATAGTAAGTTTTTTATTGATAATTTTAAACTATAATATAACATCATTCTTTTTATATTTACAGATATTAAAATTGGCTAAATCTTACCACGCACTTTGGTTTAATCTTAGAATATTTAGACTTAAACTTAGAATAACTTTAGTTTCATCCCTCTATGCTGGGATGTATCAAATATAGTATAATGTTGTTGATATAAACAAAAGTATGGATTCATGAGTGCAGGTTCCATTCACCTGACATTTCGAAAAATCCGTAGACCCTTTTCATAATAAAGCCATGTTTATCTTCTACAAATATTTTGTCTTGATTATACTGTGTTCTATTATAGAGTGCCCGGCATAACTTACCGGCTTTTGTATCTTGTTAACGACTTGACGATGCTAATTAAATTCTTGCAATTACAAAACAAAAACAAACAAGACGCCAGATCTCAAGCTTTCGTTTTCAATGCAGATAAAAAATCTGGCCCCCAAATTAACACCCAAGGCGGAGGATTTTTGCTTTCGGCGAACCGTGAAATGTTTTCGAAACAATTCGGCTGACTCTGGACCAAGTTTTGGCTTAGCCCTCACATAAATCTAACAGAGAGTGGGGTGAAGGGGTCCCAGCAACCATTGGAATTGGCTCTTATCTGGCTAAAGTATTAACGGTTTAAGCTTAATTACAAATGGCGACGATGCCGATGCTCACAAATTAACTGCTAGTCGGCAACTGTACCCCAATCTGGGCAAGGGAAAGGAAAAGGGAGATGAGCTGGGCGCCAGTCGGAAAGTCAGACAGTCAGCCATTAGGGTAATTATTTACAACAATTTCAAATTTTACACATGAACACACCGAATTACAATTACAATAAAATGGTGGACCACAACAACGAAATGTTTTGCATGCACTTTACCCGTGTATTTGGGAATTTTCAAGTACTCATAAATAACGCGAGTGCGGGCTGTAAATCAAGCCTGAAGGCGTATCCAGCATGAATGTGCATGTAAATTTTCAAATTTTCAACAATTTGCAACACTTTTTGGCGAACACGCGACCCGAACCCAAAGCCGAGCAGCAAAGTCCCGTTTTGGGCCAACCCCTTTTTTTGTGTGTGCGATGTGCGCATAAATTTCAATTAAAATTGGAAATGCCATGAAAAATGAAAGCCCGGGAAAAATTCCCCAAAACCAAATGACATTGTCGGAAAAGTTGGTCAGTTTGAGTTGTGTTGGCTGGTTTTCGATTTTAATTGCATGCAGCAGGTGCAGGCAAGCATGAAAGTGGCCAAAACAGTGGGGTGGGGGGAGTGTGACACAAATTTTAAGTATTTTTTAATTAAACAAGAAAAAAGGATTGTCTTTGAAACGACAAATATCTGATACCCTTTCAGAGCACTGTATTTGATTTTAATCAGGATGAATTTTTAATCTATTCTATTTCTATAAAACCTATATGATATACAGTAGCTCACAGCTTATTTCAACCAGCATAAAAAGCAACTTTATTCAAAAGCTTCAATTACAACTAACTAAAATACAAACCTTATCAAAAGTATTTGCAGAAAATTAAAGTTATGTTTTCTAATAATATGAAAACATTGAAAATTACTGGAAAATTTTTGAGTTTTTGTAAAAATCAACTTTTTTAACTTTTATACCCGACTTTTAAAAAATATGTTTTGATGCAAAAAGTTTTTCCAAACAAATCTAATAGTGAGTGCAAAAAAAAATTTACAAAACTCTTTTCGCTATTTTTTATGATTTTTTTTAAATCTATTCTATTCCTATAAAACCTGCATATATGATATAGTAGTCCGATTTTGTCCAAATGCGTTACACAATTTGTGACAAAATTAAAATACCCTATGTAAGGTTACAAAAACAATTTGAAGCATTTTCAATAATTACCAAATTGATCAAGTCTTTTTGAAGTCTGACGGGTTAATGTGTGAAAGTGGGGGAATTGTTTTGGGTCAAGTGCTCGTGTTAATTTATGCAAATGAAAGTGAGTGGGAAAATTGAAATAGTCGTAGGATATTTTACACTTCAGCGGAGCTAGAGCATCCATCATCATCACCATCGTCATCATTGCGACGATAGTTATCAGGCATCAGGATGTCAAAACTATAAGCTGACACTAAAACCATTGAGGCACTTCAGCGGCAACAAAGACAAACACACATACACACACGTGAGCACACGCACACACACATACACTCGATAGTACTGGTCACAAGGGTTGATCACACGAATTCCTCATCGAGAGTTGCTCTTTAATTTCTGCTCGACTAACAAGCGTCACGTGGCGCTTCGTTTTTCACACGCCAGTCAAAAGTACAGTCGCTATTGGTTGGTCGGTTGGTAACTGTACCGTTAGTAGTGCCGTTAGTAGTGTCATCATTACATAACCTCACAAAACACGACATAATTCACTTCCTGTGACACGAACGTGCGCTCACTTTGTCGTGTGGAATGTGGAGTGTGGAAAATGGAATGTGTCGAGTGTGTGGATTATCATCCCCCAGGATGCGTATGTTCTATTTAGTTTAAAGTCGCATAACTCAAAAATTAAAGTGACCATGCGACAATTTTCAATTTTGAGCATTGTCCATAAATCAAATTGCGTTTACGAGTAGCCGCAGGACATTTTTAGGGATTCGTTGAGGGATGCGAGTTCAAAGCGTTTTTTTGATGAGTTTATTGAAAAATTGCGTGACATTTTTTGGGTGGTTTTTAGGCCGATTTTCCTCTTAGCTGCGTGTGTTTCTGTCAACACTTCTTTGGTCCTGCCATGTGTGACAGTTATGAGCATTTCCAAATTCAATTTAATCAAAGTTTTTGGCAGCGTCAAGTGGCAAATGGTTATCTGAACAAAACAACAACAAATAATCCCATTACACACACACACACACACACACACACAAGACAATGCAATTGTTGTCTACGGATTTGCGGCATGTGTCAAAAATTTCAACGATGACAGCAGGACACTCTCTAAAAAGCAGACACATGTGTCCCTCATATACTCCTATGATTAGCCAAGGACTAACGATGATGCTTTGAAATTCAATTTTTAAATTGGCCACCAGTTTGTCCCTTGTTTTGCTTTGTTTGGGGCCATAAATCTCTAAGAAGTCTTAACATGTCAACGCCACTTATTTGCTTATTTCAAAACATGGTTCAACTTTATTCAAATGCCAAGTTCCTTTCAGCATGCAACAGGAAACGGAAAATGGCAACTGGCATTCAAAGGATGGGGTTGGGGGGCATCTTTTGGCTTTCTCCTTTCAGTTGGCTACAAATTCCTTTGGCAAATCCAACACAAAGCCCGTGACTTTGATTTATAACAGCGGGGCGTGGTATTTTTAATTTACAAACCAAGAGAAACCAATGTCCCTTGGATTGAATGGGAATGGGAGTGAGTCAACCCTTTTTGCCTGTCTGCATAATTATCTGTGGCATGGGCGTTCGTCTTGTCCAGCAAATTTATGGCCAACATCTTATTTAAGGCATGTGTCTAAGAATTCTGCCCACTTTCACTCTGTTTAATGAGTTTTTGTGTAATTGCCTACGGATTTCTTATAGAGTTATAAACTTAGACTCAAGATGCCTAATCCCTAATTTCAGATCCCTGGTCAGTGGTCAGTCTGATTAATTTGTGGCTAATAAATAGTTACACAAATCTGTTGGCAACTCGAAACAAATGATGACGGCATCAACTGATTCTTGCCACATCCCTGGGGCGCCACTTGAGTTGAGTGTCGTCGTCAACATGACAATAACTTTCAGTAGTAATTTCTGTAAAATTCTATGACTTCGTAACTAATTAGCGAAAACCATAAAAACAATGAGCGTTGCGGGCGCGACGAGCGACCGCAAACTGTCGCAACCCTCAGACAGAGGAGTCGAGGCCAAGGAGGAAAAGTCATGAGGAAGGCAGGGAGGAATGCTGGGCACCCCTCACTAATGAACTTTGACGTGATGTGCGATGACGCTGACGCGATTCCGTTGAAAAGGATTCGGCGTCTGTCAATGTCAACAAGTGAAAGTCAGAAAGGGGAAAGAACGACGGACGAAGGACGACGACTCAACTTTAAAGCGATGTCGTTAAAAGAGCATAAAATGCATTAAAATTAAAAACGTGTTAAAATGTGTAAAAATAACTTGTTGCCCTTAAGATTTTAATGAGGTCTTAATGAAGCGACGCCAGAGTCAAGTCCGAGTCGGAAAATGGAATGAAATGAAACACGCGTCGTACATTCGAATAATTTGCGCCTCATTTGTTGTGGCGCCTTCAAAATGGTGCGATGTTTAAACAATCGTAAATTATAAACAAATTTTTAATAATGAAAAAAATAAAGAGAGAGAAGGGCATATGCTGTCTGTGACTTTTGTTGCTGCCCATAAATTATGTAAATTTGAGTCAAAAATTAATATAAAAAAAAAACGAAGAAAATAGGAAAATAATATGGAACCAATGTGAACTGTGAACTCTAATAAGGGTAAATGGTCACACGCAGCAGCAGCGGGTTGTCCGCACTTTAGGGGGCGTGGCCGGAACGCCTGTGCTCTTTTTTTTTAACATCAGCTCTATAAACCTGAAAAATATTCCATTTATTTCGCATTTTGTAATTTGTTTTTCTTTCTATTTTTGTTGTAAAACACACTGAAATATGAGTAAAAAATTGCCACATTATTCAGGGGCCGGCAAATGGATTTTCTATTTCTTTTATATTAGATTTTCCAGCCGGGGGTTGATCAGCCGTAAGTCGTGGGAATGGGTGAGAAGTAAAAGCTATTCCACTAATTCACTCGACTGATTCAGCTCGGCAAATGTGACTAGACAACCTGCAGGATTCTCTAATCACATACAGTCACAGTCGTACACACACTGGGATCTGAAAGTATCCTTAGATAAATTAAACAGCAGACATATGCAAAGGCGTAACAGCGACAACTCAGGTAAAATTTATTGTGTAAAAAACGAGGCAAGAAAACTTGACAAAAATGTTACACTAAGCAGCAGAAAATTTAATACAATGCAAATGAATTAAAAATAGACAAAACTTTTGGATCAACTTGATTTATAGATAAAATTACAGTAATTAAAATGTGTGAAAAATTCGTAAGATTATTTTAATTTTTTTTACGACACTGTTGCTTAAATTTTTGAAAAGATTCGTTATATTATTTAAATTTTTTCGATACTATTGCTTAATACAAATTTCATACTTTTCAAAGTTATCGACTGGATTCGTTTTATTAGTTTAATTGTGTTCAATATAATTGCTTAACAACAAATTTCCAATATATTATAGAATCCGACTAAATGTAATGAGTAAAGTGTGACTTATGATTTTATGATAAGTATATGTGGATAAAGTTATTAAGAAAAAATATATACTTTTAACAAAAAAGATTTGATGCAGATTTCTTAAAATAATCTTATCATTTAAATTCCGTTTGAATAACACAAAAATAGCTTTAACCCATTAGGTACACATGGAATATTTAGAATTTTTGTAAAAGTGTTTTTCCTCGATTAAAAAAAAATGTTTCAAACAATTTTAAGAGGGACTGCCAAAAAAAATTTCTTTTAAAAAAAAACACTTAAAAAAATTCAAAATTTTCCATAGGTACTTAATGGGTTAAAGAAAGTTTTGTGTCATTCAAACGGAATTTAAATGATAACAGTATTTTAAGAAATCTCCATCAAATCTTTTGTGTTAAAAGAATCCTTTTTTTGAATAACTTTATCCACATATACTTATTTTCCTGCAATATATATTTATAAAAAAAATTTATTTTTTCAAATATAATTTCGTGTTTGAATTTTTGGTTTAAATTACATTTATCGCAACCCGTTGCATGGTGTAAGTAGGAGTGAGATGCTGTGGCAAGGAACGGAGCAGCAGAAGCCACTTGCAACTCGTTTTGTGGCGGCGCTTAATTTTTAATGCCAGGCCGTGGAAATTTATTGTAGCGCCACAAATTTGAGTTAATCTCTGTGTTGCCAAAGGACTTAAAAGCGTCAGCCACGCACGACTGATGATGCTGCAACTTTAACGGGTGGTTTTTCCATCTTCCGTCTTTTACACTGTAGAAGTTCGTTTAGTTCGTGGGTTGACTGTACCCAGAGTACGTGTCGTTGTCTGTTTAAAGTTGCCAATTGAAATGCGCGCTGATTTGATGTCACTTGCCATTGCAGCTGTCGGCCAAGTTAAGGCATTTGGCCCAAGGAGTAGAGGTGTGATAAGTGCTTTTCTATGCGTCGCGTTGCTTTGTTGTATTGTTGTATTGTGTTTGTTTGTTGCTTTTGTGTCTGACTCGACAATCCGCCGAGACATGCCTCAATTTGGTCATCAATCAATTGGCGAGCTAACGAGCCGCATTTTTGGACTCGAGTGAGGATTTCTCATGTGTGTAACTCGAATCTCAATAGTTGGATACAACAAAAAAATACCGAGCACGTAATTTCGCTTAGTCGTGCTGAGGTTTTCAGCTTTTCAATTTCATTGACCATGAGCGATGGATGAGCCCTAAATTGAAACTGAAATTGAAATCAAGTCGAGAGGCAAAGGGGTTTATTTTGGCGCTATAAATTACACTGCCACGCCCACGAAAAGGCTTAACGGTAACCATAAATATTTATTAATGAAATTAACTGCTCAGTTGCCTGAGACAACGCACAAAATTCAAATATCAACGGCGAGAGCTCGTTCAAATAATTAAAATTCATGTTCAAGTCGCTGCGAAAATGTCTTAAGATGGGGTTGACCTGGTAACGGAAGGGGAAGTGGAAGTAGAAGAAGAGGCAGGGGGAAATGGAGAAGGAGAATGAGAATGAGAATGGGGGCGACAATGATCGCTCTTTGGCAAAAGTTGATGATAACGCGATTTTCCATCGCCATAAGGCAATTAAAAGATGTTCGAGTTCGTTCCAAACTGGCGGGGATTGAACCAGCAAAAGGGTATGTGAGTGAGCGAGGGTAGTTCAAGAAGTCAAGTAAAATAGAGCTATCACTTTAAATTTCATTTCATTTTATTAATTTCCTACACTTGCGTTTAGGATACATTATTGTTACTGATCTGTTGTTTTGAAAAAGGGTTAATTTTTAGCATATTCCAAGAAAATGAGAATGTAAAAAATCCATGTATCTAATTAATAAGCTGCATTCCTATCCTTCAGTGGCAAACATCATTCTCCCTATACTATTTGGTTGGAATATCTTAAGAAACAAACAAGTTTTCCATGCTAAGCAATTTTCTGAACTTTGACCCCGAAGTTGAACCACTTACAGGTTGAATTTTGCAAGATGGCGTCTTATTGCACGATAAAATTGTCTCAGCTTTTTTGAAAATTTCAATTGATGTGTCAGTCAGTGAGTCAGTCAGTCAGGACAAAGAGTTTTATATATGTATGTTTATAGATATGGATCTAATATTGGCTAACGTGTCGTATGCGCTACAATGCTAGAGATTAGGCGCTAAAGCACTTCAATAATGAAATTTGGCAATTCGATATTGTGAAAGTGTAAAAAATGAACTCAACAATTCCTGCTTCAGAAATAAGTTTGGAGTTGTTTGTATAATAATAACTCAGATCTTGAAGAAACTATGTAGGCAGTCCCATCACAGAAAACTATATAAAAGAAAAGCGCCTCAATTTAATCACAAAAGATATGCTAGTACTGTTTTTGATTTTTTTTATTATTTTTATTTAAAAATGCAGATTCGCAAATTTGTATATATACTTTTCTTTAACTACATATAAAATCTTCCATGCAATTTGGAGTTGGTTCTGCTCCATGGCTAACAGCAACAAAGGCCAGCAGAAGAGCACAGGGCAACTATTGAAATAAAATGAATTAGATTCTTAGTTAACGCCTTCTAGGTTAACAATAATAATAATAATAATAATGACTTACGAATAGTTTCATTTTCTTAGGGAACTGATGGAAGCTGTTGACTTTTGTCGGGTTTTATAGGATTTCTGCAGCGACGTGGCCCAATCTGAATTTGACACACCAACATTTGTAAATTCGTTTTAATTTAGAAATTTCATGGACTCACATTCGTTTCAGATTGCGAAACAAAATCTTCTTGGATACAGATTACATAATGATAGAAACCCAATCTAATTTGAAAAATCGACATTGAAGCATCGAAATGTCGATTCTTTGGTAAATTTAGTATTGGAGAAAGCCGTTTTTAATTGTTGGGCTTATGTACGAATGTTATTAGTATGCAGTTTTCAGCACTCATTAAAATCTTTGATTTGTTTATGCTGCTTGAAAAAGCTCTCAAAAAGCTTTGGTGGCGCTTTTAAAGCTTTTAATAAAAATTTTTATAATGTATGATGAATTTACTTTAAGATTATAATAAGAAAACAACGATATATAAACATCGAAAATCGACTTTATGCCAAAATAAACGAAGTCTGGACCATAGTGCATTCGACAAAAGTGAGCTCAACATTCCCAGCTTCAATGATAAATTTGGAGTTGTTTATGGACACAATAATTAAGATCCTGAAGGAAGTAGGCAGTCCCGTTACAGAAAATTATAGAAAATAATAAAAAAACGCACCAATTTAATAGCTACAGATCTTCGTTACAGTTAAATCACTATAAGTAGAGAAAAAGATTTGTTAATTTTTATACACTTTTATTAATTTGAAATCAAATTTTAGATCAGGTCACGAATGAATATGAAGCAAGTAAAGCTTGCATAGTTCTCGACTTGATCTTCGATCATGATCAAACGTCATGTTCGCTAACGTCGCTGTCCTCATTACTTAATAGAGACGAACGTGGAATTTTCTTGTCTCCATGGCAAACAGCGCACAAGGCCAGCAGAAGAGCACAGGGCAACTGTTGAGAAAGGATTCAAAATATTTTTAGTTAACTAGTTAATATGATAACAGTTTAATGTCTTACAAACAGCTTCATTTTCAGGTGATTAGTTTCTAAGGAGTTCTGGAACCTGTTCACTTTTGTCGGTTTTTATGGGATTTCTAACATACATCGACGTGTCCAATTCTGTATTTAATACGGCAACACTTTTTAATTGGGTTTAATATAGAAATTAAACGCATCTGCTTTCGTTTCAGATGGCGAGACTTAAACTTGTCTGAGCCAGATTATATAATGGACTATTCTTCAGGTAGAATGTAATAATAACATCACTGCGGACGGCAGTCCGCGCTAGTGACGAAAGCAGCACGAAGGGTGCGAGCACGAAAAATTAAAAATGTACTATGACTGTCCGATCAGGTCGAATTATATACCGACTATATTATATTATGACAAAAAATATTTTTTAGTAGTTTATATGTTAAACTTAATATTATTCGTCACAAAATTGGATATCAGAAATTTTGGGGCATGAAAATGTTTTCGTCACTAGACTTTTACCTCGTAAAGAGGATTTTTTTTATAAGAATGAATGTAGCACTGAGTTTAAAATTGAATTTAAATAATCGCCAATAAAAGCTTCGATTTGTCGAGATAATAATAACAACTCTCTGTTCGATGGTGAACATATTATATATTTATATTTTTTTTTATTTTTTTAATTAATGTCAAATAAGTACAGTTGACCAAATGAACTTATAGAAATTAAAATAGAATTCAGTAACAAAATACGCTATTAAATTAACATCAAATATATTAAAATTTAAGTTGAAAGGATACACAAATTAAATTAAAATATAAAAATTAAGAATCTGGGGTAATATAAAAAAAATTATTAAATGATCTAACATTGTTGCCAGGATTGGGGAAAACCCAGAAATATACAATCAGACCAACAACATTTGTTTATTATTTTTTTTTATTTTTCTTTATTTGCAGTTTGATTACATTTTTATCAGATGACTAATGTATTCTGAAGCAAGTGAGCTTTCATATTCCTAGACTTGGGTTTAGGATTCATTATTGTTCTTGTTGTTGTTGATCGGCAAGTTGGCGACCCGTACGTTGTGCCTGTGCTCCCTGTTGTTGGTTATCGGCATGTTGTGCACCTGTACGTTGTGCCTGCGCTGCCTGTGATGCCTGCGATGCCTGTGCTGAGGGGGGAAGTGCTCCGTGGCTAACAGCAAGCAAGGCCAGCAGAAGAGCACAGGGCAACTATTGAAAAAATAAGAATTCGATTCTTAGTAAACGCCTAATAGGTTAACAATATGAAATTGACTTACGAATAGTTTCATTTTTACGAGATTGGGTTATTAGAACTTCTTAGGGAACTGATGAAAAATGTTCATTTTTGTCGGGTTTTATACGATTTTTCCAACGACGTGGCCCAATCTTTATTTGACACGCCAACATTTATAAATTCGTTTTGGTTTACAAATTTCATGGATTTACATTCGTTTCAGATTGCGACACAAAATCTTGTCGGATACAGTTTACATAATGATGGATACCCAATCTAATTTGTAAAATCGCCAATGAAGCATCGAAATTGCTTTCGCCGTATACATTCTTATAGAGCACCGATTATCAAAAAATTTGTGAAAAAGGAATTGAAAAACCGTTCTTGTATCAAGTGTTTTGTACTTGGTCTAAGAAAATCCGGGATTTCTAATTGGATTGGTCCTATCCCAGAATCCGAAATATTTGTGTTGCTCTGTACCTTAGAACATGTTATATATAAGCTTTTAACTTATTACGTTTGTATTTATTTAACATTATTTTTTTTTTGTATTATGTCAGTTTCTTTTGGGACCACCCTCGTGCCTACATATGGTTATCAAAGGGTTTCAAGTCAAACTGTAGCCCATTTGCATATGTCTACACATAATTTACAATATTATAAAATTATAACCATAATTATGGCCATAACGCGTCGTTGTAAACGTGTCTCTCACTTGCTGTGGCTAACCAAAATGGCGGCTGCCACACAACAAATGTGTGGGCGTAGGCGTCGGCGTCGGCATGGGCGTGGCCATGTGGCATGTGGCGTGTGTGGTTAAGTGGTTTTCCAGGTTGCCAGCTGCCCCCCAAAAACACACAGAGAACTGACTCGCAACCCGCTGAAACAGAAAACTGAAAGTGGCGCCCATTTTAATGAGCAGCAAATTCAATTTAACAATTGTTTCATTTGCAATTCATGTATTTCCATTTCAATTTCAATTGCAATTGTCTTGGCCAGGTCTGGTTAGCCAAGTCCCTGGGGAGGTTAGGGGGGAATGTGGCGCATTCAATTAAATTGGCATAAATTATACGCTTTATGCGCAGATCAGAAAGTACAACGTAGCGAGGGGCTACTGCACCAAACTGGACCGGGGCATAAATCAACCGCTTTTGACAGCCTCAAATGCAAATCAAATGTAAAGGAAACAATTCAAAAACATAAACTTGTCGACCAGCTCAGAGAGAGAAGCGAGTGAAAGAGTCCTCCCCTCGAGATTAAACACCTCCCACCACCACCCCCTCGAGAGTCCTTGACACATTCGCCACGCTCTTTTCCGACTTTCAAAATGTGGCAGAGTTTATGCTCTGGATTAGCGTTGGCGTTTACATGTTAACACTCCAATGTTGCCGACGCATCGACCAAAGATATTACATTTCAAAGCAATAAAATGCGGCAGGACCTTCCCCTTCCCCCCTCACTTTCTCTCTCTCCACCCTCCTCCCACCCGCTGTCTAAACAATTTGCAGCGTGTTCAGCGCAGCATTTCTTTTTCGTTTTTTATCTCTGTTTTTTGATTCTGTTTTATTTTTTTTTGCCTCGTTTTGGCCATTCGAACACGTTTCCGGTGGCTTTTGGTAATGAGGTGCTAATGCTGTGCGCGTTTCTGCCATGCGATTTATTGGCCCTCTAATTGTGCAGCCTGCTTTTAGGCGTCTGCATTGAATATCTGAATGTGCAGCCCTGGCCGGCATTGTAAATACAACAGCTGCCCTGAAAGAAGTTCAGGCTCAAGTCCAAGTGCGTAAATCAAATTTATGACTTTTTAATGAAAACTTCGATAAAGTTGTAAACAGCCGTCAGTATTTATGGACTCTCTCTCTCTCTCTTACACTCTTTCCTTTCCTCTCTGTTCTTCTCTTTCCACACATATATCAATGGCTTGGTAGAATGCGTAAATATTGTAAATTTATAACTATTACTTACACACGATTAAATAATTTTTAGCTGTGATCAATAGCAGTGCCCTCCCCTTCCCCTTCTCTCTCCCATCCCTTGGCTTGAACTAAGATTGATAAACTGTTTTGTGTTGTTGCAACGCAAATTGCAATCATTTGTTAAGCGTAAAAACCCTTTGCAAACAAAGCATCAAGTCTAATGAGCTGCCCATAAATAGATATAACATTTTGGGCCATAAAAATATTGAAGCTCCGTCTTGATATTGAAGCTTGCATTGATAAATGACCAAACAAATGTTTTGTCTACGTGTAGAAGGCAGCAATAAAAGGGCGAGGAGGGCGTGACGAAAATCCAATCAAGTTGTATAAATATTCAGGCTCAGCAGTTCGGACATTGGTCAAGTGTCCAATAACAAAACTAATATAGAAATTAGGTGTGTAATGTGCTGAGCGAGCTATAAATATTTCTTATTTTTGTGTTGTGCCTTGACAAAATATTTGCAAAATATTTGCAATACTTGTAGTGTGTAGTGCGAGAGGGTGGCTCGTACAGTTCTGATGCTGAGGGCTGGGGGATTTGTTGGTGGTGTCTATTTCAAGTGTTTGCCACATCTGACATTTGTCATCATGATTCGGCCATAAATACAAACTGCGCATCCATAAATAAACATTCATCCAAGCGATCAACTTATGAAAGTTTCTCCGAGTTTTTCCGAGTTTTCCACAAATGTTGCTAGTTACGCTACTTAACAGACTTTTTCCGTTTTGCTGAGCAATTACATTTTAGGCAAGTTAAGACTTTACTTTTCCAAGTGTTCTATTTATTATTTCAATTTAATTGGTTTTTTTTTTAAGACAAGAATTGAACACACTTACTGGATGTTACGAGTTTAAAATAAAAATGTAATTATAAAAAACAAGTTAAGAGTTTATATTTAAAAAATTTAAAGTAAAAAAATTCCTGCTTACAGAATAGCTCGTACACATATAATATAATCGGGTCTTTTCCGAATTCTGAAAACGAGTCTATTTGCCACAAAATCGACAATAATTGTCGTTCTCAAAACAGTTCAAGTATTTTTTAAAAGAAATTTCTTAAAGCATCAATAAAATATTTTATTAAAAACAACCGAGCTGTTCTGAATTCCACTTTAATTTTTGATATCGATACCAACTCTCGCAATCGAAAGCTGCTAGAGTTCCTTAAATTGAATAACAACATTCGAACAACGAAGTTTTAGTCTAATTTAAATTCTATCTGCTATATTCAACCTGAAATATTTAAAATGAATTTTCGAAATGTTTTCGAAACCGAGTTCGGAAAGTAAAAACAAGCCCATTTCGATCGGAATTGGAAACAGCAAATAGTAAAACGTTCGTCTTCGCTTCGTTTTTACTTTTTGAAAACGTTTGGCATTCGGAACATGCCAAATTATTTTCTCTTTTACCATTTTTAAAATGTTTAGAAAAGTCAAGTAATATTTTCTAAATTTGCTTTTTATTTTTCTTTATTGCAGTTTGATTACATTTTCATTAGTTTCCTAATGAATTGTGAAGCAAGCGCAGCTTTCCTAGTCCTAGATTTGGGCTTAGGCTTCATTATTGTTGTTGTTGTTTTTTGGACCTGTACGTTGTGCCTGGGCTGCCTGCGATGCCTGCGATGCCTGTGCTGAGGGGGGAAGCGCTCCGTGGCTAACAGCAACCAAGGCCAGCAGAAGAGCACAGGGCAACTATTGAAAAAATAAGAATAATATTCTTAGTTAACGCCTACTAGGTTAACAATATGAAATTGACTTACGAATAGTTTCATTTTCACGAGTTTGGGTTATTAGAACTTCTTAGGGAACTGATGAAAAATTTTAATTTTTGTCGGGTTTTATAAGATTTTTTCAACGACGTGGCCCAATCTGTATTTGACACGCCAACATTTAATAATTCGTTTTAATTTAGAAATTTCATGGACTCACATTCGTTTCAGATTGCGACACAAAATCTGGTCGGATACAGATTACATAATGATGGAAATCCAATCTAATTTAAAAAATCGCCAATGAAGCATCGAAATGTCGATTCCTCCGTAAATTTATTATTGGAAAAGCTGTTTTTAATTGATTTCCCTTTATAAACACCAAATATTCCAAATTCCGAAAATCCAAATATTTGTGGAAAAAGAATTGAAAAACCGTACTTTATTTTAGTTTTTTTTGTACTTGGTTAAGAAAATCCGGGATTCCGAACTTCTGAGACCGCATTGGATTGGTCTTATTCCGGAATACATATATAAGACTTTAGCTTGCTACCACTATATTTATTTTATATTATCTGTTTAATTATTCTTTTTTTTTGGATTATGTTAGTTTTTTTTGGGACCACCCTCGTGCCTACATATGGTTTACAAGGGGTTTCAAGTTAAGCTGTTGCCCAGTTGCATATGTCTACACATAATTTCAAATAAAATCGACGTATGTTATCAATGGCAGTTAAAATATACTGAATTTTTTAAAAACTTACCTAAAGAAGACTCGTCTAAGATCCAATTAGACGAAGATTGAATCGAACACTTGAATCACCTGCTAATGCAAATGAATACGGGTATGAAAAGTGAGCAATGTACATACAGTATGTGCTTGACTTTCAGTCTTTCAGACTCGTTCCATTGGCGCCTCTGGGCAGGAATTCTAATTTAAATTTTATTATGAAGCCTGCTGCGTCTGTCTTTGATGTGTTTGTAGGCATATCAAATGGGAAACTATCGATAATGATGTTAATGCATTTCACATGAGCAAACAAACGTGAATAGAGTAATGGGTAAGGATACGGGAATGGGGAAGGAGTTTTGGGCATGTCAATGGCAACCACTTTGAGGACGAAGCTCCAGCGCCATGGAACTTAATTAAGGATGCTGAGTTGATGCCTCATATTTGTCAATGGCAACCAAAGGAGCCGCAAGAGGCAAACAATCATGGGTTACCCACAACACACACGCATCAATCGCTTGTCGTCTGCAAGTGTGTGTGTGCGTAGTTGTGTGTGTGTGTGCGTAGTTGTGTGTGTGTGTGTGTGTGTGTGTGTGTGTGTGTGTGTGTGTGTGTGTGTGTGTGTGTGTGTGTGTGGTAGGGGAAGTCAACCCTTTAGCTGCTGCTTGCAGGATTTCATCACTCAGTTCGCTGGTGACGTGCAACTATTTTAATGTGTTGCAATTAAATTAACATAAATTTCAGGACCAGTCAAGGCAGCCCTACAAGTCCTAATCCTTGGGCCGTCTGTTTGATTTTGATGGCACACGTTTTCTGTTGTTTTTGGCCCAAAAACAAGCTGTATATTTATATAGATGAGGGAAGAGGCAGGGGCAGGGGCAGTGGCTGGTCCTTTTTGGCCTCTTTGTTGTGGCACACGCATGCAAATCGCGCCCAAGGCCCAAGTTGATTGACGCCACACGACGCGTTAATAACTTTAGCAACGCCCTCGTCCTGCGGCACAATTTGATGACTACGACGACGACGATGATGATGATAATGATGATAGTTGCCTGATGATGATGATGTTGCACTATCGACAATAACTACAGCCACAACTATAATTATAGAGTACACTGTTTGGCTGTTTTAAATGGCGCTCTCCTCTATTTGTTTCTTATTTAGCGCGAAACCCATTTCTGCTCCTGTCTCTCTGTCTCTGTTTTTGTCCTTGTCGCTTATCCTCGTGTCACGCAACCCAATTATTTTGTACAAACATGTAACTGTTAATTGGCAGCTTGTCTCCTGGGTGCGACACTCCTTACCCAACTCCTACTCCGCCCACCAAAACTTTAGCTAGTTTTGGCCCAAGTCATGTGCTGAGATTGCTTTTGCTGAAGGGATTAATTGAGGGCAGCGTTGAGAACACAGGGACAGGCTTAGAGACTAAACTTAGTTCTTGCTTATGTTATGAATTGAATCTATTGAGAGATGGAAAACAATTATTTATTGTCAGAAAGCAAATTTGTATAAATATTATTATTATTATTCAATTAATTTTTTCCTTTATAATCGAGCGCTTTTCATTATTGACTTCTTTTATTCCCCGACAAATAAAAAGAATTTTTGATGAGAATTAAACCACAGAAAATTTTTTTGACTTTGAATCGACTTCAAAAGTAGACTCCTTTTCCTCATATAATTTTTGCTTAAATTTATTTGTTAAACACTAAATAAAAATAATATTTTTAGAATAACAAATGTGATATGCGTAAAACTTTTCAACAAAACTGTCGTTATTCTCCTTTGATACAGATATGAATAGTACCTTTAATAATATTACAGAATAGATTAATATTAAAATACGCAGAGTTTGCATCTGCAACAAAATATAAATAATTTCCTTAATATTAATGCAACATAAACTTATTGAACAGCTGAAATCACAACTTAGCTGTCATGCCCATTCGAAAAGATACAATATCTGTATCTCTATCTACAGCACTTGCAAAGCGAATAACAATTCTCAAAGTGATTCAAACTGTAATTACGAATTACGATATGATACTTGGTTTTGTTCACTGTTCCCAACGTAATTCGCATGTCAAAGCGTGAAAATAGTGAAATTTTACTATGCGTAAACGTACTTGCAGATACTTGTATCTGTATCTATATGTGTATCTATTTGTGTGCATGTATTTGTGTGTGTAAGCACATACTTGGCTGCATATGATTTATGATGCAGACAGCCGAATGCGACGCACTACGCGCTGTTTGGCCAACAAAGATTTACGACTCCTTCACTAGCAGTACACACACAACACACACACGCACACAAACATACAACACACACATACAGAACGGCATGAGTATGCAAAAAGTACAAGGGGCAAAGTGAAAGCCGTGATAAAGCAGCAAACACTCAGTGCTAAGCTTAGCGTGTCGCACAGACACAAAACCACACACACACACAACACACACACACATATGACATGTGCTTAAAAACTTTGACATGAGTCACGAGCAACTTTAAAGCCAATTACAAGACACATCAGCATGCTCTAATCCTGTGCAATTTTCATGGCGATTTTCCGCACAGTTGAGCGTACGCGATTTACTCCAACGTACTCGTTTAAGGACATCGCCAGTCCTTATGCAAAGTTCTTCCATTCCTCGACATTTCTCCATTTGTGGTGATAACAAAAAAATAAAGCGAAAGATAAACTGTCGTCAATTGTTTGGCCTAATTGCCTGTCCCCTTTCCTCTGTCTCTGCCCATTATCTATTTACTAATGCACTTGCCACATCAAACTTCCCATTTAATTTGCGTCGTTTGGACCATTAAGTTATCGCAAATGAGCAAAGCTCGAAGGTTGTGAATCAACTGAAATAGGTTTTAGCCAGCAGCCAAACTGATGGCCATATCCTGATGGCCAAGACTTTCCCTTTCCTGTTGTCACATGCTATAAAAATCATAAAACTATTCAGTTGAAGTTGACGGAGAAAGGGAAGTGAAAGCGAGGGAAATGCTTCTTTGTCTAGTCTCGCTAATAGAGTTTTCCATCGCCTTGTTGTTGCTGTTTTTGTTGCCAATTTCACTTTTCCGCTGCCAGCGTCGCTTTAAGGAAATCATTTTTATTATATCGAAGCTTTTGTAGTTTCCGTTGGCTTTGTTTAGTTGTTTTTGCTGTTGCTGTTGTTGTCTTGCCAGACATTTTGTCTGGATATCTTGAGTATCCTGATGTATCCTTAAGTGCAGCCTGTCCATTTGTCTCGTTGTCGACTTTTTGCTTGGCCGTAAGCAACGAGTTGTAACGAGTTTTCCTACACAATCCCACTGAATCCGTCGACAGACACTGAAAGATATCCGATATCCGCCATTTGAGGAGATTAGTGTCGAGTGCGCTTTGATAGCTTCATTGTCCTCGTATTGATGCCCATTTAATGATACAAAAAAAAAAACTCTCTCTTCCCTTAAAAATAATAATCAAATAAAATGTAGAGGGGGAGAGCGAAGGAAAAAGACTGTGTTGCCGTGGGCCACAAATTAGCATTCCACCCAAAACATTTTGGCCATTTTTATGCACCACTTGAAAATGTCACAACAAGTAAACAAAAAAGAGACCCCCAACTTATTTTGTAATGAGAGACAGAGCGCGCTAATAACTCAGACCATAATAAATAGGAAAATCAAATGAAAACAAGTGAAAACTTCCGTAGGAACAACAACAACAACAACAGTCGTGTTGCCTGCAACAACAAATTAAAAACTCAAGAGACTCAAGTAACCAGGACAAGGGCAGGCAGAGAGGGGGCTGGAGGTGGAGGGGGCATTCATCAGCACCCCTCGGACAGTGCTCGCATTTTTAAGTAGACGAGTAATTACACGTTTAATTGCAATGGGCCACGGTTCGTCGAGACCCAAAAATATGCTACGAAAAAAAGCAGAAGGCAAAGAATATAGTACAAAAAAGAACTTAGTTGAAATGCAGACATGGAAATTAATGAAAACTGTTGAAGAAATTATGCAAATTTTTCTTGTATTTTTTCGTATTTTTTGCTTAAGTAACGCGGAAAGGGGTCGCGGCAATCCGTCGACGCGTATCCGTATCCGTATCCGGGTCTATTTCCCGTCTTTTGGCCCAGCATCTCATTACGTGTGCTGCCTGTGCAAGTGACCGGCCAAGTAAGGTAAAGAAAAGTAAATGGAAAAGCGAAAAGTGAAAGTTCGATTTGTGCAACAACAAATTCACTTAGCCATGCAGAGTGTCTTTGTCCCCAGCCCCAGCCCCATCCTAATCCTGATTCCCTTTCCCATTCCCCATCTCCATCCATTACCGCCTTGATGTACGCACATTTTTGGTTCCATTTATTAGATTTGTTTCAATTTCCCCTGAAGGAAACTCAATTCAACTAGGGGGTTGCTTCCCTCTCAAATTGTTTTTATTATTTTTTTAGCGCTCATTCGGCTGAATCTGTAATTAGCCCTTGCAGGGGGTTGCCATCAGACTCAAGACTCAAGGATTGAGCACCAGGTTTGTTGTTTTTTCCCTCATTTTCTTTCTTCTTCTTCTTCTCCTGTTGCTTCTGTTTTTGTACAGACTGCATTGTTGGCATTAACTTTGAGTTTGCATTCTCCGCATTTTTAGTTTAAGAAATTAATTAGTATTCTTACTTGTACCCTTTAAATCAAGTTATATCAAGTTAAACTTTGATAAATATGTTTTTTTATGTTTCTTATATTTTATCATATATTTAAATCAAGTTATTTACAAGACTTCTATTGTAAGTTAAACTTTGATAAATATGTTTTTTTTATGTCTCTTATATTTTATAATATATTTTATCAAATTCGAAATACGAAACTATAAAATTACTAAGCTTTGAAATCAATTAAATAAATTGGCAAAAAAGAGCATAGCATACTTTTTGGAGAAGCAAAAAATTAATCCCTTCTTATTTTAGAAGTCATTATGCAGGTTCAATTTATTTTATTTATTTAATTGAGCACACAAATATTATTTGTTTATTTGTCATCAAATCTAATTTATTTATATATTTTAATTATTTCATATATTTTCTCCAATATTATCATATTAATTCGTTCTATTCATATACTTAAAATTTTTTTCGAAAAGTACTCTAGAATTTTAATTGTTATTTTTTCCTTATGAAATTTTTTTTCTCAAGTATTTTACAGCGTATTTCGAGGTCGGAACACTCTCATTTTGAAATACAATTTGTATTGTCTAATTAATAAAATTATTCTTACGCTCACTGCACTTTATTCAACCCCCACCCGAGAATATTTTCTCTCTCCTGTCCGAGTATTGATAAATATTTTAATTATGAATTTGCCACGTTGTAATGACTTTGTATCTTTGACTAAGCCCTGGAGTCATCCTTGACTTGTGAATTGGATTCTTCCCAGCTGCTGATTTCTCACGCATTGTTTTGACTATCAAAAGAAAACTTTAATGGGGGGAAGTTCAACTTATCAATGGCCGCACAGCAGCCACTTCGAGGATTAAATGATTAATAAAAGTTCTAATGGCTGCGATGCGAATTTGTTGCTGCCATTGTTCAGACATTGTGACAATTTTAACAATTGCCGAAAATGCGTACTAAAATATTGAAAAGGTCATAAGTCACGCACCGCCCCCGCGATGTGGCATAAAAATTCAAATTATAACATAAAAATGCAGTTGCCACATGAGTCAGACTCGCTTTTTATGGCACCGGGAGCGCGTGTCCTGGCAGCACATCAAATTGTATAATATTAATTTCTAATTGCATAAATTTGGCACAGCTCGTCTTGTTACGAAGATATCTGTCCTTTTGTCAGCGGCATAAACTGGATATCATAAAAATTAAAGCGCTTCAAGGTGTTTGCCCCCAGCGTGAATTCACCTCACCTTAGACCTTAGTCCTTAGTCTCGGTCTCGTGTCAGCCTTGTTTTTATTTGCCAGTCGCAATGCCACACAAATAAAAACAACCATCAAATGTCGAGTTAAAATGTTTTATTATTTGACTTAATGCTCGATGAGCTTGTCTCAGACTTTTTGCGAGTCAGATCAAGAGACAATTGCCGAATGGTTTATTATATTCTTTGGCTCTCCGTTTAGATATTTGATGTCTTTGCTGTATAAACATTGACTTTGGGCATCCTGCGGGTATCCTTAACGGCGCAATATCTCTAAAAATGTTATTAAAATCGCATCGCATCGCATGCGTGCCGATAAGCGACCTCGTCGGATTTATGCTGCTCTCTTATTTCTCATTTCCCAATTCGCAATTATTTTGATTTGCTGCGGTTCACTGATGACGATCCATTGTATCTGAAATATCTGCAGTACAGTACGTTCAAAAGTGCAGTCTTCAGAAGGAGAATACCATGGGATTGAGTGGGATTCTGTTCTTTGACTAAAAAAAAAATACTTAAATTTGTTTAAAATTACAAACACTATGCTTATATTTATTTACAATCATATAATTCAATTTTACGATTATTCTTTTTATTTCAAAAAAAAAAAAAAAATTCTTATCAGCACAATAATTTTTTGTGTCTCTTTTCTTTTTTTTTCTTTAAAGTTACAAATTTTTATATGTCATTTTAAAGTGATTCACTTTTCAATTTATATTATTATTTTTAAGGTCAACTGAAACCAGTCGTCAAAATAATGACTATAACTTAAAATAAGTTAAATTAACAACTGAAACTTTATTTAAAATAAATTAAATTAAATATAACTTGAACTTTTAACCGATGATTTCCCATTTCCATTTCTTTTTATTAAATTGTCTATAACAAAAGAATGACATGAGTTATTGTTGCTATGCTGATACATATAGTATTCATATTTATTCGCACTTGTTCATGCTCGCGATAAAATTAAATAAGTAGTTCTGTCAGTTGATTTTAATGCACAATTATGTCATACAATATATTGATATTGAGAATGTGTATAAAGTGCCTTTGTTTGATTTACGAGTGTGGTTATTTTAAAACCACCAGAAATGCTTGCAGCTGATACGTGACCATAGAATAACCAGCCGGGCAACTGGAAAGTGACTGAAAGACATTTGCACAGACAACGTCACTCGCAATTGGCCTGATTAATCCACTTCAAACAAACACCGAGTCCATGGCAAGTTCTCAGACCAACAACGACGACGAAGGGAATACAATTTAACCCGCAGCTCGCGAATGTGACAGGTTCGACGTTGGCGGAGGCTTCGATATCGCTACGTGAGCACGGTTTGATTGCATTTACGTGTTGCGTCTGTCCGTCTGTCTGTCCGTCTGTCCAATTCGATACGTTGTTGTGTCGACTGCAGGAGGTGCTTCCAGTTTAGAACCTAGGGATTGAGAAGGTGTCGTTGCTAATCAGCTGCACTTCTAATTATCTAATGTACACGGACCACAACTGGGCGGAGAATCTCTTATTGGCAGTGCACATACTGCAGATTTCAGCATGCCACGCCCACATCTATCCGCCTTCAGCTATCTGTGACGTGCTGCGTGGCATCTATTGGCGTTGCAAATGCACGTCGGGAATTCTCCGTGAATTTGGACGAAAAACTTTAAGTAAATCTGCTTATCTTGTTTCAAAAGTTTTTGCTACGTGCCGCCGCCATGGCGCGGCCTTTGTTGTGGGCCAGTTGCAGAACCCTCCACTCCCAACCCCCCCCCCGCTCCCCCCCTCGGCAGCTGCTCCTACTCTTTGACAATTGAGTTCAATGTACAGCTATCATAACGCTGACAAAGTTTTCGACAGCAACGGCATTAACTTGGCTACTTTGTTTCATATCGCACGGCGCATTTTCAATCAACCTCATGACGGGCAGCTCGGACAGACGGACGGAGGAACGGAGGAATGGATGGACTGACTGTATTGAGTACTGTACTGTTGCCAAGTGTTGCATATTGAATGAAGGCGCCTCAAACCAATCAATTGCAAATCCATGGCTAAAACCACTGCCTATTTCATCGACTGGAAATTAATTGAAATTCTTGCTTCCGGCACTTCAACTTGGTCCGAAAATCGACTGCAAATGCGACGTCATCATGACTCCATCACCATCCCCTGCCACTCCCTTCCCTTGCCCCTTTTTGGCCATACATTTCTGCATTTTGTATCAGCTAATGGGTTGAGTTAATGAAGTATTTGTATTGCATTAATCTATGAGGAATATGGGAAGGAGATGCATGTTTAACACGTTTATAAGTACTTCAAATCGTTTAATTAAACAGAGTGTGTGACCTCTTTGTAGTCTATAATCATGCAAGTACACGTACTTGTATTTAATTTAGAGATGTAAATCAAAACTTACTATGCCATAATTAGTATAAAACAACATTTTAAACTTGATGCGGAGACTTTTCATTATTTTTTAAGAATTCATGGCAAAATTTAAAAAAATTTAGATTTGTATAGTCGCCAAGTCATAAGTCTGACTAACTTCAAACTTTCATAACTTTGTCAAAACTGAACAGATTTTTATTTTGATCATGTTCAGACCTCTAAATTTATTCTTCATTCAAATTTTAGTTCAAATAATTTTTGTAAAACTTTAATTTAATCAACTTCACAAATCATAATTAAGCTTAAATTTAATTTGAAAACGAACTACGATGAGCAAACTCCAGTGAGATTTACAATTTTTATGGCCCAATTTCGGATACGTAATATTTATTCAAAGTTTTTTTTTTATACTCGGATATAAAGTTCACAAAATCAAGTACAAGAGAACTTGATTAGTGATCAACTATACTTATTTGAAGAATTTTTTGTACTCACTATCTTTGTATATAATTGCGTTCATCCTAAGATGAATCAATTTGAATATCAAATGTACCATAATAGGATATAGGCATTTCCGCTTCTGATGTAATAAATAGAAAACGAAAATGTTCCCCACCATTTTTTTGGCAATTTAATATCATTTTGTTAGTTCAATGTTTAGAATGCCCATATACCTACATACTTGGTACTATATGTATTATCCGTGTATTATTATGTATCTTTTTCTTTATTTTTATTTCTACGATAAGCTTTGAAAATCGTCGGTGGCCAAAAGTGGCAACTACGATTAAGACTGCGATTAAAGCTGCTACTGCTTTTGACCAAAGTGCATGCCCCAATTTATGGCCAAATGATAATTTTTTGGCCATGTCATCGCGTGGCGTGTGAATTGCTGTTGCCAAGCGACGGCTGTTGCAATAACTCGTCTCGTTCCGTCTCGTCTCGTCGCGGTGTCTGGTTGCGGGTCGAGTCTGCATCCCCATCTCCATTTGCATCTCCATGTGCATCTACCTCGACCAGATGCTGCGTCCTGGTAACTTTGTGGCGCATGGTAATCGCAATTCTCGCTTGCGTCTCGTTTGCCCTGCTCACAATATTAAAAAAAAACGTGCTATTATCTTTGAAATTGTCTGCCAGGCGGCAAGAAATATGGATTAAAATGTTGCCAGTGTCTGGGGGGGATTGCCACTGGCATTCCGGCCGTACTGCGACTACGTTGGCTTGATTTTTTAAGTGCCTCCGTCGTAGTAGAGCACATTATGAACGTTAAGGCGTTTTTCGCAATGTCCCACGACCAACAGTTTAAATTCTCTATTTTTTTCCACATTGCTCTTTATTCCAGCTCATGCATACAAAATTAGTGCGGTCGGAGGAGGAAGAGGAGGCGGTGGTTGGAGGCATTGCACTTGCAACGTTTATGGCTTACAGCGAGTTAATCGCGCTGTCATTCAGCCACTTTATTGTGCCCGGCCAACTTCCGCCTTCTGCCTGCTGCCAACAATCCTCAGCAGTCCTCAAGCATATTTCTCTTTTTTGGGCAATTGTCGCTGCGAGACTGTAATCCGCTTATTCCACGAAGGAAGCCAGTGAAGCATTCCAGCTCATAGATTTAGCTGAAGTTATGTACAAAACATATATACAAATACATATGTACATCTGTACTAATACTAATGCCACATTGGTTACAGCTTCCGGTCATTTCGAAATTTGCTGTTGATTTTTAATCAACCAACTGCTCGTCACGTTCCCGTATTTGGTAGGTGTGGTTAGATCATAAAAACAGATTTTAATGTTGACCAAAAGTGTGCGGGGAGTGGAGAGGTGAGGTGAGGTGAGGCGAGGTCTTTTCCCTTTGTCTTTTACAACTTGTGGCAGTCGTTAATTTTTATGTTTATAGCACAAATTTTCGCCTTGCTGCACACACGTTGCACGTTCTTCTAGCCTCTCGTTTCTGCTTCCTTCAACTCAACTCAACTAGTTGCCAGCTCGTCAGACTCCTGGCCAATTTGAAACCGCAAAACTGCCATCGAAAATTGTGAGACGTTGACGTTATTGGAGGGTGAAGGGAAGTGAAAGGGGAGTGGGTTTCAGCCTCGTGACGGTCGCTTGTCGGTAGTTAAGACAATAACAATTAGCTGCAAGTCGACAGAGTCATTGGCGACACGCAAAAATTAATTAGCAGCCACCAAAAATTGAGTTTGAGTTTGAATTTGCCGTAAATTGTGGCCGTAAATTGCAGCTCATCATAAAATTGGAAACTGTGGCCACAAATTGAAGCTACATAACAAAATTAAAATTGTGTTTTAGATAGGCGATCCCTTTTATATTTTATTTCTTAATTTTTAGCTTTGTTAACTTTGTTAAAATACTAGCGATTTCGGGCAAAAGATTTATGAATCTATTTGAAAATTTATTTTTATTGTACTTTAATTAAGAAAATATAATTATTTGGACATTTTTTGAATTGTTGCATGCCCTTCAAATTTTGGAATGCTTCGAACTCTCATAAATTTATTACAACTTATCTGATAGTTATGCGAGTCTAAGTATAGTTTTGTAATCATCCTCAAAATGAATTCAGCATTTTAAAATATTTTTCAACAATTTTGTTTCTTTCCATACTTTCTCCTATAAATCTTTATAAAAAAATATAGTCTGGACTTGCATTAAAATTAACATAATTATTCAGCAATTGTGAAAAATTTCTGTACTTTTTTAAAGCTACCTTTTTATTCTTTTTTAGAGTCTCAATAATAAAATGGCCAGGAAAATTGAACGTGATAAACAAGCGGAAAAACTGCATTTTGAAAGTTTTGCTGTTGTAGCCGAAGTTTTTTGGATCCGAAGGACACAGGATGGCGGCAAATTGCAAAAGGATAATTGCAAAACTAAATGCCAAACTTAAACAAAAACGCAGACACTAATGAAATTTCGATCAACTTTTGCAGGCAGCCAAGCGACAAAATGAAAGAGACAGCAGGATAATGAGATAGAGAGAGAGAGACAGGAAGTGAGAGAGTGCAGTTATCAAAAACAAATGATGATTTATTGAATTTTAATTTAGTGCTCCAGCAAATTTGCCATAAATATTTGAGTGCGCCCAGCAAAAGTTACGCTCATTGCAAGTTATGAACGGATATTTTGTGCAAGGAGTGTGAGCTTGAGAGTGTGTGCCATCCCTTAGTCCTTACGCTCTGTCCTCGTCCTCGTGCTCGTCCTCAGCCTTGGCCACATCCTCAGTACAGTTGCCGTTCAGCTTTTTAGCTCGACGCGTGCGTTGCTCACGCATGGCCAGCAGATGATGATGGCAAGTCCTGCTCCTGCTCCTGCTCCGGTTACTCGTCCTGTTGCTGGCGTGGGTCGACCCTATGCAATTTGCCATTGCCATTGCCAATGTGCGTATGCAAATTTTCCAGCACGGCCTGGCCACATGTCATTTTTATTTTAATTTTTTTGACCATTTCCGCATGAAGACTCTAACTCTAAGCAACAGCAACAAAACAATCGCAACCCTAAGCGGAAAGTTTGCACGGGGTTGCTTTAGATACCCCTTAAATATGGGAAGAGGGTATGTTAACTATTGATTTAATTATTTACTTAATATGCTTACACTTTTAATATTTAAATAATTTTATATCTTTTCATCTCAAATTTAAATATTATTTTATTAATTTTACATATTAAGTAACTCAATTTTATTTTGATTTTTAAAATTAATTATGTCATAAAAAATAATTTAAATATATGTATTAATTATTGCATTAGTCCCTAAAATTTAATCACATCTCATTGCTTTAAACTTTACTACAAATATGTTTAATATATTTCTGATTGACGAATCACGCATCCTTCATGTACAGGGTACCCAGTTGCCTGTTAAACTCTACCACACATTATGCTGACTTGTTTTGTTGTTTTCTTTGTTTTTTTTGCAATGGGGTGCGTTTAAATTTCGCAACTTGTTTTACCCACTGACCTTGAAAAGTGGATTTGTTCCAATTCAAATTCAAATTGACTGCCAGCAGCTGTGCCTATTTGGGGTGGATCTGAGCTGAATCTCGCTGCGGATTCAGGTTGCAAAATCCCAACAACCGCTACGAATTCTGGCCAAACATTTCATAAATGCAAAATATAAAAGGCAACAACAACAATATAACAAAAGGCAAAACGCATTTGGGCTCTTATGTCGTCTCTTATCAATGGGCCGCTTATCGCGCGCACTTTGCGAATCCATTAGGCTGTTGTTTTCCATGATTACGCGGAGTACTCGAACTTGATTCGATTGCTCTTCTAATCGCTCAATCCCAGCGGATTGTTGTTCCTCTTTGGCCAAAACTGTTTTGCCAACCGAGTATCAATTTCAAAGCAGATGATTTTGACTATGCAAATCGGTTTAGTGTTGAGATTCGCAATATGGAAATTGTTACGATTCAAAATTGTTTTACTCAGCGCCAATAAGCCGTGTACTTATATGATTACTTAGCTAAATTTGTGTTGTTTTTCATTTGGCAAATTAAATTGTTATTTAAAAAAAACTTCTGTCAGATCTTCAACTAAAAAGCAATGTAGAAATATCATCTTAATCAAAAACATCATTATAAAATTATTTATTATTTTACTCATTACTATATCAGTTATATACGGTAAATTTCATTACATTAAAATTCATCATATTAAAATTCGCATCTCGAAATATCTGTAACAAGATCTAGAAATAGAATAAATAAGACCAAATGTAATTTATGTATTCTCTTTTAACATCCAGTTTCCAGCTGAAAATTTCATAAAATTAATATTATTTCAATAAACTGTTTTCAGATTTACAACTGGAAAGCGATAAAAGAAATCTTTTCCATACATACACCAAACTAGAATTTCCTATTAGTTATGTATACGAAACATTTTCATAACAATCACATTAACTTTCTTAATTAAAATATAAATAAAACATATAAAGTATTTATACTTATTCTGTCTATTTCTTCAGGAAATGTTATGAAAGTTACAAAGACACATCATGCTTTTTCCACAATTAACTCAGGAGACTATTCATTAAAATGTTCATTGGCAAGGCAGAAAGGATTATTTATTGCAGTCTAGAGGCGGGGGAAGCTGAGACGCAGCTGCTTTACAGTGGCTGCAAATGGCATTGCAATAAAACGAAATTAAATTGCTATTTTGCATGTGCCACACACACACATACACACACACACCATAAATTGATATGAGCTCTTTGTCTGCATGCCAAAATAATAATGAAAGAAGCAACAACAAAACCAAAGCCAAAAACCAAAAACAATGGGAGTACACAGAAAAAAAAATCCGGGATATTTAGCCCGGATTCAATCCGAAACGATGTCAAAAGTGGGGTAATCCCGGATTTGCTTAAACCAAGTATGAAATACTTGATTTTTTCAATCCCGAATTCAATCCTAAAATTCTTAAATTCAGGCTAAAAAAAAATAATGTTTTTTGTTACATTTAAATTTTTTTTTAAATTTTTTTTTAAGATTTTTTTTTTTATTTTTTTGCTTTTATTTTTTTGTTTTTTATTTTTTTTTACTTTTTTGTTTTTTAATTTTTTTTTTTACTTTTTTGTTTTTAATTTTTTTTTTATTTTTTTTTTTAATTTTTTTTTTTCAGTTTTTTTTTTAATATTTTTTATTATATTTTTTTTTATTGTTTTTTTTTAACATTTTTTTTTTTTAGTGAAGAAAATGTTTGAATGCAATTGACTGGTGGGAATCGAACCCAGGTCTGTTTCAAACAAGTCGGCGACTCTAACCACTGAGCCACCAGCCCAGTTGAAATGGGAGAGGCTGAGAGAGAATCAAGTAATTTGGGCTTATTTTCCCATTTTAATCCCGATTCAGGCTTGATTGTTCAGCTTAATCCTGGAAACATACTTAAAAAATGCAGGCTTGATTCAAGTATTTTAAACTTGATTTTAGAACGGCATTTTTTTTTCTGTGTAGAGAATCCTTTGACAACAGCTTGCGGCGCTTGAAAATAGAAATAGTTTCGTAGTTGGGCGACCCCGAAAAATGTAGTATTAGTAATTGCTTGGCGCGTTTATTAAAATGCATAAATTAATGGAGAATTTTTTGGGGCAAAAGGCGGCAGACAGCACCTTTATATGGATGTGGATCTGAATGTGGATGTGAACCATGTGCGGCAGTTAAAAAGGGTTTAGGACACGCAATTTGTGTCCTGGCTTATGGCCAAACAATTAGACATAGAACGGAGTATGGAGTATGCAACATGGCTTGTCCCTTATGTGTATCCCTTGAAGGACCCCATTAAAGACAACCAACCCCCTCAACGTCGGACAGGACAATAAATGCACTGGAAATGACCGCAATTATGAACCCCGAGCTTATGTTATTATGACCATACAAAAGTTGTTTCTTTCTTGCCCGCAAATCAGCGCAATTAATATTAAGTGGATTAACATTTAATGACCAGTGCACGCAGCCAGTGACTACTGTACAGACTCCAAGTCCAATCTCAATTCCAAGACTGAAGCTGAATCTGAGTTCGAGTTCGAGTTCCAGTCCCATATGCCATTTCATAATCGCACTCTTAACTGTTATGATGTTATTGCCTTTATGATTACAGCTTCCATATTTGGGTTGGATTTTAGTTGGCTCGTCATATTCTAATTACAGCATAACACGCGCTTATTACCCGGATTTTGATGACCTTTCAACCGGCACAAATAATTTGCTGTGCCAAATTGACGTGAATTTTACGTGCAAGTTGCCCGTATTGCGACTATAATATCCTCATTGAATGGGCGTCACTAATTGATAAATGGATCTGATGCGTGGTTGAATCCAATAAAAAGAGAGAGAGAGAGAGTCGGAGAGAAAGAGAGAAGATGAATCAGTTGTTGTTTGTTGCTATATGACAGGAAAAATATTTACAAAATATATTGCAATTGCATTTGAATTGCAGATAAGGAAACTACGCTATATTGTACTTTACACACATATAAATAACACGTCAGCCCCAGATTCCATTTATATATAATGTGTACATATATATAGAGACAGTTGGAAAAAAAGGCGTGTGCGATAAGACTGCATTATGCGTTTTACAAAATGCTGATTCTCAGTCTCATTCTTACTCTCAGTCTTAGTCTTAGTCAGACGAAAAAATGGCTGTCCCCTAACGGGATCACAAAACATGGAGTCTCCACTTAACCGGAAGTGTCTGGCAACGCCGTGTGCAACTGGCGATAAATCCGCACGTCAAGTGAATGAAGCGTGCTTCAAACTGATGACGTGTTTTCTTTTCTTTTGAATAGTGTGCAGAAAGTTGACTTCTATTATCAGCTCTTTAAATGCTCCCTGATAAGATAAAAGCTTCCTCTAGAACTGAAGATTTGCCTAGATTAACATTAGATCACAATGTTATCAATCAATTCAAACAAGTTGTCTTATCAAAAAAAAATTGCACTTGTATTCTCTTCATCAAAATGGAAAGCCCACAAAGTTGGGTTGTAAATTATGATGATAATATACTTAGTATGAGTACTTATCTAATATACATTTGTCTAGCTTCAATAATGCGAAAAATTTACTTGAAAACAAGTAAAATAAAAATTGTATTAAATACATATTTAAGGTTAATATTTATTATATATATGTACATACTTTATGTAGTATCTAAATTCGCATCAGAAGCCAAAAGATAAATAAGATAGGAGCAAGATATTTTTATGAAAATTTTAAATATTTTTTTGAGCTGTGAAAACACATTAAATTTAATACTAATCTGCGGAATTCACTTTCCTCCATTAGATTAAACTGTGTGTTGATTATTAATTAATCAGTCTTTCTAGCACAAAGTTTATTAGCTTTAACAGCTTTACAAACATAGTGAAATAAGTACGATATAAACTTGCTGATTGTAATGCCTGTTAATTTTATGTAAATAGCTAAAGAATCGAGAACAAAGCGCAAAACACAACAATGTTGGAATCGCACATGTTTCCTTCCTTAATTTATATCAAAATTGAACTTTGTTATTTTCTACTCATATTTCGTTGTATAATTAATACAATGTTTAGCGCTGACCTGCAAAGTGTAATCCGTTTTCTTATCAGCAGAGGAAAATAAACAGAAGACCAAAGTCAGACGCCCCATAGAGTCTGTGACTTTATCTGCATGTTATATATATATAAAAAAGACTGCGTATATTGTTGTATTCATTTATTTAACTCGGTAACATAATTTAAAGATACATTTGTTCAAGTGTGATTTGCAGCTTAAACGTTATCACAAACATGTGTATGCGAATGTGTGTGTGTGTGTCGAGTGTGTGTGTGTGTTTGTATGTGTTTTGTACAAATCAAAGCTAAATAATAAGCGATTGTAAATCAGATGTTTTTTTTTGTTTTTTGCTGCTGCTGCGCTTTGTTTTATTTACTCAAACTCAGATGACAATTCAATTTGATAGAACGCAGCGCGAGGGTTGTTTTAGAAATTTCGGTAATACTCAATAATTACTCGTAATCAGAACACAAAACGAGAAGAAAATTTTGATAGAAGCTATTTTAAGAGTTGTAGTAGAGTGAAAATAAACTATTTATTGCTTCTGCAGATACTCGTCGAACAGATAGACGGAGAGGGATGGCTCCTTCACGCTGACCAGCTTGGAGAGGTCGTTGGCATAGCCAGAGAGTGTGCGCACAGACTGGGCCTGCTTGGCCAAGAAGTTCTCCTGGATGTAGTGGGCCATTTCGGGGTCGTGCTCGCGGTTCTCGGTGGAGCTGTGGGTGGCGCTGGTGTGCACGTGGATGGCTCCGGCGGTCAATTCCTTCTCGACATCGAGAGCACGAGCCAGAGACTCCAGCTCGTTGAGGTGCACCTCTGGGACCTCGGCGGCACCATGGTTATGTGGCTTGCTGAAGTCAACGGCGCCACCGCGACGGGTCACCTGGCGGATGAGGGCGATGGTATCGTCGAAGGCGCGATCGGACAGACCCTGGTAGAGTTTCTGGAATCCGGGGCGGTTCATCTGGTAGGAGTTGAAGTGAGTGGCCAGCAGAAGGTATTCATATGACTTCTTCAGCTGCAGCTGGATGTAATCCTGCATCTTGTGCTCCAAGTGGTTGATGGCGCCATAACGGGCATTACAATTGCTAAGTCCACCTGAGAAAGAGCAACAACAAGCAGGGGTGTGTTAAAGTCAAGACGTGTTATTGACTCGTATAAGGAAGTATATTTTGCTTACTTTCTTCGGAGAAAAAGGCCGTGATAGCTTGTTTATTTTTAAAATATAAATATTCAAAAGTAAGACACAGTTACAGTTACAATAAAACCGGAACGAGTCATACTGCCCTCATGCACACTCAATCTCTTACGCTCATTCACATCCACTCTCTTCCAGTCACACGCTCTTTACATTTTGAATAGAGAGAGTACTCACCGTTAGTGCTGCAAGCAGACTGAACGCCAGCTTGACAAGATTGCTCTTCGGCATGCGCAAGAGCGCAGAGACCAGCAACCAAAGCGAATGCAATGAAATATTTCATTTTGTTGTGTTTACTTCTAGAATTAGAATAAACGGAATTTCACAATTAGACTTCGATTTTCAAAAACTGTCAATCAGCAGCGTGTCAAGAAACTAAAACAAAGGCAATGTTTAAATTCACGGCACACAATGCGCCTTTTGCGTCGCAGAGTTTTCCTGAATATTCTCTTACTCTCGCAACCTCAAACACACCACCACAGGTTGCTTGCGAGATATTTTGAAAAGTCAATTATTCTTTGCCTTTGCACTAGTCCTATTTACAGTTATATTCACAGTAATTATCTGACAATTGAACGGAATCACTTACTTTAAGAATTCCCGAAAAAATTCAATTTTAGCTCTGCTTTTATGTTTCTTATGTGCTGCTTGTTGGAACGCAAATCGTGAACTGCTGTTTATACCGTTGCGTTTGTCTCGTTTCTATGCCGTCGACAATGCCTCGCTCTGTGCGCCAATGTTAGTGAGTGCGCGAGTGTGCGTGCTTGTGTGAGAGTATGGGTATTTTGTTTTGCACTCGCCGCCTCTCTGTTGTGGATTTTGTTGTCAGTCAAACATGGCTCCAGCAATATGGCTGCGCCTCTTGTTGTTGTTGTTGATGCGGCTGTTTTTCTTTATGACTCAGCGACTTCCATTTCATTTTTGCGCTCAGCGCGCTCCCGTAGGGTTACCAGCTTGCTCAAAGTTAACTTACTGTTTTTAAATATTTAACATTACAATTACATCATGCCATTTTAAACTTATATAATTTTTTAAAATACCACCAAACAAACATATTCTATAAGTACACATGAAATGGTCGATATGTTGCATTTCATAAGAATCAGTTATTAAAAGTTCTTAATAGGAATTATATCGTTATCATATAGCAAAGTCATCTAGCATCAAGTGTCCAGTCATAAGCACCTGTCGCTAGTTGCCATGTCTGCACTGATATTCAATCAGTATCTTGATTGATCCCATCATATCTCCTTTTTTATTTTGTTGCGCCGCCGAAGTAAGGTATTAAGCCATCAAAATCAAATTTCAAATCCATGTCAAAAGAAGTACTTGGCAACCCATGACATGTTGCAGCTAACATGAAAACAAGTTATCAATATAATAAAGGGGTCGACCGAGTTATACCCTACAAATATGACTATGCATGTTGCTTATATGAAAACACATAAATTTATTTAAAATTTGCTTAGAAATTTGTTGATTTAGTTGATTCTACTCAAATTACTATTGAAATACTTATAAGCACAGAAGTATCTATTACTATTTCTATTGATCAATCTATTACTCATTAAGCATACCCCTCTTATTGTGTGCATGAGTAACAAAGAACAGCTGACTTGAGAGCGACCACGGCCATTCAGCGGCCATGTTGTGAGTGGCCATTAGTCAATAATAGTCTAATCGAGACAGTTTTGTACTGAGAACGTGTGAAAGTAAGTATTGTAAATTAAGTAAGTCTATCAAATGGCATATTAAATTATCAAATCGACAACAAGCATCACAAAGCAAGCGTTGACGACATATTGAATTGATAAGAGTACACTCACACACATTAACACGACATACACGAACGTATACATGCACATGTTGCGCTCTTTGCGAGCGAGAGCTGCCAGCGACGAAGCGTTTAAAAGTGTTTTACTCGACGGTGGCAACGACAGTTTGCATTCACATAGCGAAGGCGCGTAAAGCAGAAGCATAAAGAAACGTTCAACGTACGTGTAAAGATATAGGAATCAGAATTATAAGGTACCGGAAGAATCGAATCGGGGCATAATTCTAAAGCCCAATTGAAAGAAAGAGCAAGCTCCGCCTTCTATGCCAGTGTGTGTAAAGGCAGCTTTGACAGACCTCAACTGTGCCCAGATAACTGGCTGACTCGAAACTTCTATTTAAAATTGGCTATCTAACCAAAACGGTTCATTTTCATTTGTGCATTTAGGCAAGAAACATAACTAAGCATTGAATTCATTGAATTATTAACTGAAAGTGATAAATTTGTTCTGTGATTTTGTGTAAAGACATCAACAACAACAACCCGAAGAACAAAAATGATGAAATTATCTGCGAGTATTTGTTTGCTGGTCGTTCTGGCTGTGGCCAACCAGGCCCAGGCTGATAGTCTTAAATGTAAGTATATTATGCATGTTACATTCAGCTGTTACAATTTGTTTAAACAATATGAAAATACTTTTAAAAAAACCAATAAATTTCGACGCAATTTACGTCGATTGCGACTGAGTCGAGGAAGGCTAGTGATGTAAATTTTAGTGGAAACATCGATGTCGATGCTCATCGATGTTTTCAAAATTTAACATCGATGTTAGTTGATACATCGGGTCGAAACATCGATGCATCGATGTATTTCTAATGTTTGAGAACCATACCATTTTTAGAAGAAAACTAGAATTTCTTAGATTAATGAAGCTCAATTTCTCTTAAAAACGTATGCTTTCATAGCAGTTTTAAAGTTTTAAACAGTTTTTATCTTAAAAGTATAAACACAAACTACAAGAGGTCTTCTTGATGAAAACTTCGAAAAGACATATGTAAGCCTTCTTGTAGCTATAGTATCTCTGACTAATTTAAATGAATTTACTCACTTAGCCATTGCAAACACTGCCCAAATTACTATAAACTCATTGTCAGAGCGGCGAAAATAACGTGTTGAAAGTGCGCCAGCCGATGTTTTGCAAAACATCGATGCATCGCCATGCAACATCGATAAATCGGCTTCAACAAAAACATCGGAAAACATCGAGAAACATCGCTGAAAAAACATCGATGCTCGATGCATCGATGTTTTTTTACATCACTAAGGAAGGCCAAACAAAGAGAAAGAGTACAAATCAAGTGAGCATGAGCAAGAGCGAAGATAAGAGCGCGCCAGTTCGGCCGTTGGCTGTTCTTTGTGGTAAAGCACTCTCTTAATAGCAGGCTGCGGGAATTTCCAATATTTTCTTTATTATGAACTTGAATGTTGAATGGTTTTTGCAAGTTGCGATTTGTTAGCCACCTTGATTTCATTGTGTAACATATTGAATAATTCGTGCATTTCATTAGATTGATTAATGGGAAGTGAGAGTAACGAAAGCTCAAAACTCTCAGTTTCAAGTCGATGCTTTTGCACACGGCCCGTTATCAATATTCATAGCTTAAGCGTGGTTGTGTCAGTAGTGTGAGCAGGCTGATTAAGTGGACTGAGGGAAAGTGAGAGCATGAATTTTGCACACGGCACGAAATCAAAACAAATGCCGTTTCTATGGCGACACTTGCGCACGTTACCACAAAGAGAACACGGAAAGAGAAAGAGAGAGAGAGAGAGAGAGTGCGTCTGGTGTATGTCTGCACTTTGGCTTTGTTTTTGCTTTGTTCTAGTTGTTCTAGAATCTTGAATTGGCAATGCGATTGCATCGACCAACGGGGCTTATGCAATGCTGTCCTTAACCACCTCTCCCTCCTGTCACGCCTCCTTCCATTCCCACAGCTAGCCAGTCCAGTGTTGTGCAGGAGCTGAAAAAACAGAAGGGCAATGAAATCAAGTCGACGAATCAAATACAAGATTCTACATCTCTCTCCACGTGTATGTGTCGCATATAGAATTCCCCCTTTTCAATTACTTACTCGAGTATACACATGCACTTGTGGTTATCTATAATCGCTGATCTATTGGCTTGCAGGCAGCATCAGGTCGAATGCGGTCTTCAAGGGATGGCCCGACATGAAGCGTCCCTGCATCGAGGCCATGCGCAAGCAGATTCAGAAGGAGATCCTCGCCTCAACCCAGTATCTGGCCATGGCTGCACATTTCGCCACCGACACCGTGAATCGTCCCGGATTCACCGAGCACTTCATCAAGGCCGCCAAGGAGGAGCGTGAGCATGGTTCCAAGCTGGTCGAGTACCTGTCCATGCGTGGTCAGTTGACCGACACCGTGAACAACCTGATCTCTGTGCCGGTTAGTATACACTTAAACTAATCAGATCCATTTCAATATTTAAGTAATCTATTGCAATCTTAACAGACTGTTGAGGTGCACAAATGGACTGGTCTGTCTGCTCTGGAGGCTGCCTTCAAGCTGGAAACCGAGGTGACCAACTCCATCCGCGCCCTGATCAAGACCTGCGAGGGCACCGCCAAGAACGGCGATGACAACGATTACCATCTGGTCGACTATCTGACTGGCGTCTATCTGGAGGAGCAGTTGACTGGTCAACGCGAGTTGGCCGGACAGATCACCACGCTGGAGAAGATGATGTCCTCGCACGGCGAACTGGGCGAATTCCTGTTCGACAAGAACATGTAAAGCGTCACGCCCACGGGAATCCCCAACTCATTCTCTAGCAAACTATTCATAGTTTTAACTGTGCTCTTCGAAAACTATTATTTAAAATTTACTGTTATCAGCCGCAGAGAAGAAAACAACAACAACAACAATAACAACATAAACAATACAGCACAGAAACAAAACTCAAGCATATGCATCAAGTATTTTGTTATTTAAACATTTTGCCAAATTTAGTCCATAATTAAATCATACTAAAAATTTAGAAATTCTTTCTTTATTTGTGTTTTCAAACATTGGCCAATAAATATTTTCGTTTCTGTTTGGATTCAATTTCATTCCAATGCACAGTTAAATCAACGAGTTTCTTTCTTATCAAGCCACTTTTGATGGGTCTTAACTTGGCCAGAAGACCAGACAGCGGCAAATGTTTATCATTTCTGTGTGTGTAAATGACAGACTAAGTTGTGATTTATTTACAGTATGTTATAATTATTTCGTTATCGCTTCAAATACACAATCAAGCGCAAGTTCATGCTAAAAGTCAGCCGTGATTTTCTGTAGTTATCAAGGCGAGAATTCATCTGAAATTATATAAAACACTTAAATACATTTAGACATACACACAAGTACAATACATATATTTTTCTGTCAATTAGCAAATAAAGTTATTAAATATGGTTAAATAAACGATATGAACAAATGATTAAAATATATAATTTCATCTAAAAATATTTTTAAAATCTATAAATAAATACACAATGGACATTGGATTTTCAGGCCAATCAAGTAAGTATTATAGAGGGCTCAAAATTATAGGATAGTGGCTCTTGATTAAAAAAAAAAAACAAAAGATTTAATTTAATAATTTTATTTTTATTTGGAAAGGTCGTTTAAATTCTGTTTGAATGATGCAAAAATTTCCCTCACCCATTAGGTACCCATTTAAATATTCGAATTTTGTAAACGTATACTTTTACAACTTTTTTCCTTGATTTTTTCCAAAACAATTTTTTGATGCAAAAAAAATCTGGAAACAGTTCTAAAAATCATAAAAACTACTAGCAAAAATATTTTTTTTTTTGCAGTCACTCTTTGAATTGTTTAAAATTATTAAAAAAAATATTTTGTTTTTTTTTTAATCAAGAGCCACATGTTGATAAGGTGACTTTTTTCGCTGGCTATAGTTGATCTTCTTGGAAATTCCGATCAAAATATAAAAACTCTAACAAAATATTAATGGATTTGCTAATGATCGGTCGCTGCTTCGATTTGGGTATCTTATGGTCACGTATTTGTTACAAATGCGATGTAGGCCTAATCTTGGAAATCACATTGTCTATTCCTTTTGATAAGCGTCCCTTTGGCTTTATTGACCCTTTCAAGTAAAAGGAGCTTTGGGCTAATCTGATTTGTGAAATACAAAAAGCAAACCACCGAATGTGTGAGGGGGAGGGGGTTGAGGACATGGCCATGGACATGGACAAGGACATAAAGAATAATTCATAAGTCACTTGTAAAAATGCCCCCGGGGCAACCCACTCCAAACCCTTCTTCGCCAGAGAGAGGCTAATGTGGATTCTTCACCCCTTTCGATGTCGATGTCGTTGTCGTTGTCGATTGATTGACAGGACATGGCATGCATTGAATTATGATAAATTGTGGCAACTGTCAAATGGCCGTGATGATGTTTCTTATTTGTGTTTTGGCCTTAGTCTCTCTCTTTACTTCCGTTCCGTTCCGACCAAGAGATTGGACGTGCAGGCGAGCGTGACCAATGGATGAGCACGTCAATGGGTTGTCAATGCTCGATGCGCATTTTAAACAATTTCATAAGCTAATATTTGAACAGATGTACCGTCAGATGGGCCAACCGATGGCCAACCAGGCCATCATGTTAATAGTCGTGCTCGGTTTTAAAATTGCATCAATTTTGACGTTGCCCACACACAATAGACCGCAAATTTTTGGCAAGCCGTTCAAATATTTAAGCGCCATTTGGGGCTGGAAAATGATTGACCTGGAGTAGAGTAAGGGGTGGAGAAAAGGGCAGGGGGAGTAGTTGTGCTCCTAGTCTGGTGCGGCATACAAATTGTCCATTTGGTGCACTTTGCTGGCCAACTATTAATCTTGCACGACCACGACAAATTTCCATGATATCAAGTTCTGGAATTGGACACGCTTTGTTTTTCTCATCATTTTTATTGCAATTTTTTGATGTCGAAATGTTGTAACTACGTATACCCTGTACTCATAGTGGGGTATATTATAGTGTGTAAAGGTCGGAGAAAAATATCTCTGACTGTAAACAAAGAAAAAATATTTATTTATTTATCTAATTAATGTTAAGTAAGAGCAGTAAATAAAGTTAATATGTTATAAGTTCAGAAAAAAAACTAAGTCGAATATCTTCATAACTCGAACCGTTTCTTTGGATAATGGTGACTCGAGTCAGGGAATTTCGAATGTAGTTGTATATACACAAGTAGATGCAGGGAAGCTTCAATTCAATCACTTTCGATACGAATATTTCTTTTTATTTTTCTGTATTTTTTTGTAATTTTTTTTGTCAGAATCTTCGCTTTTGTCCGACGTGCAAGTGATTTATTCAGTGAATGGGCCGCTGATAAAAACTTAGCCCGCTTATCACAGTGACATTTGTTGTGCCTGTTGACAAATTTGCAACGGCCGACGCGTCTATCTGTCTATCTGTCTGTCTGTCTCTCAGTCGCCGTCTCGCCCCTTCCCCTCAATTTGGCACTCGAGCACTCAATGGGCATGAAATGGAAATGTAGGATGGAAAAATATCTAGATATATGGGGGGAACTGTGAAAATGCATTGTGAGAAGACACTGTCGAAATCCTTTTTATTGCGCCCCTAACGTTGACTGACGATGTCTGCCCATTTGATTTAGGGTCGACCCTCAACCGGTTCCCATTTGGACGCGGATTCGGATGCGGATACGGATTCGGATTCAAGTGGCAGCCGCGTGCACCGCAGGACATCGTGCCACACACACACACACTACTACACACACACACACACGCACACACTCGTAATTCATAACCGTGCACTTCCTTTGTCTTGGACACTTTTCTCTCTGGTGAAAGCCGCGCACTTTCTCCCGCTCGCTGTTTGTCTTTCACACTATAAATCTCTTCCAGTTTCCACAATTGTGTGGCATGACAAGCGTGCTGCCTGTCGGGTTAAATGTGTTGCTGCAAACCGGTTTGCTAAGCCCCCGACAAAGGTAATTCAATGACCAAGAGAGCTGCTCACCATCAAAGAGATCCTTATGGTTCCATTCCAAAGGGATAACCGTTTTTCAAATCAATTGTTTTATGTAGAATGCTTGATGAAGAAAACTGAATGTAACCGCATCTCCTTTATAACTAACAAAATATATAATTTTCGGGTTAATGATACAGAAAAATTCGATACGTTCTGGCTTAAAATTGTCGGATAAAGTATTTTGACAAAACTTAATTTAAATCTACTCGTAATTTAAACGTTCTTTATGTTAAGTGGAAAAAATTCATAAAAAATACTAGCGGAGATTTTTGAAAATTTCTTTTTACAGTCACTATTAAAATTGTTTAGAAAAACTTTTTGAATTCAAAATTCAATTGGTACTTAATGGGCTAAGGAAAGTTTCATATCATTCAAACGGAATTTAAATTATTATTCCATTGATGCCAAACTTAAAATTAAGTAAGTTCAAATTACGAGAAGATTAAACTTTAGTTTTGTCAAAATACTTTATCTGACGGCTGTATAACTATTGTGCGAAAAATTTAAATTTATATCTTGTGTACTTTTTACGTGAGGATCAAAACAATTTTTGTCTTTTCTCAATTGCTTCCCGAATCTTTTCGAGAAAAAAAAGTTTTTAATTAAGAAAATATAAAATAAAACAATTTGTAATCAGATAAGTGCAGTCCAAATAAAGAAAACCCAAAGATAAAATGGTGTTGCTTTATAGTTGTGGTGTTAAAATACATTTTAACGCAATGCATTTTATTAAAATGCGGATTGAATTAAGATTCCGAGTCATGATCAAAATGACATTCCGCTTAAAAATCTGTACAGTTTTGCCAAAGTTATGGAAAGTTTGAAGTTGGTCTATTAAATTTACAAGTCCAAAATTGAGTAAAGCCCGGTTCATCATTTTTATTTATGCATGAACTATATTTCCAAGTCTTAACGGCATTTACTTAAGTAGTTAACACACACTTCTCCGATGAAACAATGTCGTCAAGTTTTCTGATTAAAATTCTGCAGTCATGCCCAAGGAATCCCCTGCTCCATCCTCCATCCTCCATCCTCCAACTCCCATCCAACCATTAATATGTGTGTGTCCACATTGTTGCTTTGGCATTCGGAATGCCAAAGCGTTATTGAAATGTCTCAGCAGCTGTCCAAACAACCAAGCCCAAGAGCCCAACGAGGGGAATCCCCCTGCCCGAATGTAAACCATGCAGCTTCTTAGGATTGTAGTGGAGGGGGGTGGAGTGGAGTCGAGTCGTCTGTGTGCTGATTTAGCATATTGACTGCTTGCCGCCTGCAAGGAGCAACTTATACAAGATTTATGCGTCCGCCGTCCGCGGGGCGACAGCACAGATAAAAAGGATTCGTGGCGACCCTCGCCAGGACCAAGACCAGCACCATGACCATGTGAGTGCGAATGCAATAAATTTGATTTGCATATTAGCACACCAGCAGCGAATGAGATTGGAGGTGGATGGATGCATGGATGGGACGGGGGTCAGTTGAGGGAATTGAAAGGGCTTCAGGCTGCTGCTTGGGAGCCATTAGGTAAAGGATTTCAGGCACGAAATCTTGCTTAAATTGGAAATAAATCATTAAAAATATGTGTGTGCTCCCATTCCAAAACCTTTGTCCAGTTGGCCACTTGCCACAGGGGTATTGCAACAATTTTAGGCATTTTATGGCAATGGGGTAAGTTGAAAGGAAATCTTGGTCATCTTGTAATTCCCTTTGATTTATAAAGATAACGACACATTGTCGTGTTTAATTTGCAGCTTCTTTCACTCTCACTTCTCCCCACTCCTCCCACTTCCACCACTTCTCGATAATCTGCATAAATCTTGGCTACAAGTTTTGTGTTGTGGTCAGAACGACAGAATGACAAACAACAACCACAATTATGACTTATGTTGCCGTATCTACAGCTCCAGGCACAAAGTTTTCTAATTATGCATGCTCAGACTTATTACTGGAGACGAGTATTCATACTTACTATAAACTTACTTTTGAATTTAAGGGGAATCCCCCTGCGTTGCCTTGACAGTTTTTAACTGACCATTTTCATTGGCACAAGGCGAAAGTTTTTGGCATTTTTGAGATAAACTCCAACCACTTGAATGTGTGTGTGTGTTGTGTTTATGGGTCTCGTCTTAGTTCAATGGCCAACAAATACGAGCCAAGGGGATTTCCCCAGAGAGTGATTCTCAGCTGAACTCGGGGAACTTTAAACCGAGCCAATAGCAGTTCAAAGGCCATTCAAATAAATGCCCAGAGATGCCAAAGACAAATCCAGAGTGCATTAAAACAAGAAACCGAAACACAAACTGCAGCGTCAGCTGAAAGTCGGATTTCAAATAGATTTTCCAAAAGGCAATGATGGAATGCGGGGATTGTGGGATTGTTGGAATGACGGCATGATTGCTTGTCGCGTAGTTATGCGGCAGACGAGCAGACGAGCAGACATCATGGCTTGCTTTTGATTTAAGCGCATTGTTTGCGCTAAATATTTGCGATGCTGGCCACGCAGACAATTGCAGACACGCCACGTACCACGTACCACGCAGCCTTGCCACAGCTGCAGTCAACAGCCAACAGGCAACGGCTTCCACTTCCACTTCCTCTTTCTCCTCCTGCCCCTGCCTCTGATCCTGAGGCATGCTGTAGCAGTTTTTGGTGCGTCTTGTTTGATTTCCGCTACTTGACTGGGACTGTGTATACACAACCTTTTCTCGTCCCACTCGTCCTGACACTAAACAGCTTAAGCTTCACACGCAGACACATCCACAGACACATCCACTTCCACATCCACTTCCACATCCATTTCCACATACATTTCCACAACCTCTTTCATGTCCATGTCTGCAACTAAGTGCGCTGAGCTCCAGCTGCCACTTCTGGGAGTCAGAGTCGCAGTCGAAATTGAAGCTGAATACAAAGTGCATTAGTTGCAATTGAATTTGTACATTGTAGTACCAAAGCCAAGCCACTTTATGGCCATAATTAATTAGTTGGCCACAACGCACACAGGTGCAGCGACTAATTGGCCAAGCTTACAAATTGAATGCCCTGACGAGTGTCCGTCCGAAACTAGCTGCCACTTTGGGTTATCGGCTCAAATAGTCAGTCAATTGGGCTCGACTTATCGGCCATCAAAGCCAAGGGTATTCGCAAAATGCGCAGCAGGGCAACCCTAAATCAAGTACAACCCCCTTTGGCAACCCTTTTCCCTTTAAATAGAAACAACTTGAATTTGTTTTAGTTTTTATTTTTATTTTCTTTGATGATTACAAACGACAATGGTCGCACTTTATTGAAAGAATTTTCTCATTTCGTATTTTTTTTTTGTTATTTTTTTGTTTTGTTTTGTTTTTAAGTCTGCCGTTTTACAAATGTTTCCATAATTTATTGCAATACTTTGTTATTGCCTTATATAAAATATATATTTATATATATATATAATTAGAAGTGTTAATCGTTTTATCATATAATATATAGTAAATGTTATGTTTTCTTTTGTATAATATTATTATTATTAATAAAGACAAATACGCATATTATAAATATATATAATTAATTATATATATCAAGTGCTAAATGGGGTTACAATATGTAGTGTATGTATATACCATTTAATTTTTTTTTGTTTATTTTTTGTTTTAAAGACATAAATAATTAAGTTGTTTCGCCAATAAAATGTTTTAAGTGTTTGTGTAATTTGTGTTTGTGATTTTTTAAATTTCTTTTTGTTTTTTTGTTTTTTTTTTTTTTTTGTAAATAGTTTTGTGTAAGCATAGAAAGAGTTTTGCAAAATTATTGTTTCTCATTTATTATAAATTTGGTTAGTTATTTAATGCTGTTAAATTTGTATCAAAAGCCGTTTACTTTTTATTTTTTGATTAGCTTATAGATTAGATTTTAGTTTTATTTTTGCTTTCTTTGCTGCGTCTACAATTTATGGTTAAGCTAAGTATATTTTGATGGTTTTTATTGTTGTTCTTCTTGTTGGATAAACAATTTTGAATTTTTTGACTAAGCTGCGTTAAAATATTGTATTCTTGAGCTGGAAATGAAATATTGAATATACAAACTTTGATTTTAACATTAAAGCAAGATAATTTATGAATTTTGATCTGGGTTTAGTTTTTGTTAGTTCTATTGGGGCCTTTGTCTTTCTTTAATTGCTTTCTTCTGCCTTTGCATTCAATTCTCGATTCTCATTTCCGTTTCATTTTCTTTTTTGTTTTTTATTTAAAAAATCTTTTCACAATAAAAACAATTTGTACTTTCGAAAAGGGGGAGGGGCGTATTTATTTTATATTATTTTTATGTTTGTTCGTTTGCCTTTTGTTGCTTATTCGCTTAGCCTTCATCGGTGTTATCTTTATTATGTTTGATTTCGCTAGGGTTTCTTTTAGTTTAGTTTATTTGTATTATTTTCATTTGTTTTGTTTTCTTTTGTTTTGTTTTGTTACATTTGTGTAGGATGCAGGAGTGCTGAGGTTCATGTTTTTTGTATCTTTGAATGTTTTTTACTTTGTAATTTCTCGCCTTCATTTTGTTATAATTTTTTATTCGTTTTCGTTTCATTCTTCGCATTTTGTAAAATATTCGTTTGTATATTTGCTTTAGTTTTAACAAGGAAATCAAACAGATACAATAGATATTTGTTTTTTTTTGTGTTGGTATTTTGTTTTGAACACAAAACCAAATGGAGAGCTGCAGTAACGGAACAAGGATCGCAGGACTCAATTGTTATCCGATTCATTATCCTTTTCGCTTGATCTTGCCCCGTTTTGTTGCACATTTGTCTATTTTAGTTTTACTTATTTTTGGTTTTACAATAACTTTTATGCTTATATTTTTTTTTTTACTTTTTATTTAATTTTTTGTTTTTGTTTTTTTTTGTGTTTTTTTGTTCAGGTCCAAAATCAAATTTGACTAATTCAAGGAATTAAAGTTTCATTGCATCTAAATAAGGTAAAGTGTACTTTTGTTTAAATATTATCATAATTATATGATTTGCATAAATTTTCATTTTCAATAATAGAAACGAAACAAGAAACTTAAACAAAATTCCACTATGGCGTTTCTACTGCTTCTTCTTCTTCTTCTTCGTCTTTCTCCGCATTCCCTTTATCAACATATTCGCAACTCCACCGAAGTGAGAAAGAGACAGAAGGAGAGAGCGAGAGAGAGAGAAAGAGAGAAATGTAAACTAAACTAAACTAAACTTAAAACTGGCACATTACGCCCCGAATGCGACAAGGATTTCCGAGCGAAACGGAAACGCAGAACACGCCCATACCTGAGCAGCAGAAATTCTTCTATGTGAGTAGACGCGTCTACGCCGTCGCGTTGAAAATCCTTGCGCCGTACTCTCAGCGGACCGTAGACTTGGGTGGGCTTTACAGAATTGGATCAATTGGGCCATCAAGCTACAAATCCTCTTTAATAGGAGTGTATCTGTGTGAGAGTGTGTGTGTGTGTGTATGTTACTAAAGTGTGAGTGAGTGTATGTGTGTGTGAGTGTGTGTGTGTGTATTTATAACGAAACATACTACAAAGTTCAATAATGATGACTTTCAAATAGATTATATATAAGTAATACAATGAAAACTTCATATACAATATATGCCATATATAATAGATATTCCATATTCCATATAATGCGTAATAATGCAATAATAAGTACTTAATAGCCATATTATTTTTACTTTTTTTTTAGAGATAAACCATCCTAAATACTCGTATATCTGCTGAGTGACTTGACTGAATTGAGATCGAGATAGTTAGGAGCTCTTTCGGTGTTCATATTCGATATTCGATATTCGGGCAGCTACTGCTAAAATTTCACTACAATAATTGTTGAGTTGAGTTTCGAGTTGAATTTTCTTCAGTTATTTGTGGCAGCTATGATTTTGGCAGCATTACATGAGTATATTTATAAGAATTATTGGATGATGTAGTACTAATTATTATATTTGTTTACTCGTACTTAGTTAGAAAACGTTAAAACCCCTTTTAGTTTGGTTTGCATGCATCAAATTGTATGTATTTTAAATTTATATATTGTTTAATAAATGGCTCTTGAATTTTACTATTAAAAATTTCCATAAATTGAATTCAAGTATTCTTTGTTTTTCTTAGTACATTTGATATTTTTCATCTCTTTTGTTTTTCTTTTTTTTTAACATTTATATGTATATTTTGTAAGAATTAAACTAGAAAAATTCTAATTTGAGGTATGTATTCCATTAATTTGTAATTGTGTGTGTAAGTTTTGCATATTATATTTATATAATTAATAGATTGTTATTACAATTACGATTACGATTTCTTTCACCCAATTCGAGTGTCCTAGAAGCGTGCTTAGTCTAGACTCTAGAGCTTACTACTAATTCATTAGAGAAATAGATTTATATGATTTTTTTATTTTTTTTTTTTTTTATTCTAATATAGAATCGAAGCGATAATTATGTTGACACAGAAAGCTTAAGATGATGGAATTGTTGTTGTTATATGTACTTATATTATTTTTAAGCAGCCACAAAATTATTTGACAAAATTTTGAATTGCTCTGTGAGCAAATTTATAAGGTTCCTTTTGGGTGTGTGTAAAATTTGTCACAGTTATGAGTTGTAATGATGTTTAATGCAATGATTGATTGTATTTATTTGCCAATGATGCAGACTCAAGATGTTCAAAACTCTGAACAGCTAAACCTAATTTAAGCTTAATCAAAATTATTCAAAATAGACATCGAATTTTATACAAATATATATTTGCCAATTTACCAATTAGTTTTTGGGCGTGCCCCTTGAGAAGGTTCACTCATAATACCACATATCATTTCTCATGCTCACAGTTCGAATCCGAAATTTTTAGAAAAATATTCCACAATACATATAGTATAGTATACATAAGTTTAAATTTTTGTTTCCAACTTAAAAGCTAAGCCAATTCTCACAGTTATGAGTATGAGTTAAAGTTGCCAATGCTTTGCGCTTTTCACAAATTCTCAATTAATTTTCTCAAAATTTCGTTTCAGTTTCATTAAATTTTCGTTCGCCTTTACCAATTAAATATCACATATCGGGGAGCTCTTTTAAAGGAAAAAATAGTTATTTCTTAAATAAGAAAATGCAAATCAAATTATGTTCATGACAAATGATCGTATTTTCTTACATGCATCATTTAATTTTTTTTTTTTTATTTTTAAATATATTTTTGTTCTTTTTGGAATGTTTACTTATCTGTAATGCGTATGAAATATTTTTGTGGCTGTCTTTAAAATAATTAAAAACTATTCAAATAGCTTATGTTCTGATCATGAGAGTGCAGTGTGTCTAATGAATATGAGTATTTCAATTCAATGTTTGGTGTTGTTTTCTTACATATCATATTTATCATATGTTTTTCAACGATTTAAATAGAAAAAAAAACTAAATATATATTTAAGTGTTAAGACTGTGGCAGTGTGAGTGTATGTCGTGTGTATGTGAAAGGAGTGTATGTACTTGTATGACAATGACTGATGATGACTGATTGACCTATGACTGATGACTGATGACATGAAGTGATGTTTAAGTATGTCAGTTGGTTATTATATAAATACATTTATCGGTGGATAAATGTAACACAATTTCATTTTATTACATTTCACATTTTACACAATTATTTTAATTCATTTTTGCATTTGAGGTATTTGGGCGCTGCAACACATTTGTTTTTTTTTTTTTTTTTGTTTTTTTCTTTTTTTTTCATAGTTGTCAACAATGAGGTAGAAATTTTTATTTTGCAGTACGTTATTCGACTTGGTGTCTTATTAGTCTTTATTTTTCTTTTGCTTTCGTTTCTGTTTATGTTTGTTTTGCTTAAATACTTGGAAGTCCATTGAATTAATCGTTTTGCTTTTATAGTTCAAATACCTGAATTGCTTGGATGTTTATCATTTTAAGTCGATTGTATAGATACATATACACTTACTCCTTTTATGATATAAGAGTATGTCCTATAAATCAATCATCACGTTGGCTGCTTGTCTTTACGTTATTCGAGAGATTATACTTTTCAGTCATTCAGTCTTTTTAGCATACACTGTTTACCGTTATCTAGTTAGCCACGTTATCTAGTTGTAGCTCTCCTATAGTAACTAACTCCTAGTCTGTTACTCTTACTGCCATTAAATGTTGCATACTTTTCGGCGCACATCACAAATCCGTTTCACACAGACACATACACAGACAAATTATTCATTATTGGCCATCAGTCCTATACGTTAAGCTTATTCTTATGCTGATTGCAACTTAACACTAGCTGGATTTATTAAATGCTGACTTAAATAACTAACGAGTAATGTCATGTAAATATACTATATAATTAGTTTGTAGAACAAAAACACAACATCGAGGGAGGGTGGATTGAAAAATCGTTGACTTCAACACTTCATAGTAAGCATTGTAGAGAGTACTGTAAAGCGTAAAGCATAGTAAACATAGGGCATCGCTAAAACCTAAGTACAACACATAGACACAGTTGACATCTAAGACTTATCGAGAGAAATAAATGGCAACGATTGTTCGACAATTCATATTCAGATTCATACGCAGCACGAAGGCGCCTTTAAATAATAATTACGAGTACACATACATATACTTATGTATATTCAAGTAAGTATGTGTGAGTAAGTATACGATTAGTAAGTATCTTATGCGTTATGGGCTAGGCTAAATCAAGGGGGGTTTGTTTGTTTGTTTTTCTTTTGCGAGACCAGGCCACGACTCTGGGGCCTTTGGGCCCTCGCTCGTATTGCTTGCTCAACACTTTTAATTCGTTTGCTTTTTACTGGCTATTTGCAGCTGTATTAAGCTTATGCTAATGTTTAATCTATGTATTATGTGTTATTATTTTTTTTGTTTTGTGGTTTATGATTTTTAATGCATGTTTAACCGATTGTTGGTCCACTTTACCAGCGGTTCTTCCACCCATGTTGACCATCTATCGGTTTTAGTTGTAGTGCTTAAAGTTAGCCGATGTGTGTTTGAGTTCCTAATATAATTAAATATAAATACACAGTATGCTAAATACAAATACCAATAATACATATAGAGTGTGTATTACAATACGATAATAATAAAAAAATAATTCGTTTCTAGCAAAACCTTTGCGCCACATTTTGGACGCCTACGTGAATATGGCAACACAAATGGGTCAAAATATTATATCATATGCTTCTTCTTGTCTTTTGATCATCTAAAATTTACACACAATTCTTTCCTAAATGCTAACAAACAAGTGCAGCCCATTTAAAGTACACATAACTAATTACGATTAGAAATATTTATAAGTACATATCGCTAACTTTGTGTACTTAAAGATTCAAATCAATATCTTCAACTGAAACTAAAATAATATGAACTCGCTTTGATCGAGGGCAAACTTTACCATCAATGCTTAGGTAAATCAAAGGGTACACATCTTCAATTAGGAATTACAAGGAATTGATTTAGTTGTTAATTGTTTTTTTTTTTGTACTTTGGCAAGAAATTTTCAACATAACGAGAACAAACGTGAACAAAAATTCGACTACAACATTGACAAAGACAAAGATGAAGCTCGGCGAGTTCTAACGACGAGCTCAACTCAACTTAAAATTCAACTAAGAAATTGATTTAGTGCATGGGGCAAGGAGGTAGGATACTAGGCAGGGTGTACAGGTAACTCAGTAAGCAAGTTTGCTAAAAACCAAACGATAAGTTCATCAAGTACTACACGTACTCGTATCTTGTATCTGCGAAGCGTGTTGAAAATAATGTGTTGCATACGCCTGGGCGCGAGTGCAATTACTAAGCTATTTTATGTATTTATGCGGCGATTAACATGTTCCTACGTTGTACAAATTACTATGTATGTATGTTTGTATCTAAAGATGCAACTAACTGAGATATAAGGACGCTGCTTCAGCCGAGGACAGAGTGGCAGGGCTTTCTTCTAAATGCTAAGCAATACATTTCGGTAAAGATTTCTGCTGACTGCTGCAGGTAAATAGTGCGAGCATGTTAAACTCGGCAGTGTATCGTCCAACATATGTCTATTTTGTGTATGTGAAGCAGTTTCCAAATTAATAATAATAATCGATTGCATACAAACCAAAGAAAAATAAACGTGGCAACTCAAAGAACCAATCAGTTTGAAATAATACAAATATATCATTTTTAATCATTTGAAAAATCAACAAAAATTGTATATTTATTAATTGTAATAATAATAGCAAAATGTTATGTAGTATAATTGTTTTTGTGATTTTGTTGTTGTTTGTTGTATTTGTTTTTATGTATATTTATTATTGAAGTATATTTAAATTTATTTAATTTTCAATTATGTATAGTAATAATAATAATAATAAAAAATCAACTAAAATATTCAACTAAATTACATTAAAAAGTAGACAAGATGGGAGTTTGTGGACGTGGGATGAAGAAACACAAATAAAAAGGGGGCGTCGTGTGTGAATATTATAACACTGGGCATAATATAATTTATAGAAAAATAAAAGGTACAAAGTATTATATTACACAATAAACAAATAAGGCTTAAACCAAAAAAGTGTGCTAAATTTTGTATTTTAAAAATTACATTTGAGTGTGTGTGTTTTGAAGGAAATCATACTAAAGATTGATGGATAGAAATGTTGTATATAATGAAGTGTATTTAGGTAAGTGTGAAAACAATCATTTGCTGCGCTTTAATATTTGATGTTTTGAGTTTTTTTTTTATTTAAGTATTTCTCCACAGCTCAAACTGTTTAAACTTTACCAATTTGTACATTTCGTCATCAGATGATCTGAGAGAGCTCGTGGATGCTACGTGAAAGTCCTCAAAAATGTTTGAAACTTGTTCTTGTGCAAGCGTTGGGAGCTTTCAAAAATTGTTTTTAAAGAATTTTGGTGTAAGTTTAAACATTTTGCTGTTGGGAGATATACACATAATTTTTATTTTTGCATTTCGAATTTGAATTATTGAAAATGTGATGAGATTTGACTTTGAATCGCGTGCAAATATATTGTTATACATTTAAGAAAATAATTAAGAATAAAGAAATAATACAAAAATTGTCTGCTTTCATTTTTGTTGTGATAGGTTTTTGTGTGTGTTTAATGTTTAATATTTTGTTTAATATTTTTTAAATAAGACTAAACAGAAACTGTCTTCATTTGTTGTTTGTTTTACGTTTTAAGTATTCGTGTGTTTTTTTGTTATTATCAAAATATTTATATATATTATTTTTATTTATAAAAAATATGTTATTGATTTTTGCTAAGGAGGTAATATAAATTACATTTAAATGTTTTTATTTAGTTATTTTAATTGTTTATGTATTGCTATTTTGCTTTAGGTAGAACTGAAAGTCTGACTATTATTTAGTTTAGTTAGAATTATGTTTTAGTTAGGGTATTATTTAATATATCTTTCATTTTATATTACTTTTCTTTGTGGCTGAGGTGGGCATTAGTTTGCTGTAATTGAATCATAATTGTTCAACTGTTCAACTGTCTAACTGTCCAATTGTTTCCAGTTTTGCACTCAATGCATACGTTTAACAAGTTGTCAATTAGAGTTAAAAAGTTTAGATTTATAGTTTAACACTTTACTTGCACATTTAACTAAAACAAAAATAAAATTCAAAACTAAATAAAAAATTGGGCATCTAAACTAAAACACGGGCTGACTTATACGGTAGTTGGTGGTGCGGTGCTGCCTTTGACCTTGCATATAGTGTTTTTGCATCATCATAACCATAATGCCAATTAAATATCTAAACAACTATGTTTATAGTTATAGGTATATATGTAGGTGTAGGTGTAGGTTGTTGTATGTGTATGTGTTGTGTCGTTTGCCTATAAATAATTTGCATATATATATATAATGTAATTGAAATCTTAAATTTAGACGAAAATTATATACAGGCAAGTATACAATTTTCTCAAGTAAATGCCAAAAAGTTTTCTTGATTGGGTTTAGGTTTAGGTATATGTGTAAGTATATGTAAATTGAATAACTTAAGCATAGTTCTATATAGGTAAGTATGCAAACGAGCTTCTTGTTGAATCGTGAATAAAAATTACTATCACTTCGATTTTTCCCATTCCGCTTTCGACTTTCTATATTCTGCATTCTGCTTTCTTCTTATTTTTGAAAATGTACTCATCGTATAATTACTTGTATTATTTGGTATGTTAAATGGCGGCAAATCTAGATGCCTATATTTCAAGTGTTTGAAAACCGCGACACATGCAAGCTGTTAATTTTATTTTAGAGAAAAACTAAATAAAAAAAATAACTATAGCTTAATTCCAGGCGCCAGCCAAAGCAACTTTTAAGATATTTCAAGACAACCATGCCAAAAGTCACCAATGCGGTTGAATGTTTCACCGCTTAAGGAAGGGAAGGGAAAGGAAATTGAGGAAATACTGGATAATAACTGAAACTGGATGAGTTGGGGATCTATGGGTATTATACACATAATATCAACATTATCACACTGCTGTCAAATATAATTTTTTAATTTTTTAAAAATTATTTACGTTACGTAGATTCACAAGTGTGTGTGGGAAAATATCAAAAATTGTATCACATGACATGAAAAGTAATAGTTTTCAAATGAGGGAAACGAAAGAGTATTCGAAAAGTATACGCAAAAATTTACTTAATCTAAACGCATTCACAGTTATTTGTAGGTTGGGTTTTGAATTTTTTTGAAAAATTTGTTCCTGACGAACAACAACTCACAAATCGCATAATGCATTTGAAATGTTTAACACATGTTTTTGAGGCTTGGGTCACAGTTTGGCTGTTTTTTTTGGGTTTTAGGGGTAATTTAGACATTTTTTCAAAATGTTTAACATAGGGTCGAGGTTGGGGGGTTTTAAATTTTTATAAAATTGTAATTTGTTTATGTTAAACATTCACAGATGAAATTGAGGGAGTGCGACGCACCAACCAATCTTAAGGATTCCAAATGGATCCGATGGAAGCACGTCGCATTTCACAGATAGTTTGACGAAACTTATGGAAATATAGTTGATCTTAGTATCGGTTCGTTTTGAACGCTATGCACAGACAAAGAAAATAGTTAATGCGTTAATACGCAACTTTTAACACAGTGTCTGCTGTTCCACATCATTTTTTTAAGTTTTGGTCTGAAAAACTTTCTGTCACAGTTTTTTTTTGTTATGTATCAAATTTGGGTTTTTCTTTTAATTTAATTAAAAGTAAAGATTGAAATCTTTAAATAATTTTACACAATTCTGAGTTGAGTGAGGAAGTGGGACAGGGGTAGAGGAGGGAGGGGCAAGGAGAGGATGGCTTGGTTATATGAATAAACTTATATTTATAGGGAATTTGGTGACTTTTGTTGATGCACAAAAATATAAACACAAAACAGGAAACATTGAACCGCTCTTTAAATCGTGGGATGTTTGCATACCTCGTAAATACTTGTAAAATTTAGAAAACTTGCTTAAACCTATTAAATCCTATCGATAGCGTGTGAGTGTGTGTGTGTGATTGTGTGTGTGAGTGTAAAGCACACAAACAAAACACTTTACAGAGATCCATCACATACGGCTGTTCTGATAAGTTGCCTTGCCTTATTACAATACTACTAAAGATACAGACACACAGATATAAAAAGATAGAGATTGATAGATATAGAGGAAAAGGGAAACACATAGAGGGAGATAGAGAGAGATAGGGACCTAAACATACTCATACATAGTACAAAATGATGATGTTAACCTAGCCAATAACAGGGAAATGCCTATATATCTACACATAGTACATTCCTAATTTGGGTTCACTATCTTACTTAAAACTTACTAATTAATAATCACGCTGCGCCGAAAGTTGTTGTTGTTATTGTTGCTTTTGTTATTAAAAAACTTATATCATAGGATGGGCTGGCAATGGATTTCTTTCAAATACCTTAAAATGGCTGGCGGGAACATTTACTTATTTCTTTAATTGCATGTGCCGCGAATTGTTATCGATCTATCGAATTTACATTAAATTTTTTTTAAATTTATGCTGAAGGTTTTGCTTTGGAAAGAATTTAAGAAAGTGATTTTGTTGTTGTGTTTTGTGGGGGGGGGGGGCGTTTTGCTTTTCCAATTCGCTTACTAAAAACTAGAAATAATTACCAATCGTTTAGGTAAAGATGTGCAACTTATCGATTAATTTAGTATGTAAATTTATGTTTTATAAATTGTGATTTTGTTTTTCTCGTACATTCGATTAATATATATATATTGATTTTTTTTATATATATATATCATTATTATGAATATTTTGTTGTTGTTATTGAGCAGCACAGCAATTTTCATTTCATTCAACGAACATAAAATGCTTTGCTTTCAATTAGTTTTCCTCATTTTCGCTAAATTATACAGAACAAAAAACTGAAACCCTTCAAAAACTAAGCGTGATGTAAATCGCATTTTCTTGTCTTGGTTTTTCTTCCGTTTCCGTTTCGATTTTGTTTTTGGTTGGTTTAATATAAAAAGTGTTTTTTTCTTTTTTATAAAATAAAACTAAAAATTGCTTTCATTTAAGTTTGTTTCGTTTTTTTTTTTGTGTTTTTTGCTTGTTTTGTTTTTTGTAATATGTAAAATAAAGATTAAACTCAACAAAAGTAACAAGATAAATTGTTTTATATGAAGTGTTATCATTTTGTTTCAAATGCTTTACGCTTTTAGTAAAATCGCTTTTCCATTTTATCAATTTAAAATTACACACACACGCAGCAACAGTTGAATTAACTGTTTTTGGATATATTTCTAAAAATAGTTGGAAATTTGCTTTGACTGCTGCTGGTGGTTTTTCTACTGCTTCGATTACTGTTTATGTTTATGTTAATGTTAATGTTACTGTAATTGTTATTCTGTTAAATTCTCTTTTTTAAATTTTGCTAGAGTAACATTCGCCATTTGGAGTTATTTTTTTAGTTTAGTTCATGTTTAAATAATCATTGAAGAGCTGCATGCAGGGGGCACCTCCAGTTGCGGTTTGCTCCTCGAACATTTGCTGCTGCTGGCGTGCATTGATGCTGTGACGCCAAATGTTGGCCACCTCCAGCAGCTCGCCAGCCGATGAGGACGAGTTGGAGCTAACATCTGAGCTGGAGCTGGCGTCGGCCTTGTTAACCTGGCTAATGCCGTCCTGGCTAATGTGCAAATTGCACAAGAGATCGCTGAACATGTCGTGGGCGAGTGAAGCTGCATTGTGACTGTTGTTGCTGCTGATGTTGTTGCTGTTGTTGCTGTTGTTGGTTGACGGCAACTCCCAGATATTTTGTGCAGCACTGAGCTTGGCATAATGTGCAGCAGCATTCGCGTTCGCATTTGCATTGCCCCAGTTGCCGTTGCCGTTGCCGTTGCCACCGCCACCACCACCACCACCGCCAGTTGAGGAGGCACCCGATGAGCTGGTCAACGATGCTGTTGGCGATGCCGCATGTGGCAACAACTCCTTGGCCGCATAGAAATTCTCCCTAAGCTGTTGGGCGCAATTGTTGGGCGAGGTCTGGGCCCACAGCAACTCCTTGCTGTGGCTGCTGGTCGGACTCAACGATGGCTGGGAGCCGCTGCCCGATGAGCAGCCGCTGGTGGAGCCGGTGGTTGAGGCATTGCTGCCGCAGCCCCACAATGCCGATATGGCCTCGGCCTGGGCCTGACCCACCATCGATTGGGCCGACCAGGCGGAGTTCAATTTGTTGCCGCTGTTCATGTTGCTGTTGTGTGAATTATTGCTAATTAATAAGTTACTAATACTGCCGTTGCCGTTGTTGCTGTTAATGTTGCTCATTAAAAGGCCGTTGGAATCATGGCCAAGGTTCAAATGGCCCAGTTGCTTGTGTGGCTGTTGCTGCTGCTGTTGTTGTTGCTGCTGAAACTTGCTCATTACATCCGCCATGGCCATTAGGCTGTTTGTAAAAGTCAGCTTATGTTGTTGCTGCTGTTGTTGTTGTTGTTGCTGCTGCTGCTGCTGTTGTTGTTGTTGCTGCTGTTGTTGTTGGTAGCTGACAGCACGAGCAGCTGCTGCAGACACCAAATAGGCAGCCTCATTTGCGCGTTGCGTAGTTGCAGCAACTGCTGCTGGTTGATTGACGACAGCAATTGTCGGCTGCTGCTGCTGTTGCTGCTGTGATGGTTGCTGCTGCTGTTGTGGTTGCTGTTGCTGCTGCTGCTGCGGTTGCTGCCTTACCTGCTGATGCTGCTGGGCATGCGGATGAGCGCCAATTAGATCGGGATTGATTTGCTGCTGCAGCGGGGCCGAATAATCGATGGCCGCATTGAAGAGCGACTGCTTGGAGGCCGTTGGAGCACCGTTGTTGTTGGCGGCGACACTGGCGACTACTGTTGCACCTGTGCCTGTGACCGCCGTTGGCGACTCCAACGGGGCCTCATGTTATGCGATCGCCTGCAGCCGTGTCGCATTGCTCTTGGCGTAGCAGTAGCTCAGCGGCTTCACAAAGTGCGTGTCCTGCGTGTTGCAATAGGGGCAGGTGACGCCATGCGAGTAATCACTGTAGAAGTTCAGCCGTTGCTGTGGATGCATCAGCATCTTGAAGCAATTATTGCACTGCAAAACAGAGGAAAGAAAACAAGTTCAAATGTTAATTGAAGAGCTGCAAATCGAAAAAAATCGAAGTTTTGAACTTTAAGTAAACAACTTTAAAAGTTCATCAAGTATAAATTAGTTGCAGCTGTTAAGCAGATTTCAATGTTCAAAGCTTTTATTTTGTTTGGATTTTTATCAAGTGTAATTTTAGCATAATTTAGATTTACAATGAACTTTAGAATTAAGCAGCTTTCAAAGAGCAGTTTTTATTTTGTTTGGATTTTTATCAAGTATAACTTTAGCATAATTTATTTGAGCTTTAGATTTTTAATGAACTTTAGAATTAAGCAGCTTTCAATGAGCTTGCAAAGCTCTCACAATCAGTTGCGATTTAAGGTAGCTTAAGAATTAAAATTGACTTAATCTTGGTTTTAATTTCGTCAAGTAAGTATTAGTTTAAATATTACTGTTTTCAGCTTTAAATGAACTTTACAATTAAGTAGAGTTCAATTGGCTTTAGATAGAACTTACCTTATACCGCTCGGCACAGCAAGGCATGGCCGCAAAGATGTCGTAGGCATACATGGTGCCCAGAACCAGACTGGAGCCATCCCAGGGCTCATTGCAGAATCTGGATTAAATGAAAGTAAATGCAAATTGTTATAGGTATTCGTATGGGGGATTAAGTCAAACCCATTGTGGTCTGGCTGTTGGCTATAAGGGGGATTTACCTGCAGCTGATGACGCGACTGCTGGAGGTGCCGTCCAGGCAGCCCATGCAAACACAGGTCAAGTAGAGCATGCGTCCCTCGTATTTGACCTGAAATGGTAAAGGCGAAAGCATGTATTAAAAAGGGGCGGAAAGTGGCTGGTAGGTAAGCCAGGCAGTCGCATAATTCATTGTCACAACAATGAAAAATGATTTCATGCAACTTTCTACTCGGCATTCGTATCGTTTCCCTCTTGTTACTGCCACTTTTCTTATACTCTCCTTTTCTCTCTATTCAAATAATTCTCTGCGTATGAAAAGGGCTTTCAAAGAGTGCAAGCGACGCGACATAATAATTTCAAATCAAATGCAAAATGCATAGCAAACGCCCACGAGACGCAGTCCCTGACAGTGGCAGTGGCAGTGGCATTGGCCATGGCCAGAATGGAGACCCAGAGCCAGAGCCAAAGTCAGAGCCAGACCCAGGCAAGGCCCCGACACAGACACAGACACAGCACAGGCAATGAATTATAAATCCAGGTTTAAATTAAAGCGCAAACAAGCCAAGGGGGGGACAACAAGGATGAGGGGACAGGCGCCATCCCAGGCCATGTCAGACCAAGTCAAGCGAGGCATAACAAAAAGCTTGAGGGGAAAGCAGAGACACCACTGATAGTGTTGCCCAGTTTAGCTTTCTTATAGCTAGACTTGGCTGCTTTTTGTAAATGCATAAGCAAAAACAATTTGCAGAAACGCTTAGTTGAGAATCTGGCTATTTTAAAAAATTACATAATTTTCCACATTATTTTTTTGGATTGCCAGACAACTTCAATAAATTTAAAAGAACATTGGAATATTATCAATCGAATTTACATTTTGGGCAAACAATCAGTGTATTTTATAAATTGGTGTATCTTTAAGAAGAAAATATTGTGAAAACTAAAAAATATGCACAATGAGGCACTTCATAATTTAAAAAGAAAAACAATTTTTAATGCATATCGAATTTACCTATCTTATCCCTTTAAGAATATGCAAATATACAAAATCCGAGGTCTAATCATAAGTTTTTTAATATTTACAGAAATTATTCAAAAATAATTTCGGAGTCAGACAAATGTACAGATAATATTTATGTTGTCAATACTATCGGAAAAATATAATAAATATCATTATCTTATCATTGTCTTTGCTAGCAAAGAATCAGATATTGTATTTTTTTTATTTTAAGCTTTTTATAGCTTCATATTTTTTTTTTATAAATTTGGCTTTTTAGCCCTTAAAACTCTGTCAACACTGGCAGGCAACTCACGCAAAGCTGAGTTGGGTTGAGGAGGTAAGCAAATACGTAGGTTGCACGTGGGTTGCTTGCAGCGTTGCAACTGCATTGCAACTCTGGCAGTTTATTAGGCGCTGCCGTAATTATGCTGACTTAAATGGGTCATAAAATTGCAAGCTAGAGGTGTGCCTTTCCTTTACTTCCTCCCCAACTCAGTTTCCTTTCCCAACTTGCACAATTTCCCATAATTTGTGCAGTTATGCCTTCAGAGAAGAGAGGAAGAGAAAGAGATATAGACTCGGACAAACTGTGACTTATGCCTCGCTTGGCACTCAGTTTTCTTTCTTTCATTTTGGGCAAATTTGCAACAACATTCGCATCTGAGGCTAATTGCAATTGCAGCTGGAAAGTTCTTGTGGCTGTGGCACGTGGGCGTTGTGAAAGCGGCGTTGTGCAACACACACGTGGGTGTCACAAGCCAACATTTGACATTTATTAATGATGAACTACGAGGCGACGTCGAGTAGTTGTTAACTTACCTCAATGCAGCCGCTGGAATGCTGCTTGGGACTGAGAAAGAAGGAGCCATCGACCAACGGATAGCGATCAAAGACCAGCAACGGCTCCTCACACAAAATGCACTGAACGCGACTCATCTGCGACTGGGCGAGCGAGGAGAGGATGAAGAGGCGTGTCTCGTCGTTGCCATGATTGCCCTCGTCCTCAATCTGCAAAATAACAACAGAAAAATTTGACGAGAATTAGAGTCAGTTTAAAGTTAAAAGTAAATAAATAAAAACATGAGTCTATGGCATGATTTAAATGTTAAATACTCACAGTAGTTCTAACTATTAGTCAAATATTTTTTATAATATAGAAAACACGTTTCTATTTAATTATGCTAAAATATTTTAAAAGCGTTAGATTTTTGATTCAATTATTAAAAATAAAAATAGTTTTTATAAATAAAAAACATGTTTCTATATAATTAATCTAAGATATATAAGGATTAAAAAGAGGAAGATAAAAATAGTTACAGAAATTGCTTTTTTATTCTAGTAAATTGCTATTAATTTAAAATCAACTTGATTTAAAAGCAGAGTAAAACATTTACTAGTGAAGTCTGTATATTAACTTTGATTCCTTAAAAAATTTAATATTTTTATATATTAAACAAGTGCAGATGCTCTCTTCTGCCTTTTAACTTACATTGTCCAAAAGTTATAATATTTCTATACCCTTTGGATTGGAAGCATAAAAATGTAATCAAATTTATGGAGAGATATGGAGAGATAGATGGAACTATAACAATGCCAAGGTGCTGGGCTAAAATTTCAATATAAACTTGTCTATATGTGGTTGTGTCTGGGTGTATGTATGTGTTTTTGTGGCTAAAACAGGACGACGGCGTCTAAGCGCCAACAAATGAACCATAAAATCCAAACGTGCTCAGGCAACCAGGCAGTCGAGTCAACCAGTGTGTGTGTGTGTGTGCGTCTCGCTGGCTAAGCCAAATGGCTAACAGGATGGCCAAATTGAAAGCAGACACAGAGCCATACATGTATATAGAAAGAGAAAGAGAGGGAGAGAGAGAGAGCAGCAACTACGTTCGTTCAATTCCCCAATCGATAATCAATATGGCGAGCCGCGGCTTCTAATAAAGCCGTCAAAATAACCAGAGCCAGAGCCAGCGAGCTGTTACCAAAGTCAATAGCCCAAAAGGTGCCAAAAGGTGTTGAAGGATGCACAAAATACGGCAAAGCTCACAAGCACTGAACAAACTGTGGCAGACACTAATCAAAGTTTGAGATGTGTGTGTGTGTGTGTGTGTCTTGAATTTAAGTTGCAACACAGGTAATTGCCGTTTGCCCAGGTGACCGGACAAAGACACAGATAGAGAAAAAGACAGAGAGTGAGAGTTGAAGAGATGGCAGCACAAATAACGACACAGACATGCTGAATTATTTAGTAATAATGATAACGAAATGCGAAAGGACACGTAGTCCTAATCAATTGCAGCAATGGGACTTTAATTCTACGTGTTGTACCTAGAAATGTCTGTGTGTGTTTGTGTGTGTGTGTACTTGTTGTGTCTGTTGGAGACATCACAAGTTTAATGCACTTTTAATAAGTCACTAAGCAGTAAAACCATTTAGAACTTCAAGTAGTCGCTTTGTCTGTACAAAATAAATACTCAAAAGATTCGCAGAGTCGTCTTAAATTTTGCATAACACTCACAAATAAGACAAGAACAATTTGGTTGTTATGCTGTGCAAATATTTGCCAAAAACTTGTAGATGCTCTTCATCAGCAAATTAATATTTGCTCAGTTCAAGAAGGCCACACCCACCGCCTTCATTTCTTCCTGCCTCCATAAGGTGGTTGTCTCATAAATCTTGGTAACAATAAAATCAACTCGACTCGAGGTGGCATCAAACTCGATTAATCAATGTTTGCATACATTTTTGGCCATACTTGCAGTTTGCTCAAGGGGAGCAGCAAATAGAGAGTGGATGAAGAGATTAAAGGGGGGAAAAGGGGGGAGTTTGTAAGCGATATCTTAGCGAAATTCTCATTCTCATTAAACAAAAGAAACGAAAACGTTTTAGCTGGCAATTGAGTTGATTGTTTGTGCGGGGTTGCCCAAGTCCAAAAACAATTGCGTGTCTAGGGCTACAATGGAGCAACAACAACAACAACAACTGCCAAACACACATTCCATCAACTGACAACAACATAATAATGATAATAATAATAATAAAATATTTCTTTAACCTTTTGCTACGTGACAATTTACTAATTTGCCTGACCAACGGTCATTGAACGCGCCTCCTCTGTCTCAGTCTCTGTCTTTGCCACATGCCACAATTTGTTGCAACTGCCACACAGTATTTTCATAATTTATGAATGTCGCGTGCGTTGATGAAAAGCTTGTGGTTTATTTTCTGTCTGTTTTTCTCTGTCAAACTTTTCATTTGGTTTTGGCTTTGAGTTTGTCAAGTGCAAGAAACTTTTGGCGCATGCAAAAAGTCGCCGAAATGAATAAAATAAAGCAAGTCAAAAGTCGAAGTGCAATAAACTCGTGCATTAACTCAAAGCTGCCCAGCAACAACTGGCGATAATGAAGCTATTCAGTTGTCATTTCCTTGGCCAACATTGAGCGCATAAATCAGCTTTGCCAGCATTTCCCTTTGACCATAAATATCAACACGCTTTTAGAGTAGAAGAAAATAGAACAAAAATAAAAACCACTCGCAATCCGGTGCCACAAATCAAAGTCGAGACATTTTTATACCCTGTAAGCGTAACAGAGAAGTTTAGTTTCAATTTAATACTGCTTATAAAAGACTTTTATATATGTATAATATAATAATGGGTAGGTACACTTAACAATGCAGGGTATCTGCTAGTCGTGCACACACTGACAATTACAAACACACATAGGTCACACCCCTATCGCCCTTCTCAGCAAGACAATGGACGATTGAAGAGCAATTCAATTCGATTCCAAGTGCTACGATTTTCATAAACACATTAAATTAAATTGCATTTCAATGGGAGGGGAATAGGATGAGGGAAGGGAGGAGAAGGGGAGTCGGAAAAGTGTCTCAAAAGTTGCCTGAATCCATTAAAACTGTTGCTGCTTTCTGTGGCCATTTGATGGCCATAAATATTAAGCCCAAGTCAGGCATTTCCTCAGCTCGTTGGCGCCACACAATTCAGACTAGATACGAATATGAATGAGCATGAATGAGTTCGAATAGCACTTTACGAATACTCACATACATTCGTACATACATAAATACATTCATTATCAAATATTTTAATTGCTTGTACGTTTTGAATGCAGTGAGCTGCCATTGATTTTATTTATTGTAATTGCGTTTACGTCTGCATCAAAATTAAATTCAAATTTTCAATTGATTTCATTAGATAATTCATTTGATATGAGCATTAATTATTATGTTGTTACATTCGAATTCATTTAATTTTATTTGGCAATTTAATTTCATTTTTTTAAAGCAGCTTCTTAAATGTATCCCTAAAATGTTGAATATAATTGTGTTTGTCTGTCTCTGTATTCCAGTCCTTCTCTCCTTCTCTTTCTCTCGCTCTTTCGACCCTTTCAGACTTGACTTTCTTTGTGTTATATTAAAAAGCAATAAAGCGGCTTTATGCTTTTTAACTTATTTACGTTAACGCAAAAGAAAGACCCTGAACTTTACATACTCATGTGTATCCATTAGATACTTTCATGTATCTGTATCTGTGTTTGTGTTTGTGCAGACAGTAAACAAACATGAGACTCGCTTTGCCTGAGGTGAATCCACCAACTGTTATTAAATATTTAAGTTGCTTTTTTTGGTGTGGCATAATTTATGCGACAGACTGTAACGCCTCATTAATACACATTTGAAATTGAAGTCACAAAGCCTACGGCAAAGTCATGTGCAACTTTATTTTTTAGCGAGTTTTCACTGTGGGCGTCCTCGCTTTGAAGCCATTTGATGTCAAACGATTTTATTAAGGCTGTCAAAACAATCCCGCCGCCCCTTAGCGTGACAAAACCCGGAAAAACTAAAACTATCAGCCTCAAATTGACGATTGTCATTTGTGGAAATTGAAAAATTGTATTGCCAACCTGGTTGAGTAGGAGTTTAAGGAGAAGGAGAAGGAAAAGAAAACGCTTTCGAGTGGGTGACAATAAAAGACAATAAAGTTGAAGAAAGTTGCAACAAAATGAATTACAAAATGCCACTCAAGGTGGGCTCTGTAGAGTGGGCGTGGCAGCAGGCTGCTTAATTTGCCCAAGTGGCAGCCACATCAAATGACTTTTAAAATTGTGGCAGAGGAGGCAGCTGAGCATAACATGCAACCAACCAAGAGTTTGCCAACTTTCAGACAGCTGCGCGCCTCCTTAGACCTGCAACAACAGCAACAACAATTACAACAACATTAAAAGTGGCAGTGGCAGATTAACTGGCAGCCTTCAAAGCCAATGACAAGACCAAGAACAAGCGGACGGCATATGACACTGACACTAACACTAACAATAAAAATGGAATTGCAAACATGCCCAGAACAGAGCACTCTATCTTCCTCCTCTTCTTCTCCTTGTTCCTCTCCCTGTGGCAGCAGCAGAGGCGAATCCCCTCCAGCCCAGACAGAGCAACTGCATCACAACAATAAGCTTTAAATTCAACCAAAGCCCGCAAAAGCAACAGCAGCTCTAAAGCCAAACAGTTAAAACGAAAAACAAGAGTATAACTTAGAATGCAGTTTCTGCCAACGAAAACAACGAGACTATACCCTGGAAAAATGTTATCAAATGATAGCTTTTATGTATTATGATCATTTGTGTAAGATTTACAAGGCAACGACAAAACTAGTGTTAACAGACTAGAGTTAACATACTAGAGTTAACATATTAGAGTTAACATACTAGAGTTAACATTTTAGAGTTAACATATTAGAGTTAACAGACTAGAGTTAACATACTAGATTAACAGACTAGAGTTAACATACTACAGCTAACAGACTATGTAAAGAGCATAACATAAAGTGTAACAGATGCTAAAACTTGAACATTAATATAAATAAACGTTAAGGAGTTTAACTAAATCTAGAACTATTGGAATAATATAGTATCCATTCAACTTAAAGTTGCTTAACAGCTCGACTTAACAGTGTTTTTTTTAAATTACCAGAAATTCCATTATTCATAACATTGATGTAAAAACAAATTCCCAATATGTCTATAATAGTTCAAAAGTACTACACTCTTTTTACAATTTTATGTACTGAGTATGACAGCGGAATGAAGCAAAGCTATAAAGAAAGAGACAGAGAATTTGTACAAATAACATGAAGCAATGGCATGAATGGGCGAATGGGCGGAAGGGAGTTTGAGTTCAAATTGGGCGTGGGGCGGGCGGCACTCTTATAAATGAAATGGAGTAATAATATTTTGCGACAACAAACGCAGCAGGATCCCCAGCTAGGAGTAAGTACAATAGAATGATTTAAAAATAAAAAGAGGAGAAAAATAAAAGGCTGCACAGGAGGACGCAGCTGCGTTTCGTGTGGCACATAGTACCAGGACTTGGCTAAACAACAATGCAGCGAGTTGTTGCAGACAACAAACATTTCAATAAATTCAACAAAAAAAACCAGCAGCCAGACAATGAAAAACACGCAAAAGGAGTGCCAACCCAGAAAGCAAGCAACAAACGAAACGAAACGAACCAAAACAGATACCAGACCAATGCCAGACAGAACCGACTCTGCTTTTGGCTAAGACAAAAGGCTGAGAGGAGGTAGGTTTAAGCGCTACTCGAAGTGGCTTAAAAGCGTGTCGTTTTGTTCTATGTGCCCCACCTGCATTTGGCAATCTCGTGTCATTTGCACTTAATTCAAATGCGCGACACAATTGGCAAAAGGAAAACAAAAAAATAAAAGTTAAAATTCCTTGATATTTTTCGCATGTTTTTCTTCATTTTTCTTTTTTTTTGGCGTCTGCAATACGCGTTCTTATAACTTCATTAGGCACTGGGAGCAACATTTTTGATAAGCAGCTTGTGCCACGTGCCTCGCGTGCCACATTTCGCGCTGCGTTTTGGTTCAGTGAACTCGCGATATCTGTTCAGAAATTATTATATGCTTCAGTTAACAAACATCTCTCAAAGATATTCGACCATTTAAATGTACAATTGAGCATTGATCTCTCTCAGCTGTCGAGAGTGTCCTTTCAGCCAACGAAACCTTCACTTTCAGTCGATTTTAATTCGCTTTTTTTATTTTGCCCAATCCAATTTTCAATGGTATTTTTTGCATTTGCCATTAGCCAAAGCAGCTTGAGTCAGAAAATGTTGTTGTTGCTCTGTCCTTATTTTTGCGCTGACTTTGCCTTTGCCTTTGCTTTCGCCTGACCCTTAAATATCAATTTGCAAATAAATTGTATTTGCCCTTTTAAGTTGTTCTTGTTGCTGTTCTTGTTGTTATTGCTGCTGAAGCAGTCTGCTTATTTATCGTTGCGTTCAATGTTCTATAGCATAATGGCCTTTTATTGGCAATGCCAATGCCAAAGCCAAAGCTAAAAGCCGCCGTCAGCAGCAGCAACTACAACAAATTTCTAAATGCAATCTCCTCGAAATATTTTTCGACAGCACCCATAAGTATGCTACAAAAATTTATTTCTTTAAGTTTATTGAACTGCCCCACGGGCAACCATTTTGTATATTTTTTAAAAACACAGTTATTCCCTTTGGCAATTATTTTTTGTACACATTTTTACATTTTTCCTGGCAAAAAAACCCAGATGCAAATACGCAGACAGACTAGAAGAGGAGCATTTTGCCAGTGGCTGGCTGGGGCGGCAGCCACGCCCCCTTCGTTAAGCAAGCAATTTAAATGCATTTGGCGGCACTAATAGTTTTATTATGGCCAATTTCCATGCAACAACGGCAGCTGTGGCACGAAAAACTGGTGCAAATTGCATAGCGACTATAAAAGTTAATTGTTTAATTATTTTTCTATTTGTCGACATTTTGGCTAAAGATTCTTTTTTTTTTTTTTATTATTTTTACGTTTATTTCCATTTTCTTTTCGTTTGAAAGAGCGTGTGGCATGCATTTTATGAAGTTACAGTACATTGCTTTGATTGGAACTTAAGCCCGGCCATAAACGAGCTGTAAGCCATTTGGCCAGGGCCAAAAGAGAGGGAAGAATTCGGAGCAGAGAAGGCACAACAAACTTGCAGTAATTTCTTCCACTTAACTTAATGCCCCGTCGATTTAACGGTTAGACAAACAAACATACACATACACACGCACGTATGTACGTACTATACATATATATTTTTACAATGTGTATTATTGTTCTGTGCTGCACAACGCTTATCAGCTGTGAACGGGAACGGTGCGTATGAGTGATAAACTAGACTATTTTTATAGGGGCTCTGTGCTTGTGCTTGCTGTTATCGCCGTTGCGGATCAATGAACTTTACACACACCACACACTACTAATAAGGTTCTGGATGCGTTGCAGCAGCTGATAAAGTGCCAATAGGCGCTGTTATCACTCGCCTGCTGTTGCTTAAGGCTGTATGTAGTTTAACTGCAGCAAGAATTGCAAATGTTGCAATTCTTTTTCCTTTCTTCATTTTTTATTTTCATTTTTTTTTACAGTCAACTAATTGGTCTCGGTTTGGCCCTTTGGCCAGTCCCTTGGGGGCACAGTTGAACCAAATTACATTTTTTTTTCTGTTTTTTAAGCATTGGTCTCTTATGTTTTTTCCTTTATTTATTTTTATTCTTTTTGTTATCAGCAAGAGACGAGCGACTCAGGACTCAGCTTGAGCATATCTTTATAATTGCAAAAAGCCAAGCGGAAAGCAAAGCAAAACTGAAATGGCAAAATGGCTGTCTGCATTTTAATTACAGAGCCAGCAAAAAAAAAAAAAAAGTGGAAAATGCTATGAAAATTCTAACCTCAAGCGAAACAATGGCCACCAAAATGGGCATTGAGTTGCACTTGCAAGTCAACTTGCAACTTCATGGCAAAACTTTGATTAAGAAAACCAACTTTTTGCCCGCCAAAGTTAAAGATTGTGAAGGGACGCAGAAGAAAGTTCAAGCTCAAGTTAAACTTGCAGAAATTGTGACTGTGAAATGCATTTAAACAATTTTCGGCTGTAAGTTTGCCAGCCACATTTCAAAGCAGAAATATATAAAATGAAAAATAATTAAAAAGGCAAGAACAATGAGCAACAACAGATTCCAGATTCCAGACGCAGACACAGACACAGACAATGGCAAAAGCAGAACGAACAAACAAGCACGCACATAATGAAAATGTCAAAATAAACACGACATTAAAAAAGCTTACCCCTAGGAGAAAGTTGAGAAAGCTGCTGCACAACAGCAAAAAGTGAAGCCAGTGCACTCCAAGACATTTTAAAGGCCAATAAAAGTCGAAGCAGCGCTGCTGCTGAGTATCTAACTAGCTAAAAGAACACACATACAGTCACACACATTCACACATACTCACAAAATCCACCTATGAACATTTGTAGCACTCATCGAGACCACTAATCGCACAATGCTCTGAAAGGTGTCAGACGCGGCGTATACGCAATGTGGCACAAGTTGAGCCTGATTAGCATTTCTAATTAAGGATTGCATATGACGCGCAGGATAATGACACTTGCCAGACAGTCACACCCATACACACACGCACACATATAAATATATATATATATATATACATTTTCTATATAATTAGCAGCTTTTTCTTCTTATTAGCCGCATGTTTAGCGGCCATTCAAAAGCGTGTCCAGACAGTCACGCCCCCCTCTTTTCCGGTTGAACTGTGTTTATGTGTGTGTGTGAGGTCCATTTAAAGTGAAAACATTTACATTAATAATTAGCGACACTCTCGCACTTACAACTTTCAGCCAAGTGCCACACAAATTGCAATTAATCAAGCCCCGCGGCGGGGCAAGTTCAACCAAAAGTACGAAAAAAGAGAGAGCTGACAGTTTAACTGACTAAACAAGGTGCGATAAGTGTCCAGTCAGCGAAATCAGCGCCAGGACAATGACCAAGGATAACATCAACCGTAGGAGCAGCAGCAGCAGCTGTTGAAAATGAAAATGATTTAAAGCACATGGCCGCGGACGAGGACAGCGCCCCAGGATCCTCCCACTTCTGCTGCTACTCCTCGACATCCTCGACCTCCTGCGAACTGCTAACGGGCGTCCTTTTGTTGACAACTTTTTGTTTTGTTTTTCGTGTAAAGTAAGTTTTTTATTTGTTGCAAGTTTAAAGTTCAACAGACGTTTAGAAATTGTGTGCGGCAAATTAGGACTAGTATGCTGTTTACTCGCTAAAGAAATACATGAAAATTGAAATTTATCATTTTGGTAAGTTGAGAGAGAGAGATAGAGACACTGAGCGAGAGAGAGCGCTTAAGGGTAATGAAACTAATGAGTATTACATGTAGAAAAGGCAAGCGAGTTCTTTTGAAAGGTCAGCTCCAACTGACCTGTCTACAGTAGAGCCTCGAAAGTAGACACTCTATTTAAATTTAACCTTAAAGTAAACTTAGAAAAATATTATATATAGACCAAAATATGTCACAAGTTTACTTAACTAACTAATAAAATAGTTCGTGAAAATACCTTAAATATCTTTTCAAAATATAATTCAATTTAGCTAAAATTTACTGTACTGTGTCTACACAGGTATTTGTATGCCCTGGCGAAATGTAATGCAGCTGGTTGGTTAAATGGCCAAATTTGATTGTAGTTGTTGCCAACGTTGTTGGTTAGATAACATTTGTGGCAAGTACACACACACACACACCCACATGCAGATACATACATACAGCATTGAAAGCAACCACATGAGTAATTAAATTGCAGTCTCTGGAACCACAGACAGCAACTTGTGGCTGCCACACTGAAGGACGAATTTTGAACCTGCGTCGACGGGGGCCATTGAGTGGCTGCCAAAGAGAGAGACAGAAAGAGAGAGAGGGGAAACCTGCATGTTGCTTATTGCCTGGCTGAGTTATCATTGTAGATAATTTCATTATATACACACACAACCATCACACAAGTGCAGTCGTAAGAAACAAATAAAATGCGAAAACTTCAAAGCAACAGACGAGAAACAAGCAAAGGGCGTAACATGACTGCGATTTGCTGAACTTTAGCCAAAACAATGAAAATAGAGAAGGAGAAGAAGGAGAGAAGGCAGCAGCAATGAAAGTGAAGAAAGGCGTGTCGGCCCTCGTCGATAATTAATTTTGCCGTCAAGGGATCTACGCTCGCATTACATTTCCAACTAAGCGTCTTATTGGTAATGTAGAAGACGGCAAAAAAGCAGTCAGAAACATACAAGGTAAAAAAAGACAAATCAAAAACCAATAAAAAGCTATACAATAAAAGCAACCTATGGCCAAAAGAGATGCAGTTAAAGTTGAAGCTAAGATCTGTTTTGTCAGGTTCATTGCACCGTTCGGTCGCGAGGCGCTTTATTTGATTTTTTCACTCTCTTTTGTATTATTTCTTTTTTGGTTATTTATTTAAAAGATGCTTAGGACAAAGCCGCAGCGCGGAGAGGGACAAACAGGGACAGAGCGGAGATAGAAGGCGGCTGGCTGATAGCAAAGGCAACGCATAAATTTTGCAAGCGCTGCACAAATAAAAGAGAGCGTCGTTGCGATTCAAGGATAAACTGGTAGAAAGCGCTGCAGTTGAGTAAACTCGACTGTGAGACACTCTGTATTTGATGTGTAAAATAATAAGATTAAAAACTAATATAGAAAACTAATTCAAATAATTTACGATAATACAATTTCAAGTGAGCAAACTCTTGAATCGGTATTCGAACCTAAAAATATGTCGTATTTAAAATCGTTAGTGTTTATTTTCTAAAAAATTAAATTTGAAAACTAAATACATAGTCTCGTTCTCTGAAATCTACATACCAATTTTACTCTCTCTGCTTGTTATGCACATTTTGCACTCGACAAAATTAATATACCCTATTTAATTTTTCAGTACAGGGTCAGAAAGTAAAAGAAAAAAGGATATTGCAAAGAAATTGCAAACTTAAATCAATAAATAAAGCATAAAGTATGTGGCAAGATGGGGGAGGGACGGAGGTAGGTAGAGTCGAGTAGGAGTCAAAGGAGTCGCGTCAACGTCATTAAATCAATGCTGCCGCCTGTCGTTGCCGTTCGCCGGCGCTAGATAACGAGCAGGACTCGAGTCGAGACAGAGACAGAGGCAGGACGAGCTGAAAAGTAGGAGCTGCAGCCAAAGTTTGCCAAGTTTACCAAGTGACATTAACACAAACGACGACGTTGTGCTCTCGAGGAGCACATTAAAATATTCACGTCGAGATCTCTAGGACGAGACAAGTGTCGACGTTGTCCTCCCGTCCTGTTGAGATGCTGTCAGCGACAATGCGTTAGACAATGCCAAAAACACAATTGGGGCGTGTCCAGGACACATCAAGTGAACCAGGAGAAAGGAGCAAGCAGCAAGGAGTCTGCTCAAGTGACACTCTCAAGTGGAGAGGCTAAAAGGTAGTACCTAGAAGACTAGGAGGCGGCAGCAGACTTGCCTCAATTGTTTTTGTGCATGCCATGGCAAATTTTTGATTGAATTGCCGAGCGACTGTCAAGTTGATGGATTGGTTTAATCAAACCGAAGAACGACGCACAGACAGACAGACAGGACGGGGCAGCACATTAAAGACAACTCTTATCGATTTTTCCCATTTCGGTTTTTAACCTTGAGACATGATATATTTTTTGTGGCAGGAAGTGAAAAAGAGGCCGTGAAAAGCACGTGACCAAAGGCAGACAGACAGGAAATTAAAGCAAATTAAAGCAAATTAAAGCAAATCTGTTTGTAGACGACAATGGCCACGATAAGGCGTCAAAATGCCAACAATGACAATGACAATGACAGCGACAACTACAACTACAGCTACAACAGCAACAACAAAAGTCAATAAGCAAAATGCTCTAAAGAGCCGACGGCTACAAGCTGAAATCCTTTAATGTGCTGTTAACGATAAGCCTGCAGGGATATGCAAAGGACTTGGCCAAAAACTAGCGAGACAGACGACGAGCAGCGAATATTAAAACAAATAAGCCAGCATAATGGACTGCCCCCAGCGCAAACAGGACACGAAGGACACGGGACACAGGACACACACAAGACACACGCCAGACACCACAAAATACAGACAAACTGAGCAGCATGGAAAACGTTTCCATTTGTTTTTTCTTTTTGGTGCTTTTTTTGGCCACAGTTGACCCATGTCAAATAAGTTAAATAGCTACATAGGAAAACGTCAATAGACAATACTCTTATATGGGCAAAAGCCAATTGGAAAAGCCCTCAACGACACAGGTCAAGCTTTAATTTCATTTTCTGGTCAATGACTTTGCTTTCAACCCACTCCAGAGTCGTCAAGTTAGTTGCATTGATTTGACTGTTAAAAAACAGACAGAAATATATATTTGGCAATCAAATAAAGGCTGACATGAAATGCAAATGTTTGTGTGTGTGTGTGTGTGCAGCAAAAAGAGTCAAGAGGATGCGACTAATTGGTGTTAACTTCAAGCTGTCGTTGTACCAAAATTAATGGTCACACAAATTTACTCAGGCTGACTGACTGACGGACAGACAGACTAACTGACTGACTGAACCTCTCTCCTGGTTGGGTCCACTTTGGCTGTCAGGGTTCAACGAACTTTACCTTTGCCTCGTAAAAATCAATAGGCGGCGTCGTTCGTCGGTTTCGCAGTTTTAAAATACATTCTGAAATGGCCAAAAACGAAATGCGCATCAAAGGCACTTCAAATATCAGCATAATCGTTGCCAGAAATGAGCTCCGACCCGGAGACGGCGACGGAGTCGAAGCCCCTTTTGCCCAGCCAACGTCATCATCAAAATCAACAGCATCTGAAGCAGCATTGTAGGTATGCAATGCTTAAGAGTTACCCTGTAGTATGAACGTTAAATTAAATAAAAAGTAATAAAACTTTATAATGAAAATTAAATTAACAGCCTTTGTTTCTTTTTTTCCTTTGTTTTTTAACCACAATCCTTTAAAGAACTCTATTTTTAAACTCTAAATAGTCTCAGCAAAAAACTTTTAAATATATAAGTATGCTTGATAAGTATTTTAATCGTATATATTATCTTATGGCACATTTTAGCTTATCGAATTTATAAATTTATTATTTATTTATTTTATTTATTTATTGTCTGGCTAAAAGCAGCCGACACAGCAAATAATACATTAAAATTATAAAATATATATATTTAAATTACAAAATAAATTAAAATGAAGTTTAAAATTAAGATTCTAAAATTCTCTGGGGAATCTAAAATGAAAAAGAAAATGATTGGCCCAACATTTGTTGCTAGGATTGGGGAAAACCCAGAAAAACCCAATCAGACCAAAATGATATTAATGAGTAGTTAGTTGGTTATATTAGTTAGACATGATAATATAGAGGCTTTAATAGTGAGCGGAGAACACTCGAAACTAATCGTAGGGTACAGTCTATTATAATCTGCACACAGAGTACATAGAGGTTCGTGCAATTTCCAGTTAGTGAATTACTTTGTAATATTTTAAATTATAGTAAATTGTTGTTTTAAAATTAATATATTTTCATAAGTCACAAATAAATTGTAACATATATTTTTTTGGTTATTTTTAACTTTCTAATCTATTGTTGCTGCTTGTGTTTCAAGTAATTGAATAAGTATACTCATTTAGTCACTGCTTACAGAGTAGAACGAGATTCGCTTATGAATGAATCAAAGGCAGCCAACATGAACATGAACATACACACACTCACACACTCACTCACACTCGCAATCACAAGATGATTGAAGTGGAAGTTTTGAAGCAGACTGCGCGGGTTTTTCTTGTTGTTGCCTTGCCAAGTTTTTAAATGTTATTTTTAGGCGGCTTTTTTTATGAGCCAAGTGAAACAGGCGAATTTAATGAAAACGAAATGTGCAAACTGCAGTTCGTGCCACGCCACATGGAATTCACAGCAACTAAGCAGTGGGCGGTGGGCGGAGTCAGAGGGGGAAGGGAGAGGGAGAGGGAAGAGTGGGTAAGAGGCAGGCAGGCAGGCAGTTTGTGGAAGCGTGACAAATCTTGTGGCAGCTTCGATACAAGGAAATGGGCGACGATTGGCAGCGAGTGATAAAACACGATCATGACCAGCAGCAACAGTTGCAAGTACTTAATTGAGTTGTTGCACTGCAATTGCAACAAAAACAGCAGCAACAACAACAATAGAAACAGCAGCAGCAGCATTGTTAATGCTAAGTTTTTCCACCAAGGGGCGTTGAACAATTTGCTGGTCCGGTTGACTGTGGACTATGCATTGTTGACTGTTGTCTGTTGCATGCGGCAGCTGTGGCAAGCTGTAGTAGCACGCGCGATAAGCAGCTGCAATAAGCGATCGTCTTATCTGATAGATGCAATTATTAATTGGCGCAACATGTGGGCCAATTCGAGCTGTTGGCTAAATTATTACGCATACGCGCGCGTTCGCGCCGTTAACAGCCAAAGTGAACCGCTATGTTATTGGCCATAATCAGTCGTGGGTGTTATGCCGACCATGCAGACCGTTTATACTTGCCACAAATGGCTGGTGTTGACCCCCTGGGGGCACAGTTGCACAACACACAACGGCAGCAGGAGTTGCAGTCAAAAAGGGGGGAAAGGGGAGAAGGAGGCATGTAATTTGATCAACTGCCTTTAATAGAAATTGTCTAGTCAATTGGCAGCTATAAACGTTATTGTGTGTGTGTGAGTTGTACATAAGTAAATTTGTCTGCATTGTTAAGTCAAACAAACCGTTTACACAGTCAACGGTGCAAATGTTGCCAACTGGCAGCATAACTTGGCTAACAAGTCAATGAATGCCGAGAAATTTGAGGCAATTGAATAATGCATTTTAGAAAAACTATTTAATTTTTATACAGCAAATAATTTTAGGCTTTTTATAAAGTTTATAAATGTATAATAGCTATAAAAGCTGCATAAAATAAGTAATAATATTAACAAATGGAAGATAAATATAAAAAACATATATAAAAATAATAAGTTTAAATAAAAAATAATATGAAATGAAAATAAATAAAAATAACTCATATTAAATTTTACATACTCATTAGTATTCACTTAATATTCAACTTTAGAAATAACATTTGTCTATAAAAAGGCGTAAAAATAACATTAATAAACTAGAACTAAAATTGTGTCCTACTTAATATTTTAATTAATTTCACAAGTTTATCAAATTAAAGATTGTGCCTAATCAATTAATTGCAATCTGATAAATGCTAACAAAAGCATTGTCTACTTTTCGGCTGGCCGTGAATTACGCTAAATGAGAGTGAGAGTAGAGGAAGAGCGAAGAGAGCGCCCATTGTGAGAGTGAGAGGTGCAAAGCTCTGTGCTAATTGCTTCGAATTCAATTCGTTAGCAACAACAACGACAACAGCAGCAGAATACTCAGCAGCACCAAAGCACAGATAACATTTTTTGCATGTTTATTTTATTCTGGTTTTGTTGTTGTTGCTATTTTTGCTGTTTGCTTTGCTAATTATTGTCATACAGAGGTGGTCAAAAGTATTTACACAACACTTAACGTTAAATCTACTCGTAATTTGAACTTACTTCATGTAAAGTTTGGTATCAATGGAAAGGTCTTTTGAATTCCTTTCAAATGATACCAAAATTTGTTTAATCCGTTAAGTACCCACTGATAAATTTGAGTTTTTGTAAAAGTCAATTTTTTTGACTTTTTTCCTGGGTCTCAAACAAAAAATGTTTTGATGCAAAAAGTTTCTTCAAACAATTTAAATAGTGACTGCAAAAAAAAATTTTAAAAAATCTCTTCGCTAGTATTTTTAATAATTTTTTGAAAACTGCCAAAAAGGCACTTTTTGCACGAAAATGAGGAAAAAGTGCCTTTTTGGCAGTTTTCAAAAAATTATTAAAAATACTAGCGAAGAGATTTTTTAAAATTTTTTTTTGCAGTCACTATTTAAATTGTTTGAAGAAACTTTTTGCATCAAAACATTTTTTGTTTGAGACCCAGGAAAAAAGTCAAAAAAATTGACTTTAACAAAAACTCAAATTTATCAGTGGGTACTTAACGGATTAAACAAATTTTGGTATCATTTGAAAGGAATTCAAAAGACCTTTCCATTGATACCAAACTTTACATGAAGTAAGCTCAAATTACGAGTACAATTAACTTTAAGTGTTGTGTAAATACTTTTGACCACCCCTGTAGGTTAGTGTAGGCAGAGCAGAGACAGAAACAGAAACACGACGACAACGTTGTCAGCAACAACAACAGCGAAAGTAATAAAAATTTAGAGCTGCTGAGAAACTGAAAGTGTTTCAAGCATTTTTTTATTTTAGTTGTTGTTGTTTCTTGCTGTTTGTTGTTTGCTGTTGTTGCTGCCATTTTTATGGCGCTCTGTTGGCATTTTAAGTATTTTCTCAGCAACAATGTTGCCCACACACACACACACACACACAAACACATAAATATATATACACATATACAAAGCTGCCGCAATCGCAATAATTACCAAATAACAACAGCAACAACAACAACTAGCCCAAGCATTAGGCAATCGCAAAATTTGTGGCCTGACATCTTTTGGACTCTCAGTGTGTGTTTATCTTTTTTTCTTATTTTGTTCTTAGTTTTTTTTTTTTTTGAATAACATTTTTAGTATATATTTAAGTGCTTTAGCCTGTCTTTGGGGCAACTTCTGCATATGTTGCCACGCAGTTCACTTGGCATTCTGTCAAACTAAAACATGTGGCAGCCATCTTTTGTTGCTGTTGTTGTTGTTGCTTATAAACAAACATTGCATTGCGTTTGTCATTAGAATGGATAATTGTGGAAGACGCTGAAGTTTGATTGACAGTTGAAACAACAACAGCAACACTAGCAACAACAACAATAGCAGCTGGACAGCGTGTGGCAGATGTCAACAATTGTTGGCGTTTTATGGCACACACACACATACTCATATACACACTTATGCACATAAATTGCTCATGCTTGCCACAATCTTCAAGCTCGCTTCTAAACTCAGGTTGAGCCTTAAATGCTTGATTAAGATTAAGTGTATCTCTTTCAGCTATAAGCTGCATGACTTTCTATACCCTACGCTAATGAGGCGCTTAACTTTGGATAGTCAATTGAAATTTGTAATCTTCATTAGAAATCGTAGGTTATTGCAATTTAAATATCAAAATTTACACATTTTATTTTGCAAAAAAATAAATTTTCTGAACATATTCGTTTTTTTTTCCTATTTAAGTATTCATGTTTATGATCCCTAAATAAATTTAAATAATTAAAAAGAAAACCATTTGGTTATCCAACAATCTGAGTTGAGTTTTTACTTTACTAAATTTCATATTTATTTTTAATTACAGTCGAACTTCCCTAACTCGAATCACCATTATCCCAGGAAAAAGTTCGAGTTAGGGAGACTTCGAGTCAGGGAATTTTTGTTTTTAGTTTTTTTAAATTAAACTACAATTTCATTCATTCATAAATACATTTCAAATTGCAAATTTTTCTTGTTATTTTTAGCAAAAATAGTTTGTTTAAGACCTGCCGATATTCTTAAAAATAGATTTTATCTTTCTTTTGCTGTATCCAGAAAAAGTTCCCGATTCAAATGACATAATTAATTTTCCATTTTTTAATATAATGAAAACTGTTTTCGATGAGATACCAGATTTTTCAGCCACTTCAATTTTTTTGGTCCACTTTTGAATTTTTTAACAAATAAGTTTAAGGATTTCTTAAAACATTTTAATACACGTGCTGGTGCCATGGTAAATAATCTTGAGCTGATGCGCTGACAAAGAAGTACATTACGAACAACTTTCCTAAAGCAATTTCACAAGCTTAAGTAATTTTTGATGCAATATTCTATCATATAACATCACCATATGTTAATGTGTATCAATATAACATATCCAAACGAGCCGGTAACAAAAGCATAAAACAGAAACGAAAAAAAAAATGCAAACTTTATTGGGGATTTTCCCGGAAAATTCGACTTACAGAAGTACGGGCCACTCGATTTAGTTCGAGTTAGAGAAACTTCGAGTTAGGGAAGTTCGAGTTAGAGAAGTTCGACTGTATTATATATATTTTTTATTTTAACTTTAAGACCATTGAAAATCTACTTAGAGCATTTAGCTGTCGTGGTTCGTTTTTGTTTTTGAGCTTCTCTTTCTCTCTTTCATTTTATTTTCTTAATTTGCATTCATCATCAGCGCACAAACTAATTGCAAAATGTTTGCGTATATGTGTGTGTCGCGCTGTGCTATTTCTATTTTTCACATTTTCCACACACTCACACACACACATACGCACAGACACATGCAACAAACGGCGCAGTGAGGCGGGTTAGCGACCGCAAAACTATCTGACATTAGATTGCGATGGCGGCCAAACGACAACAGCCGACGCCAGCGGCGACGTCGACAGAGGCAGCGGCAGCGGCAGCGACTGCGACAGAGGCAGCAAATGGCGCTCATTTAGTTGATGTTGCTGTTGCTTTTGGCGACGTTTGCTGTGCCGTTTGGCACGTACTCCCCTCGGTATGAGTGTGAGAGAAAGAGAGAGAGCGAGAGAGATGGAGCATTAGCTATGACACACGCCGTCAATTGGATGCACTTTTTTTTTAATTTGAGCATGCCTAAGCATATGTTGCAGCAACATGTGGCATGGCAACAGCAACAGCAACAACTTCGATTTTGGTTAACTATTTATTAGTACTTTGAATTTATTTATGTAGAATTTTAAGTGCAAATTGCTGTTGCAAATATTTCTGCCTTATTTTCTTATCTATTCGCCGCATCTCGTTTGAGTGGCAGCAAACAGAGAGAGAGAGAGAGAGAGAAAGAAGGAGAGAGCGAGCGAGAGAGTTGGCTGTAGATCTGTTGGGCAGATTGTGGCATGCTTGATTGAACGTTCGCTTTTATTGCCACAACAAATCAATTTTAGCAGCTAAAGCTGCAACAACAACTGCAACAACAACAACAATTGGCACTCCCCTTCAGACTACTTTGTACAATATTTACAACACCAAAACTCGACTCCGAAATGTTGTACAATGTATTTGTATTGTGTCTGTTAGTGCAACGTGCAGTTGCAACATTCAACGTTTTTTTCTTTCTATCTTTTTCGGTTGCAACTGCTGCGCGTTGGTGGCGCCGCAAACTCGAAAATTGCCGTTGACGCTGCGTCGGCGTCAATTGACGAAGGATGAGTGGGCGTGGCCGTGTCTATGATTTCTTAATTGATTTAACACAGTGCCTGCAAAAATGTTATGCAAAAAAGGGGCACAAATTCACAAACTGAGCTCGTAACTGAATTCGAATATAGCGGAAATGCCCTCGGCTCAGTTCATAGTAATATAAAGCAACGCCCACTCGAAAGAGAATTCAACAAATTGATCACACACACACATACATACACCTACCTGATTGCTAGTAGGGTATAAAGTATCTATGTATCTATCATAAAACATAGTTGTAAGCCTGAAATTTGTGATACGCTTTTGGGATCTTGATTTTTAAAGTCGTTCGTTCGTTTTCAATCATCAGCTTTTGATCTTATGCCGAAGCAGCTTTATTTTCGTGTTGTTGTATTTATTATTGGCCAGCTGACCCGTTACCGTTATTAATTAACAGCTGTGCGCTTATTATGCAAATTGCCACAGATGCGAGCTGCCAGACAGAAGACTCAAGTCAATGTGGGGGTAACAACAACAACACAAACAACAACAACAACAACAGAGACAAAAGCAAAACAAGCTCTGAATATATCAAGGTAATATGTACATATACTTAAACTTATCTGGTATTTTATATAGACACAGATATATATATCGTTTATACATATAACAAAGTTTGATAGCATTTGCGGTTTAGTTGTGTGAATACTCACGGCTTGCGGTTGATGATTCATTTAAAAGCGAGTACTAGGAAGTGTACAAAGTTTACATACCTGTAATAAACAAAATGTAGACAAAGTTAAGATTAGTTCAGTGATTTATTATTGAAAAGAAAGCACAATTCAATTAGCTTTTAATAATGGGCATAAAGTATATTTTGTATATATTTACATATCTATCTGTCTGTCATTTATTTAAACAACCTATTTATTCATAGATGTAACTTATCTTCAACATATATTTCTCCTTACATGTAGATCTCTCTATAACTTTATAATTGTATATCAAAATATCTATCTATTATAATAATTGCTATATCTATAACTTATAAACAATTCGAATATGAAGACTTAAGCATTGAACAACCTTTTAAATTAAATTAGCTAAATACAAGATAAAGATACTCTTAATCATACACATTCTTGATCATATTAAGTGATTATTTATAATTAAATAGATGGCCAAACAAAGCAATCACGTACAACAACAAACATCAAATGCAAATGGAGAAACTCTTCTATTGTGTGTGTTTTTCGAATTGCAAAGTCTATAATTTAGTATTAAATTATGCGGATAACCGCAAGACAGCGCTAAGGAGGTGCATGCATCATTTTTGTGGACAATGCACCACACACGGCCAAGACACGAGAAGACGTCGCAACGACGCAACGTCGCGTCGTCTCTATAATTTGGCCAAAAGGCAATTGCAACAGTCAAAGCGAATAAAACGACAATTTATTTCGCAATCAATTTGACAAATGCTTAAAGCTTACACACATATGGCCAAAAGTCGATGGTGGAGAAGATAGCCACAACTCCATAGACAGAGAGAGTCCGTTGGCCATTTAGCCAGCTGGCCAAAAAACAGAGTTGTGGCTGGCATCGCTGATCTGGCTAATAGATTGGCAACAAGTAAGTTAGTATGCTGGGACTACAACCTGGGCAACAACAGGCATTTTCGTGTGTCTGTGTGTTTGTTCTAGTCTCGACTGTGGCACAAACATAAATTGACAGCAACAGCAGCAGCAGCCGACAATCAACTTGGCTAATAAAATTGCAACTGGCAAACATGTTTATTGGCGTCGCATAAATTGGCGGAATGTCTAAATTAGAGATGAGCGACATTTGCTGACATTGACCCACTGTGTCTGTCTAATGCTACGCGTTGTGGGTGCGAGGGTCAACCGAGCAGTTAAGTTTTATGCGTGACGACGATAAATTATGCACAAAACACAAAACGAAACTCGACAGCAGCTGTTTGTAAGTATATATGTACATACATAAACTTGCATTTATGTCTATGCACAGAGGTGTTAATTGAAGAGACAAAGAGAGAGAGAGAACACACACACATAGCCAGACAGGTGGTAATTAAATTGAATTAAAGGCGCCTCATTAAGGTCAAATTACGGCCCAAAACTTGTCGTCGTTTGTCATTTGTCATCATCGTTGCACAGCGCCTGTAATTATGCAGCACTAATAGTCGTTGCCACACCCAGCGCCTACCACCCACCGCTCACTTCCCCAACTCCTTCACACATCTCATCCACATATGGAGCAATGGCAATAGCAATTATTTTCAGCCTGACATTTGCAAGTTTTCAAGTACACACAACACACCGAATACTTGTACGTTACCTGCAATGGCTTGAGGTGTCACCCATGTCATTCACTTAGTCGTGATATCATTTGGAATTTGTTGTTAACTTTGCAATTCTATGGAAATCACATCCACAACTTAATCGTTGGGTTTTCTACTCTGAGTTTAGGAGCCGATTCAACTATAAAATGTAAATCATTTTAAATAGTTTGGAAAATGCTTTTAAATTATTCAGAAAATATTTAGAATTTTCTGCAACTATTTTTCTAGATTTTATACAATATTTTTAAAGCATTTGAAATAATTTGTAAATTATTCAGAAACTATTTAAATTTCTCAGTATTTCAATATGTATTTTTCTAACATTTTAAAAGCAGTTTTCCATAAACTAGCTCTATTATAAGCATAAAGCAAAAGTTTTTCAATTTATGCCTGCAGTTTTTAGTTAAAACAAAACTTTATTTTTAAATATGCATTTTTTCATCTGCTTTGTGGCTTTTATATCTGTTTTTGCATATAAAATTAGTTATTTAAATGATTTTTGACACGTTTTGGCGCTCGTTTGTTTGCTCAAGTCGTTTGTTTGTGTTTGTCGTCGTCTCGTTGACTGTTTGCCTTTTTGTCGTTTGTTATTTATGCATTTTTGTCATGGACACCAGCTGCGTAGTACATACTGTACGGGCTGCGGTCATTACCATGAACGGGCCACTAACTTTACCCTCACCCCTCGTCCGTCTCAGTTTCAAATCGACTCCCACTGCAACTCCAACCTGCCCACTTCAGACAATTGGCAAACATATTTTAATTGATTTTTGTGTTTAAATGTTTGGTGTGAAATAAAATAAAATAAAAATATAAAACAATCAACAATTTGTAATTTTCAATGCACAAAAAACAAAAACTGAAGGACGTGTTTTTGTTATTTATGAATAGTTTGTGAAGGTGTTAAGTGATTCATTTGAATGCAGGCTGTAATGAATAAAACAATTGAAAATATTATTATTTAACAATTGTAGTACCATCATTGTGCACTTAGGCTGTCTCTTTCTATCTCTGGGCTCATCTGCTTTTAACAATCATTTCCAGCTAACTAATCGGCACTCATAATTAACACATTTAGCTAATAACTTCAAGCGAAGTAAACAACATTAATCACGCTTTAATGGTGTATTAATAAGACAAACAGACCGAGGCTGAAACTGAGGCTGAGAGCGCATTCATTCACATATGTATTCACCATCCAGTGGATACTATACTCGTACTTATCCACATCCGAGTTGAAGCAACATTAGATTCCACATTGGGGCTGACTTTGGCCCACGGCTGCTGCCAACTTTTATTGAAACTTTCAACACGCACACACAGAAGAATGCGTGTGTGTGTGCGTGTGTGTGTTTGCCGAGCGGCTTTTCCAATAACAATAAAATAAATCTTGGCCAAGAAAAACAGATAAAAACAGCATTAGCTGGCCATAAAGCAAACTAACTCGAGTTGAGGCAAAAACCCACTTCACTCCACTTACAGGTTGAAAACACGACCAACGGCGACAATGACAAAGACGGCAACGTCTGGAGACAGAGGCAGACAGAGACGGACAGACAGACAGAGACGGACAGACAGAGAGTCAGCCAGTTAGACAGATAGTCAGACAAGTGCCAAGTTAATTGCATTAAAAGTGAAATAAAAAGCGAGCGCGACAACAGCTCAGATAGCAAAAATTATGAAGTGCAGTCCAAGTTGTTGCTGTTGCTTATGTTGCTGCTGTTGTTGCTGTTGTTGTTGCTGCTGTTGATTGAGGCACATAATCAGCGGGGCGACGCCATCGAGCGCATTAAGTTGTTAACAGCAAATGTTTGCTTCATTTGCGCTATGATTGCAGCAAGGGGCAAGCTCAACATCCGGTGGGTTGGGTTAGCAACAGCAACAGCAACAACAACAACAGCAACATCTCGCCAACTTGTTGCTGGTCAATATTAAATAAAATGTTGTCAATAATTGCGTTTACTCCTCTCTCTCTCTCTCTTTTTACACACACACAGAGCATGGCAATTGAGTTTTCCATCCGTCACGCGTTCGCTTGCGCAACGTTTCTTGGCACTCTTGCCACATTTTCTTATCTATAAATAGTTTTGCTGCCCACGCCGCGGTCAATAAACTCGCGACACATGCAAATTGCAGGCAGCAACAGCAGCAGCAGCAGCTATAGTTGTAGTTGTAGTTGCAGTGGCAGCAGCAGTCAAATGCAAACAATTAGCAGCAGTTGAAACAAAACACAATGCAAACAAAGAAAAAAAAAACGAACAAAAATTCCAATTGAAAGCTACGAAAGTGCCAATACCCTTACTAATAAAACTAGACACTCAGACTCAGGTGTGTTCGATAAAACTCTCTACTTTAAAAACCAAACATTCCGTTTTTGAAACCATAAATTTATTGCAACTGAAAAACTAATTATTTGTGAATATATAATTTTATAATAATTATATTTTATTTAAAATTTATTTTTAAACATTTTACATCTAATCAAATTTGACAACAAATATTTTGACATTTTTACAAGACTTTAAAAAGCAACTGAATAATTATTCAAAAATAATTTAATAATTTAATGATTTTAATAATAATAATTTTCTTTTTCTTTTATTAATTGCTCTACAAATAAGGTAAGCTCGTTATCGATAACACATGTTTTTATTCGCTGCCTATCGATATGTACACAAACTGCATATACCCTATATTACTCTTTGCTTCTACCTCTACAAAAGCAGAGAAACAAAACGATCAAAAAAAAAAGAAACAAATAGGAACAACAACACCGACCTATCGCACACTTTTTGTCATTGGGCCGTGGCGTTGTTCGACGTCGCCGGCTTTTTGTTGTTTTTTGCTATTATCAGACAGCGACGTCGACGTCGACAGCGCAGTCATGTAATGCGCGTAACAATTTCATTTTGTTTTACAACAACAATTGCCTGTACATTTGTTTCAATTTTTGTTGTTGTTGCCGTCCGTTTCCTCTCTTCTTCGTTTCTCTATCTCTTTCTCACTCGCATTGGGTTTTATTTGCCGTTTTTAGTTGTTGGCATCGCCGCGTCGTGCATTGCACTCGTTGCTCAACGTTCGACGATCGACGCTGACGTGGGCGGCCCTCATTTAAGCGTCGCTGTCGTTGTCGCTGCGCTCTTGGCCGTTACAGCAGCTGCGTTGGCAGCGGCAGCGACAGCGGCAGCGTCACATTAGCAAATCACATAATGAAATTCATCATTTGTTGTTTTTGTCTGTGCTTTTTTGTTGTTGTTGTTGCTGTTGCTGGCGGGTAAATTTGACTAATTGCAACAAGCGATGTCAGTTTTTTTATTTTGCCTCTATTATTTGTTGCATGTGCAACGCTTTTGAAGTTTTTAGCCGATAGTTGCACTTGTTGCCTGTTTTTTGTTACTTGTTGCAATCTGTAATGTGCAACATGCAGCTGCTTGACTTCTAATGTTAAATGCCGCATGTTGACATTAATTTGCATTGTTTTTAATTTGGTTTAAATGCACAAAAAAAAATTAAGAAAGAACAAATAATAAATGTACAAAATAATACATTCTTTTTTTGTTACAAATTTATTTTTGTTAACACGGCGGATGTTTGGCATCGTTTTCGAGAGTGTGATTGAAAAGATAGCGTTACGAGAATCTGGCACACACACACATAGACAGTGCACCCAAATGCACCGTTGGAAATGGGAAAGGCGTGCACTCAAGTCCAAGTGCATAGAAACACTTGAAAAAGTATTCTCTATAGACCTGACTCTATTCAATGTTAATAAACTATGCTTAGACTAATTAATGACTCAGTGTCTTATTATCACATCGGAGCGAGTAAACGAGTTTGCACATTAAACTGACATAATGATGCAATGATTTATACTAAACCAGTTTAACATATGGATGCTTTGCATTAGCAATGCCATTCAAATGATCAAAGTCATTCATTGAAGCCGCTTAGCAACAGCTGATGATGCAAAATGTTTATTGTTAATGGCTGATTGTCAATCATTAATCACATTTGATTGAACTGTAGTGATGTAAACTCGAGTTTTCGATTTAAAATGTATTTTTCATCACTATTTTAATTATAATTAAGCTGTCGATATATGTATATTACACATTCAATTAAGTAAATCGCTACAATCGATTTTTAAACACAAGGTTGCCCTATGCAAATGGACAGCACTGTGGCGAGTGATGACGTCGCCGTCGCGTCGTGTGACTGGCAAAGATCAGCGCGTACGCCGGAGTGAATGCACTCGGAATGCGCTTCATGGCAACACGGCCAAGTGTCAATAGCTGCTGCCCTCCTCCTCATCAGCTGCATGCCAAACCAACTAACTAACAACAACATCAGCATACGAGAGCGATTCAAGAAATTTTTCAAATATTTGAAACATTTATTATACAAATAAAATGTATCTAATTTAATTTTTATTATAAAAATAATAAAAAATGATTGCAAATATCTTTAGAACTAGCCGTCAACACCAGACATTTTTTAACAACGTAAAGCAACAAACGTGTTAATAAAAACGAATATTTTTAAAAAAGAGGTCTTCTAATTTCGTCGAGTATTTATTATTTCATCTACAAAATGCTGTTTTTTCATGACCAAATTAAGTGTCTAATAATAATTTTTATCATAGCAAATTGTTACCAGTGGAATTGGCCATCATTCAAACTTAATGACCAAATGGAATGTGAATGTAACCATTCTTTTTTTTATATCCAATTAGTATGTTACGATGTGATCAGTGTCATAAACATCTTGTACCGCCCTCGTGCACAATGTTTTTTTTTTTTGCATTTTACAATTTGCATTGCGTCCAAAATTGCGCAAAATGTTGACAAGATGCGTGCGGCGGCTGCGTTGTTGTTGTCGCTGTTGTTGTTGTTGCAGTGTATGGCCAATGGCCACTGACAACTCACCCCGCCCCCCTTCGCTTTTCATAGGTATTACCTAGATAGGTAGCATTGATTTGGAGCGATGAACTCAAGCGGCCTTCCACCTCCATCCAGTTGTCGGCTGCCCTCTTGACTTGGGGGCGGTGCTTTCGTGTGTTTATGTGCGTTGACTTTTGTTTATATGGATTTGCAATGTGGCAAAATGGAAATGGAAAATGAAAAATGCAAGCAACAACAACAACAAGAACAATTATAGGAATAAGAATAAGTACAAGTAGTGTAATAACATTATGAGGAAAGCAATTATTTAAGTGAATATTACGACTTGGCACACACACACACACACACACATGTTCATGTTATTGCCAATAACAATAGAAGCGACGATAATTATGCTGAGCATTTTAACGATTCAATTAACAAAACTAGCGGCAATTTAATGGCAGGGTTGCCAAGTTTGCCGCTAGCAGTCAACAGGCTGTCATTCTTAAAATTTTGTAATAATAATTCTTAATTGCAAAAATGAGGAAAATAACAACAGCAACAACAACTGAAAAAATGCGCATGAAAAATGCATAAAATGCTTAACTAAATGTATATTACGGTTTCAGTTTTCATTTTGATGTATGTGAATATGCATGTGACCCAGACAAGGTTTATGGTCTTGTTGTTTTCGAAACCGTAACAGAAACAGAACCTGACGACACAGAAATATAACGCATAAGTCACGTCCTGTAGCATAGAAATGAGTCGAAAAATAGTGGCAACTTCCATATATACATTTGCCTCTGTCAGTCATAAATATTGTGTGTCTAATGTATGCTCTTATCGTTCAAGTTCTCCTTCTCCTCCTCCTTCAGTCACCCAACTGATTAACTTAAAAAAATAAACAATTTTTTTTCACATTTTTTATGACTTAAATATTGTATGGCTTTTTATGGTTTCTACATCCTTGAAACAATGGCTCTGATTGCTTATAATACATTTGTAGTTGTTTTTAGTATTTGAATATGTGTACATATGTTTTATCAGCGACCTACCACCCTCTGGGGTATTTACAGTCAACTTTTTGCGTCTGTTAATTGGGTCGATATAAAAGCAATTGTGGAATTCATTATACTACAAATAAGATTTACTATACTGTTTGTTATTGTTGCACACATATGACGTAATTTTTTTGGTTATTTTTATTCAATAATTTTATGCAAATCGTTGATATATATTGTATTTCTCTTTGCAACGGATGCCGTCCAATCGTAAAAACAATAAAAATTCAAAAAAATACAAAAAAAAAGAAAACAGCAACAATAGCGCTCTTAAATTTGCATGTAAATTTCTACTGAAACGACAGCAGCAACAACAGTATTATTTCAGTATTATTTCTGAGTGCATTTCCCTAATGCGTAGCTGTCATGCCACTTAGTAAAATTTGCAGTTTGTTTACTATTTTTTTTTAGTATACCCTGTACTGTAATAAAGTTGTGTAAGTTGACCCTATAAGGAATTCCCATTAAATCTCATCTTAGATACTTAATTACATCTAGATTGACCAAAATTGGCATGTAGTTTCATCAAATACCAAATATAGTTACAGATTGTGTTTATACTAAAAATACTAACAGTCTCTTATCTTGTATTTTACAGGGTATCATTTAACTAGCACTTTACATGGTTTTTCTTCTGTCTCTGTCTCTGTCTCCGTCTTTGATTCTTTCTGAACATTTTAACAAATTACACTTTTTTTTGGGTTAATGTCTCATTGTCTTACGCGTGACAGAAACAGAACTACACAACACCAAAAGCAGACGATACAATTTCTGTGATAAATAAAATTATTACAAAAGCCAGTCCAAGACAAACAACAATAACAACAACAGCAACAAAATTGTTCATATTGAAACAAAAGGCAAAGAGACTTATGATCACAGTGAGGAGGAGGAGGAGAAAGAGGATGGCCAGACATATGAATTTATACGCATATATGTATCTTCTTTTTTTATATGAGAGTCCATCGTTGGGGCAATTGCTTGATTTATGTGCGGCCTGATAAAAAATAATTCTTATATAAAATATATGCCTACATGAGTTGTTGAAATGTTGAAAATTGGATTTCAAGCGTATTTAGCCCTTTGATTACCGATTTCCAGCGTTGCGATAGCCACACACATTTCACATTTCAACATTGGCTTAAAGGTGATCACTTTAAAGATTTTTTTAGCTGGAAAATGCGTTTTACACGTGTGACTGATGACCCAAATTTGATTAACTAGCCGCAAACATGACCCTTAAACTAACTAGCGAACAATATAGATAGACTTAGATTTGTGTAGAGCGAGATAGAGACACGAAAAGAGAGTGTGAGAGTGGAAGGCAGAGGAGACTGGGAGAAAGCCGCAGGCGACGCGTTTCGAAATTAATTATGTCACATTATGTAATCTGATAAGCGCCTTGTGGTTGCTATTGTCATTGTCAATGCTATCATTTTTGTTGTTGTTGTTGTTGCTGCTGTTGTTGCTGGGTAAGCTGAGATCACGACAATGCGCAGCCGCAACGTCAACGTGCCACTGCAACACACACACACACACACATAAGAATCGACCCTCTTCAAAGTGCCTGGCAAAAGGATCGATCCTTGGCAATACAACAATGGATCCCAGAATTTCTGGTTCTGGTTTTCTTTATTTATATTTTTGGCTCTGTTTCAGGTTCTAATTTCGCCCTTCAGGTAGCGGCGACAGCCAAAAAGACAAAACTTGCGATGCGGCAATTCTTTTTGTTGTCTCTTTTTCCATTTTTTTGAGGTAGTAAATAATTTTTTTTTTTGAATTCGGTAGCATGCCATTGCGATAAGGCTTTTGCTTTTGTTGGGTTTCATTGAAAAGAACAAAAAATTTCATATATGTATATATCATGAAGAAGAAGCAAATGAAATCTCAGAAGCTGCTCTGGGGAAATTTAAGACGTATCCATTCGTATGAGAGCAGGTAGAAAAGATTGAATATGTTGGCACTTCTGTAATTAAATGTGGGATAAGGTACTTAATATGGAGTGTAGAACCAAGTTGTGGCATTTATAAAAGAAAATCATAATGATTGTTGATTTAATTAAACAGAGATTGACATCTGCAGTGATATTTCTGTCAGTAATTATTATTATTGTTTAAGAGATAATCTCAAAATGTTTTCTATGGAGTTTTGATTTAAATTTTACTTTAAATTTTTAACGACTTCATATATAAAGTCTTTCTGTTGGTTATAGACCACAAGAAACTTGAGTTCCGACCGACAAAGATTGATTTTCTTTGATTTGTTTTACAATATTTTAAATCTATAATCCCTGAAACATCTTTAAAGTTATTCCACTGTACATGATAGCTTTATATCATTAGCAACCCCACAGTAATTGTTCCTCTATCAACTTATAAACAATACTTTTCTTTTCTTTACATGAATGATTTCTCGAGTGGTCCCGCAATTTATTTCAGCACGACCAATTTCAGAAGTGGACTTTCATACAGCAGCTGAGCAGCTGAGCATCTGAGGCACTCTGCTGCCTTATGAGCTTAATCCGCTTTATATGGCCCACGCAATTCAGTTTAAAAGCGGCATAAACACAAGTTATGAGTCTTAATGGCGCCTGCAACCCTTTTCCTATCAAAAGAGAAAAGAAAAGCGACGGTGGGAGAGCTTAAAATTAATTGAAATTGTATCCTTTTCGTCATAAATCGCTTTTATAGACGCCAAAGCAAATGCGTTGCATATAAAATGCATAATTGACGCAAATTTTTGCTTTAAGCCAAAATAATTTGTGCATAATTTAAGTGTCTGAGTTTAAGCTGAAGGCCACTTAATATGCAGGACACATAAAAGGAGGCAACAAACTGTCGCATGCCACATGCCACATCCCACTACTCGTTTAATGGCACGGCGATTGCAAGTGAAATGTGTGTAATATGTTTTTAATTACACTTTTTCTTTTTGCGACAGCAATTAAAACAGCCCCCAAAGTTGGACATACTTTAAAGCTTTGCTTTGGTCTATGCTAAATACGTATATAACAATTCTACTTAACTTTACAGCATCCTTTTATCCAACATTCCAGACGTTGCCGTTGTCATTTGCATCAAAAGCACCAAATGCACTTTATCAGAGACATCTGAACGACTCGAGAGGAGTAAAGGTTTGTGGCAAGCACAGGACAGGACAGGACTACGTTGTCCGACCAGAAAGTAAATTCAAGTGACTTCTGCCAAAGGGAAAGCGTAGAAAACGGAGAAAACGAGACAAGTTTGTGAAAATAAAAACATTTCCAAGACCATTTTCCATTTCCATTGCGTTGTGTGATTTATCAACGCAACATTTAAATTCATAATTTTTGTATGCACAGTTCGCAGTTGGCAATGCATAAAATTTATTTAAATTGCCAACTTGCAAGTGGCAGACTTGCAACAACAACAACAGCAACAACTACAAATATTCGTGTGCAGTGAGGCAAAAGGGGGCATGCAACAGCAGCAGCTAATCCCAGAGCGACGTTGTCCTGCAACGTTGCGTTTTGCGACTGTAACTAAAGTGCGGATTATGCAAATAATTGCCAACAGCAAAATAGAAATATCTACATACTATATATATATTTAAATGTATTTCCAATTTAGTTGCAAGGACATGTGCCGAAATATAAAAGAAGACAAAAAAATATGTATGCAATTATGCAACGGCGTGCTGCATTTTTGCATTAAGAGGCAATTAAAATTTGTTGCATAAATTAACAGGCACAAATTGTGTGCAACCAACTGCAACCTGCACTTGCCACAAGCAACAGCATCAAGGGTTGCACGTGGCTCCCAGACATCCTTGGCAGACAACCCTTAAGCTCATATAAGTGAAAATAATAATAATATACCCCGAATATTATATTGTAATTGCGATTTTTGAGCAGAAGAATAATAAAAGATTCATTTTTCGACAATAATAATTGAATTTTAGGTTGATTGAAAAGTAAATTTAACTGGGCGTTGAAAATAATATAATCTGAATTTATACTTCAATTAAACTTTAAAATTTGTACAATTGCAAATAAAATAAATACCAAAATAATATAATCTGAATTTACTAATTGAATAAACAATACAATTTTGAATTGTAAAAATCAAAGGAAAGTTTCAAAAAACATTCTGCGTTCTTTTCTATATTTTACTTCGAGTTTTGTTTATTTTTACTATACGTTTGCTTAGCTTTAACTCCAAGCTCCTGTCACTGTTGCGTCATGCGGCTCGTGTTGCTAATAAAATGTCAACAAGTTTGAAAACTAGTATCCTTGTATCCTTCATTCCTTCGTGGACACATTGTTTGCACGACAAAAGGGTTAAGCAAACGGAAAGGACTTCGTTTTGTATTTTTATTGTGCCCTCTTTTGTCCGACGACAGTCGTTTTGACTGACTTTGCGTTGACTTGGCGTTTGGCAAATGGTGACGCCATGTGGCCATTAATTGCTGAAGGATATGTCTTTGAATGAATTGGGCAATCAAGCGCAAAAAACCTGCGCAGTTGTCAACTGCGTCTCAAAGGAAAAATCAAAATGCGCAGTAAACAAAGACAAGGATATTTGCGCAGCATAGACAAGAAAAAAATAAGAGAAAAGAAGTTAAACGTGTCGCTTGTCAGCCAAAAATTGATGTGACATTTGAATAAAGGACTCAACGTGTTATTGGCATTGAGGCAGAGACAACCGCAGATAAGTTTGAACAATAGAAAACTCTCAGTCAAATAGAGACGCAAATAGATGCCGACACCGAGCGTCAATTGATCACAATCAGAGTTCTATACACAATCTGGAAACTCTAAAAAACAGCAATAACAATGGGCAAGCGCAGTTTGTTCACCTTTGTAAAGATTCATCAACCGTTTGGAGCTGCCACCTCAAGCGGCAACTCAATTTAGAGTACGAACGGCAATAAAAATTGTGCAATGCGATAATAAAAAAACAAAACAAAAAATACAAATACAAATTTAACCACTGTTGTTGTTTTTACTTTTACTAGTGTTGCTTTGCTAATAAAATGTGCGACCATAAACTCAACTCAGCTCAAGCTCTGGCTGCGAAGCCAACGCGTCGTATGAGCAATGTGAAATGTGCTGAGAAATTCGTTAAGGTCGCAACTAATAAAGTTTCGCCAGTTTAATGCAGCGGAACTTTGGACAAAACTATTTCGACTTTTTACAACTCTATGAAGGTGCAACAACGCACAACGTTGCAGCAACGTTCTACGTGCAACGTGCAACGCGTTTATTAAGCGCATTTATGCGCTGTAAATAAAATGCCCGAGAGCAAAAGGAGCACTAAGAGACTCGGAAAATGACACAATTTGGTCTATAAAATATTTGAATGTTCGCGACGTGTTTCTGTAAAGTTAAGATGAAATGTCCTTAAGAAATCAAGTCATTAAAGTGCCATTAACTTTAAACTGATCTTAGGATCTCGTATAAAAAGTAAACTTAGCTGGGATCCCTTAAAAAAATCATAAACTTTCAGTCGTCTTTTCATTTAGAACTGATTATTAATATTTACTAAATTTGTATGCCACTTTTAAGTAATTAATTTGCAAGTTTTAATCAAATGTGGCCAAAGCGGAAACTTGCTAAAGACAACTTTTCTAGTCTCTTTTTTGCCAACTGCAACTTTGTTTAGTGTCTATAAAGTTTTAGTTTCAGTCATTTATCGTTAAAGTTTGCGTTCATTTCCAACTCACCCTTCACCCCGACTTGGTGCAACTTAGATTTATGTGGCAACTATGTAGAAAAGTCGAAACATACCTGCAAAGAAAAAGAAGACACATATGAAATTAATATCAATTAAATAGTATTTTTTTCTGCAATGCTTAAATTAAATTTTAATTACAGTCAGGTCAGTTTTGTCTGCCACATATAAATTAGAGCAGCTGCTGAGCTGATTTTCCATAGTGAAAGTTTTCTCCCAGCAGTGTGTGTGTGTGTGTGGAAAATCTCGAATAAAATAAAAATCCAAGCAGCATTTTTCCATTACAGAACACGAAGGCAACGGCAACGCCAACTGTCAGCCTTTGTCCGCCGTGCAACACAGCGACGACCGACGTCATAAATATCACATTTGTGGCAGACACACAGACAAACACACACACTCACTCACACACTCACACACGCAGCTTTTCCGTCTGGCGGCATTGTGTTTAGTGCTGCATACAACGCGGCGCATCGCATTTGCCATTTTATGAGGTGCAAATAAAAAGTTACCCATAAAAATGCCATAGACATAGAGACATGTGTAGGAAAAAAGCATCTCCGGGGCAAAGGCAAACAGCGCATAAAAATGCATGTCTGGCAAACAGGCAATCGGAAATGGTGTGGCACGTCAGCTTCCTGCCCCATGCCCCCCCTAAAGGAGCGCGTTGTCTTGGCAGTCAACCAGACTGGCGCCCAGCTCAGAAGAGAAGCAAACAAAAAAAAGAGACAGAGAAAAGGAGAAAAAGCGAAAGCTGCAGCATCAAAGAAACCAAGAGAAAGAATGAGAGACATGGTAGAGTGGGATGAGATGTCTTTAAAGTGCAACTACTTTAATTAATTTGATGACGCTGCTGCTGCTGCCTCAAGTTGCCACTTCATCATGCATCGTGTCATGCACAGGTGCAATTTATTAAGCACTCAAAGAGCAGGGAAAAAGGATAGGGAGGAGATCAGCTCAAGTATCACGCTTCAAATAGTAATCCTGACAAAGCCAGCGCCATTTATTATTGAACCATTGCCGACAGTCAAAGCTGCTTGCTACGTGCCACGCCGCGGCGCGTTGCAAATGCAACACAAATTATTAGTGCACAAATAAATTCAAAAAAAGAGAGAGAGAAGAAATCGATGTATTGAAATTGATTCTCGAGTTGAGCTCAAGCATATTAAATAAAAGTGCAGTGAATACTCGTGAATACACTCAACATTGGTGGCTTTCATCAGCATAAGTCAATCATCTATCAGAAAACATTGATAATATGCTTAAAAACAAAATTAATGTTAAATTACAGAAATGTAATAGTTATATTTATTGAATTGAATTTTATTAAAAATACAAAAATGTACAATCATAAAATTTATTCAATCATAAAATTCCCATCAATTTTCTGTCATCGAAGCGTGCTGCTGAATGCAGCCATTGATTCAAATGGCCAGTGACAAAAGGGTTAGCCAAAAGGAAAGGGAGTAAGCAAGAGTAAGAGAGAGAGAGAGACAGACAGACAGAGCGGCAGACAAAGCGAGTTAAGAAACTTTAATTAGACAAAGTAAATAAGATAATTAGTAGAAGCCACAAGCCAGCAAAGTTGGTTAAATTGAATTAGTTACGTTTACTTAGCGTCTGATTAAATGCATTATTAAGCCAAGTTAAGTGCACGCTTATATTTTGTGCTTTTGTAGTTTGTGGCAAGTAGCATAAATCATTGAACGGAAGTGAAGACAGGCAGCGGCAACAAAGTTACAGCTACAGTTTATTCTCTCTCTCTCTCTCACACTCCGTGCTGATTTTCTTGTTGCCAAAAAGGAAACGAAATGAAACGAATCGATGCGGCAAAAAAAAAAAGTTGTTATCAGCGTCGCGACATCTGCAACACGAAACAGCAAACAACTTGAGAGTCAGTCGACAGTCGACAGTTGGAGAGACGCCCCCAATACAATAACTATAGCCGGACAACTAACTGTGTGTGGAGGTGCAAATTTCAAAGAGTGAATGGAGACAGAGGAGAGCAGAAGAAGGGGGGCAAAACTAACAAGTTGGCAAGCAAGAAAGGAGCATAAAGAAACCACTTAGAAGCCAAGTCTACTGCCATGTCCTGTGCAGACACTTTGGACCCCGGTCGAGCGTCCATAAAGGTGACAATAACTTAACGAGCAATGAACCTACAACAGCAGTTGTTGCTGCTGTTGTTGCTGCTGTTGTTGTTGCGGCTGCTCTTGACGTTTTGCTGACCGGCGACATGGCGCAAGGAAGTGCCACTAAATTGTTGCAGATAAGAATAGCAGCAGCAACAACAACAACACACACAGCATGTGGTCGCAAGCACAACTCAAACTGGTAACTGACCTCCTCTGTCTCTGCCTTCCTTACTCTGTTTTTCCCCACATTTTCCTCCCTGCACAGTGGTCTTTTTTTTGGCCATAGAAGCGCGGCTTAAATAATAAAGTTTCTATCTTTATTCTGAAAACAAAATTGTTCAAAAATACTACCAAACAAATTTTGTATGTATTTTATTTCCAACAAGTTTTATTAAATACATCTTTGTATTCCTCATCTACTTGGCAAGCAACTTTTAATTAAAGATAAAAAGAGTTTCAGTGGCAGTAGGTATCAATTTATTGCTTTTATTGTTGCTTTATTGTTGATATCACTTTGAGTTGATGAGTTTAAGTTCGATAGAGCGAAAAACGATAAAGCAAACACTTAGTCTAAATTATTATTATTATTTTTTATTATGATTATTTTTAAGACTTAAAGCCTCATCTAAATTGGACCCACTGTGCCTGGCGTCATTGCCCGGCGAAGGAGAAGACAGAATGTTGCCTGTTGTGCATTTTGATCAGTCGCATTTAACATGTGCAGCAAACGCGTCAATTTTTGGCAGTTATTTCGTATTGAATACACTCGCAAACACTCATGTACACTCGTACAACGGTGCGTATGATAAATGGCAGTTGAACTACCTTTTGGATTTGCACGTGCGGAATACACACCCAAACACACACACATACACACACACCGAGCAGACAACGAACCCGCAGGCCAAAAGTAAACTGAGTGAAAGCACATGAAGGTACATGGATGATAGGTAGATAAAGAGGGGACAGAAGGTGGGCGGTGGGTGTGGCAGTCAGAGTCAGAGACTCTTTAAGCATAGCATGCGAAATGAGCTGTTGAAATGGCAATTTAAGTGACTGTCGAGCAGAGAGTTTCGCCTGCTACTTGTATTTTTTTATTTTATTTTTTTTTGGCCAGAATAAAAGCACAATAAGCTCAACAACAAATTCTACAAAATGTACTTGAAAAAGCGCTGCCAAAGGGCAACAAATACTTGTGGGCAAATAATTTGCACTCACTGTCACTCAGTCAGTCACGTCAGCTGTATTTGTTGGCTGTATCTGTATCTGTTAGCTGTATCTGTTAGCTGTTTGCTGTATCTCATAGTTTACAGTCTGACGCCTTTGCCTGCTGGAAGGCGTCAGCAAGCTTTTCATTCATGATGGATGCATTTGCCAACAAGCACACACACACATACACACTCAATGCGCAGACAAGGTAAGAAATTAATGCATCAAAGCGTCCCAGACGACGCCCGTCGCTCAAGTGGAAGAAGACACTGTCAAAGTGAGAGAGGATGCGGAAACTGAATCTCAAACTGAAGCTGAGGATGTGTCGCTGAGGAAGCAAGTGCTGAAGCGTAAATAAAACGTTTGTCCCAGCATCCTGCCCCTTTTCCTTCCCCATCTAAACTCATTAAAGACACACAAGAAACCAATGTAAATCGCCAACTGACCAAATGATTAATTGACAAACGCATTGGCGTCCAGCTGATATTTTCAGTTGCCATATCAAATGGTTCCCCACTGTGAACTGTTGAAGTTCATTTAAATTAATGATCATAAAAGTCGCGATAAAAATTATTAACAAAATCATTAAAATTTTAACAAAGCGTTAAAGCCAGAAAAAAATAGAAAAAACCACACAATGTTCATTTAAATATTAGTAAAATAAAAATTATTAAAAAAATGAAAATGAGTGATTTTTAAAAATTACAACAACAAATAAAATTGTACAGCTGTCAGAGTTGTTCATTAATTTTCGTGGAAAACCGCGACAAAACCATGTAAAAGCAGCAATTTTCTTTCAAAAGTTTTTTTTTTTTTTTTTTTTTTTGTCAAAAATATCATCATTATTTAAATGTTGCGTGCCACAGCGAAGCCGCAAGTGTATTTACATGACGTCACCGATTCATTAATCATTCGCAAATGAAGGATATCAAAATAAAGTGTTGGAATGGGAAGGGAAAGTGGAAGGGTGTTTTTCATCCATGTCTGCAGGCGACTGCATGGCGCAGCTGCATACAGTGTCATCATCATAATCATCATCACTATAATCATAATCATCAGCATCAACAGCATTATTAATCGCCCCACAGCCTGACAAAACTCTCACTTTCCTTATGGCAATTAAATGAGACTTCAACTCTGTCACTCAGTTAAGCTCGCTTTTAATTTCGTTGCAGAGACGTTAAAAAAAATATAAATAAAAAAAAAATATAAACGCAACTCGCAATTTTTCATTAAACAAAATTAAAATGCTGATGACGCGACGCCAGCAAAATGAAAGAAAAACTGCAGCAAACATTGAAAAAAATAAAAGCAAATAGTATACAGAGCAAAGGCAAAGCAACAAAAAACTTAACATTAATCATTACAAGCGCAGACAAAGCGAGGGAGGGGAGAGAGGGAGGGGAGAGGGGGAAGGGAAGGTGGGAGTTGGCACTTGAGCAGGGAAATTGTCGCGTGTGTGAAGAGCGCACACTTTATATTTTGTTTTTTATTTGCCAGCCATTTGTTTGCTGATGCAGCAAAAACGCTGTTGCAACAATGCTACGTTGTAGTAGAAGTACTTGCAACATGCGGTGGCAAGACAAATGCCAGATAATGACCCCCATGTAAATTAACAGTCAGCCAAAAGACCCAGCACACAAAACAACGCATGGGTATTTCCACCCAACACACACACACATGCATATATCAAACAGTTAGTCAAGTAATTGTTTCGACTAAAAATAAATATTCACATATTTATTTTGAATATAATGAAACCATAGAAAATAAGAATAAAAAAGTAAAAATAAATCTACATTTTTTAATTTGTCCAAACAAATACTTGAGCGACTGTCTTTACTCTCCCACACAAGCATAAACACATGTTAACCGCCATAAAGTATGCTATAAAAAAATAAAAGCTTACAAAAATAGACAGGATCTCACAGACAACGCACGGGGACTCCCCGACAGGCGGCACGTCATTAGCCTGGCACATTAGTCCTGCAAAGGAGGCGAGTGAGGGGGATGGGAGAGGAAAGCAATGTCGACAACTTTCTCGATTTGCCAGCCACAAAATACAAAACACGTGGAACAAGCAAGAAAAAAACTTTGCTGCGGGCCAAAGGAGGCGTTGTTTCTAAAAGTATGCAGCAAAAGTATCTATACGGCTGCAAAGGACATTAAACCCGAGCCGACACAGCAAAGGAGGGAGCTGAGGTAGGAAGAGAGGGATAGGGAAAGAGAGAGCAGCAATTGCGCAGGCGTCAGAGGGAGCATAGGCGCCTGAAAAAATAGAGCTTTTAGCCAGCCGGCATTCGCATTCCCGTGGCCATGGCCATGGCCGTGACAATGAGGCAGGCAGCAGGCAGCAGCCATGGCCATGGCCATGAAAGCCAACTCAACTCAACTCAATTCGACTCCTCGATAGGCGCCTGTCCTTGCACTTGGCCTTTGCGTAGGCGGCGCATTTGCCTCGGCATTGACTTTGACTCTGCTTTTATTATGTTTATGTTGTTGCGTTGGGACATTTTGGGTTGCGTAAAATGTTAATAAACTGCTCTGCGAGAGACTGTAAGGAAGGAAGCAAAGAAGGATGTTGGCAGGCGGAGGAGGAGGAAGCAGCTGTAGCAGGAGCCTATTCGACTTTCGAGTACTCGTGCTCGCATTTGTCGGGTGCTTTGACCTTGTGGCCGTGCGTTGCGCCTTTGCCTCCTCCTTGTCCGCCGGGAGGCATTTGGCAAATGTGCGGCACGCAGACTTTTAGCCCCCAAGTCTGACGCATTTATATATTATTTAAACGAAGGACAAGCATTCCTCTCCCTCTCACTATATATGCGTGGGAACTTTGGATCCTTGGGTGTTAGGCAACTGACATCGTTGAGCTTTAAATTGCCATTTTATGGCATTTCGTTTGCGCAGACACAATTTAATATAAAGGTGTCTGAACCGACGACGGAACAATAAATAGCTGCGATCAGAGTGCAGAGCTGAGAGACCAATAAAAGTAGCACGTTTCATTATTTGTTTTTCCCTTTGTTTTTCTTCATACTTTATTTAAATTTCTAAACAGAATTTCAATGTGGCTTTTTTAAGTTTACGACGAGGCTTTTGTCATAAAATTGATTGGCTTCTTGCTTCTGTTTATTCTTGAAGTTGGAGTTTGAGCACAGGTGCACAAGTTGAAACGATTTGTTTTAGGGTCACTGGCTGACCAACAACAGGGCCAAGAATTGTGGTCAGCTGACGCTAAATGTTTATGCAAAAGTTTTGCGCCTAATTGGCAACTTTTCAGACGGCCAACAAAAGCAAAGAAAAAATGTGTATTAAAAATTCGATAAATTGAAAATTGTGAGAGTGGTAAGAGGATGCAATGCAGCACAGCACAGCACAAGTAGTTTCAAAAGCTTAGCCGTATAACCTCATAATGTTGGTAATAAAATGAGCTTAAAGCGCATTATAGCCGGAATGGAATGGCGGGAGTTTGGATAATGGCGCCAACTTGTTCCCTCTTTCATTTTATGGCCAGAAATTGGTAATTTCGTGCATCGATGGCAGACGAGAACACGACCGAGACCAATGCCAAGGAAAAGGAAAAGGAGAGGGAAAGGAGAAGAAACAGGGCCAAAAGGGCGACGCATACAAATTGTCCATAAAAGACATTGCATTGGATCAAAGCAGTTTTCTATTATCGTTGGATTATGCGACATAAGGAAGACAAGAAGTTGATCAGTCTTGTATATATAGTAGTATGTGTGTGTGTGTGTTTATTTGAGTGGTGTGTGTGTGGCACGATGTCTTGTGTTGATTAGAAGCTGCCAGAGACTTTGTACAGTCCATTAGATGCACATTGTGTGCGGATTTCTATTAAAGACTGTGTTTGGATTGGGGAAACATGAAAATGAGAATGCACTTGTATTAAAATGGATTTGAAGTAACAACACATAAAATTAGTGAAACAGACTGTAAGTAAAATAACGACAGTGCAATATGATCAAGATTAAGGGAATAAATGAATTTAAAAAAAAAAAAAAAATACTAGGAACAATTTATTTGTAATCTATTTAGTACAGATCATAAATAAAACTTTTTATTGTTCTTATTTTTTTATTTAATATAATTTAAATTTATCACCCTGTCTCATACTATATCTCTCTTTCTCTCTTTTACTCTTTTTTTGCCTTTTTTAAAGCAACTCTGCTGCTTATTTATGACTCTCACATTTTGCAAATGGCATTTTGTTTTATGATAAATGATTGGCCATAATTAAAGTGGCTCATTCTGCGGCTTTTCGGGCACTGCCTGCAGCACATAAAGAGTCCTGCTGCTGTTGCAAGAGAGTCCTGCTCTGCAGCGCAATGACCTCAAGCACAGGACGTCGAAGGAGAAGCAACAACTGAGCACAAAAGTTAATAATGTGCAGCAGGCGTTTGGTTTTGGCGCAGTTTTCAATGACTGGCAGCCTGTGTTTCTGCTGCCGGCTGAATGACTTGGCCAAGTGGATGAGTGGATGACTTCCTGCAACTTCCTGCCACAACAGAGGCAGCTGGAAATGAGCTACTCCAAAAAAAAAAAGCACCAAAAAGGAAACAAAAAAGAAATGCACAAATTACAAAAATAAATTGGAAAATTGCGTTGTACCTATGAGCATAAAGTCTACATACTGTATATATATTTATATACCCGTACCTCGACATACTTCTGCAGTTACATACAGCTGCTGCTAAGGACACAAGTCTGGCATTTTTACGACTATTGTATGTTGTACACTACACAGCACGGTCTAATTAATATTTTCATAGTTTTGTTTATGCACAAAGTGGCCTCATTCCAAACATAAGAAAATATGTGGTTTTTTTTATTTTTTGCATGTAAATGTGCACAACAAAGAAAAAATATAATGTTCAGACATGTTCTGAGTGCATTAAGATTACTTTAAATTTTATGTAAACTCTACAAATTAAGCAATTTATTTTCATCAACGACCCCGCATAAGAAATAATAAAAATGCTGAAATAAAGAAATGATTTTGACGCCCTCAAGCGTGTCTCCCAAGCTTCCTTGGCAACAACATAACTAAAATAACAAATACATAAACAATTAAAGTATGCGAAAAATGTTTTAAAAATAATTATTGAAAATTAACAGTCGTCTTGGCCATATGTTGACAACATACCCAGCACAAAATATAATTAAAATGAAAATGTTGCAAAAGTCACAACTAGCGAAACACACACAAATAAATCAAAGTCAAGTGAACAACAGAAACATAAAAGTTAAATGTGCTACTTAAATGTGCCACAGAGACATAGAGACAGAAATGAAACTTGCCTTGGATCGAAAATTATTTGCGCATTAATCAGATTTATTGTCCACAGCGCCAGCCTAAATACTTGCCAGTCTATAGATACAGATACACATGTATCTCAGACTCTAACGAGTAGTTTCTCTAATAGACATCTGGGGGCGAGACAATGCCGAGCAACAACAACTAGAAACAGGCCTTAGGTGTTTCTCGAGTCGTGTTTTTGAGGGTGGCACAAAGATAGAGATAGAGAGAGAGCGCAAGATTATGTCATCGTCAACGTTGCGGCAAATGTTTTAATTAAATTGTTCAACAAAACTCAAAGTGCAATCATGAGTCTCGAAACTCTTGAGAGTCGCGCTCACATAAATCTCAAAGCTGTCATTCGAAATTATGGCAAACAATTAAACTAATATTCAATAAATATAGCAAACGAAACTTGAATACGCTTTACAAAACTTCTATGAAATCTAATAATTTTTTTTTTTATATACTACATACTATACTGATGTCAAGAGTTGTGTCATTAGCTCGTTGTGATCATCAACATCAACTTGGGAGCGCTGTCAAACAGTTGACGCTCATCATCATCATCATCATCTTGAACATCATGATGATTATTGCTCATCAGCGCAATGGAAACAAACTTACAGCGAACATTATGTCAGTCAGCTGTCAAACAATGAGTCTCAGACTGAAACCGAGTCTGAGTCTGACTCTGTGTCTCCGTCTGAGACGAGCTTCAATTGCAGCCGCAACAAGGCAACAACAACAACAACAACAGTGAGTAAAACAATGCTCACATGAAATTGTTTGTTGCAAAAGTTTGTTGACTTGTCGCTGCTCGAGTTGCCCGCAAACAGCAAGAAAATTATTTGCATGTGTAAAAAATAAACCAAAAAATAATAATAACAAAAATATAAATTGTAAAGCCAACACAAAATGTTGTTAATAATTTTCGAATAAAAACCATAAAATGTGCACCCTTTTTACCCCTCTCTCTCTGTCTATATTTATTTCTCACCCTCTCTCTCTCTCTCGCTCTCTGTGCGTCACGCAGCGGGGGCCAATTTCACTTGCAACCAAATGAAGCGTTAACTTTAAAAATTGCAAACCGTTGCGGTTCACTGCGATTCACAAAAACAACAACAACAACAGCAAGCGGCAGCTGCTGCCACGCCGCGTTGCATGCAACAAACAATGCAACATAAATATGTCCGTCAAGCCAAACCTTAAAAATTTTCAATTAACTTTTGCAAAAACATTGTTTACATATAGAAGAAAGAAATAAAAATTGTAGTGAAATTTATAAATTGGAAAATTGTTCAAACATTGCAACCATAACAATACAATAAACTTGATGGCATTCCCTTTCCTTTTTTTATTATGATAAAACTTCTGACTGAGAATCATTGTGTAGGCCAAACGGTTAAACCTAAAAAGCTGAAATTTTCACACTTCATAGCTGAGACAATTGTATCATGCAATAAGATATATAGAAGCATAATCTATTTAAAAAAGCCAATGTCGTCTTTAAATCGCATTGCATTCCGAGACATTAAACTTTAATAATAGTAAATTGTATGTGTAGAATAGTTAAAACTTTATGAAGTACAAATTCTAAGCAATTTTAATAAAAGAATATCTTGAAATGATATTAGCTACTCGTAAAAAGTCACGACTTTACGAACACAACGACCTTGTTGCACTCATTTATTGTTTTCAGAAATTCCAGAGCCGATAACAAAGCCTAGCTTTTGTATATCGATACTTAACATTAAGAGGGGTATCGCACTTGTATACATTAAATTGAAATTAAATCATAAAAACAAAAAAAAACATTGCCAGACGACGCTTTAAATTTGTGTTTGTTGTTTGTGGGTGTGGAATCGATGACTTTACGAGCAGAGCTCTAGACAGATTAGTTTTTGTTGGAATAACAATAGCAAACACCAATAAAATTCTACAAAGATCAGGTATGATCGACTGATAGATACCAATGGAATCGCTCTATCATGTTTAACTAATTGCTAAATTTGTACTATACCCCATATTGTTGCATTTAAAGTGCATAGGGTACATAAAAAAAAAACAATATACAATAAATTCGCGTTGATTTTATTGCACGGTTTTTGTTTTGTTTTACTGTTGTGAATTGTTGTTGAGGACTGTAAACAAATTCTTAATTGTTGATGCTGGCAAATGCAAATTACGTTTCACGCTTTGTGTGTGGGTTGACTTTCAAGTGTATTACTCAACCCAGCAAAACAGCAACAACACAAATTACTTATTGTTGTTTTGATTTTGTTCAACTTTTTTTTTATTCTTTTTTAGGTTAGACAAGTACATTATGGTGTGAGTGAATGAATGAATGAGTATAGTGAGTACTCGTTAACATCCAAAGTCAATGCATTTTTAATTTGTTTAATGCGCGCGTCGCATTTGTCGTTACAATTAGCGCTCCCAAAAGCTGCCACAACAAAACTGTGTGTGTGTATGTGTGTGTGTTGACATAAAGTCAATATCAATATGAAATGCATGGAACAGGCCAACAGACAATCAACAGCAGCTTGTGGCTAATAATTTAACAACAATTTGACATTCTGTGGATATGGCAAAAGTTCAACAACATTTCAATGTCGCTCTCGCTTTTCGGATCTAATCTCTGTTTTATTACCTGCTCTTCTTCGCTGTCTATCTCTGTCTATCCTTGTCTGTCTGTCGACATTATCCTGTGCCTGTTTTTGCATTAGGTCTAACGACGGGAAATGCCACCTACACCAAAAAGGTGGCAACAACAACTTAACTTGATGAGAAAATTGAAATGAAATTTCGTGTGCGCTCCCAAATGTCATTCAAAATTGTTGCCTGGCAAAAAAGGACATAAGCCGTGCATTGACCCAACAAACAAATGTTTTGTTGTGTGTGTGTGTGTATGTTTGTGTGTGTAATACACACTGTGTATCTAAGTGTGTGCGCTGTGGGCTAATTTTAATTAAGCGCAAGAAACAAGACGCAAACAATACGCCAAGTCTGAGCTGTCACTCTCCAAAGACGGAGTGAGGGGTAAGTGTGTGTGTGAGGGGGAAAGCAGCTTTACAAACACGCATAATTATTCATTTTACCAACGTCTCGTGGCACTGGCACTTGAGCAAATTTCTGGCTTGTTTGATTGCAAGCAATTTGCGCCCGGAAAGGCAAAAGATGCAAAAATTGAAATAAATGACAATGGCTGCTTGATAACAGACAGAAATAGAGGTAAAGACAGAAAGAGAGAGAGAGAAACACACAGACGCACACACACACTGTGTCTGTCTGTCTGTCTGTCAGACATTGCAATAGCAAATGTTGGCAACATGTTGCCATGACAATGACTGCGAGTTCTATCAATGCTGATGGCGCCCGTCTGCTGCAGGCCATGTCTACCACAATGCACATCAAATGCTTAAATGACAACAGCAAACAACAACAACTACAACACAACAAGAGCAACATTCAACGTGTGACAATGTTGCTTGTGGCAAGTGAAGAGCGAGGGGAGCTGCGACAGTTACAATAAATGTCATGTTAAAGGCAGTCGAGCAACGAGACGACGCACATCATTTTCAGCTGCCAGACCAACCAACCAAACGCAGACTCTCCAGACTCCAGATGCCACTCAATGTTCAACACTCAACACTCACTGGCAATCATGGCCCACAGCCATTTTACCTGGCTGTCTGTCTCTCTGTCCGTACGTCTGTTCGACGTGTGGGCGTGGCTTAAAACTTTTGCATAAACTGTTGCACTTTAAATGTGGTGTACAAATGCAATTATTCAACCTTAAACTGAGCCTGTTTTGTTCCTACTAATTTTTTCTTGATTTGCATTTCCTATTTTGCTTCCATTTTCAAAAACTAAAAACTAATTTTCACTCAACATTATTTGAAAAGACCAAAAATGCATCAAAAATATATATTTTTGGTTCTTTTCTTTTTCAAAAAAATTTCATTACATTTTTATAAATTAAGATTCAATTTTCATTCTAATTTTCTCTTTTCTGTCATTAATTTAAAATTTTAATTATTGCTCACAAACTTTTTATATAAATAAATAAAGAATTTTTTATTACATCATTGAAAAGGATCAACAAATAATTTGGTATTTGAAAATTACAATCACTAGGGTCCCTGAATGTTATTTAGTAACCTGGAACAAACTGCCACAAAATGTGGCACTGAGACCCCACATGTGGCACAGACAAGTCGCTGAATATTTGACATGCAACATTCAAATCAGCGAAGCGTAGCCAAATGTCAGCCAAAAAGCTGCAATGAGTGATATGGTCATAAAGAACAACGTGCAACTGCAACTGAAACACACACACAAACGTCTCTAGATACACACACACACATGTCTATCACATATGCATGCATAAATATCTTTGGCTCTGCAATTTTTTCGTTGCCTTTTCGAGCCTCAAAATTGCATAAATTATTCTCGGACTGGCGCCTACGAGACGCATTTCATGTGTGGCACAAAGACACACACACACACACACACACATTCGCACTTTTATGGGTTGCCACATTTTGTTGGCGCTGACATTTGGGCACAATCAATCTCTAAAGTGTCAGCACTCCAAGAGTGTCAACTAACGTGCAAAATACTCGGACAACGTGCCGCAAACTGACTGACCAACTGGTTCAGCCCTATTCAATGGCCACGCCCCCCACTAAGCGTGTTTTTTCCCTTTTGGAAAATGTCGGAAATCGCTGACAGTCGAAACGGAAATGTTCAGGAACTGCAACATCTGCTCAGACCGAAAGACTTTTAAACTGTTTTAAAAGCAAAACAAACAAATTTTTTGGAACATATCTTTAGGAAAATAGAAAACAATAATGGATTCAATGGCCAGCAAATGTTCTTTGCAAATATTTGTGAAACGTATTTATCTATATGTATTGCGAAATTTGAGCTCTAATTCACGACACATGTGCGCCACACACTCAGAACCAGATGAACGTGCTCATCAATCATTATAAAACTTATTTTCTTATTTAAAGTTCGCTTTTATTCATTTTTTGGCTGTATTTTTTTGTTTGTGGAATGCAAAGACAAAGATTGATTGGCATATACTAAGCACAAATTCAAAGTGATTCAGAACAAAGAGTTCTCAAATGTAAAATAAGAAGAGCAAAAGCATTTCATGATAAGTTGAAGGAACTATTTGAACACCCTAAAGATTAAGAAAATATCCTGCTTTAATTAACTTTACAAACTGTTTAAAAACCTACAATTAATTAATCTAGAAAAATCCACCCAATGACGAGTTGAATAACGTATTCCATGTCTATAATTTAACCTAGCTAGTAATTCAATTTTTCGATTTATTATATTGTAAACCAATCTACCCACCTATTTGATTAGCACACATAAATGAATTTACACTCTCAATTGTATATAGGACTAACCCCAAATAAGTATGAAAATAAGGGGAAATAAAAGTATTATAGTCCGTTAACAATTAGCAGATGTGGCATTAAAAAGCGACGCGTAATAAACGATGAAACAAGTTGACTTAAGTCGCAATGAAAACACGCAGAAGGAACCACCCGAATTCGAGATACAACAAAATTTCCTGTGGGCAATTGCCAAGTCTTTGTTAATTATAATTATAGCTGATTAAAACTCAGACGAGTTGGGTTCAAAATTCACCAAAAAAAAACAGCACTGAAATGTTGACAGCTGATGGAAATGTTAAAGGGATCCGGGGCAGGAAAGGAAAGGGAATTCTAAAAGGACTCGCAGACAGTCAATGATATGGTTTGATTAAAAAATCAGCGATGCGGCTTAAGAGCAACCCTTTTGGGAATCAAGTCACCAATTGCTGAATGATTAACAAGTTGACTTGTGTTAATTATTATGACGAGAGCCAGTCAAACCGGTTTGATTATGGTTAATCCTTTGGGCAAACAAATGTACTACAGTTACGGCCAAGGGTTAAGGCCAAGGATATGTACAGCTTTCTGCCTGTGCCTGGCATTGCAATCAGTGCAATCAGTTTCCCTAAAAAAAATAGTATTTTCACTTATTTTTTGTAAAAGTTTTTATAAAAGTTGAATGGGATATCTCTCTACTTCTCTCTCTCTCTTCCCATCTTTTCTGACGTCCAACTTGTCCAACTTAAGTTTGGACCTAAAACTTTGGATTGTCTGTGCCGCCGACATCTTCAAAAATAAAACTTTTAAAGCCCTTGAAATTGCAGTTGAAATAACGAAAGAAACTAACATGGTTCGCTTTAAAAACTTTTTGCCAAGCTAACGCCTTCACTTCATCTTCTTCTTGCTCCACTCGAATTTAAACTTATTCTTGGTTAAATCCTAGACAGTTAGTCATGGCAGGTTTATACAAATTTAATACGCCAACGCTTCGGATACGGATTCGGATTTGGTATTGAGTTTGGATTGGGGGGGCAAGGTTTGGTCTGGACGATTGCATGGCATTTTGAATGGCATTAAATATTTATAAATTCAATACAAAATGCAATTCGAAATGCATGCCAAGCAACTGCGGCAGACTGCCAAAAACGAGAGAGAACGAAACGAAAAAAATTGAATTGTAAAGTTTTTAAAAGCATCCAGACAAAAGCAGCTGGGAGCTTGCTGCTGTGCTGTGCTGCGTGCAGACAACACATAAGTTGGCCAGGGATTCAAAGATACAAAGATACATACACAGCTATCTAGATACAGCTATAGATGAAGATTCGCATTCAGTTATTCAGAGCGAAAACATACACAACCGAGAGCAGAGCGACAGGTATCCACAAATATTTTGCTATTGTTATGCACCCCTTGCTCCTCCTGCTTCCCCCGCCAGCATTCATTCCTCGTCCTGCACTTGGGCATTATCTGAAATGCAATTGCTGTTATGCTTGGTTGTTGTGTCCTGCGAGAATGTGCGCCAACCATGAAATATTCAAAATAAACTCCAAGGCTTTGCATATTGTATCTTATCTCCATATATGAGAGTTTTCCCATTTATGTTTTCATGAGCCAAAACTTTGACACAAAGAGAAGGAGAGGAAGAGTGTCGTCTAATTGCCACTTGTGCAACTTGTGTGGTCTTCATCAACCAGATCAGTTCAATAGCCGCTCTCTACTATATAATGTCACATCTTGTATATCAATAAAATCCACAGCCGCAGCATAAATATCAAAAGAATCTACAATTGAAATTTAGTCTTCATCTTTCGACGCTCAACTCAACTGCTGATTTGGCAGCTTTTAATGTCGACACAGAAGAGAATTTGTCGACATTTACATAAGACACAAGTGTAAACAGAAATCTAAGACAGCTACAGTTTTTTTAAATTAAGTGCAACGAAGTAGAAATACTCTAGAAAATATTTATTTGTTAAATTAATTTGATTGACATAATTATCAACTGCGTATTTGATATGTTTGTTATCATTATGAAAAATTCCCCTACACAAAATACCCTAAAAATATGTGTACTTCCCATATGCATGTGAAACCTAAACAACAATTACAACACAATATAAATAAATATAAATAAAAACTTTGCTTGCGTTGCTTACAATTTTCTTGCACTGTTTTCTTTTTTTTTATTCCTACGAATTTTGTCATTTTCTTATAAGCAGCAGCTGGAAATTATCTCAACTTTTACGCTATGCAAACAATTCAACAACAACAACAAGATCCCCTACCCCCACGGTCCATACTCCCCCCTGTAGTATACATGGCCTGCCCCAAGAGCGTATCCAATTCCCAGTTTGCCTAGGCAGGCAGTTTCTTTTTCTCGACATTTATCGAGTGTAAGTTCCGAGAACTTAAAGTAGCCCATTTGTGAATGAATGCAGAGCTGAGTGTACAAACGAGTACGAGTTTAAATGAATGAGCTTTTTGTCGTACAACAAACAAAAATAGCAACAATCAGCATTCATAGTTGCTGCTGCTGATTAATAATAAAATTAACTATTAATAGCACTCTATTTTATATTCATTTTTAAAGTTTTTATAATTTGTGGCAATAACTCACCTTAACTTGATAAGAATTCAAACGCGTCTTTGGCAGCAAATTGAATGATGAGAAATCCACACGACGTGAGAAGATGCCATTGCAACCAGATGTCGAGCTGTAAATAGAAAAGATAAGAAAATGCAATTTCAGAAAAAATGGAATTGTGAATAAATCTTTATAAAGTCACAAGTGTGATAGACTGGAAGGCATGCTGTATTGTACTAAAGATACATTCAGTATTATTCCTTCTAAGACAGATTCCTTATGCTTTTTATGAGTTTGTATTCTTTCATTTCGCTTTCCGCTTTCCCAGGGTATACAAAATATGCTTATGATATATAAATAAATGTGTATTGCATTTATTATGACAGCTTTCCGTACACTTCTCTCCTCTCGCTCCAACGAACATAATCATAGAATTTCATATCGAATGCTGGCAGCAGTTTGACAGCAAACGGAAATTGCATGCACGTTGCAAGTTGCACAAAGTGACGTCGTCTCCGTCTCAGCCAGATAAAGATTTCCTTTTTAGCCACGTAGTTGGAAACGACAATGACTAAAACCAATAGAACTATACTTGATAAACAAACTACACACATGTGTAACCCGAAATTATATTACGTGACTTTTGGAATTGTGAAATCTTAATTTAATTGAATTTACTTAAGAATGACCCAATCCAGCTACAAGCAAATGGGAAATACTTATCACAACTTTATACTAGATTATTTACGCTTATGTATTGTTTCTTTATATGAAACGAATGTAATCTACAATGACGTCATTTGGAATGCTTTACTTTTATATATTTATAAAAAGAAATAAAAAATTTAAGTATTTAAAGAAAAGCAAACAATAACAAACAAAGCCGAGCCATAAGTGGGGGTAACAAAAATGTAAAATTGAAATAAATAAAAGCAAATATAATACTTAAAGCTGGTATTTTGTTTTTGTTGCTGTTTTTTATGCAGTTGTTGTTGTTGTTGTTGTCTTTGTGCTTTGTCACGGGCTGTTGAAGAATTTCGTTGTTTTATTTTTTTATTTTTTATTGCTATGCATAATGCCAAGGCAAATAAAGTTATCAACAATTCTCAATAAAAAGCAAATACAACAAAGCGAAGAAAAGTAAGAAAACGAAACACAGAGGGAAAGAGAGTGAAAGGAACACAGAGAAAAACGAAGGAGAAATGTCGACAGCAAAACAAACGAATGTTTTGTTGTTGAGTTTTTTTTTTAGTTGTTTTTTGTGTCTGAGCTGACCTTGACATTGAATAGATTAAAAGTTATTGCTTTTTTCGTTGCTTTAATTGTTTAAGCAACAACAATTTAATGTGTTATCTCTCAAGCTAGGCTGCCAAGCGGGAGCAAGAGAGAGTGCAATACTCACTCTCACTCACTCTCCCCCTCATCTTTCACCCAGTATGCAAGGCCTCTTATCGAATTAGCGCCATAACAATAACAAATTTTAAGTACACTAAAAGCAACGACTATTTTTAAAACAAACTCGACTTCAAGTGCTGCTAACAATAGTATAAATATCCATAAGCACATGAGAATCTATTTGCTCGACTTTGATACTCTGTAAGTGATAGCAAATGTTCAACTAAAGTTGAGTCAATTATTTTCTTAAAACAAGATATTTTATTTAATTTTGTAATTAAAAAGTATGCTATAAACTGCAACTTTTACTTTAAGTGAATAAAAAACTCATATACTTTCCAAAAACTATAGTTGCAGGGTATTTGCTAGTCTAGCTGCTTCAATTAAAGAAGTCATTGTTATTGTGTCTGCCATTTGTTGACTTTATTTTTTGTTACTCAAATTTGATAATATGTATTGCATTCTTATTTACACCTTCGCCATTCGTGTGTCGATTATATAACATCAACAAAAGAGTGCAAAAATAAATATATATAAAAATGAAATATAAAAAAAAGTATGAAAACAAAAACAAACAGCAGACCGTATGGCTACGTGTCTCGTATCTCCCTCCCACCCACACCCTTTCTCTATATCCCTCTCTCGCTCTGCCTCGAAATTAGTCATAATATTGTGCGCTTATCGGCGAAATTTAAAATTTATTATTAAGCAATTACACAATTAACTGCTAAATTGTGTGAGTTCACAGCGAGGGCTGTTTAGTAAATCAACGACAAGAAAAACCAAATAAAATAAACTCAAATCTTATTTTTTCTTGACATTTGAGATCGAACTCAAATAGCCCAAGGCACAAGTGATCTTCAATGCCCTTTTTGGCCGGGTCAACAGAGCAACCTAAGCAACAACCACGCCCCCATTCACAGAGCGTGCGAAATTGACTTTTTGATATTTGGGCCAATAACAGTTGGCTTATATATAGTCTTTTTTTTATTTGCAGCTGGTCAAGACATACAAATAAATGTTCGATGTTGTTTATTATTGCCTATTAATGAAACACGGCTAATGAATTTTAATGTCTGTTGAGATTATTATTTTTGGAACCTTCCGCAACACGTGTGACTGCAAACTGCGGGCTGTTGACTGTTAATTAAAAGCTGTTTGAATTGCTATTTTATTCATTCGAATATATGCGAGAGGTACTCGCATCGACGACTATAAGTGGGTAGCAGATATAGACCAATTTAAATGCCAAGCACCCGCTAACCAAATGCCAACTCCAGCTGAGCTCTATATGTAATTTATAGGCGTTAACTTCGTCTTGTCAAATTGAAGTTGCCAACCCCGTTCTCTTCAATTCCTCCACTTCCCGTTCTGTATACACAACTTCTTAGAACAAAAGCTAAATTAGAATATTAAACATATAACACACACAATATACAAGGCTTTTCTGGCCTGTTTTTTTGTTTGTTTTTTTTTTTTATTTAGGCTATTGTTTGGTTTTGACGGTTCCGAGCAGCTGACTTTGACCTTGCGCTGCCAACACAAATTTGTATACATGTATGTGTGTGTGTGTACTTAACACATACACTCAGCTGAGCTTGAGGCATCACAGCTTGGCTATGACTTTTGTTTCAGTTAACACACACAAAAAGGTTTTTAAGATCCAATAAGGAAACATGATATTTAAAAGAGTTACAACACATTGTTGTTGCTGCATTGATCTGCGATTGGGCTGCGTTCTCATATTCATTACGGAGATATTCTTCATTTTTTTTGGCTTGTGCTTGGGTCAATGTAATGTTCACAAGACCAGCAGCTGAATTGACCAAATTAATAAGCAGTCCTCTTTCCACTCTCACAGACAGCACAACCAAAATATTTTGGATGTTGGGTCGATTGGGCTACATGATACATCTCGTTGGCACCTCAATGCTCCTCGTTGGCATCATTTTGGTAAGCTCCAAAAATCATTTTTAATACTCGTTTATTAACTGAAACAATTCCAATACAGAAACTGACGTATCTATTGCGATTTTATTTGGTTACGAATATTCTACACATGATCTTCGACACAATATATATTGTCATCTGGATTTTAAAATGTCAGTATTGTTTCTATGAAATTTGTGTGTCATCTTTTGGCCTTGGTGAGATATTTCAAACTACAGTAATCAGTCCATATGATAAACCATTTCTTTACAGTGCTGAGCATTTACTTTTGGCTAGTTGTCTTTTTATTTCGACGTAGATGTGTTTGGGAAAAGTCACCAAACAATGATCAATAAGAACAGAAATTAATTTTCTAAATTATTAGAGTAATTTGAATTCGTTGTCAAGCATCTTTGTTGTTTTTAGTTATTATTTTTGGCAGCTTTTTATTTTCAGTGAGTTTGCTTGTTGTTCAAATTATCTTGTTGTTTTTTACCTGTTGCTCAGTTCTTATTGTGTACTTTTGGCCATAATTTCACACTAATTTGTAAATTTGCTTTTAATGCCAAAGACAAAGAAGAGAAACTGCTACAAAATAACTCGCATTTTGTTGTCTACAATTCGGTGTAGAAACCTGCAACTCTCGAATCAAATTAAATGCAAAAATGCTAAATGAATTGTAGACAATAAGAACACGAAGAAGAAGCAGCAGAGAAACAAGAGCAGTGTTGTTTATTGTTGTTGTTGTTGTTTGTGTTCGATGGTCGGAGCTGATGTTGCATCCATTTGGATTGCTTCAAATCACTTCATTCCGTTGCAATTTTCAATCACGTGCTAAGTGCTGCCAGACAGACGGAAAACAGAGACGATTTGTCTGCCAACGTTAGCTAGCATGCAACATGAAGGGGCAACAACAACAACAACAACAGCAATCGAAACAACAAACACAATTGCTGCAGCATAATTTCAGTGCACAAACAAAGCAAAAATGGAACTCGACCCCCAGACTAAATCGAGTGGCAACTATTTGCCCTATCACGTACAAATTAAAAATGTGAAATGCTTCAATTTGGTGCAAGCAATGCGATTACAACACTACACAACACAACACAACACAACACAATACAACAGCGCAGCAGCTGCACAGCTTCAATTGTATTCGTACCACGGGGCGTATGAATTTGTGATGGCAAAAACTCAACTAAATTGACTGTCTTAAATGTGTCTTTTGTTTTCGATTCGATGCGATCAATAACAAATCAATTTAGGCAACTAAAAAAAAACGAGTTGAGAAAAATCATTTAAAAAATTTTATGATTATTGTATGTTTTAAAAAAGGTTTAAGCTCTTGTTCCGCTTTTAGTGCGTCGATCTTTGAGCTTTTAAACTCAATTTTGGTCAACGTCAAAGTCACAGCCAGCTGATAAACAAGTTTGCATTAACATAAACATATTTTCAGAGCATTTAAATGAATTTATTTAATATGCTTTGCATTAGTTTTGATTATATTCAGCAATTATTTTGTTGTTGCCAAGCCAACAAATCGTGCCTTAAATTGCGTTTCTATGCCGAATTTTGGCAAATGATAGACAATTTGTATGCCTCTTCCGTTGGCCAATAGATCAAATAGTTAATGAATTGGTCGACTTGCATTAAATGTCAAATGATATGCGAAACGATAATAACCAAAGGCGACAATTGCCATTTTGTGAGATCTTTTCCAATACAACACACTCGAAATGTGGTCATAAGATTTGAATTTTGATAATTTAATTGCAGTTGTTGTTGCTTTTGCTTGTGTTTTTTGACCACACCTAACAATAAATTTGAAATACATATAAAATAAATATCGAAATACCAAAGAGACGTACACAATTTTCGTGCATTTGCTATGGTTGCACCTCACGTTTTTCACATCAATTTTCTGTGTCTGCCATCGCCGTCGTCATCGTCGTCGTCATCATCGTCGTCCCCAAGACACAATTTTCAATTTTCAATTGTTTACGAGCAACGCTGCGACGAGTGCAGACTGTACAGTGAAGTGCTGTGTACTCTCGTAATTTAGCTGCAATTGCAATTCCATTTTCATTGCTAGTTATTGATTAAATTTGGCACTTGGGCTACCAGACACAGACAGAGAGTGCCACGCCCCCCCCCCCCCCCTTAACAGGCATAATACAAAAGCCTCGGGCTTGAACTTTTCAAGTGATATACACACAGTAGGACGACGGCCTATAAACTCAACTGAACAGACTAGGCTAAAGCTACCTGCCAATTTGTTGCCTCAAGTGCCGCTAGATACCAAAACCAAACAACAGAAATGAATCATTGTAATTGGAGGAGGAGGAGGCGGAGGAGGTTGCTACGATTGCGCATTCGAAATGCCAAAGTTGAATTCGAATTCACAACCAAATCATTACGAACAAATTATGTATTTCCCTTCAAAATAAATGTGCAAAAAACTATTTTACTTTTCACTTTCGATTTATTTTGGGGACGGGACTCTCGGGAAATGTTATTCAAATTGCGAGTAATTTATTTACAATTCCCCCAAATGAAAAACAAGTTTCGAATCGCAAGTGTTGTTTTATTTATTACAACTAAATCGAATTTGTTTTATCGTTGAGGGGAGCGGCTTTAGAGAGAGAAAATGTTAGGCAAATGTAAATTATGGGTAATGCGATACGTTAGCACAGTGAAAACTTGATAGAGTGCACTAGGCATTATTTATAAAATAAATAATATTATTGAATGATTCTCTGAACCATCAGTTAATTAATAACCTATTTTAAATAATAAAACATGTACATTTCTGCTCATAATCATGCAATTTAACATTCCCTTATTTAATTCATTTTATACATTAAATGTAATACGCTTAATTTTTTGTTTCAAATTCTTTCGCCATTAAATTGAAACAAATTTCAAACAATTTAATTTGGTAATGATGTATGACAAGTCATTTAATTGAGAAATGTTCATTTTAGCGAGTCTTTACTGGCAGCAGCAGCATCCATGAAAATGGTCAGCCACATTTCGGTCGATTGTTGATCCCACAAACTGACCGCAAATCGCATCGTTTCGCATCGCATCGCATGGAACACGAACGTCGCCGACTGCAAATTGATTAATGGCATTAAATGTTTTAAACAATTTTCACCCGGCAGCAACAGCGGCAACGGCAGCAGCAACAACAAGTTGTTAGTTGTAATGTGAAACCAAAAGTGGTTGTTGTTATTGCTGCTGATCTACGCTTATTAATGCTTGTTGCTGCTCTGCCCCTAAAATGGTCAAAACGGCAACCCGTTTTATCCATATCTGAACAGTGCAATCTTCAGCTGATATCAAATTGCGGCTAAGCTAACAACACAAATTTCTGGTCATTTCATAATTTGAGCTCAATTAATTGCGCAAATTGTGCCAACAGCCTCTGATTTACGTAGAAGTCCAAATGAATCTGTGCGATACATAGAGAAACTAGAGAAAGATACAAATGTATCTTGAACCTTGCAGCAAATTACAATCGTGTCTTGTTCAAGTACACACATCTAGTTAAATTAATTTATAATTTATTACATAGTAATAATAATAATAAAAATAGTGCATTTTATAGATCAACACACGAGCTAATTAAAATTCGCTTAATAGCAACAATAACAGCAACGTTTGTAAAGCGGCCCACATGTTGACAGGCGCTTAACAATAACAATAACAATCAATACGTATTTAAAATAAAAACTAACAGCGTAGTAGCTGCGACTGCTCGACTATAGGAATACCCAGTAAACAGGTCTAAAGCAGACATGTTTGGTCAATCAATTAGATAAGAGATTTGATTAGATTTAAAATAAATAATGAAAGTCATTGTTAAATTGAATAAAAAGTTATTCAATACATCTAAACATACAATTAAATATTTCAAAAACATTAGACATTGAAGTGTCGATTCAAATAACTATTTTCCTCTTTACAGGGTATAAGAATTTGCACTTGAGACACAATAAAGCCAGCATAAATCATAGCAAAAGTCATTACGAAAAGGCCAAAACATGTCAGATGAGATCTGTTGTCGTTGCCGGACGACAACAACAACAACAACGACAACACGCACGGGCCAAGAAGTTGCCCACATTTTTTTTCAAGGAGCAGCTCTGCCCCGCCTTGACTCCTACTCCAAATACTTTGAAGTCCAGTAGCAGGCAGCAGGCGTGTGCCAGGCTATTGCCAATTGCCAGTTGGCCAATTGGCATTCGAACAGCAACAGCAACAGAAACGTGAATGTCATTAGAGTCAATTCAAAGTTGATGAGCGTAGCATAGTGAAGTCAACTCAAGTTAAATCGACTGGCGAATGGAGTTGAGTAAATAACAATTTAAACTAGTTCTCAATATGGTCTAAAATTCTGGGTGCGGTTTTAAGCACACGAATTCAAACTTTAACTTCAGAGTTAAAGTTAACACAAATAACAAATGGCTTCAGTTTCAGTTTGTGAAAAGTGCAAGAAACTCATAAATTAAACTGATTGTGCGAGCTGTTCTTATTATTTTTATTTCTAGATGTTGTTGTTAATGTTGTCAGACTGAGCCCAAGACGCATCTACGTTGTGTTCATGTGTGTGTGGTCAAATAAATAGAAAATTAGCCCAGACATTGGCCAGACATTCACACAAAAACGTACAGAATAATGCGGCAATATGTTGTTGCTGCTGCTGCTGCGGCTGCAACATAAAGAAACACATAAGTTGCCATAAAGGCAGCCACAAAAGCAATGGCCAACAACATCTCTCATTGCCGTTAATTAATTGCAAGCATCCAGGCGGGGCACACTCTGCGTATTTAATACCCAAAATTCATTTGGATTCATTCTTTCACTTTATTCTTCTCTCTACGAGTTTAGCTATAAATTTCTGCGCCAGCTGCTCGACTCAGACAAACATGGGAGAGAAAAAAATGCACAATAACTTTATGAGAAGATGCAAAAAGGTTAAAGTCTGCAGAAAATATTGTTTCTCTATCTAAATGTGTTGATCTTTCTGTAGCTTAAAGTAAGCAGATTACCACTTCTATTCGCTGTAACCATTAAATATTTTTTTATCATATTTTTAAACCAATTAGTCATTTAAAATAAGGTGACAAAGCTCACATAAAATATGTTCTTCGATAGTCTGGAATTCTTACACATATTTACTTAATTTTTTATCCATATCAGTATTTGATTAACATTGTTTTATCTTTATCTCTGTCCCCTACTAAATATATATATATAATTCAATATCTATCAATATCTTCAATTACACCTCTATGATCATATCTCTATATATCCATAGCTCTCTCTCTCTCTCCATTTGTAGCTATTTCTTTAACTAAGTCAACTAAAGTATCTCAACAAAGTATCTTAATTTCTTTCCTTACTATATTTCTAATCTTATCTAAATCCATTTATATCAAATGGAATGTTTTTATCACCTTTGGAATGCATTACATTTGATCGAATTTTCGAATACTTTAAGCGCAAAATAAAGCCCCATAAAATCCACACAGATTAGCTGATATTTGACCAACTAACCAGCTAGCTAACAAATACCTGAATTTTTTATGAAACTGTCGATAAGTTGCCACATAAAAATAATAATAATAATGATAATAATCGTGGTAATCGAACTCTCATCGCAAGTTTTGTGAGTCAGATATGTGTAGACATATGCCTTGAAATTTAGTACGATTTGCGTGTTAATCGCAAACAAATTAAAATTGCGGCAAAAAACTGACACCACACACGCACACACACACACACGATTGGTGGGGCACACACATACATGTTGCAAACTTGTTAATGAAAATGCCACAAAATTCCCATAATGCATTCTATGTGCAACTTGCCGCTGTCTGTGGACAACTTCATGCTGCGCTGCCCAATGGCAACATAAGACAGAGATAAAAGACCGATAGATAGACAGACAGACAGACAGAGACAACAGATACGAGTCAGAAGAAACTGGCGCGCCAAACTGTGAAAAGTCTCATTAGTTTGGACAAATATGCAATTTGATGTTAGTAGTGTTATGTTGTTATGGTGTTATAGTGTTATAGACACAACACACACCAAATGTAAAAAGTTGCCAAGTTATTGCTCTTGCTCTTGTTGTTGTTGTTGCTGGGGCAAAAAACCGCAGAAAATGTTGCCACGTTGCCGCTGGGCGCCTCATGTGGTTTCTCGCGTGTTGCGGTGGCAAGTTCAGTCAAACAAGCAGACAATTGGACAGACAACGTCATAGATACACGACATATGCCAGCCAGGCGTCTATTGCAACTTGGCGACTTGATCCCTTTTCATTTCTCATGCCACACGCACTGCTTTTTTATTTATCTTTTTTTTCTTTTTTGCAATTAAAATGAATTTTTACATATTTTTTTAATTATTTTCTGTCGCAACACATGGTATACTGCATTTTTTTAATGATTTTTGTTAGCTGTTAAATTATTGATAGAAAGAAACCCACGGACGAATGAGAAAAGTCTGTGTCCCTGTGGGAACCTGCAAAAGATTTGCGCAAATATTTGCGATTTGCAGTGCAAAGAGCTTAACGACTTTTGGCCGTTTTGTTTGTCTGGGCTCTGTTTGGCCAGTTTGTTTGTTGGCACAACACACACACACACACACACACACACACAGACAGACAGACAGAGGGTCATATCTATGGACAGACACGTGTTGACCAGGCCCAGACATCTAATCGTTTGATTTTGATTTAATTAATGCCTTTAACTGTATATGCTCATATACAAATACAATCATACATTTAATTAGTTTATTCGTTTTTCTATCTCTTCTTCAATTTTTTTTTTGGGTGGGTTGAACAAAGTTCAAAAACATTTCGTGGAATTGCCGTTAAATATTTAAACAGCCCAGGCAAATTAAGTACTTAGTTTAAGCATAGAGTAAAAACCCAAAAAACTTAAACGCAACTCTCATGCGTAAATCTGGTGGCAAGTCTGGGATTTAAGATCTTGGAAGATCGTTTGGCAAATACGGTCAACAAGCGCAAAACAAGGCAACATTTCAGCTTGGCAACACACACAAATATGCAAATATTCAAGTCAAAGATGCGCAATTGTATCTATGTATCTTTGTATCTGTATCTATTATGGCATAACAAATTGAGCTGTCAGTGCGCCATTAGCAGCCGCAAGCGGCGGCACTCTTTTTTCATTTAAGCCAACATGAAAACTTGGCCAAAAAAACAAAAATAATAATAATAAGTAAACTCAACAGATTTGAGCTGCGCGTTGGGCGTTGGCCCAAAGGCAGCAGCAAAGATGATAATTAGGCAACATGAGTTGAGTTGAGTTGCTTTTTTTTTTCTTGATTTTTGGTCATTAATTCCAATTGCCAATATTTTTGTAGCAATTTATTTGAGATGCTAAACAAAGGCGCTCACCGCTCATACTTGGTATTTGTATCTGTATCTGCACTCCACCCAATTGTATGGCACAATTCTCGCATTTAGTCGCCCCCAACTGACACATGACATGACAGGCCCAAAAGTTTCAACCAAAAGCCGCAGAAATCGATCGAGAAGGGGGCAAATAATCTGAGGCAACTTCGGCAACTGTCTGTGATCTGTCTATGAATGCACACACAACAGACGCGTGATTTATATATTCAATTAAACTTGCCGCCGCAACAAGCCGCAACTTCAACTACAACAAATCGACGAAACATTTTTCATTTGCCTCCAAATATCGTTCAAGACGTGTCATTGGACTAGACGAACTAGAAACAGATACAAAGATATATAGAGTTATAGTAAACTCAAATTTTAATTGCAATCATTTCAGCGCACAAAACATGTCTATATGTTCATTAAACATATGCCCAGTGTTTGTTTATTCTAATAGGGTAGATTGCCTGTAATAATTACTAAATTTTAAAAAGAATTAGTAAATTGAATTAGTAATTTATATGTCCAAACTTTGTATTAACTTATTATATCTGGACTAAATTAAATAAATGAACAGATATATTTTGCTAATCTTACGTAGTATCTCATGGTTTTGCCAATTTAAAATTGCATAATTATTAAGGGGTTTTTCCTAATTTAATTTAATAATATTATTGTTAGGTATTGCCACTGTATTTGTGTGTAGTTATTCATGACCGCCGACATAGGCTTAGATTTTTAATTAATTCAAGGCTTTTATGGCACGCTCAACGCTCTGCGCTGACTGAGCTGCTGGCGCAATTGTCGTAGCTCTCCAACAACAACAACAACAACAACAACTTGCCCTGCCTTGCCCAATAATTGTGTAATTTTCATTTCATTACAGTCTGTGGTCAGTCCACACAAACGTTGAACGCGGCAAATTAGACATTAAAACAAAAGTCAACGCGACAACGCTTGAAATAAAACAAACACCCCTCGCATTTAACCGGGTTTGCTGACTCACAAACACGGTTAATACTAATAATAATAATGGGGCGTTGGCGTGAAAATTCTTTAGAAAAATTATGGGGAAAATTAGTGAACGCTGAGTGAACACTGCAACACAGTTGAGCGACCTGTTTGAAGAGCATTTGAAATGTGTGACGATAGACGAAAGAATATTAAAATATAAATAAATTAGCCGGCCCAAAAATAATGCATTTTGATGCATATTCATTAACCAAAAAATAAAAAAAACAACAAGTCATTCAATCGAGCCATTTAATTGGTAGCCTGACCAGCAGCACGTCAGCATAATTAGACCAAGACCAAGATGATGATGACAATGTTGGCCAACCGATGTTAGGCGTTGTTGCACCCTCAGCAAACAAACACACATCAAATGTCAAGCGCCGCCGACGCCGTCACTTGGTGAACGGTGCTGTGTTTTGGCCATATCAAATGCCAGGGCCGGGTCATAACAGCTGAAAACTGTTCAGATTGCTGCTTCGGTGTCTTGGGCGCCACATTTTGGGCCCACCCGCAGTTGCGGTTCGTTGTTTGTTGCTTGTGAATTGGAGTGAAAACGCGCGTTTGTTAAGTGAAAAACATGCAAATGAGATAACAACAACAACAATCAGTAGTAGAGGTAGAAAAAAATAAATATTAAATTAAATTCATATGAAAATGTGGCAAGTGCTGGGCCTGCTGGGATTGGGCCAAAAGCCCTAGCCACATGTTAAACGATATTTATATGCTTTTCGAGAGATTTCTTATTAAGATACGAGTTTGTGGCAAGCAGCAAAACGCCGCAGGTAGCCAACGTGTTGGTTGTTGGCTGTTGCTTCAGTTGCAGGTAATTGTTGTTCAAGTTATGACACTAAAGGGCATTTTTCACTGTGGCAACAACAGACGGTGGCAGATAAGGTCCGAGAAGCAACACAATTAATTCCAGACCCACATAGACAAAACAAACTAAAAACAAAAAGGGCAACATAAGCCAAGATAAATTGGTCTAGACTCGGATATACCCTTTATAAACAAATAAAATAGTATTTATATTTAGTCTTTATTATTTATCCCTTTTATTTTAAATTGTTATTTTAAATTTTTTATTGTTTTCTGTCGACTGCTTTAAGTTGACTCTCAATAAATAAATAAATAAATAAATTCGCTAATTTTAAATGCCCCTCGTACACATTGTAGGGTATTAAACTGTAATTTTGTCTGGATTTACAAGTAACTTGTAGTCATAGTACTTAAAAATCCGCAAACACAAATTGAGTGAAAACAGCTGCCCAACATTTCAACCCAAAATATCGTATGGCCATTTTAAGATACGAACCAAGTACTAAGCATGCAAATACAGTCAAACTTGCCTAAGAGAAAACATTACACATTCAATAAATTAAATTCGACATTAAGACAGATTTCATTGCAGTTGTTATATTTAAAAATCTTAATTTTTTCCCCCTTAGCGACGTTCGCCTGTACTAATTATATGGAATTTAATAATGTGCCTAGGCAAAAGCACTCAACAAGTTCGGAATTCAGAATCGGTATCGGAATTGGAATTGTCGTCATCATGACATAAGAACGAACTCGTTGTCGACCGGGTTTCATTCGTTCCTTCTGCTAGTCGTCGCATGTACAACAAGGCGCATTTAATTAAGATTTTTACGCTTTTATAAAATATTATTGTATATTATGTAGAACACAAAATGTATCGGCGATAAGGCGAAATGCGGCTCAGGCAGCAAGGCAGCAATCAACGTCGAAAAGCAAAGATAAAATAGTCGAGACCCCAAACAAAGGCGTGTTCTTAGAAATAAGAAAATAAATACATAGAAAATTAACAATAAATAAAATAAATAAAAAGAAATATGGCAAAAAACTAAATATCAATAAAGTGACTAATAATGGAATAATAAATGTATATTCAAAGTAAATAAATAGTAAAGAATTAAAAACGATTGGCCGGAAATTGCCGTTTGATAAGAAAAGTTCAATAGGAACATTTGTTTTTATTATTTAGCAAGATTACAGTCAAAACCTAAAAATAGTAAACATTTGTATAAATATGTTAGATATATTGTAGGGAATATCTGCAACCCGTAACCAGAGTGAAACGAAGTGGTTCGGTTAAAAGTTTAATTAAGAGTAAAATAAAATACAGAGGATCGAGTACATGATTCAATGAGTACTTATACAGCGTTGCCAGATTATATGTATGCTTATTCAAATGCTAACTGCTATTACATTTTCAACACTTCTTCTTAAGCTACATATACATAACTATTTCAACATTTTCTATACTTGATTATTTCATTCCAAGTATTTTGACAAAGCCATCGTGCTTTGGTTTGCTTAAACATTTTGTTAATACATCTGCAACGTTACTGTTTGTATCTATGTATTCTAATACGATTTCATTAGATTCTACTTTTTCGCGAACAAAGTGATACTTAATATCAATGTGTTTTGTGCGCTTGTGATGTACTGGGTTCTGCGCAATATGCTGTGAGCTGATGTTGTCGCCATAGATAGTTAGCGGCTCTGCATCAGTTGACCAGCCAATTTCCCTCAGGAGTCTCCGTAGGTAAACTGCTTCTTTAGCAGCCATACACAAAGCAATGTATTCAGCCTCAGTGCTGCTCAACGCGACGACGCTTTGCTTTGTTGAAGTCCACGAGAAAGCACTGCCTGCTAGAAAGAACGCGTAGCCACTGTACGATCTTCTGTCCGTCCTGTCGTTGGCCCAATCTGAATCAGCGAAGCCTTTTGCTGATTCGCCACATTTCTGATATGTGATGCACAAACTCTTTGTACCTGCCAGATACCTCAGAATGTGTTTAGCAGCCGTCTCGTGCTCTGCATGGGGATTCGTATTACGTTGCGACAACTTGCTTACTGCGTGCAAAATGTCCGGTCGGCTCAGTACTGCGAGATACATAAGCGAACCAATTAGTGACTGATATTGTGTTATATTTACCTTGATACAATCATCGTCAGTGCAGCCAACTTGATATCCAGGGTCTAGCGGTGTGCTAACCGGACGGCATTTGCTCATGCCATATGTATCCAATAGCGATTGGATGTGTGACCTCTGGCATAGCGAAATGGAACCCTGTTCACCATCTCTCTCAATTTCCATGCCTAGGAAATAGTTTAGGGGGCCGCCATCATGCATCTTGAACTTGGATGCGATCTTCTTCTTAATCACGGCTATGTCATCTTTGCTTGGACATGCGATGATTAAATCGTCGACGTAGACTGCGATGTAACTAAACATCTGTTGATCTTGCTTGACGTACAAACAAGCTTCGTTCTTGCATCTCTTGAAGCCCATAGAAGACAATACCTCGTCGAGCGTTTTGTTCCAGACTCGCCCGGATTGCTTCAGTCCGTAAAGGGCCTTGCGCAGCTTTAGAACTTTTCGTGGATGATGCTTGTCAACGAAATTCTGGGGCTGCCGCATATAAACAGTCTCGTGCAGCTCACTGTTTAGATATGCATTTGATATATCGACTTGATGCATATACAACTGTTTTTCCACAGCTATTGCGAACAGCATGCGTATGGTCTCGTACCGTATTACTGGCGAAAACGTTTCCCAATAATTTACGCCAAATTGTTGTCCACAACCTTGAGCGACCAATCGCGATTTGAACTTATCGATCTGGCCATCTTTGTTTCTCTTGATTCGAAAAACCCATTTCGAACCAATTGCCTTTTGTCCTGGAGGGAGTTCACACAATGACCACGTGTCATTCTCTTGTAAAGCGTTGTACTCTGTTTGCATAGATTCTTGCCAATCTTCTGCGTGATGGCCTTGCAATGCCTCGGCGACTGACTGCGGAGTGTCAATGTCATCCACCTGGTTGAATAGACTATTGAGCACGGCCTGGTAATGCTTTTTGGGTCGTCCTGGCTGGCCACTGCGAACGATTCTGGGCCTGCCGCGCCCACGCTGCACTGCATCTTCTTGTGGTGGCTCCGTTTGACCACTAACGTTGTTGTTGCCATCATCTTCATGATTTTGTTCTGAATCACTTGCGCTGACAAACTCCTCCTCCACTTCGCCGGAGTCACTGCTATGCTCATCAGCATCAGCTGTTGAAGGTGCTTCTGGCTCTTCATTCGGAACGTCAATTGACTCAAGGCGGAGCATGTTTGTCAGAAAGTCGTCATTGCGATCTGAGATACTGCATTTTTCTGTTGTTTTTGTGTCAAACTCACCTTCTACAAATTTTACATCACGCCTTTCAATTACTGTTCGTTTTGCTCGATCGTACAGGCGGTAAGCTTTTGCTGTATACGAGTAGCCAACAAAAACATATTCTTTGCTCTTTGCCTGAAATTTGCTTCGTTTGGTTTTATCCAATGCAAATGCGCGAGATCCAAACACTCGCAAGTGTTTCACTGAAGGCTTGCGTCCCTTCCATGCTTCGAATGGTGTGCCTCCGTTTAATGCCTTTGTGGGACATCTGTTGCGCAAGTAAACCGCCGTGGTAACAGCCTCTGCCCACAAGAACTCCTCAAGCTTTGCGTGAATAAGTAGACTCTTTGCCATCTCTACAATTGTTCGATTGGCGCGTTCTGCTACACCGTTTTGTTGAGGTGTGTAAGGAACCGTCAATTGCCTTTGTATGCCGCATTCGTTTAAGTATTCCGTAAATTCCTTATTCACATACTCTGTGCCATTGTCGCTGCGCACAGCCTTTATTATGTTGCCCGTTTGGCATTCTACAAAACTTTTGAACATTTTGAATTTTTCAAAAACTTGGCTCTTTGCATGCATAATGTAAACAAATATCTTGCGTGAGTAATCGTCGATAAATGTAACAAAATATCGATTACCACCGATCGACTTTACATTCATTGGCCCACATACATCCGTATGCACCAACTCAAGCACTTCCTTAGTGGTGCGATTCAACTTCTGTGTAAACGGCAATGCACATAATTTTGCTCGATTACAAGTGTCACAATTAATTTCCAACTGAATGCTATCAATGTTCATGCCATGAACCAGCTTATCGTTGAGCTTTTTTAAATCTTGGAAATTTAGGTGGCCAAATCTGTCGTGCCACTTCACAGCCGGCGAAATCGTGTTCAACATATGAGCTGCGCTTTTTTCTGAGCATTTTGTATACACGTACAAGTTGTTCTCTTGCCTGGCTTTTATCATCAATTCACCTTGCTTTGTTTTAATCAGCGCCACTTTTCCAATAAATGTAGTGGAATTCTCGAATTTAGCTGCTGCGCTCACTGAGAAAAAATTCATGTGCAATTGTGGGACATATAATACATTTTTTAAATTTATTATCATGTTTTCCCCTTGGATTTTAACATTTCCAGCTCCGGGTGATGAAACGTATTTATTTGTAGCCAACATTATCGATGTTTCTTTCTCAACATAGTTTAGGAACATGTTGCGATCGCAACACATGTGAGATGTTGCGCCGCTGTCTATGCACCAAACGCTCTTTTGTTGTTCTCCGACGAAGCAGTGCATTAAACTGCTTGCTTGTTCTCCTTGTTTTTTAGTTTTGTCACCCTTCTTCTTTGATCTGCATTCGCTTGCTCGATGTCCAACTTTTTCGCAGTTGAAACATTTGCCCTTGAATTCTTGTCTGGCGCCTTTGCTTACATCGTTCTTTGCGCCTCTATTCTCGACTTTGTCGTTTTCTCGCGAATTTCGTTGTGTGTGTGTGTACACGGCTTGCGTTGCCGAATAGTTTTCACGTTCTGCTTTGTCTTGTTTTCTTGAGCCTTCTTCTAGCATTTTAACTTTGACAACTTCAAATTTTGGTAGCGCGTCACGCGTCTCAATGGCGACTACAAAATTTTCCCATGTATCGGGTAAACTGCTCAATAGCATGATGACCTTAAGCTCGTCGTTAAGTTTTATATCCAATTCTGCCAACTTTTCAATTGTTTCAACAAAAGAATTCACGTAGGCGACAACATCATCTCCCTGCTGCATATTGAGACGGATCAGCTTCTGATATAGTTGAACCTTTTGGATCGGTCCAACTGGCATGTGTAGCTCCTTTAACTTAGTCCATATAGCTTTCGATGTCCCGCACTGTTTTATGTGCATTAGCTGTGATGACTTCACATTTAGCGTTATGCAAGCCATTGCCTTCTGGTCACGCTTGTCCCATTTCAAGGCTGCAGCTTCATCTTTGCCATTGTAGATTTCACAAACTACATCCCATAAATCCTGCATTATTAGGACACTTTTCATGGCCATGTGCCATGTACCGTAATTGTTCTCATCAAGTTTTTCGATTTGATTTGACAAATTCATGTTGGCTAATTGTTCCGCGTTAATTCGCGCACGACATTAACTATTTACAATTTAGCACAACCGACTCTTTTACCGTGGACGCTTTATAGTCTTTTCTAAGTTAAACCCGAAACAACGAACTCTGGGCCCATAACCAATGTTAGATATATTGTAGGGAATATCTGCAACCCGTAACCAGAGTGAAACGAAGTGGTTCGGTTAAAAGTTTAATTAAGAGTAAAATAAAATACAGAGGATCGAGTACATGATTCAATGAGTACTTATACAGCGTTGCCAGATTATATGTATGCTTATTCAAATGCTAACTGCTATTACATTTTCAACAAAATATATAAATAAAACTACTCCCCCACTTCCTCATGTTTAATTAACAGTCATTGATAGATCTCTCTGGAACTGATCTGATGATCGCTAATGCATTATATTAATAAATATAATAAACTTTACAATTCATGTAAATGAGAAGCTACAAATTGTATCATAAATGAATCTCAATTAATATTGTTTAAATTTCCATTTATTTATGTCATAAATCTAGGTGCAGCAACCTCAACAACACGAGGGGCAATTGAAAAACTTGTGTGTAAGTAAGGCGCGCACATTCAATCAATTAATTAATTTATTGACTTTTTATTAATAACAGTTAATTTGCAAACAACATGACTGGAAAGTTATTTATAGACAAATCAAACAAATGGAAAACGGAAAATGGCAAAAGGGAAACTGAATTGCGGATGAATCATGGACAAGAACATGTTTTTTTAATCAAACGATTGAGCGACTAATAATAAACAAATGCGAAATATCAGCTATATTTAATTGCACTTAATGTTGATGTTTTTCTCAACTGTTACGTTTGACAACAAGTTGACTTAAAAGTGCATTGAAATTCTAGCTAAATGCATTGCCAAGCCATAAAGCAACAATAAATGTATGATGTCAACAATTCCGACCGCTTTCGATTGCCCAGTGAATGTGTGTGTGAATTAATGTGAATAAGTGTGAGTATTTGTGAGTGAGTGTGTGTGTAATTGTGTGGAGGGGTGGGACATTGAGTGTGGGCGTTAAGTTCAATTTCATTTCATTTCATTTCATTTAAAGCCGACGAAGCGCCCTCCTCCATACAAAAAGCAAATTTTTGCTAAGTAATAGACAATAATTGTTAAAGCTTTTGTTGTTGTTATTGTTATTGTTGTTGTAACTAGCGCAATTTAAATGCAAATAATTTTGTAAGAAATTTACATAGTCTTAAATTTGAATATAATTACACAAATTGGACGCAACAAAAGCAGCAGCAACAACTTTAACTTCAACTAAAATTGGCTGAAAATGTAGCAAAAGTTGAGGCGGCTGACACGCCCACTTGCCCACTTGTTGTTGCTGTCGTTTGTTCAGTTGTTCACTTGTTCAGTGGTTCAGTGCGCTTTCTACAAAACATTACAAGTTAATTTTTGCAACAAAAGCAACAGCAACAACAAAAAAGTTCAACAAACGCAAATTGTGCAAAGCAAACAACAACAGCAACAGCAACAACAACAAGTGTTTAAGTAACTTGTAACAGTAGCAAAATTAAATTTATTTGCCAGCAACTTTAAAGTTAGCTAGACGTGCAGCCGTTGGCAACAAATGCGGCGCCACCGAATTGCAGTTGCCACTGGCAGCAGCAACATGTTGCTGACGACGATGATCACGACAGCAGCAGCAGCAACAAAAGAGAGAATGAGAGAAAGAGAGAAAGACCAAGGAGGGGAGCTAATGAAGATGATGTTGCACAAATCATTTGCCCACTTGACGGTCGTTGTCGCTGCTTTTGTGGGCGTGGCAGCAACGTGCAGCATTGCATTTGAAACTGAAAGCGACGCATCGCCGCTTTCCTTTTCAGTGGCTAAAAGAAAAACACTTGAGCAATTTGTTTGTGCTGCCAGTTGCCTTAGAGATTAATTAAAAATAAAATCTAAAAGAGAAATAAATACGTAAACACTTTGCACATTGCAAGTGCGCCTCGAGGCGAGATTTGTTCTCACGCCACAGACGCAGCCAGCAATAATATGGTGCGATTACTATAGATATGGCTATAAATATATTTACATATCTACAGTATATGTAGAGACAAATGATTATAAAAAACAGACACGTCAAAGGCGCAACACGCGCATACAATTTTAAATACGCTTTATTGTTATGATTATTTGAGGTTTAAGTTTTGTTTTTAAAATTTTTTTTGTCAACGTTTCACCCAATTGGCGTAAGAAACGTGCCAAGATCGGTACCAAAAATTAATATGCAATTAATCGGGCACAACAAGGAACATGCCGTCAATACCAAAAGCATAGCAACAATTTGTTGTACGTGCACATGTCGCAGCAGAAGGCAAAATGTGTTGGCGATAAGCGATCAAAAGCGACAGCAACAACTGCGAAGCGACAGCCAAAAAGTCACCTACTGAAGCACAACAACAACAACAGCAACAAACACAACAAGTTAAAATTTTAAGCAACGTTTTGGGGCAACAGCGAGGGGCGAACAGACGTGTGCCGCACCCAAAAATGTGTCAAAGATCAACTGACAAAAATCGCCGGACGACGACGACAACGGCAAAGCAATAAACAAAAAGCAACCAAATAAAAGTAAACACCAAAAAATAAAAACAAATATAGTATGAAAAAAACGTCTCCCAAGTAGGAAACTAAACAAATTGCAATTGAAAACGAAACTGAAACTGCAAAAACAATAACAAAAAGCAGAACTAAAAAAAAAAACCAAAAAAAAACTTGCGCCGTGAGAATAATAATTAAAAAATGTTTGCTCATTTATTCAGTTTTTTTTTTTTTGTATGAACCATGTGAAATTTTGCGCTTTTGCTTTGTTTTTGTTGCATTTGCTTTGACCAGTGGGTGGGCATTAAAGGTTAAGTCTCAATGGGCGTGGCAAAAGTTATCGAAAAATATCTATCAATAAAGAGACGTCATTTAAATGGCAGGTGCGGCGATCTAATCTAGCCCAGCTCATTGCAAAACTTCTGCAGATTAAGCCCAAAAAGCTCAACTGACTTGGCATTCACTAAGCTAAATGTAACTAATTAACTTTGAATATATCTTAAGCTTAAAATGTCACTTCAATTAAGATAAGATTGCGAATGAAAAAGCGCTTTAAAGTAATTTGCAAATACTTGCAACACTTGAAAATCACATGAAAGCGGAAAAAACTTAATTTGAGAATTTAAAAGATTGCGTTTGAAATTTATCAGAATTTATTCTATGCACTACACTAGCGGTGGGCACGCTGTGGCTCCGGGAGCAGCGGCTGCTCCCAACTTAAGTAGACTCTAATAGTTGCTGATGTTGCTGTAGTGCTCCCAAATTCAGAGCATTTTAATAAAATCCTTTGAATCATATGATCAGATTTAGTTAGAGATTAATTGAAAAGAAAAATTAACAACACTTAGTTACTTAGAAAGCGAATGGAATCTTCAAATAATAATCTTCATATAGACTAATTGACTTTATCTTATGCAGAAGCACCGTTTAAATACCAACTAGTCAACTAATGTCATTGTAGTAACTTTTACCCAGCACTTGGTAACATATGCTTTCCCAAGATATGCATTTCAAATTACATTTCATTTGCAAATGTCAATTGGCGAAGGCCGCTTAATTTGTTAACAAAGCAAAGGCATTGATACGCATGGTACAAGTTCTGACACTCAGTCCACATATGTATGTACATATAATGTCATTGATAGATTGTCCATTATAAGTACCGATTACGATTGTGACAACAACAACAAGAACAATAAGTACGCATTTGCTAACTGTAGTGGGGACTAATGAAAGGCCCGTCTTTCTTTTCAGCCAAATGTGTTGTAAATGAGAGGCAAAGTTGAGACTTGATAAGACATGACTGTGGACTGTCGAGTGTCTGATATTTACCCAAGTGCGGGCCCCCACCAACACCACTATCTGTACCCCTTTCGTCACCCTCCTTTCTCTCCTTTTTGTTGCATTTGCAGCTGCAAGCTTGCTGATAAAATTGAAGGCGTTTCGATCCCGAGTTAAGTCGAGTAGAAGCCTTGAGCCTGAATTTTGCAGTGCTTTACGATTGATTGTAACACACACACACACACAGACAGACAGACACTCTATATGCAGCTCTGCCAGCTGATCTTCTCAAGTGACCCACTTGGCGCGTGTTTGCGTATCAGCAACAGCAACAACAACAGCAACAACAACAACACTTTCATTTTCACAGCCCTGGGAACAACAATGCATGTGTCTTGTTTCGCGTTGCTTTGTTTAAATTTGTGTTTCGTAAATATTTGCGCGATGGTTTTTTATTTATTTTATTTTTAAGACTTTTTTTAAGCTTAACTTTATTTGTATTTGTTGTTTTTTTAGAAAGTGCGTGCGCAATTGAAGTTTTTAGTTAAACAGCCGCCCAGTCAATAAATAACCGCTCCAAGTCAATAAATTACGCAAAAACAAAGCAAAAAAAAAAAAAAAAACTTCAACTAAAAGCTGCCAGCAGCTGCAGCAGCAACTACGCTGACGTTGACGTCGACTACAACTGCAACTGAGACTGCGACGGCGACTGCGACCGCAGCAGGCGAATGAACGGCGCACCGACAATGCACTTTGCCAAGGACAGATTCATTGAATAGTGCCACAACTGTGCGACTAGTCTGAGTTTGAGTGTGCATCTAAGCGAGGGTTGATCAGCAAGTTTGCAGATAAATCTCAAGTCAAATTAAAAACTTTTGAACTGTTTTCAACTCATTAATAAGTAAATATAAATTTATTCTCTTTATATTTTAATGCAAATGTTAAAACTTCTCGAGCTCCCCTCGCATTGTGTCGATCTATTCATTAGTATTTGTATCTGAATTCGTTGCATAGCGAGAGAATCAACGCCGTCCCCGTCGGCTGCTTAAAAATAATATAAATATAATAAAAAGTGACTACATGGCGTATGCGCAATATTGACAGTGAAATCGTAGACTCAATGTGGCGATCAAAAGGCGAAGGGAGATGAGGTCTATGTGTTCAGCAAATATGTACATAGAATTAATACATATAATGTACATAAGTACATATGTACATACACATATGTATACGTGGTTTAATGGCCGCTGAAACAAAGCACAAGGTTACAACAGCGAGGGGAGCTTAAGAACTCTAGGAAATGCCAACACACAGATAGACAAACAGACAGACAGACAAACAGACTGACTGTCAGACTGACAGACAGAGAGAAGAAACCAACTGGCTGTCTGACTGTCAGGGGCAAAAGCTCCACTTTACGTTCGTGTCTGCAGTTGGATTTTTAATTTTTAAATATTTGCCATATGCTAGGTAGATGGGGGTTGTACATGGAGTTGGGGTGGCAAGGGAGGGCTTTGGGGTAGGGTATTCAGCATACATCAATGCTTTGTTTTCATTCATATACAGCCCATGAAATGCCAGGCACGTTCTACGTTCTGTGTGCACTTCAAGGCTTCGCTTTTTTCCATCCGTGGATTTATTTTTTGTGTCGCTACTTTTGAATTTTATTTTTTGTAGCTTTTGCTTTTATTTTCCGCTGCCTGTGTCTTATCTATTATTTATTTCTATTTTGTTGTATTTTAATTTCGATTTCAATTTGTTAGCTGCTGGCAATTTGCTAACTAGAAATTGACAGTTGAATGGACAACGCCAAAGGAAGGATCGACTTTGTCTGTCTGGAATTATTTTTGTTTTTCGCTTCACATCTTTTTATTTTCTTCTCTTTTGCAATTTATTCAATTTATGTTGCACTTATCGGCGACTTTTAGTATTTATTCGATCATAATTTGAATCAATATGCAAATATTTTTTTATGCATGGCCGGAAAAATTGAATGTTTCGGTCGGATGGTTAATTAAAAGTCATAAATTGTCGCATAATGCAATGCGCAAATATTTCATCATAAACTTTTTTTGTTATTTTTGTTAGCTTTGGCCAACAGGCAGTTGAGCAAATTGGCAAGTGGGAGCATGGCTCCAACTGTTTGAACAGAGACGCGGCAACATAACGCAATGCAATGTTGCTGCATGTAAAGTGCATTTACCTTAAAGTGCAACAAACGTGTGGCATGTAATCAAATGGGCGTTAGAGTGTGTGTTAATGTGTGTAACTGTGTGTGTGGCAGTGTGTGACTAACATGCGTAGCACGTTTTTTTGTGCAATAGTGTTGGCAGCTGCTGCCGCCGATGTTGCCCCACAATTTAAGCGACTTGTTTCGCTTTTGACCAAGTTGAGAGTTGAGCCACGCAGGCGTATGAGTAATATATAGAATATAAAGTCCGATTGCAACGAGTTTTTACTTGTGGAAATCGTCGTTGCAAATTATTTACTTTTAACTACACTGATAAAAAAAACAATCAAATGTTGTTTAAACTTTAAAAGACAATTAAACGTCTTTTAAAAACATCATAAAATACTTGCAAGCATTTTCAAATTCAAATTAAATTGCTATCTCATGCCGCATGCCGCAAGTTTCTTTGGCTTTGGCCTGTATTTAAAGCTTGTCGCGGCGCATTTACAAATTTGGTAACTTCAACTCAAAAGTTAATTTGACAGTGAGACAGCGCCAGACAACATAATGAACGGCAGTTAAAATCAAAATCAAAATACAAAAAAATAAATTAAATCCAAAATAAAAAAGCAGCAAAATACAATTTATTCAGAAAAAAAATCAAGAAATTGGCAAAATGGCAATTGACAACTGGCAAACAATGCTTTTTATGGCCACAATCAAATGAGCTGAGACTTTCATGCGCTGCGTTTGGGTGTTTGTGTGTGCGTGTGTGTTTAAGTGTATTAGTAAGCACGTATGTCTCATATTTAGCTTGTGGTTAACGAGAATTGTGACTAACGAAACTTCATTTCAATATCATTAAACAATAAACAATGTGACATTTGCCAAAGCTTTTTTTCAATAATTGATTTTGACAATATTGAATGACAAACTGATTTCACAGTTTATAATAATAATCAAAAATATTTGTTTATTTAAATATTTGCAGGAATAAAGAATCCAGCATTTGTTTTCCTTTTTATTAATGGATCATTGAAAGAACTTAAATACTTTAAACCCGATCATTTTTATACTAAACTATTGTATTCTATGCTGTATAATTAGTTGCAAGCGCTGAGCAATTATGCAAATTGTAGTTAGGATGCTTAATTGCAAAGGCAGCTCCTGGCTGCAGGAAACAAAAAACAAAAAGGGAAAAAGAAAAACTTTGCAAAATTCGTAAAAACGAACGGCGACTTGTCTGGATTATGTCAGAGCTCGGTCAGACGATGGGCAAACAATGCGAGCAAAATGTTGACAAAACAAACCATAAAAAAATAGAAACAGAAAAAACAAATGAATGAAGGACGAAGGAGCAGCCGCAGCAGCAAAAACGAGTTGAGGAATTGAAAAATAAAAGTAACATATTATGGCCAGACAGTCATAAAGTTGACTGAAATGTTGAATGAATGAAATGTCTAGTCATTGTCATTGGGGGGCGAGGGGCGTGGCTGAAAGCAGAGTTGATCGCGTAATTAGCGCGTCTGACCCCAAACAACAACAAAAACTCAGCTAGGCGGGTGGAAAGGGAGCAAAGTCAGCATTCATATAAATCAGAAACAGTGTCGCTTGCTGCTCCTAGGAGCACTTTCTGCTGTCTAGGGGCCACTCAAAAGAATCCCAATCTCTTCCTGCCTCCTGCCACTAGCGTCTGTTCGCTCTGGCGCCAGGATAATAAACATGAAAATGAAAATTGATAGCGCGCACAGCGTTTAAATATTTTATCGATTTAATGTGCGAATTTTATTGCTTCGTTGGGCAAAACGTTGTCTGTCCGTCTGTCTGCCATGTCTGGGCCTGGCCATGCTCTTAGCCCATTCAGAGACGTGTCTAATAAGCGAGAGCAGCTTTAAGCCCAGGCAGGCAGGCAAAACAGCAGCTGTAAGTCACAACTTGGCCAAGTCTTAGAAAGGTACTTGCTAGTTTTTGTGCCCTGAAGAGGAGACGAGTGGAGTGAAGTAAAGTTTCGTCTTGGTTGCTTCATTATTTACGAGCCTGGGAGCTCCGCAATCTTTTGGCGCATGCTAAGCCGCTTAAGTAAAGTGGCAGCAACAACAACAACAACAGCAACAGCCGCTAGTTGTTGCACAAACGAGCTGATGTTGCACCCGCTGAGCAGGAAGCCGTAGAGCACAAAACAAAAACTCTTGGCATTGCCAACATCCATCCAGCCAACACTAAGCCAAGTGCACAAGCCGCGTCGCACAATTTTAAGCAATTTTTAAGCCCTCCTCATCTTTCGTGTTGCCACTTAACCTAACCTCAAACTTAAAGACTCAACAATTTAAGTGCAACTTTGTTGCTGTTGCTCCGTTTTGTCTGTTCAATAAGAAAAAACCAAAAAAAAAACAAAACTTTAAATTTTTCAATTAAAAAACTTTTCACTCGCAGTTCAAGTCGTAGAGAATGCGCCTCGAGAGCTTTGCCATTCAATGTTCCCCCCGCGTTTTGACTTTTTCCTTTGTTTATACCCTGACTGAGAGTATTACAGTATTTTGAGAGTGTTGGCAACACATTGATCGAGCATCAGATTTAAAATAAGATCAATGCAAGTTGGCGATAAATTTATCCATCTCTGGTAAATTTATTCACCATGAATTTGAAAATATATATCTAAGGTATTTCTTTTAAAATGTAAAATAATACATTATCAGGGGTGTCACAGAAATCGCTTTCGCTTGAATTTGACTTAAATTTGTATAAAATTTATGTCAAATTTATGTAAAAATATAATTATTTTTAATATAATTTAATATATCAAAACAATTAATTTAGCAAATTCTTGACTATGAAATTGTATCTTTTATAAATTATTGAATTTCGTAGATTCGTTAGGATTGTATATTATTAACTAATTGATTCCATTTTTTTAAAATTAATAGCATTTTTAGAGAGAAAGAAAAAAATTTTTAGAGCATTCAAGTTTCGACTTTCAACAACAAATTATTGTTTCTTATTTCTTTTGTGTTGCCCTTTACTTTTTTTTTTTTTTTTTTTTTCATTTTTGGTGCCAACTTGTAAGAGTTGCAACTTACAGCTTGCAAATGCGGCGCATAACTGTAAATAAGGTTGCCGGCTGAGCCTTTTGTGCAAAAGGAGCCAATGCCAGGAACAACCATGACAACGACAACGACAATGAGCTGGAGGACGAGTGAGAGAGAGTGAGGGTATAACGTTGTCATCCTCTTTTTTTGCGGTTGCTCCATTCCAGCTCCAGCTGTCTGCTGCTGCGAGTCTGTACTGTACTGTGTACTGTCCCATCGTGTCCTGTGCTGTCCCTACAGCTGCCTCTACTTAGCATGTAAATAATGTGCACAAAAATTATGAATGCAGCTAATTAGCAGCAGAGTAGCTCTCTCTCTATCTCCCTCCCTACCTCTCTCTCTCTCTTTCTCTGTCTCTTGGCCTGGCCCGCCGCCTTTGTCTGCGCATGTTGCAGCATGTTGCATATTCATTATGTCATTGAACCATTAAATTGCGCTTAAATGTTCACTGCTCCTCGACTGCCGCTAGTTGTGATGATGCTTTATGATGCCGCGGGGAGCGTTTAACTTAAAGCGTCAACAAATCGTACCGAGATCATCTTCATCTTGGCTGCCACACCCCCTCCCCTTTCCCCTCCCTTTCCCAACCACCCCCAAAACATGCCCAAACTCACACATAAAGCAAAAGTTGCCAACGCCATTTGCTGCGATTTATTGCCTTCCCCTCGCACTCGAGACGCTTTAACAGCCACTTGACTTACCTGCAATGAAATAAGGTGAGAAAATTTATATAGAAGGATTTATAAAGAAGCTTCTGTTTTTAAGATAAATAACTACATTATGGTATGATAAACACTACAAATAAATTAAATTATTAAACAGCTTTAGTAATTCAATAGTTTATTGTGTGGGAATCAGTTATTCACTTTTAAGTTTGGTTTAAAGTTCTTTAAAATTATGTCAACAACTTTTGTATTTAATAAAACTAATTAAGTCACAACTCAGGTTAATTTGGTTCAGCACAGAGTGTTTGGCTCTAGAACAGCGGTGGGCACGAAATCTGAATTCGGGAGCAGCCGCTAGCTCTCGGAGACCATGCGTACCCACCGTTGCTCTAGAATGTTAATTTTAAAATACTTTAAAACAATTGTCGTCAATAGAGTTGGAAAGCAACATGAATTAAGACTTTCTCCATAAAAATTTCACCATCACATTTAAAAAAATAAATACTATCAACATTTTGAAAATTGTTTTAAATACAATCTTTTTTTTAGAACTTCCCGTCTTTGAAACATTTTACAATCCAATTTCTCCAATGAAAACTAATGTATTGCATTGCCTTCCTCCCATAAGTCTGTCCGTCAGTTAAACACTTTTAAAATCAGTCCATTTTACATATAGAGCATAAATTATACAACTTTTATTTTCATTTAACTTTTGTGTTTTAATTCCCTTTGAATCTAGAGCCAGACACATGCATATATTACAGAACACAATGTAATCCCGCAGGGGAGAGTAATTTTTATAAATGTTGTCCCTGTATCATTCATAATACTTGTACTTATTCTTATGCCTGCAATATTTATGGCCTAGGCCTCTGCTACTTATAAGCTGATAAGACTCTGGGCAGGGCCAAAGCTTCGCAAAGATGCAATGCACAATGAAATGCCATTGAAGAAGCTGGACAGCAACAACGTCACAAAAAAAAAAGGAAGGGGGGATAAATAGCGTCAGCCGTCAGCAGATGCTACCTTAAGATTAAGGCCCAGTTACAATGCCAACAGCAGCAGCAGCAACCGCATCGTGGCAACGGCTTTTCAAGGCTTTTGTTGTTATTTTTACAGAGCGCATTTTTTTTCTTACTTTTTTTTTATTGTAAACTTTTTTTTTGTTTTTGTTAACAGCAATTTTATCGCGTGCATAAACAAGATGCGGACGAGCGGACAGAAAAAACGACTTCAACTTCAACGGCGACTTGTACCGAACTTCGAACTGACTTTCAAGTTTACAAAGTCATGCAACATGGCCATGTGCAACATCATTTCGTTTCATTTTCGTTTTTTGTTAACTCGTTGATTGTCATTGTTGTTGTTGCTGTTGTTGCTGCTGTCAGCGGCTGTAAAAGTTATTGCAGGACATTTGCCAAAATGGCCAAAAGGCAAAACTTTTTATTTATTTACGCGGCCGCTTTTTTCAACATTTATGCAAAGCAATTTCTGCTGTTGTTGTTGTTTTTTGGCACAACAATTATAATAATTATTATAGGCAACACACACACACTGGATAATTTCCAGGTCAGCGAAACCCTGAGAAATATTATAAATATTTTATTTATAGACATACGCGTATTTATCATATTTTTCTGTTATACCCTATGCCTAAACAATTAAGAAAGAAGGGTATAACAATGTCGACAATGTAAATGATAAATATTCCTTATATATAATAACTGATCAGTATCAATGGCTTAGTTAATTCATATTATTACTCAATTGAGTTTTTTGGAAGAAATTTAAGTTTAATAAACTTGGCAAACGGTATCCTGAAGTCGTTCAGTCTCAACTGAGCATGCGACTAATTTTTAGTTTACTTTTCTTTCTCTTTCGATGCAATAAAGTAAATAATGTACGGAATTTGTATGCAAATCAAGAAATTATTATTTATCATTTAATTATATTTTAATTTGAATTTTCTTTGAATTTCTTTACACTGACTAGAGAGTATTTTTTAGTCGTTCAAGCTTGCCTAGAGCATTCTGAATTGCTGAGTAGTTTATTTGATTGCGACTTTCTTTCACTTTAATCGTTGCTCAATTTATGTTCCATTGATTTAAATCGAAGGCAAATGCAATTTTTATGCGCTGTTTTTTCTCAACTGTTTAATAAAATAAAACTTTATCGACGTCCCAAAAAACGAAAGTGTAGCTCAAGTCAAAGTCGAACGGACGCAATAAATGTTGCATTTTTATTATCAGTATCTGTTTTTTATAATATTGTTTTTTTTTTTAGTTTTCGAGGTGCCTGTTGTCAAGCTGGCAGCGGGACGAGTCCCAGGCACACTTGAAAGCCCGAAAGTGAAAGTTGCCATTTAAAAAACGAACCGAAAACATATGTACGAGTATGTCTCGCATATGGCAGGGGATCGAGATGGAGTTGGAGATGGGAATGGGAATGGGGATTGTCCGATCGTCAGGCTGTGTTAAAGATCTGCTCCTCATATCTTTCATTAACTTTGTCGCTGGGCTGTGCGATAGTTTTTTTTTTTTAATTGAATCAACTGACAATTTAGTGAGGGGGGCAGCAGTTGCTTCACTTATTTTCTTTCTTTTTTGAAAAACATTTTACATTTATTTTTAATTGTTGCTGGCGCCTCACACAAAAAGTTCAATAAACTGGCAGCGGTTTTTGTATTTGTTACAGCTATATTGCAACTGTTACTGTTGTTGTTGCTGCTGTTGCAGTTGCAATAGATACGTTGCAATTTTATTGCAATGCCGCCTTTCAACAAGCCGCCAGGCATTTTAAAGCCATCGGCGATCCAACTTCGTAGTCAACGGACCAGCAACGATCATTGCCAGAGCTCATTGGCCTGACTTTTATTATTGTTGTTGCTGCTATTGTTGTTGTTGTTAGAGTAGTTGTTATTATTATTAATTATATCGGTGATTGGGTTGCGAACATTGCAGCAAATTATGGCGTGAGAAAGTCTCTTTTTGTAGGAGTACGAGTTTTATAAATTGATAGAGTTGTCTTCCCATCTGGCCAAATGAATGGCAATTTCTATAATTGATACTTGAACTTCGCTGATCGAAACGTTTAAAGACAAGTGTTATTAAGTTTAAAAAAGAGCTACAAAAAGAATTCTTTATTAAAATTTTGTTTGAAATATTTAAAGTCCATCGTAGATAAATCTATCTTTTACAATATCCAAACAGATTTATTACTTATTTGTTTGATATTTAATAGCTTTGCTTTTCATTTTTAATTTATTATTATTCTTCAACTAAAAAGATACATCTTAAATTCTTCATTAATTTCATATACAACTCAATAATAAAAAACTATGCTTAAATGTACTTTAAGACTCTATTTTAATCTCATTTTTATTATTTTTTGCGGCAGTAATATTTACATATGCAGTCAAACCCTTACGATTATTGACACCTACTCAATCAGAACCGCGCTTCATTCATTCATTCATTCAGTCAATGAAGCATGTTGCCACGCCCATAACACCCACAGCAACAACAGCTACAACAACAACAGAGCAAATGAAGCTTAAATTTTAATCGACACTCTAACACCAAGATGATGATGATAATGTTGATGATTTTTTTGTCGCCCAAACGCTTGAAGAAGCTTGAAACTGATGCTGAAGGATGCCACATTGTGCGTCCTGTTGCTTGTGGCAAAGAGACGAACAGAAGATAGACAGACAGAAAGACAGACAGCGAGTCAGTTGGACAGACACTCGTTTCGACGCGTTCAAAGTCATTTGGTTTTATGATTATTAGCTTGTTTAGTTCACTCTCAAGTAGATGTAGCCATGTAACTGTGTGGCAAGGCAAGGGGGCAAGTAGTAGTTGTGGCAAGTGGCAAGCACTCTTCAATTCCTCTTTCAGTCTGTATAGCTGGCGGCAAACATATTCTTTATGCTTATATAATATCTATTTAGTTGCAGTCAGCAAGTGCTTAGATTGCTCTTTGCTGCTTGTTTGTCTCTTGTTTGTTGTTTGTTATGCGTTGTCTGTCTGTTGTTGTCACGACTGATTGCGCTTCTTGTGCGATAACCGTTGCCATTTGTATCTTTCCATCTTTTGCTCATAACAATTTGACGCCTCATGATTTTGATCGGTTTGCAAAAAGTGAAAGAGAGGGAAAAATAAGGGACATATGCTTGGACCATCTTGACTTTTATGCTGCAGCGACTTTTGTTTAATTGAATAAGTGCCAAAAGGCAAGGGAAATTGACCAGCAAATGTCAATGGCATTGAAACAATCTGTTGCATGTTGTTCTTCTTCTGCTCTTCTCCTTAAGTGCAACACAATTTCCGAAGTTGTTTTATTTTCGTTATTTTCGAAATCGACTGGGAATCGCAATGCATTGAGCATGTGGCGTTGATTTGCGAATTCGCTGCGGACCCCAAAAAATTAAAGTCAGCCCCAAAACAGCATGACGAGGACATAAAATGCGTTACGATTAATTTTTTTTTCTGGTTTTTTTTGTTGTACTTTTTGGTTGCATGCAACATTAGCAAGCATAACAATGACTGCAAGTTGTGCGATGTGAAGAGAGCTGCGTTTTATGGCAATAAAAGCAAATTATTTTTACGATGAAGCAGCAGAATAAATACATTCATGTTTCCGTTGTTGTTGTTGCTGTTGTTGCCGTTGTTGCAACGCCAAACGCATTTTTATGTCTGCCCCCCCAAAACGGCGGCAAGGGCGTGGCAGTTGTTGATCCTCCACCAAATGACGAAGATCCACTGCAAGGGGAACAGGCTACCAAATTTCTTAATCGCCCCGAAAGGCATACAAAACATATTTATGTTTTACGAGTTTATTCCAGAATTGCAACAAAAATTACAACACACAGTTGTACATAAATTGCTGTATTATTAACCAAATGTAAAGAGTGAAAAGCGAGAATTGGGAAATCGAGAATTGCGATTCCCAAACACGCGATCATTTCGCAGATTTTGCTGTTGATATTACAGCGAAAAATACCTAAATGAACAGCTAAGCTAAAGAAATATTGCTGAGAAAAAGGGAAAGTCATAGAACATTTTGTATAATTATTTTAATTAAACTTGTTTAAAATATTAAAATTTAAAAATTTGTTTTTCAAATTTATTGATTACTGTTTTAATAGTATAAATATTCTTTTAAAATATTCTTGTGACAATTAAGGATTTTTAATAAATTTTCCACATTTCTAAGAGTAATGAATCTTTTTGATTATAATAAAACTCCATTTATTCCCAATATAATTAGCACTTATAAAAACTAAAATAATAAAATATAAAATATATTCATGCCATTCAAAAACTATTCGAGTCAATCATAAATTCAAACTTTTCCCGTAGAGTGTTGACCACTTCAAGTTTGGCTCAGTTGATCTTAATTAGCAAACATGCAGTTTATGGTATGAGTACCCAAATACCCATTGAATGTACTCTACTACAAACTGATTTATGAGTGGGAGTTATGTTTTCCTAATTCTCCTACCATCTATTAGTCTGCCATCTTCCTCAGCTTCCTCCATTTTTGGCATTTGGTAAATGAAAATTGCAACTGTGGCCAAACTAATAAACAAATTGCAATGGACACACAAAAAAAAATAGAGGACGAAAAGCGACACAAATTGCAAATCAAATGCACAGCAATAGACAGGCACATAGATACACACACACACACATATACCCATGGCATTTGCATTGAGATTGCATTGCAGCATTGGGAGCATGAGAAAGTGGCAAACTGAATCGTTTTAATGGATATCAAATAGGGCACAAACAAACAACGCAACTAAACTGAGTGCTTCACTCTGAGTGTGTGTGAGTGTTTGTGAATATGTGAGTGTGTGTGTGTGTTTCAGGATTTTGGCATGATGTATTCAGGCAGTTGCATTGTGATTTTTTTTCTTTTTGATTCTTTCTCAGAGTTGCTGCTTTCATTTACGAGCCTGGTTTTTACTGTTGCCAGCTTTTATTTTATTTTTATTTTTTTGTTTTTTTTTATTTCACGTTGCGTTTTTGTGTCTGGCAGCTGCTCGACGGACAACAACAACAACAACAATGGGGCCACAATATTGATTGCAATTTCAGCTTGCAGCGAGGCAACTGCGTCAACTGACGACAGCGGTCGACTCCGAGCCAGATTCTGTCCCTGGATCTGCAACTGAGACCGAGACTGGGACAGGGTCTGGGACTGGGACTGGGTCTGAGCCTCGCCTCGTTTGGCTCGCACAAAAGCCTAAAAGCACACACACACACACAATGAGCAGACAGATAAACACAACACACACACACACACACTGAACAGGAGACACGCTGGCTTATGGCCAACAACATGATGGGGCTGGCAGGAAACAAACGGAGTGTGTGTACTGCAAAATGCTGAGCCAAGTGAAGCCTTTCAAGTTGCCAAAGCCTGCAACACACACACGCACACAAATATATACACACACATAATTATGTGTGTGTGTGTGTGGTGTTGATGCAGCTGCTGGTGGGTGTAGATGTTGTTATAGGTGAGTGTGTGTGTGTGTGTGATGAAGTTTGCCCTGGCATTGTATGTTGGCAATGAAAATGCGACTGAGGAGGAGGCAACAACTGAGGAATATGCAGGGAAAAAAGGCAACTGACGACGCGTCGTCAGACATGCGCCGTTCGATAGGCGCTGTACTTGATGCACATGTGTGTATTAGTTTGTGTGTGTGAGTGTGTGTGTGTGTGTTTGGCGTAGGCGCAGTCAGACAATACGTATACAGATATATGCATATAGATAAGTTCAAATGTGGACCCAATAGGTGTTTTAGTGCCTTTAGTGCTAAAAGCACATGAAATGCTCGTTTCGCTAAGCAGTGATTTTTGCATGTGCTTTCAATTAAATATATATTACCATATATTTTATGGTTTATACAGCATAAAACCAAAAAAAAATCTTTAAAATGCAGAAGTAATCAAATTTTTTGGGAAGAAAATTATATTTTTCTAGATGATTGAGTCGAATATGAAATATTTAGTGTCTATATTTTTTTTTAAATGTGAGCAACATAATTTTTACTGTTTTCAGCTCCCGATTTCATAAAGATCACAAAAATATTAGTAATATTAGTGGTGCTATTAATATGTCCATAGCTGTAAATTCAAAGTATTGTGAGGATCTACTTCTTTTTTCTGCTACCCGACTGGGTCTTTTTTGTGTATAAATGTGAGCACCTATGTTAATGTATGTGTGTGTGTTGTGCGTGTGTTTTTGGCAAAGATTTCATTAATAGCTTTTGCGGTCAGGTGTGGGCGAAGGTGGAAGGGCGTCCCATTGTAATGCATACTTGATTTCATTTCAAACAAAAGTCTCCCACACACCATGATAGCCAAGATTTCTCTCTTATTTTTTTTGATTCCCACTTAAGGCCTTAATATGCAAATGAAATGCGAACACTTTTCAAAGGATTCGAGTTTCAACCATTATTAACATATTTCTATTACTTTCTGTTAAATGTTTTCTCAAGGTTTGTTTATCAAAAAAAAACTCTACTTGCACCTCGATCCCCTATAACTTTTGACCGCCCCTAGATGTTATAGATGTGTTTAGACCATTTCATTTCATGCTTCGTTGTCTTCGGCCCCTTTAAACTTGCTTTTTTCATAGTTTAATTGTTTTTCTTTTTTAACCTAACCTTACATAAAATATATGTATACACATAATGCTGGTGGAGGCGTCGTAATAAAAAGAACCTATTCTAATTCTCCACACTCAGACAAAATTGCACAATAACAACAATTGATGTAATGGCAATTTGCTTCCGCAGTATTAAAAATTATACATATTACATTATAGATTTTATGCTTCAAGTCTAGACGACAGTTTTGGTACGTGCTCAATTAGTGCTATGTATGAATACACTCATACATTCATATACATATTTGTATTTGTATTTGTATTTGAATAACACCCCCAACAAGATTTTCAATGATTGTTAGCAAAAATTTTCAAATGACATCTGGCGCGGCAACAATTCATAATTTTAATTTTTACTACAAAGTATTATTAATAAATACGTATGCACAAAACTTGGCATCAATATATGTAATAAGTTATGGTTTTCGATGGATTTGGCGAGTCTAATATGTCGAGAGCACGCCTCAGTCTCAGGCCATAACCAACGACAACAACAAATGTCGTGCGAAAGCTGTAAACATTGCATATTACCCAGTAAACAAAGGGTATACTTGATTGTTTACTTGCTAGGTAACAACATTCAAATTGTCAATTGTTGCTTAAAGCAAATAACGATTAATTACGCTGTCTCGCACCACTAAGAATTATCGATATTTGCTATTTGTTCGATAGTACGTGGTATATCGCAGTCGAGTCAATTGAAGCGTACAAATCGTTTCACACCAAAAGGCGTCAGTCGCGACTATAAAAACAAAAACGTAGACACTTTGTAATTTTGTTTTTTTTTATTTTCGCATTACTACTATGTATTATTTACTATTTTGTTGTTGGCCTTTTTTTTGCATTATTACATTGTATTATTTATTATTTTGTTGTTGGTTCTAAAATGCAACTATTCGCGATTGGCGTGCCTTACACAATTTATTTGCAATTGTGCGCTTATTTTTTTTAGTTTTTACTTTTGTTATTGTTCCCCATTTGCGTTTGCAAAAGTTTGGATACGAAATGCGCAATCGAATACTATTTGAGCGAAGAGGCAGCATGGAAAGGCTGAGAGAGGAAAAAACATAGCGAAAATAGATTTAAAGCACACGACATAGACTAAACATGTGGGTGTGAAAAAGATAGCCTGTCATTTACATTTGATGTGGGGAATAATATAATATGGTGGGGGTTGGAAAACTTGGACCATGACTAATCACGACAGTGGGGGGCATAAATCATTTGCAGACAAAACAAACGAGAGAGAGAGAGAGAAGTCTTAACGCTCTTTGTTGTACTCAAAACAGGAAGAGCTTTCTGCAAAAAGTTTGCTTTAGGCAGCGAATGAGCAGCGTAAAATAAAAATCATAAAAACAAACGCCCAAACAGTGCCCAACAAAAATAAATACATACACACACACACACACATAAATGTATTCACATAAAATGAATCTTAACCTTGACATTGAACGATGAATACATAAAGAAAATGCCGGCAAACATGTTACATGCGTATGCAAGAGAGAGAAAGGGAGACTAAATGTCTGCGTGCGTGTGTGTGCGTGGAATGAGGCGCTTAGACAATCGCAGCAGCTTTGAAAGAGAATTTAATGAATACTAAAGGCAGAAAATGAAAGTAAGCTGAAGAAATGCTTTAAAAATAAAATGTGTTTATCATCAAAACAAAACAAGAAACAAGAATTTTGGGCGCGTGTGTCGCTAAAAATAGCAAACCAAAATAAATTCGAAAACAAGAACACAAAAAGCAACAACAAAAGTATTTTTTATGAATTAAAAACGCACACAAATCAGCCGGTTTATTTTTTATGATAAGAGCAATGCATAACAAACAAACAAATATGCATGGCGAAGAAGAGAAACGCCGCAAAATGAGCAACTGAAAGAGAGCAGAAATCGACGCATCAATTTTGTGCTCACAGAAATCAAATCAGAAGAGAAGAGCAGATCACAGCAAAGAATGAAAGAAACGCACCAAAGCCGAAAACAACAACAACAAATGCGAGCACAACAAATAAAAACAACTATCACGGCCTTGAAAAACTGGACAAAAAGCAAAGCACAAATTACTCATTCACTCACTCACTCTAACACATACACATGCATGCGCCTTAGAAGGAATTAGAAGTTTCTACTGTTGTTGTTCTTCTTCTTATTCTTCTTATTGTTGTTTTTGATATTCGTCGAGGGTTGCGCGCATTGCAAAAACCACTTGAAAGAGCAACGAAGAAAGGAAAACGTAATCTCGGCTAAATATTCGGCACAGGCTCAAGTTCAGAACGAAAAGTATTTCTCAACGGAGGGAGGGGGAAATCGACAGATCTTGTTGTGAAGTACAAAACCAAATGGAAGAAGCAATAGAAATCAACAAGAAATAAAAGCAAAGAGGGCCACAACCAAAAATACAAACACACGATCTAATTTTTTTTTATTCTCTTTGCGTTCTTATTGCTTCTGCTTCTTCTCGTTGCTTGTTTTTTGTTTGTGCTTTTGCTGAACGCACACAAATACACAGTTTGTAAGTGTGTGTGTGTGTGTGTGTGTTTTTTATCGAGCTGGAATAAATTTTAATGTGCTCGACGACGCGTTTTGCTTTGAAAACGGAAATATTAAAATTGGGCATAACGAAAATAAAAGAATATTTATACCATATGTATGTATGGATGTATTTACTCAAGTTATGTACATGTGTTGATCATTCCTTATGTGTTGCATGCGTCAGCGGACTGGAAAGCTGTCCGCGTCTCACATGTGTCAGAGCAAATCTTCAATCTTCGCCTGCAATTGCGCCAGTGGAAAGCAGAAGAAGATGGAGAAGGAGGAGGCAAGGAGCAAAAAACCAAACCTTGACCCAAAGTCGTGGATAAAAACACACAACAGATAAAGCAACGGCCAACGAAAGAGAGCAAAAAAAATAAACACACATATAAAACTGAATTCGATAAAAGTGAAACTCGTAATACAAGTAAACATACACAGATACATGTGTATGTGTATGTACATCTGTATACTAAATAATAAATGTGCGACCAAAAAGGAAATAACAAGCAGAATGTGCAAAAGCAAAAGCAACAACAACAAAAAACGCGAGCAGAATGAATGCGGCAGCGTCGTCGCTGCAGCGAAAGATCAGCAAAAAGATACGAGAGACAGAGAGAGAGAGAGAGAGAGCAAGAGCAAGAGAGAGCGAAGATTGTATGGAGTCAGTTTGTCTGGTTAATTTGCATAATGCAATTGAACTTCCTTAAATAAATTAAACCAACAAAAAACAAATCTTAAAATATATTAATAAAATACTGCAAAACGTATTTAATTTATTTATATGCAGCCTTGCAAATATAATAAACAAATTTATCAGTTTTTTTTTGCAGTTTTGCAGCTGTTCAGCCGGAGAAAGAGAGAGAAGAACCGCTGTCGGGTTTTAGGCATAAAGAAAATATCAAGGTTATATAAGCGATGCGAAGGCGTAAAGTCAACAACAAACAATTGTTTAAAAAACACTAAGCAACAAAATTTAAAAAACTAAAAAAGTTTTTTAACACAACGTTTTAAGCTGATTAAAATTTATTTGAAATTAGTTTTAGACTTGAAAAGTTTAAACTTTTCGGAAAGTTTAAAAAAACGTAAAGAAAAAATAGGTTTTTTAATTTGCGTTGACTTTTTTCAATATAAATTTTATAATAAAGATTTTTTAACTTATAAGAATTTGGCATCTTCTGAGAAAAATAAAAATTGTATGAAAAAATTTGAAATGATATAGGAATTTAAAATAGGGTTTTATAAATTTAAATCAATTGAAGAAGTTTTTTTTTTAAACTTGAAAAAGTTTTTTTTTTTTTTTTTAAGTTAAAAAAACCTTAAATATCAAAGTTTTTGAATTTTAGTTAGCTTATTTTTAATATGAATCTCTTAATTTCGACTGTTCTTTAACTTTTAAGAATTTGGCGTCGTCTCAGTAAAATAAAATGGAATATTCAAAAATCTAAAATTATATTGAAAGATTTAGAAGATTTTAAAAAATTAAAATCAAGTGCACAACAAATTTTTTAAAAATAACTCACTACGAAAGAAAAATATTAGTGCGAGCTATTAAAAAAAATTAATAATAATAATAATAATTAATAAACATATAAAAATAATAATTTAATTCAAGTTCATTTTTATTTTTAAAAATTTGTTGAATTCAAAGATTAAAAACATTTTATTTCAAGTCACCAACAAAAAAACTAATAAAAAAAAAATGTTTATACATTATTGGAAATTTTAACGAGCTTGAAATATTTACTTCTTCTTTTTAAATACTAAATTATGTTTGGAAAATCTAATTTATTTTATTAAAATTTGTTTGTCAACTAACTGCTTAAATTAAATTAAATTTTAAATTTTGTTGTTTAGTGTAATTGAAAGTGTCTTTCTCTTATATTTTTCTTCTTAATAAATGTGCAAATATTGAATTATTGACATTGGCCACATGTTGGGAAATTTGGCGACTGACAAATCCAAAGGCGACACACATATATATATAGAAAGAGAGGGAGAGTGTGTAAGAGAGAGTGAGAAAGACAACTTACCGCACACGCTCTGAATATAATTCGACTTCTTTGTTCTTCTGCTGCTGCACGAGTTGTTGCTGATCGTAGCTGGCCAAAGGCTTAAAGTTGCTGATGTTGGCCAAAGCTGGCAACTGCGGCGGCTGCTGTTGTTGTTGTTGTTGCTGTGGTGGCAAGAGGCTCTTGGCCAGGCCCAAACCGTTGTGCTGCAGCAGCAGGCTGCTTGGATAGCCGTTGTTGTTGCTGTTGTTATTGCAGTTGATTGTTGCTGGCAGCTGCAATTGTTGCTGTTGCTGCTGCTGTTGCATGTGCAACTGTTGCTGCTGTTGCTGCACAGGGGAGAGTGAAATGTCTGCGCTGGACTGCGAAGCCGAGGGGGAGGAGGAGCCGCTGGAGGAGAGGCTGCCGGCGCGAGCGCGCAAATCGAGGCCCAAAATATTGTTGCTGTTGCTGTTGCTCATGAGAATGTTGCTCAAGGTGGCAACAGCACTTGGCTGCAATATGTTGCTCACAGAATTGTTGTTGTTGTTGTTGTTGCTGTTGTTGTTGTGTGGCAAACCGGAGCCAATGACGCCCACGTTGGGATTGGGCGTCAAGTTGCCAACATTGGAATTCAAAGGTTGTTTCGAATTATTATTGTTGTTGTTGTTGCTGCTTGAGTTGCGATTACGCTTCTTTTTGGCCTTCTTTTTGTCATCATCCTCGCTGATGTTGCCGCCATTCAACGGCCGTGTTGCTGTTGTTGTTGTTGTATTGAAACAGTTGCCCGCAGTTGGCAACCAGTCGAGATCCTTGCGCAATTGTCCCCGGCCACATTTGCAGTTGCAACTCTTGGCCACCAAATCGTAGCCCTTTTTCGTCCACAGCTGCTGGACACGTTGACGCTCCGACCAGCTGCGCGCTCGGGCGCTGCTCTTCAGATGCTGCAGCACGCCCGCCTCCCATTGGTCGAAGCAGTCGCGATGCATGTATTGGCCGACATTGCAGTTCTCGTTGTTGCACAGCACACGCACACAGTCCGCCAGCCCTGGTTCGTCCAGGGCGATCAGTGCGTCCAGTTTGGCGCATTCACCGTTGGGATAACAGCAGCGCGTCAATTGAACGCCAACAACATTTACCGTTTGTTGCATCGGCGCCATATTTGCGCTGAGAGCAGAAAAATTAAACAATTGTTGTTGCTCCTCTCTTATTAGATGTTGTTGTTGCTGCTGCTGCTGCTGTTGGTGTTGTTGCGGCTGCTGCTGCTGCTGAGAGTTACCGCTGCTGTTGCGACGCGGCGCCATAAATTTGTGATTTGCACGTGCTTTATTTTCTTAGAGATTTCTCGATTATGTTTTCTGCTTTACTTCTATTTTCTGCTTTTTGATTTGTCAATGAATCGAACGCGCACTCGCGTTTAAGCGTCGCCTACTTGTCTAGCCATCTTTACTTTTTGTTTTTGTTGTAAAATTTTAACTGTATAAAAAGTTTTTTAATTGTTTTTGTTTTCTTTTTTTTGTAAATGTATGTACACAAAATTGCAGTCTATTTATTTGATATTACTAAATTTATACCTGAGCTGAGTTTACAACGCACGTTTCTAGTATCAAAAAGAATTATCAAGTCTTGAGTTTTTTTTTTATTTAACGTTATTTTTTACATGTTTGGTTTTTGATTTGCGACAAGAAAACGCACACACAGCGAAAGAAGAAAAATTGTTTTTGTTTTTATTATTTTCTTACTATTGTCTAAACAGCGACGCGGCGCCGGTTTTTGTTTTTGTTCTTCCTTTTTATATTTTTCGTAACTTTGCACTGCACTTTTTGATTGCTTTTCGATGCGTATTTTATTTAATGATATATGGTGAGCAGGAATAAATGTGATTTATATATAAAACGTATGTCGTTTCCGTTTCTATGTTCTTCGCTTCTTTTGCATTTTTTCGCTTTGCCTTATGCCCACTTCTCCAATTCAGTTTCTGTCGGCGTACGGCATTCGAAGAGCGATGCAAAAAACACAACCAACCAGATCAAAAGCGAAATTCCAACTAACGAAACGAACGGTACACACGAAGGCACGAACACCAAAACGAGGAACAACAAACTGAAACTGAAATTCAAACACACACGCACACACACAAACGCTGCCGGCAGAGCGAACATGCGAGCACACAGGCAAGCGTACGTACTATTGTTGTTGGTGGGTGGATGGGATATCGCTGCTGTTGCCGACGTCGACAGAAGTTCGATTCGAGCCTCGGCGTTTTCCTTGGCTCGACAGCGCAGTCGAAACGTTTGGTTGACGCTGGCAGCGAAGTTGTTAGGTTTTTCCCTGTTTTTTGTTGTTGTCAAGGGTGGGTGGGTGCTGGGGTGGTTTGGTTGGTTGGTTTTCACTTTCCACCACCACCGAAAAACGTCGCCGCCGCATAGCCAAGGAAAATGCTTGTTTTTCATTTGAGGAAAATTCGCTGAGGTTTTGGCGCTAAAAACTCCCAAGTCGGGAAGGGTGAAATGGCGTACATTACATTTTCTTGGGGGTTGGTTGGTGGGGCGCAAAGCAGCATAGAAGATGCGAGAGAGGGAGATAGAAGCAGAAATAATATTCAAGCAAATTCACTTTCAATGCGGTTCAAACAAAACGCATCGCAAAGCGTTTCCCCTCCAACGTGTTGCATTGAGTTGCGCGCGAAGAAGCTCGACAGCGATTGCCTGCCAACTTGTATGATAAGAGTATGAGCCGCTCGCATGTGTGTGTATGTGTGTTTTGTGTGAGGCAAAAAAGCCGGCAAAACAATCAACAGAGCGCGCTAAACAGGGTTGTCGAGTCGTATAAAAATACAATTGCCATATTGTACATAATGATGAACTATATATTTATTTATATATTTAATATTGTATACATTTTATTTTTTTAGCAACCTGTTATGTAAGTTATACATATGTACACTTGCACAAAGTAAACACATGTATGTATGTACATAAATTCTCATTTTCTGTTTTTCTTTTCATTTTCTGACTAGAATCGACATCCCGTCTGTCTACTGTTAATTTTCTACATAATCCCAAAACACACAAATACTTCTGCATTTATGAATACATCGATGGATGTTCATACACGCATTCATGTACATACATACATATACAATATACATATATGCACATAAACACAATGGCACACGAACAGCAAAAATGAAAGAGGCATAAAAAACAAGGCGAAGAGGCATAAAACATCAGAAGCGAATTGAAAAGTGCGGATCAAGTCGAATTCGTTGATACACTGCCAAAGTAATGCAATACAAATATTATATAATATTCACATGAAAATTATGTAAAATCAAATGATCTTGTGGATTAAATCTTAACTAGAAACACAAGATTCATTTTGATTTATGTTAATTTTTATTCTGCTTTCTAAAAGCTTTTATTCGTCTTCTTTGAAAGGGTGTTCATTGATGTGTATGGTCGACTTTTAGCTTTTGTTCGTTGCTTTTGCTGCTCTTGGTGTTGATATCGCTGTTCTTACCTCTGTTGTGCTCTTCACATCATCGACTGCTCTTTGTGTTTTGTATGTACATATGTATGTTTATACATACATACTTATGTATGTATGTACGTTATGTACGTTATGCATTAAAACCCAAAGCTGCGCGTGTTGCAAAAAGAAGAGAGAAAAAAAAAATAAAATAAGGGCACGTGTAGGATGGCGTTTAAATGTTTGAATGTATGTATTAAATGTATTTACTTATGTACATAAATACATACACATGTGTGTGTGTTCAAGGATCATAAGCAACTAAAAGAAAACAATAAATTCAAATTTCAAAGCGAAATACAGTAGAAGATATCAAATTTATATAAACGCAGGTTGTGAATTTGGCAGCAGCAACTTATCGAACAATCGATAACACCAATTTATGCGATAAATTCAAATATACAAACAGATAATTTGACCCCCTACTCTTAATTTAAAAAAAAATGAAATTAACTTTATTTTTGTGGGAATGAGATAAAAAAAATTAAAATATAAACCTGAGATTTTTTTAATAAATCTGTATGCTTAAGCAATCACCGCATATTCAAAAGTGAGACCGATAGTTAAAATGTAGTACGCAGTGTAAAGATTTGTTGTTGCGATTTCTTCTGCTAAATTCTTATTCCAGGCATACATATGTATGTGTGTGTGTGCTTGCATGTGTGGACTTCTCTTATAGGATTCGAAGGCGAAGGACTCGGCAGAAAGTCAAGGTCCAACTGGCAAAGTCAAAACTGCGTAGTTTGTGGCCACCTTTTGTTGTTCTACCTGCGATCAGCAGCAGGGTACGTGAGGGGAGGGGGAACAGCTCTGATATAATAATTAAGTCAGGTAGGCAGATCGTTCAGCCATTGCGTAATAAGTTCGACAGTGTAAAAGTGTGTCTCGGTGTGTGTGAGTGCGCGCGATCGTGTGTGTGTATGTTATGTGTGTTGTTATTCTAGTTGAAAGGATCGAAAATGGCAAAGGAGGGAGAGACAAAAGAAGAGAACAAAGAACAGAGGCGTCAGAGAAGCAGGAGCAGGAGGAAGTTGGAATTGAGACTAGTTTGCAGAATAGAGGGAATATTTTTATTGTGTGCTTTTGCTTTGCACTGACCTAATTTTAATGACCAGACTTGCCGACAGAGAAATGTAATAAGAAGAAGAAGCAGAAAATAAAAAAATAAAATAAAAAGATGTTGATGAAGACGGAGGAAGAGTTTTGCAGCCCTGGGGCTGGGGCCATATTTTAGCTTTAGCTTCACGACGACGGCGACACGCATCAACTTTAATTTTCATAATTAATGGCAAGTATAAAGGCTGTACACGGAGCCCGAGGGTAAACGGGGAGAGTTTTGCCATAAATAAACGTCGAGATTTTTGAACTAAACATGTGCCACAGTTTTTGACACTACGTCATGGGGTAGCACCAACCACACCACAAGTAATCATAATAATGCCCAAGACTTCCTGTTTTTTGCGTGTGAAAGCGTGGCCAAGTTAAACACACATCGAATGTAACTTTATCCTAAGAAGAAGGAACTAAGATCTTCACAGTTACTCTGACTATACCAAACAAATTTAAAGAAAGTTGGGCAGGCTATAGACGAGATCCCGACTAAGAAATACCCATTACACAGTTTAGAATAGTTTTACTTTTATTTTATTTAAAGATTTAAAAATTTGGCGCTTGAGTTGCTTAAAAGCTAAAAACAGTCGTAAATACTATAATATTTGTTAGATTTTTATGCGATTAAGAATTTCAATAGAAAGTAATAATAAAAGTTAAAGTATAACTCTTAAAAAAGAGGTTTATCTTAAAAACCGTCTAAAAATTTATACAAATTTGATATTTTAAACTCTTTAATGCCAAATTTGGTGCATCTAGCTCTTTTAATCTTCAAAATCCAGCTGTTCATGGTTATATCGACGCTGCTGTTGGCTTTGACCAAGAATATATTCACTTTATAGCAGCACGAAACCTCATATATCCATTTTGTTTTGGCACGAAATCTGAATTCGGGAGCACTACAACAACATCAACAACAACAACCCTATTTGAGTCTACCTAAGTTGGGAGCAGCCGCTGCTCCCGGAGCCACTGCGTGCCCACCACTTCTTTATAGAATCGAAATTGATTTCTTTTTCCAGTTACTTACATTCCAACGTTACAATATACCCTTTTACTTATATTTTTTTGTCAACGGGTACAAAAATCATACCCAAATTTGAAAATTTACGCCAGAGAAATCAAGTCACCGTTATTCGGTGGTAGCAGCCACAAACCAACGTCCTCCGCCCCCCTCTAAGCTCACCTCCCGAGGCATAGAAAATGCTGTAGCTTCAGATCCTGAGGGTGTGTCAGTGGTACACAACAGATGCGAAAGCCACCTCGCTCATACCCTACCCAAAACCCCTCCGCCTACCCCCCCTTCTCTCTGTGTTGAGCTGCAAAAATACATCCCGGAATTATTTGTAATTACCCATACTCCCACATTTATCCAATCGGAAGCAACTTTGAAACCCAAAATAGGGTTTGAAATTTTCATGCTGGCATGACAACCACTGCCACATAACGGTGCCCAGTCTACCACATAATATATACAATACAAAGATATATATATATACAGTTTATGTGAATACTCTTATATACTTGTATATAGACATGCATGCGGGTCTTTATGGCACAGCTGAGACCGAAGGGTGTCGTAATTTCGTTGCCAAATATAACTCGAACTCAAACTCCATTTTGTTCCACTTGAAAATGGATGAGTTGGAGTTTTGTTTTGGTTTGGGGACTTTTGTCCTGCCCCAGGTTAGAGGATTTCGTGGCAACAATGGCGGCATTGACGTCTCCTTTGCAGCCTCCCAATGTCAGTCTGGTCGTATTTACATACATAAGGGAAATGAAGTCAGCACTCGCAATGAGTATATGGCCTATATATCAACATATGGAGTAGATCCACACAGCGTATCTACTCGTATAATCGAATTCCTATCTGCATGTGTCACTCTTGAGACTGAAATCAGTTTAAGAATTGACTTTAAAATACGCAAATCTATCAAAAATATATTTAAAAGTAGTTAAATCAACTCTAAATTTGAAAAAGTTTAGTTAATATTTCAAAATATAATTTTATACATAAAAAAATTAGTTTAATCTGTTGACTTTAGTTAAAAAGTGAATATAAAATTGATGATATGGCTGTTTAGATATTGGAAAGATCGCGTGATCAATAAAAACATTGATTTTCGTGAAATTTAATAAACAACAATTTTAACTCCTTTTTCCCTTTTTAAAAAAATACTAGCGAACGATTTTTGAAATTTTTATTTTTGCAGTCACTCTTAGAAATGTTTGAAGAATTTAAACATTTTAATAAACAGTTTAATAAACAACAATTTTAACCCCTTTTTCCCTTTTTAAAAAAATACTAGCGAACGATTTTTGAAATTTTTATTTTTGCAGTCACTCTTAGAAATGTTTAAAAAATTTGTTTGCATTTAAACATTTTTTGTTTGAGACTGAGGAAAAAAGGGGAAAATGTAGACTTTCAAAAAAATTCTTAATTTTTAACGGGTACTGAGTGGGTTAAAGAAATGTTTGTATCATTCAAACGGAATTTAAGTGAGTATAAGATTATTTTAAGAAAAATGCATCAAAACTTTTTTATCATACAAAAATTTGACAAATATTAAGACTTTAAGAAATTAAAAAAAATATTCAAAAGCGTAAGCACAACAAATTTGAAATTCCTATTATAATAAACCCAATTTAATAAGAAAATGCTAGTTTTTTAAGTGTGCAATGTGCAAATCTAAGATATAAATTTATTGATACTACAAATTGCATGAAATTCTTCATTAGAATTAATAGTTTTGTAAATTCCAGAAATGTATTCATTTAACTTCTTCGAATATATTTATTTGTCTGACGAACGTTATTAATGAGAACGCCATCTTGACCATCTTAAAAAGAAGTTGTATCATTAGAAGATAGATATTAGAATAAGAATCAAAGATCTTACTTGACTGTAGGTGGCCAAACAAATGGGTAAAACTCCTCCGCCCAAAAATCGAATCGGCTGTTGAGCATTATGTATAAAGTGTTTCAAGGCCGAAGTGTAACGACGATTGGCACCAATCCAATTTGAGTGAAATATGGTCAGGGAGAGTTTATTGCAGTCCTCAAGAATCTGATCGCAGGTGAGGCAAATGGGAAATGATTGTAGGACACAGGTTGCCATATACCATATCGATGAGAGAGCAGTTAAGAAGTTTGCAAAGAACATCAGATGTATCAGCGTACAGGCGAGAACAAATCCCATTGCAGTAAATTGAACAAACAACGAACTTGAGATGACAGGTCGCATATTGGCGCAGTATCTATAATTATACAAGTGTATTAATAATATAACATTACCATAATTTAATTTCAGATTACTCCATAATCAATTTATGATCCATTATGCACAGTACAAGCTCCTCGTAATTATCATCCTCGTTGCTTTCGGGATCATTCCTCAATATTTCCACTCGTTGAATGAGCAACTTCATGTGTCCCCGCACAGTAAGGCCAAAAATAAAGGGCATACAATCCACGAGAATACAAGTCGAGATGCCAGTTGACATAATAAGGAACTCAATGACCGAAGCAATCCATAAATGGTGTTTATTCTTGCGCCAGTCCAATAGGGGAATGTATATGTTGAATGGAGCATGTCCCGACAATACCGAACTAATCAACATTAATATCGGAGTCATGAGATATGCCACAACATATAATATGGTAAAAGTATCGCAGCGCTTAACCAATTTATTAATCTCCAAACGTTCGTCATATTTAATACAACGCTTGTACATTATTTTCAGCATTTCCTTTGCTTTATCGATACGCCAACGATTTAATAACAATATAATAACTTTTATTCCACAAGCGGGCACATTAAAGAACATTGCCAAAGATCCCAATAGTTCATCGGGTGTTATATTATCGATGTGCTTCAGAAAAGCTACTACCATTGCAATGGGTAAATAAACTTCGAGAATTATCAAGACCGTAAAACTCCATAGATCAAATATCTTTCGGTATTTCTCATTATGTTCAGGCATCCATCTTAAGCCCATTATTGCCAAGCCGTATTCAACATACTTGTAAGCGTACTGAGATTCCAAAAATCTTTCAGCTTTTAACTCCTTTCGATCATTAAAAACCATTTTAAAAAATTTTCTTTTTCTTCTTGTTTTTAGATTAAATTTGACTCGTTTGATGGTAAAAACTAGACTAAAATTTTCTTATCGAAATGCTTTTATTTATAGGTTTTGTTTTGGAGCCATTTTGCAGATACATTTTGTTTATTTTGTGTGTAGGACTTGAGATTTATACCATATGCGACGTTATATTGAATATTTGATTGTGGAAAAAGAATTGCAAATGGATTTGTGGAATGATTTGCATTTTTTTTAACGAAAAAACAAACTTTATTAATGTTACATTTTTAAGTATGTCAGACAATATAAAGTCGGTCTAACTACTTACTTAAAAGTTTTCACAAGATACACAAGGTAACCTGAATTTATGGGGATGTAGAAATTTCCAAAAAATAGTATAAAATTAGTCCGAAAGAAGGAAATGTTTATCAAATATAGAATTACGATGCATGTACAGTCGTTAAAAGTTAAATCTACTCATAATTTGAACTTTATATTATAAAATATAAAATTTTTTTTTCAAAAATCCCTTTGATAATATTTTTTATGATTTTTTGTATGGGATGATCCCAGAAAAATTTGGTATGAAAAGGAGGAAAAAGTGGCTAAAGTACATTTTAGCAATTTTCAAAAAACCATAAAAAATCTCAGCGAAAAGATTTTTGATAAACTTTTTTTCAGTTACCCTTAGAATGTTTCTGCATCAAAACATTTTTTTAAAATCGAGGAAAAAAGTTGGAAAAGTATATGTTTACAAAAATTCAAAATTTTCAATAGGTTCTTATTGGGTTAAGGAAAGTTTTGCATCATTCAAACGGATTTTAAATTACCTTTCCAAATTTATTTTTTAGATACGAGACTTGACATACAATAGATGTTAAAGTATAAAAAAGAGTGTACGAATAAATGTTGGGCTGAGTGTATATTACATAAAAATTCATTTATTTTTTTTTATTAATAAATCGTATCTTTCAGTCACTCCTAAGCTGATTCATTTCCCGTTCTAGATACTTTTGCATCTATGAATTTTCTTTACAACTTCAAGTAAATACATAAGTGTGTAACTGAGTAAATACGCTGAGCACACAAATCTGCTAAAGTGAAAGTGAAAGAGATGGAAAATGTTGAGCTGAAATTTCATTTGTCCTTTGCGCCTCCATCGCACTTTCGTTGAAAGAGAAAGAGAGAGAGATATATAGAGAGAGAGTGTGTTTAGCAGGAAAAAGGACGAGGATAGGAGGTGATGCAGACGAAGGCGAACAAAGATTTCGAGGCGCACGCACTTTTTTCGGGGGTATTTTTTTATGGCTACAAATACATACATAACTGAAGTATGTGTTAGGCAGTGTAATTCATATACAGGGTGTCACAGTAGGCTAATAAAATGGTTCTAAATGCCTATATGAAGAAACATACGTGTTTATATCCATGACAACCGTCCACTAACTCCGCCCACACATTTCTTGCAGGACTCCTTCTTACATGGACTCAGGTAAACAACTGTTCGAATCCTGGAAAGGAATGAGAGACGTCGTTATAAGATGCCTGCAGTAAAGATACAGCAATTCCGACATTTTCCAACTAAAGATTAATAAAGGCAAGTTATACATACAGTTTGTCAAGAAACTTAAACTTAATTTTTTGACCTTACAAACTTAAGTTATATCTACTCATAATTTGAACTTACTTTAAGTTAAGTTAAGTTTGGCATCAATGGAAAGGTCATTTAAATTCTGTTTGAATGATACAAAACTTTTTTTAACCCGTTAAGTACCCATTGAAAATTTTGAGTTTTGTAAAAGTTTACTGTTTTTACCTTTTTCCTCGGCCTCAAACAAAAAATGTTTTGATTCAAAAAGTTTCTCTAAACAATTCTAACAGTGACTGTAAAAGATATTGTTCAAAAATCTATTCACCTGTATATTTTTTGGTTGTTTTGAAAATGGCTAGAAAGCCACTTTTTGTATGAAAAATAGGAAAAAGGGGTTAAAATAGTCATAGTGTATTCGTAAAGTATTAGTATAGTAATAGTATTATCGCTTACACTTCTTTCTAGAAATTAAAATTTTTAAGATTTGCTACAGAAATAATACGCCAATGACTTAAAAAAAAAAACACACGTTCAATTACCATTTCTTTACAATCTTGGCATCTTTAAATTAAATTTTAAGTGAACAATATTGTTCTGTAAATCGTACTTTAAGTCATTATTATTGTTTTTGTTTGAGAAAATGCTAATCGATCTGGATGACTATTATTATTTTTCAATGAGTCCTTGTGTGCATTAATTATAAAATTAATTATAGACTTTTGTCGGCAGGCACATTTTGTCAGAGTCATTGATTGAATAGTTTATTATATAATTATAGACTTTTTCTGTAAAATTTGATTTTGGTTTGCGTCCTACAAGTTTACTTAGTTAATTTACAAGTGGGCGACTTAATAACTTTATTGATTGCTATTTGGTTTTTTTTAAAAAATTTTGGTTCTTTTTTTTGTATATTATTTTCCCAATAGACAAAAGTATAATTTAAAAAACAATGCAAAATGGAAAAAATTAGCTAAAATATTTGTAAATAAAAAAAGGTATTCTTAAAAAATCGTACAATCAAAAAATATTTTTTAGACCTATAAAATATAATATAATAAAATATGCTATTGAAGGAAAATCTAAAGAATCTCAAAGTGCTGATGGAGAAATTTGAGTGTCAAAATGGGACTATAAAAAACTGTAATCATAAAACAGGGATGCCCATCGCCTATGCACACAGCGCTCATTTGTTTTTGTTTTACACATAGGATATGGGAAGTGTGTGAGAATACACACTGGTAAGCTTCTGGCGCACATTGCAAATTACACAAACAAATTTTGCACATTACGCTTTCGGTCAACTTTCGTTGCTGGCAAAACAAAAACAATTGCATTGCATCGTTTTGCTTCTGCTAATCCGAATGTATTTTGTTGTTGTCTTATCGTTTGGTGTACACCGAAAAAGAAGAAGTTTACTTCGTTGTGAAACGTGTGATGCGTGTGTTTTTGTCAGCTAGATGAAAAGGGCTAAGTCTAAACGCTGTTATCGTGTCACAACAGGGCTAAAAGGGCAGGGAAAAGTAGAGAGTGTGAAGATATAAAATATTTAAGGATGTACATACATGCATATGTTTGTAAATACATGCATATGTATGTATGTATGTGCATGTAATACAATAATAATGTAATTTTCACTAACACGCTGACCTTCAACATAATTTTGCTGTCAGGGTTAGAGCCAAAAAACGAAGCAAAGCGTAAAAGAGGCAAACGCCGAAAAAGAAGTGTGGCAAAAGCTAAAAGTACATAAGCGCACATGCATACATATGTATGTACATACATACATTAAACATGTCTGCTGCATAATCCATATACGGGCTATACACACACACACACACACATTGTATGTGTGTGCGTGCGATTTTATAACATGAAATTGAAATTTGCTGCATGAAAACGAAATTTGCAGCATGCTGAAAATTGAACGAAAGGCAACGAAGTCTGCGCGCTGCGACGCTGCGTCGCTGCTGTTGCAGTTGGGTTTGAGGCATGCGCGCGCATTGCAAATGCTTAGGACTTAGCTGGCATGCAACATAATTCCAACTCCAACAACAACTTAGCAGCGCTGCCACCGTCGCTGTCGCTGCCGTCGTCAGACATTTTCAAGTGCAAGTCCAAGGGCAACTGCAACAAGAATGGAATGTGACGTCGCGACGCGCTGCGTTGGCGTTTGACGCTCAAACTGACGTTGACGCTGGCGTCGACGGCGAGGCTGACGTTGACGCTGCTGCCTTCCAGAACCTGCTGTCCGCTCTCCAGACCTTGAAAGCAACTTCGTGTTCTGTTCGCATTTTGTATATACTCTCACTACCACCACTGTATATACTCACACACACAGCCACTTGCATACTTGCACTCTCTATTACGTAGCTGCATTTGTATTAGTTTGCACATTTTCTGTTTAATCACCATTTCTATGGCTCTTTTTCTTTTTCTTTATCTCTTTTCTTTTTTTTTTGCAGGAGTTGGTGGCGTGCAGTTAACGTAAGAGTGAGTGAGAGGAGGGAGCGTTGCAGAAAGTGTGAAGTATAAAGGAGGTAAACGAATAATGATGGTGTTTTTTCGCCTTCTTCTTCTTCTCTCCTTTTTTTGAGTGGGCAGCGACGTCGTAGAACTGGCTATGCTGCCGCTGCCGCTGTCGCTGCTATCGCTGATTTTGCTGCTTCTTCTACTGCTTTTGCAGTCACTCTTCGCTCTTCTGTCCACTTTTTTGACATTTCGCCCACTTTTTCCTGTTCTTCCGGTTTTTGTTTTGTGTGTGCTTTCCTGTTTTCGACCCATAATCCTGTCCCGTGCCAACGCCGTCGCCGTCGTCGTCGTCGCTGGCGCTGCCTTCTCTTCTGCTTATGTAATGCCAAAAACGTGTTCTCAGCTTCGGGCTTTGTGACAACATTTCTATGTACGATGGATTCAAAAATTGAATGAAATTTCATTTCATTATTTATGTACTTATGTATATACATACAATATAATATATATAGGTACAATTGGTGAATAAAAAGAAAAATAATACACATTTAATACAAATGTAAGAAATAACACATAGTAAAAAGTAAATGTATCTTCAAGATACATTTAGATGTATGTATTTAAGGAGTATCTTCTATAAACCATAATTAAATGAAAAATAAATCATATTTCACACAAATGTAATAAATAAAACAGTAAAAATAAATGTATCTTCAAGATACATTTGGATATGGTTCACAATCCTAAAGGTTTGAGTATGACATGTTGGGTTTTTCACATTCCAATTACGATTAAATTTGATTCACTAATTAATTTTGTGAGAATATTTATATTTTTTGAAACGAAGATTAAAACTTAAGTCGAATAATTTTTATATTTAAATTTAAATAAAAGAAATATTTAAATTTGTATCAGGATAATAATTTTACATCGAAAAATCGACAACTCCATTCACGCGGAAGTGATTCTTCAAATATATAAAATCTATAATTTTTTTTATTATCAATCGGGTTAATAAAATCAATTTTTGTGTCAAATGGAGTTTGTTATTGATTAAATTTGAATTCAGAACAAATCTAAAAGCCCTTCCATAATCAAAATAGCACTCCCCTTGGAAATCGGATCAGTTTTGGCAAAGTTGTTGAAGTTGAAACTTGTAGAAAAAGTGTCAAGAAGAAGTTTCCAAGAAGATACAATTTAATCTCCAGATTTATTTAGCATATCAAAATATTATTTTTTTTAAATATATGTTTAATCTCTTAGTTCACGAATTGAGTATAACAAATAACTATTTAATTTTTAAAGATTTGCAAATTGTCTGATTTTAGAACAGACTCGCAACATCGTTTTGTTGTTGACTCTTTTGTGTTGGCCCTCCTCCCGCTTGACACTGCTTTATGGCATTATCTATGCCAATGCTTTCCGCTGCGGCCCAAACTCCAAACTCGCCCGAAACTTTGCAGCAAACACGTGGTATCGAAAATTGTACCCCAAAAAGCCCGTGGGCCATAAATAAACCTCAATCGCAACGGTCGCAACAGTCGGGGCAACAACACCCGGTCCTCAACACCCGGTCCTGCCTCAGCCCACACACAACACACAACTTCTTCTTCTGCTGGATAGATAGAACAGAACCCAAAGCCAATGCCAATGCCAATGCCAAACCCAAACTCCGACCATGTTGGGCTTAAGCTCAAACCAAAACCAAAAGCCAACCGACAATCGACAACGCTGTGCGCATAAAACATAAAACATAAAGCATACTCAACAAAGGGCCGCCCCCCCCATCCCCCAAAGTGTGGCAAGCGGGAGGTGCTCGACTCTTGACTCTCTCACAGCGCCGACGCAGTGGCATCCACCACCGAATCCAAACAACAACTGACAACTCCGCCTCGACCATGCCCCCCTTTGGCTCCAACCGCCCATACATGAAATTCGCAATACGCGTGTCGCTCTCTCGACCATGCCCCCGGGGGCGGGTTGCAGTCGTTCAGTCGTTCATGCCACATGCTGCAACAACAAACTTTCCACGTTCTTGATCGTGAATTTTCTATGCTACTGGGCCTTGAAACCTTGACAAAAAAAATGAAAAAGAAACGCAAAAAAAATACACACCACAACAAAGGGGGCTGTAGGGAGGTAGGGATGAAGGGGGAGGGGTTGGGGTTGGGAGCGGCAACACTGGAAGTTGGAGTTGCCGCATTACGTCAGTGCCAACAAAGTCAAAGTAAAAGGGAAACTCGTCTCCACTGCGGAGTTTTAATGTCTCTTTGCCTTCGACTGCCTGCCTATAGATACAGATACAAAGATACAGATACTTCAATGTGTGTGTTGGCATGGAAAACATTTTGCTGTCGTTTTTCTTTGGCAGTTCTTTTTGGCCCTCTTTGCCGCGTCTCTCTTGTTATTTTCCGCTGCTTTGGATTTCCTGCCAGTTATTTGGCTTCGTCGCGAAGTTTGCAGGCTGTTTTTCGTTGCCTCCCCCTCGATTCTGGCCAAGACCAAGTCTTTGCTTGTGGCTTTGGCCGAGGTCGCGTTGGAGTTGGCGTGTGTGTGTGTGTGTGTGCTTGTGTGTGGGACAAGGTGTTTCATGTTGTTAATGGCCCTGTGCGGTTTGAATTTTCCACATCCCATATTGGTTTTTCTTTTTCTCTCCTTTTTCTTCTTGTCTTTCTTTCTTTCTCCTTTTGCCAATTTGCGTTGCTGCCAAAAGAAAAACGAAATTACAGTCGGGCTGTGTATCTTATTTGTTTTTGCTGCGCAGATACATAGATTCGTTCCGTTTGCCAGTTGTATGCGTAGTTACAGATACATATTGTATGTATCTACATCTAGTTTCGCATATATGTATGTATGTTTGTGTTTTTTTTGTGGTCGCCTTAGTTGAGTCATCACTGTCGTGGGCTTGAGCCTGGCCAATAGAAATCAAATTGCTTATTTTGTGGTCGCTCGCTGGGGCAGCTTAATCCAGTTAAAGAATAGGACACGATAATATGCCACAGCATAAAATCAATATAATGCAAATAATACACTTTATACGAATGACAAGACAGGATAGGCGTGAGTGTAAAGGCTGAAACAATATTACAATACCTCTTTTTATAATAATTATTATAAGCGTGAGTGTAAAGGGTAGAACAATATTACAGGGTATAAAACTAAACTTATTATATTTTTGAATGAGTTATTTATGTGAATTACTTTTCATAAAACTTAAAGTTTCTTTTTATAGAGAATCTTAACTATGGAAATACTATCCATTTGATGTTATTTTCGGAGTTAAATCTATATTTTTACAGATTTTTATTCATGTACAACATAATTTTCGAAACATATTTTCTGTTTTATTTCAGAAAATTATGCTAAATGAATTAAAAATAGACAATTAAATAAATATTAATTTTATTGAATATCTGATATATTTTTGAATATTCTTGTTTTTATTTAGACTTTTCTATAGCGATTTATTATGTGAATTTCTTTTCATAAAACTCAAACTTGCTTTTTATAGAGAATCTATACTATGGAAATACATTATATTTGTTGTATATATCAATGTATTCCAAATATCAGATCGTTTCGGATTTAAAATTTATATAATTACAGATTTTGTTCATGGAAACATAATTTTCGAGTTCTCATATTATCAAAATTTCTATTTTATTTCAATAAATAATGCTTAAGGAATTAAAAATAGCCAATTTATTGCCAATAGCCAATGTAATTGTTATGTTTTGAAGCCTTAAAAAAAATCAGCTAATAATAAACTCTTCAAGCACCTATTTATTTAATACCAAATATTAAAAGATAGTAAATAAATACAGGGTATTTAATGTTATATAACTTTGCACAATCTCACTCTTAATTTTTATTTATTTTAAAAATATATATTTTTAAAGTGTTGATTAGTCACAAAATTTACACAGCTTTTTTCCGCCCATTTAAGTAAGTTTATACCTTATTGTAAAAGTTATAGCTATCTAGTTAGAATAACTGTAAATAAGTAACTTTGCTTTGTCTCTTTGCTTCTTTGTGTTTTGTCGTCTCTCTTTCTACTTTTATCTAATCTACTTTGTGCCACGTCAGGCATTTACTTTGACTGGATTTTCCTTTGTTTTTGCGGCATTTGAAAAGGAAAGTGCCCCACACACAGATAAGTGTACATAGTTACATATGTATTGTGCCAACCCCCATATGGATATGAATGATATGAACATACATATATATAGCATCTATATACATACACATACATTTTTGGAGCTCCACCCATTGAAAGCCAACGCATCTTTTGCCTTTCATATTTTGCCAATTTTCATTACAATTGAAAATTCTGAACGGCATTATTATTATGTAGATATAAATGTATCTGAGAGTATGTATCTGAGTGTGTGCTTGGCGTCACAGCGGCTTAACAGATTAATTGCATGCCTCTCGACCACAATTCCAACGCGAATTTAACTCTTTCTCGCTCTCTATCTCTGTCTTTCTCTCTCTTCCTGATTAATATGTGCGTTGTTCCCAATTCCCGATCTGCCAATTGGCATGCAAAAATAAAAATGAAAATAAAAAAATACTTTTCACATTGTCATGCAATTTTTGCGAGTTGCCACAACTGCAACTTTGTGCTGTGTACATGCAACATTGCAATTGTTTGTCAACCATGGACCGTTACATCCGCTGGAATTGGATTAATGCGCCTCGTTGGCCATTTACCATCGAAGTTCCAGCTTCAGCGCCAACTCCAACTCCAACTCCGGACTACACACATTGCAAATTGGCCGAGTTTTGCAGAACAGAAGACTGTTGATCGCAAAATTTCCATGTCCATTTAACCCTTGTTGCATGTGCCAGTGCAGGGCCAAATGCAATTAGACCATGACTGCTAGGTGCCACTGTGTAAAGTTTTCTACATCAATAAAAAAACACAAATAAGAAAGATATAGGTGAGTGTGCTCGACAGTGAGATACTCGTAACGAAGAAAATTTTAAAAATGAACATAATTGTAAGTACTTTACGTAAATTTTGAGTTGTAAAGTTGTTATGTCAGAAATCAGACCAGCTTCAAAATTTCATAACTTCGCCAAAACTTATTCGATTTCCAAGAATGTCCGAATTTTCCGGAATTTCATTTTAAATATTGTTTCAACTCTTTATTTATTCTGCATTAAGATTTGATTAATTTAGTTTAAAATTGTATTGTATTATAAGCTCCAAGCTTTAACTTTTAATCAACTCCTAATTCTTCAAATTAAAAATGATGAACAAAATTCTCTTGTTGTCGATTTTTATATGAAAAAATTTTTTATTTACTGAATAGATTGTAAACGAATTTATCGAGTTTTAACTAGAAAACTTTTAAATCACTAGTTTGACATTCCTCGTTTTGCCTGTTACCAACATTGCCACACAGCTATAGTACTCCAGTACCGGGTATACAAAGTGAAACTGGTCATGAGACAATGAATGAAAGTTTCCCACAGGATTGAGTACTTGTGCTCCTATTTAGTAACCCTTCTTCTTATTTTTTTTTGGTCATTTTGGCGAAGCAATTAGATTAATTTGCCTTAATTCTGAATTTCATAACAATCACAATACAATGTGAATGCTGTTTCTTACGCAATGCCTAGATCTTTGTCATTCCCCCTTTGTGACCCATAAAAAACATAAATCAACACATCCGCTCAAATTCCAGGAACCGCCCAGTAGCCAACAACAGCAGCACCAACAACAACAACAACAGCAACAACAAAATCTCTCTGTCTATTTCATTATAGTAAAGTCGAAACAAAATTGTTATTCATTAAAAATAAATAAAAAGCTGTTGTCGTTGGCCTTTTGGGGCTCTCTAAAAGTTCCCCTACAGCCAATGGGAGCCAAGCTACGATTGAATCTTTGTATTGACAGTCGTTACAGGGTATATAGGCGGGTGATATGTGTATGAGAACGATGTGTATGGAGTGTGTGTGGATCATGCGTAACTACGCATTTGGCATTCATTTTGAAGTACGAGAAACCAAACAAAAAAACACAACCAAACGAAACGAAACAAATTTTTGGGCATAAATCATTCACATGCCAAATGGCACATGATTCTGTGATGGGAAAATATTTAGAATATCACATTTAACAGGGAATACCCTTCGATCGATTGTATAATATTTTAAATTGTGGAGCATTAAGAATTTATTTTTATGTACTATATTTTCGAACTTAATCAAGGAATTTCGGAACAAAATGAAACTAAATTTTTTGCAAATAAAAAATCGCAATATTTAAATTTTTTAACCAAATCATATATTGAGAAGTTACACAAAACTATACAACTTTTAACTTTAAAACAAATTTAGGAGTTTGATTTAGAATATAATAATTTCAGATTGAATGTAAGCAAAGTATCTATAAAAAAATTTGATATACATAAAAAATAGGAAATATATCAAAATATTTTTTAAGGAATTTAATTTATTTTTTGACCTTTAAAGATTCAATTCATTTTATTTAAGTAAACGAATATACCCTCTTCCAATAGAGTGCTTAAAAACAGCAGTGAAATAATGCGATCCAAGTCAAAAATCCGCCGAAGAAAGCGTCACAATCGTCGTATAAACATTTTGCTCTGGCAATCGAGAGCATGAGAAAAATTCTGCTTTTTTATTGAAGCTGAAGAGCTGAAGAGGTCCACAGCTGCCTATTCAAAAGCTAGGCAAACCAACGGGGCATACATTGTGGTAAATTAACAAATTAAAATGGTCCGCTTTGGGAGCCTCGCCTCCGTCTCTGAATCGGTCTCTGACTGAGATCAGCTCTGGCCCACACCAAAGGTCTCTTTCTCCATCTCCATCTGTATCGGAAATCTTATATGCTGAGCCTATTTTTGTGGTCATTTTATGTGAATTTATTAATTTTTTATAGTCGTAGATTTTGTGTAGAAAAAAAAGAATCAAAGTGCCGCCTCAAAATATCAATTTGTGCGTAGCTTGAAAATTTTTTGCGTGCTCAAAAAAAACATAAAGAATTTGATCTTTTTGTGAACTGTTTGCTGCGTTTCTTCTTCTTTTAAAAGTCTACTTAAGCTATTATTAGGAAATTAAAATTATAACGAATTATTAAGTAATAAATCTATGCAACATCTTTTTACATTTTGAATCCAAAGTAATCCTCGGCTTATGACCTTTTCAATTTTCAACATTCGACATTTTGTATCTCTTCGAAAGGTATGATAAAATGTGGAACATATTGAGACAGACATTGAACCCTACTCATAAAAGTGAATTTTTTACGGAAGTAAACTTTAAAAGAAAAGTGAGGAGGGAATTTTTTTTTTGGTTTATTTAAACTGTCTACACTACAAAAAACATAAATTAAAAATATTTGCTTAAAATTATTCAATATCGTTTTTCTTACGAGTTTCTAAAACTTCCATCATGAAAAATTCCGGGTGGAAAATGTAATCAATTCAGTTTTTCATTTAGAACAAAATTATTGCGACTTTTTATAAAAGGTTTATTGACATTTGTCACTTTACATCTTTTTAAGTTTCCCTGAAAGATATTGAATCAAATGTAGATTTTTTTTTGATATTTCACCCTCAAGACTTCTGCAAAATATTTTCTATTAGCAATTAGAATTCCTTGTTAAATCGAAACGTTCTTTTAAGACATTGATTGATTTATTAAAAAATTCAATTGTTATTAAATTTTCTATTGCATCAGCTAATAAATTTTGTAGTTTATTCTTGTCTTCTTAAATCAACTTCGTTGGAAATCGTTAGCTCATAATTCTCCGAATAGTCGCTTAATAATCAACATCCTCCTAAAATGCTGCTATGGAATTCATAAAACTGTTTGAACAGCTCCGAGTCGAGGTTGAATGCCCCATAATCTCCAATTGAATGGGACAAACAATGGGCACCGTATGAGTTTACTCTTAACCACTTCATTAGCAGGTCTAGTGGCTATTGGTTATCAGTTGAGGCCCAGCCCTAAAATGGCCAGAGCCAAACAAAAGCCGACTGCAATGCAAGCGGCAACAACAATTTATCTGGACAAATGCATTTTGACAAATTATGCAGTGTCAACGCCAGCGATAGGGCCTGAAACAGAACGAGACTAGGGACGTCTGTCTAGGACTGGCCTAATCAATCAGTCACACGTTGCCCAGCCTCGTCCGGCTTTTTGCTAACATGCTTCGTAACAAGACAACAGACAGACTGACAGACGACGCTTCGTTGTCGTCTTGGCCATTTCATTAGGCATTAAGGTGTTTAAACTTTTTCATGGCCAAAGCTTTTGTAATTGCTGCAATTGTTGCAACACAAAAACAGAGTCAAACAAAGTTGCAAGAAAATGTCAATTAAGCTGGCGTTGCCTATGTCTCTCTCTCACTCTCTCTGTCTTTCTCTTACTGTCTCTTTCTTGCTGTCAATTCAATGGCAACCTCGCCTTGGACTTGACTGTGAAGTTGTCGTTGTCGTCGTCTAGGTTTCAATGCCCCTTTTGCAAATGCAAATGCAAATGCTGCCACACAGCTGCAACAGACTGAAACGTGGCACACCAATACATACTTATACTAATACCATGTGTGTGTGTGTGTGAGTGTGTGCAGATTCTAAAGTTAACCGCATGACGAATCACTTCGCATAAATTGAAACGCTACGTTGCATGCACTGCGTCTGCTTAAGAGTCCAAGCGGGGGCCAAGTCCCTCCGGCCAGGGGGTGTCGAGGGGGTCGAAGAGGCCGTTGAGGTGCCGCCGCCGTCGTCGTCGTCGCCGTCGTCGCTGCCAAACAGCTCCTTCAGTGAAATGTGCGTTGCCAACGCCTCATAATTCCTCAAATGCGTGTGTGGGGTTTCTGGGCTGTTGGCTGCTTTGCCGCCCCCCTCTTGGCCCCCGCTCTGTGCCCCTCTCTTGCGTCTTTGGCTGCATGGGGGCAACCCAGCCGGGAATTCAGTCATGTGGTGAACGAATTCTATACGGCCGCTGTACAGAACGCTTCAAATTTAAGTTGCACATCCCTGATTCTGCAAACTTTCATTAGCGCGCTCTGTAGTCAGAATCGATCGTCTCTAAGTGTGAAATCCCCGCAGCAAAGTCCGCTATGAGTTCGCTCGTTTGCTTGAGTTTCTCGTAGTGTTTGGTTGTACAAGACGCTGCTTAGAATCGTTTGCGTCGTGGTAAAAGTTCCCTGCAACAAAGTCCGCTACGAACTCGAACGTTTTAGTGAGTTCGACATAGCGTTCTGCTGTAGAGAACGCTGCTTGGAAATCTTTCTGAGCTGTGTGAAATACATGCAGCTAACTCCGCTATGAGTTCGCTCGTTTGCTTGAGTTTGACACTGCGTTCTGCTGCAGAAAACGCTGCTTGGATTTTTTCTTTGTTTCTTTGTTTGTATTCACTTTTGTAGGGTTGTCATAGGGTTTTGCAGCAGTTATTGCAGTGTACAAAAAAACTCGATCAGCTACATTTTGTATGGGTTGCAACCCTTTTTGTGTGTATTACTTGCAGTTTTTCTTTTGCGTTTTAGTTAAGTGTTAGCTCGTGTTGCGTAAGCAACATAACTGAAGCGGTAAGTTAAGTATACTTAATGCGTATTTTAATATAATTTACAAATAAAACACAAATAATATATTACAGTCTACCACATTCGGCAGTGCTACTGTTTTGAATATACACACAAGCCAGGTAAGTAAAATACAAAACACATAAAATACCACATTTGTAATTATTGTTTGTTTTTTCTTTCTTTTCAGTGTTCTTATATATCTAAATTAGTTTAAAGTTACTGTTAGAATGTAATAAAAGAATGTAAATCAATTTTTAAATAAAATTATTAACTAAAAATATGTATAAACATTTTATTTCTACTGCCGTGCAGATTTGCCGCTCATTAGGGGTGGGGTAGTTCAATAAGAATTCCAACCAGATTTCGTACTAGAACCAGCCAGAATTCCAACTAGATTTTTTTACAGCAGAAATACGCATACAGAAAAGTATGCAGCAGAGCCCTGCGAAGAACTCACTAAAACGTTCGACTTCGTAGCGGAGTCTGCCGCGCGGTTTTATAAATTTCCTACAGAGAATTTTGGCCACGCATGTATAAAAGCGAATGAGGGTTTTACACGAACTCGGCGCGCAGAACTGTGACCGCGCTGTACGAATTCTGTACAGTTTTCTGCGACAAATTTACCATTGGGAAGTTGCGTTGAAAGCCTTTGACGTGAACGTCGCCGCTGCAGTCGCAGCTCGTTAAATCGTGCAGTTGCCACACAGTCCGCCCCAACTCCCAACCCCGCAACCCCGCAACGCTATTCAATTCTGTGCCGTTCTTGCTAATTATGCATACATGTGCAACATTCTTGCATGTATGTGTAAGCGTTTATGCCGACACTTAACACGATAGCGAGTTTACATATCAAAGGATTTAGGAGAAATATATGCGAAGAATAGGATCTTAATGTCAAAAAACAAATTTTTGCCAGCTTCTCTATAAAAGAAGATCAATAGATTATACAAGATCAATAGATTATATAAATTTAACAATTATTGTCGTACATTTTTATTATGGAATAAATATATGCAATTATAGGTATTAATTGTGGGCACTTTCTATAATGTCTGTATTATATTCAATTACATTAATATTGTATTATTTCTGTACTGAAGTTATACCTTCGTCAAATGTATAATTTCAGAAATCATGATCAATCATAAATTTCAATCGTTCATATAACTTTTTTTTTTATTGTATTGTACATTATTATTATTTTTATTTATTTGTTTAGCTTTGCCAATTTCATAAATTTCATCATATATTTTTTTTAAATCTTTTAAAATATTTTTTTCATTGTGGAATGTATTTGATTTTTAAATAAGTTAACTATCTTAGCTCTCATTTATTTTATTTTTAAATAGATTAATTTAATTTAAATTCCATTTTTTGCTTAAATGAGTTTTAAATCTTGCTAAAATTGACTTTATCATGATTTGTGTGCACGCATAAACCTAGGCAACTCATTCATATATCGCTGTTTCTCTTTTGTTGCCTCTGGCTGCGCCTATTTGTATGTAGATCTGAATAATACTTATGTACATATACTACATACATATATTTCATATGTAATAACTTATGTCGTTTGTGGTTTATCTTTATTTTCTTTTCATTTCATTTCATTTCGTTTCTTTTTACCTTCATGACATTTGTCATCAACTGAAGTGCACTTGAAATGCATTTTCTGCAAGTTGCAAGTTGCAGTTGCTGTCAGATTAAAGCTGTTGATTATTTGCAGTAAATTTTGTCATTAAAGAAGAGGTGTAGAATGAAGAAATATTTTATATATATTGTGGCTGAAACAACAGTCTAAACTGTAGTCGTAGTATCTCTCAGTTTCCCATATTACAGTCGCTGCACGCATTGGCCATAAAAAGGGTTTATTACTCTAGACGGAACGAGGATGGGCCGAGAGATGAGTTGAGTTGAGTACTGGTACATAAATCTATAGTTTAATTGGATTAAATTATGCTTGGCTGGTTTGTTTCAATTTCAATGTAAACGAGTTATCTATGAGATGTGCTTGTTATTGTTGTCATAGGAGCAGCAGCCGCCTCGTCGGAATCCCCGATACAAATGTAAGGCAAGCCCATCAATTGCGCGGGTTTTCGGATTGAATTGGTTTGAGTTTGAGTTTGAGCTTGGGTTTGGTTTGGTTACTTGCACATATGCTGACGACAACTTTATTATCTAATTTCTGAAACATGTCAATACAGATTAAGGTCACACGTATCAGCGAGCAATGTAAAGCTGACAATGGAGATTACGAAAACACCAACTGAGCACAAAAGTTGAAACTCTCGACAGTTTCGCCTACGTTTCATGAATGCCGGCATAATGTTAGAATGAACAACGAATGTTGCAACGATCTTTGGCAGGTCTCTCTTTGTACAGCCCTCGGCATTGTCTGTTCCTCAAAATGAACCCTTGAACTTGACACGGCAACAAGTCTAAATGATGCTGCATTGTCTCTGTCTCTGTTTCTGTCTCTGTCTGCCTGTCTGGGGCATAAACAATAATAAATGTGCGCCAATGTCAGCTCGAGTGGCAAAAGGCCATGACCAAAAGGTTGCAAGTTAGCAAGAACGTAATGCAACACAGACTGAGACTCGTTTTGGCCATAATGGACAACAAAAATGAAATATATATTTGTGTTTAATAAAACAAAATAAAATAAAAATATTCACATTAAAATAAAATATAATTATACTAAAGATATAAATTTAATAATTATAAAAATATTTTAAATACAATCAAAAAGAAAGATAAACACTTAAGTTGAAGAGTTTTTTTTATTTCTATATGAGCAAATTTTGTTGCCAAAAAATATTTGGCCTGTTCATGGCAACTTGGCTCATTCCCATAGCGTTCAGTTTATAATACTTGTATTTTGTATGAGGGAGTTTCAAGGCCAGGCAAGTGCAACAAAGAGTGCGGTTGCAGGTCTCACGGATGGGGCATGCTTCTTATTTTTATACTTTAATGCCTTCGCATATCTGTCGACACCAAGAGGCAACACGGCAACAACAGCAACAACAACAGCGACAGCGAAAGCCAAAAGGCATTGCCACATTCAAGTTGCAACTTCGTGCACGACGTGTAAATATTGTTTCAGCCTTTGCCAGTTGTCCAGAGAGAGAGAGAGAGAGTGAGAGGGCAGAGAGAGATGGAGTGAGAGGGAAAACGAAAACGTTGTTGAGGCGCATTTAGCACTAACAATGTTTGTTCTGGCTAGCAACATCCATCTCTGGCCCCCAACTCTAACTCCAACTAGGGATGGCTATCGATATTTATGTATTTGCAATTTTTATTTGCTTATTTGGCGTAGACAAAAAATTACTTAGGTTTTTTTGTAGGGTTGGAGAATGGGATTTGGAATAAGCAATTAAAAATGATATAAAAGTTATATACAGTAGCTCACAGCTTATTTCAACCAGCACAAAAAGCAACTTAATTTAAAAGCTTCAATTACAACTAACTAAAATACAAACCTAATCAAAATCCTTTTCATACAAAATTTTTCTGAGTTCATCCCACTCAAAATTTTATAAAAAAACTATCGAAGAGATTTTTAATAATTTTTTTTTGCAGTTCAGAGAAACTTTTTGCATCGAAAAACTTTTTTTTTTAAATCGAGAATAAAAGTTAAAAAAGGTGATTTATACAAAATCTCAAAAATTTTCAATACTTTCAAATTATGAGTTGACATAACTTTAGTTTTCTGTAAATACTTTTCACTATGTTTGTATTTGAGTTAGTTGCAATTGAAGCTTTTGAATAAAGTTGCTTTTTGTGCTGGCTGAAATAAGCTGTGAGCTACTGTATGGTCTAAAAATCGATACCGATATTATCGATATTTAAGTAAAAAATGTTATAGAATGTATTTAAAAGAGATGTAAATTCAAATTATGGTTCGAGTTAGAAATTGAAATGTTCAGATTGAAGGCGATGTATCGTCAAAAAATTATTGAGTTAGAAAACTCGTAAATCGTATTCGTGCAAATTGAGTTGTCGATTTTTCTATGTATTTTTATATCACTATAAAATATTTTATTTGGGTAAAAATCCTTTAAATATAGATAACTCAAAATCAGTTTTAAAATTGTGTTTTAAGTTTAAAGTGTTTTTTTGTTGACTGTTTTTGCAAGACGTTGAATGAATGAAATCAAAAAAAAATAAAATAAAGTAAATATCGAAGCCCATCCCTAACTCCAACTCCAGCTCCTTCTCCAACTCCATCTTCAACTTTGGCTGCAGCCTCGTTCTGCTGTTTACTTTTGCACGCCGCTTTTATGTTGATCCCGCGACCGGGACAGCCCGCCCGTCGTCCCCATTCCTCCGCCCCTGCTCAGTCCCACAGTCAGTCTGTCATTCAGTCAGTCAGTCAGTTTCAAGGTTTCTGCAGCGGGGGGAAGACACGACACATCTCGTTCTCATTCTCATTCTCATTCTCATTCGCGTTCTCATTCTCGTTCTCGGCATGCCAATTGCACATTTCAATGTCACTGAGGATCGCGGCAGTTGCAGTTGCAGTTTTCTAGATGGATGTGAAGGCGACTCCAACTGATGTTTTGGCAGTGTTGAATGCACCATGGCGTTCATGTGTTAATTGTGGCGCGACAGATGCAGCTCCAGATGCTGTCTAGTAGCAAATTGTTAAAAGAAATGAAATAATTATGCTTATTAAATGCGATGATCATAAATCATCTTTATGGCAATTGAAAAGCGCGTTAAATGCGCCGTCGCTTCTTTATTTTTCTATTCCTTTTTTTTTTTTTTTGAGTGTAATAAATTCTAAAACTAATTTCCGTAACTGCAGAAGCAATGGCAACCCTTTGAAGTGCCCAGGCATTGCCACCCCCGGGGCCCAACAGTAAATTAGTCGACTTTTGTTGTAAGATTTTCTTTTTTTTTGCTTTGTATTCCATATTTTTTTTTTGCTATTTTTCGTGGCATTTTTAAATTGAATTTTAATTTTGTGTTGGGCTCAGAGCCGAGAAGAGAGCTAATTTAAATTGAGACACATGCACAGGCGCCAATAATTAAAAGCGCCCCTTATCCTTTTGGATACCCTGTAAAGGGTTTGTAAGGGGAGTTTTCATCTGATTTTAGAAAGTTTTTTACATATTTCTTAAAATTTGAAATAGTTTTTTATGTTTCAGCTTATAATTTATAATAATTTTATACATAATTTTTAATTGTCTAAAAATGTTTTTGTTTTTAACAATTTTAAATTATTTATGGACTCTTAAAAATTACATAAATAAAAATGTAAATATTTGGTTTCAGTTTTTGCCTCACAATCTGAATTACTTTTACATCTTACAGACGATTCACATTATTTTTCATTACAGAGTATTTGCTGGTCGATTACACTTTTATGTAGCTAACTTACTTCTTCCTGTTTTCGGGCTGCAACTGTTGGCAACCGTTTGACCCTTTGGCCATGATGCAGTACATTTTCCACATGAAATAACCACAAAAAAGTGAAATTTTTTACACGAAATATACAAATACATTTTTTTCGTATTGGAAATGGGTTAAATCTAATTGCTTTTGTCATTTTGATTTGCATTTTATGCTGTAAGCAATTTGTCGACCGTTCGGGGGCAACAAAACGTTCCCCAGGGCGTCGTACATCACGCCGCATTCGCATTCTATTCTTGGGCTTCTTTTTTTTATATTTTTGGAAAATTTATTTGTATTTTTTTCGGGCGTCGAGTTTTCTTTGTCGAATAATTAGAAAGTCAAACGAAAGGAGTAAAGTAACAAAATGCTGCAGTGTTGTCGCAAAAGGGTTAAAAGGTCGACCCTGTCAGCGGGCGAGGCCATTAGTTTGGATTTATAATTACTTATATGTTTTGATTTATGATTGGCACGAACCTTGACTTCGAACTTGACTTCTGCCTGGCTTTTGGGCTTTTCCATACTCGTTATCAATCGCTGAGACGCAATTAGCATTCAGAAATTGAGCCTTTTATGGTCATGTGCACATTCACATATGATTCATCTTTTCTTTTTGTGTTCACAAAAGCTAAACAAACACTTCGTTTCATTCAGAAACTGTCTTGTTTATTTGCTTACAATTACGCGTTTAAATATGTGTATTCTTTGGCTGTTTCTGAAATTATTCTGTAATTTATGGCTCTTGCCAAATGAACCGCAATAACATGACATTCGAAATTGGACTCCATCTTCTAGCGTTTCCAATACTGTTGAAATAAAAAACACATGCTGCTGCTTAGAATAAATATTTTGTATTGTGGAGTCCAAATATCGCAATGCCACACAGAATCTTATTGGAGTGGAGTTGGGGGTGATATTGTGTCTCTTAAATAAATCATGCGTCTGCAACTAGATCGAATATATAGAGTATTTCTATTCAGATATAGCACAGAACACTGTAGCCCTTAAGTGCGTGTTTCTATCTTGTAATATCTCAGAGTTCTAAAGTGCAGAGTTGTGAGTTATGGATTTGAGCTGATCTTTTTAAATTTATTTACAAACAGAGAGACAAATAGAGATAGTATTCCCCTTTGTCTCCAACTACATTAAAACTCTGATTTGAATATCTCTCATTATAATAATGGCTTATATGTTTTTAAAATATTGAAATTGCTACAAATTTATTGATAAACTGTGAGAGTTTTTGGGAAACAGTGAATATCAATAAGTGTATTTGGTTTTTCAACAGACATATTATAATCAGGGACTGCAAATAATAGTTATGATTTTCAAAAAAATTAAAGCACAAATAAGCGTCCTAGAAGAGTGAGAAAAACAGACATATGTTATTTTTGAGCTCAAAATTCGAAAACAGGATCAATTTTTATTTGCAATTTGTATAAAAAAAATTATTTTAATTATTAAAATTAATTTGTATGACAAAAACTATAAGCAATTATTATTTTTAAATTTTTATATAAACATTTAACCATAACTCTTATTTTCAATTTTTATAATAAAAATGAGTAAGAGTTATGGGTCCATTTTTATAAAAATTGAAAATTAAAGTTGGGGTTAAATTTTTGTACACAAATTGTAAAATTATTATTGTTTTTAATTTTTATCATATAAATTATTTTTAATCATTAAAAATAATGTTTTTGATGAAAATCAGCAAATAATCAGGCCTGATCCGGTTTTCACTTTCGGTGAGATTTTGCGGAAGTGAATTTCTTTAACCTGCTCTAATATCATTTCGGCGAAGTTCTACGAATTTATTTCACTTTGAGGTGATGAGTTTAAGTCCGAAAAAGTAAAAATCGAGCATTTCTTAATACTAAGCCTTAATGGAAAGTGAATAAATGCATTTCACTAAATGCTATAAAATAAAAAGTGAAAACCGGAACAGGCCTGAATATAATTTTATAATTTTATTAAAAAAAAAGATTATTATTGTTACGGTCCCTGATTATGATAGATAACTTACTACTGTGGGCAAAAAGTATCGGGAATTTTAAATTTAAAAAATTTTGGGATTCCAATTGGAACAAATGTTTGTACTTTTAGGTTGGCACTACTATCACTAACATCTGTGCAAAATTATACGTTAAAATATTCATTAGTGTTTAAGCTACGATTAGTTTTGTACGACGCCAAAAGTGCAATTGGCGATTTTGGTTGAATCTCCTCAATCGACTCGAAACGGTGTCCTCGGAGTGGTCTTTTGAGCTTAGAAAATAGCCAGAGGTCACACGAAGATAAATCAGGCGAAAAAGGTAGCTGTGGGAAAATTTTGGTCGAGTTTTTGGCAAAATGGTCACGAAGAACAGGGGCAGTATGAGAGGGCGCATTATCGTGTTGCAAGAACCATGAGTTGTCAGCCCATAGTTCTGGCGTCTTTTTACGCATAGCTTCGCGCAAACGACGCAAATCTCTCAAACAATATTCCTTGTTGACAGTTTGGTCGGTCGGAAGGAATTTATAATGAACTACAACACGATAATCCAAATAAACTGTCAACATGACCTTGATTTTTGAGCAAATTTGACGCGATTTTTTCGGTCTCGGCTCACCTTTAGCCGATATTCGCTCGATTGATCGGTAATTTCCATGTCGTAAGCGTAGATCCAAGTCTCATCGCCCGTAATAATGCGTTTTATCTTGTCCTGGTAGTCAGAAAACATTGTTTCACTCACTTCTACGCGGGGCTTTTTTCGATGAAATTGACCGTTTTTTGGCACCAAAATCGCCAAATGCACATTTGGCGTCGTACCAAACTAATCGTAGCTTAAACACTAATGAATATTTTAACGTATAATTTTGCACAGATGTTAATGATAGTAGTGCCAACCTAAAAGTACAAACATTTGTTCCAATTGGAATCCCAAAATTTTTTAAATTTAAAATTCCCGATACTTTTTGCCCACAGTAGTATATCCATAGTCTACAATTGTTTTAGTATATTGAAATTTATATTGCCAAAAAAAACTGAGATATGAGTTCTCGTTGATTCTGTTCAGTTCAATACAGCATTAACTGAAGACTTGTGATTGGTTTGAGTTAACAAGATATTTCCCAGATGACGACTACATCCACAGTTGCAGTGAGTAGTTCCCTGCTATCTGAATGTATCTGAGCCACAGCAATCGAGCGTGCTGACTATTTTTAAAGACTCAAAGTAAAACTGGGCAGTGCTGGGCTTGACGAGGAAACGTGATCGCTGGACGATAGTGTGCGCACGATTTGCGATTAATCAAGCGAGAGCAACGATACATCCTTGCTGCGAAATCGGCTTTAATCAACGTGCCCCCCTGCTTGGCCCAGTGCAACAAAGTTGCCCAGTTGCAATACAAGACGAGGGCCAGAAACAGCAACAGCAACAGAAACAGAAATGGAGACAGCGACAGAGTCTGGACAGGGCAAATAATTAAATGGCCATTGTGAGCGACAAAAGCACGAGTATGAGTACAAGTACAAGTATCTAGCAGATACATGCGACCTAAACATATGGTTGGCCCAAGAAACCTCCTGCCTTACTTTAATTTCCAACTCCTTGGCCTGACACACATAGATAGATATAACATGAGTCTACCTACTGACACCGACTGCAACTGGGACTGAGACTGGCACTGGGACGTTCCCCAGTCCGTCCTATGACGTGTAGATACAATTGTATCTGCAGTGCTGCAATTCTCTTGGCTGCGTATGCTTCAGCGCCCTTTTATGGTGCTCTCTGTCGCCGTCGCTGTTTGCTGTTTGCGTTTGCGCAGCAGCGACGATCGTTGTGCAATCAGTGGAGCATTAAGCCCAGTCCCAGTCCCAGTCGGAGTTCCAGACCCAGAGACAGAGACAGACAGAGACGAGACCCGGGACTGTGGCCCGTTCACGATCCAAGTACATAAGTTGTTCCATTTTTATGCTGCGGCACGTAACGACGGGACGCTGTATATAGCTTTATATATATATATGGGCATGAATATATACCTAAACACACACACATACAATTGCATGTGGAATCTGCAACTTGGCGCTGCTCGAGGCATTAAATAAAAGCGAAACTTGTTTGCGATTTTTGCCTCTCTCGTTTTGTATTTTTATTGCTTATTTTGTTGTTGTTGTTGTTGGGGCCTTGAATGGGATCCTGTATGTCAAACTTGAACTTGTGTGTGTGTGTTTGGTGTGTGTGGTGTGTGTGTGATTGTATGTGCGCGGTATTTCTGCATTTCATGCTTCAAATTATCAACATTTGCAGTGGAAAGAGTGAAATACAAAAATAATGCCTGTGCCTTGCCAGTTGAAATACTTAAGTATCTGCGGTTTCTACAGTCTCTCTTGCTGTGTGTGCATGTGTGTGTGTATCTGTGAGTTTGTCTGTGGTGATGATATCATTGCCATTGCCTTATATGTGCGGGCTGACTGCGCAGCTAGTCGGACAAACGGACAGACACAGTCTGAGTTTTTTCATTATATTTTTTTTTTGCACTCGCATTATCTGTTTATCAGTTGACAGCAAAGACCTTCATAGGGGTGTCCAATATTAAGTAAATGGATGCTCCCCCAAAATCCCATTTAAATGGAGCAACTTGTTTCACTTACTTATTTCACTTTTGAACTTGAAATTTTGTTGTGTTTGTCGATATAACCAGTTTCAAGGACCGGTTTCCATTTTCCCTCCAAATGAAATCAAAACAGATCTTTTCGTCTGCACTTGTTGCGCAAAAAGGACACACAAAAGGCCAAAAGGAGCACAAAACGCTAACAGCTACCAAATTATTATAATCAACTGGCAGCACTCGCTGTCGCCTTCAGTTATTATTATTTTTTTTTTGGTAGTTTCTGTTGCACATGTGAAACAGGTTGCGCTAAGTGCTATAGATACAAATACAGATACAGATACATACATAGCACCATTTGCACACACTTGACGCTTTTTTTTTTAACATTTTATTGAATTTTTTTTGGGCATTTCATTTTTATGACAACGACAATTTGACAGGCAACGGCGACTGGCAAACCGCGCATGAAAAATGTATTATTATAATTATCGAAACTTTTGTTCATGTCAGGCAATCAACAGTGGCATGTGCTGCATTCAACTTCAAATTTGGCATATGTTTATTTATATATGTATGTACATACATATATCCATATATGTACATATGTGTATAGTAAGTATATACATATGCGAGAGTTTTTCAAGGACAAACTTTTAATGAAAAGGGAAACTTTATTTTAAACTATTTTTTGCCAAATGTTTGTTAAGAGTTTTGATGTAATTTTAATTTTAGTTAATTTATTGAATTTAATTTCTTTTTTACCTTTATTTTTTGGCTTAATAATAGGGCATAGGATATAATAATTGTTAGTAATTTATTTGAAATATTTTTGAAACTTTGAAAATTTTTTTAAAATTTGTTTTTGCTAACATTTCAGAAGAATTAACATTCAAAAACAATTGTCAAGAAAATATCTAGAATTTTTATTCTATATACATATAACTAGTAGTATATAAAGCAATTCAAAGCAAAGTTAGGCCCGTTTTTTCAATGTCGCAATAAGGTGTTTGATAAATATTAAAACGATATTTTGACGTAATATGTGTAGAATTAATGTCAAATTTTAAACTTTATTTTACATAAAATTTCTTTGGACATAAAAAAATGACCCCTTCTATTTTAAATCAAATTCCATATCTGTCTTGTTTATTTTCAACCCAAAAATACTTTTCTAATAACTTTTTCATTAGAATTATCAAAATAATACTGCATTTGACACCTCAGCTTCTCACACAAAATATTGTATATTTATTGCGCTGAGAGAAATCCGCGTTTTCATTCTTTGATTCTCGCCCCTTTTTACAATATACTTTGATATACAATTTAAATAGATTTTTATTTTTCATTTATTCAGTGTCATGCTCTATCATCATTAAAACGTCCAAATCGCTTCCTTTATACCAACATTTTTCGGCAACAATTTGCTTATCTTGGTTTTTACATCAACAGGCGAACAACAACAACAACAACAACAAGTTGACAGGCGGCTTGGTACGAAAATCACTTGAGCGTATTTCCTTTTTGGCCCAGCCCGTTTCACAAATGCTTTAATGTTTGTTGTTGTGTGGCTTTTCAGTTGTTCAGTTGCTTTACCCACTCCCCACATTTTCACACTCACTTCATTTAATTTAATTTGTGAATAATTTTTCGGTTGCCCAAAAAAAAATGAAAGAAAAAAGAGAGAACACCGAAAAACTGATATGCGCCTAATGATGGCGACCCCCTTTGACACCTATTGCCGCTGTCGGTTCCATGGTCCTGGTAGTGAGTGTGTGCTCAGGCATTAATTAATTTTCATTTTAATGAAGCTGTTGTTGTTGCTGTTGTTGTGCGTGCGTGTGAAGTGTCGCTTAGACAAAGTTTTATTGCAGGCTCGTTTTGAAGTGACAGTTGACAGCTGAAAATTGTGACGATTAATACTCACTCGCACTGCAGTTTCAGTTTCTTTTCGATTTGAATACAAGATTTGCCCTTTTTTTTTGGTCAAGTGTCTGTTCCAAGAAGTTGGCCACGTCGTGGTCGTGGTCGATAAGATAAGGCAACCTTTGGCATCTGCTGCCTGGGCTTTTAAGGGGTGTGCGACGTAATCAATAAAAACCAGTTTGCCAGTTCCAACAACATGCGACCAGCAGCAATGTATTCGCATTGCTAAAAATTTCATTATAGGGATTTTTTAGCCCGCTTTATTTTTTAAGTTTTATTTACTTTTTTTATTTTTGGCTGGCGTTGCATGTATGTATTTTACTTTGTATATAAGGCAAGTGGTTTGGCAACCCTTTTGGCACACAAACACAGTCAAATTGTCCCTCAAACACACTTACACACACACGCACACACACACATTCACCATTGCATGCAACTTTCGGCTGCAGTGCAATCACGTTGATGTTGCATGATGCATGTTGCAAGTAGGGTGTCTCAGCTGAGTAAAATAAGACATTGTCTGATCAAACGAAAATAAAAGTTGCACTTCTAAATTTAAAGTTAATTTAATTTTGAATTTTTAAAAATTAAAATTGCAAAAAAAAAGTGAATTAGGCATGTGTTAATATTTTATTAAAATTAATGTTAATAATTTAATAGTACTAATTATTAGCTGATTTATTATTCAATAGTTATTTATCAATAACTCCAATCTGAGTTGCCATGAGACTCTCTATAATGATAATGATGTTACTCATTATTGCCGTAACATATTAAGAGTATTTATATATATTTTTGATACTTATTTTATTTATATTTTAAATAATATTGCAGTCGAACTTCTGTGCCTCTTTTAAATTGTTTTCAAGATTGATAAAGATGAAAAGCAAGCAATTCTTTATATTATGTATATAGTATGTAAAGAGAGGCTTTAATATAATAAGGAATTTTTTTTGCGAATTAAATAAACAATTCTCATTATTTTTTTTTTAAAATCAACAAATATCCATTTACGACACTCCAATTGGGCTTCAATTTATTGCAATTGCTGCAGTGGATCACCCTAATGTTGCTGAAGCTCTATTTTTAGCTGAACACTCGCAAGCTCACACACACTCACACTTTGTATACACATTCTACTTATGTACTATATATTCTTATGTACTCACACACATTTGCGCGTACGCATGTATTTTATATACACAATACGACTTCAGTGTTTATGCAATTCTCGTCGCTTCTTTTTTTTATTCTACTTTTTTGCATTTACGAGTTTTTTTTCTGAATTGCTTCAGCTGCTCCGTGCAATGTTATTGTTTATTCCGCTTTGACTGCATTCTGTTGTCCGGCTGTCTGCTTTCCATTTGTATCCTGCTCCTTAGACCTTGACCACTAACATAGAAACGTCTGCAAACCGGTTCTCAATCCCAATTCCAATTCTGATTCCGATTCAGACTTTCAACATTTGTTTTTTGTTACACTGTCGAATAGTTGACCGAGTCGAGAGTCAGCAGGTAATTTAATTATTAAATGACACCCACAAACGGGTTTGGCTTTTGTTTCCTTCTTTCGTTGTATTTAAAGCTAATTTCATTTTGAGGTCTTCAACTGTCAACCAAACTAATAAATGGGATTTTAACATGCCGACTAGATGACTTGTTGCTGCCAGAGTACCGCACTTAATACCCTGGAGAATGAAAGTGGAAAGGTATAAGTCTAAGGCCCGTTTTTTCTATGTCTAAATAAGGTGTTTAATAACTATTCCAAATATATTTTGACGTAAAATGTATAGAAACTACTGTCAAATTTGAAAATATACTATATCTTAGATACAATTTATATGTACATTGAAAAAAACGGCCCTAAAAGGTTTTCAACATTTTCAAAATATACAATATGTTTACTTTACAACACTCGATTTTATTTAGTTAATTGAAATTATCTTGTTATTTCTTGGGTACAGGGTATCTATACATCTTGCATTTCTGCCATTTATTCTACTATGATTTCAACTAAAAACTCGTCATTATTTCTCAGTCACACGCACTTCAAGTCGTGCTTAGGTGTTCGTTTGCCCATGGCTTTTGAATTTTAATTGATATAAAATAATACGAGTATGAATACATAAATATTCAACTTGAAGTTGTTGGGGGCGTGTTGCACAGAAAGGGTTCATATTTAGTTGTTTTTTTTTTTTGGGTGCCGAAATTAATTAACAAAATGCTTGTAAATTGTTCATAATTACAGTTTGTTATAATATGCACGATTTGTGGAAAGTCGTGCGTATAAGTTGTGGACTTTTCCTGTTGCCAAACAATCGAAATTTGCCGCTCAATAAAGCGACTTAATAGCAGCAGCAACAACAACAAAAACAACGACAACGGGATTATGCATGTGTATTTGTATATGTATGCATGTCTTCCGCTTGTCGTCTAGATTCTTATGGCAACTCACCCCTTGAAATGACCCAGTTTCAGATGCACAAGAACATCTGAAAGAACAGAGAACTGAGCAACTGTCAAAAGCAATGGCCCAGCAACTATAAGCTTGTAGTAAGAAAATTATTAAAAAGAAGCAAAAAGGCGACCATTAAATACCCTACTTTAAAATGATTTTGAAATAGTAAAAAAATAAATAAATAAATACTTTAAGTTTAGCATTTTGCAGATAAGTTTAAATTTTATTCAAGTTTCTATTTATCAGGGGTACCACAGAAATCGCTTTCGCTTGATTTTCACTTAAATTTTTATGAAATCCAATTGAAAGCGACTTCTGTGGCACCCCTGAAAGCTAAAAAAAAGAAAAAATAAATTTTCCTAAGCTATTCATTTTTTGAAAACTTCATTACAAAATATTCAATATAATTAATCTAAACAATTTTATACATTTATCCATTATTAGGGTATACAATTAATATACAATTAGGTATACAATCTAAGTTAAGCATTTTTAACAAATAAGTTTAAATTTTGCTAAAATTTCTTTTCAAAGTTAAAAAAAAAAGGAAATGAATTCTAAATTTCCCAAGCTATTTTCTTCTTTACAAAACTTTCAATATAATTAATTCAACAATTTTATACACTTATGTCACATAGTTTTACTATCCATTGTTAGGGTAAACAATTAAAATTGTGCAGCAAAGTTCAAAGATTGCTGAAGCTGGTGGTGCTGCTGGTTGTTTTTCGAGTAATTTGATCCCCTAATATTGTAGGGAATCACGTGTTTTGATTTTGATTCACGTATCATTTGACCCCATTTCGTTGCCAGCTTGTAGATCAACAACAACAACAGGAACCGGAGAATCTGGCATCTGTATGAAATTTTAACTTGGAACTTGAGCGAATCTCCCTCAAGTGACCTTGTTTACAGTTCTTAGGTTTCAAAACAAGAGCAGACCCAAGGTCCGTTCCACTAATTGATGTTAAACTTGTTGATAAACTCACTTAATTGAAACGAACAAAGAATACCAAGTGCTTAGCTCATAAGCTGATTCAAAAAAAATACATGCATTTATTTACGAAAACTATTCATAGTTCATCTAAAGATGGGCGAGCCCATTCTGTAATGGAATCACATAATTAGTAGAGCTTTTTTAATGAAATATACTGTTAATTCAATCTACAGCCAGATTTCCCAGAGCAGCATTCAGCTTTTTAATGTAGGGAGCAGCTTCATTGGCAGCAGTTGAAATTGTTTTGGCGCTTATCGACTGTAAATTACAAATACATTAGATGATAATTGGAAATTTTGATTGAAAAGTCTACGTTAGATACTTACACCGAGTTCCCCAATGATTGCAGCTCCCGAAGTCTAAGGGGTGATACAATTTATTTATTAACTTTTGTTTAATTAAAATGTTACTTACCGAAAGACTGCGAGATTGGGGCTCAGACTTAATCTCCACACTTAGTTTAGTAATGGTGTTCTATGGCATAAATTAAAATTAAACTAGAACCAAACTAATCTTACTAAACTTACAGCCAAATCTCCGAGAGCATTTCCCATATCACCCAAAGCATCTCCAATCAGATTTCTGGGTTGAGGTTCCACATAATTAAACTGAATTCTCAAATGAGTTATAGTGTTCTACAGTCATGTTATAAATTATTTAATTGGTCTATAGATATGGTAATATTTATGCTTACAGCTAGTTGACCCAATGCATTAGCCATGTCACTTAACAGGTTTTGAGTATCAGGTTCCATGTAGCTAGTTTCAGGCTGAGAGTCTTCCAGCTGATTCTCCAGTTGGTGTATTAACTTCTCTCCGGACACTGCCGCCTTGGAGATGTCGCCCATTAAGCCACCGAATGTTATAGTGCCAGCTTCGACTTTTTGTGCCACCAAAATGATGGCCAATAGAGCAAATATTTTGACTTGCATGTTGTTAAACTTTAATTGGTACTGTTTGAGTTTCTCAGCGAACAACTTGATTTATATACTTCAGGTAAGTTCAATAACAATTAGAACGTAATAAAATCAATATATGTAATGCATATTAGTTATCTTAAACCCCTCAATCACACTTCTTATTCTCAAGTGGTCTATAATTCATATAAAATCGGCGGTATGAATTGAGTGATGTACAAATTTCTTATCTGAAGGCGACGAGTTTCAATACTCAGGTTGAGTCAGGAATTTATCAATTTTTAACTAATCTAAGATTAAGAATATTTTGTTAGATATGGTAAACTGCGTATGTTTGGAATCTTAATTCAGGCTGAAAAAGTCCACTTTGCTTAGAGAAAACACATTTAGCAAATTCTTAAATAAAACCAACGAATTTCAATGCAATAAACACTTAAGATGTTTATTTAATGTTTAAAAATATTATAATTTTTATTTCTTTTCGATAATAAGATATTACCTTCAAAATAAGTTAGCAAGACCATTGAGTAGATTGCTGGTAACATTGAGTGCTCCATCTACCACACCGGCAGCAACGTGTGTTGCAGCACCAGCAACGCCGACAGCAGCACCGGCTGCATCAGTGGCAATGTGACCAGCATCGGAGGCAACATTGCCAGCAACAGCGGAAGCTTCCTTGGCAACACTGTTAGCCACGTTTGAAGCATCGGATGATACAGTTTGGCCAACATTTGAAGCAGTAGAATCCACAGCATGAGCAACATTGGAGGCATCTGATGCCACAGTTTGTCCAACATTGGCAGCATCTGAACCAACATTTTGGCCAATATTGGAAGCAGCGGAAGCCATATTATGGGCAACATTCGAAGCAGCGGATGCGACGTTATGGGCCACGTTGGATGCATCTGATGCTACATTATTACCAACATTGGAAGCAGCCGAAGCCACATTATGGGCTACATTGGAGGCATCTGATGCAACGTTTTGGCCAACATTCGAAGCATCTGATGCCACATTTTGGCCAACATTCGAAGCATCTGATCCTACAGTTTGGCCAATATCGGAAGCAGCGGAAGCGACGTTATGGGCCACATTGGATGCATCGGATGCCACATTTTGGCCAACATTGGAAGCAGCGGAAGCCACAGTATGGGCAACATTTGAGGCACCCGAAGCAACATTATGGGCAACATTGGACGCATCTGAAGCCACAGTTTGGCCAACATTCGAAGCATCTGATCCTACAGTTTGGCCAATATTGGAAGCAGCGGAAGCAACGTTATGGGCAACATTGGAAGCAGCGGAAGCCACATTATGGGCAACATTGGAGGCAGCCGAAGCAACGTTATGGGCAACATTGGATGCATCTGATGCCACATTTTGGCCAACATTTGAAGCAGTAGAGGCAACATTTTTACCCACATTTACGACTGTGGTATCATTTGCCTAGTATAAATAGAAATGGGATTGTCAATAAACTATGTTCCATAACGATTATTTACAATTCAAAATTACTTCGCCACTGGAAATTTGATTTCCGAGATTATTCGCGGCTTGTCCGACATCATTGCCAAATTGTGATGCCGCATGGCCCACTGCGTTGCCAAAGTTCGAGGCTTCCTGTCCAATCTGATTGCCGAAATTGCCCTAAATATGAATTCACAACATGTTCACTGTTGTCAGAGAGTATTTACGGTATAGTACAATAACATACAAAGGCTTGTCCGAGGTCGCCTAGCAAGTTCCTAGCACTGGCTTTCTGCTGACCTACAATTGCCACCGCCACCACAAGAATAACAATGAATTTCATGCCAAAACTTTCAGTTAGATATGTTATTTTTTATTCAAATTATTTTTTATACTAAAGCTTTCTGCACTGTCAACCTGTATTTATAGTCCAGTGACATTCGATAAACTGCGATATTGTTATCATTTACCATTGTCTAGCGAAAGTTATCTAGGGAATTTTCGGGTAGTTCTTAGTGGAGTCTACTTTTTATCTACAGCAAGACGAATTGTCTACCAAATTATGCAAAAAAAAATAAACCAATTACAAACTGTAATCGTAATTGTTTCCTGTTTCCAAAATTAGCCATTCATTATAATGAAAAACAAAAACTTTCCTTTGATTGTTAAATTATGAATATATTTTTTAGAGATTGGAATTATGATTGACTGTAAAATTTAATATTTCTGGGTCTCTAAAAAATTTTTTATATTGAGCAGTAACTAAAATTCACAAAACTATTAATTTTCTAAAATAAAATTAAGTTTCTATTGAGTCTCAAAACTATTTTTGTCTTAAACGTTTCCCAATAAATTTTTTAACAATTTACAATATTTTTACGCATAATATGATTAAATAAGCATTAATATTAAATTATAAGAAATATAAAACACATTAAAAATGTCCCCCAATTGTTCTGAATATGTCTTAAAATAGCTGGAACGTGCTTATCTTGAAACTGCCTAGAACTGTCTGTCTGTGCTGGCTCAATTGTGCGTCATCACACATACTATACATTCATAATGTTTTTATAATCAAGTTTGGATTCGGTTTTTTTTTTGAATATAATTTGATGACGATTGTTATTGTTTACCAAAATGGCACTTTTATTTTTGGGGGTTTCCCAGGATAAATTCTATTAAATTTACATTACAAAATTTTATTTGGAATAATATTTTGATGGTTTATAGAGAATTGAATCCCAATAAATAATTCGGAGACTTTTTTTAAATAAATTGTTCAAATTGATGGACCATTTATATTTTAAATTTATATATTGAATTAAATCTTCTTTATTTAATTTTTATGTTTTGCTCACCCACTAGTTCGTGTATTTATCTATGTTTTGCAATCGATGCAATTATGAAAGAAAGTCTGAGAATGGACGAAAGTGAATGACCGATTTGCTTCATGTACTTGGATATCAAATGTATGCCATAAATTACTTTGTTTATTCTTTTTATAATAAGTATAATTATAGTTTGAAACATGTTCTTAAGTTTACCTATGCCGTGCTCGAAGTTGTTAATAATAATTAATAAAACTATGATTTTAAGAGCGTTCATATGCGTTCATACAAACATCAAGTTAATGCTGTCGAGAAATTCTATGTATATTTTTTTTCTTATTCTTTAAGTATATGTTTTTTTAAGTGTTATTTTAATGCCAAAATTAAATAAATATGTTAATAAATTAACTAATAAAAATATAGATGTTCAACCAAACTATTTTTATTTTATTTAGTTAAAAAGATCTTCCCCCTTTAAGGGAAAACTCTTATAGGGATTCTTTCTGAGATTATCTTTTTCCTCGTTCTTGGGGTTGCGATAGTTCTTAAATTCAAAGTTTAAAAAATATTGAGGATGCTTCTTGTTATTATGTGAATTGTTATTATCTCTATCAGTATCAGGCTTTGAGTAGGACAATCGCAAGATGGCATTGTCAGCTGGTTCTATTTTGAATGCATTTTTCTTTTGGGTTCCTGTAAAAAGCTCTTCAAAGTTGTCCTGTTAAAAATGTAATTACTCGCAATAAATATTTCAATTTCAAATTCAAACTGCGGACTTACAAATTGTCTTCTCATTCTGCGCTCCATTAAGTTCCCAGCAACTGCTTTAAGATTAGAGATTACAGCCAGCAGCAATAAACTTAGTATGAAATTTGGAAACATTCTACTGCCATTGGTGGTAGATGACTTCCATATATCTCAAAATCGCAAAAATTAGTCTGGAAAATCAATTTGTGGCAGTTAATTTGAATTTGTTTTGGTTTAATTTAATTTCGTATGGCTTTTTTTTTATCAGTTTTTTAAGGGAAAATATGTTTCTTTTTACTTATTATTGAACTGATATGAATATTTGTATTTTTCGGATGTTTTGATTTGCTTTTGTGGGGTGAAATCAAAGTATATAGAATAGGATTCTCCAGATTCGCCGTTAATAACTTTGGTGTTTTCCGGGTTGCCTTTGGTCTTTCTAACAACATATTCGCCAAATTTTTTCTGCAATTAGGTAATAAGTTTAACTTATATTATTAACGTAATTTTGTGCACTTACCCATTCGTTCAATAATTGCTTGCCTTCGCTGAAAGTGATGCTATATTTTTGGTTTTTTATATCCTTGGCCATTTGATGCATTTTGTGCTCTAATCGTTTTATGTCGTATGAATGAACTGCATTTCTATCGTTGAATATTAGAAATATAACAAACAAAACTTTTCCCGATGTCAATGTTGACATTTTGTCATCTGGATAATCACACGCTGTCTGGGGGCAAAAGTGTTAAAGTGGATTTGTGCCAAAGACTTTCATGGCCCATTGGCAACGGTTTTTGTCGCTTCAAACTCAATTTCAAACTCCGAAAATGTGTTAAATGTTTTGTGGCACAGTCAATGTGAGGGTCGTGGCTCCCGTGGCGGATTCGCCGCAATCGCAATTGTAATCGTTGAGCATTTATTGTGATTTTTATGCAGCTCGCCAGTGTTTTAATAGATTTTTGCATAAAACGCTTCCCAGGGTTACCGTTACACTTTTGCCTAATGTAAACAAGTTATAAAACGATCGTAAATCGCAAAAAACGAAACGAAACTATAGCGCCATAAAAATGCTATAAAATATGCTGTCGCCTGCGAATTTGCGAAATGCACAAATCGTAAAAAGAGAAGAAAAAACTACGGGGTGTGCAGCCTTCTCGACCTCAAAGGGCAAAGGCGCCCAAAGGTGTAACCGTTTACATCTTTTTTCTCCTGCTCTCTCTCTCCCACTTCCGCTTACTGTTGCCCCATTATCGCAAAATCAAAATGCGTTTGTCAATGAATTAGAATCGCTCAGATGGCAAAGGATCGTAAAGTTTTTTGGCATTGTTATTATTGTTGTTAAAGTTACTTTTGTTGGTTTTTTACTATCACTATCGCAGAAATATTTAGGATAATGCAAGTGATAAAAGTTTATGTTAAAGAAATTACGTACTTTCTATTAAATAGTTTTGTTGTATAAAAAATTGATCATAATCATTTATTAAATTATTTTTAATAAGTTCCAAATACTGTCTACTTAATAAAATGGCAGCAACATTTATTTTACCATTTACATATTAAAACATTTTTACTTTATCTTCAAATGTAACTGCCGCGTACATTTACTACGATTTCATTTCGCATTCAGTAAAATTGTATACTACTATTTTCAGACTGCTACTCTTTGCAAATGCAGTTCAGCAACACCTTAGTAAATCATCCCCAAAATTATACCAACATTTTTATTCAGTGTCGTTTGTTGTGCTGCTGCTTCAAAACGTACATTTGACACGAGTTGGAACGAGGCAGCGTGGCCGAGCGGTCTAAGGCGCTGGTTTTAGGCACCAGTCCGAAAGGGCGTGGGTTCGAATCCCACCGCTGTCACATCTTTTTTATTATTTTTTATTTTAGCATTATTATTTATTTGACTTTAACTAATTAAATTTGCATTTTAAAAGTAAATGCTTCGCTGGAAACTTTGAAATGTTTATAAATGACAGTCACTTTTTCATAAATTGTATGATGTTTGATTTGAGTTTGTTGACATTTCATTATCTTGATCAAATGTTAGTCAAATTACAAACATATTACAAATGACACTGATAGTGATTTATTTAAATAGAATGCTTCTATTTACAAAATTGCCTGTGAAAGTTGTGGGTCTAGAATCAGCTCGCCGGCATACGGCAGCGTGGCCGAGCGGTCTAAGGCGCTGGTTTTAGGCACCAGTCCGAAAGGGCGTGGGTTCGAATCCCACCGCTGTCAGAAGGAAATTATTTTTTTTTATTTTTTTGGTGGTTGCACGTATATTTTTGAATACTGCCACTTGCCACGCTTAATTAGACCAACCCCAAGCCCATTTTCCGGCACAAACGCTTATCTGGCGTTGACATTTCCCGCGTGCGCTTATTTAAGTTTATTTGAACCCTTTTTGCGGTAACATGTTGATCTTGTTGGTAACCCGCCGTGGTCGTCCAATTTGGGAGCGAAATGAAAGGGAAATGACAGGAAATTAAAGGATTTTGCGGTTCCACCATCAACTAGCGAACTGTCCTCGCTGCGGGGCGAACTTAGAAATTCAATGAAAGAATCAAATTCAGTGGCAGCTGTAAGAATATCTTAGTTTATCAAAAGTGTTTCTGCTTAATTGGGTAAGCGAATGGCAAAGGTTTTCTTAAGTCCGCAAGTAAACGATTTGGTTCTTGTTGTTAAATGTGATACGATAATATGCTTACTTTCATCTGCAAACTATTTAAAATCAAGTTTAAAATGCTTCGTAAACTAGTCTTCAGAGAGTATCATTAAATTTAAGCAGCCATTTATAAGTCGTGGCGCTTAAATGTATTTAAATGTTCTAATAAATAAAAATAAAAAATTCATTACCTATTCTTAAATTAAATGATTTTTTGCGGAAAAGTTCCTTTTCTAGATAATGACAGCATTTAACCTTATGTGTAAAACTCAAGAACTGATTGTTGGGTAATACCGTTTAGAGAAGATTCAGCCTTACTTTTCCGAGGGTTTTACGTTCTTAGATATTATAAAATAAAGTGGGAAAATTACAGATAAATGAAAAATCTTCTGGGTAGCATCTTCATTTGATTAAGCAATTGATTTATATGTTTTCGAATTGGAATTTTCATATATTGAGTGTGTAAATAGCTCTCATTCATCCCGAGTTTTCAATGAGATTCTATTAGTCATTAATTAAATATTTGTGGTTCATATGTGTTGTATCTTGTTTGCAAATTATATGCAGTTGATTCAGGTAGCTTATGGAAATTTTTAATATTATATGTAAAGCCAATAAGTCCATATGCACCATTAGGAACTTGTTAACGGACACGGTCAAAAAGTGGGAGGATTGTCTAGACGACAACTGGCTTAGTGAATAAGTCGACAGATCTCTGTTCACCGTGTAAATCACATTTGCATGTTTTATAGAAATAGAAACTCAACTATAGTTTTATAGAATTACTAGGGGGCTCCGCCCCCTGCTCGCTTCGCTCGCCAACCCCCGCTCGCTTCGCTCGCAAAATTGAAAAGAAGGTCTTTTGTTGTCCAGCTTAAAAAACTTAAACTGCTCGCTTCGCTCGCCAACCCGCAGCTCGCTTCGCTCGCAAAAATTTAATAGAACTTCTTTAGTTGTCCGGCTTAACAAATTGATACAATATAAAAGGGTCCGTCCCCTGCACGCTTCGCTCGCAAAATTGAAAAGAAGGTCCTTAGTAGTCCGCTCTAACAAATTTTATATAATATAGCATTTTTTGTAAAAAAAACGGAATTATTCAACTTCCGCTGTCCGCGGTTTCAATGTTTCTTCTTCCTTTGGCTAAAAGTCAGATTTAGTGATTTGGCGGGAAAAATCCAGATTTGGCGGGAAAAAGCTAAATTTGGCGGGAAAAAGCTAAATTTGAGGAAAATTCAAAATTTAGCAAGAAGAGTTAATGTGTGAGTTTTCTAAGAATATCTCATACAACAACAGAGCTTTTGATTCTAAAGGTTATTTTGCATCCGATTGTTCCTATGGCAGCCATATGATATAGTAACCCGACTCTGACCAAATTTGGCCAGAATGTTAGAGACAGCCCCAGACATATAATCTGTGAGTTTGGTTGAGATATCTTAAGAAACAAAAAAGTTGTTCATACTAAAGGTTATTTTCATCCGATTGTTCCTATGGCAACTATATGATATAGTAATCCGACTTTGACCAAGTTTGGTAAGAATGTTAGAGACGGTCCCAAACATATAATCTGTGAGTTTGGTTGAGATATCTTAAGAAACAAAAAAGTTTTTCATACTAAAGGTTATATTTTGCATCCGATTGTTCCTATGGCAGCTTTATGATATAGTCACCTGACTTTGAACATATTTGGTCAGAATGTAAAGGACAGTCCCAAACATACAATCTGTAAGTTTGGTTGAGATATCTTAAGACACAAAAAAGTTTTTCATACTAAAGGTTATATTGCATCCGATTGTTCCTATGGCAGCCATATGATATAGTAACCCGACTCTGACCAAATTTGGCCAGAATGTTAGAGACAGCCCCAGACATATAATCTGTGAGTTTAGTTGAGATATCTCAAGAAACAAAAAAGTTTTTCATACTAAAGGTTATTTTGCATCCGATTGTTCCTATGGCAGCTTTATGATATAGTCACCTGACTTTGAACATATTTAATCAGAATGTAAAGGACAGTCCCAAACATACAATCTGTAAGTTTGGTTGAGATATCTTAAGACACAAAAAAGTTTTTCATACTAAAGGTTATATTGCATCCGATTGTTCCTATGGCAGCCATATGATATAGTAACCCGACTTTGACCAAGTTTGGTAAGAATGTTAGAGACGGTCCCAGACATATAATCTGTGATGAGTTTGGTTGAGATATCTTAAGAAACAAAAAAGTTGTTCATACTAAAGGTTATTTTCATCCGATTGTTCCTATGGCAACTATATGATATAGTAATCCGACTTTGACCAAGTTTGGTAAGAATGTTAGAGACGGTCCCAAACATATAATCTGTGAGTTTGGTTGAGATATCTTAAGAAACAAAAAAGTTTTTCATACTAAAGGTTATTTTCATCCGATTGTTCCTATGGCAGCTATATGATATAGTCATCCGACTTTGACCAAATTTGGTCAGAATGTTGTAGACAGCCCCAAACATATAATCTGTGAGTTTAGTTGAGATATCTCAAGAAACAAAAAAGTTTTTCATACTAAGCAATTCTGTGACCTTTGACCTTGATTTTGACCCACTTACAGGTCGAATTTCGCAAAACGCCGTCTTATTGCACGATGAAATTATCTCACCTATGTTGTGTGAAAATTTCAGCTTTCTATCTTTTACCGTTTGGGCTGCACGTTGATTCTCAGTCAGTGAGTCAGTCAGTGAGTCAGTCAGGACAAAGAGTTTTATATATATAGATTTATAGAGATTAAATAATTGATACCGTTTGACACTTGAACTCAGCAAATCGCTGATAGAATTCTTATAATTTGTGAAACTGTTGTAGATCACAACTAACTATCAGCCAGATGAGTAACCTGTTAACGCAATTTAGAATCGCTTGAATGAAACTTCGTCATACCTAATCAGTTGCGTTGAATGCGGATTCTGGTCAGACGTCATTGATTTGAGGTTTTTATTTATTTTATTAATTTTGACTTTGACTTAGTTCATTGCACCCTAAGTTCATATTTTCCCCACTAAGCATAGTTTTTTTATGCTGTCTAGTGTCACCCAGTGACATGCATTTTTTAACTGAGAAGATACTTTGATCCATAAAGACTACTACAAAATTGTCTTGACCACAAGTTAAGCCCCTTTTAGCTAACAAAAGCGGCTCATTGATGTTGATCAACCTGCTGATTAACTGGCGAGCGACTTCTTAGTACCGGTTCTCATATTCACATTCATACTCATGCTCATACTCATACTCATGCTCATTCGCACACTCGAACTCAAACTCGGCTTGTTCTTTATAACTGCTCTGACTCTCAGTTAGCCCGATCGACTATAAAAGCTCTGCCCCAACTTGCATCATCTCACAGTCTCAATTCTAGTCTCGAACTTAATTATAACAATATCGCATGTATTACTCGATTATTACAAAACTAACAATGAAAGTATTTATATTTTTGCTGTGCATTTGGGGAGTGGAATTAGCAAATGGTCGATGTAAGTTACACACCAATAAATGTTGACCACAAAATCTCCGGGATTTTAATGGTCAAGTGTGTCAAAAACAAAAAAAAAATACCCATAATCCGTGGAAAAACTCAAATTTAAAGTGAACAAAAATGATTAAGCTGCCGGTGCAATCGCGTGCCAAACTGAATGCATTTGGGATATTACCAATGATTAATTTAAAATTTTATCAATATTTTGGTAATTTTCCAATTGATTTGAGTAACAGAAACCACACATTATACACTTAGAAAATGTATTATAAATTTAAAAACAATTTAAATGTTAAAGTGAAATAATTTGCGGTGATTTTAAAAATACTTTTTGTATCTTTAGCAACCTTATGTTACATTTTGTTGAGTGTCGTACGCACCGCAAGAATGTCGCAATAAAATTCTAGTCGCGTGTGCGGCGCGTGATTCCCCTTTTTGAAAATAAAGAACCAGATTTTGATCGTCTGTCTTTTGTCTCCTCCTTGCAGATGCTCGATGCATAAACCCGAATCAGCGGGCAGGTCTCTGTGTCCAGATAAATGAGTGTCAGACGTTGTATTCGGTGCTGCAGCAGGCCAACCTGTCGCCTGCGGAGAAGCAATTCGTCCGCGAATCCGGCTGCGGCATGGGCAACGATAATCGACCTTTTGTCTGCTGCACCAGGGATACAGGCTACACTCGCAGTCGCCGTCTGACGCCCTCGTTTGCGGACTATGGTGACTTTTACGACTTTAATGGCAATAGCTTCGATTATGGCTGGAATCCAGCGCCGACAACAGCTGCACCACGCACAATGCTCTTTCCCAGCCAGGATTTTAGGCCATGGAGCTTTGGAGAAGAGAGCATCGATAGAAACGTGGTGCAGGGACAGTCCCAGCAAGGTCAGCTGGGCGATGGCTCCAGCTTGTTGCCACAGCCACCGAGCTGTGGTGGCGTGACCATCGACAACAAAATCTACGGTGGCGAGGACACCGATCTCTATGAGTTCCCCTGGACAGTGCTCTTGGAGTACAGACGCCTCGCGGGCAACGGACTGTCCACCAGCTGTGCGGGCACGTTGATCAATCAGCGCTATATTCTAACCGCAGCTCATTGTCTCACTGGCCGCATACTGCGAGAGATCGGACCACTGTGAGTACATAGAAAAATTACATACTTAAAATAACCATGCAAAAATCAAGAATCTAAAACTTGTAATTAATTAATTTAATATACTATATTTTATATTTAAATTTTGACCAAAACAACGTAAGCTAGAGAAACAGTTTTAGATTAAAAAGATTCATATCTCAAAGATTATTCCTTCCAAAAAGTTCCATTGTAAACTGGTTTCCTACTATTCACAACGAAAGTCTGTCTGTTTATTCAGTTTGTTTATTCATAACTTTTTACGAGTACCTTCTATGCGAATTCCCTGAACTAAGCAACACTTTCCAGCAAACCAATTAAGTCCAAAAGGAATCCCCGCAACGCGTCCAAAATGTAACACTCCCCAATTAGCAAACCGGGCATTGTTTATGATTCTTTTTGTTTTGTTTTGTCTTGTTTTGCTGTTAACAATTTTTTATTCTAAATTCAAGCATATTAATTAGTTAGCTAAACGGCCAAACCAGATTCAATGTGCTTTTGTGATTCATTCAATGATTGGGACGTTGGGTTGAGTTCAAAGTGGATAACAATTCGTTACGCTCTTAATTTGTTGTACTTGACCGGTTCGTTTTGATGCTTGGGTGTCTGTTGTCTGTCTGTCTGTCTGTCTGACTGTCTGTTGTACGGCACGTTCGGACTTTTAAAATTCAATTAGCTATATCTGATTTCCTGCTTAATGAGCAGCCAAAAAAATATAACAACTCAAAACTCAAACTTTAATTTCTACTCAATTTTGCAGTGCCTCGGCGCGACTTGGGGAGCACGACACACGCAGCACTGCCACGGCTGCTCAGCGTCTGGGCATCGAGGAGATGCGCGTCCACGAGCTGTACAAGGAATCATCTCCGAATCAACTACATGACATTGGCCTCGTTCGCTTGGAGCGCAATGTGCGATATTCGAAGGGTATTCAGCCCGTTTGTTTGCCCTCTGTGGTGGCGCCGGAAACGAAACAGGCGGGTCAACAGTTCACGGTGGTCGGATGGGGCAGGACGCTGCAGACCTCCCGTAGTCCTGTCAAACAGAAGCTGGCCGTCAGCTACGTGGAGCCGGCGCAGTGCAAGCGCAAATTTGCCGAGCGGAAGATTAGCATTGTGCCGACCCAGCTGTGTGCCGGTGGGAAGTACGCCCAGGATAGCTGTGATGGCGACTCGGGTGGTCCGTTGATGCGTTTCCGTGACAACTCCTGGGTGCTCGAGGGCATCGTGTCCTTTGGCTACAAGTGCGGACTGAAGGACTGGCCCGGTGTCTACACGAATGTCGCCGCCTACGACATCTGGATCAAGCAAAATGTGAGGGTCTAAGAAAATCAGTTCCCTTTACCTAGGTTAACATATTTAAGCTCATATTGTGATCTTGCCTTTCATAATCGTACATCGTGCATATAATCATATTCATTAGGAAAACATGTATTTACAATATTTAATCATAAGTGTTAGCTACTCGTATTTAGTGAATAAATCAAAATTACCCAATACCAAGTGAATGAACTGTGTGTATTTGAAAAATGCTTGGATTTTCCAAACGGCTTTGGGCCAAGAAACAATCGCCAGCCATTGACATTGCAACCGCACATTAATTGGCCACCGCCAATAAGCATAAACCACAAGAAAACTTCCGGTAACAACTGGTCGCAACAGCTGCCTGTTTTTAAATACTCGACTTGGACTTTGGCCAATGTTTCTGCGGTCACGTTTCATTGTCAGCACGATTTCTGCTGGCGCCACTTCAAAATTGTCGTCTGAAGGAAATTTGCAGGTACAAAACTGAAGTTCTCCTTCTAGATTCTAGATGATTTTAATCACTTGGAAATTCGTATGCTCTTTGATTTTGCTTGTTACCTTTTGATGACCATTTCTTGGTAACATTAATTAAACAGTTGATGTTAAGTTTTTGTTAATTAACTTGATTAAGCAGAGAACAGTTTGACTAACCTAAGTAGTGCATAGTTTTTGAATGAGACGATACTTATAGGGAATCTGTTTCAGTTACTCATATTTATGATACACATTGTTCTCAGCCACCTACGCTTGGGAATTTTTATTGCGAGTATGATTGATCAAAAGCGACTTTTTCTAAGAGTTGTTCAGTGACTGTATTTATTATATTCTTTTCTGAAATTAAATAAAAATTTCTGCTCAACAGCAATAGTTTAATTGTAGAAAAGACAAATATTTAATGAAGCCGAAGTAATTCAGTTGCTTAGACTGTAAGGAATAATTTTCTAATTGCGAAGGTCTAGAACTTAAATTTAATAACTTCAACTGAGAGCCAACGGATCTTTTAGTTTACAACAGTTATGTAGATGTAATGATAAAATTGTTGGCCAATATTAGAAAAACATCATTACCTTTCGGTTAACGTTTGGGAAACAGCTGATAACAAGTTAAATGATGATTAAACTACAAGTCGAATAAATAACTACGAGTGAAGAGAAAAAATCTTTAAAATTTACTCCTCATTAGGTGAACAAAAATATATTTTATAAAATTACAGAAAAAATATAATTAAAAAACAATTATGTTAACTTACACTCTTATCACGAACAAAAAGTCAACCAATAAGCTGCTCTAATCGATCAGCACAAACTGAAACTTTTGGTCAAATCATCACAAAGCTTTTAAGTACGATTAAAAAGCTCGGCCGAAAAGTAGGCAATGCATTTAGCTCGAATAGGCAACGAAAGTGAAACTGAAAATAAAAACAAAAACAAAAGGTTTCAATGCTGAGCGGCTGGCAGGTCCGATTGCATAACCGGACCCGGGGACCGGTTAGCGGGTAACGGGCAGCGGGAGGGAGGGCAACGATAAAGCTTGACCGTTGCTCCCGTTTCGCAGACGTCGCTGTCGACGTTAACGTTGACGCTGACGTCGCCGTCGACAGCTGCTGCAGTTTGTGAGCTCGTTTTGGTGTCAGAAGCGTTGGCGGGGAGACGTTGATGGTGAAAGGGGCGGCAGTCGAAAGGGGCGATGAGTTGCCGCTTATTTATTTAATTTTATTTTATTTTGGCACTTTGAGCTTCGGCTCTTCCGACTCCGAAACTGAGGTTTCAGTTTCAGTTTCGGTTGTGGCTGCGACAGCGGCAGCGACTGAATCTGAGTCGCCTGAGTCGACGCTCGGCATTCAAATTGAATTTCAATACACGGCGGAGCGTTCACGCGAGCGGATTGTCAGCGACATTTTAGCGTTTGTTTAAACGGTTTGCGATTGCCGATTGCTGATTGCGTATACGCCGCGTCTGCCCTCGTCTCGTCTCATCTGTTGTCTGTTTGTTGTCATTCGTTGTTTACATATTACGTTCGTTCGTTTGTTGTTCGTATCGCCTCGCTGCGCCTCGTGTCACATCTAATCGATCGATCGATTTATTCAGCCGATCGCTGATGTACCTGTATCTGTATCCCAACAACGGCGCATTGTGGGCGGCCAGCGCATTGTTTGCCCTTGGCATCGCCTTCGCAACTGCAGAGACAACCCTCGCTGGGGAGACTAGCCCAGCCAGTCCAGCGACCTGTGATATACCCAACGAGACCAAACGCGGCATCTGCGTCCAGGTGAGCCAATGTGCCGCCTATCTCCAGGTGCGCAATGTGACCAATCTCAGCTCCGAGCGGGTGAACTTCCTCAAGAAGGTTCAGTGTGACGTGGAGACAGCTCAACATGCGGACAATGCCAATGCCGACTACAGGCCGCTTGTCTGCTGTCCGGCCAATGGCCAGGATTACCTCTATCCGGTCATACAGTTCTCCAAGTTCGAGTATCGTCGTTTTCTCGATGTCACCGCGAGATTCAAGCGCAAGAAACTCAAACGACGCATTCAAACTGTTGAGCCGAGCACGGGATTCAATTTGTTGAACGAATGCGGCAAGCAGGTCACAAATCGCATATATGGTGGCGAAATCGCTGAGCTGGACGAATATCCCTGGCTGGCACTGTTGGTCTATCATTCAAGTAAGTTGTCTAAAGCTGATGTCTTTTAGGACCTTTTTTATTTATAAATATTTAGTATTTTCAATAAGAGTATAATTAAGAGTGAAAAAAGTTGGGTACAAACAGAGACTGACCTATCATTATCCTTATTTAAGACTGTCGGTCTATCATTCAAATAAGTTGCTTAAAGTTTATGTCTAAAGACTTTGGATGCAGGAAACTCTTTTAAGACTTTTTTTTTATTTTTTAAAGTTTAATATTTTCAATAAGAATATATTTAAAAGTAAAATTAGTTGGGTATATAAAGGGACAAGCATAAAAATGCTTGTTTTATCCTTATCCTTATTTAAGACATTTAAATAGCTGAAAATTATAAATTATAATATTCAAATATATTCTTTAGCAAATTAAAAATTAGAGAAAAATAAATGCAAATTAATTGTTCATTAGAGTCGAAGGTCTAGCCACTATTAGTCTAAGCGCTCCCTAATATCTTAGATTTAATATTATATATTCTGTCTAAATTTGTAAATAAATAAATAATTGTTCACTCTTTTCCGTAGACAACTATGGCTGCAGTGGAGCTCTGATTGATGATCGTCACATTCTGACCGCAGCTCACTGTGTCCAGGGCGAGGGCGTGAGAGAGCGCCGTGGACTGTGAGTTATCAATTCCTGATAAAATCTTATCTGTATTCTAATTACTTCTCTATTCGTAATACTCAGAAAACACGTGCGCTTGGGCGAGTTTAATGTGAAGACGGAACCGGATTGCATTGAGGAGCCCAATTATTTGAGCTGTGCAGACGCTGCACTGGATATTGCCTATGAGCACATCCATGTGCATCCGGAGTACAAGGAGTATTCCAACTATAAATACAATGATATTGCCATAATTCGACTGAAGCATCCGGTCTCATTCACGCACTTCATTATGCCCATTTGCCTGCCAAATAAAAGCGCCCAGACGCCGCTGGTCGAGGGCCAAATGTTCTCAGTCTCCGGCTGGGGACGCACCGATCTCTGTAAGTGTTTGGTCAAAATTATTAAATAATATGATTAATTCTTAATATTTCTTGCAGTCAACAAGTACTTTATAAACACACACAGTCCCATCAAGCTGAAGCTGCGCATTCCCTACGTTTCCAATGAGAATTGCAGCAAGATTCTCGATCTCTATGGGGTTCGTTTGGGTCCCAAGCAACTCTGCGCCGGCGGCGAAAAGTCCAAGGATACGTGTGCTGGCGATAGTGGCGGTCCTCTCATGTACTTCGATCGCCAGCATTCCCGCTGGGTGGCCTATGGAATCGTCAGCTACGGATTCACACAGTGCGGCTCTGGACCCGGAGTTTATACGTCCGTCCTGGGCTACATTAGCTGGATTGAGAGCATCATTAAGCCGCAAAGCTAAAGAATCAGCGGAATTTGGAACGTACGATTGACGTCAGATTTTTTGTTGTTTAAAGATTGAATAACAAAATGGGAGTCTAGTTAAAAGGGGGTTTGAAAAGGGGGGCATTGTACTACTTGAGTCTCTAAATATTTGTACATATTTTGTTAATTATCTAACTTTTATTCACTTTACAAGTAGTGTAGTGTGTGTGTGTTTGCATGTGTGTGTGTGTGTGTGTATTGCTAACAAAAGTCTGAAAAACATGTTTCTATTTAAATAATCTATTAAAATATTTGCACACACTTGCGGTTTCGATTAATCAAATGCCAGAAATGTTTCAAGATCCCTTTCAACTTGGCCTTGGCTAAAATGATTATATGAAGCTAAAGATTTGTTGGCCAAATGACGATGAATCATTCGTGATGGAACTGAAATAAAAGAGCAGTTGCTGCTGTGTTTGCCCTTTAATAAAAATGGTTAACAGACTGAGAGAGTCAGGTAGACGGGAAGACTGAGAGACAGACAGGTGAACACAGACAATCATCAGCTGTTTCACTTCACTTTTCCATCAGCTGGTTAAACTTGATATTGCAGTTTTGTTGATGTCGTCATTGATTGCCACACTTTGCTTTCACTCCCCATTCGCGTGCACTCAAAAACGTAGCTCCAGCCTCAGACCTGACACATGGCTCAGACCGACTCGACCGACTCGACTTGACTTGGCCAATTTGAGCGACAATGATGCAATGCAAGCGCAAGTCCAACGGCTGCCCAAATTCAAATCGATGTCATTCATCCAACCAACCGTCCATCCATCAGCCAAGTTGGCCAAAAATAGCCGCTAACAAAGCACAACATTTGTATGCACACTTTGTTGTCAGCTGCTGCCCCTTTTCTTCCTCCTCTCTCCCTCTCTCTCTCCCCTACTTGCTCTGCACTGTGCCACTGACCAAAATTGGCCTGTTGCTTATAATGATCATTATCATTATCGTCATCATGATGATGATGGTGCGTCAGCTTAGTGAAAGTGAACTTGACTCTTTGACGCTCTCATGTTGATGTTAAAGTTAATGTTAATTTTAATGCTACCTGCTGATATGATATGTCTATGAATATGTGTGTGTGTGTGTCTGTGTATCTGATATTTGCCGCATTAATATTCATGATGATGTTTATCAGAAGACAGCTTGGCGCTCTGTGTTGCTGCAGTCTTTTCTACTACTATTGTTGTTGTTTTTGTTGGCATTGTTATCGCCCTGTTTGCTCAGCTCATTATGAAGCTTTGGCGATTTTTGTTAACCTTGAACTACATAGATATGTTTACATATGTATGTACATATGTACATGTATGTGAACATAAAAGTAAATTTTGTGACTCTTTTCTGCGAATTTGCAAACATTTTTGACATTGAAAAAGGGCTTGCAAATTAAAACATATTTTAGCTGATAACTAAATTTTAATTAGGATCAACATTTGGACTCATTTGTTCAATACTTAGTCGTTTAATAATTATTTAAGATATATTTTGACGTAAAATTGGATAAAACCTCTTTAATAAAACTACATACAGTGGATTTTAAAATAAATGGCCCCTTTTATTTTTGAGATATTTTATGCAAAATCACAGATTAATTATTTGGTATTGTCGTTAAATATCCTGATTTATAAACTGAACACAAATTCATACTGTTGTCATTGAAACGATGTGTGCAAAATCAACATTTAGTAAGAAAACTTTTTCGTTACTTAAGATATCCCAAACCATGTCACAGATAATATAATATTTATTGTAGCAAGTTCAATGTATACCATGTAACGACAAGATAATTTCTTATTATTTTATAAAATCTTTTCGCTTCGTAAATTATTTTTAAGAGTAACCACAATCATTACCTTTTTTTTTTTTTATTATTTATAATTATACGTTTTTAGCATTGTATTTTTCCCACATGCATTTAAATATACGGGTAGAGTTTTTTATTCTTTCTTATGTTTTAATTTTTGAGAATTTTTATTGACTACTAGTTAAAGTACGTATTTGTATCAGAAGCACACAACCAATAGAATTACTGCAAAAATTTTAAGTGCAGCTGCCACGCCCATAAAGCAATTATAGAGGCAATTTGGTAAAGTCGGTAAAGTTTTCTGTACGACAAAAGGTCGACTAATCAGTTTAGGGAACTAAACAACCCTCCTTTAAAAAATAATTGAGTTACGCAACGTTTTGTTACCGCGGCTTTTTGGGCTTATTGTAAACAACGTTCGTTTGGCCAAATGAGAAATTTGAGAAGGTGGACTATAAAATTAGCCATATGCCATATATAAACATACATAAGAGTTCTACAGGTGCAGAACAGTTGGTCCTAAATGGTTTGAGTTCACTTTGTTGTTTTCTATTCATTCATTCGCTTGATTTTATACCCTTCACAATTGCTTTGCTATTTATTTGCAGCTGAGCCTAAATGCAAACCGATAAAATTTTATCGAGTTGTTAATATTGCTCGACTCAGATCAATAAATGTGACAACGTGCGACACAGACGACATGACATTGACATGCCATTAAATGCCTTGCCACTAAACAGGACATTCACTGCATACAGGATACAATCATCAAATGCTTTGCATCCCTGTTCAACAGGGGTAAGGGCAAGGGTAACATTTGGGCCAAATTGTTGTGAAAATACAATGAAATTAGAATGCGAAAAAAATAAAAGGAACGAGCATAATGTATAAATGGCAAATGCGCGAATCGGTTTCATTAGTTAATGGATTCTCAATTCAAATGGGAAATAAAAACAGAATTTATGCCAAGTGAACAGCAAAATGTCGAGACAGATATCAATGACTTCTTATCGTACTTAAAGCATTTTGCGTCTTAATAACTAAACAGAAACAAATTTGAATGCGCACTATTGAAATGCAATAATTAAAATAGATAATAATATAAGTATATTGTCATTTATGTTGATTTTTGTTTTGTTTAATGTTGGGATAATCTTTTTCTTTTTAAATACTTCTGAACATTTACAATTAAATTTTAATGCTTGTTTAGTTTTGATTTATTTTCTTATTAAAAAATGATTAATTTAAATTTTTTGTTTAAATATATATTGTTCTGTAGCCTCCTAATATTTATTAAGTACGAAGAATTTAGCGCAATGTGTCGAGGGTCAACAATTTCTTTTAAAATAATTTATATGTATATAACATATCCGGATGAACTTTATGTATGTACCATAGCATCATCTTCTGTTTTCGCACTCTACAAATTCTCTTATGATCGGCACATTAGTTTTCTCATCTATTAAGAGCATAACTATATATAAATATATTCAAACAATAACCTATCTTTCAAAGTCAATGTATAGGGCATCATAAATAACTAAGTATACTGCTAAGATGTACAGTTCATTATCTCTACTGCGACTCGAACAACTGGGAAACTTAAAGCAATAATTGACTTATCATTCGCTGAGTAAATGTTGAACTAAGTGGACGCATCCACAAGTACATACTTGTAGTAAGATAAAATGGGATGCAGTTGCTTCTGCTTGACTTTATTAAGTCTGTATGTTGTGATCATCAATTGTCAGCAGCAAAACGCAGAGATTTCAGAGGTAAGTAACAAAAATCTGTTAACTTATGTGTGAAATTTATATCAAAATTCTTATGTCCGCAGAATGTGGTCTTAATCAAGCCCGTAGAGTCATTTTCGTATCAGGAACCTGCAGCCATAGTGTTTGGAAACCCGCCTCGTCACAAATTTGGTAGGCGCAAGATGTTTGTCCACAATGTTAAGAAGGATGAGAAAAAGGAGGAAAAGGACAAACCCAAAACACGCACCAGGCGAAGAAAGCATAGGCATTTCAGGAATCACTCAGACAAAGCGACTACAGCTAAAAATTTAAAGCAATCATTTTGATAAAGGCACATTAAAAGTGACGCCCGAAAGTATGCAATGAAAATAAATGTAAAGTAAGTAAAAACTGCTTGCGAGTGCCGACTAATAAATACTCTCACTGATAGTATTCTTGCAAGCTGAATATTTATAAATATAAATTAACTTCAAGCTAAGAATAAGAAATACTACCTACATATTTTTTTTATATGATAATTTTGTATATGGATTTTTATATCGAAATTAAAGAAACTGGATACAGAAAACAATCTAAAATAGGCTACTTTAAGAAACCAATTGTTTTTCTCAATATAAATTAAAGTTGTATACAATAATCCATGTACATTCTCTGCAAAATATCTGTATGCTCAACTGTACACAGTGGAAAGTGCGTGCCACGTGGCAATAACACAAAATAAACAAAATCTGTTGCAGTAAATATATAAACAGCAATCGACATTAGATTTTTAATCAACATGGGCATAATGGGAAAACGGCAAAGACCTAACCGATAATCATCACAATAATCGCGCACGTGATGCCAAAATTATGACTTTCAGTTTTGTGCGAAAATTATGAGAGAGAGGAAAAATTTGCATATTGCCAGGGAAGCATTTACAGCACGACCCCCAACACCATCCACTTGAGTTGTTCAATATTTATTAAAAATTAGCAACAAGCTGTTGAAATGAATAAAAATGTAATTCAGAGGGTGGCAGTTGAGCAGATGAAATCATGGACGTCACGACGCCGTCGTTTCCTTCCGTTTATCTCATTTGTGTCTCTCTTGAAAAGTGTGCAAATTATGAATTTTCCTTTTTTTTACTTTATATAATTATGCAGCTTGTCGAGTGTGGGAAGAAATGGAGATTTTTATTTTAAATTTTATTAAAAAATGTATCCAAATTAATGGACTCTCCACTTTTGAGTGTAGGCCAAATGTCAGCCAGGTCTTGTAAATGGTCTTTCTAAGGCAATGGGTCAATGCCGCAGGCCAAAGACTTCTGTTAACAATCCACACACACAATATCATAAAAAGAATATTTAATTCCAATTTGGCCTCCCACAAAATAACATTAAATTTGCATATGAAAAACTAATTATAAACATTTTGTAGCAGTTTCTTTAATTCTTCTTTTTTTTTTGGTTCTCTTTTGTACTAATTGAAATTTTGTAACTGCTGTGCAAAGATTGCCCCAGGGTGAGCGTTGGGCGTTGGACAGTGGGTGTGGCTATGCAAACAACGACATATGTAACCGTAAATGTGTGTGCGTGTGTGTGTGTATGTGTTGGGTTGATCTAGGGGTGTGGGATAAACTGTACAGCAAGATGACAAATTCGTGTCATTTGAACACAACGCACAAATAAATAAATAAGCAGTCGGAAAACTTAAAGCACCTCACACATACACACACATATGTGTCGTGTGTGTGTGTGTGTGTGTGTAGGCAACACTTGCGTCTTTTGGCAAATTTTCCCAAAAACTCAAGTGGCACTCGCGGCAAGTATCTGCAATTTGTCGAGCTCTCTCTCTCTTTTTCTCTCTCTAAGTGTGAAGTTAGGGAACATTTTTTGCACATTAGCAGAGCGACAACAGCACTTGAGCATGTGCAGCGGAAGTTGCTTCAATTTCAAGTGCTGCCTGATAATGCGACAAACTAAACCAGAGCCAGAGCACTCGAAACTGCCAGCTGTCAGTGAGATACATGCTTACCACACACACACACACTCACATTCACACCTAAAGCTCTATTGCCACTTGTAGCCATGAAAAACACGGATTTGCCAAAATATTTTCAAAGTCAAATACAATTTAATAGCAAGCTGAGACGAGCTGACAATGCCAAAGCCAAAGCCAACGATTCGCCGCGGGCGTGAACAAACTACAGGGTCACTATATCCTGTAATTGGTGTAAAAAGGGAATGATAAAGTAAAGGTTTGTTTTAATTTTATTTGATTTAGATTAAAAAAGTTGAAGTATAAAATAAATGGAAGTAAATTTGAATTTAGCATATTTATTCAGATTTAAATTATATTTTAAATTATATTTTATATTTAAATTATTATTAATTCGAAAATCAAAAATATCGAAATAATTATAAAATAAACACATTTTAATACACTTATACCTTTGGATTTACTATCTACAGGGTATCTTCCAGTTGATAATTCCTTTTTTTATATCCTAAACAGGACCACATATGGCCAGGTCCACTTGGTCCTTTGTTTGATAGCGCAAACCCAACGACTATTATGCAAATAAGATTTAATTGTTTTGGCAAACAAAGGCGATCGAAACCAACAACAACAACAATAATAATAAGGGAAAATCGCAGCGGAAATTGAAAATGTGAAACTGTTTTCCAAAGTGATACAATTCACAAATCGTAGTCATGTTCATGTAAATTATAAGCCTCTCGGTATGTGTAACCCTAAATCTATAGAACTATTATGTATAAACGGCAAACGCCACATGAAGTCCCAAAGGAGAGGGAAACGAAACGAAACGAAACGCAAGCGATTCATTTAAATTTGATATGGGATGCTTAAAACGAAATAATCATAATACTATGTGAATGAAAGTACAGTCCCAAATAGCAAGGAGGATAATGTTAACAACAACCCCATAAAGCATTTGACGGTCCATTCGCGGGTAGTTAAAAGACAGAAACACCACCATGACGCGTATTTTGGGTTATGAGGTGAAAATCCTGTGCTCCGGTACTCGAGTACTCGAGTTTGAATGGGTCCCGGCACTTTAAGATGGCAAAAGGACTCGCATTCATATGCTAAGCATATGCCTTTCACAAAACGAAGGCAGTTGCTATTTTTTAATCGCTCAAAGCCAAAATGCCAAAAAACGAAAAGAAAGGAAAGAAAACCTTTACGACGAGTCTTTCGTTTTTCCGCTTTTCCTTGACTTCTGCTTTCCCCTGCTGGCTTTTGTGTATGTTCCAGAAGAACGATTTGCATATGAATGAACGTAATAAGGCGTTGGGTAAGGAAATTAAAAGTAAGCTGCACAGCATCCTTGCGGCACATATGAGACTCAAGGAACACAAAAGGATAAAGAGGCAGTTCCAGTTTCAGTTGGTCTTCTGGTACAAGTAATGAAACATTCCACGAGTGCGGAATTAATAGCTATGATTTGTCTTTTGTTGTGCCTTGGAGTAGGCTTGAAATTGCATTGAATTGTTTAATTGAGCGGAAAGAGGAGAGCACAAAAAATGCAAAGGGGGAATGATAGAAAAAATAAAAACCTCAGGTGCTGTTACAACTATTCATGACAAAGACCAGTTCGTTGTGTTTGCCTGATCAACTGCAATTATGCCGAATGGACTACGGAAATGACTTAAATCGAAATTACGACGCATTAGCACAAAGTTTGCCTTGGACTTCGTTTCTCATCCTATATGTGAATTGAGTTTCCCCAGCGACATTGAAATTTAATCAACTTGGGTTTTTCCGGCCAACTACTCGTAGTCATCGATGTTTCGTTGATTTTTTTATTATGCTAAACGCACAAATGAGCTGCCCTCGCCGTCAATCAGGGGTCAGGGGTCAGGGCTCAGGACCAGGCTGACCAGGGGTCGTTCAAGGAAGAAGAAGGGGAGTCACGAGAACTTCATTGATTAACGATTGAACAAAAGAAGCGGGAACTGTAGTTAAAGCTGTAGCTAAGGAGAAGTTCCCTCGGGAGCAGAACACGCACATCCATATCAGAGTCCTCATGTGTGTGCGAGTGTGTGCGTGTGTGTGTGCCAGGACAATCGAAGGCAACATAATCAAAAAATTAAAATCTCTTTATGTTTTTATGCTCGCTGATTGAATGGTTCCATTGTTGTTATTGCTCGGACAGTTTGATGTGCTGTTGATGGACTTGGACTTGGACTAGGACGAATGCACGACTGGACAAGGACATGAACAGGACATGGACATGGACATGGACACGGAGATGGTCGCGGCTGAGTGAACAAATCGCCCAAAGTCGAATTCAACCCTCCGCCGGTCAGCGGCAGTCGAGTGTAATGGATACATGCGATATGCCAGGACATATTATCCTTTTCAGTATGGAAAAGCGTCGATTAACTGACTGGAAAGGGGGGAAAATGCGGCTAAACCGCGACACACGTTGCCCGGAAAATGAACTGCAACTTCTTGTGTGGCTTCTGAAGGATGAACGCTTTTAATATATATTTAATTAAGTGACTGTTCATTGCTGTTTAATCTCTAATCAAGTTATTAGCTTCGTTTTTAGCTACTTTTTGTGTGTTGCTTTCATTCGACTTTTAAAAGCTAATTGCAATTGTTTCGAGCGGCTTTGAAGTGTGACAATGGCTCTACTTTTATTTTGTTGGCCAGGTGTAAGCTGAAAGTTGGCCAGAACAATGTCAGCTGCTGCTTCAAACGTGGCCCAAAAGAAAGTCGAGTTTAACTTATAAAACTGTCTCATAAATAGCACTCGAAAAGAATCCAATAAGCCGTCTCAAGGCAGAAACAATGATGACTAAGCGCTCTGGCCACTATCAACTGTCTTTCCACCCCAAAAAGGATACTTCAAGGATACCCCCTAGTTGGTTGTTGTCCCCTTCCCATTCCCCTTGCCTGCTTTATTGCAATTTGCGAACATTTTCGGTGAAAGTACGAGTAAAAGCGAAAGCACAGCTACGACATTTGATTACGAAATGTGAACCAATCTTAACCAGTGACATGGACCACGCCCACATCCGCCTCCGCATCCTGACAGGGGTCGCTCATTATGACGACAAGTGAATGCATGTGCGAGTGTGCGAGTGTACTCATGAGTCAATAATGATAAACATAAAGCGGCAGTTTGCGTGGGGTGGACTAAGGAAAAAGTTGCTGACGTCTTTGCTGCTTTGGCTGCCATCGAGTCCATTAATTGCCAAAATTAAATTTATTTCATTCATTAATACACTGGGATCTGCCATGCAAAATGTCAAGTAATCAAGCACATCCTGTGCAACGTTGCTGTCCACTCAAGGGGATCCGTATCGCCGTATCCTCGTATCCTGCGGCTGGCAGTTGTTTCATTTGAATGACAGTCGATGCGACATTCGACTCGTGACATTTCCAACATGTCATGCTGCTTATTAAACGCATAAATATAAGTGAATATGGGCAGAATTGCTCATAAAGTTAAAGGCAGTTAAATGAAACACGCCCTACTCCTTACACAGAGGGAAAGGGAGAAAGAGAGAGAGGGTGAAAGAGAGAAGCCCCAGCAGGTAAACGCTCATAAAATTCCAATCAATTCGCAACAAAGGCTGCATCATTTGGGCCTGGACAATGGTCACAAATCAAGGCTAAAGATGTGCGTCTTCAAATTTGTTACTTCCACTCACAATCGGAACTCGACAATTCTATGGTTTCATCCTGAGAGGGCTGACACACTTTTCAGGACTGCTTGTCGTGTCGTTAATCAATTAACTTTACGCCCACAAGACCGGGTTACGCCCACTTACATGGCACGCTTGTCACAATCTCCCTTTCCCTCTCTCCCTCTCTCTCTCTTTGCTTGACCACTTCAATATGCCAAACAAATCAAACACACACACACGTTCCACTGCCCCCTGAACAAATATTGAAAAGTGAAAAGTCCTTCGAGTATGTGATTTATGCCACAAATTTTGATAATTTATTGCTGTTGAGGAAAATATGTTTTCCTAGCGAGGGGTCAGTAAAATGTTTCAAGTGCTTGCTGGTTATGCTTTTGATAGATTTGCTTTATGTTTACTTTCTTTTTTTCTCGTAAATTGCTTTGATTGAAAGTTGTAATTTGTTGAAGTCCTTCGAGTGTCGCAATTAAATGGAAACTCTGCAGCATTAGCTCATGTGGTGCCCAAATATATCAGCGCATTTATTTGAATTCATTCTCCAATACTCGGATTAATCTGTTCACCCTCAAAGGGGGGAAAAGAAACTGTACTCCAGACTAAAAGCCGTTTTGTGGTTTGACTGGTCGTCTGGTAGTCCGTTGGTCCTTTGTGGTTAGTTTCGCACTCATATGTATTGCGGGTTATCCCTTCACTGACCGCAGTTGCCCCTGGGCTGACCAAGAAGTGTCTTCTTACTCCAGTTAAGGCTTTCTTTTTCCCCAGGGCGCGTTTCTTGATATTATGTAATCCGTGGCACCCTTCCGTTGTCTTGACGGCGACAACGGATTGAATTTGAACTTGACGGATGGCAACAGTTGGCATGATTGACTGGTCCTTTCACTCCCCACTCGATTTGGCCAACTGGCCCAAAATGAATCATCGCCTTGGCAACGAAATATTGCAACAAATTAGGCAAATAATTCAAAGTAATTAGACGCGTTTGACTTGACGACTTGACTTGGGTAGGAAGGTATTTGGCTTCTTAAAAGTAACATCGGTTCCTAATTCCGAATCGACCCTCAAAGTGCCCATTTCCATAATGGAATCAGTTTGACACTTCATAATAATGAAATTATGACTGCTTATGGCCCTCAACAAATATCAAATGGCCATTTCAACCCTTTTTTATATATTTTTTTTATATTTTTGTGTAATTTTGTTTTTTTTTTGGCAATTGTTGCAACTACTTTGATGGTCTGCAAATGACATGCAGCTGCTTCAAGATGTGGCAACTCTATTGCTCGCTCTTTGTTGCTGACGGTTGCGGGGTCATACGTTGGCCATTACTTCTAGTCTGGGGTCCGAGCAGCAACAAGAAATCCATTTCCGATATTGGGTGATAAAATTTTATGAATGTAATTTGCAGCGATTTGTTGCGTCGTCTACAGTTGCTTCTTGTCCTCGTTCTCGTCCTGGTTTCTGTTCAGATTCTGGTCTTGGTCTCAGCGAAGGGGTTGTCATTGCGAAATTGTTATTGACAACATGACGGGGGAGTCGTAAATACAAATACTCATCGATATACATATGCATAGTAGATAGTTGTGCTCTTACCATTTTGGCTTAAATTATTAAAAGCATTTGCTTAACGACACTATAACGGGTTGAATGCAAAAGTGGCCATTGAACTGTTGCTTGAATCCCCTGCGAATTGTTGACAGTTACTTAAAGAAAATTATATCTCTTAAGCAGATCTCGCACTGTTCGAGATAATAATATTTTGTTAGTAGATTGTAGTAGAAACGGTAATACTAATAATATTGTGATAATAAAGTGTAAGAAAATTCAGTTCCTCTTATAAAATATAAGATTTTCGTTAAAGAACTAATTGAATGCGTTGTTAATATATTTAACCTGTATCTGGTAAATATTAATCTTGTTAACTGTCAACAATCAGGGCAACTTCCTAATTTCATAATTTTGCCAAGCAGAAAGTAATTTTTTGAGCACAATTTTGCATCTAATTTGTTCTGCATTAAAAGTTTATTAGTTTTGTTTAAATAAATAATAGTTGTACAACTTGTTGTAGACCCAGCAATAAATAAATTAAAGTTTTGACATTTAATTGGCAATTTTAATTGCTTCAAACCATATATCATACTCGTATCACATAGAACTCACGTACTCTCGTATCTAGATACATTGTCAGTAGATACTTAAAGTTCAGCTTCAATCGCAAACTTGCATGATAAATGACGTCACCTTTAGTTTACGATCCACATTTGTGGGCTGTGTGTGATTTGCATAGAAAGCGCATAAAATCATAAACAGGCCGCATAAATAACGACATTAAAAAATCGTAGCGAACACATTAAAATAGTGAAAATGTGCAAATTAGACGCGCCCGTTGCGACGATGCGCGTTTTATGGCCATGAACAACGAGATGCGAATGGAAACTGTGCCAAGTTAAGTGCCAACTTCCACTCCCACTCCCACCACAGATAACCATTTTCCTCCATAGACATCCTTGCCATTGGGATGTGTCCTGATTTATGGGCGCATATTTGTGATAAATGCGTTGGATTTTTGAGGATTTCGCACAAATTACAATATCCAAGGAGACAGCGAGTGTGTCCTGTCGCCTGTGCTTAGTGTCCTGGCGCATATGCGCATAATTTTTAGTCAAAGTAAAAATTCGCAATTTGATTTATTGGCCATCTTAGCAGGCACTACGTGCCCAGGACTCAGTCTCAATTTTCTCTGTTTTCGCAAATGAAATTGATTTACTTTGATTTTGCATTTTAAATTGGGGGTTGCCCGGGATGATTGGCTGGCAAATATTGTGACTGTTTCTGGTATTACGAGTAGTAGTTGGTGTTACCTATGAGCCGGCGAGGGTTGAGCGAGGCTTTGTCCCTGTTTTGTTCTAGGATTTCGGGTATTTCAAAATATCGATGTCAATTGGCGCTTTTGTTTTGCTGTCGCTGTCGCTGTCGCTGCCAATTTATTTTCGATATGTGAATGTACGCAGAACTTGAATTCGGGGGCACTAAGCAGCCATAATTCCCATTGCATTATGTGCTGCGGCCTGAAGAAGAATGACAAACACTCGACACACACACGCGGCCTGCACGCAATTTTAAATGGATTTATTGATACGCTTCGTTGCCGCAATAACAACAGCCAACAACGAGGCCAACGGCGGGTTACATGTTTGCAAACATTGGCAGCAACAAATGCCCAGCTATATTTCAATTTTCACCGAATGAACCCATCAACCAAAAGTGACGCTCTGCTCCTGCTACTGAACCTGGGAAACTTCCGTCGAACGGCTGTCGAGTCTATTATGCGCATCATTTGCGAATTTTGATTTTAATGATTTTAGCGCCAGAGTTGTCATCCACGCCGGCGACTCAAATTGAATTCTGATTAGTTGGCAACGTTTCCCAGCATCAACTACCTTTTTTAAGGGATGTCCTTAAGCAATTTGATTGATTTCAATTATTTGTCAACGGCGTCTTTTGCCAGCACAATAAATTGCCGGCTGTATTCGCAGTTCAACGAACTTGACCTAAATTATAAAACAATTTACTGCAAAGCATAAACTTAATATGTAATCACTGTTTAATTGAAATATAATTGATATTAAAAATGTATTTCAATTTAAGTATTAAAAGTATTACAGCGAAAATACGCATTAAATTCATCTCTGAAGCGTGAAAAACATAACAAGTGAAAGATTTGTCCGAGTTAAGTTTAAAACTTTTCTAAACTGAGGATAAACAACATGAATATCTCGCTTACATTGATAGTTTTCAACCAACATTTGTACAATGTATATATAGTACTTTGATGATTGAAATATTTTTAATAAAAAGTGTGTGTTTTAGGAAGCTGTTATTATTCGATGGACATATGCTGAATGTTTTAGTACCAACGATAAGATTTTTGTGCTGCATGGATGTCGATTGAAGGCTGTTAAAAGATGTACATCAATGGCACACTCGAGCAAACGGCCCACGATGTTAGAGGCCGAATCCAAGTACTGAAAAGAGCGAATGGATTCAAGCCATGGATGTATGATATCACATTTGATTGCTGTCAGTTTCTCAAGAAGAACAACAATCCATTTCTGAAAATGATGTACCATACCTTCAAGGATCATTCCAATATGAATCATACATGCCCATATGTGGTAAGTATAAATTATGATAAAAAAAAAGTAGTTTAATAAAGTTCTAATTCAAAAAGGGTCCCATAATAATCAAGGACTTATTCCTGGCAACTGATTTGTTACCGCTGCCAATGCCAACTGGCGAATATAATGTGATTTTTAATTGGACCTTTAATCAAAAGTGTACATTAATTAATAACACTGTGATAGTTTTTTTCAAAAAAAAAAAAAAGACATGACCTTTTTCAACGGTTTCCCCCTAATTCGGGTCCTACGAATCGAACTGCATCATTAGTTTTTTGAGATACATTGATGGTTTCATACAAAATTTTTTCGCGAAGTTTTTGACCTAGTTTGCTATTTTTAAGGAAATAGGACATTCTTCTTCGGTCTCTAACTTGTAAGGTTTTGGCTTTTTTTGCAAAATTTCTTCGACAAAGTTGCTTGAAATAGTTTGCGCTACAAGTTTTGGGAACATATCAAGCCTCTAAATGGTTGTTTTGGTGGTGTATGGGTCAATATGTCAACAAAATCAAATCTTTACCACTTGTTTTTTAAGATTATTCGTTCATGTTGTCCTGCAATCGAATTTTTCTATCTGATACATATACCACAATGAAGATCCTGTTATTCCAAGTAGCTTTAGCAAAAAAAATAATGGTGAAAAAATGCACCATTAAAAAATATACAGGTATCCAAAAAAAATTTTTTTTATATATTTTCACAATATTATTTAATCAACACTATTTGATATTACACACATAATGAGTTTTCTAACATGTTTTATGAACATGATTAACATATTTAAGCATAAAATTATTCTTATTACTTATAGCTTTCGTTTATTACATTCCAACAAAAGTCCGCAAGCAATGAGTCGAGCTTTTTACTACTATACCAATGCTCTAATGGAGCCGCAACCTGGTGAAATCTTTCTCCGTGCTCATCTGACTCTGATGGAACTTGATTCCAAATTTGGTAATGTAGAATATGGATTTATAAAGACATGATTACACTATTGTCTTCAAAAGCTGTTATTATATATTGTCAATAGTAAAATTCTGTCAATCTTCAGATCAATGCACTCCGAAACATGATGATATAATGACTGCCAATACAGAATTTAATTTAATCTAATCTTTAATTTATTTTTATTAAAGTTCCAAATTCATAACTTTTCATTCATTTTCTTATGTCCGTTGATAACATTTGATATTTAAGGGGGTCTTCTCATTCAAAACCCGTTTTTTGGACCCTTTTTAAAAAAATTCTTAAAAAAACTTTTTTTATTTATTGTATTACAAAAGGTTCAAAGTAAATAAAAAATTTTTTTTTGCCTCGATACGAGGGGTGTTCAAAAAGTTATGAGACTTCAAAGTTGGGGGTTGAAAAAAAAGGTGTCGTCACACGGCAACTATTCCGGGTCTCCGGAGCGTCGGAAATGAAAAAAAAAACGGGGTTATAATCAGTATAGATGTAATTCTCGGGTGATAGTAGAGAATAATTTTGTGATTTTTTTTGACAAAATGGCGGCCATTCAAAAAATAAATTTCAATTTCGGGCTTTTTTTTTGTAGTTTAGTGTAAAAAAAAAATAATACAATTTTTTTTTAAATTATTGTCTACTATCACCCGAGAATGGTGACAATTCTGCGTCGATTCCACTTTGTTTCATGAAAATCGGTTCAGTTGAACTGGAGATATTTCTGCCGCCAGTTCGAAAAACGTGGTTTCGAGATAAACGCGTTTAAAGTTTTGACTTCACTTGCATTAACATTAACATTGCTGGATAAAAATGGCCATATCTCCTTAAGTATTTCGAATTTCTAAAAATCCTTTTAGGGGCATATTCACAACTACCCAAGCTATAAATAAATGCAAAAAAAAAAGTCGAAAAAAAAAAGTTGCTCAATGAGAAGACCCCCTTAAATTATACTTAGAACACAAAATCGAAATATAATACATTCTTTCACTTTCGCCACGCATAATCTTGGTTATATTTTTATTAAACATTTAAAAGCTTCTTCATTTCGATTAATAGTTTTAATGAAGCATCTCACAATTCCCAACGTGATATGAAGGGGTGGCAATAAAATGTTTTCGATCGCTTTAAGTGTATCTCCCACTTACATAAACAATATTTTGATAAATTTTGACCGATACAACCATTCTTATAATTTATACTGATTTCATTGGAGTCGGTTATTCTAATGGTAATTCAAGCATATTTCTTGGAATATCCCGAAAGTAAACCAGTTAACAATGCAATAAAAGAAGATAAATATCTTTTATAGGTACTGCATGTACTAGACACTATCCAAAATACATTTCATCACGCTTTATTTGTGTTAGAGATTTTAGCGATTCTTTGAAAAGTCAATGAATGAACGAGCTCTGAACTATTTTTGCAATACATATGCTTCATTCAGGCAGGAATATTATTGCATTACGCAAAAGTATTGTCGCCAAACTGTTCGAAATAGTTTAATATCTGGCCCTGTCGCTTTCAGAATCCATAATATTTTATATTTATTATTAAAAATAGATAAAGTGGTAAAATAATACTTAATAACATAAAACACATTTATTACACATATTAGATAAGCTCATTATATGTGTAATATCAAATAGTGTTGAATAAATAATATTGTGAAAATATATAAAAAAAAATTTTGTTAAATACCTGTATATTTTTTAATGGTGAATTTTTTACGATGATTTTTTTTACTAAAGCTACTTGAAATAACAGGATCTTCATTGTGGTATATGTATCAGATAGAAAAATTCGATTGCAGGACAACATGAACGAATAATCTTAAAAAACAAATGGTAAAGATTTGATTTTGTTGACATATTGACCCATACACCACCAAAACAACCATTTAGAGGCTTGATATGTTCCCAAAACTTGTAGCGCAAACTATTTCAAGCAACTTTGTCGAAGAAATTTTGCAAAAAAAACCAAAACCTTACAAGTTAGAGACCGAAGAAGAATGTCCTATTTCCTTAAAAATAGCAAACTAGGTCAAAAACTTCGCGAAAAAATTTTGTATGAAACCATCATTGTAACTCAAAAAACTAATGATGCAGTTCGATTCGTAGGACCCGAAATAGGGGGAAACCGTTGAAAAAGTTCATGTCTTTTTTTTCGACTTGCACAGTGTAATTATCAGTTTGAATTTATCGAAGATCTTTAATTGTCATTACCAACTCCAATTAAAGTTTGAAATACGTTTATTTTTTCTATTTCATAAGGGAAGTCCTTAAGCAATTTGATTGTGTCTGGTTATGCAGCGAAGAGACGACCGTCCAGCTGATTTAGTATAAGTAGATAACATTGCATGCTCCCTTAAATTTGTAACATTGCATAGCAATACTCTTTTGTTATCTTTTATCACTCTCGTTGTAATCGCTGTAATCGCTGTAATCACTCTCGCTTATGCCCTTAGCCTTTTGCTTCGGCGCACTTACGATTAGTCTCGATTCGTGTACTATTGTCGTCGGTCAGATTGTCGCTGACCAACGTTATTCTCTTGTCGATCGCTTGGCACTAGCTAATTCGAGCTAGCTGCCAATTTACATACAAACATACAAACAAACATTGTAAAATCATCAAAAGCGGCAACTTCGTGCCTGCCTTTTGAATAAACCAAAACCTTTGTTAATATTAACTTAATTGCCCTGTGTGGCTTAATATATATTTTAAAACGAAATTTTGAGTGTTTTAATAATTGCAAAATCTTAGCAAATTACAGCTAATGAAAAAGCTCATTGGCTCAACAGATTGATTACAATTATTTGTCAGCTCGACGAATTTTACATAAATTATAAAGCAATTTACTGCAAAGCATAAACTTAGTATGTCAATTACTGTTTAATTGAAGTATAATTGATGTTAAACATTTTAAAACTATTTCCCAAACCTTTTAAATGTAGGGTACTTTTGTAAAAGTACAGTCCCCGGCATAAGTATTTTGGAACCATTTAAAGTTAATTTTACTCATAGTTTGAAATTCTTTCATGCAAAGTTTGGCATCAATGGAAAGGTCATTCATTTCACACATTCATTTTCGCCATTTTCATAAAATTTTGAAAAATACTAGCGAAAAGATATTTGAAAAAATTTTTTTTCAGTCACTATTTAAATTGTTTAGAGAAACTTTCTGCATCAAAACATTGTTTTTAAAAAATCGAGGAAAAAAGTTGAAAAACTAGACGTTTACAAAAATTCGAAAATTTCAATGGGTACATAATGGGTTAAGAAAAATTTTATGTCATTCAAAAGGTATTCGAATGACCTTTCCATTGATGCCAAACTTTGCATGAATCAAGTTCAAACTATGAGTAGAATTAACTTTAAATGGTGCCAAAATACTTATGCCGGGGACTGTACTACAACGCATTAAATTCATCTCTGAACCGTGAAAAACACAATGCCCAAGTAAAAGAATTTTCAGAGTTTAGTGTAAAACTTGACTTAACTGAGGGTAGACAACATGAATTTCTCGCTAGCATTTATACTTCTGATAGTTTTCAATCAACATTTGCACAATGTAAGTATAATACTACAATAATTAAAATGTTTTTAAAAAGTGAGTGTTTTAGGAAGCTGTTATTTTTCGATTGACAAATGCGGTATGTTATAGTATGGACAACAAGTTTTTCGTGCAGCATGTATGTCGATTGAAGGCTATTAAGAGATACAAAACTGTATTGAACTTCAATGGCACACTCTTGCAACCGGTCCACGATATGAAAGCCCGAGTCCAAGTACTGAAAAAAGCGAATGGATTTAAGCCATTTATGTTTGATATCACTTTTGATGTCTGTGAGTTTCTCAAGAAGAACAACAATCCATTTTTAAAATTGTTGTATCATACCTTCAAGGATCAGTCCAATATCAACCATACCTGCCCGTATGTGGTAAGTATAAACCATAATGATGACGGAGTAATTAAGTAAGTTTCTTATTCCAAAAAGGGTCCCGTAATAATCAAGGACTTATTACTGACAACCGATCTAGTACCGCTGCCAATTCCAACTGGCGAATATCGTATTGCAATCAATTGGACTTTTCATCAAAAACCTACAGTAATTACAAATTTCCAGTTTGAATATATCGAAGATCTTTAATAGTCAATAGCAACTCCAACTAAAGAGTTGAAATACGTTTATTTTTTCCATTTCCCACACGAGTTTATTTCGTATCCTTCTTTTAATATGCATAACTCATAAAGGACCGACCACTCGCAAGTTTAATGGACCTCAACCACTCACTACAGCAAATTTCGGTCTCAAGTTCATGTACAAAAGAATACCCAAAAGAACAACAATAATAAATAATATTTCACATAAATAATTGTTTCCCTTGCCCAGAAGTCCCAAAAATTGGAAGCCCATACAATTTGGGCATGTGGACGAGAAATATGTTAACTAATCACCGTAGGAAAGGATTTTTATGGGTTTTCATTTCCGCATATAATCGACTTATACCACAAGAGGAGAGCGACAACGTCATTCTCCTCCATGAAGCAGTCAAGGGGAAAAACCAAAAGCGGAAATGTGGAACGTTAAGCGCCAAGGAAGAGATTCACATGAAGGTGATATATGTTTGTCACTCGGCCGAATGTTGCGAAAAGTGCCGTAGAGAAATGTCATTTCCTTTATGAAAGTCGGATATGAGTAGAGAGTAGAGAGAATAGAATGGACTGGGTTTGTTTTGAGGTCTATAAACAATTCATATGTGAATTGAGTGTCCAAAAGTTGTTGTGACACTGGCAAATCAAGTGAAAGTCGGTACAGCCCACCAAGCAATAAAAACGGCAGGGGGTGCGGCAATAGAACCGTCATATTTATGGTTATTGGCCAGTTCGGGAGATACGAGTTATCAGCGCGGCAATTACAGCGGCTTAATGACTTGTAACACTCGCCTTGAAGTTCGTGGCCAAGTGGCCGAGACGCAAATGTTGCCATGGCCAATAGCAATCTTCTCACTGGGCCACTGGGCAGACAGAATGGCGGCCAAGGCAACGGGTGTCAGTCACAGTCTTCATGCCGTGTCCTGGACCGCATTTGAATATCCTCCTGGCGGCTCCTGTCACTGTAATTAGATGCCAGGCGCAACGCATGCCAAATCCAAGATAATAACGCCGCGGTGGTCTCTCCTCTTTGAGTGGCACTCGTCAGTGGCCTGTGAAAAAAAATAATAGAAATAAAACGCGACAGGACACTGCAACATTCACTTTATCAATTGACACACTCACACACAAACACACACACACCATGACAACAACACCACTCAAACTTCAGCCCCATCCATATTTCCACCTCCAGCCCAAGCTAATTGTAAATTCAAACAGTTCTTATACCCGTTTCTTGTAGAATACAAGGGTGTATTGTGGTCGATGCAATGTATGTATCAGGAAGAAGGAGAAGTTGATAATTTCACAAATTATATATATTCTTAAGCAGCATCAAGTATTGGGTCGATATAGCCAAGTCCGTCAGTTCGCCTGACTGAAAATTATTATTTAATATTTATTTCTAATTAAATTAATTTTAAATTAAAAGTTATCTATAATTTAATCTATTTAATATTTTAAATTATATTTCTAATTTTAACTTTTAATTTAAATGAAAATAATTAAATCAAAACACCTATAAATATGCAACAAATTTTACTCCATTGCAGTTAAAAATTCATAGATACAATGAAAAAAAAATATATTTAGAAATTAAGTAACAGGCATTTTATAGTCGGGAACTTAACTACCGCATTCTTTCTTATTTTTATTGTATTGAAATTTGACTAAAGCGCGTCCAGAGAAATTTATTGCGTTGCCTTGATAATGACATAATATTTTACGCTTCGACAGAGACACGGAGAGGGAACTGAAGTTGGAGAAGGAGAATTGGGCTGCCTCTGAGTCTGAGTCTTAGTTGGAATCTGAGTTTGACTGGGCAGCAAGTGAAGCATTGTGAGATTCACTTGAGCTTCAATGCTTTTTATTTAAATTTCATTTGTTGTGCGTGGTGTGTGTGTGTTGTGTGTGTGTGTGTTGTTTGGATATATATTTCCATTAATTTTAAGTGCTGCGCTGAGTTTCCGCCACGGAATTGAAGCTGCGAATGCGCTTGTGGCTGTAGAAAGGAGGCGGGGAGGGGTGTTGGCCATCCCCTGAGCCAGTTGGCGTCCATTGTTGGCCGCTGTTGGCTTTTGTTGGCAGCTGTATCAGTGTCTGCATTATGTTATTGTTATTGTTATTGACTTTTGCGCGCTGCTCAATCATAATCATAATCAATTGTTCTCTCGACTCGCTCTGAGCTGAGCTTACCTGCGCCTCTTCTTATCGCCATGTCATTTGCATAAAGCGCCTCTGGGTGTGGCATGTGGCATGTAGCACTGGTAGATAGTGGTAGCAGCAAGTATTCCTTGTGTAAACCGCTTGAAAAATCAAAAGATTTGCGAACAAAACAACAACAATTTGTTACATATTTGCTCTGCGACTCAAGTGGGACACGTGAGTTGAAAGCCAGATCTTCAAAGAAAGGTAAAACCAATGGCCAAACAATTGCCCCAAAAGAAATAAGAAAAGCCAAAGCTGCACGCAAAAAGGATTTTAAAATCTAATTTCAAATATTTGAAAGCAAACCGCCAAAGCGAACAAACAGCCCATTGAGTTTCAGGGCGGACGTCGTTGTCAATATGAGATAGAGAACCCCTTTTAAGGGCAAAATTTACATGCCAGGCACTCACACGCACACATTGATATTATTTGCAAATTAGCCTCGTGGTGGAGGGAGAAACTCACATGCGAAATGGAACCAATAAACCGTGAAGCACGCAGACGGCCGCCAAACACCAGAAGCCTGACAGAGGGCAGCAGGGAAAAAACACCAGGCAGAGGGTACACTGAGAAAAAAATCAATTCTAAAATGTGAGCTGAAATTTCTTGATTTTAGCATGTATTAGCTGATTTAAGTATCAAGTAAGTGCCTAAAAGTATGCAATAAAACTATTTTATATTTATTTAAATAAGTAACTAGTTGTTGAATCAAGTATTTTGCACTTGGCTTAAGAAAATTCGGGACTACCAAACTTCTAAGACCCTGGATTTTGTTTCAGTGTAAGAATATCCTTCACCAGAAGCAGGCTCGCTCAAAAACTCTGCCTGTCTGTCGGGCAATCAATGGGCCCGGTTCGGAGCGGGGTGACCTGGTCTGGATGTCATTTTGACAAACGCACTTTGAGAGAATTGTCGCCCACGGGGGTAACGTTGTGTCTGCCCTTTGTTGTTTGCTTTAAAGTTTGCAGATTTTTTGCAGCCACTGTTGGTTGCTGTGTCAACCGTGCGGCGTTTCATTAAAGGGTTGGAGTTGAAACTTGGAGATTGAGGGGGGGCTATTTGCTTGGCAAAAAAACGTCGTGAAGTTTGCCAACAACCAGTAAACGCAGCATCAACCGAGAACATCCTGGTGGCCACCACATTAGTCCTGTTTGTCATGTGGAACATGATTTGAGGCATTTCTGCTTCAATTGCTTTCAATGGACGACTGCAAAAAATGGTATATGATGAAAGAAAAACGTACGCCATTTGCATGCCCTATGCCAATCTCTGATGGCATATAGGATATATCTACATATGGGCATTTCCACAGAAAGGTCCACCGCGGCCAAAAACGAAAAATTGATCAAAAATTCACATCTTTTGAAATTTTCTTCCAGAAATGTATTTAATTTATTTATTTTAGCAATATACACTAGAAGAAATTCAATAGGATGAACATATAGATTCTACATTGGAATAAATACACTTTTTCCATATTTATGTCAATTTTCTTAAAAATTGACTTCCAAAATGAACCGTTTGTATTTTAACGATTAAACTAAGTAGGACAGTAAAATTGTAACATGAACCATTTTAATTCAAAGAAATATATTGAAAATTTAATTTAAATAAGTTTTTCGGGCTGTTTTGGACATATTATTTTTAAATAGAGAGACAGAAAGAACATTAAAAAGTGATGGTAAAAAATGTCCCGTGCGCGATGTCCCGTGCGAATTTACGTCAAATTGAATTTAAAAAAAAGTGCAAGTCATCTTTGAAAAAAATCATAACCATTTTTAAGAGGCATCAATGCACAAGAGTTAAAAATAAGTTGCATTAAAATATTGCCTCTGGATTCGCTGAAATTGGCGTTTGAATTGGTTGACCTCACAAGTCACTTCCGTTTTGTGTCCCGTGCGAATCACTTGAATTTTTCTATTATTTTTAAAATGAAAAATTACCCAAAATCACTCTTTGCACCAATGAAAGAGCTAATCAAATGCTATATGTTAAGCCCTTCATCAGAAAAAAAAACCGTTTCCTTTTTACCGTTTTTTTACTTTGAATGTGTACGAATGTCCCGTGCGCGAGTATGGAAATGCCCATATGTAACAAAAGGATGCTCGACTTTTGCATATGATGTGCTATATTTTTAACGCAACTGTACTAAGATTTGAAGTGCGAAGATGACAAGGAAATGTTTAACAATATTTCTAAAGCAAGAGCTCACATAAAACTTTTATGATAAATACGTTTAATTATTCAGAAAGTAATTAAAATATTATTTATTGTTGTGAGGAAATTTTTTTTTTTATTTTAATATTATAAGTTTATTTGGTCACTTCTACTTCGATGTCATTGAATAAATAAATATAAAAAAATTTTAATTTAAAATTGAGTTGAGAATGTATTGTAAATATATGTATTATAAATATAATTTCTCTACTTCAAAAACACCTAGCTCCGTGCTTTTCTTATTCGCAAAATTTCACTACTATTCGAATTATACTCGTATGAGCTCAGTATGTGGTTAGAGGAAATAAGTTTTATCTCTTATAATTATTATAATAAAGCTATTAAGGGCCGGATGTGATTGGCGAACAATTACAGTGTTTTTTTTAAATGGTAATAGTATTTATTATGGACTACTGAAGTCGTTGAGTTTATTGTGATACCGCTTTGGATCGCTTCTGATCGAAATGTACAACATTTTGCTTCCCATTTCTGTAATCATTTTAATTGGTTTTAATCAACATATATATAACGTAAGTTGAGATCTTTTAGCATGCAAAATGCGTGCAAATAAATTTATTACAAATTTGCAGGAGGCCGCCAGTGTTAAGTGGACGAATGTGATTTGCCAATCGCTTAATGAGTCATGGACTTTGGTACACCTTTGCCGATTGAAAGCAGTGAAGAGAAACCGAACCGATTGTAACTTTAATGCAACGATTTTTCATCCAGTATATGATTTGAAAGCCCGAGTTCAAGTGGTTAAAAAGGCTAATGGCTATAAGTCATGGCTAATAGATGTTACTTTTGATGTCTGTGAGTATTTTGTACTGTATTTTGAATTCATCGAGGATCCGTAAAAGTAAATGAAATTTGATCAAATAACTAGCTACAAGCGTAAGCTAGTGGTATTAATTTTAAGAGTCAACAATTCCCGAAATATCCAGTAAATAAAAATCATACAAATGGCATAAGGTCGAAGTAACGTTTGAAGGTAAGATATGTATTAATGAAATAACAAAATTTAACATGACTTAAGTCATTTCTGATTCAATTGCTTTCAATGGTCGATTGCAAAAAGTTTTACAATATATGATGATAGAAAAACATATATTTCCATGCTCTTTACCAATCTCTGATGTTATATAGGATATATGAACTAAAGAATGCTCGACTTTTGCATAGGATGTGCCAAATTTTTACGCGTCTTCACTCAGAACTTAAACTGCGAAAATGCCAATCAAATGATTATTAATATTTCTAAAAAATAAACTCAACCAGAAACTAATTATGATAAATGTAGCTAGTTATAAAAGTATTTAAATTCTCATTTGTAGTCGAAAAATGAAAGTACAGATTTTTATAATGCTCTATATTACATCTCCAATTGCATGTAAGCAATTTATAATTTAAAAAAATAAAAAGTAGAGTTAAAGTTACCAAAAAATTAACATAAGTTATAAGTATATATGTTTTCAGTAATATTTCTATATTTCAAAGATTCCTAGCTTTACGAATATGCTTCACTTATTTACAATATTCCACTACAATTAGTATAATATCAGCTCTGTATGTGGTCTGAACGAATCAATCCACAAATTTGAAGACTGCTTATTATATTTTAATGTATTTATTTTTTATCATTTTGGTAAATATATATATAAGTTTTATCTATAATAATTATTATAATAAAGCTATTATAGACCGGATATGCATTGCGAATAATTACTTAATTTTTTAATGTTTATGGTATTTAGTTTTGACTATATAATCTCGCTGAGCTTATTGTGACACCGCTTTAGACCGCGTCTAATCGAAATGTACAATATTTTGCTTCTAATTTCTGTAATCCATTTGATTGTATTTAATGAACACTTGTATAACGTAAGTGGAAATAGCTTAGAAAGTATCTCAAAAAATTATTTACAATTTTTTTAGAATGCCGCCAGTGTTAAGTTTACAAATGTGATTTGCCAATCAGCTAATAAGTCATGGGTTTTGATACACAAATGCCGATTGAAGGCAGTGAAGAGAAACCGAGTCGATTATAACTTTAATGGAACGATTCTACATCCAGTATACGATTTGAAAGCCCGAGTTCAAGGACTCAAAAGAGCAAATGGCTACAAGCCATGGCTAATAGATGTTTCTTTTGATGTCTGCGACTTCATGAAAAAGCACAACCATCCGTTTATTAAGATCGTGTACAACACCTTCAAGGACAAGTCCAATTTGAATCACACATGTCCCTACGTGGTAAGATAAAATCTAAATACAATCGACAAATTGATTTAATATACAAACTTCGAATACATTTATAGGGTCCGGTACTAATAGATAAATTGTATCTTACACCGGAATTGATGCAACTTCCGATGCCCACGGGGGAATATGGCATGATTATAACTTGGAAATTTGACAGAAGGCCACAGGCATATACGAAACTGTATTTTGAATACATCGAAGATCTATAAAAGGAGAGTGAAGGAAATTTAATCAAATATCTGGCAACAAGTTTAAGATATTGCTATTAATTTTAAGTGTGAACTAAGGCAACAGTTTGACAGTTTAATGATTTTGTTGTTTGATTAGCAGACAATTCCCGAAATGACCAGCAAATAAAAATCATATAATTGGCATTAAGTTGGGGTACAGTCTGAACATCAGATATTTACGAAATTACAAAATTTAACGAGCAGAAAATGTGTTTTGAAGTTTGCAGCATCATCATGACAATTGGATGATGAACGATGCCCGAACTCCTGATTGGGGTGGACAATGGGCAAGTTTAACCCTTGGGTGTTAGCCAATTAACATAGCAACAACAGCAACGTGGCAACTTGACCAGAGGACAAGTAACCGGAGGGGGATGGGAAGAAGGAAGAAGGAAGAAGGGTTTGTTATTCCTCTAATTGAAAGTCATTGAGCGGAAATAACCTGCATTTGTTTTTTTTGGCAAAACATTTGTTGGGCTTCAAACAGGTTGAGCAGCTGCCGGTATTTTCAACTGACCAGAGTTGCCACAGTCAGCGAGCTGTCAAAATTGACAAATGGCAGTAACTGTGACGGTGACTGTGACTGTGACTGGTCAAGTTCAGGTTGTGCCACAGCAATTGTTGCGCCTCAGTGGACAGAGAACTCGATAGAGTATGAAGATGGAGTTCACTCGTCGCTGCACACAAGTTCGACAGTTGCACGTGCTGAAAATGACAGTCGACAGTCGACACTTTCATATGCAAAACTGTGGGGAGGGAAACGCCCCAACATGTCACAACCTTATCATTATCATCCTTATCTAACCTAATAACTGAGTGAAATTGAAACAGCTTAACCCTTATAAACAAGTCACAGCTGTCGAGGATGTCGACCCTTCTTCATAAATCACGCCAAAAAATGTTTAAGATTCATATAAAATATTACGAAATTTGAACGCGTGAAAAACGGTTGAAAAATCCCCCTCGATGACGATGCCGATGACGAGGCCATGTCAAAGTGCCTGGGCAAGTACAGAAGGGGTAAGGTAATTCCGGCTTACAGTCAAACCGCAGGGGAATGAGTTGAACTGAGGCCGTGAATTGTTCTCCGACTTACAAGCGTCTGACATCAATCAAAAGACTCGCAAGCCCGTTGATGCGATTTGCACTAACGATGCAGTGCCTCAGTCAGCTCTTCTGGCTCTTCACTCCCCTTCATCTGCTGGCCACATGTGTGACAAGAAGTCATTTGAAATTGGTTGAAATTTTAAAGTAGTTTTGCCGCTAACCGAGAATGAATTCGCGGATTCGCACACGCGTCAAACACGAACCCTTTGGGATTTGCCAGCTCTTTGAATAATGATGATGATGTCGCAGTCGGAGTTGACGTCGTCTAACGGGTTCTTTTTGGGAAAATTTGCATGTGAAAATAAATCGCAAGTGGGGAATGCGCCATGTAATTTACACGTTTGACAAAGTATCAATGATATCGATGATGATGGCATGATGCCATGACATCGACGTCGACGTCGACGTCATCACCCATGACACAAATCGTCGCAAATCGTTATTTACAATACACAACCATTCTCCAGTTCTTTGCCCCTTTGCCCCTTGCAACTTTAACTTGAATGTAATGTGTGCGTTTTCACGCCGCAACCGAGTCCTGATCCTGGCGAAGGGATGTCTTTGGCGGCAACTTCAGTGTCACAAATATCCCGCGGCGCTTTCGCTACACATCCTTACAACAATGTGTGAAAGTTTTTTTCGGTCCTCGTAAAAAATGAAGCGCCGCATGTGTCAGATACAGACCCGGACACAGGCCTCAGTGCATCCCTCCCCTCCCCTCCCATTTCAGACTCCATTTCCCCCCCTCACATGTCTGCAGTCTGCCGTCTGCGGCGCCTTTTTAGTAGTTTTTAATGTTGTTTTGGTCCCCGAGGCTTTTGCCACTCTCTGTCCCCCACGTCGCCTGGGGCGTTTTGTACTTTTCTACAAAATTAATTTTAACCACAGTCATCGAAATTGCAACAGTTCGATGATTAATGATTTGTTTTTTATTCTGGCCAACACGCGATTCGACCACAACTGTTCCAGTTCCTTTTTAATCGAAATACTGTAACATGATATTACCACAAACGGGGATCTCTGCATTATTTTTTTTGATTATTGCCTCGAATTATTCATTTCTTTGTAAGTGTGTTTTAATCATTAATAATTTTTATGGTCGTTACAATGACATGTATGTAATTCTCCATGGAAGCTACGTCAACTTAAAAAAAACAACATGTTAGGAGAGAGTACTCATTACTTAAGAATTTTTCCATAAATGTAGATTTGTATTTATATGGACTCTTAGGTACTCATAACTATCTTCGAAGAGTCTAAAATCAAAGAGTTATGATAAAAAAGCGAGAGGTTAATCATAGAATTGGACAGACTTACATACTTATCGACTGAAAGATTATCAATTCAAACATTTCTGAAAATAAATAAAATGTTGTGTTTTTTTAAATATTAATATTTTTAAATTAAAAAATATTTCTTCAAAAATTTAACTTTATTTTTATTTGCAATACTTTATAATAATTAGGGCTTTTTTGCAATGTAAATATATATTTTATCAAAGACAGAGTTTTAAATTTACTATAAATTTATATTAATTTTACGTAAAAAAATTTTTTTTTGGGCCTTAAAATAAAACTTTGTAAAATCGGTTAAAAAAGTTTATTGTGACATTTGATAAGCCCATCAACAGATTTTTTTTTTAATAATATGATCATTTAATTAATTTCAGTTCCTTTGAGTACATTTCAATGATTGCCCCCGCACTGCCACTTAGTTCATGCATTCACAACTCATTCAAATTGAATCACTTGCGACAACATCAAGTTCATATCTTATTTGCCATTTTTCAAGCTGTCAGCAACACTCCCGACACACAGACATGCCCTTATGTCTATCCACCTTCACACATCAGGACTGTTGCGTTCAACAATAAAGAGACAAACATATTGACAGCTCAATGCCATTACCGTAATGTTTAAATAAAAATTTGCATTCATTTAGCAATCTGAAGCTGGCGTCACCCACAATCGTTGCCAATCCCTGTTGCCCTCGGAGACTGGCGCCAATCAGTGGCACGTCAAAAGTAACGCGTAGCATTTCGACATATGTTTCAGTTAACTTTGCAAAAATTACAATATAAAAATTGCAAATGTTGCACAGCTAAGGAGAACGAAGACGAGAACGACATCGTTGTTGACGGTGGTAAGTGAAAGCGTTTTGACGATTTGGGCGTTGTCGCTTTCCAAAGTGAAATGCCAGCAGCATCATCATCAACATCCGTGCTGCCACGCCCCCGCCCCTCCCAGCCACTCCCCCCACAACCCTCCGTTTTCCCTTTTTTTTCCCTCGCAAAATTAATGATGTTTTCCTTCAAAATAGTTGTCGCCTTTGTGAAAAGCGCGAAAACTTGGGAACTGACGCACATGTGCGACTCTAACTGACTGACTGACTGACTGCCTGACTTTTTATATCCGTTTGCAATTTTTAAGCCATGAAAAAAATGGAGTTTTCTTAAGCTTTTCCCTCCTTCATTTCCGACTCTTTGGCGCGTAAATTGACATAGCTTTGCTTTTTGCTGGCAACTTTATACAAGGATATCTACAGCTCGTTATGCTAATATCCTGTTGCCGAAAAAGAGTTTTGATTAATGACGTAAAAGTAAAAAATGTAAAAATCATAAATATACAAAAAAAAAATATAAGTAACAGCTGGCCGAGGCCCAAGAAAATTATTAGTCAAATTGAAATCTATTTTTTTTTTTGGATTATAAAAAAGGTTTATAAGAAGAGTGAAAAGCTCTCCACTTACATTTGGAAAGGGACTTTCGTCTGTGGTTCTGGCTGACTAGCCGCATTTTGATGGGCTTCATATTACTTTATACTCTTGACTCTGCCAATATTTAATCAGTGTGGAGAGGTTGACTCAAACCCAGAGCTAGAACAATCCACAATCATCCAAGGGGGCAGGCAACAGGCAGCCGGAATCGGCATCGGCATCAGATTCGGGTCTGCGGCCCTTAATCAAAAAATCAAACAATTGACATTCAATATGGTCTAATTTTTTACGCTACCATTAAACAAATTATTGACATGGCTTCAATGAAAGCAACAACAACAAAGGCAGCAACAAGAATAATAATAAAAACAACAACGCACAAAACAAACGCAAAATGACAGGCAGCATGGAGTATACCCAATATTCTCGAGGGACCTCAAAGCATATCAATAAGCCAAACAAAAAACATAGAAATTGAACCAACTGACAGACAGGCAGACAGACAGACTGTTTGATTGGTAATTGAAATTTTAGACTGAAATAGCTGCGTTCCAGGTGCGAAACTGTACTCAATGCTGAGCTTTTCCAACTCAATCCGAGTTTCTCGCGCTGCATTTGACGCTCATCAGCGGCAGACGGCGGAAAATGGAAAAAAATTGCCGCACATTTGGTGTTAAATAAGTGAGAAATTAAGGCAAAATGAGGTCGCATACATTGGCACTCCAATTTCCGCATAATTAAGTGCACTCATAGGCGACGTCCACTTGAGTCCTGCACAGGACACAGGACAGGACACAGGAAGACAATGCAACGCGGCAGAGGATTTATGTGTGCCACTTGAGTGCCACAAATTAATTCAAATGAAATGCGCACGGAACAAGAAACAAATGCCTGGGAATCTCCTGTTGACAATAGAAGTACGTAACTGGCCAAGTTTTGTTCAGCCTCGAGTTAATCCTCGGCAATTTGGACACCTCTCTGACTGAATTTGATTTGCGCTAATCGCAGAAGTGTCAACGTCACAAAAGGCACAAGGAAACTGGTCGACTGGTCGACGGGTCCTTTGAGCTGTTTGCTTCATTTCCGCTTTTAATCACCCCAAAAATTCTGTCCCGTCTCTGGGTCTTTGTTCATCTCATTTTGACACCAGTTCCAAATTCTCGCTCGAGAAATCAGACCAAACACTTTGGCAAAACTAATTTCCCCTTAATGAGGGTCGGCTTTTGCTTTTGCTGTAGCTGCTTTTCTTTTTCTTCCTATTTTACTCTGATTAAGACTTTTCCCACTCACACATGCGCCTCATTAATAATTATTTTTTCGACGCTGCTGCCAAGGATCGAGATTAATCTGCGCCTGACCAAAAAGTGACGTGTGCCTGTCATAGGAAAACGTTGTGCCGCATTTTTCTTTTATCTTCATAATCGGAAAAACTGGTAAACTGGCAAACTGGCAACGGAGCGTTAAATTGTTATTAATTGAAAGTCAAAAGTGCGTGGTGTAAGTTTTAATTGGATTGCCAGTATAGCTAAATTGAGATTAATTTTAGGAATTAAATTACAAAAAATTAGAGTATTTATTTTTATTTTTAAATATCTATATTTTTAGTAAAAAAATGTCATGTCAACTTTTGATTTAATATGTTTCCAATTTAATTAGATTGACCTTATTTTAACTTTTTCGTAGAAGTTCAGTTAAGAATAGGCGTGTTCCAAGGTTATCATTGCTATATTGCTTACAATCTGTTATTCTGCTTATTTCCTGTAACCAATTAGGAATAGCTTTTAGAAGATTTAAATTAAATAAGTTTTCTTTGATGAAGATAAGAAAACTTAGCGTACATCTTGAAACAATTATATATATTGTTTTTTATATAAATAAGTTGAATCTATTGTAATAAATACCCATTATACCATACCCATATTTATACCCATTACTTAAAAAATAAGTAAAAGGGTATATTGTATTCGTTGAAATGTGTGTAGCAGGGAGAAGGAAACATCTCTGACCCTATAAAGTGTATATATTCTTGATCAGCATCAACAGCTGAGTCGATATAGCCATGTCCGTCTGTCCGTCCGTCTGTGTGAGGGCCTAGATCTCAGAGACTATAAGAGCAACCGAATTTGGCACACAGACTTCTACAAACCCCACGCAGGTCAAGTTTGCTTCAAATTTTTTTAAAATGTTCTACTCTTTGAGATTATAGAGATTGTATGATTATTATTAAGATCATGTTATTGCATATTTTGTTCATAAATTTCATTCATTAGTAGCACTTAAATAAAAACAGATGGAAATATTTGATCTTGTCGATCTAATTTGATTTATAATTTATACTTGCTTTTCCAAAAAAGAAACAAATTTTCTGGATTTCGATAATAATAATATATTAGCTTTTCAAGAAACTGCGCAATTCTTTATTGTACAAATTCCTGAATATGTGAATAATACTCTTAGGTATAATTTACATTTTTTTATAGCTCATATTTAACATTAAAATTTGGACTTATCATCCTCACACGATCTGATCTGCTTTGATTTGGTGAAAAAAACTTGTCATTGTGAAGCATTCGTGTGGAAATCGACAGAATTTCAATAATTCGCATTTATTACACAAGAGTTATGCAGGGAAAGGGGCCAAGAACGCAGTTCAGTGCCTAAACACAATGCTTGGCTGAATAGTTGTAATAAAAAACGTTTTGTGTTTGTGATACAAACAACGCACAGGCAAAACAATTTCATTTGTGCTGGAAATGCACCCAAAAGAGCTCGAAAACTGTGAGCCCGTTGTCATTGTCCTAGTTGTTCCTATTGCTCTTCTTCGTTCTCTTCTTGCTCTTGTTGTTGTTGTGTTTATTAAATTGTTAGGTCGTGGCTCGAAAGGGGTGAGAGGTCGCGACAAGGGCAAAGGACACAAACAACTGCTGGTCGAGACCGGATTCGAGGGAGAGTCAGGGGGTCGGTCGGGCCACCTTTATTAATTTGGACAATGTAATGCGCCATCATCAAGCCGGCCATAAATCTGGCAACGAGCAGGCGACATGTGAGCACCTCAACCGAATTCCGTACATCCCATTCGAGTAAAGCAATTGAATTGCGTACGAAATGTACACGTACTCAGAATGTCCTCAGTCCTCATTCTCCGTCCTGTTCCCTGCCCTCGGGCAGGACATCGTCATCGCATTTTTCATGCTCGCCTGCATTCATTCACCCAGTCAGCCATTCATTCAATACCATCTCAAAAAAGCGAACAAGTAATATTTTTATGATGGTACTCACTAGGAGATATCCTGTAGCTTGGCAATTTATAAGAAATATTATTGAAATCAGGAGTCTCACAGAAATCCAAACCAGCCGAAAACCTATTTATTCTTATTTTCTTTGGGTCTCTGTGATAGCAAAAATTTTCAGAATAAATAAAATTTCAAACAAATAGAATATTTTTTGCCTATTTAAACGTAATATTTAAAATTGCTGAAAATACAAAAGCACATAGATATGTATAATAATTAAAACAGATTTTTTCAACTTATAAGAATAACTTTAATACAAGTCAAATCAACTACAAGTTATACGCTCGTCACTTCACTTTGCAGGGTATTAAAGCAAAAGCAAAAATATTTCATAAATTGAATTATTTTGCATTGTTTTCCCTGTCGTTGCCCAGCGAATATTATTCTTATTTTCAGCCAAAATAGAAAATCTTTTTCAAAATAATGGAATAAAAGGTTGTTTTGTATGATTTATATCGCGTTTAGAATGTTGGTTTGAACAAAAATCCGGCGCTGATTGCAGTCCAGTTGATGAAACTCGCAGAATTAAAGCTAGACGCCATTAAAGGTCCTGCTTGAACATGAAATCATGGATTATAATCGCACAGGGATTATAGATTCTTAAATATGATAAATTATGCAGTTAAATTTACACGAAAGAAAATCGTAACATTACGCTCGAAGTTCGTGGCACGATTTTCCCAGGGAAAAAGTCTGTAAATTTTCGGCACGATTTCGTTGGAAGTGCTTCTGACACCCGCCACGCCCCCGTCGAAGGGGCAGCATTTTAAAATCGCTGCGAATTGAATTTAAATTTGCTGATTATGTCGACGGTCGGGCTCAAGTAGTGCGAATAATGGTTATATTGAGCCATAAAAGAAATTAAGTCAAACATTATTTTTAGCTGAACCCTGGTATCTCTCCCTCCCCTCTTCCAATCTCTCTCCTCTTCCTCATCTGCGAATATTTTGAAATAACTTTCACCACCTTTTTGAACTCGAGTTCGAGTTCGAGCAAATATTATTGATACATCGGCGACTTCTCAATGGATTGTAAACGCTGGCTGAAGAGGCAGCTTGGGGCTGCCTCGCGGGGTGCCACACACTGTGGCAAGTATATTGTATATGCGTGGTTGTATCTATTTATGAGTAGATGCTGCGTCGCATTTTACAATTTCCAACATATTTTCAAGTGTTGCTGTTGTTTGATGGCCCCATGGACAGCTTATTGATGATTCGCCAGGATTTGCGAGGCGGCTTTATGAAATTTTTTACAATTTTACAATCCTCGCAACGGGCGGGCGTCAGGAAGTTGTTAAATTACTTGTACGACAGCCTTATGTTGATGTGCGCCGCGTTTTTCCATCTTTCTTTCATTATATTTTGTAATTTAAAAATGATTATTACTTAAGAGCAGAGCACGCGGGGAAAGAATAAAGAAATCAATGCATAAATTACAAAGAGACTGCGAGATGGAACCTGATCTTTATTGTTATTCAAATGCATTGACAGTGGCGCTCTAATCAGGGCATTTGCGGCGCTCAAATGATAATGATTGACTGCCACTTGTGCCGCCTAAGCTGTCAATAATTCAGACCATGTGCCGCGGGTTCTGCGAGCTTTACAACCAACTCAGCCTCGGTTTCGGCCGCGGGCAAATGCGAGGAAATTAAAAAGTGTCGCAAGGATGCGCGGATTGTCTGACAAGCTGTCGATTTCCCAGGCGAGTTGTCCTAATCCGATGGCGATGCCATGTAATTAGGCGTCTGTATTCGCATTCGTATTCGAAGTTGTAGTCGTATTCAAATTCAATTCGATTGCTCACTTTTAAGCATAGAAAAGGTAATTCGACAAATATTTCCCCTCAACTTCTCATTCTGCTCTTCAGCTACTTCATTTGCTTACTTTAATGCAAACTATTGTATATATTTTGTGATAATTTAATGTAAACTTTGTGGTCACGTGTCGACATCCTCTGGTGCAAGTAAATCAAAGCAAATTACAGCAACACACATGAGGCACGGGGCAATTTCCCTCAACCCAACCCCTGGAATTCACAAGTGTTTTGACATTTTAGCGCGTTTTGTGTTCAAAATGACCAGCAACAGAGGCAACAGAGGCAACAGAGGCAACAGTCGGCGGGTTTTTGGTTATAGGCCAAGGGCCAAATGGCAAAGGGTCTATTGCCAAGGGAGCTCTTACACTTGTGCAATTGGTGGAAGGTTACATCATCTACTGTGAGAACTATTCGGTGGCACAACAACCCTGTGAACAACTCGAGCACCAACTGTACTTAGATATGAGTATGTAAATTGAAATGGGTTTCTCAATAACAGTTTTATGAAGTGTATATTAAGTACTGAAATGAAATCTCACATGATTTGTCTATAATTCTGATATGTTACACATCTAGTAATAAGTACTGAAATAATGAATGAGAAATCAATAAGTTAGTTGAATAGTATAAGTCCTTGAATGTAACATAATCTGAGCAAATGTTGACCCCATTTTTCCTACTTGTGCAAATAATTCACTGGAATTTGTACAGTAAAAACTCGAATAAGGAACGTAGAAATGCACATTATAAAATTGCTCTGGAAAATATAATCTTTAAATTGCATACATCCTTTTAAGACAGTGATCACTGTGCTAAGATATTGTTTGGGAAATGCCCATGCATTATCACCATTTATACTCGGTACCCAATACTTCCAGAGTACAATCACTTTATGGAAATGTAAGTGACAGGAAAACAGGAAAGACAACTGTAACCATGGAAAATATTTAAAAATATTTAAAAAAGATTCTTATTTGAAAGATAAATTCAAGAAAGTTTCTTTGTTTGGTTTTAAAATTATATTTTTAGCATTATCAAAATTTTACTTTATACGTTTACAGAGTATCTCACTGTCGAGTTCCATGATTATTACTTGCATTGTCAACACTTAAAAGAAACTGATAGTGTCATTATTGATATGATTATCATGGGAAACTTTAGCCATAATTTCCGTTCATCTGCATCTGCATCTTGAAGTTATAAAAGGGGCACTTACTACATAATGTTCAGTTGTTAAGTTTCAATCACAGCTAAGCTAACAGTTAAAAAATGAATTTCTACAAGATCTTCTTTTTTCTTGCCTTCATGCTAGTCATTGGCACGGATTTAGCTGAGGCCGGTAAATCCAAGAACAAAGGAGGGAAGTACAAGGGAAATGTAAGTTATTTTCGATATTTTTTATATTTAATGAACGAATACAGACAGCAGTTTTGTCCAATAGAAAAACTTGTCCAAAATTGCCACCCAGGCAATTCAAACTGGCGGAGAAATAATAAGTTCGCTGTTGAACCGGAATCAAGGCAACCGAAACAACAATCGTCCACCGATGCCATATAATGATAACTACTAAATTTTTTTTAGAGACAATATTATAACGACCAACTGCGACATATCCACTTTACAGCTCTAAAGTTGATTAATGTTTCAGTCTTTCAATAAAGTAATAATGTGTTTAAAACATACAAACACTTTGTAGGCTAAGAAAACTAAAGTTACAACTCAATCATGCGTTTATTATAATATCCATTCGAATTATTGAAATTATATACAAAATATTTGCTTAAATCATTTGCTGTATTACGACCTTTTTTTAATTTTTTACTTCATTCATCATTTTTTTGTCCATCATTATTTCCTTCTATCCTTTTAAAGGTTTCCACCACATTTGCACCCTTTTGAGCAATATCAAGAACCTGGATTGAGGCATCCCGTACATGTTGACCGACGCGTTCCTGGAGGATGTTAAAAAACCGCAAGAGAATATTAATAGTATCTAGAGACGCGCTCTTTTCACTTATTGAACTTACAAGATCGTGGCCGAGGTCACTCCAAAAATCAGGCCTGGAGTGAACCACACTGATTGCTAGTATAAGAGCAACAAAAAGGAAGATCTTGTTGAAATTCATTGTAAACTTAGAAACAGAGCTGGGAGCTGTTACTGCTGCAGTTGAAAACAGGAGACTAATGATTTAACTGCATGAAGAAGCTGCTTTTATATCCAAAATCACCAAAGAGTATTCTACAAAGAATATATAAATTTTAATTGGCAAACAGGTATAAACTTGATCCGCAAAGATGGTTTGGGGAAACGGTATTTCTTATGAATCATTTGTAAATTACTTAATAATGTCTTTCTCTCTCTCTACTTTTATAGTGTACATTATATATTCTGGCACGTTTTGCAAATCTCTTATTTGCATCATTTTGAAATTTAGCTATCATCAAAACTGGTCTTTCATGTCATATTAAATAAGAATTCTAACTTGTTATTAATTATTAAATATAATTCACAGAATTTAAAATTTTTCTCTACGTCATTAAACGTTTAGAAATTGCGATTAAAACTTGTTTTTTTTTTAACAGCTTTTGAAATATATATTAATAAGTAGATCAATTTAATTTTGTACTGACTCCAGATCATGTTTGCTGTTAGCCTAATGCCTTAACTTATCAAATACAATTTAATTTATTTTGTATCTATTTTTCCCAATTTCTTAAACAATTTTAAACTAAATTTTAAAACTTATGTGATAAAATACAAATGTGTCTATGTAAAATCAGTATTTCATTTCCGAGGACTCGATTATGCCGTTCTTTCTTGTTATCAATTACAACTCCATGTGTACTATAAATTCGTATATTTCAGGATAATTTATATTATTTTTTTCCTAAATAAAAATTATTTGTCAGTACTGAAGAGTTTTCTATGCATTTGATTAAGCTAATTAATACAACAAAAGTCATGTAATAGAGATTTGCTCCGTGGTCAACATTCTGCATTTAAATTACATGATTGGACATGACTCAGCATTTTTTGAACCAAAGTTTTTATATTTTAGTATCTTTCAATAACAGCAAACGAAAAAACATATAAGTTATTTAATAATTAAATTTAATAAAACACAATGAAACAGAGGTTATATTATTTAATAAAGTGAGGCAACTAAATTCTTTTGACAATACGAATCCAATCTGAAAATTAAAATTTTTTTTGGATTTTTAAATTTCTAAATAATTCATGATAAATTACAAATATAGAAATACAGATAAGAGTTTACTTTTGACTAAGTATTGAATTTATTGAATCGAATCACTTAAGTTAAATAAATAAATACATTAAATAAAAATAATTTAAAATGTTTCTATGTCTTCAACCTCTGGCAGTTGCGGCCACATTCGCTGCCTGTTGAGCAATTCCCAATCCCTGAATGGTGGCATCCCGAGTGTGTTGGCCAATGCGTTCCTGTTAAGATGCAAGATATGGTAAGTAATTGTTCATTTTAGACCAATTTTAAAGAAACTTACAATTTTCTTGCCAATTTTCTTCAGCCAACCGGCCTCAGATTGACCCAAGCTGATGGCCAGGATGAGGGCGACAAAGATGAAGATCTTGTTAAAGTTCATGTTGATCTGGGAGCTAAAATATTCCTTGGAATGTTACAAGTTGAGACTGAAGCTGTGATTATTGCAGCTGGAACTGTGTGACTGATGATTTGAGTGGCCCGACACAGCGCTTTTTATACCATAAGTCAACCAAGTCTACAGCTCACCGATGCTGATAAGCCTCCGTCTCCGATTGAGACAAAGCAGCGTTGAGGGCTACGGGGATTTTCTCTGGCAAAAAAAGTACAAATGAAAGAAAGGCAACACCACAAAATCTTTTGAATCATAGCTCTTTAATTTCTTTATAATTTCCTTATAAATTTCTTATGGCAATTTATAATTTTGATCAGACATCTATTGGGAAATGGGTGAAGTACAAATTAGATAGGTAGATTTGTGTCATAAAAATGGTCCGGAAATGTCTTTCACCTTAAGTGGACTTGTAAAAGACATAGGGTGGAATAAATTCATATACTTTTTTACGTAATTCTATCATAATATTAGTTCATGAATATATTTTCTTCTCCCGAAAGGGATTGACGGCTTTGAAGGCAAGTGTTTGATTTCTGTTAGACTAACATATATGAAGTTAATCTAAGTTAGTTATTTTCTGTGCGGATTAAAAATAGGTAAATATGGGTACATTGCATTAGTTCTATATCGATTAAAAATGATCTTGGAGTTGGGGGTTTCCATCTTAAGCGATTGCAGATTCAAGAAATAAAATCCCCGCGCTATTTTTTGTGTAAGGTTTCTCAGCATGAGCTACTTTTAAAACAACAATAAACATATAGAAATTTAAATTTACATATTTTTTATATATCAAAATTTTATCGCTATAAATTTCAGCTTAGTTTCTGATTTTCGATACGATAGTTTCAATTTTAAACTACAATTCTATATTAAAAATCGTTTTAGTTTATTAATTCCATTATTACCTTACTTTTTTTAACTTATGAGGTAAAAACTTCGAGTGATGACTTGTTTGTTGATAAGATGGCTTTTGGGATGCTTCAAAATTTGTATGACACTCTTGTTTGATCAGCTGTAGAGTTTTATTAGTCTGAAGTTGATATTATTATAGCATTTATTAAGTAATATTGGCATTGTTTTTGCGAATCAAATGCTGAAAAACACAACTGTACTCGTGCTCGTGCTACAAGTTTGCTTGCCACACGCTCGGGGTGAGGCACACACACGCACACACTCACACACACACACTGACACACTATCAACCACCAAAAATGTGACTTTAATTTCTGCTATAAAAAAAGCAACAGCATCGAGGGACTTAATATGAGTAGAGCAAAGACAACAAATGAATTAAATCAACAAAAGACAAACACAAGGATAGGCTAGGATTCAAATCGGAGGATATGCGCATTGTCAGGATATGCCACTAATTTCCTTAACAAGTAAAAACGCTTTACGGTTCTGGGTTTCGACTTCAGCCTCCCCTACTCTACTCTACTCTACTCTACTTCACTCCCTTCCCCATCCCTTTTGAGATCTTCCAGTGCATCCCCCGTCGAACCAGTTGTCAGCAGAGTCTAAGTTTGCTGTGCGCTGCTTTCCGGCTGTGTTGATGTTTTTGCTGCGATGCTTTTGGTAAAATGTAAATAAAATCGCTCGAATTAACCGCTGAGTGACAGGCACAACCAAGAGCAGCCTCCCAGGACTACAAGAAGTATGTCATAACTGCCACATTCCAGGCAACAACTCTGACTCCAACTCCGACTTCAACTCCAACTTTGACTGTGCTTCTCTCTACACTCGCATAATGAGGCAAATTCTGGTGAAAGACTTTGAGCGCCCAGAGAAGCGTAACTAAGACAATAAATGCAACTGGTTTTTGTCAGCATTCTGCATAACTCAGCAGGGGAATTTACAAGGAAACATTCCTAACAGAACTGGATGTTATCATAGCAGTGAATTTGAAGGAAGGTTTGAATGTGAGAAAGATATTTTAATTTCGAGGTATGAAATAATATTATCAATTCCAGTTTAACAACAGATTATCCTAGGTATTCATATAACCACGAAGATATCTTTTAAAAGTTAAGCTTAAATTTGAGCAACTGATTTTGTATAGTGAAAATATAATCTCATGTCTAGATAAATGATTGAATATGCTCACTTAAGCCAACTTAATATAATCTACTGACCTATTAAAGACTAAACAAATCTAATAAGTTATTGACCTGATTATAACGATTCTATTTAAAGTATTTTATTGATGTGTTGAGAATTAAATAGTAATCAGGAAACAGATAGTGATGGGAACATATAGGCTGTATTGGGTGCTTTTCATATTTTATTCTGCTATAAAGTATATTGAAATGCTGACGTATATATGACGTAGTTATATGATACTCGTCTAAAGATCCCTATATCTTGTTTGCTTCCTTTATGGTTTATTGTATTCTTTATGGCATTCCTCAATGTCAACTTTGTTTATCCATGCTCGTGTCAGCTTATAATTATGTATGTAATTCACTTTTATTTGAGCACAATCATCTATACACACCCTTTTATGTATTGGGATACCTATACCTACGTAGACAATCAACAATTTCAAGGGGAATTTTCTACAGTTTGCCTGCAAAAATGGAACCACCGGGATTCACATTTCGATTCGAATGCAGGTCCAGAGCAGAAGAGAACAGAGCAAAGCTGAGCTGAGCTGATAACTTGGAAGAAACACTGATAAAGCTCGATGGCAACAGAATCCAATTAAGTACAACTAAAAACCATACAAAAAAAAAACCTGCTATTGTTGTTTATCACTTGTGATCAGTCACTGCCATTATCATCAGAGAGGTCAGTGGCATATTCATGTCGAAGTTGTATTTACAAATTAGAGAATAACCCAAGCAAGTTTTCATTCATAAAATGCTTCGTAGTAAATGTTTGTATATCATTCAAATGTTGTCGTTGTTGTACTCGATGGGGTGGTTACCCGACAAAACAAGATTAAAGAATTGGCTAATCGAGAGAGGGCCAGAATACCAAGAATTCTAGCAAAGCTTTTTATAACGTTAGAGCAGTTATTTTGCATATTACGAGTATAAAGTTGACGTTCAAACAAATGATTAAACAATTTGTGTATGATAACTGTTTCTGGGGAATACCTTTGTCTTTAAAAAAGAAGACAGTTATGTACACAATTTCTAATTAAAAAAAAAACTAATTAGCTGATGAATATTCAAATAATTCTAAGAACAGTATTTGATATCAAACCGTTTTTACAAACTTGGATCTCATTTCTGTACTTTCTTATTTCTTTGGTCAAACAAAATCCCCGTTCTACAGACATCGATCTCTTTCTGTGAATAAAGGTAAATACGAGTATAAAAGCCATATGGTCTGGATAAACAATTCATCAGTCACTTGTGTGCAGCTGCAAAAACAACAGCTCCAGTCTTTATTCATTTTATTCACTTCAAGTATTACTCAACCTCAACATGAACTTCAACAAGATCTTCATTTTTTTTGCCCTTATTCTGGCCATTAGCTTGGGCCCATCCGAAGCTGGTTGGTTGAAAAAGCTTGGCAAGAGAATTGTAAGTTAATTGTACGTTTAATTTGTGAAATTGTCTATTTATAATCCTTTGAATTTTCACAGGAACGTATTGGCCAACACACTCGAGATGCCACCATTCAGGGATTGGGAATTGCCCAACAGGCTGCGAATGTGGCAGCCACAGCCAGAGGCTAAGGATTAAAGATTAATACCATAATTATTTATTACTTTATGTATTATTTATGTAATTTAAGTAAATCAAAATAACTTAAGCTGTAAAGAAAGAAAAACTATGGGCTTTTAACTCTTGAAGTTTTTTACGATTGGCTCTAAGGCTCATAGGATTCCTGATATTATTATATATATATCGCTTTGAGTCCTGATATTTATATTGTTTAATACAATGTTGCATAATTAGCCAAACAAATATAAATTAAATTACATTTCATCTGACAAGGTCTAAATTAATTCAGTTATTTTGGTTTGATTCATTTATGTATTGTTTTATTTGTAATATAAATTTATAGTCACAATAAGATAATCAAAATTTATACTACATAATTTCGTTTATTATAGCAACAATCAAGTTTAGTATGAGTTTGTAGGTCTTTATAACTTGAACTTTCTGGAAAGGGATTTGATTCTGCCAAATCAAAATGCAGTCTGTGTTAGATTAGACTTCCTGAACATGCATTATTATTTTATTAATATATAAAAACTGATTTTAATTTATTACATCATTCTTTTAAGCAAAATTTAAAACAAAATAAAAAAATATATAAAAAAAATAAAATTATTTTGTTAACTTCTAATGATTATGTATATAAAACAAGGGGGCTCCGCCCCCTGCTCGCTTCGCTCGTTGGGAGGTGCGGCTACAGTCGAGTTTGCTCGCCTTTGATATAGTAGTCCGATTTTAACAGAATTTGGTCAGGATGTCAAGGATGTTCCGTATGCATATTCTGTCAGTTTGGTTGAGATATCTCAAACAACAAAAAATTCAAATTTAAAAGCAAACTTGACCTGCGTCCGGTATCCAGCAACCTACATTTCAAATTTGAAGTCTGTAGCTATGGTCTCTGAGATCGACGCGTTCAAACAGACGGAAGAACAGACGGACAGACAGACGGACATGGCTCAATCAACTCGGCTGTTGATGCTGATCAAGAATATATATACTTTATGGGGTCGGAGATGCTTCCTTCTGCCTATTACATACATCACACAAATCTAATAAACCCTTTTGACCATTTTCAATGGGCACAGGGTATAAAAATATCAATTATTTGTAGGCTCACATGCATATATTTGTACATCATTCGGTTTACATGATATAAAAAAATAAATTTTGCTATTAATTAATAAACATATTTTTAATAAACTTATATTTTTTTTAAATATCATTGATTCTATATTATAATTCCGTTTTTAAATATTTTTAGTATTCTTTGTTGCTCTTTTTTTACAATATATACTTTTTAAATTAAATAAATAAACTTAAATTAAAAAAGTTGAGGGTTAAGGGTTAACCTCTGGCGGTGGCGGCCACATTAGCAGCCTGCAGACTGCGGACTGGTATCCGCACTGATAGATTCAAACGTGCCAACTGCCTTAGAAGTCTCTTGCCAAATTTCTTCAGCCATCCGGCCTCAGATTGACCCAAGCTAATGGCCAGGATGAGGGCGACGAAGATGAAGATCTTGTTGAAGTTCATTTTATATATAATATGTAGTTGTGTATTCCTTGGAGATTAGAGAACTGTGACTCGAACTGTTGTTCCTCTTACTGAAGCTGTGTGACTGATACCTTGTCCGGTCTGCCGACGGCACTTTTATACAGCCAACGGCCCATCGATCCGATAGGGTTTAGATTCGTTGAATAGCATTCCCTTGAAGGGGAAGTGTAGTGAAATTGATAAAGTGAGGAAAGGTTTTGCATATGTATGTATGTCTGAATTTATTTAACCATTTAAGCGTTAGCAATATTATTTGTATATTTGAGTTAGATTCATTTACGACTATTTTCAGCTGTGATAATAAGGGATTATAACAATATTCTATTGTACAATAATTAACAACATGTAATCTTTTACTGATATTTGAATTCTCTACCCTTTAAATTTGAACAGGTCCCCTTTCTTTTATATACATTTAAACTATCTCTTTTGTTATGATGTTTTATCACACTATTCTTAATCGTATGCTTTAAAATTTAATTTATATTATTGGCAGACTCATATTTACGTCAAAGTTGTTTCTACAAATTTGATAAAAACAACCCAGTCATGTTTTCATTCATAAAATGCTTCGTAGTAAATGTTTGTAATTCAATCTGGTATTGTTGTTGTTCCCATTGCTGTTGTTATACTCGAATGAAGCATGACAAACCAGTTTTCGATTGATAACCGAGATTTCTATATGAGAATTTTTTGTGTAGTAGCAAATGATTTAATATTTTTATTGTTTATGGTAAATGGTTTTGGGGAATATGTTTGATGTCAAACCGTTTTTTCCAAACTTAGCTTAAATTCTTTTTGGCCCGTCCTAGATTCATTGGTTATTTTCTTTGAATACAGGTTAGTTCAGTTCAAAAATGTTGTTAATTATTCAGATTTATTAAAAAAAAATTAAAGAGCCTTAGAATTAAATTTAAAATGTTGTCTTTTAATTATAACATAAGGAGTTAAATAAATGTAAAAGCTTGAGATTTAAAAATTGTGAATTTTGGAAAAATGCAAGGGGAGAAATCGAATCAGTTTTGGCAAGGTAATGACAATTTGATATTGGTCTGATTTTCGATCTAGTAACTTAACAAGTCAAAATTTTTGTTTCATTTGGCATAAGTCCTAACATATAATTAAACATCTCACAATAAAATTTAAAATATTATTTTTCTGCTAATTATGACATAAAAAGTTGATTGAATGGTAAATATTGAGATTAAATTTTTGAATTTTAGTAAACGACAAGGGTGAAGTGAAAGTGAATCTTTACCTCAAAATCGATATCTTGAGTAAAAAAATGTTTGAACAAAATTAATCAATCCAAACCATAATCAAAATGAAATTTGGCTTGTAAATCGGGCTTAAGTCGATTTTTTTTTATTACGTTATTAAACTTAAATTCACAGTTTGAATTTACATCGCTATTTTTATGTAACTTTGATCACTGCGGACGGCAGTCCTCGCTAGTGACGAATTCATATCAGCTGACAAAATCTTTTCGATTCTCTTTACATATTTTTCTATATTTAAATACTTGTATAAGTTTCTTTGTATGTTTTATATGTGTGATTGCTATCAATAATTTCTTAGATTGAATAATAGTTTTAATTATGTTTTTCAGAAATGTGTATTAAAATATTTGTTGTTGTCTATTTACATTATGTACTTTAGTGACTTAGTAATACAATTTTAATAAATAAATTCTTGGTTTAAGAGTTAACCTCTGGCGGTGGCGGCCACATTAGCAGCCTGCTGGGCAATTCCCAATCCTTGAATGGTAGCGTCCCGAGTGTGTTGTCCAACGCGTTCCTGTAAGGATCAGATGGATCATAAGTAATTGCATATTTTATTAAAAGTTTCATCGAACTTACAAGTTTCTTGCCAATTTTCTTCAGCCAACCTGCCTCAGATTGACCCAAACTGATGGCCAGGAAGAGGGCGACGAAGATGAAGATCTTGTTGAAGTTCATTTTGTATGTTAGTTGTGTATTCCTTGGAGATTGGAGAACTGAGACTGAAGCTGTTGTTCCTCTCACTTAAGCTGTGTGACTGATACCTTGTCTGGGCTGCCAACGGCACTTTTATACAGTAAGCATCCCATCGATGCTGATAAGGTTTAGATTCGTTGACTAGCATTCCCTTGAAGGGGATTTTTACAGTAAAAAGTACGGAATATTTGACTCTTTCATATAAAAAGTGTAGTGACATTGATAAAGTGGGGGAATATTTTGCATAAACATATGTATGTACGTATGTCAGCAAGTTTTTTAACCAATTAAGCGTTAGCAATATTATTTGTATATTTGAGTTAGATTCATTTACGACTATTTTCAGCTGTGACAATAAGGGATTATAACAATATTCTATTGTAAAATAATTAATAACACTTAATCTTTTACTGATATTTGAATTCTCTACCCTTAAAGTTCGAATCTAGCCCCTTTCTTTTTTATAAATTCAAATTACAGTCGAACTTCACTAACTCGAATTACCATTATCCGAAAAAAAAGTTAGAGGTTGGGAATTTTTTTTAGTTTTTCAAATGAAACTACAATTTTATTCATTCATAAATATATTTAAAGTTGCAAACTTTTCTTGTTATTTTCAACAAAAAAAAATCCACTTTGTTTAAGACCTGTCGATATTCTCAAAAATAGGTTTTATCGTTCTTTTGTTGTATCCAGAAGAAGTTCCCGATTCAAATGACATAATTAAATTTCCATTTTTTAATATAATGAAAACTGTTTTCGATGAGATACCATATTTTTCAGCCACTTCAAATTTTTTGGTCCACTTTTGAATTTCTTAACAAATAAGTTTAAAGATTTCTTAAAGATGTAAACATTATAATACACGTGCTGGTGCCATGGTAAATAATCTGAGCTGATGCGCTGACAAAGGAGTACATTACGAACATCTTTCCTAAAGCAATTTCACAAGCTTAAGTAATTTTTTATGCAATATTCTATCATATACCATCACCATATGTTAATGTACATCAATATTAAGTATCAAAACGAGCCGGTAACAATAGCATAAAACAGAAACGAAAAAAAATGCAAACTTTATTGGGGATTTTTTCGAAAAGTTCGACTTATAGAAGTACGGGCCAATATTTTTGTTCGAGTTAAGGAAAAATTTGAGTTAGAGAAGTTTGAGTTAGGGAAGCAGAATTGTATGAAATTTGGTCAGTAAACGCTATTGCCACTCGAATTTGTTCGAGATAGAGAAAATTCGAGTTAGGGAAGTTCGAGTTAGGGAAGCTCGACTGTATCTCTATTGATATGAATTTTCGTTACATTATTCCTAATCGTATGTCTTAAAATTTTATTATATTATTGGTAGATTCATATTCACGTCAAAGATGTTTCTACAAATAATAAAAAAAACCCGGTCATGTTTTCATTCATAAATTGCTTCGTAGTAAATGTTTGTAATTCAATCTGGTGTTGTTGTTGTTCCCATAGTTGTTATTGTAGTCGTATGAAGCATGACAAACCTGTTTGGTGGTTACCCGACAAAACCACTTTCGATTGATATAACGAGACTTCTACTATATATGAGCATTTTTTATAGTAAAACTTTTGTTTGCACTTTGTGACGCTTAAGCAAATGATTAAACATTATTATTGCTAATGGTAACTGGATTTGGGGAATATCTAAATGAGACAGTGACATTGCTCACAATTCATAGTTAAAAATGTTTAATTATCTAATGAATAATAAATTGATTCGAAGAAAAATGTTTGATGTCAAACCGTTTTTTCCAAACTTTGCTTGTGTTCTTTTTGACCAAACAAAATCCCCGTCCTAGATACATTGGATATTTTTTTTTAATACAGGTTATTTCAGTTCAAATTTTTTTTTAATTTTGACATGATTTTTTACAAAAAAAACTAAAGCGCCTTAGAATCGACTTTCAAATGTTGTTGTCTATTATTTATAAAGAGTTGAATAAATACTCAAACTTGAGATTTAAAATTGTGAATTTTCGAAAAATACGAGGAGAGAATTCGGATCAGTTTTGGCAAAGTTATGACATTTTGATATTGGTCTGATTTTCGATCTACTTTACAAGTTAACATTTTAGTTTCATTTGGCATAAATCTTAATAAGAAATTAAACATCTTACAATCATATATAAAATGTTATTTTTCTACTAATTATAATATAAGAAGTTGAATGAATGGTTAATATATAGATTAAAAATTTTGAATTATAGTAAAGCCCCATTCAGACGAGCACTTTTTCACCGACAGTTTTTGTCAAAAAATCGTCCGAGTCGCTCACCATCGCTCACCGATGGAATAGAACGTGTTCTATTTCCAACGGTGAGCGTCGGTTTTTTACCGACGCTTTGAAATTTTGTATGGTTACGCGACACGGACTGCTTTTTGACAAAATATGACAAAAAGTTTCGGTGAAAAAGTGCTCGTCTGAATGAGGCTTAAACGACAAGGGGTGAATCGTTACCTAAAAATCAATATCTTGAGTAAAAAAAATTAATAAAATTTGAGCGCAGAATATGTTAAGAGGCCTAACCATAATTAAAATGTAATTTCTCTTGAAAATCGGGCTTTAGGCGATTTATTCATCACGTTATTAAACTCAACTCACAGTTTAAATTTACATCGTTATTTTTACGTAGCTTTGATTCATATCATCTGTCAAATCTTTTCGATTAAATGAAATTTCAAAACAATCTTGTTATACTCTTTAAATACTCTTTTTCTTTATTTAAATATATATGAATGTTTTTTTGTATGTATTATAAGCGTGATTACTATCAATAATTTTATATATTGTTCATAATAAATCCGTTTTTCAGAAATGTATATTAATTAATTTGTTGTTGTCTATTTACAATATGTACTTTAGTAACTAAATAATACAATTTAAATAAATAAATGGTTTGTTTAAGAGTTAACCCCTGGCGGTGGCGGCCACATTAGCAGCTTGTTGGGCAATTCCCAATCCTTGAATGGTGGCGTCCCGAGTGTGTTGGCCAACGCGTTCCTGTAGGGATCAGATGGATCATAAGTAATTGCATATGTTATTAAAAGTTTCATAGAACTTACAAGTTTCTTGCCAATTTTCTTCAGCCAACCTGCCTCAGATTGACCCAAGCTGATGGCCAGGATGAGGGCGACGAAGATGAAGATCTTGTTGAAGTTCATTTTATATGTGTAGTTGTGTATTCCTTGGATATTGGAGAACTGTGACTGGAGCTGTTGTTGCTCTTGCTGAAGCTGTCTGTGACTGATGACTTGTCTGAGCTGCCGACGGCACTTTTATACAACCAACATCCCATCGATGCTGATAAGGTTTAGATTCGTTGACTAGCATTCCCTTGAAGGGGATTTTTACAGTAAAAAGTACGGAATATTTGACTCTTTCATATAAAAAGTGTAGTGACATTGATAAAGTGGGGGAATATTTTGCATATACATATGTATGTCAAAGTTTTTTAACCATTTAAGCGTTAGCAATATTATTTGTATATTTAAGTTAAATTCATTTACTGCTATTTTTCCAGCTGTGACAATAAGTGATTAAAACAATAATGTACAATAATTAACAACATGTATTTTTTTACTGATATTTGATTTCTTTACCCTTTAAATCCGAGCCGAGCCCCTTTATTAAAGGTAAAGCTTTTATACACATATATTCAAATTATCTCTTTTGTTATAATTTTTTATCACATTATTCTTAATTGTATGCTTTAAAATTTAATTTATATTATTGGCAGACTCATATTCACGTCAAAGTTGTTTCTACAAATTAGAAAAAAGCCCGCTCATGTTTTCATTCATAAATTGCTTCGTAGTAAATGTTTGTAATTCAACCTGTTGTTGTTTTTGTTGTTCCCATTGTTGTTGTTGTACTCGTATGAAGCATGACAAACCTGTTTGGTGGTTACCCGTCAAAACCACTTTCGATTGATATAACGAGACTTCTATATGAGACTTTTTTTATAGTAGAACTTTTTTTGCTTTTTGTGACGCTTAAGCAAATGGTTAAACATTATTATTGCTAATGGTAACTGGATTTGGGGAATTTCTAGATAAGACAGTAATGTTGTACACAATTCATAATCAAAAATGTTTAATTATCTGATGAATACTAAATTGATTCGAAGAAAAATGTTTGATGTCAAACCGTTTTTTCCAAACTTTGCTTGTGTTCTTTTTGGCCAAACAAAATCCCCGCCCTAGACACATTGGTTTTTTTTTTGAATACAGGTTAGTTCAGTTCAAAAATGGTGTACATTTTTACATGATTTTTTACAAAAAAAACTAAAGCGCCTGAGAATCGACTTTAAAATGTTGTCTATTATTTAAAACAAAAATTGTTGAATAAATAGTAAAACTTGAGATTTAAAATTGTGGATTTTCGAAAAATACAAGGGAAGAAATCGAATCAGCTTTGAAAAGGTAATGACAATTTGATATTGGTCTGATTTTCGAACTACTTCCTTTACAAGTTAAAATTTTAGTTTTATTTGGCATAAATCCTAACAAAAAGTTAAACATCTCACAATCAAATTTAAAATGTTATTTTTCTACTAATTATAACATAAGAAGTTGAATGAATTGTAAATATATATGAATGAAATGTAAATATGTAAATTAAAAATTTTGAATTTTAGTAAACGACAAAGGGTGAATCTTTACCTAAAAATCGATATCTTGAGTAAACAAAATTATTAAAATTTGAGCGCAGAATGTGTTAAGAGGCCAAACCATAATTAAAATGTGATTTTGCGTGGAAATCGGGCTTTTGTCGATTTATTCATTACGTTATTAAGCTCAATTCACAGTTTGAACTTACATCGCTATTTTTACGTAGCTTTAATTCATATCATCTGTCAAAATCTTTCCGATTAAATGAAATTTCAAAACAATCTTGTAATACTCTTTACATATTTTTCTTTATTTAACTATATATGTTTATATGTATGTAATAAAAGCGTGATTACTATCAATGATTTTTTATTCATAATATAATAATTCCGTTTTTAAGAAATGTATATTAATTAATTTGTGGTTGTCTATTTACATTATGTACTTTAGTGGCTTAATAATACAATTTTAATAAATAAATTCTTGGTCTAAGAGCTAACCCCTGGCGGTGGCGGCCACATTAGCAGCCTGCTGGGCAATTCCCAATCCTTGAATGGTGGCGTCCCGAGTGTGTTGGCCAACGCGTTCCTGCAAAGATCAGACGGATCATAAGTAATTGCATATTTTTTTTTTTTAAGTTTCATCGGACTTACAAGTTTCTTGCCAATTTTCTTCAGCCAACCTGCCTCAGATTGACCCAAACTGATGGCCAGGATGAGGGCGACGAAGATGAAGATCTTGTTGAAGTTCATTTTGTATGTGTGGTTGTGTATTCCTTGGAGATTGGAGAACTGAGACTGAAGCTGTTGTTGCTCTTGCTGAAGCTGTCTGTGACTGATGACTTGTCTGGGCTGCCGACGGCACTTTTATACGGCCAACATCCCATCGATGCTGATAAGGTTTAGATTCGTTGACTAGCATTCCCTTGAAGGGGATTTTTACAGTAAAAAGTACGGAATATTTGACTCTTTCATATAAAAAGTGTAGTGACATTGATAAAGTGAAATATTATGCATATATGCATGTATTTTTGAGCGTTTGCATTTTTATTTGTGTATACATATGTAGTTCATTTGAACTATTTTCAGCAGTGTAAATAACAATTTCTAGCAATATGACACTAACATTAAGTGTCTTTGCAAAATAAAATAATTGGGTACCGATTTATTTGTTTTTTTTAAATAAATAAATAATTTACGATTATTATTTTGTAGTTAAAATAAATTTTTGCTTTTTGTTTCATTACTTTGTTTATAACTATTAAAATTATTTAAACTCAAATATATAAACAAATCACAGAATAACGAACTGGCGCCATCCATCGGCTTCCGTTTTTAATGGTGGTTTTTGTATTTGATTTAAGTGTAATTTGGTAAATGTAGCTACAATGTTTAACGTAAATTGATAAGTAAAAAATGTTTCATTTCTATTTTATAATTCAAATAAGTTTTGGTTTTTTACGTTGGTTATTATTATAAAAATATAGAAACAAATCATAGAAAAACATACTGGCGCCATCCATCGGCTTGCGCACGTACCAAACTGTTGCGGCCAACTTCACGTTATGAGCAACCCTGCGTGCCGATGACGTTTGCACAGTTCAGTGTCACAGCGTCGACTTCCTTTCCTGTCAAAATAGTCGACAAAGGTTGGTGCAAATTTTCTGTGAAAGTTTTCAAAAAGTCGAAAAATCGCCGCAACATGCAACACAAAGCCGAAAATGAATGAGAAATGGTGTCAAATGATAACTACCAATAAAAATGCCACAAAGTGCCGAATGAAAAGCGTTCAAACAACGCCGATGTGAAGCGATTACAAAAATGTTTGATGGCAATTTTGCAATTGGTGGGAATAAGAGCATTTGCGGCATTTGAGGCGTTGGCGTTGCTGTTGTGTATGGTTTTGTGGCGTTATTAGAAGCATCTTTAAAGTTGCATTCGTTCACTTGCAGATGGCTATCGGCTCCAAGATTATTAAACCCGGCGGCACGGACCCCGATGAGTTCGAGAAGTCGATTGCCCAGGCGCTCGTTGAGCTGGAAGCCAACAGCGACCTGAAGCCCTACCTCCGTGATTTGCACATTACCCGTGCACGCGAGATTGAGTTTGGCAGCAAGAAGGTGAGTGTTGTTGTTGTTGTTGTTACTGTTGCCTAGTTGAACTAATGTGAAATTTCTTGTGTGTACGTGTTTTTGCTCCAGGCCGTCATCATCTACGTGCCCATTCCACAGCAGAAGGTGTTCCAGAAGATCCAGATCATTCTGGTCCGTGAGCTGGAGAAGAAGTTCTCGGGCAAGCACGTTGTCGTCATTGGCGAGCGCAAGATTCTGCCCAAGCCCACGCGCAAGGCACGCAATCCGCTGAAACAGAAGCGCCCACGCTCCCGTACCCTGACCGCTGTGTACGACGCCATTCTCGAGGATCTCGTCTTCCCCGCTGAAATCGTGGGCAAGCGCGTTCGCGTCAAGCTCGACGGCTCTCAGCTGGTTAAGGTGCACTTGGACAAGAACCAACAGACCACCATCGAACACAAAGTGAGTTGAGCAATCGAACCTCATCATTATTCGTCATATGTTTGAACTGGAGTGTCGTGTCTGGATTGTAGTGCTTTGTCCCCGTGTTATTTGCGGCGCGTTCATCAAGCGCCGTGATCGTCAAAGGGGACACATAGCAAACTGCCAATAACTCGTTATTGTACGCCACTGACGCATCCTTGCGGGTCTGCATCTCCATATATTGGCTACATTTTGTATATTCCTTACCGTTCTTGTGTTATTCGCTGAATTCGATTCCACGTTCAGTGATTGTCAAACAGAACGCACAGTGAACCTCAAATCAGTTTACTCCACATTGTTGAGCCTATCAATATTCGCCAAGGCTGCTACATAACTATTCGCTGGTTACATGTTAAGATCTTTAAGTAATCCATACCCTATATATTGAATCCTTTACCGTTCTTGTGTTATTCGCTGAATTCGTCTCCTCGTTCAGTGATTGTCAAACAGAACGCACAGTGAACTCCAAATCAGTTTACTCCACATTGTTGAGCCTATCAATATACGCCAAGGCTGCTACATAACTATTCGCTGGTTACATGCATCTTTAAGTAATCCATACTATATATATATATATATCTATACCTTTACCGTTCTTGTGTTATTCGCTGAATTCGTCTTCTCGTTCAGTGATTGTCAAACAGAACGCACATGAAACACCAGACCCGCCTACTCCATAATGTCGAGCTGACTTCGGTCTATGGCTTTGACATTACTAAATGCCGGTCACATTCCCATCTCCGACCCGACACTCAGTTACACTATAGTTCATTGCCCCCGCCTATTTGCCTCCCAAGGGCCGTTTTGTGCCTGGTGCCTTGGGACTTCCTATATCGGCGGAAAAGTAAACAAACAGGTTGAACCAAATCTTGCTGCAACTAATCATGTTGCAGCAAATAGTTTGACCGTTTGACACCAACACATTTATAAATAACTTTAATGAGTTGAACTAATTTCTGAATATGTTTTCTCGTCTTCAGGTTGACACCTTCACATCGGTCTACAAGAAGCTTACCGGCCGCGATGTTACCTTCGAATTCCCAGACAACTACCTGAATGTCTAGAGGTTCAGTTCATTTTGGGGAGTAACAACAAATTATTCTGTCGTACAGAAGATGCGTTTTTTTGGATGAACTGAAGAACGCAGCGTCAACTAAATAAAACAGTAAACATTTTTAAAAATTAAATTCAATTGTTTTCAATATGTGAACGCCTTTGAAATTGGATCAAACTTCACGTTAGGCATTAAATGTAATTTAATCTTAAACAGCACCAATCTCATTATAGAAGGATAATTTTTAATTCCTTAACTTTGAAGTACGCAGACTTCTTTTGATTAAGTGCAACCATAAAAGGGCCGTGGAAACACCCTGATTATGTATCTTACACCTCATCATGTGTGGCTGAACATCCTTTTGTCCCTGGGCGACAAGTTCCATGTGGCGTTCGAATGTGCGTTTAATTAAAAAGTGTGTGGCGCATATTTATTGGATTCACTTTGTAACTTTTGTGTGAAGTTTCCTCTCACCACTTTCCCGCCCTCTGCTGTTTGTTGTGTGTAGAACAAACATTTGTGGTAGCGATGCGTGAAATCTTTGCCACATGTGTAAAAGGGGGTTAATCCTGCGGCTGGCGGGTGCATGTTTCCACTCGACTCGGCTCATTTACATGCGCCGATTGTAATTACAACACATGTGGGAATCGGTAATAAATATTTTGAATAATCACGTGTGCCTCTGTGGAAGGGGGTGTACTTTAAGTGAAAGGAGACAAAAAGGATTAATGTGAAAGTATACTATGAGAATACTTTTCTCTGTTAGCTGACTTGATTAATGATCTGCGTCTGACTGTTGATATGGGGGCCAGGATGTGTTCTCCAATGCGTAACAATATTATCTTGAACTTTTAAAAACACCCTTTAAAGAGTTGAGCAAATGTTTTGGTTTGTGTCACCACTAAATCATATTGCAGAAACTCGACACACGTGAATTTCAACACACTGGGTTTGTGTCTTTACTTTGTCATTAAGCAGAAATTTCAACCATTCAAAGCCTTTTTCGAGCAAAGTCGATTATGCTCGAACAGTAGATATCCTGTATGATAAACGAATTAAATGCATTGAATTGAAAATTAATATGATTTACATGAAATTTGTTTAAATACTATAATAAAATATAAAAATGCCGATGGCATTTGCACAATAACGACGGCAACAACAACACACAAAGGGCTAGATCAGCTTCACAGCAATTTTGCACTTTTGAGACCTAAAATTCACAACTGGTTTTGGCTTCTCAAAAGTGACATTAGGCTGAGATCGCTGGTCAAGTCAGCAAACGGTACTGATGATAGAGATTGGCATCTCTTGAAACAGCTGTATACCGAGCCATGCTCCTTGCATTTTTGGCAAGTGTTTTGTGTGTTGTTGTTTGTTGGTGTCTTATAGACATTACTAGACCTCAAGTTAACTAAAACTTACTTCTACTATAATAAAATGATATTAAATATATTTATTGTAAGTTGTATAATTTTTATTCGAGAAGATTTTGATATTTTATAATCAATCATAGTTTTTAAAGCTAATTTCTATGAAGAGAATAAAATTCGAAGGAAAAACTCTATTAATATTGGTTTACAAAATACAATTACTTAGAATTTTCAGCTGTAGTTTACTTTTGACATGATTTTAATCTAGGTTTGTCTATTGTCCAATAGTCTGGCTGACCAAAAAATGTCCAATAGTCTGGCTAACCAAAAAAAAAACAGAGACCACAACAAATCGCATAGATTGCCAATCTGATGTTCGATTTGAGCCAACAATGAAATCACGCAATACAACAATTTCGAAATGTATTATAGTGAATATGTCAGGTGAAATGTTCAAACAAAGCAAACACAGTCGTATAATGCAAACTACCCCAGGGACTAGGGACATGGTTTTACCCTCGCAATTAAAAAGTCGACTGGTTGGTCAGAATGGTAGAATGTTCCGTTCAAAGCGTAGACAGGCCAATGTCCACGCCATACAAATGGGTTACATTTGATGTTCATGTTCTTATTGTAGTTGTTGTATATTTTGATTGATGGTCAGATGGTCAGACCTCCCAGCACCGAGTGTTGGATTCGATTATTGTGCCTTAAACAACAATTACAATTGCTCGATTGATATCCATCTAAATGGATCCAGCGGGAGCTATGAATTGTATATTATTAATGCGCCCTAATTGTCTGCGTATTTGATCAACTTGTTCCATCAGCTGACCTTGTGAAGAAATGTCTAGCAAATTTACAAAGGATATGAATTGGTTTAGTTGGATGTATCTAGTCACAAGTAATAAAAATTCAACACACACATATTGTTGTGTGAATTTACAGGCACTCTGTATGTAAATTTTATTTGACGGAAAATGTTTATGGCTGACATCTAGTTAAAGTCGTCCTCCAGCTCGGCTGAGGGATGAGGCTGAGGATGGGAAATTATTGAGTAGTGTGCAAATTATGTCATCACATCGAGCCATGAGTCATTGTTAGTGTTAATTGTTTGAATTCGGATGGCTGAGTATACCCTGTAACCACTTGTTATAAGTAAATAGCACATACACCCATATACTTATAAAGCTTATCATCTTATCAATGGGTCCCTTCAAATTGTGGACTCCTATCGCGTGTTTACCACACAGCTGTGTCAACAGCCACAGTGGTGACTCTGCAATGTAGGGGGTGGGGATGGGCCAGGGCAGTGTCACCACATGGGGGGTATGTGCCTTTTGCGGTATATACAGTATTACTTACAAATCTATGAGTATTTCTGCTTTCATAATCATAAAAGCATTTGAAGCCGCGCATACTTTTACCGCTTTCCCCCTTTCCACTCCCTATAACCAGAAGCAGAACCCACAGATTCCCTATGTGCGATAAGCGTGGAGAAATAAAACAATCATTGATCATACACATACATATGTGTGTATACACACAAATCTATATATGTGCACATATGTATTATGTATCTCAGTATTTTCTATATTTATCAGCGCGTTGCCATTGCATCATCATTCGCCGCGTTGGCCCACGCCCCCATCTCCCGTCACATCAGACCGTCAAACCGGTCGCTGTTGATGTGGCAGCATTTTCAACAACAAAAAAACAGTTTTTCTCTCTCCCATTATTAATTTATAAAAAGAAAATACTTTAAAAAAAATTAGATCAGTGATGGAATTTCTTCCAGTTAACCCAGCGGTCAAACAAAATAGTTTGCTCTACAAATATTTGATTAAAATCTTATCAGCATTTGTCCAGATACATAAATGCACAACGGAAACATAACCGTTTTATTGTTGTTGTCGTTGTACAATTTAAATTTGTATGTGCAAAAGAGTCCGAAGAGAGATAACCACGCGCTCGGCAAGTGTTCCAAGCAATGTGCCCGCCCTCAGATATGGGAAACCAAAGTCCCAGACATAAGCAGACGGCCCACAGCCAGACGAGCCAGCGATAATGACACTGACTAAGCAACAAACAAAGACAAACAACAAATAATTAAAAGAGAGCGGGAGAGCGGGAAGCGGGAGAGAGGGAAGGCATAAGGAAGCAACAAGCGTGCTCCGTGTCCAATAACAAAACTGGGTTAACGTTAACATTCATTAATCAGTCGACTACGACGGTTTGCCGATATTTACGAGCTTTGAAGTCTAACGATGACGAAATGCCGGCTGTTGCTCACCCCTAACCGGTTGCCTGCTTACCCGATTCCCACCATTGTTCTGCCAGCGTCGACGTCGACGCCTACTCAATCAGAGAGAGAGAGAGAGAGAGAGAGAGAGAGAGCGAATCGCAACCGCTCAGACATTGACTTTGAACTAGAATTTTCTTAGGCGCAGCGTCAAGCTGGTTTCTTACGCTCTCTCGATATTTTGTAATGTTTACGGAATGTGTGAGCACAACAGAGAATAGTAAATAATGGAAATGGGCAAAAGGGGAGATCGACGAAATGGGCAAATGGATAGATAGATAGATAATAGCCCGCAGCGAGAACAACAAAACAACAAACCAACAAAATAAAAGTGAAATAAAAATTGAATAGCGGCAGCGACGCGTCGCTGTTGCCTGGCGTCAATTGTTCCACGCTCCCAGCTCCACGCTCCAACGCGACGTCGACGCCGCTGCCGCCACCGACGCGTCAGCTCTTGGATGTGGATGTGGATGTAAATGTCGGCCAGTTGTGCATTGGCTGTTAGTCATTTTAGTTCGTTCGGTTGGTGAACAGCAACAGAACGCGAGCACACAAAATAATAATAATTACTACAAATAATAATTCACATTATCTTAGCGATAGTTGCGAGACATCAAAAGGAATCTCCCATGCGATAAAGCGTGTCGACAACTAAATAACAATAAATGTGCGTTCCGCATATTAGCAAAGTATTTACACAACTACTTTATTTTATAAATTGAAAATGAAAAAAATTACTCAAATAAAAAAAGGCTGAGATAGAAGAAATATAAATTTGAAAATATTGTCTGACGTCAGCAAATATCTCAAATTCAACAAGAGCGCACTCAGCGTGCAATAAAAATAAAAATAAAAATACATATATGTAAGATATTACAGTAGAAATAATTCCAGCAGAAAGTGTTACCCCGCCCCCTCCCGCCAACATTTGTTAGCCTTGGCTGTTGTCATATTACAGTCTATAACTTAAAAGTGCCAACAAACTGTGTTTCGCTATCCCTAATGTAATTCGTAATTAGATTGTTACACACACACACACACACACACACACACAGCTGTGACCCATTAAAAGAAATGTCAGCTAAAAACACTTCCTTAAAAACGTCGTTTATATAATTGCCTGTTGTACTAAAGACTGCCACTAAAAATAGCATCTAAATTATTTTAAAACTCGCGCATAAAACACAAACTAAAATACGAAAATCAACATGTGCGAAATTTTGTGATATTTCTGCTTGACTTAGGATTTAAAGTTACCACGTGTGGAATATAGTGTATACATATATTTTATATTTTTGGGCAAAGTTCCTGACGAATTCGAAATAATATTCTTAAATTAATCACTATCTTAATAAGTATAAAGTACAGTTCAAAGATCATCTTTAATATTTATATGTCCCTTAATTTCTAAATTACTTTTATTCGGAGAGCAGAGATGAGTGAAGAATTTAACAAAGTGAAATCCATTTGTTGAATTTATTTTTATTTATTTATTTAATTAATTTGGGATTCTTAAAGCTGATAAAGCATTGTCGCGTAGTTTGTTTTCATGTATATATTTGTCTATTATAGATATTGTTAGTCCCACACACCATTCCCTGTATATATCCCATTTATATTACATAAAAAAAGATTTTAATTGCGATCGGAATCGGTCAGTCAGTAGCTAGCTTCGTGTATAGTTTTATATGTACTACAAATTAAAAGTCACTCTCGGTTAGTCGTATCTCAATTACAATAGACAAATGAGGCTGAGATACCAATTAAAACAGTTTTGAAACTAAAATTGATAGCTGGAAATCGAGTTGTAATAAATAACGATAAGAGGGGAGTGTGCGGCTTTTATAGGAGCCAGCATAATACAAGTGCCAGCATAAGTAATGAGACTTATTACTTTTGAACACCCCGATTACCCACATACATATAATCAGTACATATTATTAATAAATAATAAATACATATCGATATTTCAAGGGGTCTATTAAAGAAAAACAACAATTTAATGGGTGTTTCTAAGTCCCAACTCATTTTGGCACTATTTTATCTATATCTATGCGACATGGAAAATCTCCAATCAAATTGACATGGAAAATTGGCCAAAAAGTGTCAGTTTTGTGTATATAATATATACAATATACATATGCATATATGAGATTGGACATGGGGCGATTAGAACTCATATAATTTTTAGTTTTATTTATTTTCTTTCATTTGATATTTTGTTTTTGTGATTGGCTTGGTACGTGTGCGTCGTCAGGCCATTTGCAATGTTTTGAGAACTCGGCTAATGGGCGGTCAATTTCATGGCTATTCCCCTCGACAACTCTGAGTCGAAACTGAGAACTTGTGAGTTTCTCTAACGAATGTCAATAAAACTGATGTCTTGGCGCTGGCCTCTTTTTATTGTTTATGATTATTTATTATTAAGCGTAATAGAATTCGTTGTCCCTATTGCGTTGCCAAGTTGTGACAAAGCCATCAACAAAAAAGAAAAACACAATGAATTTTGTATATTAAATACACACATATAATTTATGCATGCTCGCACCACACACATTTCACGACATTTCCCTTGGCCTGGCCATAATCGAGTCGCGTGAGTTGGCCCAATGAAAATGTTGATCAATTCCTGTGACACGCTCCTCCTCGAGCGACTTCCCCAATAGACGTCTGGGTTAACCGAACAGGTTCCACTTTTCTTAATAGTCATTAAAAGCTTGGCTTCCACTTCTCCAACTCCATCTTCAGTTCCTGTTCTCGTCTTCTCCATCTCCTTTCGTCATCAAATTAGCATGTTTGGCATATGCTTTCATTGCTCTTTATGCGATACATTTTTCTAATTAAAAGGCAACGGCAAAACGGGGCGTGTTTGTTGCCACACGACGGTCGTTAATATCGGTCACACAGGGCGTATGATGAATGCCGGCAAATAAACTATTCACATGTAAATGCTCTGTGCTTTAAAACTGACAGATACTAGCTATCTTTTATCTTATCTTATCCATTACACTACCGGAACAACAACTCTCTGTCTCAGGGTCCTGATAATATTTTATTCCTAGGAACAGTTTATTGTATAACCAAGAAGTCATCAAATGGTTCCCATTGAGTCATTTAACACCTGGTTTCGACTCATTCGATTGCCCCCCATATCATTATGATCATCATCATCATGTTATGCGTTCGCAGGTGTCCCAAATTATCAGTTATCTTGGGCAAATTTTTGAATGAACTTCTGACTTCCAGACGGTTGTGTTTTTTGATTGTGCCAGGTGTTGAACACTTATCACTAGGCCATAACGCACATGGCCAATTTATGGCCTTTTCTAGATAAAAATGTCTGACACTTTCTCTTAGGTCTTTGCTACTGATAACGGGCATTCACTTTTGGAGGGTTTTACCTATTGCCAAAAATGATCAACGCAACGTGACATTGCTATTTGGACTCAATTAATTTTTTGTGTTTGTTTGTTTCTGATTATGTGAAGCTATTTTAATCTCTTGCTACCAAAATATATTCCGGCTGCAGTCTGAGTTATTGTTTTGGACTTTAGCACGTACTTTTTTGGCCACTGTTATTATTTCTGGTCGCTCTTAATCATCGTTGCGTAATATTTTTGTTTGTGCTTTTAACAGTTGTTTAATTTTCTAATGTGAGTTTAATACGATTGGCCTGAATTTGATATTTAGAGATCCGTGCAGAATATGAAGGGATACAAATATCACAATTTTTAGTTAATATCATTCTTAAGGGCTAAGAATTATGGGTAAAACTTATGTGCTTCATATGATCTGTTTCAAACAAAGATCCTTGTTCCATTTTCTGTATCTGTTTAGCATTTAACTCTTTCAATTATTTTGGAAAAGGTGGAAAAAGTATCGCACAAGTTAATATAAATTATATTTAAATCATCTTCTTATCTTTGTCCTTCAACATTAAAATTTCATTTCGATAATTTCCAAATTAACAAAAAATAATTCTATCATACTCGTGTATGTAAGTATTTCTAATAACACCTTAGTTTTTTAGCTGAAAGTTTGAGATTCATTTGCTTATCTGACAATTACATTTAATTTATTTCGAGAGACTTGACTTACGAGTTGTTGTGGAATGATGACAGTGTCGAAACCAATTGGTTTTTGTTGACAAACGCGCAGTTCTTAAAAAGATAAGTCAAGTTATAGCCGGTTGCGTAAGAGTCTTGAGATAAGACAAATGAGAGAAATCGCCTACAATATTAGCACAGATACTAGTATGAATATGGGTATGAGTATGAGTTTGAATCAGAGCTTGCAAATAACAGTCGACCGTTTTTTTTTTTGCGATCTACTCACGAAAATAACCGAAAAAAACACACACGCTTGCTCTTTGTCTGAGCAGATCAATTCGGTTTTTCTTTTTTTCTTTTCGGTTGAATAACAAATTATTGAGAAAAACCGATTGAGTACTCAAAATATGAGAGTCACTAGGTGAACAAAAATGAAAAGCTCAGTTCAAACGTTCATTCATTTTTTTCTTATGTTCCACGTTATTTTATGTTATACTTCTTAAAATTTTGAAAAGTATACCATAATTAGTGGCATCTTGCCCCCAAAAATAGTATGAATACCCTATTTACGCCCTGTAAACATAATAAATTCACATACATATATTATAATTATTTATTCTGTGTTAAGCTTCATGGGTTCCACTTCAATGTAATCGTTGCTCTTAACTTCTTCCACTAATTCAGCATGTTTTGCATTTAAATGCCGTTTTAAATTTGTTGAGTGCGATCCTGCAAGTTTTACGCCGCATACGGTACTTTTATTTAATTCGCTCAATTTTAAATTGACAGTTTACAACCCGAGCCCTTTGCTTTTTAAAAATTGATTGTGGTTTGAGAATGACCGATTTGTTCAAAAACTGTGTGAACGGTTCATTTATGACACTTAAGCAAAGAGTCAGTAAATAACAGTTATTTTTGAACAACAAAAAACGGTCGACTGTTATTTGCAAGCTCTGGTTTGAATGTATTAATATGTTAATATCTAAGGCAAACTGTCGAGTTCAATAGCTGAAAAACATGCCTGAAAAACTTAGTAGTCTGTTAAAGGAGACATGTGAGACATACTGAAAATTTCACACCCATTACATATCGGTTTTGAATATTTAAACTGTTGACTGGCCGTACTCTCATATAAATAGTTGATATTATGCCAGTCCTAAAGTTCAATTAGCACGTCTATGGCGATTCGCTTACTCATCTCATCTCTTGCCATGTCGCAATCTGTCATTCCAGATAGACCAGCGATACCAACGCCGCTTGATACGATCACCATGTGCCTTTCTACGCCCACGTCGAGCAAATCCGATGGCTCCTCCGTTCCCGGACAGAGCAACGGCACCTGTTGCCTCTCACCTGTGGCCAAGTGCAGCAACGCCGCCCCCCGAGAAGATGCTCAGCTGAAGCATAGAGTTCAAACCAAAGATCAAGCTGGACTGGATGACAATCTGGGTTACCAGGAGGAGAATGCGGTGTACAAAGAGAATGCGCAGAAGTGTCTGCTGATCGCCAAGGAGTCGGAGCAACAGCAGGAACAGGTTAAGGAAGAGGTCTACACTCCTCAGATCAGATGGCCCGATCTCTGTGCCCAAACATTTTTGCACGCTGGCGCCCTCTACGGCATTTATTTGCTGTTCTACGCAAAGCTCTACACATTCCTCTGGGGTAAGTGTACATATCTATCGCTGGATCTCTCGAATATTCTATCACACAGATGTCGCATAGGTCAATCGGCAATTAGTTAGTATAATTGACTAAAATACAATGTAAAGCATATGCACTTTTAAAAGTTAATAACAATTGCGGCTGTCCTTTAAATCGAATGAAATGAGTCAATTCTAAAAAAAATATCATTTACTTCTTATCGATAGTTTATAAATCTACATTAATTTGTAATCTACCACTTACGACTTATCCGGCAAATATAAACATTCATATATACTATACACATTGAGACTGATAAGTGAACATTGCCTTTTATGGACAACATTTTGAAAAAGTTCCCCTATTTTGTGTATATAGATTATGATTATGTTATAAGCGAAACAATCATAATTTTATTATCTTTTAAACGGAAAATTTTTGAAAGAACCCTCGTAATAAAACCAAATGTTCTCTATGGTTAGACAAGGGCGTTGATTGAGTTTTGGCATAGGTAATGCTTACATCAATTGGGCCATCAAGTTCACTGAACTTTGACTGTTGGCAATTAAGTTTCAATTGGCGCTGATCGACACAATTTTCATATATAGAGACCCAACTCTATAGGTAGCCGGGGACTGACGCATAGACCATAGAAATAGCACTGTGGTGTATATACTTTCTATGAAGGCGATGTTATGTCATCGGTGTCATCAATGTCATTGTTCGGCGAGCAAATAGAGCGCGAAGCACGAAGCAATTGAAACAAAGTTCGAGTCTAATATTTCAAATATTTGAAAGAATCCATTGATTTCGATTATTCCATTTATTTGAAATATTTTATTTGGTCCAAATGTTTCAAAAAGCTCAAATATTCCAAATTTTGCATATATATTGATTATTTTAAATATTTTCAATGTTTCAAATATTCCTTTAAATATTCCATATGTTTCAAATATTTCATTTGCTCCAAATGCTTCTAATAAGTTTAAATATTACAAATATTCTAAATATTCCAAATATATCATGTATATCGATTATTCTAAATATTTTCAATGTTTCAAATATTTTACATGTTTCAAATATTACTTATATTTCAAATATTCCATATACTTCTTCTTTTTTTTGCTTCATATATTTTAGTTAGTTCCAATATTCCAAGTATAGCATGTATATCGAATTTTTTAAATACTTTCAATGCTTTAAATATTCCAAATATTACATATATATTTTAAATATTTCTTTAATTTCAAATAAACCATGTATTTGAAATATCTTATTTGCTCCAAATGTTTCAAACAGCTCAAATATTCCAAATATTATTCTAAATATTTTTAGTATTTTCAATATTTCGAATGATTAAAATTTTTATAATGCTGCGATTTTTATGTTTCCAATATTTTCCAAATCTCCTATTTCAGCTGCTGCTTGCATTTGGGTATCGGGAATTGGGATTACGGCGGGTGCCCATCGATTATGGTCCCACAAATCCTACAATGCGTCGTTACCGTTGCGCATCCTCTTGGCCTTCATGTTCACCATTGCCGGTCAGGTAAGTCTCAAAACATTAAACCAAAATAAATAGACAAGATCTAATCTGTATTTGATTTCTAGCGCGATGCATACACCTGGGCCTTGGATCATAGAATACATCACAAGTTCTCCGAGACTGATGCCGATCCGCACAATGTGAATCGCGGCTTCTTCTTTGCCCACGTTGGCTGGCTTTTCCTGACCCCGCATCCCAAGGTTATTGAGAAGCGCAAGATCATCGACATGTCCGATCTGGAGGCTGATGCTGTCGTCATGTTTCAACGCAAATATTATATACCGCTTTTTGCCCTGTGCTCGATCATCTTGCCCGTTATGGTGCCCTGGTATTTCTGGCAGGAGGATCTCTGGATGTCCTTCTGGATCAACTTTAACATGCGCTTCACCTGGACCCTCAATGTGGCATTCTTTGTGAACAGCGTGGCGCACATGTGGGGCAATAAACCCTATGACAAGTGAGTGTAAATTTTAAAAAATTAACATTCCTGTTAAATTTCGATTAGAATTACTAATAAATTAGATTATTTTTGGAAATAATCGTTGCAAAATTTTTGATTGTTTAATGGTTACGATTGCAAAAAATCAGAAATAATTTAAAATTATTACAATTATTGAAAAATAATCGATAATAAACTTTATCCTGATTATTTTTGAATAATTGTAATAATTTTAGATTATTTAGTAAAAATAAAATAATTTTAAATTTTCACAATCAAAGTAGCCAAAGCTACAAAAGCAACTATAATCAAAAGCTTTGGATACTTTGATTGTGAAAATTTAAATTAATTTGATGTTTGCTAAATATTCATAAATAATCAGAAATAATCAAAACTAATCAGAAATATTCAAAAATAATCAGAAATAATCAGGGAAAAATCTAAAATAATCCGAATACCCAAAAAGACAATTTTTGATTATTTCTGATTATTTTTTAATAATTGTAATAGCTTAAGATTATTTTTGTTTTTTTGTAGTCGTAATCATTAAATAATTGGGCAAAACCGAAAATAATCGTAATTTAATCATTAGTTCGACTTTTAAACAAAAATAATCTAAAAATATATAAATTAATTCCTATTCCTGCAGAAAAATTTCATCCGTGGAGGTGCCACTTGTGTCCCTCCTGGCCTTTGGCGAGGGTTGGCACAACTATCATCATGTATTCCCCTGGGACTATAAGACGGGCGAGTTCGGAAACTACACACTGAACTTTACCACCGCCTTCATTGACTTTTGTGCTCGCCTTGGATTGGCCAGTGGACGTAAGTGTTGATGAATCTTTCAGCTGAAAATTCTCAACTGATCATTGTTCTCCTTCTTCTTCTTCCACAGGCAAGTCAGTTTCTCCGGATATGGTTAAGCGTCGGGCAGCCAAATGTGGCGATGGGACGCGATTCCTCAGCGATGAGTACGCACATAAGAATCAAGTTTGGGGCTTTGGGGATTGCGATATACCGCGCGATGATATTGTCGAGTTGGCCAAGATGCAGAATTGAGATGCATCGAGTATTAGCCGCTAAAATGCCTGTGTTTTTCTTAGATCTAAGTTATAGTTAATCCATAAAATCAAATCAAATCGAGAACCAACCCAAATCCACAAGCAACCCTGCACAGACACATGTTCGCCTACGTTGTTGCTATTGTTACTTACCCAAGGGCATTAAACTATTGTATTTATCAGCCTAAAGCTCGTTTCGTTTCATTTAATTCTTACATACGATCAGACCTCGCTAGAGAGTCCACACTTCAATACACACTTTGTTGTTGATCGTCGCTTGATTTTTTGAATATTTTGTCGGCAGTTCATGCATATTCAAGTGGGGGGAACTTTTGAAACCTCTTGGACCCGTGGATTATGCGATTCCGCCAATCTCCCGTTTGGCATGCGTTGAATTTCAGTAGCGCTCAAGCTGACGTGTGTGACAGTCGAACACGGAGGCATTCCAGGACAATTCCAACGACAACATTTTAGGATGGATACGAAGCCAGTCAGCGACAGCACGGATGTGCCCCCGAGCGCCGAGTTCAAGAAGAGGGAGGCCAATTGGCCCGTGGTGCTCTTCTACATCCATGTCTTTTTTCTGGGCCTCTTTGGCGTCTACGAGGCATCCACGAGCGCCTCGTGGTCAACGATATTATTCAGTGAGTGACCCCTTCGAACAGGTCAAACGAGCGTAAAGTTCTGCGACTAACACGTCACATCTTCCATCTCACTCTCACAGCTGCGCTGCTCAGTCTACTGGGCATTTTGGGCGTGACCGTGGGCGTCCATCGTCTATGGGCACATCGCACCTTCACGGCAACGGCGCCATTGCGCGTGTTCCTCATGCTCTGCCAGACACTGGCCGGACAGGTGAGTGAAGTGAAGTGATCTAACGGCCCCTTGTCAGCGACACCTCTGGCAAGCTCTAAGCTCAAGTTGAGTGTGTCTTTGATAAGTAGCTTCTTAGCCAAGACAACAACCAAAGCATAGCAAGTACTGCAACCCCAATCGGTTATCAACGGGCTTGGAATGAGCTGCATTTAGAATTTAATTTCTCGCTCATTTTCGAGCTTAGTTTATTTTTCGTTTTCGAATTTCATTGCTCGATCGTTTCCTAATTTAATTCCCTATACGCTTTCGAAATCAGTTGCTAATTCGATACCGAATTTAATTGCTCGATCGTTTCTTAAGTTAATTCCTCATTTGCTTTTCAATTTCGTTGCTAATTAGTTTCCGAATTTTATTTGCACTCTCAAGTTTCGCTTTTTAATTCTTTAATTACTTGATCGTTACCGCATTTCAATTGTCATTCAATTCCAAAATACATTTCTTATTCCAATCGATTAATTTTCTTTGATTTAGGGTTCGATTTACAGTCGCGTTCAGGCGCATCGGCTGCACCACGCCAAGTTCAAACAGGACGAGGATCCTTACTACAGCAAACAGAGCTTCATCCGTGCCCAGCTGCACGGCAACCTTTTGAAATACTCTCGACAGCAGGAGGAATTGCTTTTGAGTGTGGACATGTCCGACATCGAAAGCGATAAGATCGTCATGTTCCAGAAACGGTAAGCAGATGAATAACATGGATCGATACGTATTATATAAATATTTTCCCTCTCTCTCCCATTCTCTCTTTAGCTTCTATGCGCTCTTTTACATTGTGCTGAATGTTTTGCTGCCGTTGAACACACCCTTCCAGTACTATGGAGAGACCCTCGGCGTTGCCATGTTCGTTGGCTTCTGGCTGCGCAATCTGATTGTGTTGAATGTGGGCAACTTGGTCAACTCGTCGCACTTTGTCTGGGGCATACAGAAGGACTTTAAGCCGACGGACTCGAATAGCATTTTCTTCATAACGAAATCGTTTTGGCCGCAGTTCCATTACCTGCTGCCCAATGACTATCAGAGTGGCGAGTTTGGCGATTATGCCAAGGGCACTGGATCAACCATGATACGAGTGTTTGCCGCCCTTGATCTGGCCAAGGATCTGCTGACCATCTCCTCGGTGGCGGTGCGCAATGGCTTGACTGTCGCCGTGGACAGTAAAAGGCCAATTGTCGAGTGCATCGAGGAGCAGGTGAAGCTGGAGCAGACGGCAATGCCGGCCAATCATTTTCTCAATCGTGAAAAGTTCATGTGAGGCGTAGAATTAACGATTGTTTAACTACAAATAATAAAATAAAACAACAATTAGGGCCAAGAGGCAAATAGTTAAGACTACCACAATTATTGGTGTAGCCAAGAAAAGCGCTTTGAGTTTTTGGAGACCGACAAACAAACAAAGGTGCTGTTGGAAGAGTTTCCCAATGCAGCATCATGTTAAGCGTATGTGGCTTAAACCCACTCTCTAACTTGGCCCTAAACATGCTCACAAATCACCATAATTACACGTAGGTTTTACAAATTTGTTTCTCGACCAGCTGACCAAATACCATTCGATTTTGCAATAGATTTATCTTAAGCAAGGCTTTCCCCTAGTCGGACGAGATCGGATCGGATGAAGTCGGATCGGATCGGTCATTGCTTTCAGCAGCAGCAAATTAAATGAGTCGCACTCAATAAATTATCACGAATACAAAATGTTTGCCCAGCGCTTGATTGATGCGTCAATATTTGAGCACTTGGACCGCACAGAAGCCTGATTCACATTTGGCCTAGGTACAAGTGCGAGTATGAATACGAGTACGAATACGAGTACTAAAGTACTTGAAGATTGCCTAAGAGGTACCTGCAGCTAACATAAATCTGTATTCTATATCTCCTTTAGTCTCCTTCTCAGCTCACTTCTCAAATATTGACTAATTAAACACTTTTTGGGCAAAGTTTGCGCTTGAGTTGCGCCTAATCAAGCTGGGCGCGGTCAGATTCAGATTCAGACTCAGACTCATTTCAAATGCTGCTGAATAGTAGTATAAATAGCTCCAGAGACTGTGGAAAAAGCCACGGATTTAATGAGGAAATAATATTTAATTGCACTAGAGGTAAAATGAAGCTAAAAAAACTTTCCGTGTGGAACTCGTTAGAGTATTTTTATACAGTTTTGGTGGGCAAAAGGTTAGGAAAATAATAAATAATAGATCTGGAAACTTTTCGAGGAAAAATTTTTGTATGATGATCAGCCTTAAGATACATATTTAGATAGTATGTATATTTTTATTAAAAATGCTAACTTTCATTTAATATTTCAAGTAGAAACAATCAATTTGACAATTTATTTTGACAGTATGTTGCTAAATAGATCTGGTCTGTTCTATTGATCGATCTGATTTTAGCAAGACTAAGATGTTCTAATACTTTTTCAGATTGTACAGTAAGGAATTCTACGTATCAAGATTCCGTTGCTGAGAATAGAGATCTGACTTTGTACTCTTACTTTATCTATTTTCCATTTCAAATCATAGGATATTCAGGAAATTTAACTCTAACGATTGTCGAGCTTAAGTTTTACTTTTAAATGCAGTTCATGCAGCTCGTTCTCTCTACAAATTCCGTTTCTAAGAATAGAGATCTGACTGATCAATATACATGCCAAAGATCTATATCCATAGTATATAAGCAATACCATTTCGGATATTACACTCATTGTGTGTGAGGCACTTGTACCAAATCCTAATGGCTGTGAAGTGATTACTAATGAATTTGCCAGCTAAAAGCTGCGACGACGTAAAACTTGAAGTTGTGGCTGTGGCAGGCACAAAACAATCTATGAATAAAGACACATACTACCCATACATATGTACATATAAGTCGATATATAGTATGTGTGTTTTTTTTGTTTTGTTCACGCCTCGCTTAAGCATTGAGTTTGTTGCAAATTGCACTTGCTTTATGCCTACTTTTGCGTTTTGTTATGTTAATTTACGATTTTTTTTTTGGCTTTAGGTTTGTTTTTTTCAACTTTTTTGGTGTTTTGTTTTCACATAGAGCGACAGTTGAAGGTTTCTCAGATACGCAATTTATTGTTGACTGCTTTAACCGTGTGCATTGTGTAATGTTTAATATTTACAAGTAATGCTTATGGCTAATGCAGAGCATTCGGTACCGGAACGGATTGGCAGCATCCATCTACAGATGTGACCAGGTGAGTACAGATACAGGTACTTGTAACCCTGAGCCACACTTTGCTTCGTTTTTGACCAAAACAAATAACGCCTTTACATACAAAACAAAGAAAAATCAAAAGAAACCTAATCGTCGACAAATGGTGTTTGAATGAATGAATGAATGTTATTTGATTGTGGGCATGGCCTAAAAGCGGGAAATCATTAGTTCTCAGAATTTGTGTTTGGTTTCGAGTACTTACCACCGGCTTAAGATACACTCTTATAATACTATAGTCAACTGCTTTGTTCATTATTCGCCAAGAATTCTGAATGTTTTTTGGGCTCATAAAAAATGCTGACTTTGCGTTAACTTGGCTAAGTGAAGCTGCGCAATAAATCACAAGTTGCCAGAAGTTGACTGAATGTGAGTGCTGAATGCGAGTGTCGTAAACATGTGAGTCTCAATGAATCAACAATCAGCGAATTGTCTACTACTATTTGACTATGTGAGCAAATAAAATAAATTATTAAATTCTTATTACCACCCTCTCCAAACTTTCAAGGTCCCTTTTACGGTAAGTCGTAAAGCTGTCTAAGAAATACGGCTGAAAAAATATTTAAAAAACAAGCACTCTGAATATTTTACTAATTACAGCATCCTGTTTATTTATATTATTTATTTAATAATAATTTCAGTTTTTAATGGATATTTTTTCAGAGAATAGAACCGTCAATTTTAATTAAATTGCATTTTAGATGAACATGGAAAAATAAATTATAATAGCGTTATAATAAATACTTAGATTTTAGAACAATACAAAAATATTTTAAAAATTAAATATTTGAAATGAATATTCATTATTTGAGATCCGTAACTCTTCTTTTTTCTATCAGTATAGAGATATAATGGTGATAAGTTTTGTATCTATGGATCGTAAATTTAAGTTTATTTACCACATTTCATTAGAGCTTATCTCGGATCGTTTATTTTAATTGTAATCTTAAGCTTATGCACTATTTTTATTTTAATTTTACTGTTTTGACAATTTAAAGTTGATGGTGAGCACAATTTGCTAATGTGCGAAGCTTACAACATAAGCATGACAACAACAACAAATTGTCGGATGTCTTTAAAGTGCAAGGGAATGAGGAGCTGACAGGTGTTGAGAGATCGTGCAAGAGAGAGAGCGAGAGAGCAGTAGCATAAGTATTTTCGGGGTTTCGTTTACGTTACGATTTAAAGATCGCACAGGGGCGGGAGATTCCTTTTAGTGCTCGCTTTTTACTTTTGTTATTTTAGTTTGCTGTTTTTATTTTTTTTGGGTTGCTTTTTAATTAAGTTTGGTTTTGTCTTTTGTCGTTACGTAAAGAGAAAGCAACGCAGTCGCAATATTGTTGTCGTTGTCATTGTTGTTGTTGTTATTGTTATTGTTGGGTCTGAACTTCATGATCATCGAACGGTTTTTGACTTTGGTCAACAAAAAAGCCAAAGTGGAGAAGGCCACAAAACGAAGCGAGCAGCGACTGCGAGGGGAACCCAATTTTAAATAAAAGACACACATCCATACCTTTGTTCATATGTATGTATGTATGTGAGTGTGTAAGCATGCCGCGATTTTGAGATTTTATAGGAGAGATTGATTGAGAAATTTTTACATATGTACATATTATGCAAATATAATCAACGGACAGAATTAGTCGCTGGGCTCCCTTATGAAACGGCCAAAGTTTTGCACTCTATTTCACCAGAGCAACTCGAAGCAAAAATAGAAATCGATCGGCTCGATCTTTACAATATAATTTGCATAAAATATAAATATAAATAGTTTTTATTTGATTTATTTCGCATTTCGTACTAACACAAAACAGAAAAGCCGCCTAATTCTATTTTATTTCGTTGGTCAGTTGGCAACAACGGCATCTCAGCTTCTAAGCATGCAAATCAGCAAAAAGTTATCGCTGCTCCCAAATTTGGAGAGCGGCGCCTCTCACGTGAGCGTTTAGAACGCGGTAGATTAAGAACCAAGAAGAATCGATAACAAACAGGAAGCAACTGAGATGATGAATCGTCGCGGCAAGCAGCAGACTTCTTGTCGATTCTCTTTGCGGCAGCAACTACAAAACAATATCAGCAACAACAAAGACAGTAACAACAACAATAGTCGCTGCGGCAACAGCGACGCCAACGCCAAATCATCACTCGCTAATGTGACTGATGCTGTGAGCTTCGTCAAACCGAAGCCAAAGCGTAAGCCGAAGCCGAAGATGTCGCTGCTTGCCCTGCCGAAGTCATAAACGAAGCTCGGCGCTGTTACAGGTGCCACCTAACAGTGTGTTTGCATGTGTGTGTGTGCCTGTGTGTGTGTGTGTGTGCATGGGCATGTGCGTGTGTCTGTGGTGGCATAATCTTGGCCTTAAGTTTTGTGTTTCTGTCTTTGCTTTACCTTTCCTGAGTCCACAGTGCGCACTGCGCACATACAGCAAAGGCAGCAGCAAAAGCAAAACAACAACAACAAAAGCAACAACAACAACAACATGAGAAGCATTCAGTCAGTCGGTCAATCAGTCAGTTTTTTCATTTCTTTTTATTTTATTTTTGTTATGTGTCAGCCCAGCAGCAGCAGCGACGCTGACTGCAAAGTCAACGCCAACGCTGACGCCGGCATAGGGTATGAATTTTTACTTTTGGCTACGATCATTTGTCTACTGAACGGCGTCGCGTTGAGTTCGTTAGATAGTTGCAGCGCATAAAAGACAATTTCAGCCAGCTGTCGACAATAAGTCAGTCTAAGTCTAGGCAATAATAAACTCTTGGGTCTTGCACCAGAGACCACACATCAAAGATACTCAGAGCCGAAAGGGCCGCGTCCAAGACAACAACAAGTGTTGAGTGCGCGTTTCAAAGCGGCAAAAGCAAAGCAAAAGAAAGGCGACACAAAGCCAACAAACAAACATCTGCAATTAAATTTCGTTTTGTGTGTAAATCTGTGAAGAAAGTTTCGGATTTGGAGTGGCAATTACGAAACCTGGTTTCCGCCAGCAAAGTTCGTTTTGTTCGTGAAGTGAAACCCCAAAAACTGAACAATCCAAATAATTAGAATGGGTCATCTATCGACATCGGAGCGCGTGTGCAGCACGACGCCATTGGCCAGCACAGGCGACGGCAGTCCGCCATTGATGACGCGCCGTGCCAAAATCAGCAGCGAGTCGCAGGCTCGTCGCGGCGAGGATTCATCGCCCGAATCGATGCCACGCGCCAAGCCACAGCCGCCGGCATTACAAAAGCATAATATTATGGCACCACCACCGACACGGAATATTCCAAAGCATTTGATCGATCACATACCCAAGGATCAGATCGATATGGAGAAATACACGCGCAACTTCAAGGGCGACAATATCCTGGGCTGGCAATTCAATGCGCCCCTCAAATGGGGCAAAGTCATTCAGATATCGTTGCTGCATCTCGTTGCCGCGGTCTGTCTGGTCTCTTATCCGCTGCTCGAGCTGAACCCCTTGACAGTCCTATGGTGTAAGCATATATACACTGAAAATACAAATCTATTCTACAATTCTTGATTTTAGCATGTTAAAAAAAAACTTAAACATTTGAATTCACTGAAAAAATTCATAGTCAAAATATTGGCAGAGATGAAATTTAAAAAATTTTACTTGAATCAAGTATTTTGTACTAGGTTTAAGTAAATCCAGTATATAACCAAATTTCGGACACCGCATCTGATTGATTTTATACCGGAATCACGCTTATTTTTCTTTTTTTTTCTGTGTACGCGCCAGATGATGTCTCAATGCGATTTCGTAATGATTTCGAATTGAGAAAGGTGTCGAAAAGAGTCGCCCACCTGTCCCCCCGCCCTCTTCAAATCTGCCCATCTAGTTGCATCAATAACGACCACAGAAAAATACAAAAAACAACACACACACAAAAAAAACACAAACCGCATATTTCGGAAATCGATGATGAGTTTTGTTTTGTGTGCTTGTTGTTGGTTGTGTTACATTGTCAGTCTTTTATCTTCCATCTTTCGATCTCTCATCTCATAACTCCACTCTCAGCGCCGCAGCCTCTCTCACTTTTACTCTCTCTTTCTTTAGCACACCTACGGCCATTATTTGCAATTTAATGCGGTCGCATGTAAAGAAAAGAGAGATGAAAACATTTTACACGACACACGCTGACTTTATTTTTTACTTTTTTGTTTTCTTTGCTTGGCATCTCAAGTATTTCATAATTTCGCTTACATTTCACAGTTACATTTCGATGGCAATCGACCTTATTATTGAACTTAATTAATTGCTACTTAACATGCTTTTCTTCTACCAACAACATCTCTGTCGACTTTTTCGTCGGCATCGGCGTTAGCGTCGACGTCAGCGTCGTCGTCTGCGTCGTCGTCGACGTCTCTGTTGGCATTAAGCTCGCCTTCGCCATGTTGAAATTTCATATATGGTTTCGGGTTTATAGGGTTTTGTTGGTATTGTACTCGTATTTTCATAAAATCTGTTGGCTTTTGCAAGTTCAGCATTAAATTTTGACTGACACAGGTGAACTTTGAAAACGAAACGAACAAAGAATAAAAGCACTGAAAAATCAGTTGACACATATTTAATTGGGTCTGACGAGAGTACGAATATGAGCACGATTTGAATATAAAAGAGAATATAGTACTCGTATTATTCAAGGCTGATTGTAAGCCCCGTGAATCGCACATATTTGACTTAAGCTAGAAAATTCTGAACTCCCTCAAGGTTTCAAAATAGCACAGCAAATACAAATAACATAAAGATACAGGCACACAAAATCAACGCAAAATCATCTTCCACTTGAGCTGAGAGTATCTCCGACTGAGTCTCTGCCCACTCCCTCCTCTCGTATCTCCCCTCATCATTTGCGTCTGAGCCATGGTCGCGGCTCAATACGCACGATTTATGACTATTCCACATGCGAAAAACCAAAAATTAAACATTAAACAGAGCCGAGACGATGACGACGACATCGTCGAGTTTTGACATTGAGATTTCTGGCATCTTCAGATTTTGTTTTCTTTATTTCTTTGGCGCATCATTGGAATTTCCAGGATGTTGCCTCGATCGCAATTTAAATCAGCCGCATAAAGAAAAAACTGCAAGTATTGTAATTTGTGTAAATATTTATTACCCACAAGTACTCGTACGCACTGGAACCTGGACCCTGAGATGATGGCGATGGCTCCTTGTCTAGACGCATTGTCAGCTCCATTTTAGGGCGGCGTTGCGCTCGTAAATATTTTGGCAAATTGCAGGCTGACGTGCAGCGTTTACCCAATGACCATACATAATAATTGTCTTTAGCTTTCGTATACCCTGTAAATGCATTGAAATGCTAAGCGTGTCAATGTTTTCATTTACTTTGTGTAGAACCAACTTTAAACATGGTTAAAGGGTATTTCCAAGTCGAACTTAGTAATTTTCTGGTTGGTCTTTTTTTGTCTTGTTTAACACAAAGTAGCAAGTGTAATGATATTAATTAATTTCTGGGGCGTTGATGTTATACAAGATGGTTCGTCTTAATAATACCGTGCGGCGCTAATGAAGCTTGCTAGAAAACTGAAATTCGTGTTGGTTTTTAGGGTAGAAACTGTACCAGAAATAGTCGTAGATGCATAAGGGGGAAATACCTTTCATTAATGATGCTAATGAAATTTGCAGAAAGTTGTGGACATGGTAAAAGTCATTCCAGATAAGCGTAGGTTGTTAGATAGAGGACTATATATTATACGAATTTAATTAATTGCACGCCAAATAGAATATAATTAGCCATGACAATAGCCTTGAATTGTGCAGTGAACCAATTGTTGATTTGAAAATGGACTCCAGAACTCTGATTGGTTATACAACAACCTGCTCTTTGCATTAGACTTTCAAATGACGCATTCAGGAACTGTGTCACACACCATTCTTTGGCTAAATTGTACTTGCATCTCATTTATTGCAAAACAAACGCGTCGGAGCTGTTGCAGCTACTTAACCCCCCTAGCTTGGATTGACCCCCAATGTGCAAGAGGTCAGTTTATAGGCATAATATTAGGCAAATAATTTGATTTAATTTTTTGGATAAATGGAACGATAGACCACTGACGTTTTTATAATGATTACTTAAAAGTTTATTGTACATATTGAATGGTTTGAAAGATAATTAGATAGATAGATAGATAGATAGGTTTGCTTGTATTGGTATGGCAATCCATTTAGTTTTTGACCATTTCTGGCTATTTGGTTTTGGAACTGGTTTTGGCTTGGCTTTGTCGCAACTAGCCAAGCAACAAACTTTTGAAGGTTAATCTTTCATTCAACCGGACTGCGTGTAACACCTTTGTGACTGTGACTGGGAACGAGGAAGGGAAGGCGGATGGCAACAAAATCGTTAATTTTTCATCAGTAAAAATTGTGAAACGATTGTCAATCTATTCGAAAACACAAGTAACTGTCTATTCGGCTATTTTTTCGTCTTGGCCATTGTTGCAAGTTTTGTCTATTGATGCTTCGTCTATTGCAATTGTCACTGCCTAAGTTTTTGCCATTGTCATTCAACATTAGCTGTTGTTGCGGAAAAATACTCAATCTCAATCTCAATCTTAGTAATTTGCAAATATTGTTTTCTCGCTGATAATTGAAGTTGTCAGTTTGTAGGCGTCAGCAGTTAGATATTTGTATAGCCCATAGATACACTGACTAGTGAGTAAAGTGAAACAATTACCGAGTAATTTTCTTAAATCATTAACTGAACGGGTTAGCAGAGGGGGAATCACAGCTTTAGTGCATGTAAATACAGTGACAGCTTTCCCCTTACAGTCACTGTCACTGTCACTGCCACAATAACACAGCCAATAACAATAACAATCTTAAAATGCCAATCCCAATCGGAGTTCCAGACATGTGTTCGCTATACGTCACGATCTTCAATGAAACGTGCCCGTTTGAATATAGCCTGAAGTTAGCAACATGCCACAGACTTATCTCATTATCTCATAGATTCATGCATTTCTCACGCCTGAAATTAATCAACAATTTTCATCAGTTTCCCATACTGTGGACCTTGTACGAGACCAACTCTGCTCTCATTGTACGCTCATTTGACCAACAAATTAACACTCTAACACAAATGGCTCTATTTCCGCAAAATGTAATTCAGTATTTTTACCTCTATCAAAATTTATTTATTTTTCTTATTTAATTAGCACCACATTGTTGGGTTTTTTTTTAATATTGTAGTTTGTCTACAATCCACAACAACAATAGTTTTAATATTTACCTATGATATAGCTAAGTTTATTTTTTATTTTTCATATTTTTCAGCTCTGTTTATGGGCGGTGTCGCTGGCTTTGGAGTCACAGCGGGCGCACATCGCTTCTGGACACATCGCAGCTACAAGGCGAACACCTTTCTACGGAGTCTCCTGATGCTCAGCTATTCAGTCGCTGGACAGGTAAGAAATATCACCAAAAATCTATATTTTTAAAAAAAAACTTCAAAAATAATATTACATAAGCATCAAATTTTTTTCCAAGGAAATCATTGAACTTTTCTTTAAAATAATACGCTATATTTATGTAGTCTAAATATTTTTGCCATCCTACATTTTTTTAATAATTTGTAGGCCTCGATTATATTTTTGACAGTTACTTTTGCAATGAGTTTTCGACTTTTCTGCCGACTCATTTAATTTATGTCATTCACTACATTTGTTTTGTCACCTGCGGCAATGGTTTCGTTTTTGATACCCTGCAAGCATTTAATGCACAAAAAGGGTATGGTGAACTTGTACACAAGATGATATTAATGATGTTATACATCTAGTGATGTAAATTCAAACAGTGAAACGAGTTTAAGATATTAAAACTCAAGTCTTGAAGCATTTTTAAATTCCTGACTATCGTTATTTTTTTTAATTTAAGGAATAATAAGAAAAGCATACAGAGTATCTGTTGGTTGTGCACTTCATGTTTATTTTATGATTTCTGTGTCAAGCTGCTAAATAAATTTGCTGTCATGAAATTAACATTAATTGCATCATTAAGTACAACAAGTTAATGCCTTTTTGCCGCTTTGTTGCTTTGTTGCTTTGTTGCTGCTCGACTTGAGCCAAAACTGTAAATGAAGAAAAGACGCCATGTCAATTACGGCGGCAATACAATAGATGCCTTGTGGATGTATCTGACAGATTCATTTATCTTATTTAATGACTGGGAGTCGTTAACTATGAAATTTACTACCAACTTTGGTAACAACTATTACATTTATTACTAAATTTATTATTTACTTTTATGATTTTTTTCAGAACACTTTGTATGATTGGGTTCGTGATCATCGTGTGCATCACAAGTATTCGGAAACGGATGCAGATCCTCACAATGCGAATCGCGGCTTCTTCTTCTCCCACGTCGGCTGGCTGATGATGCTCAAGCATCCGGATGTCCTGCGACGCGGCAGACAGATCGACATGTCCGACATTCTGTCCGATCCGGTGGTGCAATTCCATCAAAAGTATTTCTATGCACTGAAGGTCATGCTCTGCTTCATCCTGCCCACCATGGTGCCCGTGTACTTCTGGGACGAGACCTGGTACCACGCCTTTGTCCAGCAATGCATCTTCCGTTACGTATTCAGTCTGAACTTCACCTGGTCGGTCAACAGTGCCGCACATCTCTGGGGATCCAGGCCATATGACAAGTAAGTAGAACTAGCTTAACTGATAACTAAAAGAAGATGCTACCATTGTGTCTTTTGTTTCATTTCTTAGACGCATCATGCCCAGTGAGAATATCTACGTCTCGATCATGGCCATGGGCGAGGGATGGCACAACTATCACCATGTCTTCCCCTGGGACTACAAAGCAGCTGAGCTGGGCAACTACAAGGTCAACTTCACTACCATGCTGCTCGATTCGTTCCAAAAGATCGGCTGGGCCTGGGACATGAAGCAGCCATCCAAGGAGCTGGTTAAGCGCACCCTCGAGAAATACGGCGACGGCACTCACGACTCTCAAGTGGGAGCTGCCACATCTACGGCCGACAACAACATCAACAATACCACCCAGAAGGTCGGACATCTGCATTACTCGGAGGTTCCTGATCCCGAGATGGAATACGATGCGGAGTCGAGCAGCACTGAGAGCGCCAAGTTGGATGAGAACGACAACGAGAGCGAGCGACAGAAGAAGAAGAAGTTGGCGGTCTAAGTTTGTAGGATTGCAACTGAAAAGTTTATACGAAGATTTACTCAAGTGTCGAACTCAGAAATGTGCAACAACAACGGATGTTTTTTGAATTCCAACACTTGACTCATCTTATATTAAATGCGTGGTCTTGTCATACAAAGAGCAGGCCACGACTGGCTGTTCTATATATACATACTTACATATATATATATCCAAAATATATATATATATATGTGTGTTTAACTAAGTGTCCGCATCTTGAGCGTCTTGGGCGTGGGCGGGTCATGGTCTATAATTTTATATTATTCTTTAATATTTTTATTATAATTGCATATAATTGTTATTATTCTTATTATCTTATTTCGAATCAAACAAAAAAGAAAATCACACTATCTCTATCTGCAAAGTGCAAAAAACACGCGTCAGGAAAGGTACTAAAAAAACCGCACACACACACACACATACACACACATGATCCTTCCCCTTCACCTTCAACTTCCCCACATCCATATCGATATCCATTTACTCCATTTTATCATTTGTGTAGGTTTAGGTATTCTAGAACGGTACGTCATAATTTAAGTAACAATTTACATTTTACAATTTACAAAACAAACACACAAATTGACATTGAATAAGATTGTGAATGTAATAACATAAATTAAAAACAAAAACGTGTAAAATAAATAAATTACAAAACTCATGCGATTTTTTGGTATTATTTATGGAATGTGCAAAAACCCGTTTAACAGTTTAGAGTAAACACAAATGCATCATGACACAATATAAACAAAGCGTTTTCTCTGTTGAACAATATTTTAAAAATTGGGGCACAGAGTGATTGGAAATAAAAAAGGACACCCACAATTTGAAGTTTTTTAAAGAGGGAAATTAATTAAAATTAAAAAATTTAACTTTCCACATGAATACAAGGCCATAATAACCCCTACTCTTACTTGGGGCATAAACATTTGGGGCACGGCCTGCAACTCTTCTTTGCAAAGGATTGAGTCGTGCCAGAGTCAAATTCTGCGCCGCATCGTTGATGCTCCGTATTATGTAAGGAACTTCACTATTCACCGCGATCTTAAAATTTCTCCGGTTTGTGCCACCATCACTAGGTTCGCCGATAGATACAGAGCGCGTCTCTTAGCCCACTCAAACTGTCTAGCTTCACATCTCGCGAGACCTTTTGGGAGGAGGAGACTTGCTCGTAGACACATCTCGGACAATTGGATTTACGGCCGGACGCCTGCAGGCAGGTTGCTGCAGGACATCACCTAAGGATGCTAAAATCTGTTAAAGGCTACGCCTTTACTTAATCAATTGAGCTCTGAGTCAAACTTTCCCGCTTTGCGTCACTAAACACCTGCCAGACCTGTAACTTTCCTGCTTCTACATTAATCTTGTCCTGACACGAAAGTGCTTTAAGTAGCATGTGGCGTGCTTAAATAAACTTAATTACTTATCAAAAAAAAAAAAAAAAAAAAAAAAAACATGAATACAATTTTGAAACAGATTCAAATCTAAGGTCAAATAAAGAAAAAACATTCCAAAAGGAAATTTATTAAGGTTTGACAATGTTTAGACAGTTTGAAGTTTTTAAAAATGTTCAAATGGGTATTCATGAAAAAAGTCTACAGTATTGGAAAAATTAAACTTTCCATATAAATATTATGTTGATACAGAATCAAATATGAGGTAAAATGAAGAATAAATTTAGATTTCATGTGCCTTGCAATAAAATCGTCTGCCAGAGAATATTCCTAAGAGATGACAAGCTTTGGAGTCTATAAAGATGCTAGGCAAATTTATAAATAGTAAATGCAAATAACAAATTAAAGTACAAACAACAATACTATATTAAGTCTCTGCAATCATTTTCTAATCACCGGTTAACGGGAAAATTATAGAGATCATAAATGTAAGTAGCACAGCTTCAATGTACAAAGTCACGTTAATTTCTGCCTGACAGTAGGAAAGTTTCAGTATTTACGGAATCTTCTGGAATAAGTTGCCACACATGCACAGCAGGCAGAGAGATTAGAGCAGCATACCAAGCCTACGAATACGTAGACGTATACGTAATATCGTGAATGTATCTCTGATAAATGTGGTAAACTGTAGAGAGTTAAACGGAGACAGACACCCACTGACCCTCACAACAATAAGTAGTTGTAAGATAGTTCGGTACTTAAAACGACTTCTCTGTTGTCGTCTACGAAATAAAGTTGTATTTGTTCGCTTCACGCTTCGGTTCAAAATGAGCAAAATGCAAATGATTAAAATGCGTCAGACTATTTAAAAGCCGCCTTTGGTTACATTTTGAGTGCAACTGTCGGACTGTTTTGAACGCCCGCATTTCGACTTAGTAATTCCCAACCAGTTAACTGGTTTCGTTTGTCTATTGGCTACGTGACCAAAGCGGCATGAGACCAACTCCAAGACCAACCTGAAGTTCATCATCAAGTGCAAGTGTAAACTGAGCTCTTGTGCTGCTGTACAGTCGATGCAAGAAGAACTGATGCAAGGAGCAGCTAAATAATTGCATCCTAATCGATTACCCAGCCAAGTTGCTTACGTGCCAACTGCACGTAGGCCAGATCGAGAGAACCTTGAAAAGGTTCTGTGCCTGCGCCTGTGGCTCACGTACGCCAAAAGGGGAATTCCTGATGCTCCATTGTCGAGAGACACTTGTTGAACCGAAGTGTTCTTCCCGATTCTGCCACCGCCTACTTGCCTTGCCGCACAAGAGGCACAATTCATCAGCCAGACAGACAGCCAGACTCATGCCTCGTTAATTTTTATGCATTTTTTAACAAGTTGTGTGTGCGGCCAGGCCTACAAAACGTCCCATGGACATAATTATGAGTACTCATAAAGTTACGTATGTTATGCGAAAAAATAACTTAAGCATTGCCAATATCAATATTTGGTTTTTGAAAGTCTGTCATTGTCATCTCATTAGCGCATAGTGTCACCTTATTACAGATGACGGATCTTGAACTGAACTATAGTTTACAGAGGCCTCATCATTAGTGACAACCCAGTTAACCCAAAAAAATGTAGTATATCTATTAAATTCAGTCCCGACACTTGACATTTTTAAGTATTTTATTTCTTTTTTATTTGATACAATAGGTTTTTAACGAATTTTATTAATTCCCAATGGAATTCTCTCATCTTAGCACAACCTATTAACTACATTTTTCAAATTTTTACATTACCAAGTTTATTATATGTGAAAATAATTTTCAGGCATTCATTACATTAGATATCTGAGCAGCTCAAAAAGTGATTAATTGCATAATAATGAAAGCAGATATTCCAGAGCAAATTAAGAGTTGAGATGAGAAGCGGAGAGAAGAGAAGAGATAGGGCATTGCTACAAAAGCGTGCTGTGTTTTATTTGCATAAAAATTAGCTGCGGAAACGAGTTCTTATTCAATACGAGCATATGTATGTATAGAATTTCATAGAATATCATGTGGCGTCCAGGGCTCGACGTAGGTGTTTGTTCTAAATACGGTTAGAGGCAGGGAAGAATCGTATCTTGACCTGTACTAAGAAACATTCTTGGTTGTTGTTACACGGTAGAATTCAACGGCGCGTGTTGCCCAAATTTTAATCTTAATGATTGTAAAATTAATAGCTTAAAGTCGTATAAAGTTAAGAACGACAACATGAGTATTCTTGGAATCTAATAAATGTATCTTGCTTTAGTCTTGTGATATAAAAATACACAGAAAAAAAAATGCCGTTCTAAAATCAAGTTTAAAATACTTGAATCAAGCCTGCATTTTTTAAGTATGTTTCCAGGATTAAGCTGAACAATCAAGCCTGAATCGGGATTAAAATGGGAAAATAAGCCCAAATTACTTGATTCTCTCTCAGCCTCTCTCATTTCAACTGGCTTGGTGGCTCAGTGGTTAGAGTCGCCGACTTGTTTGAAACAGACCTGGGTTCGATTCCCACCAGTCAATTGCATTCAAACATTTTCTTCACTAAAAAAAAAAATGTTAAAAAAAAAAATTAAAAAAAAAAAATTAAAAAAAAAAATTAAAAAAAAAAATAAAAAAAAAATTAAAAACAAAAAACTAAAAAAAAAAATTAAAAAAATAAAAATAAAAGCAAAAAAAATAAAAAAAAAATTAAAAACAAAAAGTAAAAAAAAAAATTAAAAAAAAAAAATAAAAGCAAAAAAATAAAAAAAAAATCTTAAAAAAAAAATTTAAAAAAAAAATTAAATGTAACAAAAAAACATTTTTTTTTTTAGCCTGAATTTAAGAATTTTAGGATTGAATTCGGGATTGAAAAAATCAAGTATTTCATACTTGGTTTAAGCAAATCCGGGATTACCCCACTTTTGACATCGTTTCGGATTGAATCCGGGCTAAATATCCCGGATTTTTTTTTCTGTGTACATAAAAAAAAATCGACAAATCTAATTGAATATTTACAACTATGTTTTATTAAAATTTTTCTAAAAGTTTAATATATCGTTGTTATTTTGATATATGTATAGTGATATTGATATATATTTTTTTCAACCTTCATATTTTAATATTAAACTCGATTCATTGTCATTCCTCTGTATATCCTTAAAATTACAAAACTATCCTATAATAAATAGTAAAAATTTAAGAAATAATCATATAATTATAGGCTATTTTCTAGCCATGCTGTTTATTTCTCTAGCTTAAGCCTATAATATTTAGGCCTAACTACATACATATATGAAATTTCAACACATTTACATAATCACCAAAAAGTTGACATCATTTGAGTTTCGTTGGACCAACTAACTAGCGAGCATTGAAATTCAGTAATAATGATAAATGTTCATCCAAGGCCCCATAAAAATGCGCGGGGGTGGCTCAAAATATTATAAAGCTGCTGTTATTTAAACTTAGTTAACAACTAAGCTAAACAATGAAGCTTTCTTGACACTTTTAATTTACTTAAAGTGAAAAACTGAACAACAATTGCTTAGGAAAGTTGGCAATTATCTCTGAAAACTGTAAATTCCCAGGCGTAAAACGAAAACAATTCACAATACACTTTTTTATAATTAAAAAGGTTTTCATATTATTAAAGGCTTCAACATTAAATTGACAAACAAAATAGACTGCAAATCGTGAGGCTTTCTTTTAACGGAAATAAATAATAAAAAGCTATAAGATTAATTAAGGATTTTATATACTACTTATGTAATATTTTGGTATGAAAAATATGAACAAAATTAATAAATAATAATCATCAAGTCTCGATGGTTTCATTTTTAGATAGAGTATTCTTATAGCAGCATATTATGCTCAGCAAATTTTCCCTTTTTTTCATAATAATTTTCCCATTCGATGCGGCGCAACTATTTGTTAATAACCTTGTCAAGTGACTGAAAATTATTGACTTGTTTACAATTTGCGTAACATTTGCAGACACCCAAAGTCAAATTATGGAAACCTAATGCAGAAAGTTCGGACAACATACGAAACGAAATCCACAAGAGCATAACATCGAGATGGAGTCCAAATATCCAAATATTGGGCCCAAAACCGACCTGTCAACTAATTGGCATCTGAAGCGCTGATAATCGTGATCGTGTCATCGATGAAATAAAAACAAAACAAACTTCGAATTGGGCATCGAGCAAATTGAAAGCCATACAAGGAAAGTAAACGGATTCGCTCCGACTCTAACCGGTATTTGGTATCCCAAATTTGGAATACACATTTTTTTTGTTATATTTATATGTTGACTCCTATGCATTCAATTATGAATGCAGATTATGAAAGGGAGTTGAGTTTTGTAATTTGCATGGATAGTTTTTTTCAAGATGCTTACGATAGGCAAATCAATCGTCAGGCCGATCTTTATTATACATTCGATATAGTTTCTTTTTTCTATATTTCACTTTAATGTTATATTTATTTACAATTTCAATATAAAATTTGCAATTTATTGTCAGTATAAATTACAGCTGATACAGAATTCATTTTAACTTAAGTAAATTTCATTTAATTTTTTAAAATAATTTTTGGGCGCGTGCCTTGAAAATTCGTAACGCATTGAAAAATCCGTCCTTTTGCTCCGATTTTCATTGACTTTGCGGCTTTTGCAACATAACTTTTGAAACCGGGTTTTAAATTTGTCGCAAACGACAAAAAGAAACACCAACAACAACGAAGTTAAATGATATTTAGACCGATAACTGCAGATGACTTGCTTGATTTTTGAATAAGTGAGACATCGTAAAAACAAAACCAAAAAAAATAAATAAACAAGCAAATATATATTGGTTATGTGGTATGTGTTTGCATAAATTTGTATATAAGCACATACATAAACGAATGTATGTATGTGTGTATGTATTAGCATTTCCAATACTTTTGTGGGTAACGGTACCAGCACCGACTGGTTTTCAAGACAAAGCAGAAGCGTTTAGCGCGATTCATGCTATCTCGCTTCCTCATCTGTCTGACCCTCTTGTGCCCTCTCGCACATTGGCGTCTTTTCAAAATGCACAATTTGTGGCATTTTGCAAATCATTTTCCATAGTTACGATAGTTGCGCAAAACCCTTGATGCGAGTTTTTTTTAAGCTAGCATTAAAGTAACTGGTGATGGGGGCGAGTCTCGCACCGATTAAATTGTGTGTGGTAGTAACAACAATTTGTATACCCTGCAGAGAGCATTTAACTCTTGTCACTAAATTTGTAACGTATACAAGAGATTTCCTGGCAGACCCCAAAAAATATTTACAGAAATTTACAAAAAAAAATTGAACATATTTGTTTTAATTTTAAAAAATAACTTACTCATTATTTATTTTATTAAACTTTTCGTAAGAAACAAGCAATTATAAAATAAAAATTAAAGAGTTAACTTATTTATAAAAATAAAATTAGAATGTGCAACAATTTTTATATGAAATTTTTGTTTGCAAGGGTATTTAATCTTCGGTGTGTCGAAGATAGTAACTCTCTTGTTTTCATATGCGAGCGTTGACGAATTTCAGGCTAAAACTGTAAGCACATGCACATCATGCAATTGCAAATCACAGTGGGTAACAACGTCGTCCAGTTGCCCTTGCGCAAGTGAAGGCGGCACTTTGTTCAAATGCCGTTGTCATGCGACATGTGGCCGTTTCCGTTATAGTTATGGTCCATACAGATAGGCATGTATTTAAGTGCCGAGCATAATCACAGCTCTGGGAGCTGAAAACAACTATAATTTGGATACACATGGCTGTGACACATAATTTAGGCGTTTTATGTACAATATCTATTTACTATGCGTTAAGCTATGTTTAAATATTTCTAATGCCAAAGATGGGCGATTGCTTGACGAACTCATCGAGCTTGCTTTGGAACAACTCTGAGGTAACCACCGAACCGGGCATCCACAGTGGATCCCGCACCACATACTCCACCCAGACCTTGGCGTAAAGCTGCTGCAGAAGCTCCTTGACGTTGATGGCCGATGTATCAGTATTCAGCACAAACCTAAAAAATTAAGATCAATTATTGTGGTATTCACACTCTGAGTAATTACATCGGAGTAGCACAAATCATCACAACGCTGTGCCAAGCCTTTGATTTGGCGATCACATTGAAACGTGACTCTGTGACACTCTGTGACGCAGTGTGAACGTGGCATTACTCACTTTAATCCCGAGGGCGTCTCCAGATAATGCAGCGCATAGCGGTTTGTTTTGTAGTAAAGAAATCCTTCACGCGGATCGTGTGGCGATATCTTACTGACAAATGATTTGATGGAGAAAAGCATGCCGTATGTTAGCTTGGCTTCCTAAATAATAAAAAATACAAATTACAATTGGTTCTCTCTGTTTGTTGACATTACATTATTCGACACCAACCTCCTCGCGGGTGATTCCTGATTTCTTGGTACGATTCCACTCGGCGTAATGCATTAGCGTGCCCATCTTATCGAATATATATAGATTGAATATCGTCATTTTGCTTAAAACGTTGTAAATTCTCAACAAATCACAACAGTAAAATTAACAATAACAATCGCTGCACCAGTGTGACCATTTTTCATTTATCACACATCGACAATTATCGACCAACCGCCGCAATATGTATCGATATTTCTTCAGCTTTGTGTTTGTTTTTGTTTTGTTTTCTTTCTCGCTCGCACAAACATCGATAGAAATTTTGGTCCCATGTCATTTCTCTAGAACTTTGAAAAATCAATTAAAAAAAAACAAAAACAAATTTCAAAAAAGCAACAAAATGCAAAATTAGATAAAATAATTAACTTTCTTTTGAAATTGGTTTGGTGCAATTTGGCCCACGCGTTGCGAAGTTAGGAAAACAATTCTGAAAAAAATCTTAAAATATTGAGAAAATTGCAACAAAAATTCTGGTAAAATTTTCAAAATTCTAGCTTGAAAATTAATCACGTCCCACTTTTAGATCGCTAGCTCATCCAAATGAGCTGACTTTTTGAAGCCCAAAAATACCAGGCGAGCAGAAAAAGTTAGCAAGTTGAAGTGGCGTAGTAGTTAGAGGAGAGCAGAAAGCGTTTTGCCTTGAGAGCAAGCGAGCGCGCCTGCTCAAAACTGCTGCAGCGTTTTGTTTTTCTTCGGTTGTCATTCTCGAGCACGTACATGTGAATTTTAATGGCCGCCGCTGTCCAGAAATGATGCGATCTATATATCATTTAAAAGGTATTTTTAAGGGCTATTAGACATACCTTCAAAGTTTTTTTTTTAAGAAAATAGGTAAACAGCCACAGGTGAAATAAGGTATTTCTTTTCACATTTTGGCGATTTAAGAAAAATCTACACATGAAATCACTTTAAAATATGTTATATGTTATAGGCAATTTGATTCCGCGTTTTTTGACATATAACACGTATCTGTCAAAATTCGTTTGGACAAGATGTGCTGAACGAGAGAAATGAGAAAAATCAGAACAAGCTCCGCCTGCATTGAAAGAGAAACAAAAACAACACAAGAACGAATTTAAAGGAACAACAAGTTGGACAATTTGCTCAATTCCATCGATTCCCTCTTTCTTTAGTAGTTTTGGTTTAGTAGAAAAAGTAAGCGCGGACGTGCGCGGACCGAGCGGAAGAGAAAAACAGGCAACTACAAAACAACCTACTTCTGAACTGATGAAAAAATCAGCCAATTCGAAAAAATAAGTGCCATTGCGCCAACAGAACAAAATAGAGCCAGTTTTGGCGCAAAAACGCCAATTGTGGCAACCGTGGTGTGTGGTGTCTCCGTCGATGGATTGTTGCACATATTCAAAAATTCATTTTGGATATTTGTTACTATAAAATCGAATTGGGTGCAATTTAATAACTGGGTGAAACAAAAAGTACCTGTGGAAACGAGTCCGGTAACAAATGGACACAAACGACAGACAATCTAGTGAAATTCGCACACCAAGCACTGGTGAAGCCGGCAATGGCAACAAAATGGCGTCTACGCCTGTCACTTCGAGGATAAAGACAGTCGAGCACGAGCTGAGAATTACGGAAGTCGAGGGGGCTGTGAGGACAGAGCCGTCAACAACAATTGAGCTGCGAGATGGTGTCGATGTCGACAGCGTGCCCGAGCTTCCGTCGACTGCAGGCCAAGATCCGCTGATGGAGGGCAGAACATCCGCCAAATTGGAGCCAAGCAGCGACGCTGAGAGCTCCTATAGTGGTCCCGATCCAATGGGCCTGCTGGAGCGCATCGACTCGACGCAAGAAGTCGACGATGATGACGAGGATGCGGAGGAGAGTGACGAGGACGAGGACAGCTCGGCATCTCGTCGCAGCATTCGTGTTTCGCGCTGGCAAATTTGGATGAAGCGCTGGCCCTGGTTTCTGCACGAGGACACCGATGGCGAGTTTGCCTTTTGTCTGTATTGCAACGTCGTCATCAACGTGAACAAGAAATCGAAATACATCCAGCAGCACAATCTATCACTCTATCACCAGGAGCGTGAGAGCAATTACTTGGCATTCAAGGAGAGCGAGAGCCAAGCAGCCGAATCGTGAGTACACATCAATTATAGTCAAAGACTTGACTCTATTACTTGCTTGTTTTGCAGTGACGATGAAGTGAAGCACGAGTTTGGGACCAATGAGTATGTCGCCGCCATGAAACAAAGACGCTCCGAAGAAGTAGATACTTTGAACGATTTCAATTGGAAGCGTTGGCTAAAGTGGCATTCATGGCTGGAGCGCCTGCAGCCTACCGGCACAATAGGGCTATGCAAGTGTTGTCACATTCGCATGAACGTGGAGTTCGTTTATCTGCGGAAGCGTCATGAGACCAGCAAGGGTCACTGCGAGGCTGAGCGACAGCAGAAGGATATATCGTCACGGAAACGCAAGCGCAGCGATAGCCCCATCGAGTCACCAGCCGACACCGTTTCGGAGCCAAAGAGCAGCTCAAAGAAACACGCTGATGAATCGACCGTACAGATTGAAAGTGGATCTGTTGTACAGCCCGGTGAGCGTGATACGTGGTTCGAGAGATTGGAGAATACACATAAATGTCGCTGCAAGCTTTGTGATGTTCGCATGTCCACCACCAGCTTTTCGCGCCATCTCAAGACCAAGATGCACTATAACAATCTATATGACCGCAAACAGAATGCAGAGTATGTTGAATCGTTACGCTTATAAAGAGATTATAATTTACTCACTTAATGTTTGTTTTAGGAATGCAATAGAGCGCGGCATTTGGGCGCAGTATGCCGATACGCATCCTTGGCTGGTTGCCGATCCCAAAGATCCGTCTATGGCCTATTGTCACGTATGCTCCATACGTTTCATTTATGGACATTCGGAAAAGAAACGCAATGTGCATGCGAAATCGGAGAGACATCAAGCAAATCTGACAGCCTCGCGACTCGCTGAGGGAGACGAGTCTGCGGAAACTGAAGAACCGGAAGAGACCGAGGCACAGAGCGAAAGTGATGGCAGTGAAGGCAGCGATGAGAATTACGTTGACGAGGATGAGGACGAGAGACTCTCCACCTCGCAAAAAAGTTCTGACGAGTCTGTGTAAGATGCGGAAATTGTAACATTTGTAATTAAAATTATTGACAATCATTTAATTAATAGACACGAGGAAGTGCCAGCAAAGGTGACAAGAGCTAAACAAACAGAGCGCCATTTCCCATGGATGTGGTACTCGACGGATCGCAAGAAACTGATTTGCAAGTATTGTCGGGTGCGGATCTACAACGAGTCGGGCAAATTGTCTCACGATCAAAGTAGGCGGCACAAAAAGATGATGCAAAAGTTCAAGGCGCTAAAGGGCAATAAACCGTCCAAGCAAGCAAGACAACAACAGAGTAGTCAGGACAACGAAGAGGAGACCGAAGAAGAGGCGACCGAAGAAGAGGATGACGACGAGAACGAGGCAGAAACAGAGACGCAGGAAAACGAAGACGAAGAGCAGACAAATGAGAATTCTACACCGGATGAAGGTCCTGCAGAAGATGCCGACATGCCGTCAAGTGCATCAATTCCCAGACATAAAGCAGCTGTCAAGACGGTGCTGAAATCAGGGCCAACCACAATGCAGGGCAAGGTGCTGGCGTGGCGGACGCGTTTTCCATGGATCTCGTTTAAGCGCAGCGAGCAGCGTCTGAATTACGTCTGGTGCAAGCTGTGCAATGTGTCCATTTTCATGCCCAGCTGCAAATATGCGCCCAGGCATCAGCGCAGCTCTCGCCACACTCGTCTGCGCTTGGAACGCAAACAAGCGGAGAGCAAGCCCGCCTCGGAGGGCACGTCAGTGGCAACGGCGGCTTCGACAGTGGGAACTGGAGTTTTGGCAACGGGCGAGGCGAAACAAAAGGCTGCCATGGCTGAGCTACAGGCCAAGTACAAATGGCTGGAGCCGGATGCCACCGATGAGAATCGCTGTTTCTGTAAGATCTGCGATACCCGGTTGCACATCAAAGTGTTCTTTGTGCGCCAGCACGATGGCTCCCGCAAACACGTTGAGAATTTGGAGCGAGGCAGAAACGACAGCGATGTCACAGCGGTGGAGGATTCCAGAGAGCAGCCAGAGGCAAACAGAATGGACGTGGATCATGATCGGGATAGTGATAGTGATGAGGCGTTGAGTGTCAAGTAAGTTGAAAATTTTTTCCGAAAATTTTTTAAGAAATTTTAAAAAAAAAAAGAAAAAAAAAGAAAAAAAAATAAAATTGGGAAGAAAATATCAGGAATCATAAATTAGGAATTTCAACTAAGAAAAATATTCAAAGCACAAAAATTGGGGGAAAAAAAGCTGGGAAAATTATCCTTGGTTTTCCTGTCCTTGGTTAAATTCGTTCAAATTTGAAAAAAATGCTAAATCGTAAAAATCGCGCGATTTTTATTCAAATATTTTTGATTTCTGCTTTTCCTAATTTTTGTTTTCCCAATTTTTGGCTTCCCAATTTTTGCTATCCCAATTTTTGTATTCCTAATTTTGGATTCCTAATAACTGTATTTCTAATTTCGGATTCGTAAGTTTAGATTCCTTATTATTCGATCGCGCGATTTTTGAAAAAATATTTTTGATTTCGGCTTTTCCTAATTTTTGTTTTCCCAATTTTTGTATTCCCAATTTTTTTCTTCCCAATTTTTGTCTTCCCAATTTTTGTTTTCCCAATTTTTGTCTTCTTAATTTTGGATTCCTAATAACTGTATTTCTAATTTCGGATTCGTAATTTTGGATTCCTAATTATTCGATCGCGCGATTTATGAAAAAATATTTTTTATTTCGGCTTTTCCTAATTTTTGTTCTCCCAATTTTTGTCTTCCCACTTTTTGCTTTCCCAATTTTCGTCTTCCTAATTTTGGATTCCTAATAACTCCTAATTTCGAATTCGTAATTTTGGATTCCTAATTATTCGATTCCTAATTTTGGATTTCTAATTTTTTCCCCGAATTTTCGTGTTCTGAGTAATATTTTTCGACATTCGAATATATAAACACTTTGTTACTATTAACTCAGTAACGTCCGCATTCTTTCAGATCGGAGTGCAGCACCGAGGAGCCAACGTCAACAAAGCGTTCGCGTCGTACAATGGAGCTGCGTCGCATTGTGCGCATTCTGCGCGAATCTGCGGGCAATCGGCACGAGGAGCGCAGCCAATTGGACATGGCCAAGGACATGATCTGCTCCTCCTTCGACATCGTTAAACGTCTGCGAACACTTGAGCGCGAGACTGATGTACGAGAGCTGCCATCGTCGTCCATGATCGCTACTCCCGCACAGCCACAGCCACGTGATACCATTGATTTGTTCTTCGAGAGCATAACACAGACAATGAAGAGTCTGCCGCCAGATCTCGCTGCCGAGGGCAAAGCCAAGATAATGCAAATTGTCAGCATGTTGGAGTTGCGGGCTATGCAACGCACGGAGACGCAACTGAGGAAGGAGACGCCCGAAAAATTGTCACCAACAAGAAGAAACTTGAATCATGCGGAGATCATTGATGCAGACTCTGATTCATCTACCGTCGTCTTTGAGGAGCACTCCGATGACCCCCTTGAGCAGTTCCAATCGCTGCTCAACCAAAACCGTAGAAACGACATTGACCATCTAGCCGAGATAACCCTGACGACCGCACAACGCAACGCAAAGTCTAGTCCGAGTCCACGAAAAACAGTCGCAGCATCTTCGCCAACTATAATCAAGGGACCCGGCAAAGATGTGCCGGTGAACATACGTCGCATTTTGCCATCCACAGTGCAGGTCGCATCTAAACCAGACTCGGCTGATCAATTGCGCGTTGTGCCCATCAACAAGTTGACAGCTCCAAACCAATATCACAACAATGCGCGCCACAACGTGAACGGAGTGAACTCAACAACGACTCCATTGAACCGCAATGGGCAGTCACAAAAACTGATGACCTCCAACGACAGGAGTTTGTTGTCCACACCGCCCAGTTCCAATTCTAGCAGTCATTCGGACGTGAACGGTGGCACGCCAGGATTATATCACAAAATTCGACTTAGCAATGGAACTAGCGCTAAGGTAATAACCATCCAAAAGTCACCATTGGCTCAGCAGCATCTAGTCACGCCGCAGTCGCAACAGCAGCAGCAGAAGGAGCGACAGTTGCCACAGGCTCTGAGCCAGACTCAAGCACTGGCTATGGCTCAGGCTCAGCTACGTTCTCTAAGTACCCAGCGTCTATTGACACGCCATGTTCCCCCCAGACCATCGCAACCATGAGTGAGACATCACGACCGTTTAATTCAGCGTTGGGCACGAAATCTGAATTCGGGAGCACAACTATAACAACTACAACAACATTGTTGGGAGCAGTCGCTGCTCCCGGAGCCACTGCGTGCCCACCGCTGGTTTAATTGGTTCCAACTAGTATATTATTGCCTTTATCTTTATGGAAATTTTAAGTTTCCAATGCGTATGCTAAAGTTACTGAATGATTCATGAATTTACTTGTAAGATTTATATTATTATTATTCTTACTATTATTATATGGCCTGGATCCCCGATTTATATTGAATTCCTATTATATAATGAAGACATTGAATCCTTAAACTATGATGTTATCATCCCTATTATTTAACATTAATTTTTTTTACAAAAATTCGAAACTGAATTCGCAAATAATATTTCCATGTTATCCCCATGAATAATCAGAAAAAATTGTTGCACGTTTTTCTCAGCATAAGAAAAGAAAGCAAATATGGAATTATTGTTATCTGAAATGAATAGACTCTTAAAAATATAATCAAGCCCAAACTTTAAGACTACAAGAAGTTTTTCATTGATGTCATCTGAGATGAAAGTGATAACGGCTTAGAAAGTTTCCGTATAAAATACTATTTAAAATTAGAAAAAATAAAGCTGCTCTTGTTCAAAGAATCCTATTCTTAGAGAGTAATGCTGAGTTAAATATTTATTCTTTAATAGTTTAACTAATCATAGGACATAAAATCAGTGTATACAGCATTCCAACAAAATGTACTTTCTAAAATCGGCGTCATGAAATAAATAATTTTAGGTTTATATGATTTTTTGAAAACGACTGTATTATTAAAAATCTGCCTTACTAACTCATAAAGCACATTGACTGTATGAAACAAATATAGAATAAAACAGCTTCCTGAAGAAGTTAACTCCCAATCCCAACGATCAGTCAGCACAACAAGTTGTACATAAAGAAAAGACTATAATTTTTCATTTAATCATTTCAGCACTTCAAGATTAGATAAATTTCTTGTAATAATACCCTCTGCATGGATCATTAAAATAAACCTGTTAGTAAGGATTATGTTTACATTTTCACATTGTTCTCTTAATTGTTATGTGTGTCTTAATTTAACTTGTTCAGTCGATACGGATACGTGTATTTAGTCACCATCGTTAGCAATGTTTCATTGCGGTCGCTGTTGCGGCTCAGCCGCCGGCAAACCGTTTTGCAGCACCATGGATTCCGGCCTTTCGTCGCTGGTGATGGTCGACAATTCGATTTCCCGTCGATCGCCCAGAAGGCGACGCGTTGAGTTGTGCATGAAGGCATTCTCAGGCACTTCGTAGCCACTGGCAGCAGTCAATGGCAACGTGGTGGAACTTGGCACAGTTGAGATTGGCGTGCTTGCTTCTTTAGCACTATTCAACTGTTTCCGCTCGTTGGCCTCATGCGCCTGGTCGATGGGTGCTGAGCGGGCGTGCAATGGGAACACGAATTTCACATCCAGAAAACTGCAAAGCTCCTCAATGCCATCCAGAGTTCGATTTAGTTCCTCGCTGGGCTGTTTGCCCATGTGCTGCCGCACAGTATTCAAATAGTTGACCAGTTTGCTGCGCGCTATTTTGATGACAGTCTGCGCGTTCTTTAGCTCCAAACGTAGTAGCTCAGGACTCTACAAGACAACAAATTAAAGATTTCGTTAGAAAGAAATTACATTTCTTAATTAAATTTCTTACATCTTCCAAGTAACCATCCATGGCCACGCGATGTACATCCGAGAGCTTGGCCAGCGCAGAGGCATCCGCTGCATTCCGTGCCTGCATATAGGTGATCTGGCGATCGATTTGAATGCCACTGCCAATCGTTGATGTCTCCGAGCTGGTGCGTACACGTTGATTGTGTGTCGTTTGTGACTCAGATGTGGATGATGGTGCTGGTAAATTGTTTGTGAACGAAACACAGTTGAATGCATTCGTTGGGTATTCGAATTGCTTGGGATTCAACATGTGTAGTGCATGTCGCAGCACCAAATTGACGTCCACATCGATCGGATAGCGCATGAGATAAGTCAGCGATGTCGTGTAGTCACTCAACAGTACTGAAAGGCATAATCAATTAGTGGGAAGCATCTCGCAAAGGCTTTGCTCAATACCCACGCTTTTCTCGTATGTGCACCAGCATGGCCACCAAGATGTAGTTGGGCAGGTCGAAGCGATCGCTGTCCGCGAAGATGGCATCCCAGAGCATCAGCAGATCCAGAAGCATGAATTCACGACCAAAGAGCAGGCGCAGCCAGCGACTGTAAATAAGAAATGTAAATTAAGCAGTCTTGTTAAGTAATGATTATTAATCATAGTCATAAGTAATTCGATTTTTTTTGATTAATAGTCGAACAAATAATTAAATTACAATTATTTTCGGTTTTGCCCAATTATTTAATGATTACGATAACAAAAAATCAGAAATAATCAAGAATTATTACAAAAATTCAAAAATTGTCAGAAATAATCGAAAATAATCTTTTTAAGTATTCGGATTATTTTTGAATATTTTTTTATTATTACCGATTATTTTAGTTTTTTTTTTTAGAATATTTTTTACTATTTAGTGAAAAACAAAATTTAATTGCCATCAGCTCTTCAGTTATTTGAAAGAAAATTACAACTCAGAAGATATTTGGCTTAATTTGGAATTTTGCTATTAACATCTTCGGCACCAGTTGAACGACTGTTTTCGTTTGCCGGTATTACTAACAGATCTAGACGGCAATCCTTCTCTGACTTTTCGTTTGAAAAATTAGTTTAAGAGAAAGCAAATTCAAAAAATAGTTTTTAAATATGTATAGAAGACTTTTGTATAGTTAAAAAATAAAGAAGAAACATTTTTGTAACAAAATGTTTTGCTCAAAATAATTTGATTTTTACTAAATAGTAAAAAATAATCTATTAAAACTAAAAAAATCAGAAATAATAAAAAAAACTATCAAAAATAATCCGAATACTTAAAAAGATTATTTTTGATTATTTATGACTATTTTTGAATAATTGCAATATTTCTTGATTATTTCCGGTTTATTTGTAATGGTAATTATTAAATATATAGTCACTACGATTATTTCCAAAAATATTTTAATTGATTAGTTATTCTAATCGAAATTTAACAGGTATGGTTTCAAGTTTAACTTACATGCCAAATATATGCAGTGGAATTTCCATTTTAAGCAGATAATGGTGCAAATGTTGATCCTGCTTGGCGAGAATTTTATCGCGTATGAAATTCAGCTGGCTGATAACCTCAACCTCCGATTGGGAGTCATTGTCAGCGCCTGAGGGCTATAAGCAATCATTGACTGTGTAACGAGTAACATTCATCTGTTTGGGGGCAACAACCTACCTCACTCGCTGTGTGCGTTTCTATGTATCCGCTCGCTGTGGACACCAGGTTGGAAACGCGATAGTAGGACTCCACAGATGCCATGAGACGGGAGAAAATAGAGCTAGATTTCCACATAGATATTAACTGCTCTAATTCGAAATGTTGGCAGTCAATAACTTACTAGGTGTCCGCTTCCAGATACGATGTGTCCAGGACATTCACCAGCGTCTCGTTTATGTCCGTCTTGGCAATCTCACTGAAGTGCAGCAGCGACTGATGATCACTGTACAGCACAAAGATTATGGGCGCCAATATCTCGTGCATGCCCTGACGATAGCACATATACGGATGCTCCCTCGCATAGTAGAACAATATGTTGGTCATGGCATTCTGGATCAATGGCTTGCGAAAGAATTCGACGCCCGGAAATGTGCGCACCACATCTTGTCGTATGACCGCAAAGAGCTCCTGATCACTAAAGTACTGATTCCAAACGCTTTGCGTTGACTGCGACAATGGATCATCGTTGTCGGAGGCAGCAAGCTCGTGAGGATTACTCACATAATCCAAGCGGAACTTGTCGTATCTGGAAATTAATGATAATAAGATTGACTGCTTAATATATTTGGGGTGTCCTCTCACCTGCTACGCTGCTGTGCCCGCTGGATATGCCAGCTGCGATAATCAACACTTAAGACACGCAATAACAATGCCCAATGGATGCTCCGAAACTTGGACATTTTCAGCTGGCCATTGAAAGCTGCCAGACGCAACGAGTCTGGATCATTATCCAAACTGGCCAGCAGCTGTGTCCATTCCTGTCTGTAGCGCTCCACAGACGTCATTGCGTCGCCGTTGCCAGCAACAACAACAGGTTCAACGATCCGCCCCGTTTCCTCTCTTACGTTTGTTTTTATGGCTGCTGTTACATCTGACTTCGACGTCGGCATGTACAAATTAATGGCTTCTATGCCGCGCACGGTCATTGCTTTGTTCCTGCTTGTGCACTAAATATAATTACAATCATATTTCGCATTCCCAACTGCACAACAAACAAAGGAGTAACTGAATAATTGTAAGAATGAGTGGCTTACAAAAAACAAAGCTGATTAAAAATTTGACAACATTTCTCAGATAAGCTGCAAGTGTGACCGTGTGTGTACAAAACATCGGAGCCATCGGTGCTTGGTGGGCCACTAACTATCGAATGTTTTTATATACAACAAAAATTAACAATCCTGATAATTACGGCCCCTAAAGTATTGGAAAAAAAGAATTTTAAAATCTTATGAGAAATATGTTCATTTACACATGAGATTTATAGATTTAAGAGCCGTGTCTCAAATATTTGATGCAAACATCAGGAAACGTCGAAACATCGGGGACAACACACACCTCTAATAAATAAATGCATTAATCAGCTGATTGCATTGGCAAAAAAAAAATAATAAGGTGGCAATCTTGGCAAAGGCTCAAATTTTACAATTTTAAATCTTTTCAGAAAAGTTGTTATATATCAACATTGTTTTTTTTAATTAAATATTGAAGCTAGAACTTTGAAACTTATTTTTATATTTTTTTCGATTTTTGAATTTATTTTTAGAGTATCTACTAAATATTTAAATGTGCCCCAAACCAATTTTTAAATGAAGTTTATTATTTTAAAAAATTAATATTTTCCTTGGTTTATTCAATTTGTACATAATTGAATAATAATAAAAAATATATTTTTTAAATTTAATTAATTTCCATTAGTATGGTCACACACCACTGCCTGCGTATTAATATTTGTTATTTTTCCGCATCTGGCAGGCTCCGCACCCAATCACTCAGTATCGATAAGCTCACAAGAAGCTATCGATATAAGCTGATTGTTGCTTTGAGTTTTTGAACTGAAGGCCGTTAAATTTAAAATTGAACTTAGTTGCTAGTGTGTGCTTTTCGATCCAAATTTTTCAAGCCTACATTTTATGTAATGTTTAACATATCATTAACAAATAATTTAAAGTTTTAATTGCGACACAAAACAAAAACACTTATTTCTTCCTACCTTAGGAATTCGGAAAATTAATTATGTATTACGGGATGACATAGACATAGGTCATGGACGTAGGTAGTTTCGGCTAATGATATTAAATGGATATTTAAGTTTTAATTTTCACTGCCAATAGTTGCATAACTTGCGCGAAGAATTTTGAAAACAACTAATTTGTTAGTGTAATAAGAATTTGTGGGCCAAAAGCAACATTAACGCGTGACGTTAACACTAAGAAATGGAGGCCAATGTTAGTTCAGCACATGAAACGCAACAAATTATTGATTATAACTGCTAGCACCGTCGATAAAAAAAAACTGAAACTGACAAACCAGGAAATGAAGAAAATAACAATAAACGATGTCGCATCGTCGCCGGTTTCGCCGCAACGGTACGATCAGTTTTATTATTAGCATACACATTAGTTACGGCCAAAGTGCGACCCTATGCTAAAAATTGCAAATAACCCATTGACTTGAAAACATTGCTGTTTTTCTGCTATCTACTATTCGCATGATGCTATAATCATTGGCTGGCAAAAGACAAAACGGTCAATGCCGTTTTTTGATCTAGTCTTAAGCAATATTTCTAGCATATTGTTTGAGTATTATTATTAAACTTGACCCAATGACTGCGGCTGCTGCTACCACAACAACAATTTGTGGGTGGCCGCCTGAAGTTGCTTAATGGTGCGTCCCCGCGGACTCTGAATGAATGAATATTGGAATATTTTTCATGGCCAATATAAAAACATAAACATGAAGTCCATGATACTATTCTGAGTTTATTGGCCCATGGAAATGCAAGACACATTTTGCAGTCAGACATGGCAGTTAAATGCAGTATTATCATTCAGATAATGCGTGAATCAATCAAAGTGAACGAAATGCATTCACGAATATCCAAACAACTGCAATGGTCAATGTGCGTGTGCAGTGCAATGTCAAATGTTGTTGCTCTCCTGTTTCGCAGATACAAACATACATATATACAGATGTACATATGTGTAGCAAGTATACGCCGCATTGGCTTTGATTTCAATCTCGATTTCTCGGTCAAAGTCAATGTCAATGCAAATACGAATCGAAGACGCAACGGTTGCCAATAATACGCATTAATTATCAGACCTTATCCATTCGATATTGTTTTTCTTTTTCTCATTTTTTTTTCGAATTTTGACTGTCTTTGTTTACTCGCTTCTCGTGCAACGGTCAAATTCGCTCGCTTATCAACGCAGCGCTTGGGAACTAGTTTTGATTTTCTTGTTTTCTTGTTTTCTTTTTCAATTTTTGTTTTTGTTTTTGTTGCGCCCTGTTACAATTTGCCGTGGCTGCTTTGCATTTTATATTTCCTGATATTTAATCAGACAGCAACAAACTGAATTGATGATTTCGTTTTTAATGTTGCTTTGTTGCTTCAATTCTTCGGCATTTGGATATGGATGTGATGTTAAAATGTTGAATGTTGAGGCAGCCGCATGACGCGTCGAGGTGAGCTTCGATTTTGCGCGACTTTGGCCCCTAATCGATAAACTCTGTATCCATTTACATATTTTAATTATTGTCTAATGCCGTTTCAACTTTGTCCTTATGTTTCTCTTCTCTTCTCTTTTATTCAATGCTTTACAGTTACATTTATTTGTGGTTCGCTTCGCTCTATGCGGAAGATATTATTATAATAAAAAAGCGGAAGTAATGTCTTCAGACTCTTAATTACATAGTGCCTCCAAAAAAGTTGTATTTCTTGTTCTTGGCATGTAAATGTAAATGCTTATATTTATTTTGCTGCCAGTGTAAAAAGCCTGATTGGCAATTTAATAAAAGATTTAGTTTTCTTGCACAAACGTATGTTCTTTATTCACGATGGCTGCTAAAGTGAAGCGTCTCTGTTTTCGATGCTATCGTTATATCGAACTATCGATACATCTCATGTGATACAATTAATATGGTATAATATCGATATTATTACACGCTTTTTTCTTTTTTAAATAAATTAATAAATACATTTTAGTCCCATCCATATCTATTAGGAGGTCTTATTGATTGATCTACCAGATCGAGATACTTTAGTATTATTAGATATAGGCTCTGATTCTTCATCTGAGCTGAAACTGTTTGGGGTTTCATATTCATCAGTGAGATTTGGCTCAGTTTCATTTACAATAGTACTATCAGTTTCAATTTCAGGATTTACATTATCAGTTTCAGTTTGACTTACATTAAAATTTTCAGTTTGACTTAAATTAACAATTTCAGTTTGACTTAAATTAACAATTTCAGTTTGACTTAAATTAACAATTTCAGTTTCATTTTCAGTTTGACTTAGATTAATATTTTCAGTTCTATTTTCACTTTCAGATGCAACTTTAGATTCATTTTCTTTTTTGTTATTATTTACAGTAATACATTCATAAAGATAGTCTTCATTGTCACTATTTATACTTTCACTCTTATTCATTAGTCTTCTATTTCTTCTATAAAAGTTATTGAGATCATCCTTAATAATATATGATCTTTCATTTACTCTTTTATCAACTACCCCATGTGCCCATTCGTTGGCTTTTTTTTTTCTAAATTGGACTTTATCACCTATGTTAAATGGACGTAAATTTCTTGAGTGCATGTTATAGTAATATTTTTGTGTGGTTTTTTTGTCAAAGATTTTGTTTATTACTGTCTGTTCATCAATCTCATTGCGATACAGTTCGGATTTTTTAATTGGCATTTTTGTTTTACACATTCTACCAAGGAACAACTCACATGGGGCAAGATTCAAACTTGCTACTGGGGTAGCATTATATTCTAGGATTCTATACTGATAGTTTTTTATATCAGAACATCGCTTTAAGATGTTCTTTGCAATCGCTACTCCCTTTTCAGCCAATCCATTACTTTGAGGGTATCTTGGACTTGAAAATTGCAATAATATATTGAACTCATTTGCGAAATTTTTGAACATAAACGAATTGAAAGGGTTGTTATCACATTTCAACTTTGATGGATAGCCATAGCTATCAAAAGTTTTTTTTAACTCTCCTATGACACATTCTACTGACTTCCCTTTAAGCTGATTTACAAATAAGAAAGTTAGAGTACGCATCAAAAATTGAAATAAAATTTTTTCCCCCATATTCAAAGATGTCCATTCCTGCCATGTGAAAAGGGTATTCTGGCCTCTCATCTTCTACCAACGGCTCTTTTTGATTGTTTCTGCGAAATTTTTCACATATTTCGCAAGAATACACTAGTTGTTTGATCTGTGAATTCATATTTGGCCAGTAATAAAGATTTCGCGCGCGTGCCAGCGTTTTTTCGATACCCAAGTGGGACTCATGAATCTGATTAAGAATTTGTGACTGCAACTTAGATGGGATTACTAATCTGCATGATCGGAATAGAAGACCCTCTTCAAAATGTAGCTCTGCTTTGAATTTATAAAATTCCTGACAGAATCTGTCCAGTTTGTGAAAAGATGGCCATCCCTTTTCGACAAAACTACAGATTCTTGCGTAATTTTCATCCTTTTCTAAGACTTTAAGATAGACACCATAGTTGTCTTCTGAGAGACAGGCTGCCTTTGTTACAATATGGATTACGTTAGCGCCAATTCCAAAATTTCGCCTTCTTCGGGTAATTGAGCTCGTGACAGGCAGTCTGCTACAAGCATATCCCTACCTGGCGTATATTTCACAGTCATTTTTGAATATTTCAGTAGATATAATAGCATTCTTTGTAATCGCATGGTTACAGAGTCAATGTCTCTTTGTAATAAAACTTCTAACGGTTTATGATCACTTTCAACTACAAATTCTCGACCATAAACATAATAGTGAAATCTTTCGCATGCGAATACAATTGCTAGCAGCTCTTTTTCGATTTGAGCCCACTTTTGCTCACTTTTTGTCAGTGTACGTGAAGCAAAACTAATTGGATGTCCATTTTGCAGAATTACACATCCAAGTCCATCTTTGGAAGCATCAGTTTGAATTACAACAGGCTTTGTACTGTCATAGACTGCTAGAATTGGATTACTCGATATGCTTTTGAGCAAATCATCAAGCTCGTCTTGATGTTCCTTATTCCACTCAAATTTTGTGTCAATTCTAGTAAGATTTCTAAGTGTTTTGCTGTTCTTGAAGACAGGTCTGGAATAAATTTAGCTAAATATTTGAATAAACCAAGGATGCGTAATACGCCTTTTTTGTCTTCTGGAATTTTTATATTACGAATTGCTTCAAGATGCTTTCTTTGTGGTTTGATTTGCCCCTCTGAAAGAATATGGCCCATAAACTCGACTTGTTGCTTTCTATATTGAACTTTGTCAGGGTTAAATCGTACCCCATTGCACATTGCGCGGTCTAGTACCTTTAGCAATGTTTCATCGTGTTCTTCAAAAGTGTCTCCTAATATTCCAATATCGTCAAAATATATGATGACATTTGGTATGTCCCCAAAAATCTGTATCATATTGCGTTGAAACATTTCAGGGGCACTATTGATTCCAAATGGAACACGATTGAATTTGTACCGGCCGAAAGGAGTCATAAACGTTGTCAAATCGGAGCTTGCTTCTTCTAGTTCCATTTGCCAGAATCCGTGAGACAAATCTAAGATTGTAAAAACTTTTTTACGGGATAGCTCTGTACCATGAAATCATCTATGGTCGGGATTAGATAATGTTCTCGTTTAATTGCGTTATTCAACGGCTTGGGGTCTAAGCAAAGTCTAAGTTTTCCGTTCGGTTTTTCCACTATTTGTAAATTATTCACCCAACTGGTAGGATATGTTACTGGCGAAATGATTTCATCTTTAACCATAGCCTGCAACTCCTGCTCCAGTGCTTTGAGCAAGCTGTGAGGAAACCTCTTTTTATAGTGCAAGACGGGCTTTGCATCATCCTTCAAAACGATTGTCTGCTTATTTGGCAGCTTGCCAAGTCCCTCAAACAAATACCTAAATTTTTCCACAAATTGCTCCCTGGTAGTAGGCAAGTTACAAACTGAATCAATATTTAAATGTTTAATGAGATTTAAATCAACAGACGATTTCAGACCTATTATAGGTTCACATTTTGTATCCACAACTAAAAATTCAATACATTTGCTTGTCTCTGAATTAAAATCAGAGCAGCTTGCTTTAACAGTTCCATAGTTATTTAACTTTAACATTATTATAATCAAAAATAAGAAGGTTTTCTTCTTTTACTTCAAGTTTTAGATCTTTTACTATATTTATTGGAATGCAGTTAACATCCGCTCCAGTATCCACCTTAAAGGTAACGTTATGCCCATTAATAACGAAAGTTTTCGTCCATTTAACTCTGTTCAGTCCACACTCACTTATTCTAAAATTTGACTTATTAAAGTTAATGTGACTTTTACCTTTATCTGTGATATTTATACCTGACTCTAGCCAATTAATTGATGATCCGGTGGTTCGTTTGCGTTCCACCTCCACTTTGCCATTGCTGTTGTTGTCCAGTTGCTTGTTGATGTTGTTGTTGCTGACAACGCGCTTCTTTTGTTGTTTGCAATGTTTTGCAAAATGACCCGATCTGCCGCAGGCGTAGCATGTTGTCTCCTTAGCACGGCACTCTGCTAAATGGTTAGGGTTGAATATAGCACCACAATTGTAGCACCGGCGAACAACTGCGTTGATTGTGTTGCTTTCCACTGTGATGCCTTTTGAGTCACAGCCTTTTTAAGAAGCTCGTTGTTCTTAGCTGCTGCTTCAAAGGCTTTACATTCGTTGATAATATCCTCTAGCTGCTTGTTTTTTGATTCCAGCAGCTTTAGTTGTAGTTTTTTATCCTGAACTCCAATGATAAGCCGATCAAATAGCATTCGCTTTTCGTAGGGCTTGCCGCACTCGCATTTGAAGTCGCACAACTGTACTTGCTTACGAAGTTGAGTCTCAAACTCCATGAACGGCTGTCCCTCACTCTGCATGATGTTGTTGAACTTGTAGGACTCCATCGTGATGTTCTTAAATGGAATACTGTAGTCATCAAACGCTTTAAGCACGTCATCTAGCGAGCGGCTTACAATTGCTGCAGAAGACGATGATGGTTCTGATGACGTCACGATAGTGCCTACCATGCCGCTTGCAGTTCCATCATTTGGAAATAATGTGCTATATATTTCCGTAGCCTTAGGTCCGGCCAACCATAGAAACGTTGCAATTTTCTTTGCTTCGCTTCAGGTTCTGTGTCTTTGCTTGTGGCCATCATGTACATGAGAAATGACCTTTTCCACTTTGGCCACTCATGTGCCAACACTGAGCAGTCAATTTCCGGCAATACACGCTCCATTGTGTTCATTAGTACTCAAAGATTGATATTTTAACTTCTGACACCATGTAAAAAGCCTGATTGGCAATTTAATAAAAGATTTAGTTTTCTTGCACAAACGTATGTTCTTTATTCACGATGGCTGCTAAAGTGAAGCGTCTCTGTTTTCGATGCTATCGTTATATCGAACTATCGATACATCTCATGTGATACAATTAATATGGTATAATATCGATATTATTACAGCCAGAATGTTTTTGTAATATTCTATATCATAATTTAAGACATTAGGAGTTCAATAACATGTCAAGAGTTCAAATATGTACAACATTTTAGTCAAGGTTCAAAATCAAGCAAAACTTGTTCTAATCCAAAGAATTCCGAATTTCTGTGCTATTAATCAAAAAGATATGAAATGAAGAGAAGCGAGAAGCTGTCTGAGGATGTTTCTATCCACAATATTATCTTAAAATATTAGATAATTTCAAACATTTTCCATATAGTCTAGTTCTAAGCAGATATTAATTGCTTTCGTTTGACCGGACTGTCGAATATTAATCATTCAAATTCGAAAAATTATTGAAGAACCCGTCCAGTATGTGGCTCGATCTATCTGTATGTATGAGTGTATCCCATGCATATTTTAACTAGCAAACTATAAAAGAATTTAATAATAGAAACCCCAAAATAAAGTGGAATGGCCAACACACTCATAGGCGCAGGCATCAGAAAATTTATTTTATTTATTTAAAACACGAATCAGGTTTTGCGGATTGTCTTCGATATTCTGTAGAATTCTAAGTAGCATGCGTCTTTTGCTCTTATCGATGCTGATCATGATCATGTTGTTAATGAAAATAGTAAAGTATCTGGCATCAAGTTCTGGGACAGCACCCAGCAAACACACCAAAGACGGAGTGCAGGTGTAAAGAACGCGGAAATCAAGCAAATTCAAGCAAATAATTGAAACAAAAAACCAAAATGGAAAGCAAAAAAAATCAGATGCAGAGTTTCAAATGTGGCGGGTTTATTGGCACGTGATCAATTTGCTAATTTAACTGGTCAGCTACTCCATTTTTTGCCCATGGCATATCAATGATTTTGCATTCAAGACTTTGGTCAGGTTTTATGGTCTTCTTAAAAGAACTCAATGAATTGTCGTCAAACAAAAGCATAAATATTCTTAACAATTGCTTTAATAATTTTTGTATAAATTGTTCAAACCAATATATTATTCTTAAACCAGTTTTACTTAAACTTCTTGTATGTAACCTTTGCTATCATCTATCAAGCACTTCTTTATGTGAAGATACAAACCTATAGATTCCATTGCCAATTTTTCTACATATGTACATAGGTATCTAATGGATTTTATTTGTACCACTTAAGATCGTAAAAGCGAGCTTGATAAATGGCTTATAGTGTTACTACACTCTTTAACAGAAATAAGATTTTGGTTGGCACTTTGAGATTGTCCCTTGAATCTCATGTTAGCCATGACTCCAGGTATGTTGCTCGCATTGTTGTTGTTTGTTTTCCACTTGCCATTTTCATGGCACATTTGAGCCATGTTGACAGACGTGTGACATTGCGTTCTTCCTGTGGCTGTGACTGTGACTGCGTCTCACATTTCGCAGTTTGCAGTTCGCAGTTTGCATTTACATAATGATTTGGCTGAAAGCGATCTCAGATAGGAGATCGGATAGGATTGCATTGCAGTTGTTTCACGGCTGGAGCGTATTTGTTAGCCTTAATTAGGTTTTCACGCACTTTAGACTTGTAAAATGAAATGAACGCTGCCTTTATTTTGCCTTGTCTCATTGATCAGCGAGTACTCGCATGTTGTTATTTTCGTTTCGTTTCGTTTCGACTTTTACAAGTCTCGCGAGTCGCATTTCAATTAACTTTACCTCAAAATAGTTCAAGCATCACATATAACCTTAGTACTTGTACCTAACGTAACTAAACTGAAATGAAATGAATGGATATACATCTTGAAAGTGAATACTCGCACCAGTGAAATTGATGTCATTCAAAAGGTTGGCCACATGGCTTCATGGTAATTAAATAACCAACTTGCGAGTAAATAAGCAACATTGCGAGAGTACCGAGTAATTTCATAATTGTCTGGGTAATTGACTCTGTTCAAGAACTTGCAATGTTCTTGAAATTGCCTTGACTGCGACTTCATCAGCACGATTCTTTGTGCATCTCAAAGATTTTTGTTTCTCAAAACATTGTATATTTTGCATTTTTTTAATTTAAATTTTAATGTGTTGCAAGTCATTATGTGTTTTGGCAGCAACAGTGCCATTAGCTGTTAACTGCTTATTGCTGCTGCCTTTCAATTGCTCGGGAAGGCTAAAAAAGATATGATGGGGTTACATACTTGACTCTGCATACTTTTTAAGTAGTGGCTTCATACAGTGGGGCAAAGTTGACACGTCGGTGTCATTCTGGCTATTAATAAAGTATTCTGTATATTAACTTTAAATGTGATTTTTAAATTCTCTCTACATAAATTGTAACTAACTAAATCTCTTTGGAAGACATAAATTAAATAAATATTTTTAAATATTACAAAATATTAAGGGCCGTTTCATCCATGTACATTAGGGTGTCCCTTATTTGGTCAAAGTCAATATTTTTAAACGCATACGGCTAGTTCTGTTCATTAGGTCCTAAAGCACTCAGAAATAAATTTTTACCTCAATCGGAGTATGATAACCCGTGCCGACTTGGATCGGAAAATTTAAAGATTATATGGACAAAAAAAATTTTTTTTTTTTTTTAATTTTTTATTTTTTTATTTTGTTTATTAGGTCCTAAAGAACTCAAAACCAAGTTTTCACCTTAATCGGAGTACGATAACCCATTCAAATTTGCATCAAAACATGAAAAATCATCGAAAAATGTCTAATCAGTGTTAAATTACTGTTTTTTCATGTTTCGATGCAAATTTGAATGGGTTATCGTACTCCGATTAAGGTGAAAACTTGGTTTTGAGTTCTTTAGGACCTAATAAACAAAATAAAAAAATAAAAAATTAAAAAAAAAAAAAATTTTTTTTGTCCCATATAATCTTTAAATTTTCCGATCCAAGTCGGCACGGGTTATCATACTCCGATTGAGGTAAAAATTTATTTCTGAGTGCTTTAGGACCTAATGAACAGAACTAGCCCGTATGCGTTTAAAAATATTGACTTTGACCAAATAAGGGACACCCTAATGTACATATTAGTTTTATTCAACTAATAACTTCAAATTTGACATTAATTTCTATATATTTAAAGTCAAATTCTCTTTTCAATAGTTATCAGACGTGGTCCTTATTCTGTTTATCAAATTTGTCCCAAAATATTTATTTTATTTACCAACTGTTAATAATAATTTTTTATTAGTTTTAATAATTATTCTTTATATGTCATTAAAAAATATTACTTGGTTCGTGCACAGTGGAGCAAAGTTTTTAAAAATATTCTAAATTCCCTATTTCCGCTGCTAATTATTTTTTATGACTTTTGATTATTTACCATAAAATACTGTTCAGGTCTGGTACGAGAATTACGAGTTTGTTCATTCAGTAAATGCAGAAAACAGAAAACGGGTTGAATGTTGAATGTCTTCCTTTATTAACGCGTCTTTTGCTTTTAATCATGTATTTATTGTATTACTTAAAGTCTTTGCACGTGAGCACGTGCTACAATAATGTTGCTATTATATTGTTGATTACACTATTAAATTCGCACATGCGTGAATTTGTAAATGTCTTTTAAAAGTGCTGATTGTGTGTAGTCGCTCCTTAGCCCCAATTGAAACCGGTTGGCAATGCATAAAAGCTGAATATATTTTATGTTTAGTTCACTTAATGGTCTATTTGGTCAGCAGTACTTGCAACACGGTGCCCACAGTGCGTAATCTGCAACATTGGCTGCCACATTTTGACCTTCAAGTGTTGCCAAACATTGTCAAGCCCTCGTAATGGAGACTTTTGACATATAGACTTCCCACTTCATTTCGTCTACCTTCTCGGGGGGATGTCTGTCTGGCTAGTAAACAATTTTAGTGTCCGTCACTAAACAAAATTAGACACCACTCATTTCAACTTTGCGCTCTATGCGAAAAGCAATAAACATATGACCAAAAACCAAAAAAAAAACAAAACTGTAAACAGCCGCAAGAAAAAATACTTGATGTACAAATACATAATTATTGGGCAAAGGCACAACAGTCTTAACTGATACAATAGATAATGGCTAAAACAGCGAACTGCTCTCATATTTATCCACAGAACGGAGGTCTCTTCTCGGGGTTTTTGTTGTCGCCCCAAATATTGACGCTGATTAAACAGCAATTAAGTTTGGTCATGAAAAGGCTTTTTAGAACTGAAACCAGATTGGGAAAATACTCGTACATTCGACAGCAAACTGTTAACTGAGGTAACCGTCAATTCCAGCTAAGCGTCATTTGGGCCAATTGATGGACTTAATACTCTAGCCTATAACTAGTTTTTTAGAAGACGATAAACGACAACGTGCTCAACTTGACCGATAGATGGACTTGCATGACCTGCAGCCCATGGCCCATGGCAACCCTGTTGAATAAGCCAAAGTCACAGCCAGATAAGAAGCGCATTTGAATGTTGTTGGGCCAGTTTTCCGTGAGAGACGGGCCTACGTGCGATGTGTCAACTAGACACGACTTACGATGGTTAAATGCTAATTTTACTAAACGTTTTTCCCCGCCGAAATTTTCACAACAAGTAGAGCAAAGTAAAGCAAAGCATTTAAGCTGGGTTACATTCGAAACCAAGCGACAACTTCATAACTTGGCCAAAAATAAAAAATCAGTTCAGCCACGCGCCGTACATTTCAAAAACATAAACATAAACGCGTCGCAGTCGCAGTCGACGTCGACGTAGCCGTCGCCTAAGTCTCCATCTCTGTCGCAGCCCCAACCTCAGCCCCAACTCCGACCCCAATTTTGACGTCGTCGTCGTCGTTGTCGTCAGAGATCAAGAATCGCCAAGCGATCCGAGCGAGCGAAAAGCCGACTGACTGTGTGTTCGGCAAACAGAAATCGTCTTTAAATTTCGGCGTTGTTAACTATTTGAGGCACTGTTCAGTTTCCAATTCAAGAGCACAAAGCCGAGCTCTCAGCCAGCTGAGTTCGTCTAAGTTCGGGTCTGTGCGAATTATTTTCGACTAGCCGCTTAAAAAGATCTGCGACTCGTTCCGTACTTCCATACGCCGTACATTCTTCGCGAAACGTGGATGTGCCGTGAGTGAAGACTAATTCAGGAGAACCCAAAACAGGAAAACGAACATCCTGCAAGGGATGCAATACGAACTTTTGCGTGTGGTGTAAAGTGAAAAATTACAAAACTGACAAAGTTGTTTTTTTTTGTCAGCAAACGAAAGAACTCTTCAAATAAAATTATAAAATACAACTTACTGAAGGAAGTGAAAACTCACATTTTAAATTCTAAAGGTGAGAATAATTTCTAAATTTCTAAAGCATAACTTTTATTTTTCTTTCATAAAACTAAAACTATTTAAAGATTTTAGAATTATGTTAACATGAAATATCTAACTCATTAATAGTTCGTTAACATTTCTAGATTTAAAAAGTTTGAAGAATTATGTTAACATGGAATATCTAACTCATAAATAGTTCTTTAACATTTCCTGTCTCTAAAATATTGAAGATTTATTTCCTAAACACACGAAATTATATTTTTCGTTATAAAGATTTCAAAAAACAATAACAAAAATAAAAAGCAACACTTGAATTGTGGTTTTCGATTGCAAATCACACATTTTATTTGCGGAAGTCAAAAATATTGTCAAGAATCTGTCGTAAAATTTGAACCATTGTTCGCAATAAAAAAATTTAAATAACTACAATCGATCGATCGAAAACGTCAATAGAAACCACGAAATAAATAGTTGTGAATCATCTACAATAGATAGAGGAAATCAGAAATCAAATCATTGAGCACTATCGCCATCTACTTGTACTTGTATCTAGCCAACCCTTTGTCAGATCACGTACAGATAATAATAAAGAAATAACAAAAATTATGCTAGCCTTAAAAAGCAGCACAACTAAATTGATATTCGAGTAATCGCATAAAAATTATAAAATATGCAGATAAGCGCCTAGCTTTTGATATCAAAGTGGCTGCTACCATATAGATACATATATATGCTATATGTATCTATGTTCTCCATTGTTCTATGCGGTTCCTAGATTTATTCGAATTGTATTTAAATGGAATGTGTTTAGCACCCAGTAATTATGAATGCGATGAGCTGGTAAATATATTTCAGTGCGGGAATAATGAATATTGATGCCACGCATAATTCGAATGTACTCATGCGAGTACTCATGCGAGTACTCATATGAGTATCCGTACCCATACCCATACTCGTCCCCATAGAACACAGTGTCCGTCCAAAAGTCACGTTCCCACTCCCTGTCCGAGTCACATTTTATTATGCCGCATGCGTCGTTTGTTGCGTGCGTTTTGCGAATCGATCAATGGATGTGAATCTGACGATGGATGTGACTGTGAGTGTGAGTGTGAGTGTGAATGTAGATGAGTCCAGCCACAGATACATTTACGGCATTCACAGCAGATTCACAGATTCGCACTCATCAGATTGCGTTTGTATTAGATTTATTGTTATTACGAGTATTGCCATTCAATCTGTCTGTCTGTCTGTCTGTCTCTATGACGTGCTTGGTTGCCGGGCAGCGATCATAGTCGAATCTCAGTCGCCATCGCATCTGCCCAAAAACCCCCAGCTTTGAAGCCACAGTCAAAGGTAGATGAAAACCTTCAAAACTTGTTGCCATTCAAAAGAACCTTGATTCCACAAACACATACAAACACACGAGTATCTTTATGCATACAATATATAAATATCTAAGATTCTAAACAAAAGCAGTTCTATGAATAATTTTTATATATACTTAAGTCTTTTCGGTTTTGTTGGTTACTTAACTATGCTAATAATTCCGGTAAGGATGGTCGCATACGATGCCTCATCGCATCTAAATCGAACTTGGCTATTGGCATTAGTCTTGGCCGAAAGGAAAAACGTGTTTGATGTATGCAAAGAAGCGCGTGTCAGTTAGAATTAATCTTAGTCTACCATGATTTGTACAAAAATAGGATTTAATCAGCATACTTAAATTTGTTTTGATGTTCGAGTTCCCATTTGAATAAATTGCACTTGGACCCAACTGCATGATAAGTTCAATTAATTAATGCGGGTGGGCCAAAGTTGGAGGTCACCTCGAATCGAGTCGAATCGAATCGAATGTCTAGTGACTCTACATATATAATATATTAGAATAAAATACATATTCAGATTAACAATTCAATGTAAATCCTCGTTTGGCTAATTTGCTCTGAATGTAAATGAAATTGCTTTAAAATTCAATGTCAAGGGTTTGCCAAAAATAATTAAATTGAGTATTTGCTTGTTGTTCTTGGCTGTTGGTCTATGCACACCTGTAATTCAATTTTCGATTAAGTGGCTGTGGCTGTGGCTTCGACTGTGGCTTTAACTTGACATTGAACCGTGCCAAGTTATTGACTTGAAATTCACGATCGAAGCCAAGCAGAAAACACGATCTACGATTTTTCGAAAAGTTCTCAACAACCAATAAGAATACTTTTTGTTTATATCAATAAACAACATGCATATGTTATGAGGTCAACCGGTTGCCGATTCTAAAGAAGCCAACTGTTTGCCAGTCAGTCAGTCAGTCAGTTTCAGAGTCCCAAAGCAGTTGGTTAGACAGAGAGCCAAACAGTCAGTCATTAATTTTAGCCAGTTTGCCAAACCGAAAATTCTCATGAACACGCGCTACACAGAGAACTAGTTGGGGCAGTTGTTATTGTTATTGCTATTGTTGCTGGTTGTTGTTGTTAGCTGAAATTGCAATTGCAAGCGCAATTACCAATGAGATGGAGATGGAGATAACATACAAATTCACACACGGCCAATGTCACAGCTTGCAAGTCATACACATTTTCAAGAGTCTGTTGGCATTTCAGATGCATCTTCATCTTCAACTAACAGCCAACAACGTCAGCAACGAGTGTGCAACGAAATGCATCGTTGCAGTTGCCACAAAACAAAACTGTCAAAGTGTCAAATATCATAGACCGGCCCACTTGGCGTATGCGTAATGTGCGCTTTGTGAAAAGCAAATGCGAAAGTTCTAATGTATGCATCTGCGAACTTTGCTGTTTGCTGTATTTTGCTGAGTATTGTCCATGGTCGGGTAAATTATTTAAATTCAACGACAATTTATTTGTAACATATGTACATAAAATACATTTCGATTTGTTAGAACCTACCTCAATCCATAGAACGTATACTTGATATGCAACTGGCAACATTTGATGCAACACTCAAAGTGCAACTTTCTTGCTCCATTCGATAATGATTAGTATGTTAAAATATAAATATTATTAACAAAACAAATTAATTATGTATGTGTATTGATTTCGTTGGAACCAAAAGCGATTATTGATTGTCTTGAAATCGAACAGAATTTCGGTTTTATTTTTTTTGTATTATGTTTTGTTGCTCTTTTGTTTTTCGTATCGTTTCGATTGGTTTGCCTATGACTTCCGGCTCGGCGTCTTTTGTGCCGGATTTGAGTAGCTGAAGTAGCTCAACTGTTGGCTGAAGGTCGTTGGTAATGAGGCGACTGTAGCTTTGCCTTAAGCTGGTCCATAATTAGCCATGCAGCTGTGGGGGAGATGCCATGTATGAAGAAAGCTGAAGTACACGATGAGCATATGAAATGAGTTCGATTTGCATCTGAAAGCTGCACATAATTGAGCAGTCAAGAGCTTCAAACGAGCGCTGACAGGCAATTAATAAGGAAGCAAACTATGGACATGATTCATTTCAATTCCGTAAACATAACACGCAATATATCTGAGAGAAGCTATAATGTTTTGTTTTGGATTTGTGTTTGCTTTTGCAGATGGCACCGAATATAATAGGCAGCACATTTATATTGGCCGAGACAGCCATTTCAGATGCCAACAACAACAAGATGACACCAACTGCCGCACCTGTTGTTGCGGTGAAACAAACCCCAACGCCGCCAGCCAAGAAGACGACGCCCGTGGCAGCCAAGGCGCCCAAGGAGAAGCTGGTGACCTCGGGCTCCACACCCTACAAAGCGGACATTGTCTGGCACAATGTTGTGCTCTTCATCGTCCTGCACTCGATGGCATTGTACGGCCTGTGGCTGATCTTTGCGGAAAGTGCTTATTTAGAGCTCGTGACTGGTAAGTCGTGCATTCATTAAATCATTAACTTATTTATTTATTTATATATTTGCACTTGCAGCCTATTTCTTCTCCTTCCTGGGTGGTTTGGGCATCACGGCTGGCGTCCATCGTCTGTGGTCGCACAAGGCCTACAAGGCCAAGCTGCCACTGCGCATCTTCCTCATGCTGTGCCAGTCGCTGGCCTTCCAGAACAGCATCTGGGAGTGGACTCGCGATCATCGTGTGCACCACAAGTTCACGGACACACACGCCGATCCCCATAACTCGCGTCGTGGCTTCTTCTTCGCCCACATGGGCTGGCTGATGTGCAAGAAGCATCCCGATGTCGGCATCAAGGGCAAGTCCATTGACATGAGCGACATTGAACAGGATCCCGTCGTGATGTTCCAGAGGAAGTGAGTTCAATTAAATTTATAATTTAAATTTAAACTAAAATTAAATGAAATACTTTTATTTTAGATACTATTTCGTGGTGATGCCCATTTGCTGTTTCGTCGTGCCCATGATGATCCCTTACCTCTGGATGGGCAGCTCGCTCAAGGTGTGCTTCTTCACCTGCTCCATGCTGCGCTATGCCATCTCCCTGCACGGCACCTGGCTGGTCAACAGCGCTGCCCACTTCTACGGCATGCGGCCCTACGAGAAGAACATCAGTTCCGTCAACTCCAAACTGGTGGCCACCATTACCTTCGGCGAGGGATGGCATAACTATCACCATGTCTTCCCCTGGGACTACAAAGCAGCTGAGCTGGGCACCTACAGTCACAATTGGACCACTGGCTTCATTGATTTGATGGCTAAGATTGGTAACCATACCTAGGATTACTTAATGGAGTACAGTTGTTCAATTTTCTTTTCTTTTCCTTTCCCCTCTCAGGACAAGCCTATGACCTGAAGTATGTTACCCAGGAGATGGTCTACAAGCGAGTTATGCGCACCGGAGATGGATCTCACATTGCCGCCAAGTTGGATGCCAATAACAACAACAGTGCACCGACCAACGAGCTGGTCATGCATCTGGATCACGAGAAGGAGGAGAACGTTGTCTGGGGCTGGGATGATAAGGACATTAGCGAAGAGGACCGCAAGTGCGCCACAATTGGTCATAGTACTGTAGAGTGTAAACAGGATTAGAGACTTAGCCGCGTAGATTGCGTCTCGAGTGCGTACTATACTTAACTTAACTAAATATGCGAGCCTCTTTCTGGTTAGAAATAATTGGGACTGCAGTATTTCATTAATACTATGCATATTCATCGCGTACACTCCACTCCAAATGGTATCTGGTATAAGGCGAAATTAATATTCAATTCAACATTCAATTGAAAGAGAGTCTGCTATATATAACCGACATGTTGATGGGTTCGATTGGTAGAAAGCGCATCGAGGGCAATGAGATAAATTGCTTCAATTCCAAAAATAAATATAAATTTATATTCGAGATAAGTGACAACAAATTTGTGCAGAAATTCAGTTAGAAACATGTAATTTCAAATATGTATATTGTTAATTTGTAACAAACATCGGACACTTGACCCTATAAATGTGTAAAATATGCTATAACGACGCAAAAAGCGTTAGAAATTTTAAATACTAAGAATTAATTGTAAGACGACGAGAAAATCAAAATTCTGTAAATTGTTTATTTGTTAGTTATTAGGTGTGTAGGACATTAAGCTATAAGTATCTATAATCACAAAACTCCAGAAAAAAAGATCAGAAAAAAATCGTTATAATTCCATAAAAATATATGTATGTACTGTCTTCATACGGGAATTAGGCAGGTCTGAAAATGATAATGGAATAAAACTTTTCCTGAACAAACAAAGAGACTATGTGCATTTACTTGAAAGCATTCTTAATTTAGTTAACTCATTAATCTCTTAAAAATGTTTATTCAAATGCCTGAAATTTAACTCACGCGTGAATTAATTAACATTTTTAAGTAATTATACTTGTTGGCATTTGTGAAACTTGGTTCAATAGCTCAATCCTTGGTTTCGTAATTCTATATTCCCTGTCTGGAAAGTACAAACATGTGTCGTTTTTAAAACTTGTTGTTTTAGAATTCTTGCTACAGTCTCGCACGCGCTCATACATTTTTAATGAGTTGGGCAAAAACAAAAACAAAAACAAAAACAAAAAACAACCCCACTTTTTAAGCTTTGGTCAAGAAAAGTCTACCCAAAACTCGTGGTCGTGTCTTAATGAATTTTTCTAGATTTATTTTTAGCATTGAGTTGTCACGGGAATCTTAGAATTGGTTTGCATTTTATGTACTTACATATGTTCATATTATATTTGTATTATTTTAGAATGTACAAAAATGCTTAAGAGCACTGAAAATAGAAGTGATTTTTAGAATGCACCTAAATTTTATTTTGTATTTTGTATATCAAAACATTTAAGGTGAAAGTATTACACTAGCAGATACCCTATGAACAGAGCCTGGGCCTTAATTAGTTAATTGATCCACTTTAAATTTTGAGCAAGAAAAGAAAGTTTAAAATTTTTCCAATTATCTGAAGTTTTTAAACTTTTTTAGCTCATTATTAAATTTTCCAGGACTTTTTAATCATACCTGTTAAATTTCGATTAGGATTACTAATCAATTAGATTATTTTTGGAAATAAACGTAGTGACCTTATTATTCACTGTTAAAAAATTTGTGATTATATAATGAATACGATTACAAAAAATCAGAAATAATCTGAAATTATTACAATTATTCAAAAATAATCAGAAATATTCAAAAATAATCTTTCTGATTATTTCGGATTATTTCTGATTTTTTCTGATTATTTTGGCTACTTTGATTGTGAAAATTTAAAATAATTTGATTTTTACTAAATATTCATAAATAGTCAGAAATAATCAAAAATAATCAGAAAAAAGTCAAAAATAATCCGAATACTCAAAAAGATTATTTTTGATTATTTTTTAATTTAATCATTAGTTAGACTTTTAAACAAAAATAATCTTATTACTAATGATTATGATTACTAATCATTATTTAACAGAAATGGTTTTAATACACCTAAGTAAACTATTATCAATAGAACCAGAGACAGTCTTTATTAGAGAAATCAATTGAGTTTTACAATATGTGTGGATCAATGTGGATTGGGTCAGTGGAAGCCTTCGGAGTAGCCATAGTTGATGTGCTGCGGCTGGTTGGCAGCGCTGGAGGCGGACGCCGAGGCGTAGGCATAGAGCATGGCGGCCATGAAGGCGCCATTGTTCATGAGCAGCGACATGATGGTGGCCATTTTGAGGGTGGGCAGTATGAAGGGCAAGAGACTGCCCAGCAGGACGATGGGCAGGACCAAGATGGGCACGGCCACCTGCAGCATTGTCGTCTTATAGGATTGCTTTTTCTTGCGCTTGTTCAGTATTCCGCCGCCACCGCCGCCCTCGCCGCCATGGACGCCTGCTCCCAGGCCCTGTTGCTTGGAGTCGCCCTCGGCCTCGGGCTCGTATGCCTCCACACTGGCGCTGGTGCCACCGACAGCTCCAGTCATGGACGGCAGATTCATTAGATTCAGCTGCATATCTTCAGTGTCGCGTCGCCGAGCTCGACCCATGCGGGATTTGATGGCTGAAACCAGACACACTCAGAGAGTCAGCGGCAGAGGCTCCTCAGATTGTACTCACCCTTCTTCAGCGTGAACTTCAGCTTGTTCTCCTTACTGGGCACAATCTTGACCATCATGCCGGGCAGGAAGTGCAACTTGATGTCGCGGTGCTTGAAGAAACGCTGAAAGTTCTGCACCAGCCGTTGATTCAATTCCTTATCCGACATTTGCCGATTCTTTTCCCCTATCAGACTGCCCAGCTGCGTTTCCTCGCCGAAAAACTGCTCCATGAAGTCCCTGGTCAGATTCCCGGTCTGTGGCAACTGTTTGCGCTCCTCCAGCTTCTGCAAGACAAAAAGCTTCGTGCAACGCAGCATGCTAAACTCACGCAGGCATTCATAGATACGCATGGGAATCGATGAGCCGTACTTTCGTGTCAAGCAGCTTTTGTTTGTGTCCGCGCAGTATTTAAATGCGCGCTGCAAAGTATGCAATGGAAGTTATTCAACATTTAAATGAACGCAAGCGAGTTTTTAATTTATTTGAATTTGATTTGCAATGTGTTTTATTAAATTAAAATATTTAAAAATTGTATTGTTTATTACCGATTCTTGAGCATTTGTGAGGCAAAGTCCTAGCAGGACATACACGGCAATGATTATGATGCGCATACTAAGTTCTTATTACTAAGTATTTCTTTTTATTATATTTTTTATCGATTTCTGCACGACTGCACGGGAGCAGCAACAGCGCCAAACTGAATGCAGCATCAAGATCAAAGCATCAGCCATCCTAGCCTTCAATTTTCTCGGCTGCACTTCTCTTCGACGCTTTCGGTCAACTTGTTTATCCACTTGCCAACTGTTGGCGGCCACTTAGATTTAGTTTAGCAGGTCAAATAGCCGGCGCTCTCGATGTCTTTGCCCCATTTGTCTGACTTATGGCTGTTCCATTTTGTTGGCCGTGAAAATCAATACGTTATTTACTGACACAATTCTGAGTTCTAGGATTATCACATAATTTGGCGATAAACTTGTGATTAGCTCTTAACTGGACCTTATCGCTTTTGCTTTCTCAGCACTTGATATGGCTACACAGAGCGAAAAAAATGAGTGAGGAAAAGAATGAGCAAATTGCATTCAATATTCTTATGCTCATTTTAAGTAATTCGTACTTACATCAATTATGAATTTAAAGAATGTAAAATACTTAATATTAATTTATTTGTTTATTATGATTTAATTCTGCCAGATAATTTTAATGAATAAATAATTTTAGTGTGGAGTTTTTCTCTCTGTGTACTTACACACACATTGTAATACAATGATTGTATATGTATGCGTATATATGTATATTAGGGTGTCCCTTATTTGGTCAAAGTCAATATTTTTAAACGCATACGGGCTAGTTCTGTTCATTAGGTCCTAAAGCACTCAGAAATAAATGTTTACCTCAATCGGAGTATGATAACCCGTGCCGACTTGGATCGGAAAATTTAAAGATTATATGGGAAAAAAAATTTTTTTTTTAATTTTTTTAATTTTTTTTTTTTTATTTTGTTTATTAGGTCCTAAAGAACTCAAAACCAAGTTTTCACCTTAATCGGAGTACGATAACCCATTCAAATTTGCATCAAAACATGAAAAATCATCGAAAAATGTATAATCAGTTTTAAAATACTGTTTTTTCATGTTTCGATGCAAATTTGAATGGGTTATCGTACTCCGATTAAGGTGAAAACTTGGTTTTGAGTTCTTTAGGACCTAATAAACAAAATAAAAAAAAAAAAATTAAAAAAATTAAAAAAAAAAATTTTTTTTCCCATATAATCTTTAAATTTTCCGATCCAAGTCGGCACGGGTTATCATACTCCGATTGAGGTAAAAATTTATTTCTGAGTGCTTTAGGACCTAATGAACAGAACTAGCCCGTATGCGTTTTAAAATATTGACTTTGACCAAATAAGGGACACCCTAATGTATATATATCAGTCGCCCAACAATGTCAGCGAGATATCAACGCCAACAGATTAGAAACTTTTCAAGTGCAGAAATCTTAAACTGTCGCAAAGTGGAACAATGGAAGCCGGACTTAAAGTGGTCAGACAATTGCTCAGCTAATTAAGTGACAGTTAATCAAGTGAGAGTTTGTATTAATTAGCTGCCGACCATAATGAGATCTAAGTAAATACTGCCTACGATCAATAGAGAAATTCCAACAAATCGAGCTAGTAATTTTTCTGTATTTTACTAAATGTGACCCATTTTGGAGAAGACTTTCCTGACTTTCTTTCCATGCCTCGGACTCGGAGCACGTTGCACGTTTCCAAAGCTGGAACTGCGGCGTTGGCGGAAGAGCAATCGAAAGAACCGTAAATCGTGTATGCCTGTGAAGTGCATACCAAATGAGTTAACAGCAGATGGTCAACAAATAAATTTCACTTTTCATATGCGTAGATAGAATATTGATAGATCCATAAATATTGTATTGATCGATGCATTAAATAATTTACTTTTGTAATAAATAAATATTGTATAAATAAATAGATAATTTAAACTAGTCTTAAATTATTATTTGGCTGCATGCTCGCTGAGGTATAATTAGGCCTGCTACCAGCTCGCTCCACGTGAGTCTCATCAACTGATCCTCGATCCTTTACCACTCCTTCTCCAGCCAAACGGGCTGCTGTGTATGGGAATGGGAGTAGACAACGGGAACGGGGGCGGGGGCAGCCGCATAGGCAGCGGCGGCTTGGACGGGCAGAGCACGGGACAACATCTGACCGATGGCCAGGACCAGGAGGATGACGCCAACGCCCAGCCCCTTAATGGAGACCACCGTCAAGGCGGCCAGCAATGTGGTAATCACGCCCACAACAAAGGCGCCCGGCACCAAAGCGAAGCTGATGCGACGCATAAAATGATGGCCGAAAGTGCGGCTCTCTGTAATGGCAATTTGTTAGTTAAAGACACTATACTGTAAACAGCAACTACTGACCAGTTAAATCGGAATCGGAGTCGGAGTTGTTGCTGGCCTGTTGTTGTTGCTGTTGTTGGCACAAAACCAAATCACACAGAATGCAAAGGCCAAGAAGCGCGAAGAGTGCGAATTTCTGATTGACAGCCATTTTAATTGTAGAGATTTGAGTTAAGAGATTCGTTGTAATCCTTCGTTGGGTTTAATCCGTTTCCGTTTGGAGATTCGGTTGTACACTGCACTGCAACAGCACTGTTTGACAATTGAATGTGCTGCCCAGACTGTCGTTGGCTTTTATCAGGGCGGCCCTTAGCTATTGGCCAGCTGAATTTGTTGGCTACTTGAAATTCGACAGCCGGACGTCGCACGAACGTGCGCCAAAACAAGCGAATCGTGCCACAGCTAATGGAATGGAATTCTTCATTGCTTCATTGCCACCTTCTCTGCCACCAGTCGATGACGATGCCCAATCTTCTTTATTTATATTTAATTTTTTGATTTGAATATGCATAAAGTTTGAGTTTGTCATTACATTTTCACTGCCCACTCGCTGCCCTTTAAGGGGCACGCACTCCAACACTTTTGGCCAGTCTTTTCCACATTGTTGCACTTGGTCTTGGTCTTGGTCTCTGTGTTGGTCTCCCACATGGACATGGGCATTCTTTCACGACGCGTGTCTATATATTGAGGGCAGACTCGAACCCGCCTCTCAGCCCAATTCGCTTTCATTTTTGTCGCTGGCCAATAATGATTTATCCAGCCGACAACTACGTGTAATTACCAATAAGCTAATGCATTTTAATTTGTTCAACAGACGGCTATGTAACGGATATTCATTGATCAATATGAGTATTCGTTTGTACTCGCATAGGCCTTGCCCAAGTCTGCAATTCACTTTCAATACGCACTGCTAAAACTTGAAATGTTCAAAGAGTTCTTAAGCCTTCTAAAATTAATAATGGATATATAAAAAAAATTGTGAATATTACAAACAAGTAGGAATTGAGTTCAGTTAATAATAAAAGAAGTTGAATAAATCTAAAAACTTTAGACTCAAAATTTAGAAATTTCGTTAAAGTTTAGGGAATTAAAAGTCAAGTTGCTTAAAAATTTATATTTTGAGGCAAAAAATAATTTTTTTATTTTTTATTATTTGCATGAATTAAATTTAAATGCATCATGAACTTAGAACTTAGTAATGACAGTTTGAACAGTAACATTTCTGATCTAGCGACTTTACAAGTAAAAATAATTATTTTTAAAAAAAAATTAACATATTCAGAATCAAGTTTTAAGTGTTGTTTTGTACTAATTTATTTTATTTTTTTTGTCGAATTTACCATTAAATTTCCTTGTTTGGATTTGCATCACTGAAAAAAGCCAGCAGAGTTTTATAGTAATAATACCCACTTAAAATGACAGATAAAACATTAGAAATACACACAAATTTACAAGGAATCTAATTAAAACGGGTCCGAGTTAGTTTCAGTTATGTGAAAGTCGTTGGATAAAAGACCAAATATGTTAAGCGGATTTTTCGCTTTGACAGTTGCAAAACAGAATTTACTTTCTAGCCTGGATTTCGAGTACAGTTGGAGACCAAACAAAACTCCCGCTTTTAGCCGTAAGTGGAAGAGTGCAAAGAAGCTGAAGATCGCGATCAAGTTGAGAGCAATTGCCAATTGCGAAGCAATTCTGTCAACAACTTTCTCATGCGATCGCCGTCAGAGCTAATTGTCTGAAGAATCGAACTAGCTCAGGTCCAGACTGCACCAGATCTGAGACTACTTAACGATTCCATAAATTATTGATGGCTTCTTCGCGCCTCGGACTTCGACTGCGGAGAGGTGGATGGCAGGGAGGCAATTACAGCTAAAAGAAATCATTGAGGAGATCAATGAGAAATTGGAGGCCTACTCCAGATATTTTTCATGCATGCATTTGGCTAACAATGTTGTGAACAGCAGCAACAACCACAAACAACAACAACGACAACGACAGCTGGCAACTTAATTGAGGAGGATTCAGAATGAATAGGCGCGAGAATCGTGTTTCAGTTCGAGTATTGGGAGTATTGCGGCAACTTGTTGCAGCTAGAATACCAAGTCGGGCCAAGACGAGAGTCTGGATCTGGCTGGCTGTTCCCAATTCCCAATGCCAATTCTAGCAGAATGTTGCCAATGTTGTAGCTGGCTTTCTTTGATCAGTGGTTGCAACGGCAACTTCGACGGCAGCTGCGACGTCGACAGCAACCGAGTTGCAACTGAGTTGATAAAACGCTCGTCGGCCGCTGATCGTGCCACATTTTGTGGCTTGCTGGCAAGGCAAACAGATCAGTGATCAGAGAGCAAGTGACATGCACCAAAGATGAACGCAGTAGTGAGATTCCTATTGTTGACTGCGCTGTGCGCAACACTGACCCATGGCCAGGACATGACCAGTGATGCCTCCACCGTCTCCGACTCCGACGCGGCGACGGAGGCAGCTCGCGGTTTGGCCAGCAGCTATGAGCCGGAGGACAAGCAGGCGCTGAAGAAGAACTCGCACATCTTCATGGGCATCTACAAGAACTACAAGAGCACGTATCTGGGCAACAAGACGACGAGCGAGTACAGGAAGCGACTGCGCAATCGGGTGAGTGCCACACAGCTGGCCACCAATGAGGCAACGGCCACCGAGGCAACTGTCGAGCAGGAGCAGGAGCAGCTAGAGCAGCAGCAGGAACAGCAGGCCATCGATGATGCACTGGCTCTGGAATTGCGCAACGAGGCCAATGCTGAGGCATTGCTCGAGGCACAAACCGACACGCCCATCTACGATGACAACGAAACCGGATCGGGCAAAAAGCGACGCAAGCGCAAACGCAAGAATCGCAATAACATCAACAACAACAACAACAACAACAAACTTATTGAAGTTGAACAAACTTTGGATGCAGAGGGAGATGCAGATGAAGAGGAGCAGGAGGATATGCAACGCTACCATGTGGGACCTGGTTTAAATGTCAGTCTGGATCTGAGCAACGACATTGTGCGCGTCAAGTTGGATGGCGAGAATCTCAAGGAGATCATCGGTGCCCATTGGCTAAGCACGGACAACAGCGAAGAGGGTAAGTTGATCCTCGCAAGACTACTCCAAACAAGCTAACAATTTCTTGAATAGGTCGCGGCAAGAAGTATGACATGATCACCAAAGTGCTGCCCCTCTTCATACTGCCCTTCCTCATCCAGTCGGCGATTGTTCCGTTTCTGGTTACCAAGCTGAAGTTGCTGCTGGTCAAGTCCATACTCGTTGGCAAGCTGGCCATATTCCTCCTCATTCTCTCGGCCATCAAGAACAGCAACAAAATGATGCAATCTTACGAAGTGGCCCCCTCGTATTGGGCCGGCGAACCGAGCCGAAGATCTGAACTGGCGGCAGCTGCGTCATCCGCTGCGGCGGCCTACAACGGCTATCGGGTGGAGGGGAAGCCAACCACCTGGGTCAACTGAGGCAGTGGTCAGTGGGAGGAGTCTTCAGACAGCTAGTTCAACACAAAACACAAACACATTGCACTAAGTTTTCAATATAAGTTACAAATGTGAAATGAATAAACAAACAACAAATCGGGTGAGTAGCTTGACTTTTCAGTTGGGTGGCACTTAAATTAAGTCTCGGTTTCTCATCGACATGGCAACTCTATATTATTAAGTTAACAGTTCTAGTTGAAAATGTTTAAATATATCAGTTTTACCATACTTTATAGCAGCGGTGGGCACGCAGTAGCTCCGAGAGCAGCGGCTGCTCCCCACTTAGGTAGACTCTAATAGGGTTGTTGTTGTTGATGTTGTTGTAGTAGCTGTATAGCTACAAATCTGATAGCTTGAATTTGACTTTGTTCAGAAATTTTAAACGTTGTTAACTAAACAAGGAATTGACAACCTTTATCGCTTAGTTGACAAAGCTGGTTGAAATCTGGCCAGATGCTTACAAATATAGCTTTAGCAATAGCTGATGATCGCAAAGTGTAAGGTGACAACATAAACAACTTCAAAAACTTCAACAGCGAGTCTTTTGTGCGACTTCACGGCTCTGAATAGGCAGAAGACTAGTTGGGAGCAGTCGTTGCTCCCGGAGCCACTACGAGCCCACCGCTGCATTAAAGCATTGGCTAACGTTAAACTTAGTGTTATACATTCAACACTGTATTGAGTAAAAATCGATTAAGAACAATTAAAATATTGCAACTTTTCCCCAAAAAATTAAAAGAAAACTTAGTTTTAAGTTTAAAATACAAAGCTCAAAATTTCAATTTCGTCAACCCATTCATTGACATTCGATAATCGCAACAAAACTTTGCACTTTTATTTCATCAGATAATTTTAGCTTTAGGAGATAATTTTAATAAATCTGTGACTAATTGCCGATACTCAATCGTAATGGCAGATTCGGGTACGTGTTGCTGATAAGATAAGAGGTGCTACAACGATCATGGGTATTATCTAATTGTAGACGGCAGCACGAGGTAAAATAAATTGATTCCAAGCTGTTATAAGGGATAAGTACAAAAATGTAGAGTCATAAATTTGGATTCGTGTTTATTGTTGTTGTCGCTTATTGTTTAAGCTATAAATTGTTAAATAGGTACAAATAAATTAACTTATAAGTTAGAACAAAAAGTAAATATTTAGGAGCTCAACCAGCGCCCCAAGTTGGTCAATGCTCAGTCTCTCTCTCTCTCTCTCTCTCGCTCTCTCTCTCTTTGTCTCTTTCGCTCTTAGTAGCAGCTGTGTTGTCGCTCCAGATGAACGCAGACCTCGCATTGCAGTCGGAATCCCCAGACCAGCTTGCAGTTGCATCTGCGCTCGTGTCGCACGTGCTGGGAACGGACGCGGAAGCCACAGACACGGCACAGCTGCTGGCAGGAGAGACGCTCCTCGACGGAGCCACCGCCCAGCTTGGAGCACTGTCGTCCCCTTGTGCCCGCCCAGCGACCGCTGGACTCGGGCTCGCAGTAGTTGGGCGAATCCTCCATGTAGACGAGCGAGTCGAGGGGAATGTTGTGCCACATGATCTTCAGGTTGCTCATGGTCGAGTCCAGCTGAATGGCGTCGTCGTACATCTGCAGCAGATCCTGTGCCAATGATTCAAAGGGTTTCAGCACCTTGACGCACTCCTCCTCCAGGCAGTTGCCCTGGGGACTCTGCTGCTTGCAATGGCACTCCTCCTCCAGGGACTCCTCCAGCAGTGCGCCAACCACGCGCTGATTGTGTCCAATGGCTGCTTCGCCCACGCCAAAATGCTCGGAATAGAGCTCCACCGCCTTGGCGGGCTCATGGTCGCAGGGCACGTTGAGGGCGTTGCCGGTGCAACCGCAGCCGGCGATGACGCCGTTGGCACAGTCCCTGGTCAGGGCGTGCACAATGGCAGCCATGGAAATGGCGGCCACATAGACGTCCTCGCGATCCAGCTTGGGGGCTGCCGTTGGCGAGGATCGTCGCTTGATGAAGTCCCTGCTGGGACAGTTCCAGCGCTGCCACTGGAAACTCTGCTGGCAACTGTCGATGGCGCTCTCCAAGCTGCTGCTGATGATGGACTCCCAGGAGAGTGGCGCCTGGAACTGTGTGCTGTACTGATAATAGCTCCCGGTATCCGCGATATTCGCTGCCGTCACCGTGCTGGCGATGCTCAGTATTATTTGTAGAAAATGAAACATAATGTGATGTGTGATGTGATCTCTGTGGTGTCGTTAGCTCGACTGATTGCCTATCGCAGGATGCGGCCAGGTTATATACCAACGCTTACCCAACGCTGTAGGTCGTGGGAAATACAAGGAGCTTGACCAAAAAACCGGAAATTTGTCATGAACAAAAACTCCCAGCGATCGCAAATAACCCAACAGACCAGATCCGTCGTCGTCGTCGACGTCGACGCAATTGCGGAGCAGCCCAGTTTCCCAATTCCTGTCTACCTGCCGATCTGACGAACTCTCGATCTCCTGACGCGACGATCCGATCCGATCCGATCCAGGCTGCTATCAAGTTTCCCACGCTTAGGCAGGTAGAATCCCCGTGGCGGGTGACATGTTCATGAATGAACCTCAATCGATTCCATTCAGTTTTCTGGTTTTTTCCCACTGACAGGCAGACAGATATCCTTTCTACCCATATCCCTAACTATTCCGAGTCATCTGTGTGTGTGTGTGTTTAGACAACTAAACTGGCAAAGCCAATTATACAACAAAACATATGACAAATAGTGTCTACAGTGTTTGGAAAATTAATTGCGGTAAGCCCTATGTGAATCCCCGTTCCAGGCTGTTCTTAGAGGTATTTCCGTAATACATTCGATTAAAATTAAGCGTAAGGATCTTTTCTTTATAATAAATGTATACCTGAGTATTTAATATTCCATTTAAAACAACTAAACATATGACAAATAATGTCGAAAGTGTTTGGAAAATTAATTGCGGTAAGCCCTATGTGAATCCCCGTTCCAGGCTGTTCTTAAAGGTATTTCCGTAATACATTCGATTAAAATTAAGCGTAAGGATCTTTTCTTTATAATAAATGTATACCTGAGTGTTTAATATTGCCTGATAAGTCCATTACTTATCAACTGGCGTATCTTGAAAGCGTGCCAAGCATTTCGACTGAGTTCGTCTGATAAGTCAATCTTTTGTTTTTCCCGCATAGTTTAATATGTGCGGAAATTTCCTTGTTTGGGTTTTAACACAATGAAAATACCAGCTCTCTCTTTTCCACTCTGTCACTCTACCTCTCGCTCTCTCTGTCACTCTCCCTCTCTCTCCCTCTCTCTCTAATTAGGCCGCGTATAGCACCGGAAAGGGTTTTTTAGTACCTAGGCGCCGGGGTTATACACAAGCCAAAGCCAAACGCAGCTCGATCTGCGGATCAGGTAAACGATTTTTTGATCAATTGGTACTGAGCTACACATATGGGCGCCGGCGCTAGGGAAAGTTGAAAACAGGGCGCTGGCGCCGGGAGTTTCTATTGTAGTCTTGGAAATTCGTGTTGCGCAGGAAAAACGCGCAGATTTTTGGCAGCCGTTTAATCAACATGTAAAAATCGAGATTGAGCTGAGAAATGGAGTGGCCCATAAATTGGCTGGATCGTGAATTGTACACATGTTGGCTAAGTGGGATTTGTACGCTAACATAGTCATAGTCATAGTCATTGACTTGCGAGTGATTGCGATTAGATTAGCAATCAGTATGCTCGACTATCGCAAATAGAGTCCAATTAAGATATAGAGTGGCTCTTGGCCTGGTTACCAATCGCCCAACGACGATTGTCGCTGCTTAGTTGCGTTTTAGACGCCACCCGAATTGGATTAACGTGTTCAAAATGATAATAACTGCGAAATTGGTCAGCATTTGTCTGGGCGTGGCCTTGACGGCCTTTACCGTGTCGACAATCGTGCTCGCCGTGCAAAAGTCCAACCTCAAGGATGATCTGCGTGATGCCCAGGAGAAAATCGATCAACTTGAAGCGGGTTTTGCATCCACAACGTCAACAACAACTCCCGATCCGAGTCAGGTTCCAACGACACAGCCTGGCACGACAGTTCCGCCGGAGAAGATCGATTATCGTCTGCCCACGGCCTTGACGCCAACCAACTATGATCTCTATTTGAATCCGGATATCGAGACGGGTCTGTTTACTGGCCATGAGATCATAAACATCACTGTGAACGAGCCAACGGATAAGATTGTCCTGCACTCACTGTATTTGGATGTCAAGGGTCCGGCTGTCACCCAATCGGACGGCACGGGCATCCTGGTCAAGGATTACACCTTTGATGTGTCCAAAGAGTTCTTGATTATCAATCTGAATGGACAGCTCAAGGCTGGCACTTTCATACTGCTGATGCTCGAGTTCTCCGGCAACATGGCCGGCAAAATTGTGGGATTGTACAGTTCGTCGTATGTGAAGGCGGATGAGACCCGTAAATGGATAGCCACATCGAAGTTTGAGCCAACGTTTGCCCGGCAGGCATTCCCCTGCTTCGATGAGCCCGCTCTGAAGGCCACCTTTGAGATAACATTGGTGCATCCAAAGGGTGACAACTATCATGCTCTGTCCAACATGAATCCGGAGGTCGAGGTGGATCAGGGCACGTACACCGAGGTCATGTTCGCCAAGAGTGTGCCCATGAGCACCTATCTGGCCTGTTTCATTGTCTCGGACTTCGAGGCCAAGTTCGAGACCATCGACACCAAGGGAATCGGCAAACCATTCGAAATGGGCGTCTATGCGACACCTGAACAGATTGGCAAGGTCGACTTTGCCGTGGAGGTGGGCAAGGGAGTGATTGAATATTACATTGACTACTTCCAAGTTGAGTATCCGCTGCCCAAGCTGGACATGGCTGCCATTCCCGACTTTGTGTCCGGTGCCATGGAGCACTGGGGTCTGGTCACCTTTCGGGAGACTTCCCTGCTCTACGAGAAGGAGACCAGCTCCACAATCAACAAGCAGCGCATTGCCAGCGTGATTGCCCATGAGTTCGCTCACATGTGGTTCGGAAATCTGGGTAAGTGTTGGATACTTAAATCCAAATTATGGATTGATATTTAAAACATACCTGTTAAATTTCGATTAGAATTAGATTATTTTTGGAAACAATCGTAGTGACTAGAGATGGGCATGGGCCTCCTTTTTGAGGCACGGCACGGCCCAAGCACGGCTGTTAAAAACTGAGGCCCAACACGGCCCAACACGGGATTTTTTTAAATAGGCACGGCACGGCACGGGCACGGCACGGGCACGGCACGGACAAAAACTTTATTCATTTTTGTCACTTCATGGCGTCACTTTTTTTTATTATTATAACTAATAATCGTGCTATCGATGTTGTAAGTGTTCGCAAATTGTGCGATACATCGATGAATTCTACAGTTCAAGCTGACAAACAAGCGATAAAACTACGCTAACTTATCGATAGTACCATATTTAAGCTCAAAATCTGTACCGTGCCTCCCGTGCCTACCGTGCCTACCGTGCCTACCGACTTCGGCACGGTAAAACACGGCAATTTTTAATAAGGGGCCCAACACGGCCCAACACGGATTTTTTTTAAATAGGCACGGCACGGCACGGACACGGCACGGCCCATGCCCATCTCTAGTAGTGACTAAATAATTCACTGCTGATAAATAATAAGAAATAATCAAAAATAATCTTTTTGGGTATTCTGATTATTTTTGAATAATTGTAATAATTTGAGATTAATTCTGATTTTTTATGACTATTTGGTAAAAATCAAATTATTTGAAATTTTCACAATCAAAGTAGTCAAATCTACAAAAGCAACATTAATCAAAAGCTTTGGCTACTTTGATTGTGAAAATTTAAAATAATTTGACTTTTACTAAATAAACAGAAATATTCAAAAATAATCAGTAATAATCAGAGAAAAATCTAAAAAAATCCGACTACTTAAAAAGATTATTTTTAAATTTTTTTGATGATTTCTGATTATTTTTGAATATTTGTAATCATTTTAGATTATTTTTAATTTTTTGTAATCGTCATCATTAAATAATTGTGCAAAACCGAAAATAATCTTAATTTAATCATTATTTCGACTTTTAAAAAAAAATAATCTAATTACTAATAATGATCATTACTAATCATTATTTAACTGGTATGATTTAAAATGATAAAATCGTCAAAACAAATCTTCAGTTTTCGATATATCGTCAAAAAAAGTTATCGAGTTAAAGTAAATCGAGTTGTCGATTTTTCGATGAATTTTAACATCATGATTTATGTTAATGACCTACAAGTGTTTCATCAGATCTAATTCAAATTATGGATCGAGATTTAATCGAAATCTTGTCGATAAATCGTTAAAAATTATTGATAACTCATCTGATATATAATATTTGTACTTCCCCCTTTTAGTAACCATGGATTGGTGGAATGACTTGTGGCTAAACGAGGGATTCGCCAGCTTCATCGAGAATCTTGGCGTTGACTCCGTGTTCCCCGACTGGCAAATGGCAAGTCTGATAATCTCAGCTAATTTATTTCTTATCTCATAGTTATTTTTGGACTTTTATAGCACAATCAATTTATCGTCAACACTTTGCATGCAGTGTTCAACTTGGACGCCACTCTGGGATCGCATCCGATCGTTCAAAAAGTCGAGAATCCCGATCAGATAACCGAGATCTTTGATACCATTACGTATTCCAAAGGCTCCTCGTTGGTTCGCATGTTGGAAGACTTTCTGGGGGAGAAAATCTTCCGCACCGCAGTGACGAATTATCTAAATGAATACAAATACAAGAACGCCGTAACCAGTGACTTCTTCACGGAGATTGACAAACTGGATCTGGACTACAATGTGACTGATATAATGCTCACCTGGACAGTGCAGGTAAATGCAAAGATCTGTCCACAAATGAACACTCAACATTTAACCCATTTTACGACCGTTTATGCAGATGGGTTTGCCAGTGGTCACGATCCAAAAGATCTCCAGCACTGAATACAAATTGACGCAGAAGCGTTTCTTGTCCAATCCCAATGACTATAACGCAGTGCACGAGGCTTCTGACTTCAAGTATGTCTTCTTTTTTGCGAATCTCCATCATATCTGATTGCGAATTTCTCACATTTATTATGGTTTATTGCAGCTACCGTTGGTCGATCCCCATCACATACACGACGAGTGCGAATCCCGCAGTGCAGCGGGATTGGTTTTATCACGACCAGAGCGAAAGTGAGTGGGGACATAGTACACATAAGTATGCATGTCCATGATTTGATTTATTTTTACAGTCACCATTAAGGTGCCCAGTGCGGTGCAATGGATCAAGTTCAACCACGATCAAGTTGGCTACTATCGCGTCAACTATGACGAGTCCTTGTGGCAGGCCTTGGCCAATCAGCTGGTTGCCACGCCCAGCTCCTTTAGTGCCGGCGATCGTGCCTCATTGCTAAACGATGCCTTTGCCCTGGCCGACTCCACCCAGCTGCCCTACGAGGTGGCCTTCGATATGACCAAGTACCTGGCCAAGGAGGCGGACTACGTGCCCTGGAGTGTGGCTGCCTCCAAGCTGACCTCCCTGAAGCGCACCCTGTACTACACCAGCAGCTATGTCAAGTACAAGAAGTATGCCACCGCGCTGATTGAGCCCATTTACAAGACCGTCACCTGGACCGTGGGTGACAATCATTTGAACAAGTAAGTAAGAATTATTACAGGGCTATTTTAGAAATATGCATCAATATCTTAGTTAACAGTATGAGAAATATTTCAATCTGAGATATGTAAGTAAAGTTAGTGAACAAAATGTAAGCAAGTAAGTGAAACTAGAAAAGATAGATAGTCCCTGATCAATGTGTACTTTCTGCGGTTAAGGTCCATAATATGCGGAACACCTCAACAAAATAATAAAAAAAACTATGATTAGAGGGCGATTTATGAGGAATTAAGGTGCAAAAATTAACCAAAAAACAACCATGCAAAAAGCTCATTTTGCTTTAAAATTTCAAAATTAATTTAAAAAAAAACTAGAAAACACCCGGAAATAATAAATTCATCATAAAAAGCACTCTAATTTTGCATTCTTTTATTTATTTTAGAGGTGTTCCGCATATTACGGACCAACTCGATTTTCAAAACATACTTTTTCTATCAATTCTACAGTGATATTTTTATTCTACATCGATATTTTCTTCTTGTCTATCGATTAAATTTTCCCCATTTCAGATATCTAACTTCCCAACTTTCAAGTTCTATTATTAGCTTATCGTTATCGATCTTTGGCTTACTTTAGACTGCAATTTATCATAGAGCGACCCGTTATCACTTCCCAATCTAACAATTATATATATAATTATTATTATACAATTTTCCATATCTTTATTCTCTCAGTCGCCTTCGCGTAACTGTCTTGGGCGCCGCCTGTTCTCTAGGTCTCGAGTCCTGTCTAACTGAGGTGGGGGAGCAGTTCAACACTTGGCTGACCACGCCCACCAAGCGACCCAATCCGGATGTGCGTGACACGGTATATTTCTTCGGCATGCAGTCGGTGGGAAACCAGGAGATTTGGGAAACCGTCTGGGAGCTGTTTGTGAATGAGGCCGATGCCAGTGAGAAGTCCAAGCTGATGTACGGTCTGTCTGCTGTGCAGGAGCCCTGGTTGCTCCAACGCTATATTAACCTGGCCTGGAACGAGGAGTATGTGCGTGGTCAGGACTACTTCACCTGCCTCACCTACATCTCCTCCAATCCCATGGGCGAGTCGCTGGTCTGGGATCATGTGCGCGAGAATTGGCTGCAGTTGGTGGCTCGTTTCGGACTAAACGAACGTTATTTGGGTAACTTGATACCCTCGATAACGGCACGTTTCCACACCCAAACGAAGCTCGAGGAGATGGAGCAATTCTTTGCCAAGTATCCAGAGGCTGGAGCGGGCACAGCTGCTCGTGTTCGTGCCCTGGAGACGGTGAAGAACAACATTGTCTGGTTGGCCAAGAATCTGGACAGTGTGGACGCATGGCTCGACAAGCAGTAGAAACTCCAAAGCCGGGCCGAAAGTGGCTATAAATGTCATAGTTTCATACTCATCGAATTGCCATTATAAACATATACCCACAATAAAGATTAGCCAATTTACAAAACAACAAAAACAAGAAAAGATTGTACAGCTCCATAAATTATAAATAAAAAAAATAAAATATAGAAAAGCAAGACATTTATTTCAATGGGTCCAACATGGAAAAGAGCTCAATGAGTGGCCAAAAAACATAAGTGTTTTTGGGTGTTTCCGACTCATATTGTCAATTTGCGGGAATCAACAATAATGCTCCATTATCCAGCGATTCAGAGAAGTGTGGCTGCTAATACATACTTGTAGTTATTATCGCACTTGTTGCCAATAAAGCGATACGAGTGGCCATAACCAAAATGAGTTATTGAGCATATTATGGTCAAAGCTAAGTATTGCCTTCGTCATGCCCAAATGGTGGGCAATACCTTCAGTTACCTGTCGCTGCTCGAACGGTAAAGATGTTAATAGCGGGCTCTTGGTTAAGGGTGGCATTGTTTTGGGCCTTGGCAACATTTGCCGTGCTCCATGCAGCCGATGAAGTGGTAAGTGAACCGATTAGTTCAAGTGCTTATCAATTGATTGATATGATGTTCGTATTCAGATTGATTATCGTCTGCCCACGGCATTGGTGCCCATGCACTATACCCTGCACTTGCACCCGGAACTAGACACTGGCAATTTCACGGGCCAGGAATTGATATCGATTAAGGTCATCGAGCGGACTAAGCAAATTATTTTGCATTCCCATAAGCTGATCATTAATCAGGCCTATGTGCTGGGCAAACAAGTGGACAAATATGAGCTGGATCCTGTGCGTGAGTTCCTCATCATCGATTTGTCCGAGGAGCTGCCGGTAAATGAAATAATCACTCTCGGAGTGATATTCGAAGGACAAACTCTTAACAAACTGGTCGGCTTGTACAGCAGCACCTATCAGACACCGACGGGTCAACAAAGGTGAGAAACTCTAATTATAATAATAGATTTTTGCAGCTGCCTAAAAGTATGCAATGCATTTTTATTTAGGAAAATTGCCACTACAAAATTCGAGCCCACTTTTGCACGTCAGGCATATCCTTGTTTCGATGAGCCCGCCATGAAGGCCACCTACAACATCAGTGTCATTCATCCCAGCGAAGGCAACTACGATGCACTCTCCAACATGAACAAATGGGTAAGTTTCAGCTTATGGCCAGAGTCAGAATCAAAAGCAAGATAAGTTTATATTTAGGGTGTTCACTTTGCCCTAGCAGCGTTGCAGATTGAAAACGTTGCAAGCTTTCTACGAGAACAGCGCTTTACGTGCAACGCGTTGAACATATTCAACAATATGTAAACAAAAAACAGCCCACTTTAGTTATGTGCAATGCTTTCCACATAAAGCGCTGTTCTCGTAGAAAGCTTGCAACGTTTTCAATCTGCAACGCTGCTAGGGCAAAGTGAACACCCTATGTTAATTGAAATATTCCATACGATGTTCTTGACTTTCGGAAGCTTCCCGCTAAAATTACCCCCAATTATATATTCACTACAGGAATCCCAGAACCTTGGAGAGAACACCATGGCCTCTTTTGGCGCCAGCGTCCCCATGAGCACCTATTTGGCCTGCATCATTGTCTCGGACTTTGACTCAAAAAGCAGTGTAGTAAAGGCCAATGGCATTGGCGTCGATTTCCCGATGAGCGCCTTTGCCACGCCCCATCAGTTGAATAAAGTACAGTTTGCCTTGGATTTTGGAACTGCTGTCACTGAGTACTACATCCAGTACTATAAGGTGGCCTATCCCCTACCCAAGTTGGACATGGCTGCCATTCCCGACTTTGCCTCGAATGCCATGGAACATTGGGGCTTGGTCACCTATCGGGAGACGGCTCTGCTCTACGATGAGAACTACAGTTCAACGCTGAACAAACAGTCCATAGCTGGTGTTCTGGCCCACGAGATTGCCCATCAATGGTTTGGCAATCTGGTTACCATGAAGTGGTGGAACGACTTGTGGCTAAACGAAGGATTTGCCAGGTTCATGCAGTACAAGGGAGTGCATGAAGTTTTTCCAGATTGGGGAATGGTAAGTTCGAAATTCTTACCTATGTTATCCTATTTTCTGTAGACATTTTTAAAAATAATATTAAGAACCAAAATTGGGGGGAAAATATCAAATTAGAAAAAATATGAAGAAGGCAAATATTAGAGAATACAAATTAAAATATCGATCTTTCAAAAATAAACATAACATTTTGTCATACCATTTATTTAAACTTATTTGTAATCATATAAATATTTATTTCTCATTTCTTATTGGATTTCTGAGATTTTCATACTATTTTGTACCTTCAATTGGTTTCTATATATTTTATACTAATCTTTTTTTAATCACATTTCTTCTTCTCTCCTGTGTCCCCCAGTTGGAGCAATTCCAAATAATGGCACTGCACCCCGTTCTGGTTTTCGATGCCAAACTCTCATCGCATCCCATTGTTCAAAAAGTGGAGTCTCCCTCTGAAATCACGGCCATATTCGATACGATTAGTTATGAGAAAGCTGGTTCTGTCCTGCGCATGCTGGAGAATCTTGTGGGCTCGGAGAAGTTCGAGCAAGCCGTCACCAACTACTTGAAGAGGTTCACATACGGCAACACAGTCACCGACGATTTCCTCACGGAAGTCGCTGCTCTGGTCACTGACTTTGATGTGAAGGAACTGATGGGCACCTGGACGGAGCAGATGGGCTATCCCGTGCTGAATGTGAAGCGTTCCACGAATGCAGGATTCACCATCACCCAACAGCGATTCCTCTCCAACAAGGACAGTTACAACGAGGCTGCCGAGCCAAGTAAATTCGAGTACAAGTGGAGTGTTCCGATCACCTATTTCCTGGACACCTCCGAGAGCAACGAGGTCAACAGCCTGATCTTCCCCTACAACGAAGATGCAGTGGGCGTGGCAGTTAACACTGATGTGAAATGGATCAAGTTGAATGTCCATCAAGTGGGCTACTACCGTGTCAACTATGAGTCGAGTATCTGGGACCAGATCATTCAGCAGCTGATCGAGAAACCCGCTCGCTTTGTCATCGCCGATCGGGCTCATCTGCTGAACGACGCCTTCGCCTTGGCCGACGCCAGTCAGTTGTCGTACAGTGTGCCCCTGGAGATGACCGCCTACCTGGCCCAGGAGAAGGACTTTGTGCCCTGGTACGTGGCAGCTGCCAAGCTGCAGACCCTGAAGAACAACCTCATGTACACCGACAGCTACGTCCCCTATCTGGACTATGCTCGCCAGCTGCTCACAAATGTCTACAAGGAGGTGGGCTGGACTGTGGATGCCGACAACCACTTGAAGAAGTAAGCAGTGGAAATATCTATTGTCCAACACAACTCATTTCCCATTTAAATCCTTCAGTCGCCTGCGTGTTTCTGTTCTCACTGCCGCCTGTGCCTTGGGTCTGCCCGACTGTCTTGACCAGGCAGCTCAACGCTTCTCCACCTGGCTGCTGAATCCCACTGCCGCCAACCGACCTGCTCCCGATCTTCGCGAGATTGTCTACTTCTATGGCATGCAGCAGACGAGCAGCGAGTCCAACTGGGAGAAGCTGCTGGCGCTCTTCCAATCAGAGGCGGATGCCAGTGAGAAGTCGAAGATGATGTACGGCCTGTCGGCTGTGCAGGATGCCCAGCTGCTCTACCGCTTCCTGGAACTGGCCACAGACGAGAGCATCGTTCGCTCGCAGGATTACTTCACCTGTGTGCAGAACATTGCCGCCAATCCCGTGGGAGAGCCCATTGTCTGGGAATACTACCGTGAGCAGTGGCCTCGGCTTGTCGAGCGCTTTGGACTGAGTGATCGCACTCTGGGAAGATTAATAGCCAGCATTACGAGCCGATTTGCCAGCCAGGTGAAACTGGAGGAAGTGCAGCACTTCTACAGCAAGTACCCAGAGTCTGGAGCTGGTGCCAGTCCAAGGCAACAGGCGATCGAGACCATCAAGTACAACATCAATTGGCTGCAGGAAAACAGCGCTGACATTGGCAGCTGGTTGGACGGAACGGCCTCCCCATTGACCGTCAAAAACCCATAGTAAAAATGTTGATTAATATACATATCCAATTGCATTAATAAATAGCGATTGGACTTACTGTCCAATTATTACCTCAATTGGAATTGCATAATAGTAGATGAAAAAAAATGAACGATTGTATTGCCAAACTTATTAAAAAAAACCTCTTCGCGATGTAAAAGTCTAGTGACGAAAAAAATTTCATGCCGCAAAATTTCTGATATCCAATTTTGTGACGAATAATATTAAGTTTTACATATAAATTATTCAAACAAATTTTTAGTCACTAGGCACATTGCGCTAAATTCATCAAACATAATAAATATTACTTTTTTGGGCAGTGCCCAGTGACAACAATTTTTTTTAATAATTTATATATGTATTAATATTATTTGTCACAAAATTTGATATCAAAAATTTTGGGGCACTAGGCTTTTACCTCGCAAAGATGTTTTTTTTTAAGATATCAGAAATTTTGGAGAGATATCAGAAACTTGACATTAAAACTGTGTCAAAAAGCGGTTAAAGTTTGTAGAAATATACGTCAGTACCATGGCCAAGATAATAATAAGAATAAAAACACATTACTGCAACACCTCGATCATCAAAATCCGACTACTGATTTAAAAGATAATTAATTCTGAAATTTTTAGTGGCCTTCCGAAAATGAGGTGAAAAGTCAGTTTGTCTGTCTGTTTGGTCGAGTCAAAGCGTTAAAATAGCTTAAAAGGCTTGTTCCCGGTCAAAAATCTAGAAACTTTTGTTCTAAGACTTTTTCAAAAAATCGCTAGTTTAGCGGGAAATCGAAAAAACCCGCTAAAACTAAAACTTACACAATATCCAAACGATAGAAGCGATGATCTATAGATCGTTGAAAAGGTATTTTGAAGGGCTCTGAGTCATACCTTCAATGTTTTTTTTTTAAGCATAGGCAAACAGCAACAGGTAAAATTAGGTATTTTTCCCCATATTTTGACGGTTTTTAAGAAAACGCCGCTAACGATTTTTTTAAAATCTCAATATGTTGTAGTTTGTAAAATTTCGCGTTTTTTGATATATGACACATGGGTATGGGTGGATTTGGAAGATATTACCTATTAACAGAATATATACGTTTTACATTTTAATATTAAGCTTAACATATAAATTATTTAAAAAAAATGTTTTACTCTCGAAGTTCTGTGGCACTGTGAAATATTTTCTCAAAATTGCTTATCTCTGAGTTCGACTTCCCTTGTGATTTTCGTAGCACACCTGTATAAGTTTAATTAAAAAAATTATAAAATAATGATTTATTAAAATTTTTTTTTTAATAATGATACAAATTTGAGTTATACTTTACTACTCAACCAATAATTACACTGTGATAGTTTTTTTCAAAAAAAAAAAAGACATGACCTTTTTCATCGGTTTCCCCCTATTTCGGGTCCTACGAATCGAACTGCATCATTAGTTTTTTGAGTTACAATGATGGTTTCATACAAAATTTTTTCGCGAAGTTTTTGACCAAGTTTGCTATTTTTAAGGAAATAGGACATTCTTCTTCGGTTTCTAACTTGAAAGGTGTTGGTTTTTTTTTTCAAATTTCTTCGACAAAGTTGCTTGAAATAGTTTACGCTACAAGTTTTGGGAACATACCAAGCCTCTAAATGGTAGTTTTGGTGGTGTTTTGGGTCAATATGTCAACAAAACCAAATCTTGACCACTTGTTTTTTAAGATTTTTCGTTCATGTTGTCCTGCAATCGATTTTTCCCATCTAATACATATACCAAAATAAAGATCCTGTTATTCCAAGTAGCTTTAGCCAAAAAATCATGGTGAAAAATTTCTCGATTAAAAAATATACAGGTACCCAAAAATTACATTTTTTATTAATTTTCACAATATCTTTAAATCAACAATATATGGTTTTACACATATAATGAGTGTACCTAATATATGTAATAAATGTGTTTTATGTAATTAAGTATTATTTTACCACTTTATCTATTTTTAATATTAAATATTAAAGATTATGAATACCGAAAGCGGCAGGGTCAGATATTAGACTATTTTGAACTGTATGGCGACAATACTTTTGCTTAATGCAATAATATTCCTGCCTGAATGAAGCATATCTATTGCAAATATAAGTAGTCCAAAGCTTGGCGTTCATTCATTGACTTTTAAAAAAATCGCTAAAAGCTAAAACACAAAGGAAGCGTGATGAAATTTATTTTGGATAGTGTCCAGTACATTCAGCACCTACTACAAAATATATTTGCCTACTTTTATTGCATTGTTAACAGGTTTACTGTCGGGCTGGACCAAGAAATGTTCTTTGATTGCCATTAGAATAACCGATTCCTTGGAAATCAGTATGATTTGCAAGATTGGTTGTTTCGGTCAAAATTTAATGAAAAATTTGCTTATGTAATTCATGTCCCACTTAAAGCGATCGAAATCATTTCATTGACGCGCCTTCATTACACGTTGGGAATAGTGAAAAGCTTCATCAAAACTAAATATCGAAATGAAGAAGCTTTTTAATGTTAAATTAAAAATATATCCAAGATTATGTGTGACGAAGTTAAAAGAATGTAATATATTTCGATTTTTTCTTCTGAGTATAATTTTAATTTCAAATGTTCTCAACAGACATAAGAAATTAAATGAAAAATTATGAATTTGGAAAGTTATGAAAAACAAAAGAAAGATTGCATTGTATTCTGTAATGGCAGTCATAAAAACTGATTTGGAGTGCATTGATCTGAAGATTGGCAGACTTATAATGACAATGTATAATAACTGCTTTTGAAGTCAAAGGTAATAACATGTCTTTATAAATCCACATTTTACATTACCAAAAGGATATTTTGGTAGCAAGTTCCAACAGAGAAAGATGAGCATGGAGAAAGATTTTACCAGGTTTCGGCTCCATTAAAGCATTGGCGTAGTGGTAAAAAGCTCGACTCATTGCTTGCGGACTTATGTTGGAAATAAACGAAAGCTATGAAAAATAAGTATAATTTAATAATTAAATACATAAAACATATTTGTATAACATGTTAGATACACTCATTATATGTGTAAAACCAAATATTGTTGATTTAAAGATATTGTGAAAATTAATAAAAAATGTAATTTTTGGGTACCTGTATATTTTTTAATCGAGAAATTTTTCACCATGATTTTTTGGCTAAAGCTACTTGGAATAACAGGATCTTCATTTTGGTATATGTATTAGATGGGAAAAATCGATTGCAGGACAACATGAACGAAAAATCTTAAAAAACAAGTGGTCAAGATTTGGTTTTGTTGACATATTGACCCAAAACACCACCAAAACTACCATTTAGAGGCTTGGTATGTTCCCAAAACTTGTAGCGTAAACTATTTCAAGCAACTTTGTCGAAGAAATTTGACAAAAAAAACCAACACCTTTCAAGTTAGAAACCGAAGAAGAATGTCCTATTTCCTTTAAAATAGCAAACTTGGTCAAAAACTTCGCGAAAAAATTTTGTATGAAACCATCATTGTAACTCAAAAAACTAATTATGCAGTTCGATTCGTAGGACCCGAAATAGGGGGAAACCGATGAAAAAGGTCATGTCTTTTTTTTCGACTTGCACAGTGTTATTATTTTTGAGCAAAAAAATAAAACTCATGAAATATTGATCATTCCTTAAGTTTTATTTTTTTTCTCAAAAGCAGAGCTTGCAAATAACAGTTAATACTTATTTTTAGTGCGATCTGCTCACTGAGAAAAAAAGAAAAAAACTAAAGCCCAGATGATTTCTCACTGAGCGGGACAATTACTTCTATACGTTTGTGCTCTCTGCTCAGTATTTTCCATTCAGAAAATAAATTTTTTCTGTCTACTAATAATAGTAAAAAAAACACTATTTAGCTAGTGCTCCCGGAATAAATGTTAGCAAATGAACAAAACACAAAAGTGTTATTAAAAAGTGTCTTTTCCTGTTGTTGTTATTGTTTTAGGTGCGCAAAAATTGACAAGAACTCCCGAAAAAGCAACACACACAGAGCTCACAATAACTTTTTTTGGTAACATTTTTTTATTTTTTATAGCAAGCTCTCTGGTTTGCACAAAGCCCATTACATTTCCCGATTTCCCGAAAACCTTCACTGTACAACAGCAAAAATGGCCTGCCGTTGGTGGTAACTACTTATTTTAACAATATATGCAACTAATGTCTCTTCATTAGTTGCATAGGCAATTCTTTGTTTTTTTGCAACTTGTTCCACATCGGTGCTGCTGTTGTCCTCCAAATCTTCAAAAAATTCTGAATGTTTTGCCTTCAAGTGGCGTTTTAAATTTGTTATATGCGTTCCAGTTAATTTTATGCCACACACGTTGCATTCCGACTTATTAAAATTGCTAACATATTAAAAAAAAAAAAAGAGCTATATTTTTTGGACGACCCATTTTACGCAAAACTGTAACAAAAGAAAAACGTTTTAAATTCTCAGAAGGCACTTTCGATGTTTTATCTAGACGAAACAGTTGTTGAATGACACAACCATAAGGAAAAAAAAAATTAACTATTACTGCTTGACTGAGTAAAAACATAAGCTAATGTTATTTTCTGATACGCTGAAAGTGTTGACTGTTATTTGCGAGCTCTGCTCAAAAGTAATGCTTATTGCTTAGTAGTAAAGTATAACTCAAATTTAATATTTATTTTGTAAGCAAATCAATTAAACCTGAACAATTTTTTAATAATAGTGAAAATGCATAAATGAGCCAGAAAGATATTGGGATATTGGTATATTTCTCGCTGTCTCAAAGTTATTATAAGTTAGTGATTTGTTGATTTAAAAAAAAAAACAAATAATCATTTTTGCAGTCCCTGGATATTATCGCACTTGTTGCCAATAAAGTGATACGAGTGGCCATAACCAAAATGTTGTTAACCAAATATTATGGTCAAAGCTAAGTATTGCCTTCGTCATGCCCAAATGGTGGGCAATACCTTCAGTTACCTGTCGCTGCTCGAACGGTAAAGATGTTAATAACGGGCTCTTGGTTAAGGTTGACATTGTTTTGGGCCTTGGCAACATTTGCCGTGCTCCATGCAGCCGATGAAGTGGTAAGTGAACCGATTAGTTCAAGTGCTTATCAATTGATTGGTATCATATTCGTATTCAGATTGATTATCGTCTGCCCACGTCATTGGTGCCCATGCACTATACCCTGCACTTGCATCCGGAACTAGACACTGGCAACTTCACGGGCCAGGAATTGATATCGATTAAGGTCATCGAGCGCACAAAGCAAATTATTTTGCATTCCCATAAACTGATCATTAACCAGGCCTATGTGCTGGGCAAACAAGTGGACAAACATGAACTGGATCCTGTGCGCGAGTTTCTCATCATCGATTTATCCGAGGAGTTGCCGATAAATGAAATAATCACTCTCGGAGTGATATTCGAAGGACAAACTGTTAACAAACTGTTCGGTTTGTACAGCAGCACCTATCAGACACCGGAGGGTCAACAAAGGTGAGAAATAATATATTTTTGCAGCAGCCTAAAAGAGCGCTGTATAATTTTATTTTATAGGAAAATTGCCACTACTCAATTCGAGCCGGTTTTTGCACGTGAGGCATTTCCTTGTTTCGATGAGCCCGCCATGAAGGCCACCTTCAACATCAGTGTCATTCATCCCAGCGAAGGCAACTACGATGCAATCTCCAACATGAACAAATGGGTAAGTTTCCGTTTATGGCCACAGTCAGAGTCAATGACTTATATTCAAATTTATTTTTATAAAGTATCATACTATTTTTACGATACATATTTTGCGATGACGATTCCATTCGAGTGACTCTCTATTATATACTCTCTACAGGAATCCCAGAACCTCGGAGAGAACACCATGGCCTCTTTTGGCGCCAGCGTCCCCATGAGCACCTATTTGGCCTGCGTCATTGTCTCGGACTTTGAGTCAAAAAGCAGTGTAGTAAAGGCCAATGGCATTGGCGTCGATTTCCCGATGAGCGCCTTTGCCACGCCCCATCAGTTGAACAAAGTACAGTTTGCCCTGGATTTTGGAACTGCTGTCACTGAGTACTACATCCAGTACTATAAGGTGGCCTATCCCCTACCCAAGTTGGACATGGCTGCCATTCCCGACTTTGCCTCGAATGCCATGGAACATTGGGGCTTGGTCACCTATCGGGAGACGGCTCTGCTCTACGATGAGAACTACAGTTCAACGCTGAACAAACAGTCCATAGCTGGTGTTTTGGCCCATGAGATTGCCCATCAATGGTTTGGCAATCTGGTTACCATGAAGTGGTGGAACGACTTGTGGCTAAACGAAGGATTTGCCAGGTTCATGCAGTACAAGGGAGTGCATGAAGTTTTTCCAGATTGGGGAATGGTAAGTTCGAAATTCTTACCTATGTTATCCTATTTTCTGTAGACATTTTTAAAAATAATATTAAGAACCAAAATTGGGGGGAAAATATCAAATTAGAAAAAATATGAAGAAGGCAAATATTAGAGAATACAAATTAAAATATCGATCTTTCAAAAATAAACATAACATTTTGTCATACCATTTATTTAAACTTATTTGTAATCATATAAATATTTATTTCTCATTTCTTATTGGATTTCTGAGATTTTCATACTATTTTGTACCTTCAATTGGTTTCTATATATTTTATACTAATCTTTTTTTAATCACATTTCTTCTTCTCTCCTGTGTCCCCCAGTTGGAGCAATTCCAAATAATGGCACTGCACCCCGTTCTGGTTTTCGATGCCAAACTCTCATCGCATCCCATTGTTCAAAAAGTGGAGTCTCCCTCTGAAATCACGGCCATATTCGATACGATTAGTTATGAGAAAGCTGGTTCTGTCCTGCGCATGCTGGAGAATCTTGTGGGCTCGGAGAAGTTCGAGCAAGCCGTCACCAACTACTTGAAGAGGTTCACATACGGCAACACAGTCACCGACGATTTCCTCACGGAAGTCGCTGCTCTGGTCACTGACTTTGATGTGAAGGAACTGATGGGCACCTGGACGGAGCAGATGGGCTATCCCGTGCTGAATGTGAAGCGTTCCACGAATGCAGGATTCACCATCACCCAACAGCGATTCCTCTCCAACAAGGACAGTTACAACGAGGCTGCCGAGCCAAGTAAATTCGAGTACAAGTGGAGTGTTCCGATCACCTATTTCCTGGACACCTCCGAGAGCAACGAGGTCAACAGCCTGATCTTCCCCTACAACGAAGATGCAGTGGGCGTGGCAGTTAACACTGATGTGAAATGGATCAAGTTGAATGTCCATCAAGTGGGCTACTATCGTGTCAACTATGAGTCGAGTATCTGGGACCAGATCATTCAGCAGCTGATCGAGAAACCCGCTCGCTTTGACATCGCCGATCGGGCTCATCTGCTGAACGACGCCTTCGCCTTGGCCGACGCCAGTCAACTGTCCTACAGTGTGCCCCTGGAGATGACCGCCTACCTGGCCCAGGAGAAGGACTTTGTGCCCTGGTACGTGGCAGCTGCCAAGCTGCAGACCTTGAAGAACAACCTCATGTACACCGACAGCTACGTCCCCTATCTGGACTATGCTCGCCAACTGCTCACAAATGTCTACAAGGAGGTGGGCTGGACTGTGGATGCCGACAACCACTTGAAGAAGTAAGCATGGGAAATATCTTTTATCTAAAATATTTTCTTAGCTCATTTCTCATTGAATTCCTTCAGTCGCCTGCGTGTTTCTGTTCTCACTGCCGCCTGTGCCTTGGGTCTGCCCGACTGTCTTGACCAGGCAGCTCAACGCTTCTCCACCTGGCTGCTGAATCCCACTGCCGCCAACCGACCTGCTCCCGATCTTCGCGAGATTGTCTACTTCTATGGCATGCAGCAGACGAGCAGCGAGTCCAACTGGGAGAAGCTGCTGGCGCTCTTCCAATCAGAGGCGGATGCCAGTGAGAAGTCGAAGATGATGTACGGCCTGTCGGCTGTGCAGGATGCCCAGCTGCTCTACCGCTTCCTGGAACTGGCCACAGACGAGAGCATCGTTCGCTCGCAGGATTACTTCACCTGTGTGCAGAACATTGCCGCCAATCCCGTGGGAGAGCCCATTGTCTGGGAATACTACCGTGAGCAGTGGCCTCAGCTTGTCGAGCGCTTTGGACTGAGTGATCGCACTCTGGGCAGATTAATAGCCAGCATCACGAGCCGATTTGCCAGCCAGGTGAAACTGGAGGAAGTGCAGCACTTCTACAGCAAGTACCCAGAGTCTGGAGCTGGTGCCAGTCCAAGGCAACAGGCGATCGAGACCATCAAGTACAACATCAATTGGCTGCAGGAAAACAGCGCTGACATTGGCAGTTGGTTGGACGGAACGGCCTCCCCATTGACCGTCAAAAACCCATAGTAAAAATGTTATATATATGTTTTATATCCAATTGCATTAATAAATAGCGATTGGACTTATTGTCCAATTATAAGCTCAATTGGAATTGCATAATGAATGAAGAATGTACGATTGTATTGCCAAATAACAATAAAAAATACTAAAATCAAGTCATAAATGAAACCAGGCTGTTTATTTTACACAATCGACTGGCGATTTTTATATAGTTGTGATAACTCTGATAAAAGTCTAGAGTTTGTGAACGGGAATTCAGAATCATGACATGGAAAATGGATAAATATGGAGGCTCCATAAATATTCAAGTACTCGTAAAATTCCCATAATAAGAATAATAATATGGTCGTGATATGTGAAAACTGGTGCAATGGGTAATTGGCCAGTTCAAGTACTCGATAATCGATAATCGATATTGGAATCTTTTTATCAAGTCAAAATAGTTGGTCAGATTCCGCATTCAAAGTCAGTTCGAGTTCAAACTCGCTGTGAAGTGGAAGTGTCCCAAAGAGTGCGAATATCCAGAGCAAGGACTTGTATATAAAATGGTTGCCTGTAAGTAAATTAAGTAGAAAGAGTTTAGACTTCATATATAAATATACATATATTCATTTTCAGGGCTAACGGCCAAGACAGTGGCCATATTTCTGGGCCTGAGTGCAACTGCTTTTTGTGTCGCCACAATCGTGTTGGCCGTGGAGAAAGCGGGTCTGGAGAACGATTTGCAGGATGCAAAGGACAAGCTTGAGGTGCTGGTCGGAACAACAACTACGAGTAGTCCAAATACCTCACCCAGTGGCGATACCTCACCTGGTACAGGCACTACGGCCAGTGATGGATCCACACCCAGTGGTGGCACAACACCCAGTGGTGGCACTTCTCCTGGCAGTGATCCAACTCCCAGTGGAGGAACGACGCCCAGTACAGGCACCTCACCCGGTGGATCGTCAAGCAGCCCGAATCCCATTTTTCCCACCCTGCCGACTGGACTCCCGAAGCCCGAAGACGTAAGTGCTATCTTTATATGTCCAACCAGAATTCGCAGCCGATCGTAAAAGCGGCAACACCTCCAATTCACACACTTTCTTATGAGCACCATCCACTTTATATATGTACATACATTATTTTGGCTCAGTTTTCGATAATCGGGTTTTGAGTTATTTCCATTTGCCTTGCTTTTATCTTGGTCAGAAGGTGTACCGTACTTTTTTAGTGGTCAGTTTAGTCACAGACATCGCACAAGTTTGATATCTGAGATGGGCAAATTTATGGACAATTTAAAGGGTGAGCAATATATAATTGCATCGACAAATCATCCGCAATTGAAGTTGTATTTTGTTAGACAAGGTGACAGCGGAGCGTGTTGCGATCTTCTTTGGATTGGCGACGACTCTCCTGGTGGTGGCCCTGGTGGTTGTTGTCGTGCACAGGGACAATCTCTTGCTGCAGTTGTCCGAGGCCAAGGAGAAACTAGATGTGCTGGAGGATTATATACAGAGCAAAGTCTTGTCTGATGTTTCACAACATAAACATAGCGAATTCTGATCTAGTTTTGAGTAGGAAATAATACTCTAATGGGTTTACCAATAAAGAATATTTTCAAATATTTATGACTCGACTTTATATGACTCTTTTATCGTCTGTACGCGCAATGACTTGCGTGTTACCAATCATGGATATTGACCTCTCTGTTTATAACTATGTTAGATTGTGTATCGCCTGCCGAGTGAACTGACCCCGGTGCGATATCGCCTATACCTGCATCCGGATCTGGAGACAGGTGCCTGCAATGGCACCGTCTCCATTCAGTTCCAGCTTAATGCTGCGACCAACCTAATTGTACTCCATGCCAAGGAGCTGAATGTTTACGGCATCAGTATTCTCAATATGATGGCACGCATGCGCATCCCGATCGACAAATATTACCCGGATGAGACCCGCGAGCTGTTCATGATCGAGCTGAAGCAGGTGCTGAGCACCGACAAGGCCTACACCCTATCAGCGAGCTTCGACTGCAATTTGGATAGTCTGCATGGCGCCTACAGGAGCAGTTACAACGATGCCACAGGCAAGCAAAGGTGAGTCTATGATTATAAAATCATTTCAAATAGTGAGTGCCCCCCATTGCATGACTTGATGGTGTGAGTGAGTAAGCTGAGAGCACAGAGAGCGAGCACAGTAACAAAAAGCCGGTCTCTTGTGCTGAGCAGAGCTTTCGAAAAAGCTTAAGCTTAAGCTCAGCTGCAGCTTTGTCTTTCGCTGTCTTTCAGTTGTGAATTGGAAGCTGAACGCGACGGTTGTCGTCGGTTTTGTTTTTCGTCAATGCGCGACGCGTTTTGCTTTGGATCTCAGATCTCGTCTCTCTTTTTATCCCCCCCGTTCCCGTCTTCGTCTCCATCAGAGAGTGGAGCGAATGTGAAACGTGCGCGGCTACGATTTGAATTAAGTAAAGCTGACGCTATCAAATAGAGCAATTCTTAGACACACTAAGAATTAAGAATAATAATAACAATTAAAGGCTCATACATTCGTATAGCTGTCCTTTTCTCACTAACTGTAAAGATCAAGTGCCCAAAAAAGTTTGACAACAAACTGTAAAAGTGTGAAATTTGAACTGTAAATGAGCGAATTAACTACGAGTGCTGCGGGTATTTGTAAAATCCGAACGAATACCGTTGAATCTTATCTGAACTGGACAATTTTTGTCATTGTCATTGAGAGGTGGAGGAAGAGGCGGAGGTGAATGCCGTTATGGCCTCTGTCTGTTCTAATTGAGCGCATTGAAGCGCGAACTTTATTTAATGCGTAGCCATAATAATAATAACAATATCAAAAATAATGATATAAAAATATGAAATAGTAATAATAATAACAATATCAATAGTGTCAACAATAAAAACACAATAAATAACCGCAGAAATTCACGCACGCAAAACAGGTTGCAACTGCGCATGCGTCGCCCGCTTGCAACACACCCGTTGCCTCCCCTCCCCTCCTTCTTCTCCTCCTCCTCTGCTTCCCATCTCAGCCGGCTTCAAACAGGCTTCAGGCAGCGTGGAGCTGCCTCTCTCGCAGCATACATAGTTCACTTGCCGCGCAAGTTCTTGGCCTTAAAATCGGCCAAATGCACGAGGCACGTCGTGGACTCGCTTCTGGCCTGTGTGTTTACGTTTCTTGCAAGCTGGCTCGGCTCAAGCATTTGGCCATCCGCTTGAATAGCTGCTCACCACTCACCACTCGCATAGTGGCTGAGAAATTACTTTCTTCAAAAGCACCAACGAAATGGGTCGACATCGACATCGACATTGGCTTTAATGTTGTTTCCGTTTGTTGACTTGTTCGTTTTGTTGTCTTGCTGTTATTGTTGTTGTTTTTGGTTGCTGCTGCGGGCAGCCACTTGTTCTTTTTCTCTCGAGTTTTTTTGGTTTATTTTCTTGTTTTGTTCTCATCAGTTTGAGCCAACGCGCATTATTTGAACCTTTTTTCATTTTCATTGACACTGATTTCTTTTCTTTTCCATTTCTTTTGGGCGCCTCTGGGCAACTGTCACTACAGCTATGAATATGAAATGTGTTTCCTCTTTTTAATAGCCGACACAAAAAATAACCATAATTCTAGTAATTTTATAGAGAATATAGAAAACTCTCTTTTCTGCTATTAGATTATAATTAGAAAGGTTAAAAGAGTTTATACCCTAATCGAAAGAAACTGATAAACAATTTGTCAAGTAATTGTTTCCCAGATTTTGATTTGTAAAAAATTCACATCTTTAATTAATTTTTTTTAAATTTTATTATTGCTTAAAAATTCTTTTATTTGTATGTTTAAACTAGTAGTAGTTATCTCCAAATTCTTATTTCGAAAGATTCATCTGTTTTATACATTTCTTATACATTACTCTGACGAAAGGGTTTTATTATTTTGTCAATACCATCGAATTTTGGGTGTGTATTTGTAAATAAGTTTAAATAAGTATTACAGGTATTTTCCAATTGCAGACACGTATTGTGTGACCCAATCAAAGTACTTGGCAATGCCTCTGAGTAATTGTTATGTGTATGTCTGCCGATTTATTAGTTTTTTTATTTTGGGTATTTTTTGGGACGCACTTTGCATTTATTTTGTGAAAGTTGTGACCTTAAAATGCCAGTGATCGTTTCAAATAATTTATTTTCAAATTAACAACAATAACAAGAAACAATTGGATTCTGAAAGTGCATTCAACTCGAGAGCGTGGCATTAATTAAATGTACTCATATTTGACTTTATTCCACATGCTTTGACATTTCCTCAAGCTTAATGAGTAACCTGCCCCCCAGTCCCCAGCCCAGTTTCAACTTCAGAATACTTGTAGATACAGATACAATGGGGCGTATAAAATTATGCAGTTGCAGATAGTTTGCTGTTGGCATTGTGTGCTGCAAGTGTTTGACTTATAAGGTAGTCATGCAATATGTTGTTGTTGTTAATGTTGTTGTTGATATTGTGGTTGTTGCAGTCGCCTTTTGTCTGCACCCCAAATTGAGTCAACGCCATAACATTGCATCATCGGAGGCGTCGAGACAATGATGAGCTTGATCAGTGCCTCAGTGCCTGCCTCCGCTTTCCTGCCACCGCCAATTTGTGCAACTAGCTTAAAATTAGCATATGTGTGTATATTCCTCATATTCATCGCTTTAGATTCACAGTTGCCAAATTAATGAATATGAATGTGAATTGTATTACACATATGAATCATAATTATTTCATTGAGTCGAGTCTAACCGCAGAAATGAGTTGCATAATTTTAGATGCTCTTCAAGTCGAAACAATCTAGGAGAGAAGTTGGAATATATAGGATAGACTTAATTAATTGACTACTAATTGTCTGATCAGTCTAAAACCTAAATAATCTGATCTCATTTTAATTCAAGTGTCATTGGGCTCATTAGCTTATAGTAGTTTCCGTTAGTTGTTTATGGTCTATTTGATGACACTTTGTGCTGTTGAATTATCTCTACGTTTATTTACTTGTATATATGGCCAATTCAATTCATTTCCATTGCTAATTTTGTGGCAACCATGTTTCCCATGCCATGAACCCGTGAACACAGATTTGTGTAGTCATACAAGAGACAAGTTTGCAAATCATCAGAGAAGGAGGCAACAACCTTCCTGCCAGCAGTCAATCACACAGTCGATGGTGACGCCGACGCCGACGCCTCTGTAGAAAGTGGCCTGGCCTGTGGTCTGGTCGGATCATTGCATTGCAATTGCAGCAAACCTGGAAATTTGTAATACAAACTTGTGGTTTGCAAGTTTTGTGGCAATGTAAAAAAAAAAAAAAAAATAAAAGCTTGGCTTAAAGTCGTTACAATTACACACAAATACATACAAGGCGAAATGACCAACATCAACTCCATTACGTGACATGAGGAGATTACATTTGATTGATCTGCAACGGAGACACAATCGCATCAAGTCATGAAATCGCAATGAAATCAAGTCAAACGCGACGGAAGTCAAATGAAAGAAAATAAAAAAAAACACAAACAAATAAAGTTATATCTCTGCTTATAGGGAATAACTGTCGAAAAATGTATAATAGCAACGTGTGTAATTTGGTCTTCTTATTGAGAGCTCAAATTACGCACACCGATGACACAATACTTGTCGATTGAAGCTTAAGTTTGATTTGAGATACCTTTTGAGATGTAAAGACTTAATTAAAGCGTTACTCTGAGCTGACGAGAAAAATTTTTTTTATATTTATAGCACAATAAATGTAACAATACCAGTGTAAATAAGCCTAGTTAGCAAACAGTTAAATATATATCAGCCAAATATAAATAGAATAAACAATAAGTCAGCGGCATGTACGCGACAAAAAATGTGAGACCACGCAGCAGCCTCTCCACAGACGACAATCATCGCGTCAAGGACACAAATCGACCCCACAAAAAGAAAACGAGCAACACGGTCCTCACTCTGGTCGCGTTCTGTGTTTTCCTGTTGGTGCTCTGCGGCTTTCTGCTGGGAGCCCTCGTGTATGTCGGCAAACACATTGCCGACGAGCATCAAAAGCAGCAATCAAACGGCAGTCTGATAGCCATTAACGAAACAATACGCACCGTCTACGTGGATCGCGATCAATTATTATCAACAAAACCGATATTGAGCGTATTATCAGGTTTGTTTCTAATATTATATGGGCATTTCTACAGATTCGGCGTTCTTTGAATTCCAATTTAATAGATCAAATCTTTTTTATAAGTTAGAATTAATAGAATCTTTTCTAAAGTTTTTCTTTTTTCAAAATGCAAATTCAAAAATAATTCGCGCCAAAGTATGGCACGACTCATACCAATTAGCTATCTGTAGCAGTGCAAGTGCAGTGACTTTATTGCTATCGATAGTTACTGCGAAACAGCTGGTGGACTCGCACGCAGATAGTCGATTAGGTATAAAAAGTACTTGTTAAAAATTAAAGATTTCGTTATTTTACTGTCACGTATTGACTTACGACTATTTTGAACGTGCTTAATACAAATTTTAAATCTATTGCTAAAATTCAAAAATAAGTTCGCGGCAAACTATCGTTTGAATCAGAGCAATGAGCTTTGTGTTGTGCTGCAAGCTGCTGTGTCATCATCGTTATCGCTAGTCGATATCGAAACTGCCGTTGAGCTCGCTAGCACGCATAATCGATTACATTACAAATTTTAGTTATTTCAATTGAATTGTAGCACTTGTTGTAAAACTGTCATGTAGTCTGTAGAAATGCCTATATACAAATTTTAAGTTTTGAAAATAAATTCAAAAGTAATTTCGCGGCAAACTATCGTTTGGGTCATAGCAATTAGATTTGTGTTGTGCTCGAACTCGCGCTCCGCATAATCGAAAACTCGTATTCTTTAAACTAATCGATAAATTAAAACACCAGATAGCCCAGTTTACTCCACCCGACAAGAAGTGCCGACAACAAAGAAAATGCGTGCAATGGTTGCAATTTCGCCCGAAATTCGGGCTGCCAGCAAAGTATTGCAGAATCTGGGTTTCCGATTGCCCAAAGCATTGAAGCCACAAAAGTATAATCTACGCTTGAGGCCAGATTTCCAGCAAAAGAATTACACGGGCAAAATAAGCATCAGCCTGCAAGTTTTGGATCCCATTTCATTTATACCCGTGCACATAAAGCAGCTGAACGTGAGTCACGAGAAGCTGGAGAGATTGGATGATTCGGGTGCGCCATTGACTGACATCAAGCCAGTGCTAACGTTCGCCCATCCGGAGTACGAGTACTGGGTGTCCGAATTCGAGCAGCCCCTGGAGGTTGGCAACTATACCCTGCATCTGAGCTTCAATGGCTCGCTCGTCGATCGCATCACAGGCCTATACCAAAGTTCTTACTACGATAAGCTCAAGAATCGTACAAGGTAGCCGTTTGTCGTTGTCGTTGTCGTTTATGTAACTAACACCAATGCATGCAATTGAATTAACAACCAGCACACAGCCCCCAACGCCCATAAATATTGTTTATCGCTGTATAGCTAATCTAAAATGCAGGGACCGTAAACAAAATTTACTGATGTGTTGAAGTAATCACTAATTAAATTTGAGCGAAAATCATAAAACTCACAAATAAACATTATTTATGATTTTTAATTTTTTCGCTCAAAATAAAAGTCACTTAATTCATGGCTTTTATGTAGGACTTTCCCCCAATATCATAACCATACAATTTTTTATAATATAACTTTCTTAATATAACTTAAACCCTCCTTGAAATCATCCCTTTTCCTCTTCCTTTCTAGAAATCCCTGACCTTACTAACTCTAATACTTGTATTATTACTAATTATTACTACTAATACTTTTTAATCTGTTTGGGTTTTTCTGGGTTTTCCCCGATCCTTGCAATAAATGTGGGATAATTTTAATTTTTTTTTTAAAATCCTTAGATTTTTAATTTTTTATCATTTCAGTTAAATTTTATTTTATTTTAATATTACTTAATTTTGTATATTACTCAACTTTTACTTTTACATTAATTCTGGTCAACTGTACCTAACTGACATTAAATAAATAATAATAAACAAATAAATGTATTGTTTTCGCAGATGGATTGCCAGCACCAAGTTCGAGCCCACCTATGCCCGCCTGGCCTTCCCCTGCTTCGACGAGCCGCACATGAAGGCACAGTTTGCCATAACGATTGCCAAGCCCACTGGCAGCGATTACCATGTCCTGTCCAACATGCCAGTCGATGTAAGAGACTTCTTTAAATTATATATATCGAATACCTTTTAATAACATTCAAATGTATTGCAGAGCGAGCTTGTTGATGGGGATATCACTGAGGTGACCTTCCAGGAGTCATATCCCATGAGCACATATCTAGCCGCCTTTGTTATCTCCGACTTTGCCCACACAAACACTACCGTTGAGGGCACCAATATTGAGCTGCGCGTCTTTGCGCCCCCTGCCCAAGTTGCCAAGACTCAGTATGCATTGGAGATGGGAGCTGGTGTCACTGCCTTTTACATTGATTACTTCAACACGTCGTATCCGTTGCCCAAGCTGGACATGGTTGCCATTCCCGACTTTGTGTCCGGTGCCATGGAGAACTGGGGTCTTGTGACCTACCGTGAGACGGCTCTGCTGTACGACAAGAGCACCAGCTCCAGTGTCAATAAGCAGCGTGTGGCCATCGTTGTGGCTCATGAGTTGGCCCATCAATGGTTTGGCAATTTGGTCACCATGAACTGGTGGAATGATCTTTGGCTAAATGAAGGATTTGCCTCATTCATTGAGTACAAAGGTGTCGATCACATGCACAAGGATTGGGACATGGTAAGTAAAATATTGACTTTAGTTTTTAGCAGTTTAACATATTTTTGCATTTGTAGATGAACCAATTTGTGACTGCCGAGCTGCATCCAGTGCTGAAGATTGACGCAACGCTGGCCTCACATCCCATTGTCAAGTCCATTGAAAGTCCCAATGAAATCACCGAATACTTCGATACCATCACCTACTCCAAGGGCGCCGCTTTAGTGCGCATGTTGGAGGATCTGGTGACGGAAGTGAAACTGAAGAACGCCACCACGCGCTATCTGAGAAGGCACATGTATGCCACGGCCACCACTGAAGATTACCTCACGGCTGTTGAGGAGGAAGAGGGTCTTGATTATGATGTCAAGTGAGACCATCAGCTGCTCTATCTACTTGACGAATCTAATGACCATATTATGCTTTCTTCTTTTAGGCTAATTATGCAAACATGGACCGAGCAAATGGGTCTGCCCGTGGTGGAAGTTGTCAAAGATGGCAATAACTACAAGTTGACCCAGAAACGTTTCCTCGCTAATAAGGATGATTATAATGTGGAGGTCGAACCGTCTTCCTTCAAGTATGTGGAGCTATCAGCGCCTCATTCATTCTCTTACTAAATTTCTGATTTTATTCTTTTTTTAGCTATCGCTGGTCCATTCCCATTAAATACACGAGCAGCGCTGACAGCACAGTGCAGACCGTAATCTTCCACCATAACGATAATGGGGCCACAATCACTGTGCCCAGCACTGCCACTTGGGTCAAATTGAACAAGGATCAAGTGGGCTACTATCGTGTCAACTATGCCACGGAGCAGTGGACAGCACTGAGTACAGCACTCAAGAGTTCACGGGAAACCTTCAGCACTGCCGATCGTGCGCATCTATTGAACGATGCCAACGCTCTAGCGGAAGCTGGACAACTTGACTACAGCATTGCACTTGAACTGAGCACCTATCTTGAGAAGGAAGTGGACTATGTGCCGTGGAGTGTGGGCACTGCATCGCTGTCATCCCTCAGGAACCGCGTGTACTATACCAATCTGTACAAGGACTTTACGGTTTACGCCCGCAAACTGCTGACTCCGATTGTGGAGAAGGTCACCTTCACCGTCGGCGAAAACCATCTGGAGAAGTATGAACAGATGTAACATGTGCTAATTTATTTTACTAATATTTATTTGTTTTAGTCAATTGCGGATCAAGGTGCTGAGTGCGGCCTGCAGCGTTGGCCATGAGAGTACTCTGGAGCAGGCAGCCACGCTGTTCAAACAGTGGCTTGCCAATCCTGGCACACCACCCAGTCCCGATGTACGAGATGTTGTGTACTACTTTGGATTGCAGCAGGTTAATACGGAGGCTGCCTGGGATCAGGTTTGGCAGCTGTATCTAACTGAACCCGATGCCCAGGAGAAACTTAAGCTTATGCATGCGCTGGCAGCTATCAAAGTGCCTTGGCTACTGCAGCGCTACATCAACTTGGCCTGGGATGAGAGCAACGTGCGCCGGCAGGATTACTTCACTCTGATGGATTACATCTCGTCGAATCCCGTTGGCCAGAGCCTCGTCTGGGACTATGTGCGCGAGCACTGGCCACAGCTTGTGGAACGCTTTGGCATCAACGAACGCAATTTGGGCCGTTTGGTTCCAACTATTTCCGGTCGCTTTGACTCGCAAACGAAGCTGGAGGAGATGCAGCAGTTCTTTGCCAAATATCCGGAAGCCGGTGCTGGTACCTTGGCGCGCCAACAGGCATTGGAGACGGTGAAGGGCAACATCAAGTGGCTGGAGCTCAACAAGGCGACGGTGGGCGATTGGTTGGCCAAGTACGCGGAGCAGTCCACTGCCAGCAATCGCATCCCATGAACCAATGGGCAGTGATATCCAAATTGTAGCTTCCTGTAAAATATAATTAATGTGAAAACAACCAACTGATTTTTGAATAGTCTTAGTCAACTGATGCATTTCGAGTGCATTGCAAATGTGAATATGATAATATTTGAATAAAATACCAATTGAATGAACAGTCGATTTGGCTTCTGTATACCCTAACTTAATCTAGTCTGCTAATAGACAGAAATTAGCATTAACTTTCGTGAAATATTTATTGGTTTATTATCTTGAAGATGACCCAATTTTTTGGCCTAGTCTCGCATGTGGAATTGTAATGAAATTCCGGAAACGGATACGGAAATGGCCGACAATGTGCGCGTGTTTGTTTAATTTGAACATAGGGCATTTTTATGGCTATGCCAGATTTAATGTTTATGGTAAAGAACATTGATGTTTGTTTACTTGCGGACACTTTTTGGCCAAGATGATGAACCCAATAACCCAAGCCAATGGCGTCAGCATGTCATTAAATGAAATTGTTTACGACTCGCATTGAACGGAATTGAATTCGCCAACTGATTATGATGTTTTCCATCTCTTGGCTAGGAAGCAAGCATTGAAGTTGGCTGTATTGGCCTGGTCTGCACCGAAAAGCCAATCACTCAAATAGCGCGTAACCAATGTGCGAAATGATGACAACATTTCAATGCCAATGGCGGCAGGCAACTGCATAAATTTTGGGTCAGGCCCATTAAATTATCACCAGCATTCAGGCAACAAAAACAACAACAAAAACAAATAAATGGTCATATTTTGCAGGACGGATCCTGATAATCGCTGTGAGTTGCTGAGATGCGAGCGATTTATTTGATTTCGATTTGATTTGAATTTGATGTTGCTCGTAAATTGTCAGATTGTTGTTTGACATTTCCACAGGACTCAAGAGTGAGAAGAGTAGTTACTCGTACTTCTCCCCGTCAAGGTCACTACCCATCGACCCGCTAGCCAGACAGACAGACAGAGTTCCAACTATTGGGAACGATTGAGACATGATAATGTGTATCAAACACAGTTTCCACCGTACCAACTGTAAATGTAACAGCTGCAGGCGTTTAAATTGGCCAAAACAGAAGTAAGAGGAACAAGAACAACAACAATGGTAAGAGCCACTCAATTCCCAATGCAAGTGCTCATTTGGCTATGCCCCTGTGTGCCATAAAGTTTTCCGCTTCTCCCAAAATTCCACACTCGCACTAGATTGGCCCACGGCCAAGCAAACTCATTTCACTTTGTCTGCAGCATTGTTGGCCTGTTGGCCCTGTTGGCCTCGTTGCTACTACTCGTAAGTAGAGCAATTTCTGAACTAAAGACGGACATTAGCATTAAAATTGAGTCTGCAAATGATTAGCTTATTTATTTTTAAATATATGTATATTCAACCATAAATATCCATTGGTTGGACTAACTAACTACTTATTTAAACATTTTTTCAATAAAGGTGCAAAACAATTGACTAAAGCTCCACTGACGCAAATCTATGAAGCTGTTTTCAACTCGTTTTGCCTAGGAGCTTAATTTAAAATGACTTTAAGCCGGCAATAATATGGTATTCCTAAAATAGATATGCTTTTAAATTTGAGAAATTATAAATTATGGAATTCATAAAGATCTCAACTCCAATAGATGATGTAAAAATTCAACCAAAAATTTACAACTTAAGACAGTCTTCTGCTAACGTTATTCGTCTTTCTCATTCTACACATACCTCTAATTTTTCTCTTTCTTTCCGGGGACCAAGATCAATATCTCGTAGAATGCATCCAAGCTTATATGAATGAGGCTGCATACGTGGATGTTAATAAGTCCACGCTCAAAAGAAAAAAATAAACTTCTTACTCAGATAATGCAACATAAGATCCACTTTAAAAATCAACATATATTTTAAATGCTTAGTTGATAAAAGCAAAACATTAAAGTTTCATCGCATTAATATTATTGTCTATAAAAGAAACATAAAATGCTTAAATATTTAGACATACTTTAAATACCTTTAACAAGTTCTTAAGTGAACTCAACAGTCTACAAATAACTTTAGGTCATAAATCAAACAAATAAGATAAACATGAAAAATGTAAGCAATTCACAAGTTTCTGTTAAGCAGCAAAAAATAAATTTTCACTTTAATGTACTTGTGCCTCGATAGTTCTATAGTTCCATAGACTTCTTGTCTGCCTTTGTCGATTTCACAATAAATAATATTTTTTCAAGATGTATAAAGAAATGCCAAAGATTGTCTTGTAACTCGTTTGTAGGCCATTTTGCGACCAGTTAATATATTGCTCATACGCCATGTTATCTTGACCGTTCATTGACTTTTGTTTTGAAGCTATTGCCCATCTGAAAAGGACTCTGTGTGAGGATATGGTTGTGTGTGTGTGATTGAGGGTGTGCGAGCATCGCAGTCAACAACATTGAACCTTGATTTTATTGCTTGCAGTGGCATTTTGATGACCTCAAACCTGTTGGCGATAATGTAATAAAAGGCAGTGAAATCTATTGGAATGTGAAATGTATATAAACCAATTTGTGAGCTCGTGGAATTACTTCATTAGCCGCTAATTGAATTGGCAGTACAGTCGTTCGTTAATCACTGGCATAAACCGTAAACTATCCAATTGCCGCTTGCCACACGTCAATTGATTAATATTTTATTTTATTTTATTAGAACATCAATCGGCTGTTGGTTGCTAGGCAGAACAAGTGCCAAAATGAATTTGGCCAGGGGGCCTCTCATTGGCCTGGCCAATTCGACATCGATAGCACAGCAGGCGGAAGACGATGGCTTCTTATTTATGTTGTGTTAATAATAGCAAAGTCTCCCATAGGCCCCCGAGTCCTGTCCATTAATCTTAATTCGGTGTAAATATTCAATCAAGCGAGGAGAGCCTGGTGGCTGCTTTCTTGTAATTAAAGACACATTAAGCGCTCGTAAAAATTAAATTGTCAGTGGCGGATAGAAATACAGACAGACGGACGGAAAGGGAGATAGATAGAGTAAAAGAGGCATCTGCTGTGCCTACTTCCTAATTAGTCGCATTTGAGTTCATCCGTGCGTCACTTTAAGCAATTTCTGTGGCAAATGCAAGCGTGCAACCAACGATTCAATTCTGCAGAATTAAAGCCAAGGATTAAACACAATTTTCACAAAATAAAGAAAGAGTGCATTCACTTGATATCTTTGTTATTCTCTGGAATATTCAGAAAGTTTACGCATATCGAATCATATTGATTGGTTTGCGCATAATAAATATATATACAAACGATTTTGTAAACAAACTAAGCGAAATAAGTGCTGTATATGTATGTGTGTACTTAAATTTGTTTATCATGGAAGTGTTCGAGTTATTTATTCAAATTGTTTTAAGCAATTTTGTTTTTTTTTTCTGTTAAAATATTCAAGCCTTTAAAGAACATGCACAAAATGTTTATCAAGAACAAAAAATAAAGATAGAAGTCAATGAGGTAAATTTATAATAAATATCTGCTCGAAAACTGGAATTTTATTTAATTTTCTTTGATTTATTATACTCTGTAAATATTGATAATTGCTTAAATTATGGTGAAAGCATGCGTTTTATAATAGGCTTTAAAGAAGTACAGTATAAATCTTTTATTTTATTTAATATTTTAATTTATTAATTCGAGCATAAGGTATCTCCTCGACAAGCACGCTGAATATATTCTCAAATATATAATATTTTTTGGACTTATTATTTATGAATGAGATGTTATCCTTAGCGCTTGCTACAAATTTGCGGGTCATCGATTTCACGGCAAGTCTACACACATATTTATAGAACATGTGATGCGTAGTTTTATTGTCCATTTTACATGTAGATTGATGTTTTGGCTGACTGAGCACAGGAGAAGCTATTTTCTGCCTGTCTGTTGGCAGTTGTTGTTATTTTTCTGTATGTAAAAATGCATAAAATGGCATAAAACTGCTGCTGATGTCGTTCGTTGGCAATAAAAATCTTGCCAAAGAAGTACTATAAAAAAAGTCTTTAATGACGCGACTGTCTGTAATTAAATGCGATCCAGACAGCCCGCAGCTCGAAATATGTGCAGTCATATGTATATCAGTACTTGCATATGTGGCGTATGCGTAATGTGACTGAACTTTAAGCCGCAACAGAGGCGCAATGAATTGGCCTTAAAACGCGGTTTATTTTTATCAATTTAATTAAATGCTTAAGTTTGGACTTTATATTTATCTAAATTCCTAACTGTCTGGACTGTTGTCCTTTTTTTTTGTTTGTTAGTTGCAGCAGTCTGAAGGGGGAAGGGAATTGAAGAGAATTGGCTTAGCCGGAATATGACTGTTGATTTATAGCCGCTTGTCGGTCGTTCAGCAGACAAGGTCATAAATATAGAAAAATAAAATCATGTTGTTAAACAAATGCTAAATGTGGCAAATGGACCAAAACTCTTTTGCTGTTTGCAGACAGTTGCATTTTAGACTAGTAGTATTTTAAATATTTGGTTATACAATCGTTAAAGTGAACTTTATAAAACACAAGCAATCTATCTAATTTTGCCTCATTGTGCATTCAGCAGTTGCAGCAACCGCAGCAAAAACCGTAACGATTTCGACTGTTTGCACACTGCGTATACTTAATTTTGCATATGGTAAGTAATGGCAATGAGCTGGATTTTTCCAGTGTTGAGCATAAGCAATTTCCATTAACGCAGTTCCCATTTGGAGTTGAGTTTGGTTTTCGATTCGTTTGCTTTAGCATTTGTCGTTTGTTTATGTCATGCAACGTGCGTTTATCTTGTGCGGGTAACTCCGCTTTCATTTCCCATTTTCCACTTCCATTTCCATTTGCATCTGCCGTTTTCCTGATAAGCCTCCTTTATTGGCAAAGTTTCGATTGCGTTTGCTACCGACATTTATTTAAATTTACTTCATTACAAATTGTTCAAAGTACTCAGAGATGCAGAAACTATTCGTATTCGATTTCACTACCGCATTCTAATTTAAATTCAAAGTGCAATATTAGCCAATGCAATTCACCGTTTTCCACTTCCCACTTGCCGGGACAGGATTACGGCCGCACGCGCCCACATAAATAACGGACATAAATTAAAGAACCACACGGATGACATCTTCTGGTCGTGGTGGTCTGGCCAACTGTCCAACTGTCCAAAACATCTGACAGCTGCGGTTTCTGTATCATGCTCATAAAATTCATTAACATTTACACAGCTTCATTTTTAATGAACTGACAAATCAGTGCGATTCTTCCCTCCCCCTCTCTCCCTCACTCTTCCCCTCTTTATCACTCTCTTTCTCTCTACTTTCCTATGGCTATTAATACATCGAGACGAGCACATACTGTGTTGACTGCGTTGCTGTCGCATAAATCTTACTTAAACAACAGAGTGTTAATAGGTGTACTCGACTTGCAGATACTCTCTCTTTGTCAGCTTAAAAGTAATCTAAAAATCTAATAAATTTAAGGTAGATTCGTAGACAAAATAACTATGATTAAAGTCAACTTGATGCCCAAAAAGAAAATAAGAATATAAATATGCTTTAAATTTTCAATTAAGAATTTCTTCTGATAATAGGGTATTTTTAAATTAGGATCTTTTGAAATGATTAAGATTATTCTCTTATTTATTGGCAAATTAAGATGCTAATAAAATGCGCCTATAGCCATATTTTGATCTGCGGCAATGTGAAGCTGCAACAAACACGTCACAATGAATCATAATTTTATTGACGAATGAGGTATTTGGCTTTGCTGACGGCAATGATTGTTGTCGCCATTTGCCCGGCGCTTCCATTACTCAAAAAACAACTCAAAACATGCAGATGAATGTGAATATAAATATTAATAAAAGTAAAGAAATGCAAAAGAAACGAAATTGTCTACGCAATTATAGGGAAAAACATGGCATATATTTGTATCTATGAAATACGCGCTATAAATCGAATTAACAATTATTGAGTACGCCTACTTATTGCTGCACATGTGCAAAATATGTACAAATATTAAATCCATTTCTAGACCGCAATTTTTCATGGATTCTTAAATAAACGATCTGGATTTGTATAAACACAAGTATCTCACGATAGGGTTAATGACCCAATTAATAGAAGTATATATTTATAATTGTTTACGTTTCACATTGATGATTAAAAGTTGCCAGCAAGTGTAGTGATCAATCATTATGACGCCTCACTTGACTTAACAACTTGTTTTCCGTGTTGACATAAATAAAATGCCACTTTGTTGCATGACTCGACAATTGTCGATACTCATTCCCTCGGTCTGCTGCCGCTCGGAAAATTCAATCACAATATTATTGTTTGGCGCACAAATGGCAAATGTCGACGACGCCGTCATTCTTTATTCACAATTCACAATTCACATTCAGACGCAGCAAACGTTGCGTTGCAGTCGCTTCGCTTCCACTCGACAATCGACATAAACAAGCGCCACATATGAAAATGCGGCATAAACAGCCTCACATTAAGATATTGAGGGTCGGAAGTCGGGTCCCTCCCAATTCATGTGTAGGCAGCCATATGCCTTTTTGCCTTTTGCCTTTGCAATTGCGCTTTTTTATTCATGGCTTGTTTACAATTAATTAGGATTGTTATGTCGCCATTTAATTCAATCATTTCTTTCATTTCAGTTCTTTGTGTTATGCGATTTTTTACGAGTTGCTATAAATACTGCGTTTCTGTTTAAACGCTACAAACGTAATTGCAAATTTCTTCTGTATAATTTTTAAGTAGCTTTGAATTCTATATTTTCCTTTCCCAGAAATAATTCTGTTCGTGGCGAGGTTTGTTTTTAATATAATTGCCAATTAGTTTGATCTTCAGTTACTATCATCTCACTTTTAAGTTATCCATCACCCTGAAAGGATTATGGATTCAGTGAAATCAGCTCGTTATAAATGAAAAACGATTTCCTCTAAAGTGTGCCAACTTCCCAGAACAACCAAGTGACGTATTTATTGCGTTTTTATCAGGAAGTCCTGGCAACTTACAGAGTGCTCTTGTCGTTGCCAGGCTCAATAATAATCCAGCGACCAGGACAACCTACTTTTATTGAAAACTTCAGCTCACTTTCTTTTAAGTTTGCTACTTCACTTCAGTGTCTGAAGCGAAATTAATAAAATAATGTTAATATTAAATTATATGAATATTAAATCACAGGAGTTGAAAGAAAAGCTGTTAGAGTATTGAGTGTTCGACTTCGCTGCACAAAAAGTATTAGATAAACAGCGCTACCAATAGATATTAGCCGCAAAATAAAACTCTTAACATAAATTTGACTGAATGCTCTTTTAAAGCTTGAGTCAGCATTCTGTTAATATGGATCAATCGAAAAGTCGTTTTGGCTCAAATGAAACCCGCTTGTCGCGCGACAATAAATTTTTTGAATAAATTAAGAATATCTTAAAAAAACAAAATAAACAATAACACGTGTAGTTAATCGATCGAACTGTGGCTTTTAGGTAGCTGGCCAAAATATTTTGTTTGCTCATTCGATTTTAATTAATTCAATTTGTTCATGTCAAACTCAACCTGATTTAGGCCATTTAGGAACAACAAGTTAAATGCTGTGCATATAAGTAAATACAATTCAATAAGATCTGGAATGTTTGTTGAAGAGAATAGAATGCACACTTCTATGAATACTTTGGCATTGAAGCATTGCATTAAATTGTTATTTACAAGGATTCAACAATTTGCAATGGGTCAAAATGGGTTTCCATAGAAGCCAACACTGACATTGACACAGGCAGAAGACAACTTTACTATTGTCAACGTGACTCCCATGTACACACACGTATTTAGATAGCAACTTTATATACATAAGTATTACCTAAGGGACTGTCAGCAAATTGTGGCAAAGTCTTCTTTTTCTTTTCTCTAGGCGGAGGCAAGTGTGTGTGATTGAATTGCAGTTTATTCGGCATTTAGGCAATCTGATGGTTTGTGTGCCTCGTGCCATCGTGTATCGTTGTCGTTGCTAACAACAAATTCCATTTTACGACTACAACACACACTCCCAGGGGCCACTAACAATGTGCAAAATACCACAATGAAACAATTGCTGGGCCGAGCCCCTCACAAAAACAATAGAATACGCCGACTGTCAAGAGAACCCGATTGTAAGATGACCATAATACTGTAAGAATTGCATAGAATCTACAGGCATTTTTCTATCAATTTTATCATTGACCTAATATTTTCTTAAGCTTCTTACGCACATTTCGCTTTTGACAGATTTAAAAGACCCTTTGTAATTTGTATGCACAAGGACTGAAAAAAGTCAAAAGCAAATAGAAACATCATCCGCCAGGCAGCAAGTCAAGACAGGGCATTATGGCCACAGTCAAATGCTAAAGATTTGATGCGGATACTTGGCTTAAACATAAATCCCCACAGCAACAATGATTTCTACGTGCTGGCTGAATGGAATTCAGACTCAAACTTCGATACGAGTATCACGAATTGTGCTCGGACATTACGAGGAATCGGATGGAAGGGTGTCCTCATCTGTTTCAAATACCAGTTGAAACGCACTGCATGCCCGACATGTTTGGCATCTCAATTTCGCATTTATGCAAGACTCTGATTCAGATTTCTACTTCTTCTCCGACTCGGACTCGGACTTGGACCATGTGCTCTTGGCTGTTTGCTATTTGCTATGCAAATGTTTGTCTACCAGCTGCTTATGTAAAGCCAAATTACGACGCCAAACGATGCTCTAATTTCAGTGTCTTAATTGATTGAGCCTTATGTAAGTCAGCCACAAGTGTGGGCCATTTAAGTAACCAATAAATAATTTCAATTTGCACGTTTATCGCTTATCGCGTTGCGTTTGTGCCGCGAAAAGTAGGCAACAATATTTTATGGCTTAATTGCCGCCTGGCCATAACGCCCACAACGTTACGCCTCCTAATTGATAAGGCCCCGAGTCCATTTGCAATGCAAACTGAACTCATACATATAAATGGAATCGAGAGTTTATGACTTTGCCACGCAACTCGTACTTGCAACAGGGCGACGCCTCCAATGTTTGTGCTAAGCATTCAATTTATGCGTTATGTTTGTGTGTGTGTGTGTGTATAAACAAAGACGTATTAGTGAATTTAAAAAAATAAAATAGTAATAAAAAAATGAAAAGAACTGTCGTTTTTATTTGCCCGTAAATTGAATGATACGAATTCCCGTTGTCTGGCCATCGAGACAAGTTGAATGGATGTTAAAGTGATACTAAATTCGATGACCAAAAAAGGACAGTAAAATTTATTGTGTGGTTGCCAAAGTAACGTTCGTTCATGTCTGCAATATATTGGCATATTTTGTCCTCCATTTTCCTCTATTCTCTGACTTTTTGCCAGCGCAGAAAACTGATGAAGTTCATCGAAACTATTTCATAGCCTTTTCTTTTGCTTTGATGTGGCCAACGATGACGATAAGCAAAATTCCTGCAAATTTGATTAAATGTTTACTCCAGACTTTCAGGGATTCTCCCTGTCGCCGACCATAAACTATATGATTAGCATAATAAAAAAGTAAAACAGATTCTATTCACTCAGTCGAGTGAATATTTTGGCGAATGTAAATTTGCTTTTTTCTAACATTACATGTTTGGCAATATGCTCTGCCATCTGTTAGTTGTGCATTTAGAAATGGCCATTAATTCTCACGAATGTGGTCACAATTACACCTTTTACTCGTGCACAGTTTTGTATGTATGCCGACAACTATTTCACACATGCTGGCGCGATCTTTATGAATTCAAAACCATTTATATTTTGGCCAACATACAAGCCTGCGCGCTTTTCTCTTAACCACAAATTTGACACTGTCTCTTAATTAATTTTGCGTCGGGCACAATTAAAACTAAATGCGCCAAAAAGTGCACAGCTGGCATTTTAAATACTTGCACCATTTGCAGCTCTTGGGTATATTAATTGTGTGTATGGGTAGTAAAAATACATCGAGAAATCGAAAGTAGGACTTAAAACTCGATCCATAATTTCGATTTACATCACTATATCTATGTTCAGATATAGAATAAGTTATTTAGGAAGTATATGCTATTTAGGAATATATTTACAGGTAGACAACGAAGCTTAGCTTTGTTAAGATTTTTTTAAATGCAACTGAAATTTTCTTTGTCCCTTTTATTTATTATCAGTACATAACTTTAATTTTTACAGTACACTGTTCATTTACCTGTTACTGTCAATGTTACTGTTACTGTTAATGTTACTGTTAATGTTGATGTTACTGTTACTCTTGCTGTTATTGAAAATGTCACAGTCACTGTTTCTGTTACTGCAGCTGTTATTGGAAATGTTACTGTAATTAATAGCGTAATTGTTACTCTTTCTGTGACTGTAACTGTTACTATTTGAATTTCTATTCTAATCGTTAATCCATTGCATGGTAAGGGTATTTTAAAGTCAAGAACAGCAAGTGTTTCTCTAATTACATGCTGTAATTAGTCAAGGCTACAGACATACATTTTCTTCCACACACACACTCTCACACATATACTTCCATTTATACTCACACTCACACACATTCGCATTTGCAAATGACTGATGCGCATTTTACAGTTAGACGATTCGCAGTTTTAGTAGCCGCCTTTTAAGCCATCTCGACTCGGAGAGTTGCCAACGTCTAGACCAAATGGGAATTTATGCGTCCGATAGACATCTTAATTGCCAGGGATTATGGTTTAGAGACAGCGCGCTTGGTGTTCCTAAAACTAACATGGAATTCATTTGGAAAAGTACCATAGATAAAAAAGAAAAATAAAGCAGAAAAAACGGAAAATCAAGTGAAATAATTCTGCTTTATTCAAGATACGTTTAAGAAGATCAGTTATAACATTACAAGAAGTACATTCAGTAAAATTTATGACTAAATAATGTGCTAGGAATAGAAGCGGCTACTTAATTGACCACAACTTGGAATTGTTTCTGTTTTTTGCGCTGGAACCAGCCGAGATGCTTCTGCTGCTCTTATCACAGTTATGTACCTGTCCCCCAACCCCAACCCCGTTTCATTGCCAAACTCTGGAATTGACCGAAACTTGAAGTGCTTTCAATAAAGGGCACGTTCCTCGGTTGTTGCCGCACTTGACGGCGGCTTTTGGCCAACATTATCGTTGGCATCGTTGGCTTCATTCTTGCGCCTGCCACGCCAATTCAATTTGGCTCTTAGACCTTTCAGAGTAGTAGATGCTGTCTTGAGCGTTTTGGCCTTTGCCTTACGCACTTTGCCACTGCCACTGCCACTTGCCCCTTCCTCCAGCTGTCCACTTGTCTGTGGCTGCGACTGCCTCGTGATGCGCGTCAACTTGAGACGTGAACGTGAAGGATTCACATCAAAGGCGGCACTTGACTGACAGCTCAACTCATCAATGGCCCCCATCGCTGGCTGGGACAGACTCCCAGTTGGATGCTGCTGGCATTTATGGCGCGAGGGCAGTTCGTGCTGTTCCTCCGGCCACTGCAGCTCGGCCTCCAGCAGCGAATGGGCATCGCCCACTGACGATAATTGCGATATTTGTGTTTGCAGTGTCCGATGTGGTTGCGAATGCGGATGCGGATGTGGATGTGTCGCAGCTGTTGCTACTGCTACCGTTGCCTCAACTCCCGTGGCACGTGCTGCAAACAAATCTTGTCGACTGCGGCTCTGTGTGCTCAGCAATGTGGCATGCGAGCTGCCCAAGCGCTGTGAACCGCGTGCCCCACCGCCGACCGCGTTGCCACCCGCTGCTCCGTTGATGCTGCTGCCATTTAACGTGGTCAACGTGGTCGTCGTACGAACGCTGTCCTGCAGAGAAGGTAAACAAATATGTATGGGACCCCAGTCAGTATTTCTGTTTGAACAACGGTTACAAATTGCAAGTACACTCAGAAATAAAATGAATACTTCCGCGAGTTCGGAAATTCCACAACCGAGAACAAAAAATTCAAATCTAAAATTAACTTTACCCAATCCCGAAAAAGTCTTAAAACAAAATTTTCTCGGATGCTTTAAGTATTAAATTTGGAATTGATTGAAGTTTGTAAAAAAACTTGATCTTATTTCAAAATAAACTTTTTTCTAGTTTTTGGAGGTAACATACCTGTTAAATAATGATTAGTAATCAGAATCATTAGTAATTAGATTATTTTTGTTTAAAAGTCGAACTAATGATTAAATTACGATAATTTTTTGTTTTGCCCAATAATTTAATGATTACGATTACAAAAAAAAGGAAAAATAACTAAAAATTTTTCAATTATTCAAAAATAATCAGAAATAATCAGAAATAATCAAAAATAATCAAAACTAATTTTTTTTGAGTGCTCGGATTTTTTTTTTATTTTTTCTGATTATTTTGGCTACTTTGATTGAGAAAATTATAATAATATGATTTTTACTAAACAGGCATAAATAATCAGAAATAATAATAAATAATCAGAAATAATCAGAAAAAAATCACAAATAATCCGAATGCTCAAAAAGATTATTCTTGATTATTTTTCATTATTTCTGATTATTTTTGAATAATTGTAATAATTTTAGATTATTTCTGATTTTATGTAAACGTAATCATTATATAATCACAAATTTTTTAACAGTGAATTATACAGTCATTTTGATTATTTCCAAAAATAATCCAATTTTTTAGTAATTCTAATCGAAATTTAACAGGGATGCATTGTATATATGAAAAAAAATCTTTATAACTCTTATAAAACATAAAACAAAAATTGCAGACATACTTAATTTTAGGATGTCATATTTTCTCAGAGTGTATTTACCGTATGCAGGCGCATTGAACCCGTCTGATTGCGTCGCAGGGCGCTGTAAGTGTGTGGCAATCCCTGACCCTGATGCTTCCCCGAGAGACGAAACTGTCGCGCCAATGTGACCTGAAGGTGAGAATTGCAAACAGATTTCAGCAATCAATCACATGTCAAAGGTCATGGCCATCGAAATCGACACTCACCTTGAATGCCTCGCGGAACTTGTGGCTCATAATGTTATATAACAGAGGATTGATGCACGTGGAGAGGAAGTAGAGCACGCCGGATGCGTAGTTCAATATGTAGAAGACATCGTTGAACCACTGTGACTCGATGCCAAAGGTCGACCCATAGACCGCCATCAATCGCTGGGCATGGAAGGGCGCCCAGCAGATGAAGAAGGCGACAGCCACAGCCACTGCACATGTCCAAATTGGTAACTTGTCAACTACTTGCTTTCTTTTCCCTTCCCCCCTTTGAAACTCACCCAGCATCCTGATAACACGGGTCTGTGCACTGATGCCACGGTTAACATCGAAGGAGCGCCTTGGCAACGCCTGCAGCAGCCGACTCCGCTTCAGCTTGATCCCAATCAGCACGTAGAGCACACAGATGGCCGTCATCGGTCCGCCAAAAAACAGAAATCCCGAAACAGCGAACACATGTGCGAAGAAGTCATTATTCATCTGCCAAAAATTTATAAAAACACAATTTATATAAATAAATAACAACAAGAAATGGAATGAAATCGGTAAGCCGAAGAATCAAGACACTTTAAAATTTGCTCATATATACATATGTATTTATAAGCGTAATAACTTAGTATAGGATACAAGTGTATTTATTATGGGAACAATGTGGTCTTATTTTTCAAAAAATTTGGTAAGGACAACTTTTTTTTTTATTCTTTTAGTTTGATCGCGATATCTACAAAGGGCGTCGGCAGCTTCTCAATAAGGGGGCCAAAATATTTTTTCACGTTTTCTCATTTATTATTTAAGCAATTTATTATATTAGCAATTATTACGATAGCAATCGCCATAGCAGAGCTACAGAAAAATTGTTACTAAATATTCGCAAAGTTTTAAAAACTACTCTGGTTGGATTGCTGAAGCTAAACATGATAAATTTATGAATGTAGGGGGATCAACGGCCCCCCCTGCCCCCTGTCGACGCCATTGATATTTACTATCATCTACTCTCCCTACCGACTGTTACTATGAAAGTCATTTTTTAGTGCTTATCTGTAAATATATTTTATATAAATAAATAACTCAGATTTCAAGAATATAATTAAAATATGTACGGATCATTCCTTTGACTGCCACATATTCAAGTAGTTTGATTTCAATGTGACCATATAATCACGAAATAATATAACCTATAATCATACCTGTTAAATAATGATTACTAATCATAATCATTAGTAATTAGATCATTTTTGTTTAAAAGTCGAACTAATGATTAAATTATGATTATTTTCGGGTTTGTCCAATTATTAAATGATTACGATTACAAAAAAATCAAAAATATTTTTTATGATTATTCGGAATATTTTTGATTTTTTCTGATTATTTTGGCCACTTTGATTGTGAAAATTTAAAATAATTTGATTTTTACTAAATTGTTATAAATAATCAAAAATAATCAGAAAAAAATCAAAAATAGTCCGAACACTCAAAAATATTATTTTTGATTTTTTCTGATTATTTTTGAATAATTCTAATAATTTTAGATTATTTTGTATTTTTTGTAATCGTAATCATTATATAATCACAAATTTTTCAACAGCGAATCATATAGTCACTACGATTATTTCCAAAAATAATCTAATTGATAAGTAATTCTAATCGAAATTTAACAGGTATGACTTTTAATAATATTGTATTTAGCTTGAGTTTCCTCAAAGTAATTCAGAGATCATCAAAATAAACACAGTTTTTAATCCAACTGTCATTTTTTAATTGAATAAAACTTGATTTGTTTTGTAAAATTAGTTAAGATATTTTCAAAAACACTTTTTTTTTATAAACACTCTAATTTTTGCTCATATAAATATAAGCATAGACATCGCTTCCATTTTTGCCAAAGGTATTCTAAACATAGAGTAAGAGCTAGCTGAATGAATTTAAAATAAATCGCAACTACTCGTAACATATTGCCCGTTCATAAAAAGTTATGCAACCTTATCAGCTGCTGTGTCAGGTGAAAATCGAAATCGAAGTGGGCTAACAACATTTACCGTACACGATGAACCTGCGCCCTGAGTCACGACCGAGAACTGAATGGCCTGTGGCAGGGCCAAGAGCAGGGCGGCTATCCAAATGGCAAAGATGAACTTTATGGCACGCGACAGCTTCGACATCGTGTGTTGCCTGTTGTGTTGGACGGGAGCTGACATCAATCAAGTTAACGGCAAGGCCAAAAGGTTTTCTCACTTACCTGAACGGGTGACAGATGGCGATATAACGCTCCACGGTAAAGGAGGTGATGGTTAAGACGGTGGCATTGGCTGCCGTCTCGGAGAGCACGCTCTCCAGTATGCAGATGCCGCCCGAGAAGGGATAGTTGTCGGGCTGCCACAGATTATACAGATCCTGTGGCATGCCCGAGCATAAGAGTATCAGATCCGATATGGCCAAATTGAATAGATAGAAATTTGTGGCCGTGTGCATGAAATTGTTGCGTGAGATCACAATGCAGGTTATGAGATTGCCCAGAATGCCGGCAATAAAGATGAGGGCATAGCCCACACTTAATGTGGTCAAGAGGCCAAGGTTTGTGGTCATTGTGGATTCGGCCTGTTCCAGCAGATCCTGCGGCTCCAATCCTTGCAGCAGGCTGGTCAAATTATCCGCTGATATGTTCAACACTTGAGTTAAATTCAAAAAGAATTTCTCGTTGTGAAACATCTGCAGGTCTGAATAAGGGGGCGTGGCCCCCGCCGCAGACACATTTGTTGTCCACATCTCCGCTGACATGTGTCTGTGTGTGTGTGGGTGTGAGTGGGGTGTAACTTTGCAGTTTAAAATGTCATTTGAATTGAACAGACAGCTGGGAAAATATTGAAAAGAACAAATTTGATCAACCTGAATTTTTTTATTAATTGAATTTGAATTTGATTTTTTCTGACCATTTTGCAGTAATGTTTCAATAATTTACAAACTTTGCACATCAATATTTCGTTAGACGAGCCTATCTTTTTTTCGTTCTCTTTCTCTTTAACTCTCTTTCTCTCTAACTTGTCCTTGTTACACCTGCCTAAGGATTCAGTTACAGACATTTGGGTTACGGTTGGGCCAATCTCTGTCAGGTTGCATGTCCTTGACAGATTCTTATGAAATTAATTTGCATTGCTAAGTGGAAATTAATTGAAATGCTCGCAAAATCAGAAACAAGGACATGACAGGATAAGCTCTGCCTTTTTGTTGGTGTATGTTTATGTTTTGTCAAGGTCAACTCAGATTGCTGCTGAACTCTTGGGTCTTATAATTATGCCTAATATTCAGATATACTTATGAATACTCGAACTTATTCATTCAAGACGAGCATTGTCGTAAAAAAGCGACTAACAGCTTTTAGATGACATTATTATTATAAGTGTACATATACATATATATATACACATATATATAAAATAAATTATTGTGTTGTTATAAATATTTATACAAAATATGCACGTTTCAAGAATGCTGTTGAATTTTGTTTTATTATTATGTGAAACTGGTTTCTTCTCTGTATCTGTATCTGTATCTGTAGCTCTGTATCGTTTTCATTAACTATTATCATTTCTCTGTCCGTGTTGGCGTCTTTTTGACTATCAGTTATTTTCAATGGGCGTTGTGATTTTGATTTTAATTTGGATTCGAATTCGGTTTTCGAAATTATTGTTCATCGATGATCATAAAGTGTGTGTATTTTTTTTGGTTTTCTTGCAGATGTACATATATTATTATTAGGAATCTTTTTGCATATGAAATTGATTAAAAATTTCAAGAATTTTACGACTTTGCCTTAAGTGGGCATCAAGTTGGCACCGATTTGGCCTAATGAATTTCTGACTGAGTCTAGTATAGATTCCCGACTACAAATGAATATCCAAATAAATGCCACAATGATGATGCCAGAGAAAACAAAGTTAATTAAAAAACTCTTTGCGGTTTTTGGATGTTTTTCAAATTCACTTAAAGCCAATTAATTATACTTTTTTTGTGTTAATCAAGCAATTCTTGGTTAACGTTTTGTGCATTTAAAACACGTTTAATTTAAATTTATAAAATGTTACCGCCTGCCACATTTTTATGCATTCTGTTTTGTATTTGCTTTATTTTTTTTTTTTGTACTTTGCGTTAATTCTCTTTAATTTTATATTTTTTATTACTTTGAACTGTTTTGAGATTGTTTTCAGATTTTTTGGCGAACATTGCACTTTTTGGGTTTATTTTGTATTGTTTTGTTTCGAAACTCATTTGTATATTGCACTTAGATATTGCTTATTAGTAACAATTTGCTAATACGTTGATTATGATTGTTTATTAACAACGTTTATGAACTTAATCCTATATTTATTGATATTATATCATACTTTTATTGTCTTGGTTGATATTGTTGTGGCGCGTGTTGTTTACTTTAATATAGATCAGTTGGGATATTATATAAAATAATTATTGTATCGCGATTCAAATAATGCGTATTTCACGTCGATTCGCGTTTCAAGTTCGTCTCGCGATTCGAATCGTTAAACGCGCAGTCGGCCCACGAGATGCGAGATGGTCGAAAGCGACAACAACTAGCCGCAGCATCCGATTAACAGCGACTGATTTTTTGGCCAGCAGCTTGTAGCACATTGGCCAACACAAATAACAGCGACGCAGCAGTCGCTGTCGCGTCGCAGTCAACGTCGCGGTTGACGTCGGCAGCAGGCAGCAAGAACTACCGGTTGCTTTTGTGAGTTTCTGCGACGGCGCTCTCTCTCTCTCTTTCCCCCTCTCCTCTCTTGCTTACTCCAAATGAAATAAAAATGCAAATGCTTAATATTGTGGCATGCACTTAATCTTATTTAGTGGCACATTAAAATGCCTGAGGTGGCAAGTACGGGAATGTTGGCCCAACTAAAAGGACGCTTCTAATTATGCCCATTTTTGGCCATTTAATGAACACAACTCTAAGCAAGTTGACATTGGTTCAATTAAAGACAAAACAATTCAATTTAAGCGCACAGTTTCGGCCACAATCTGTCGAATTGACTCAAAGCGGGTCAGTTAATATGGCCAACAGAAATTGGCGCGTGCTTTGCTTTTTATTATAGTCGTAGTCGTGTTTGTTTGAGATTTTATGAGTCCACTGGGCGTTTGTTTTGTTGTTAGCCGTTAGTTTTATGGCCGTGTCCAAGCAAATCTATCATAAAAGTTGAGGTCTAAAATACTCGTACATGTATGTATAGAGATAAATGTAATTTTATGCGATTGACTAAAGAAAATAAATCAAATTTATTGCATGCATTCAATGTCTCAATCTTTGTACAAATAATGCAAAACAATTTTTTGGCACTTAATCAAAACAAAGTCCTAAACAAACAGACTGAAAAGGAAATAGGGAAATGATGGCATCTTATGGGACTATCATTGGACCAATTCACGTATCCCTTTCAATGCCAAGGCAAACACGCAGCACGTGCCAAGGGACACACTCATCCTGCAGAATACACTCCCCAGTTGCTGATTGTCAGCTGTCAGTTGACAACTTTCTGTCTTCTGTTTTCTGTCTTCTGTCTTCTGCTTTCATCTTTCGGTTTTCAATTTTATAATTCTGCTTTACTCAGCGTTTAGAGTTTTTTGTTTTTTTTTCTTCATTCAGTTTTATTCAGTTAAGTACAAGAATTCGGTTGTTTTCTTTATGGACACTGAACATGACATCAGCAAGGAGTCGCCTTCAGTTCAATTCACATTGCTTCTTACTCCTATGTCCTTTCAGTTTAGTTTAGTTCAGCTCAACTCGAATCGCATTTTGTGCAAGTTTTCAATTCATTTAGTTTTATTACGGGCCAAGTCAAGTAAGGCCAAAAGTCATTTGCAGTTCGAGCAACTCGTTGCCTTTCTTCCCCTTCCCCTTTGTTTGTTGGCTCTGAGAAATGTTGTACAAAATAACTTTCACATCTCACACATTTGTGACCTCACAACACGCACAGGTTGAACTGCATGTTTCATAAATTTCATTTTAATTTCAATTACTACGATTCTTGGTAATCATTAAATTGCGAAATATTCATTGAAAACATTTCGTTCAAATGTGGTAAATGCGAGTCCTGGGGAATGCTGTTGCCTGGTTATTTGCCTGTTCGGATTCCTTTTGGGAATATCAAGTCAGTTATTTAAATGTAAGTCCTTGCAAACATTGTATTTATATGAGTGCAGAAAACTTTTGCGAAAAGATGAAAGAAAATTAAAGAAAATACTTGTTTTGTTTTTCCCTTGAAATTTAATACTACATTTAATTTAAAAAATGTTTATATTTCTTTTTAAATTTATTTAATATTCTATTGCACTTATATATTTTTTATTATATTATCTTCCATCAAGAGTTTTCAAACTTTGCATGAAACTTGGATATTGAGCTCATCCAATATATTTGTAGAACTTTATTTTTATTTTGGGAAACTTCATTCTAATTCGATTTAATTGACGAACATTGTTGGTCACTTGCAAATTTTATTTCTGACTAATTGCGGTCTTCGATTAGCAACAGAGTTTCGCATTACTTGCTCGGCCTTTTTCATAATTGAATTCCTCAAAGGAAAAGAGTCCGAATTGTGGCACACCCCAAAGGCATACTGCCTTCATTTGTATAAAAGCCTTGCCGCAGAACGTGCAACATCGAGTTGTAACCATAAAGTCTGTACAACGGGTTGTATGAGTTATGGAAAGCATGCAAAAATTCGATGGAAAAGGATGTTTGTTTTGTGTGTTTGCTCCGACAAGTTAAGTTCATTGCGCCTTTTGGCAGGCAATGCGACCAAGGACATTCACATTTCGTCTAATTACATTTAATTAAATGCCGCTCAAATAAGACGGCAAAATTTAAGAGGGCCTAAAGCGATACTTCTGTTGACTTTGCATCGAATCAGAGTTCCATCTGGGATGGCCAAGTAATTGTTATCGTTATCGTCAACGTTATCGTTTAACACATTGCACTCGTAAATCAAGATAAACGCCTCTGGACCAACCACAGAGCATTTCAAGTCTGTGGTCGACCCTTTTTGATTTAAGCCAACCAATTGGTTGGCCAACACCAGCTGCCCCCAGTGGGTGTCCGACATGTGCGTGGGACAGACGGACAGACGGATGGACAGACAGTCAAATTATGCTAATCAGTTGCTTTGTCTTGCCTGAACTGACCACTAATGCTCACAGCAGGTTTTTATCCCAACTATTTCAATTGAATTTTCGGCAGTGTCAACGTTGCGTATGAGCAATTAAATTGTGCCAGAAATTGTGCCGGATAGCTTTTGTTTCTTTTAAGTGCCCGGCAGCCACAAGTGTTTGCCATTTGCTGTCCTTTTAATATCTCATGAGTAATCCACTATGGACATAAACTGATTATGGCCAGTGATTATTTGCGCCACATTAAGATGTCCTTCAGACTGTATAGATTAGAAATGAAAAGCTGTGTGCACTGCCGATGATTCGTACTTACACTCATGAGAGAGTATTTAATGAAATATTTTTAAAGGGTTATATTAATGTATTTAAAGACTAATTTCTATAAAAATACATAATGATAAACTCTTCTGTTAAAGTTACATGTAATTGAAATTACATTTTGTAAATACAAAATTAAAAATTCTATATTACTCATGAGGTAATTTTCTTATACAAAAAGCAGGGCTAATCTTTGTTTTTCTGATATTTATGCTCGAGCAATTTAAGGGCCTCAATTACGAGTCGTTGACAAACTGTTCCCAGTGTTGCCCCAAGGCATAACCATAAACAACAAAATTAAGAATAAGGAAAAAACGCAAACATGAAAATCCGCTTTAAAGCCACAAAATCACCATTTCCACCATTTCAATTGAATCCGCGGGCCACACAGTCTGACAAACAAAACAAATGCCACAAATCTGCCGATGGTCGAGGCAAAGATTAATATGCTGTCCTTCCACATTGACAGCGGGGGAGACCGCAATATCCTGCAAAACGAAAAAAAGTAGAAGACATTTATGTATTTTATGACCCGGCTAAGAAGCCAACTGGTGCTTTGATTTCGCGTGTGCTTTGATTGTTTTGCTTGGATCGGTGGATGGAGGGGAGGAAGAGGGGACGAAACCAGTTGAACACTTTGATGGGCGGCGCCGTGGCCAATAAATATTAAAAGTAAGTGTAAGTGGTTTCAGCCATTTTTTCCATTTCAATTGGCTCTAAAAAAAGAATGCTCGTCTAAGTTTTAATTTAATTCAGTTGTATTAAACTACCAACCGTTTATGGGCAGCAGCTGCGCATTACTCATACGTCATGTTAGACACAAATTATAGAGGCTGCCTCCGTCTTTACGAGCGTCAGCCGAGTGTGAGGCGAATGGTCTGTCTCGATGTCAAAGTCAAGGTAGAGTGCATAAATTTATGAATGAAATTATGTCGAAATGCTGAAGGCCCACAAAGAGAGAAAGAGAGCGCGCTCTGCTGTGAGAGACAGCGTTGAATAACAGGAGTCAGCACCACTGTTAGTTAACAGCTGTTAAGTGTTAGCAGTCGCCTGTCAAGTGCTGCCTCGATGGCCACAAAGAAACTTAGTCTAACATTGACTGCGCAGCAAGTCAGACGTGTCCGAGGCTTACAAATCATTTCAAAAATACCAACGAGTTACCAACTTGTCGTTTAAACACCTATTAATTAAACATTAATTTTAAAAATTATAAAACATAAATTAAATTCAGAATAAATTCGTAATATTTTAAAGTAAAACGTTTAAACGTGTTGGGCTAATTTTATTCAAGTCACGCAAATAAATCCAACTGGTTCGTTTAAAACTCGTAAATCGTTTGAGAAAGTGCGATAAAAGCGTGGCGGAAGTTTCTTTGTTGGTCTATTCAAATATGTACAAAAGATGGAACAAAGTTTAGCACAAAGCAATTGTGATAAAACATAGAAAGCAAACGTCAACAAGGGGTTACCCGAGGGTCCTTTTCAACCAACCAAAGCGATGTCAAATCAAATAGAAACCGAGCAGTTTTAAAAATTAAATGACAGTTGTGACTTAAACTCATTTCGGTTAGCTGAATTTTACTTTTTCACTTTTATTTGACTAGAAATAAGTGAACGTCCGTCTTTCCTGGAAATTGTACGTGATGTTCGACATTTGCCAAATTAAATTACCTCAGCTGGTTCTTGAATTTTAAAGACTGTTGGAAAAGAAAATGGTTAATGTCAAAGAACTAAATAATACGAGGGTGTATTTAGTTAACTTGTCTTGTCATTCATGAGGTTATCGCATGCGCTAGTTAACTTTCACACCTGAATTGGCAATTCGATTACCATCTTAAGAAAAGGTACGCCACTGGGCATACCTGTCTGTCTGTCCCTTAGGACTTCCGTCTCCCTGCTCTCTGCTATTTAATTCGACAAAAGGTTTCATAATCTGCGCAAAGCCTACAAGGGGAAACCTTTAAGAAATCAGAAAAGCGTTAAAATAACGAAACGTTTTCCAATGAATTTCAGAATTTAGTATTTATGACCCTGTTAATTATTCACGGCAATCAGTTAGTTTATGGGTTATTTAAATATTTATATGATTTCATTTTGATAGTTTCAGAAGCCATTAATTAACCTTATCAATACCAGAGCTTTAGCTGAAGTAGGCAGGTGGCCAAAACCACACGAACTGAAAATATGATTAATGCCAAGTAGTTTGGCAACTCTGGAATGAATATATTCTGTTCTGTGCTTGTGAAATGTGAAATGTGGTCAAGAGCAAAGTCAGATTATTTATGCACTCAGATTTTGGCCAAGGTATTGTTGGTAATGATATTTCATTTCATTTTTCATTTCATGATAAAATAAATTTGATTCGATGTCAGAAATTCGGTAATCCCAGATTTTCTTAATCAAAGTACAATTTATCAATTTCTTCTCCGCAAATATTTTTATTATCGAGACTCTATAAGAATTTTTTTCAGTAAGCAAATGCTTAAGGGTTTTCCCCAATTTAAATCTAAACAATTGCCAGTTTATTTGCATATCGTGTTAATTTAACAATAAAATCCTGAATACATTACCAAAACGTACAAGCTAAATTAAGAATTTTAACTGGAATTTTAGAATAATTTGTTTTTCTGTGTATTGCTGATATTTCACTCAGACTTTGACATCTACTGCTTCCAACTAGGCTTTTTTCCCAATTTTAAATCTGATTAATTGCCATTTTATTCACACTTCGTATTAATTTAACAATAAAATCCTGAAAACATTACCAAAAAGTACATGCTAAAATCAAGAATTTTAACTGGAATTTTCCATTGATTTTTTTCTGTGTATTGCTGATATTTCACTCAAACTTCGACATCTGCTGCTGCCAACTAAGAGATTTACGTATGCATATTGTAAACGTGCCAAAGAAATTATGAGTAAATTACAAGCTCAAAGTGTCATTTATCAAAATTGTTAAAAAAGGAAAAAAGTTCCAGCAATTGAGGCATAGCTTAAGATCCAGACCCAATCGTATATTAACTTAAATGACGCATTTACTCACTTGCCAAAGTTATGTCCAATCGACTTCGACCCACAAATATGAAAAGTTTTCGTGCAGCAATCAACCAATCGGATGTGGAATTCAATGCCAGATGTTGTCTATTTATAGCGAGTGAAATTACAACTTCCTAATGAAGTGGATTGTTATCTTGAATTGCGCAACACAGTTCTCAATTTTTTGTAAGGAACAACAGCTGAGCACAATTCTTGGTAGTCACCACCTGTGGCAGTTTGTTTTATGTTTATGCTGTAGGCTGTTGCGCATTCAACAAGATTCAATTTAAATTCATATTTGAGCCTAATGACTTTTAATGTTGTTTGCTTTACAGGCGAATGCACAATTTGTGGCTGTCGTCTAGCCCGCTTATCAGCCATGTGCACAACCAAAACCACAACGACAACGACAACGACAGCGAAGAAAGGGCCAAAAGGGACTAAAACAATATTAATAATATTGATCAGAGCCAAGTATTAAGCCACACCCACAATTAATTGACAACTGACAGAATGTTGCAAGGCGTTGAGTTGACACTTTCTTCTGCTTCTGCTGCTGCTGCTGCTTCTGCTGCCGACAGCGATGATGATGGCTTCAATCAATCATTCATGGCTCATACGTTGCCAAGTCTTGGCCTCTTTCCCACCACAAATACCAATTCCATTCCCAGTGCCAGTCCAAGCCCGGAGCTCTTGCTGCTGCACAACGACAAATTTCTAACACATTTCGCTCAACTGCTGAACATAACGACCGAGAATCTAACAAATCTGCTCAGTACTAACGGCACAAATGGCACTGCAACAGCAACAACTACAGACGCCAATTCGAATGAATCGCCAACACTTCTCATCGTTCTGACCATTTGCTATGCGATTATCTTTGTCGCTGGAGTTTTGGGCAATTTAATTACCTGCATTGTCATCTCACGTAACAACTTTATGCACACGGCCACGAATTTCTACCTGTTCAATTTGGCCGTGTCTGATTTGATTTTGCTGGTCTCAGGTAAGCCGCAAAAATCCCCCACACGGCTTACTAAGCGTATACTTAATGTGATTTTGTGGCTGCTGCTGCTGCTGTTGCTTCCGGTTTCATCATTAGGCATACCGCAGGAACTATACAATTTGTGGTGTCCCAACTCGTATCCCTTCACGGACGGCATATGCATACTGGAGAGCGTCCTGTCCGAGATGGCTGCCAATGCCACGGTTCTCACCATCACAGCCTTTACCGTGGAACGTTATATTGCCATTTGCCATCCATTTCGGTAAGTTCATGAAATAACAATAATAGCAATAATAAGTGATTATAATTCACCCAATCAACCGAAATTTAATCTACTACGTTATATGGTTGTCAAGACAATACGCATAATTAGAATAGTTTTGTGATAACCATATGACAGCAGCTGTATTTGTTATCAATGAAATCCGATATGCAAGAGCTTCCAAGTGAAGTAAATATTGGATATGAATAGCCTGAGGTTATACGAAATGGGAATGCGAGTATTAAAAGCAAATGAACATATATAAAAATCTGTATGAATATTTATTTAATCACAGCTTTATCAAAGGATTTTATTGAAACGATAGCTTTTTTATTTTTTATTATTTATTGAAATGAAATTGTTTAACTTGTGTCTGATTGCGTGTCATGCAATGAAAATCAAATAAATGGTCACATATTTGAAATTGATTTTTTTATTATAAATACTAAAAGAAGTTTTTGAATAAAAATCAATAAAAAATAAGGATAAAAGTTGGAAAGTACTAGTAAAAAATTATAATTATTTTTTACTAGTACTTTTCAACTTTTATCCTCGATATTTAAAAAAAAATATTTTCATGCAAAAAAAATTCTTCTTCCAAGAGTAATTGCAAAACAAAATTTTCAAAAATTGTTTTGTAAAATTTGTAAATATTGCTAAATAGCCACTTTTTGCGTGAAAGGTAGAAAAAAGGGGTTAAAATAGTAAATATTCGGATTTTCAAAAAATTTTATTAATACTAGAAAAAATAGAAAAAAATATAATATAAAATACTAGAAAAAATATTGTTTTTTGCAGTTACTCTTAGAATTGTTTCAAGATTTATTTCGCATCAAAATATTTTTTTTAATATATCGAGAATAAAAGTTGAAAAAGTAGACGTTCACAAAAATTCGAATTTTTCAATGAGTTCTTAATGGGCTAAGGAAATGTTTGGCTCATTCAAAGGGAATAAAACGATCTTTGTAAATAAAAATAAAATTTGAATAAAAATATTTTTTTTTAATCAAGAGTCACATGTTGATAAGGTTACTTTTTTCGCAGGATATATTTAAAATTGTTTATTTTTTTTTTTTTTCTCCCTTAAGTGTAGAATGTATTTGTTATTCTTTGCAACTTGCATTCAATTCTTAAGTTGTTAGTCCCATCATTTAAGGTCGTAATTGAGAGTGCCCTGTAATCAATAGAATGTAAAATGATTACAGCTCAAGTGCAACATTTATAACATTTTACAGGCAACACACCATGTCGAAGCTATCGCGAGCCATCAAGTTTATTTTCGCCATTTGGATGACAGCGTTTTTGTTGGCCCTGCCGCAGGCAATGCAGTTCTCGGTGGTCAACCAGGACGATGGATACTCCTGCACGGTGCGTTTAGTGGTGTTTTTTTTTATGAGTCTATTAAGCGAACTTAAAGTACGCCCTAACATTTAATAGATGGAAAACGACTTTTACGCCCATGTCTTTGCCGTCTCGGGATTTATCTTCTTTTGCGGACCCATGACGGCGATATGCGTCCTGTACGTGTTGATTGGAATGAAGCTGAAACGGAGTCGACTGCTGCAGGCGCTGCCGCGAAGAGCCTACGATGCGAATCGGGGAGTTAATGCGCAGAGTCGCGTCATCAGAATGTTGGGTAGGTAGGTGAGTTGAGCGGAGTTGGCGGCTTGATTGATTGAAGTCACCAGTCAACAGTCAGCAGTCAGCAGAGCCGCCAACACGCTAAGCACGCTGTCAAACTTTTCCTTCAAGAAAAGACGCACAATTTAAAAAATAATGTCAACACACTCACACGCACACACATATATGTACATATATACTAGGGTGTCCCTTATTTGGTCAAAGTCAATATTTTAAAACGCATACGGGCTAGTTCTGTTCATTAGGTCCTAAAGCACTCAGAAATAAATTTTTACCTCAATCGGAGTATGATAACCCGTGCCGACTTGGATCGGAAAATTTAAAGATTATATGGGACAAACAAAAAATTTTTTTTTTTTTTAGTTTTTTATTTTTTTATTTTGTTTATTAGGTCCTAAAGAACTCAAAACCAAGTTTTCACCTTAATCGGAGTACGATAACCCATTCAAATTTGCATCAAAACATGAAAAATCATCGAAAAATGTATAATCAGTGTTAAAATACTGTTTTTTCATGTTTCGATGCAAATTTGAATGGGTTATCGTACTCCGATTAAGGTGAAAACTTGGTTTTGAGTTCTTTAGGACCTAATAAACAAAATAAAAAAATAAAAAATTAAAAAAAAAAAAAAAATTTTGTTTGTCCCATATAATCTTTAAATTTTCCGATCCAAGTCGGCACGGGTTATCATACTCCGATTGAGGTAAAAATTTATTTCTGAGTGCTTTAGGACCTAATGAACAGAACTAGCCCGTATGCGTTTTAAAATATTGACTTTGACCAAATAAGGGACACCCTAATATATACATTAAAAGGAAATGACTCTCATTTCTTAAATGTTCAAACTTTGGCCAATGATGCGTATACGCAATGTGGGCTGATTTTCTTTCAAATTTTGTCAGGCTTGCGTCTATTAATCAGTTAACTCCTCATACGATGTTACTTAAATTACTTGTAGAAGTTTACATTTTTAGACCCTGCCGTTAAAATCTTAGAAGGGTTTATTAAGTTTGTTAAATGGGAAATGTGAAAGATAGAAGAAAGAAAGAAATCCGAACACAACAAAAGACACTACAAAAAAGCTACTTTTTGTATGAAAAGGAGGAAAAAGGGGATAAATAGTTATTCTTAGCAATTTTCAAAACATCATAAAAAAGACTAGCGAAGAGATTTTTGAATTTTTTTGCAATCACTCTTAGAATCGTTCGAAGATTTTTTGTGCATCCAAAAATTTTTTGTTTGAGCTAGAGGAAAAAAGTATAAAAAAGTAGACTTTTACAAAAGTGCGAAATTTTGAATGGGTACTTAATAGGTTAGGTCAAGTTTTGTATCATTCAAACGGTAAGTTTCATACATTTTTCCAATGTCCGCTACTGTACATAATCTTCATCAGCATCAACAGCCGAGTCGATAAATTATTATTCTTATTACTATTAAGTACAAAGTCTTTTATAGTCGGGCGCACTCTCCTCCTTAACCCTGTGAACTTTGCACCCCTCTTTGCAGTAGCTGTAGCCGTTGCCTTCTTCCTCTGCTGGGCGCCCTTCCACGCCCAGCGCCTGATGGCAGTCTATGGCCTCTCGCTGATTAATGTGTGTCGTTGCCCCGAATCCTTCAACGATTACTTCCACGTACTGAACTACACATCTGGCGTACTCTATTTCCTGTCCACCTGCATCAATCCGTTGCTCTACAACATCATGAGTCACAAGTTTCGCGAGGCTTTCAAGGTAGGTGTGATTTCTATGTGATTTGGAGATGTTTCTTTCACAGCTGAGGATTCAATTCCTTTACAGATCACATTGACACGTCAGTTTGGGTTGGCGCGGACTCATCATCATCAGCGCAGTCAATACCATCAGCATAACTACAGTGCGCTGATGCGACTCCAGGGATCGATGCGACTGCCGCCCGCCAGCTGCAGTGTGAACAACAATGCGATGGAACCTTATGGATCCTATCGTGTGGTGCAGTTCCGTTGTCGCGATGCCAATCATCAGTTGTCGCTGCAGGATAGCATTCGTACCAACACCACAACCACGACAATTAACAGCAGCAGTCAAATGGCAGTTGGTGGCGGAGGCGGAGGTGGAGGTGGAAGTGGCAGTGGAGGACGGCGACTACGCAAACATGATTTGTTTGCTGCAACTCCGGGCTGTGCGGTGCCACATCGATTGCTGCAGTCGCAGGTGTCCAATTCACACTCATTGCTGGACACAGAAGCGGGCGGGGGGCGTGGCAAGCGCACATTGCTGGCAACCAACAATGGAGCCCTGCTCCTGTCGCCCTCAGCTGAATCCCCGGCGGAGGACAACAGCACACAGCCGCGTTTGAAGCTATCGCGCGTTATCAGTCGCCGTCAGGAGGAGGCGGCGGCGTTCAGTGGCAGCTGCAGTCTGCCGGAGCAGGAGACGTGCCACAGTCACAGCAGCGACAACTCGGCGGGCGAGATACGAAAGTTTCCGTGGCGCAAGAAACGGCAAAAGCGAAATGTGGCCAACAACAATGAGCCAGGTGCGGGAACACTTGGCTATGCCACGCCCAAATCGCTGTGATAGCCGTCAAGACAACAGCTCTAAAAGTTACAAGTAGTTAGTGAATAATAAATAAAAGAGAGTAGCATATATTTATCATTGTTTTTAGCTAGTCAATAGAATTGCACTGAAGTTAAATTCTTATCAAGTTCAATAAACTTTTGTCGCCCACACGATTTGCATGTAAATTTATGGGCATGAAAATGACAGCGACTGCAGACGATTTATGCCAGGCATAAAGCAAAAGCAAAAGCTACTGAAGACTGGGGGCCCAACTGACGAACTGCCTTCGCAGTCAAGCGGTCGCCCAGTACTTAAGCTTTAGCACATAAATTAAGTGCTAAGAGGCAAACAAGTGAATAAACCTAATAAAAACTGTTACTTACATGCACCGAAAGATAAACAAAAATCCGACTTTTTCTCCCACGGCTGCTTGCCAAGTTCGTGTCAAGTCATCTGCATTCAAAGCCTGGCTAAAACTGGCAACGAACAATGTTTCGCTCTTTTTTACAGCCATCTTTGGATCTGCTTTTTTTCCTTTCGTCTTACATTCAACATGCGTCAGCTTCTTCAACGTGGGCTTTTACTTTGTGCCAAGTGAAAAAAGAAGCATTGTGTACTCGTGATGGAAGGGATTTGTACCATTTTGCATCTGGCTAAGCCATTTCAATTTGCAGTTTGCCAAGCGAACACGTTTTATAGGTTATTTCTTGCCAAGATGTGCATTCAAGCAGAGACTTCCATTGAAAATCCTTCATCTTGATTTATAAGTTGCTAAAAATAGAATATTAAAATTTCAGCTTAAATAAAATGAAAATATAAAAAAGTTGCAGTTCACTTTTGGTAGAAAATATATGAAATTCAACAACTATTTAAACTATTTTAATACACGAAAGTAGTTGTTCATTTGAAACGGAGCTTAATTGCTTAGAAATGCTACACAATAGTCCGCAGTTTTTTCTGCTTTGCCGCTGGCATTCAAAACCTAATTCCCATATGTGGAGAGCTCATTTGGAATATTTATATTTTATAACTTTGTTTAAAGCTCTCATCCAACACACTGAAATCCTTGTTAAGCAGCTCACACTTCAAACTGCGTTGGCAACACGATTTATCCATTAAATTGCTTCAAGAGATTAAGTATACGTATACGAGATTAAGCATACGCAGTGTATAACATATGAATATGGATTGGTTAGCATGTCGTACTGGAAATAGCAATTTCAAATACTGACAGCACTTTAAGTGTGCTGTCGTTCAATAACCGAAACTGATCAATCAAATTTGTGTGTCAAAAATATTGACTTTCTCCAGATTTTTTTAGAGTAGATTTTTAGTCTGTGCTAAAAATTATGCGCAGAAGGTTTCAGTTTATTATGCAGAGTAGCAAACTTTCATACATATTGTGTTCCATGGCCAGTGGAAAAGAGAGGCAAAAACAAATAGTAAATAGAACGATGAGTGCCATGTCAGATAGTTTTATATCACAAACGAATAAGTTGAGTTGTTTCTGTCCACTTTTAAAACCCACATCCTGCTGGTTATTTTCCATTTTCTACTTTTTTTTGTTTGTTATTTTGATGGTCTTGTCTGCTGCTAACGAGTGAACAGCATCAGCCATATGAAAAACTTTGCACTTTTCATGGAAAATCATGTTAACCAAACTCTGAAGCCTCAAACGAACATATGTAAATTGCATAAGTACTTAAAAAGTGAAAGCCAATTAAAAATTGGAGCAGCACTTAAAACTAAACTCGATTTAATTGAACTTGGTCTGCAAAAGTGTGGGCGCTATATTCGATATATATATAAAAACCTACATTTATCTGGGCAACTTAAAGTGGTCTATAGTTTGGTGGGTTCATCGATTTCTTTTGCTTTGTTATTGTCATTGACTCGAGGTCAACTCCCTGCAGTATTTATGAAAGTTTATGTGTATATTTATATATGTGTGTGCGCCGCTTTAGTCTGAAATTTATGACTTTCTGTTGGCTGGGAATTTTGATTTTATTAAATCAAAAAACACAAACACACACACAATTGACAGTTAAACATACTTATAGCATACTTTGCTGCTCTATAGCAATAAATTCAATTAAAATGCAATCGAAAAGTTTGCGTTTTCCGTTTATTTGTTTATTAATCCGCAAAGAGCATTTGAAATTGCAAAATTGATTGTCATCTCATGTGTTTCTTCTATTCAACTCAAGTGCGCTTTAAATTTTTAAATCAAAGAGAATATTTATAAAAATTATATCAATTCAGTTGGCAGCTGGCATCTCAAATTTGTCGTTGCCACCGCCTCAAAATTGTTGACAACAAATTAAACGCAGCCTCGGTCACAGTTCAACAAACTAAAAGTGTTTGTTTTATGGCACCCAAACTCGCTGTATTCGTTGTATTCGAGTACTCGAAGCTGTAGCTGATGCCAAAGACGAAGAAGAAGAACAAGAAGATGAAGAAGAGAACAAAACAAAAGGGGCCAAATCGCAAAGCAGACAGCTAAAGATTAGCTGCAGCTTGGCTCACAAGTGAAGGGCCAAAAATAGCTTGAATTACTCGATTTCGTACTCGCACAATTGCAGCCTCACAATAAAAACTCTTAGCCTTGACCAAGGACCCATGAAAGGCCGCCCTTTTCCAATCCCTTTTCTATTTCCATTCCCATTCCCATCCTCTTGATGTCTCTTTATGTTTTGTTTGCGTTTGCCACTTGTACTGTTCCTAACAATAATTACTTGGCTTTAAAGACTTTTCGACTGCGACTTTAATGTCGAGTTAGAATTAAAGACTGCTTCAAATTCCCACAGAACATGCTACAATTATTTCAATTAGTGCGTTTTCCGTTGTGCTCTCGGCTCAATATCCAGTGCGTAGTAGACTTCATCAGACTGTTACCCTCTCGAAACGTGTCTATTGTAATCCATTTGGGCTTAAACATTGCGTCTTTGACTCTCAACACGTAGCTCACAATTGAAATTTATTAAGCAAATTTATACAGAATCCTTTTAATGGATGCAACTCGTGCGATTTTATCATTTTGTTGTTGTCATTTTATAACTTAGGGTATTAAAAGGATAAGTCTGTTTGATAATTCAAATCTATACATTTATTTTTAAATTTTTCTTTGTCAATTAAAGTAGTATTTATTTTATGATTAACAAGTATCCAATAGTCGAGTTCACCTGTTTAATAAACTCTCTAATCACAAACAATGTCCAGTGCAGCGTTCAACTTTTATTTCCGACCAGAAGGATTCATTAACAGCTTGGGAAACAGTTCCAACAATTAATTAGTGTATCGAAAGTTTTATTAATTAAAACTATTTTTGCTGCTGTCGAAACTTTCAGTTATCAATGGTTGTAACAAAGTGTCGAATCACAATATGAAATGCTGCATAAAATAAATTCCGCTAAATAACAAAAGCTTTATAAGTCAAGTACTTACGGAGAATATTTGATTACCTATAATCTATATCAATAATTAATAGAGTCAAGTATCGGCTGATAAACATATTAATTTCACATTGTTCATTGAAAAATAAAAACCTCAATCTGTATATTTTAACATCTGTTTTCATACCATATTCATATTCATTGTCACTTGAATTTAATGAGATAAAATGGCATTCAAATTATAGAGAATGTATTAAATAATTTACAATTATCGTGTGACATTTTATATGCGTTTAATTAAATTGTTTTTGAATAAAATTTATTTAATGAATTCATACACTCAAACAAATTTAAAAGGTGTAAGCTGAAATTGGATTTCAATTAAAAAAAAAAAAAAAATAAATTAATTATAATATAATTTTGCTGATTAAAAGAAAGGAAAACGTTGAATAAAAACTTTGAAAAAATAATATAATACTAAATTTTAAAAAATGTCATATAAAAAAAAAATTTTAATTAAACGCAGAAGAGTCTAGAGAAAAAAGGTAAATTAACTAAAGGACAAGCTAAATTATTTAAAGTTATAAACTATTTATTTAAGATATATTATATATATTATTTTTTTGTAAGCGACATTTTAAAATTGTGATGAAATTGTTAAGCTAAATCAGTCACAAAAATCCGAAGCGCGAATGAGCTAAAACAATGTGTGATTTGTGCGTTATCAGTGATAAATTGTTTTCCATGAAATCAGTGAATGGTGTTAGCCAGAGCAGGCTAACAGGACTAGTCAACCACAGATTACCGTAATGTTTAACGTTCAACTGACAAAATTGACTTAAAATCCGCAATTTGGCAGAGTTGTGGTAAAGTGGCAGTTGCATTTGTGGCAAGGGGATTGTGCATAAATTTCATGGTAGAAAAGCCACACAAATTAAATAATCAGCAATTGGCAATGCAACAAAGCATTTCAGTTATTTCAAATGACAAACGAGTATAAATAGAAATAAAAAAGGTTAATAATGTAAAGTCCGAGTCGGACTTGGGATGCGGTCGCCTCGTTAAAAGCGACATGTGTCGGAATATCGCATTGCAGGACATGCGGGAAACATCCGTTTTGCCAATGACACACAAAGAAGAAGACATCGAAACACACGCAAGGAATTCAGAGACGGCTTCTAGCTGTTGGCTGGTTGCTGTTAGCCTTTTACTCGTTAACTGTTAGCTGTTGACATACACCGTGACGCTATATTTAGGGCTATTGGGCACGTATCTTAACGGTCTGCTGAAGCCGCATGTGGCCAGAAGGAAACGCAATTTCGGCTCCAGTCAGACAGAAGTTGCGTTGAATTGTAATCCTTGAGAAGCATTTTAGTTTAGCCTTGTGCCCCATATTTACATGTAACTAAGTCGACGCTAATTGAAATGATTTGGGTGCTGAACTCGAAGCTGTTTGTGCATTGAAGCGACAGCTCCAGACAACAACAGACGAATGTAATGAAGGAAAGCAATTTTAGCTTGCAGTGCAACATGAAAAACGAGACTGAACCGAGTCGTATATATTGTACGTACAAATGAGCAGCAAATCCCATTAAATTTATCACATTCCCTCCCTTCGAAAAGGCAGCAAACACAAATCTGGCTGCCAGACAGCGATGACAATATTTAAAGTGATTTCTTTTTTTTTTTGGATTGAGTTACTCTTTTAATGGAAATATATATCAAACTACTTAGTTTGAGGGGGTAAAAGTTAAAGGTCCTATATGTCATGTGACCTTTTCATCGGCAGGCACAAACGCTTCGTCGTCCGATGGGGCCACAAATCAAGTGGCAGCAAAAACGAGGCAACTGCCACATAAATAGCTCACGCCCATGTCCACGCCCACATTTAAAATACTCATACTTTTAATGCATAAATCAATGCTTAACAAGCCAAACAACAGCGCAAAAAGCGAACGCCTCAAAGTATGCTATATAAACGAGAACGAGTACGAGTACTCGTACTTTCTGCGCATTATGCAATATTTATCGAGGCAACGACAACGGTAAATGAAAATTATAACAACAAGAATAGACATCCAACAAGGGGCATATCTTTGAGATACTTGTAGACAAGCAACAAATATACACTCAACACAATACAGACAAAATGCGCAAATGAAAGGAAAATAACAAATAACAAATAGTCAACATCAACATTGAATCAATTGAAAATACAAATGTTTTCTCACACAATCCACAACTTGATTTATGCGCCCAGAGAGACGATTCGACAATACTCGTCTAGGCAGCAGCGACAGCCTTAAAAAAACATGCTACATTTTTCTAATGAATACAAAATTATGTAGAGGAAATTAAATAATTACATGCATTTTTCATAGATCTTAAAATCTTCATGTTTAACTTATCTATAGAACCGATGTTTTCGATTAAAATGAGAACTCCTGACATCGTTATTGGTATAAAACATTTTAAAACTGATTCGATGAAGTTTCATTTAATCATGTAAATTATAATTATTATAATAATTATTAGTTCGACAAACAGAGCAACTTTAAAATTCCGTAATTTTGCCAAAACTGAACAGATTTTTAAGCAGAATGTCATTTTGATCATGGTTTAGCCTCTAACTTTGTCCCGTATTCAAATTGTGTTAATTTTATTAAAAAAATTTGATGCCTCAAAAATCGATTTTTAAGCAAAGGGTCCCCCCTTGTCTTTTTCGAAAATTCCAAATTTTAATCAAACGCACAAAGCACACTTCGTATTTCACTTCAAGGCAGACTCGTAAGAGCTCCATCTTTCTCTCTGACTGCCATGTAATTAAATCATTTTTATGACGCGAATAGACATTCTGACTGAGCACATTTCATGACCAATGCCACAGTAAAAGAATGATTTAATTGCATTTTACAGTCGCATTGGAGAAGACGGTATCCAAGGTAGGTTTCCAGTCGAAGATGCGCCTTTGTCAGTTGCAGCTTTGCTAACCGCATAAGTACGAGTATCTCACACACACACACACACACTTGGTGCTGAAACAAAGCACAGTTCGTAAATTAGACGGATAAGTAAGCGCAACGAAATGTGGCAAGTGCCACAGCTACCAAGATACGAGCATGCCAAGACAATCGAGGGCGGCAGTCTGATAAATGGGCAACTAACGTAGCTACATTGAGAATTGCAGCAGGAAGGGAATAGAAGTCGCATAGAAGCAGAAGCAAAAGCGAATTCACGCGGAAATTGGAAAACTGTGCGTCTGTTATGTATATTAGAATTTATTGCATCTTGTGGCACTTGTGGCATGCACCCAACGAACAGTCGACTTTATCGTGCGCAGTTAATTCAAAATTGCGAGGGCTGCTAACGAAAGCTGTGTAAAAAGATTAAATTAATACAAATTTAAGAAAAAGTCTAAAATCTGACACTTGATACAAATTCTAAAAACCTCTAAAAAGTGGTTACAAATAGAAATATCACTAAAAGATCAACTCGCTCTTGTAATTTGAGCTTTATGTGGAGGTACATAACTTCCAGAGTTTACTTTTTATGGTTACAGTGCGTAAACTTTGGCACTTCACACCAATGCGACCAATGCCGTCGCCGGGCAACTTGAGGGAGAGTCCGGCAACTTCTGAGGGTGCTTTAAGTACCAGCCGCAGGTCCTTGGCATCCACAAAATTTACATAATTTTGTGTTAATTGAAAAAGTTTGCAGGTCCAAAATGTATACGAGTATTGGCATTGCTAAATAACATAAAGAAATGTACTAAACACGAACCTCAAGCTGCTTAAAATACGACTGAAAAGCTTGTGATTAATCCGAAAACTGCGCCACAAAGAGATATATATTAATACCCTGTGTTTAATTGATTAAAATGGGTGTAGAGGAAGAAATTTTTAAAAATATTAAGTATACGTGCTTGTAACCAACAAATGGTAATTCAATTGTAACTTTGCAAATACTCCCAGACTAATTTATTTTAAAATTATTTTAAATTTAATTTTAATTAACAATTTTGGGTCATTTAATTAATTTCATTTGTAATTTAATTGATTTATAAATATGATTTTATAATAAATAAAACTAAGGAAATAAGTAAAATTATTAAGAAAATCTGAAAATTATTAGGTGTATGTGAATATTGAAATACATTTAACAGGGTATTTTTTAAGTCGACCACTCTCGTTCACTCGTACAATCCAAGACCACAACGTTTACAGTAAATCGAGGTATAAGTTACGCTGGAATATCTGTAAGTAAATATATATCTTGATAGGGTATCTTCAAGTCGAGCTCTCAATTTTGTCCTGAATTTCGTCAGAGAAGGCAGAGTGGACATGAGACGAGGTCTTAGCCAAGTCAACTGCACGTTTAAATTGTGTCTTGGAATTCGACAATTATTTCAGCTGCGTTTATTTGTGTGTGTGCGTGTATCTGTGTGTGTATCTGTTGCTGTGTTTTGCACGTGCTAGTGTTTATGCTAAGTCGGCCGATGGGGCGTGTCAAGTTTGCGGTGTTATGTTTCATGTGGTCGAACAGCAACAGTAACAACAACAACAACAGCAACAACAACAACAACAGTAACAACGACAACAAGTTGCTTGGCAGTCCCATTTTGACAGGCACATTTTGTATAATTTGATGATTTCATTAAATAAATTGTCCTGGGAGTCTTCGACTTTCATTTTGGCAGTGTGTATTTGTGTGTGTGTTTGCCAGGCTCGTGTTGCGACTTTGGCATTGGCCTAATGAAAACTGTTGCCACAAATAATTAAAATTAGTGCAAACAGCAGCTTGTGGCCAATACGCGTACCTGAACGACCTTTTTAAATGTAATGCTGTTAAGCTGGAATTTTCACTTGCTGCGGTTTTACACACAAAATGATAAGAAATGATAGGAGCCACGATTCAGATTACTCACCTGTTTCTGTTTGCCACCTGTTGGCTTGGCTTTAATCTGCTTTAATGCGTTCTAAAACCAACGCCTAAGCTTTGTGGCAAGAAGCAATGCAAAACCTTGTCACATTTATGTTTGAGGCGGAGTGTTTCTTATGAAAGTGAATATGCTTCAATCAAGACAAACACCAAACACGCGACTTCTGACAGTACATTTATATATGTATGTACATACAATATATGTATTTTATATATAAAGATAGACACGTGTTAAGTTTCAACGATTCGAGCACTCACGACTTTTATCAAAGCTTAGAAATGATTAAATAAATTATAAATATTATTTTTTATTCCCATTTACAAATTGAAATTCTGTTAATATTTAAAAAAAAAATATACTAAATTTAGCTGACAATTATATAAAACAGTGATATCCCTATAAATCGTGCTCATTCGTGACTCACGCAGTGCAACACGATACGTTCAACACAAATGGGGCGTTCAGGAGTGGGCGTGACCTGGCAGTGTTTACTTTTAGCCACATGTGTTGATGTTGATGTTTTGTTGTCAGTACCACACATTGTTGCTCTTTGGCCTTCGGCGTAAGCCAAGAACGTTGTGTACTCGTTCCTCCCTTCTTCAAGTCAATTCAACGCCCACATTTCCAGCCATATAGCCCAGAGCTCTGTTCGCGAAAATTTACTGCAATGGCAAAGTTTTTAGCAAAATTACAGCTATAAACTTGGCTAGCAGTGTCAGCAGAAGGCAAATTAGTGAAAGAGCAGTGGGAAGAGAATGAAATGGAAGTGTAATTAAACGTATTAGTTGGCACATATTTTGCACTGAACTCCACTGGGGCATTATCAAATGCAAATCTCTGAGTCGGCCATAATCATTATCAAGGGATATACGAAAGTAAGTCAACGCCTACTTGACCAATACTGAGAACTGGATACTTCAACTGGCATTTAAGCCGTGTTGTGTAGCCACAAACAAGTCGAAAAGTTCAAGTTTACTTTCTTAAAATGTATCTTTCTTAACAAGACATGAGAAGTATGAGATTTCTATGAGATTTAAGAATTGGCTGACAAATGAATCGCAAATACGAGCTAGGAGTTTAAAAAATGTTTCTGATTTTATGGGATAATCTCAGAGAATATTTCTATTTTATTTTCTTTTATTTATTGTCAGGCTAAAAGCAGCCGACACAATAGTTAATTTAAAATTGAACATTAATATTAAAAAATATATATATAAAAATTACAAAATAAATTAAAATTAAAAACTCTGGGGAATCTTAAATAAAAAAGAAAATGGTTGACCCAACATTTGTTGCAAGGACTGGGGAAAACCCAGAAAATAAATTTTTGGAAGCTTACAATAAAATGTTATTTAAATTGTATTTGCAAATAAATGCTTATATTTACCAAACAAATTTAACTAAAGTAAATTTCAATTTATTTATTTTATTACGTATTTATTTATGTCTCTAAATAATTTGTATATTTTCATTTTCTTATAATAACTAAGAAATTAATTGTACTTTTTAATATACATACATTAATAATCGAATTTGTTGCTCTTAATAATAACCTGATTTGGTATCACACAAGTCAAGAATCATTAGATCAAATGAAATTTCTTTTCCAATATATAATTTCATCAAAAAATTCGTTTTATTTGTGGAATGGCATTGTTTATACTGTTATACATTTCAATGAGCCAAGGACATCATCTTCGTGTCTTTAACGATAAATTCTATTCATACTGAGAGCATTCCCAACACTTGGCACGTTCTGTTGCCATTGCCACTTGCCCTTTACTTTTTGCATGTAATCAGATGGCGACAACAAATATATGGTCATCTTTATGGCCAAGTAATAAAAAAGTATTCCAACAAGTAAAGCACAACAAGACACTTTAATGCAGCGTGAAGAACGTAAAACGCATTCATATTGTGTTCTTCATTTGGTTTTCCATTTTATGGGCTGTGGATATTGATCCAGACCCAGGCTGTCACTCGTATTTAAAACTAGAGACACGTTTTTGTCTCTGCACACTCAGATATTGTCACGAATTTTCATTTAGGCCTTCAAATAGGTGTGAAATAACAACACCGCCGATAGTACTTAAGCCGAACGAGTTGCCAACCAAAAAACACGCCCACAGACAAAATGTTAAAGCTGCGACTCTCATTTCGAAAAATTGTCATGGAGATGGTTAAGCGTTAAGCGTTTTGCGGAGGAGTTCAAGCTCATCCCGAGCCAAAAAAACAAAAAATGTATAGGAAAGTGCCGCTCAAGGTTATCGCATCTGAATTGGAAAACCATAAACTGCGCAGCGGTTGGGCGTCAAATGTTGCGTATACGCAACGTAATCAATTTGAATGCTTTTTGGGTTTATCAGCTGCGGTTGCTCAACCGTTCAACGGTTCAACTGCTAATAGAAAATGTCGTACTCACAATTTGGAATTATTTAGTCTAATGAAAACAAATTATGTGTTTCTACGTTCAAAATATCCACAACTAAAGCACTTCCATTACCACAAATGAAATTGAATTTAAACTTGGTTTCCAGGAAATCTTTGCGCATCGTCGCGCATCCCATTCAAATGCACAATTTTAAATGTCTGTGTAACAAAATGTTTTCCTAATTGTTTTGCCGGAACACACAAAAAAATAGAACGATATAAAGACGTCGACGAAATGTTCATTAGCTGCACTCAAATGTGTCAGGGGTGCTCGACAATTGCACATTTTACATTTCCCCACAACTTTCTTCCTATCTCCTTCTGCGAATTTGTACAGCAAATTCACTTAAATAAAAAATTAGACTAAGAGCGTGACGAAAAATTGAATTTAACACATGGCGGCAAGGCAAGACAAGGGAATTTCATCAACAACTTGAATTAAAGACATTTTTGTGGATATTCAGTTATGTAAATAGGATATTGGCAAATACTTCGCTATTAATATTTAATAAAATTTCATTGATAAGGAATCAGAAGATAAAATCGTGTCTTTAGTTACCCAAAATTCTATGTTCTTTTGTATCCTTAAAGTGGATATTCTGGACCTTTAAATCAATTTACTTTAATGCCACAATATACGAAAATTCAACATTACACTTTGACAAATTTTGATTGCCTTTTAATGCTTAAAGTCTGAAATGAGTGATATGAAAATGAGTTGCTAAGCGGAAAAGGACTTTAAAAATCTGTACACGTAGCACAAATACATAGACAACAGTCTACATATATACATGCATTTTAAATCGAGTTTAAATCGCTTTAATATTGCAAATTTGAAATTTATTTGGCTCACATATATCTTGGAACTTGGAGGGGCTTAATGTGTTGGAAACTTTGCAGGCAGCCTGTTTTTTATCCTTTCATTTAGTAGCGTGCTTAAGCACAATTCAGAACCCTTTTTGGCTTAAAGCAATACAAGCCGCAAATCAAATAAATAAACTCAGCGCATAAGAAGCTAACTCAAAAACCTTTTAGCCCAGCAAGATTTTAAAGCAAAATCGCGACAGTTAAATAAATATTACGCATACGCCGTGTTATGTGACAACAGAAGCAAGCGATGTATGCATGTGTGAGTGTGTGTGTGTGTGTATAAGACAAATATGATGGCAACACCAAGCGACACCATGGCGATAAAAATCGTAAGATATGATACGAGAATATCAGCTGTCAAGTAACAAAAAAGAACATACAACATTGAATCTGTGGAACTTTAAGTATGTGTGCGTGGGAGTGTGTGTGTGTGTGCACTTTTAAGAGCTTCGTTTGCTTGGTCATTGTACTCGTTGCTGGCCAAAAAATATATCGGAGCCTGGACCGCACTAATATGCCGTTATTATCATTGATGAAAGGGCAGCCAGCCGAGTCAACTTTATGAGGGCCGCGTTCATTCTCGACCTACATATGCGAATAAATTGTGGCAGGCGCTGTTTTTTTTGTTGTTGCAAGATGATGATGCCATTGTCACAGATTCTATCTGTCTGTGTATGTGTGTGTGTGTGTTTGTGTCTGCTGCATGCGAATCGAACATAAATATTTTTCAGGCAACGCCGTCCACAAAAATATGCAACGAAATTGTCCATACTCCATACGCATATGAAATTGGCCACAACGCTATCATTAACTTGGCTAGCCGACCAGCACAAATTGTAAGCTACTCGATTATGGCCCGACGTCTCTTTTAAGGCCTAATCAAAGTGTCAAGTTCTTGGGAACTTCATCTCCGTTGAATTATTGCATAAATAAAAATAATATTAAGTACACTTTTTGAAATTTTCCCTTTGGACTTTTGCTTTTGACGTGGCCCAGAAGCGGAAGCAAAACAGGCTGAAAAACAATCTTATGCAGGTAAATACTTACACACACATACTAAGCCCAGTCCCATGACCAACTTCCGTTGGGGTCCGTTCCTCCTTCGAGAACTTTCATCGTCTTGTACCCCACTTGAAATTGGCACACGTTTCCGTTCATGGAAGCCATGTTCTAAGCATATTTTTTAATCATGTACAAATAGTTGCGAGGGCGTTGGGATGAGTGGGGGGAGGTAGAACTTGGCACAACTTTGCTTTAACTTTCAATTTGTTCAGTTACCGCTCCAAGGAATTGGCAACATTTATACAATTAATTAAAACACTGCCCAAACTTCTTGAAATAATGAAATGCATTTGAAAAGACTTCACTTTAAAATAAATGACAATTCAACGCTTCTTTCAATTGATTTCAAGGGAATTACTTATAATTGCAATTATTAAATAATGAGTATGAAGTAAACCAATAATTTCTAGCAATTGTAAGCACTTAATTATTAATATTAAAATATTTGAAGTAGCTAAAATGATTTCAAATTGAAATTTTGCTAAATTCAAGTTCAAGGCTTGAATATCAATCAAATTTTTATAAACTCTCGTTACAGATATGTTGAATAAATTCTAAATGAATGTAAATTTATTTAATGGGTCGAACAACTTTCGCAAACTGTTTAAAAATGCCAATGCTTTGCATACGCGTATTGGAAATTAACGCTTTGCACAGACAAGATAATGAAGTTCATTCTGTAGGCAGTTTCCCTTTTTTTTTGTACAATTCAATGTGCCCTTTTTTTATGGACTATGATAAAATTGATGCCGCCGGCTTCAGTCTTCCCCACTCTGATTATAAGTAAATTGTGTGGTCGCTGAGCCTGAAGGACATTTGAACTTGGCAGGACGATGTTTTGGGTTACTTTGGGCTGGTGTTGTGCTGCTGTAAAGTCATGACCAGACATGAATTCATCATTATTTGTTCATCAATGTGGCCAGATGGCGTGACGTCAACAGATGTGAAGACAACGCAATTAGAACGAACGGAGAAACTAACAAACAGCAGATGTTATTGGCACATGACATTCAGTAGACACACTGACAAGAATTAGAAATTGGTAACTTAAAGTAATTCGACTCCAGTCGTAATGCATTGTTAAGTAGAATACTATATATGTATATATAAAAATGGCTTTAATAAATTTCGTACAAATGTAAAGTGGCAAACTTAAACTTTGACGCCAATTTCGCCTGGATTAAATATCTTGACATTGCGATCGTTGACCTTGTAGAGGACCTCCTTGCGTGACTGCTCGCACGCATAGCTTCCCTCGTCGAGGACCCTTTCGATGAGCAGCTTGCCATCGACCTCGCGAAAGACGCCGCTCTTCAATCGCAGCACCTGGATGCGCACATGTCCCAATTTGGCCACGTTGTCATCCGTCAGCTGGTGGATGTCGCTGTTGCTTAGCTTCGTGATGACCGTAAGATTCTCATGCTCCTTGGCCAGGGCAGCCAAAGACTGGCAGAATTGCTGCACTTGAGACTTGCTGGCGCCCAAATTGAAAAGTATCGACAGATTGTCAATCAGTATAGTGTAACTGCTGCGATTGGCATAATTGTTGGCCAACTGGGTGCGAATGTCCTCAATCAGTTGCTCGGTGAGGGTCAATTCATCCGATGAGCGCAGCCATTTGCAGTCGAGGCCCTGTTCGGCCATATCGCTGAGCACATCGATGACATTTAGTGTCTTGCCGAGAAAGATGTTTGAATTATATCCAAGACGCATTCCAGCATTGAAATAATGCTGATAATGATGCTGCAGGCAGATGAGCAGCGTGCCAGCATTCGAGATGCGCAGACGTTGTCCAAGAATGCAGCTAATCAAAAAACTGCCATCCACATTTGACTCCTCGCTGATGTGGACGAATCCGGGCAGCTTCTGTTCATTCAGTCCGCAGGCGAGCAGCACTGAGGCGGCCATAATGTTGACAAATCGGGCAAAAAAAGGCGCTGCAATGCAAACACAAAGGAATAAGTGAAGTGAATACGTTTAGTCAATTTATAAATGCCATAAAATGTATTCAATTAATTAGCAGCGCAATATTCGGCGCTGTTGACAGGCGTCCGCCGGGTCACGTGCAGCTGCTGCCCCAAGTTCAGGACACTTCACTTGACCGGCGGCGGTGCAGACTATCGACTTCTTTTTTTTATATTTAATTTATTTACTTGGATGGCAAATATTTTCATTTTCATTTTGTCACTTCATCATGGCTGTCAACGCCATACGTGGCCAATAACCCAGCAATCAATGAAAATGAAGTGCAATATAATTAATTATACGAAAAACAATATTTTACAAAAATTAAAAAAAAACAAAATAAAACAAAAAAAGAGTCATGGCCCATGAGGGGATCGAACCCGCGACCTTCGCGTTATTAGCACGACGCTCTAACCAACTGAGCTAATGGGCCGATGATTCTGGCGACGGCAAATGTCAATTTCTACTGTTGAGTACAAAATACGAAAAGCTCATGACGAAGCTTTCGCACGTTAGAAGCTTTTATTGCGTGTGTAAATATTTTGAATATCACTGAATAAATATAATAGAGACACTATAATGAAATTAAACACAAATGATAAACGTGTTTTCGCCATTTTATTTTAAGCATGCAAATAATAAAAATATCACACAAATGCAATTTTGCTTTTGGAATTATCTATCGGGCAATATCCACGTCTAATCTCTGCCTTAGCAACAATTTCCGCTAAGCGTAATCTTTCGAATTGTTATCGAATTCTAAAAGCAACAATTTTGTGTATATTTACAGCGTATACTAATTGCAAATAAACGAAGTCAACACTCTAATTGAACCTTGACTGTCAATGTGCATTGCAGCCAAATAAGAGAATTGCAACTTGCAACAAACGCAGCTTAAATTACGAACATTCTAATTAAACTTAATGACGGCAATGGGCAATAATTCGAAATTGTAATTAACTCATTGAAAATTATGTACATTCTTGAAACTGGCGCCTAATCGATGAGTAATATTGCATTTTGAATTTGTAGTTGCTAAGCACATGGTCGATCGACGCGTCGATATGTATAATTTGGTTAATTACATAAAGGGCATTTTTAAATACATAATCTCAATAAGTTCAACGAAAAAGTCTAAAAAATGATGCGCGACTACTAGGTACCCTGCAAACAATAACGATAGCATCGTACCCAATATAGAATACTAAATATCATATCCGAAATTGATTCATTGGTAAATAATCATTTTTTAGTCAGTTTATACCAAGGCTGTAAATTCCAAAATTCAGTTAAATATTATATTTATTCAGAATGTATGTCTTTAAACTGCAAAATACCCATCTTATCCACTTCTTGGACACAAGGTATAATTAAATAACAAAGTTTGGTCAAGAACGATATGATATGAAAACTTTTAACACACAGACATAGAAATATCTATGGATTGCAATGTTTGTAAAAATTTTGTTGAGTGTACAAAATCGGCAGCGATTTGTACCGTTGTAGAGCGATTACAAGGCAGATAGTGTACAATACCATAACATTGTAGTTGTACAATTGAAACACAAATACTCGTACATAATTGTGTATAAGTAAACACATCCAGCAAACAAATAATCTATGAGCGAACGGAGGTTATAATAAAAAGCTCTCACCAATTTATGTTTGCTTATTCACACTCTCTCTGGCTTTCGCTCTTTGCGTCGCTCTCTCGCTCTCTCTTCTCCAAGTGACACTAGATGATTTGAACTGTAGCGCTACCTAAGAGTGTCGGACAACTGACTAACTTGAGCCGATCCCATCACACTTCTACATTTCCAAAGTGCTCGCCTTGACCGCGCTGTCACTTAAGCGGAGATAAAACAGAAATCCAAAGCCAAACATTTCGCCGAGTCACATGTGAGAGTAGTTATGGGTTGTCGTCTAACGATAGCCGAAGCTCACTGGCCGGTTGTTCGTTCACTCGCACACACACATGAATACCTACAAGTGTATGCATATGTGGGCAGCTGGCGGCAACTGGCGATCAGTACGATTTCAGTGCTCAACCGACAACGTCGTCGTCGTGCTGCCTTTGCTGCCTTCAGCGCAGACAAGAAGAGAGTAAGAAAACCCGGCAAAGACCCATTCCCATTACCAGACCAGTTTTCGCTGTTTTTTGTTGTGGTAATGACGCGCTGAAGTTCTGTGCTCTCTCTCGCGTGTGTATCAACAGTGCGTGGTGTCTGCGTTGGTAGTTGTGCGCGTATATCGGTGTTGCCAAAAATACATATAAAATTATTAAGCGGTAGCAAAATAACAACAATCGGCAACGTTTTCAATTCAAGGTAAAGTTTCAATTAGCTGCGTTTCATGGGGTCGTCAAATGGTTGCAATGACTTACACCAATTTACATAAACATTTGCATGTGTGTGCGTGTGCATGTGTGTGAGTGTGCTATTCAATTAAGCCTTTTTGTGTTTTAACTGCATTTGTTGAGTTAAACATGAGTTTTCAATATATTACAGACGACGTCAGTCTGATAACAATTGCGAGAAAAATCATGAAATTAACACGCGTTGTTTCGTGATCTACGGGTCCAAAAAAATCCAATCAGCTGTTCATATAAGCTTATACACATACATACACATAAATTCTTTTGGGGGCCCGACTAATTTAAAATTAATTAAAACATTAATATGTATTCATATGGATCATGGATCATGTGATGCTTGCGTTTTGATACGATTTAATAACCAGACTTTGAACAAGTCTATTAAATTTTATGATCAGATAAAATACAAGGCAAAATACAACCTTTATATTGAGGTGACATTGGTATTAACTACAGTTTCTTTACAAACAAACAAAAATATGTAGTACAGATAAGTGTTTCCCCAACTTAATGAGGCATCAATTGATTTCCAGATTAATCATCATAAGTGTAAAACTAACGTAATACTTTTAGATGAATACGTGATCAGATCAAATGTTTTTATATATACAATAACCTTTATAATGAAGGGCATATAAACATTTTTGTATATATACGAATATTTCAAACAAAAGATAAAAATGTCGGGTGTACAAGAAGTCGCTGTTTTTTTGGCAAAACAAATGTGAATCAACTGATTTATGGGCCAATTTGGGGCACGTGGCATGGATCACACAAAATATGTTGCGATTTTGATTAGGAAGTGTGTTATCAAAACGCGAGCAAGCAGCAAATTAACAGCCAGCGCAATCGGGTCAGAAGATTTGAACTAGGAATGAATATTGCGCTAGGAATTTCTTTTTTTTTATACGCCTTGTGTTCAATTTATTACTGATATTTGTAGCCAAAGAACCAAAAAATAAAATACATTCTAAGAATAGTTCCAGATCTGGATAAACAAACACACAACGCACAAGATCAATATTTAAGTAGATTCGTCTCTAGAAATAAACTTGAAAGATGTAGAGCAGATTTGTAAATTGCTAATATCATTCCAATATTATCCAAGCGTACACCTGTGTGCATGTGTGTGTGTGTGTACATAAGACATGCATGTGCGCAACGACTTATTGTAAATAAAGCAACTCGGCAAATATGTAGCTGAGCAATAACAAACACAACATTGCCGTGTTTTGGTCAATGTCAAAGCCAAACAAAATGCCGCACATAACAATGTTATGCATAAATTGTGTTGCGTGTAAAATAACAAACTGCATGGCGAAAGCTGACGCGCATTGAACACTCACTGTACTAAAAGTAAACAATAAATAACTATTTATACAATGAACTCACCACTACTTATGTGTACTACAACTTTCTTTTTATTTAAACAATTAAAAGCTTTTAAAATTTTGCACAGAAGAAAACAACAAATGCACACGCAAATTTAGTGTGGCTGCATTTGCCAGCTGTTATGCTAGTGTTGCCACATATATCACTTTGGGATGGTCTTTCTTTTGACGGTGTGGCAATTGGTAGCCAAAGTGAAAAATCGATAAATTGCGATAGCGTCAAATTCAAAAATGAGTTTGCATATGTAAATAAAAGTCGTAAATGTAGCAACAGTTATTGACCTCAAAACAAAAAGTAGTTGATAATAATTACTTCATTTACAGAGAGAATTGCTTAGCACAAGGTCACATAACAGAAATGTAAATACATTACAGCTGTTTCACCGGTGTTTCTACTTGTATTTCTATCAGCCGCCAGGGGCGCCACAGTTTAATTGTGGTAGCAAGCTTAGTTGCCGCAGCTGATTTGTTATCCTTAGGTTTTGTTAATTCCTGTAGAACGGTGCGCGTAAAACGATGACATAACACTTTGAGTTCCGCAATCCAGCAAAATAAAATGATAGCCCTCCAAAAGATTTAATTTTGATTATCGAAATTTCAAAATGTGCGTAACTTGTACGTTTATTGGAAATTTATTTAATGAGTTTCACTTTGTATCTTGTATCTTTAGCTTTACAAAATGACCACCGAGAAACAGGCACGTTGGTACTTTGGCGGCCTCGGCAGTGTTGGTGCGGCATGTGCCACACATCCTTTGGACCTGATCAAGGTTACGTTGCAGACACAACAGGGCAACTTGTCGGTGATGAGACTTGTGCCCCAAATCATCAAGGAGCAGGGAGTATTGGCCTTTTACAGCGGCCTGTCTGCCTCCATTCTGCGCCAGATGACCTATTCCACGACGAGATTTGGCGTCTACGAGGTGGGAAAACAATACATCAACACCGACACATTCGCCGGCAAGATTGCATTGGCCGGTCTGTCGGGTCTGATGGGTGGCATTGTGGGCACACCCGCCGATATGGTCAACGTGCGTATGCAAAACGATGTCAAACTGCCACCAGAGAACCGCAGAAAGTAAGATAAATGCGAAAAGTCAATTAAAAGTATCTACAATAAAATGTATCTTTTCATTCAACACAGCTACAAGAACGGAATTGATGGACTTATCAAGGTGTATCGTCATGAAGGTTTCCGTAATCTTTTCTCCGGTGTAACCACAGCGACTACACGCGGCGTTTTTATGACTATCGGCCAAATAGCTTTCTATGACCAGATCAAGACGTATTTGTTGACCACTCCCCACTTTGAGGACAACCTGGTTACTCATTTTACCGCCTCACTGATGGCGGGAGCCATTGCCACAACATTGACACAACCCATGGATGTGCTGAAAACTCGGTCCATGAACGCCAAACCTGGCGAGTACAACGGCCTGTGGGATGTCATACGGCATACAGCTAAGCTCGGACCACTTGGTTTCTTCAAGGGCTATGTTCCTGCATTTGTGCGGCTTGGACCGCAAACAATTCTAACGTTTGTGTTCCTCGAGCAGCTGCGATTGAACTTTGGCTACGAAAAGACTAAGAAATCCAGCACGCAATCCTAACATTCCTGCATCTGTGCATTTTGTGCTAATTGAAGGTGTGAACAATGCTACATGATTTAGTTTAAATTAATGCTAATTAATCAACCAAAATGGCTTTTATTGTTGGAAATATATATGTTGTACATTTAAACATACTTGTGTATGGAAAAAAAATAATTGTTTATTTATACTATACCAGGCACCCCAATCATTATGAGTTATACTACAATAATTGTAATGAATATTTAAAGATTTTCTTCAATGATAATGATTTATTTTGAGCGTAAAACATAAAATTCACAAATTATCATAATTTATGATTTTTATTTTTTCGCTCAAAATAAAACTTTCATTTTAAAAAAGATTACGTTATAATTTTAAATATTTTTTTTACGTTTGATGGGTCCCCTGGGTTTCTTTTGAAGGGAAATGCAAAAATATTGGATGAAAATCATACACAAAAGCCATTAACTAAAAGTGAGATTTTATTTTAAGGGAAAAAAATAAATATCATAAATAGGGATTATTTCTGAGTTTTATTTTTTTTTTTGCTTAAATTTAATCATTATCATTATATTTTTGTATATGTATTCTTGTCATTGATATTTTGATGTAAAAAAGTTTAAATAATCATTATTTGCGGTCCCCTCCTTATACATCACTAATCTCAACCAAACTCGCAGTCTTTATAACTGGTATTTTCTGGTACTATCCAATTTTGGATATCTGATTACTATATCACACAGTTGCCATGCAAATCGGAATACAGGGCTTTGCAAGTGTATCAAATCTTCGGCTAACCTTCCTATCTTGTTTTTAATTAAACACCTAGTCAGAAATGTGACTTTTTAAAAGTATCTGATATCTGCATCTGCTGTGATAGCAGCACACACCCACACGCTCACGTCTGCAATTGTATGAATGCAAGCACATATGTGTATGTATGTAGGTACGTGTGTTTGTAAATGTGCGCGTTTGCTTAAGAAGTGCAGGTGCGCACAATCATCTTATCATATTTATATAAAAAGAAATGGGGTAAATTGCTCAAAAATAATAATAAACATGGCGTTGTTTACAAAACGTCGGCATTATGTTGGTCAATGTCAATGCCAATTAAAAAGCCGCAAATATGGTCAGGTTGTCCATGAGACACTGCCGCTTGCTTGACCCGACTGTTTTATAAAAAACCAATTTTAATATCGATTGATCAATGAACTCACGTTTCAAAATGTTCCTAAGCTTCCGTTGCGTTTTTAATTAGGTAAACAATGAAATCTTTGAAATTTAACACAAATCACACACGAATTAATTTAGCTGCATTTGCTAAACAGCTGTTTGGCCAGTGGTGCCACATATTACAATTGTAGTGGCCCATTTAATATTAATAAGTACGGCAACTTTACAATAAGTGTTGGTTGACGCCATTTTGTTTATGTGCGCGAACATTTTGAAAATTTAAAATGGAGTCAGGTAATGCTTTGCATATATGTTTTTTGACAATTATTTTCTCGGCACATTAAAAATAAGTTTCATTTTTTAAGAGAAATTCTCGTGGACATTTTAAATTTTAAATTTGGTTATGGTTATGCCAAATGAATAATTTGGTTAGCATCCGTGCATCGGCTTTAGAATATGGCCACTGAGAAACACGCTCGTTGGTATTTCGGTGGCCTTGCAAGTGTTTTCGCGGCATGCATAACACATCCGTTGGACCTGCTCAAAGTTGGCCTGCAGACCCAACAGGGCAAGTTGCCGGCATTGCAGCTTGTTGCCAAAATTGTAAATGAGCAGGGAGTGCTGGCCTTTTACAACGGCATTTCCGCCTCCATTCTGCGACAGATAACGTATTCCACAGCGAGATTTGGTTTTTACGAGGTAGGTACGGACTATGTCAACACCAACACATTTGGCGGCAAGATTGGTTTGGCTGGTGTCTCTGGTACGCTCGGTGGTTTTATAGGCGCACCCGCAGATCTAATTAATGTGCGTATGCAGAACGATGTCAAGTTGCCTCTGGAGAAGCGCAGAAAGTGAGCACTACATTGCCATTTTCTTAATCATTATTTATGTTTATTTTACAGCTATAAGAATGCAATTGATGGACTCATCAAGGCGTATCGTAAGGCAGGCCTTCGTAATATTTTCAGCGGTGCAACGTTAACAAGTTTACGCGGTGGTCTTATGACCATTGGCCAGATAGCATTTTATGATCAGATCAAGTCGTATATGCTAAAGAATTTATATTGTCATGACAGCCTGGGGACTCATTTTACCGCTTCCCTGCTGGCGGGCATCATTGCCACAACGTTGACCCAACCGATGGACGTTTTAAAGACGCGGACAATGAGCGCCAAGCCTGGTGAGTTCCGTGGCTTGAGGGATGTTATACAGTATACGGCAGAGCTTGGTCCTCGTGGCTTCTTCAAGGGCTATGTTCCAGCATTTTTGAGAATTGGACCGATGACGATATTAACGTTTTTATGCTTGGAGCAGCTGCGATTGAACTTTGGCTACGAAAAGATACGGCCAACACTCTACAGATACTAATATTTTAGTGGAAGTTCAGAGTTTAAGATACTGAACTAAATTGAATAACTAAATTTAATTTAAAGTTGCACTTTACATTTTGCAACTTGAAGCGTCTGGAAAAATTTGATTGAGGCTGATATCAAAATTTTAATAAAAGGCGATTTAAATTTAAAGCTTGTTGCTCGTGTTAAAATTGTTGTAAATAAAACAGAAATTATATGTTCATGCGAGTGTTACAAAATTATTAATCTATCTGAATTCGAGGATCTTTGTGGTTGGAACATATTTCGCTTCCGCTACATGATGTTTGTGATAGCATCGGCCGACGTGGCGTATGCGTAATTTGCACATGCAATGGCCTCATGCAATATGAAATATAAAACCGTGAAGGCTTCGAGATCGCCTCAATTTCAGTTGAAATGCGGACGTACTCGGTTTACTTTTGTTGCCTTGTGCTACTCGTGAGCACTTTTCAGGTGAAAGCTGAGGAAGAGCGCAAGTTGAAGCTACGAAATCTTGAAAAGATCAAGGAGGATAGTAAGGATTTTCAGAGCAGCGTGCGACTAAGTGAACCCGATGCCGAGGGTCATGTGAAGATCAGTGGCGAGCTCAAACATCAAGTGACCCTAGACAACGAATGGAAGGTGAGTTCACGAACCATCTCACAAAATAGAAAGTAACAAAATAAATCTGATTGCTAGGTAAACATCACAGTATATCGCACGGACAGTCTCGATAAGGAATATATCAAGTTTACGGAGTTGCCTCCAATGGGCACCTGTCAATTGATGGCCACCTATTACAAGAGCCTCTTCTATGAGAAACTAAAGGAATATTCCAATGCTCCCCATCCGGACAACTGTCCATTGTCTCCGCAGGATTACTATCTCAAGGACTATCCCTTAGATTCATCAAAGTTCAAGAAGTTCCTCATACCTGGCTACTATCGTGTGATTGGCCAGCTGGTCAAGGATCATGAGACTAAGCTAGAATATCTGGTAGAGTTGCAAGTCGAGTAAATTTTGCACAGACATATTTATTGTGAATTAAACAATAAATAATAAACCTATTGGTAGTTTGACATCTGCTTTACAATTTCATCGTATACGTATTTCTTGGCCTCGGTGCCCCAAATGAAATCCAAATGGGCCCACTTCGCGAAGGGAACAAGGTAGTCGAGTGCCATGTTGGGCAACTGATCGCGCAGCTTGCGCACATCACTCAAATCGCACATCCAATCGTTGGCACCATAATAGAGCAGGACCGGAGCCTTGGCATTCTTCAGATTGTACTCTGGGGGATACAGGCTGCCGTACTCATAGGGATTGCGGATGGCCGAGTAGTCGAACTTGCGGAACTTGCCCGAGTTGTGTTCCTGGCAGAAGTGCAGATTTTGATTAACCGACGCGCCGGCGGGTGAAGTGGCCTTGATGTGCTCCAAAAGTGCCTAGAAAAGAGAAATATATTTTAATAAATATTTGTGGTAGTAAAGAAAATTCAAATTATGGATGGAATTTCAAATTGAAATGTTCAAGTTGTCAAATTAAAAATTGAGGATACATCTTATAAAAAAAATTGTTGAGTTAAAGTACTAGAAAATCACTTTCTTAAGCCCCACTCAGACGAGCACATTTTCACCGACACTTTTTGTCAAAAAACCGTCCGTGTCGCTCACCATTGCTCACCGATGGAATAGAATGTGTTCTATTTCCATCGGTGAGCGTCGGTTTTTTACCCACGCTTTGAAATTTTGTATGGTTACGCGACACGGACTGCTTTTTGATAAAATATGACAAAAAGTGTCGGTGAAAAAGTGCTCGTCTGAATGGGGCTTAGACAATTTTTCAACGTATTTTTACATCAGATATATACGGATCCACATATAAAAATTAGAAATCCACTTAACAAAAAAGGTTCGATTGTAGATAAATTAGTTTTACGATGAATAAACTCAAGTGAGTTGTCGATTTTTTATGAAAATCTAATTAAATAACTCGATATATCGTAAAAGAAAATATCGAGTTGAAATACTTGAAAATCGCTTCTGCGAAAATTGAGTTTGTCGATTTTTAAAAACTAATTTGTTTGCCCATTTATGTGTTTACTTACATAGTCCAACTGATCGGAATCATAGCCGCCAATCAAGAAGATTTCATTGGCGCACATCTCGGCATAGGGTGAGGTAGCCTGGCACTGGGCAATGCCCATGTCCTGCTTGAACTTGTTGCTCGGCATAAACTCCATGGAGCCACAGAGCTCGACTATGGCATTGGGTTGACCAAGGATCGGGGCAAACGCACGAGTCATAGGGCTCTTCATGTTGCCCATAAAGGCAGCGGGTCCCAGCAAATGGGCGGACTTGATTTTGTTATTATAGGCGGGCCTCTCGGACATCATGACCAAATAGACCGTGGTGCCCTGGGAGTGTCCAACATATTGCACCTGCTTCTCACCCGTAATCTTCAAAGTGTAGTCAATCATGGCGGGCACATCGTACATGCCAATCTCATTCCAGCTAAAGTTCCAGAAGATCTGCCAGAATGTTGGCCAATACTTGTGGGCCTTGGAATAGGTATTACCACGGGCATTGCCCATCCAAACATCGTACCCAGCATCGGACAGAATATAAGCCAGGGACCTCTGGGGACCCATGAGCACCCAATCGGAACTGGAGCTCAACATGCCGTGCATTAAAAAGGCAACCGGACGCTTGCCCGTATTCCCGGTCTTGGGTGAGTACGGAATGCGGTGCATGGTCAGAATGTAGTTGTCCTCGGTCTCCACCTTATGGCGCTCCATGGGATAGCCATCGTTCAAAATGCGATCGCCCTATTAAAGAGTTTTTATTATTATTATTATAATTTTAGAATGATAAATTATTTTTAAGAAAATAAATTTTATATTGCAATTGAAAAAATTAAAATTATACTTCTAAAGTATACTATATTTTCTAGACTTACGAAATTATAGAAATATTATTATATTTTATATATATTTTAAATGTTCTCTGGTAGAATAATCTCTCTTTTTTTGAAGCGATAGAAAAGTGAATTAGTTTTCAAAAAATAACTTTACATCACTATTAAAATTAGATATATTGAAAAAAAATCAGAGCTTCTTAAATTTATTCCCTAATTAATATTTATTCTTAATTTTATTTATATTTCTTAATTATATTTCTTAAGTTTCCTAGATAGTTTTTCTATACTTACACAATCCGAAATGGGTCTTGCAGCCGAGGCAAGGCCCAGGACGCCCATGAGAATGGACGCACAGATGATTAGACTCTTCATTGTTACAGTATTTTGCAAAGACTTCGCTGTGGCATTCCCTTATATAGGGGGTCAGTTATCGGCTCTACAATATCTCTGAGATAGTAGACTGCATTATCTGTTGATAGTATTATTCTCGGTCCCAAATTGACATTTGGTATACCCCCCGTGAGTTCCTCGTCATATATATAAGTAAGTATATGTTATGTAGACCTAGTTCTAATCAGTTCAATGTTTTGATTTTAGTCAGTCTAATTTACAATTGCACGATTCAGCACATGTCTGCCCACTATCGTTATATTTTTTATTCTATTTTTTTAGAAATTTTCAATCAAAATGTCTGCAGCTATAAATAAATCCCAGAAGTGGCTGGTAAAAACCGATTAAATGATAGCACGATCGCAATAAAATTTCATAAAATTAAAATCATGATTGGTGAAAAAATTCTACGAATATCTTTATATTGTATTTATGGATTTCTGCAGGTCGCATTCCACGTATGTGTCATATTGTGGCCCCATATCGATTTTCAAAGGTCACATTCGATTGGTCTACGTATGTCCAGGTATCTAACACGTATGTGTAGAAATAAGGATCCATGACGACCCCACGATGGGGATAGACCACAACACAGAAAGTGCACTTGAAACCCTTCAGGAATCACATATGACAGTTTATTAGAAACATTTGCGTTGAGTGGAACGATTTAGATTTCGATTATCCAAAAAATTATTGACAAAATGAAGCATCAGCAAGTTGTGGTTGACTATTGGACCATGTTGAAAACATCGGGAATGTGCATATTGTTGGCCATTTCTGGTTTTGTATTCCTCAAGTAAGTTCTTAGTTTTAATTTGGAATTTCAAAATACATATTTATTTTTCAAATATTCCATCACATTTTAAGAATGGTGCAAACCATCTTTTGGCTGCCCAATCATCTGAAGCGCAATCAGGAACGACTTGAGGCAATTGCCAAGCAATACGGCAAGGACATGAATGAGGACGAAAGAGCGGAAATCGAAAAGATATTCAATAGTGAAGAACCCCTGTCAGCAGAGGAATTAAATAAATTGCTGAGCAAAGAGGAACCCAAGAAAGAGGAGCCCAAGAAGCAACAGTAGATCCGTCTTTATAGATCTAAAAGCGTGTAAATAATTCAAGAATATGTTTTAAACAATATGTAGCATATATATATATTTGTATTATGTATGTTAAAAGAATAATATTTAGTTTTGATCTTTGATTACACACATACACATAATTAAACAATTTTCAAACAATTATTTAATATCAAGCAACACTTTAGTTATTTATTCAGTAGGGTATAGGACATATAAGTATGTAAGTATTTATGCATGTAGGGTCTTACGATAGGGGAAAAAAAAAACAAATTAGCAAGCAGTTCTATTTGCTACTGATATATTTGGACTTTAAGCCCTTTCCTGCTTTTCATTAAACGGAGCGAATACATGTATGTATAAGTATTTCCTATATAAGTATGTTTTGTAGCATCAATTAACAAAGGATATTATCTTATTAACTTCAACCTCATTGTTCCCAACTAACTCATATCAAATATAAGCAAGCATGCCAATTTTTCTACAAATACATTTAATATTTTATTTACTTTAATCATTTTTAAAAGCTCAAAACAGCGCAAGTCTCTCATTTATATTATCTTGTTAAATTCTTTCTACGTACATATATAAAAACGTTCCTTCCTTTTTGTTTCAAATGGATGTCCTTGTACTTTCTAGCCTGACAAAAATATCACGAGAGTTTTGCTATGTTACAATCGATAAAACTCAAATATAACAAATTAACTTTTTGGAATCTTTCGTAGGAAAACTAAAGATTACTCAAAACGTTGTAGCTAACAATTCCGAGAGAGCGCATTTCTGAATATGGCATTCAACTTGAACAGAATACAATTAGTTGTTTATCTGTTGCTTGTGTACACTGTATAATAACTTAATAAATATTTAATATAGATTATGAATGTATATATTTATATATATTCTGATAACTTTCATCAATCGCTCTATTGGCTGGGAGTATGAACTGGAAGCCTAAAGTATGGATTGGCCAAGTTAACACGCGCAGCGGGCAACAGCTCCGGATGTTCGGTCAAAGTATCTGACAACGCAGTTAGCAAGACTCCTAAAATTTAAAATTTAGTCAGTTAAATTAATATAGGAAATATTATTTATATTTTCGTAAATGCTCACTTAAAACTTTCTTCTGCAAATCGACGGGAATCACACCGAGATTTCCCTCACGCTCCAGAAATTCAGTCAACTTCTGCAGCTCCTGCTGAGCCTCATCGGATCCGTGTGCCAGCGACTGGGCAAACATAACCTGAGGAAAATAATATAGTACTTGTTTTCAATTATCAATCCACTTTCTTACCTTGGCCAATTTGTAGAGTATTTCCTCCAAGCTGTACTCGTTGTACAAGTACTCGACAATCTTGGCCCGACCCATGGTATCATCATAATCAGTTAGATCTTGCGGATTCTCGCCCTCAAGAGCCTTGAGCTTGTTCCAGAATGTAAAACTGTCCAAGGCCTTGGCTCGACCAATCTCTGGCGTTACACCGCCCTCCGAATCGTTCTCCAAGTGTATATATGGCAAGGGTGGCTTCTCTGTGGTGGTGCTGGTTGTGGTTGTTGTGGATGTTGTAGTGGTGCTGGGTGGACTGCGCTTCAGATGATTCTGGCGCAGCTCCTCGGGAAAGATGCGATTGGCATAGGAGCGTTGCAAGAACTCAATGCCCAGACGAATGTCGCGCAAGAATTTCAGCGCACTCTCACGGGTAATCTATAAAGATAGTTTCAGAATATAGGAAAGTATTTAAATGATAAATTAGACATAAATATTTACCAAGTTCTCATCAATCAGTTCCTCAACTGCTCGGGCCACGCCCGTTTCATCGCCAGTCCAGAACACATACTGCGCCATATCGAAGGAGGAATATTGTCCATTTGGATTACGTAGCAGACTCGAAGCCGTCTGAAAGATAGAAACAGATTTGTTCAAGTGAAAAGTTATTAAAGCTTTAAAGTTAAGTGGCGAATTCTACATAAATGTCGTGTGGATTAAATACAATAATTTATTTGGGTCAGCCAATTCAATTGCCAATCGATGTTATGGATTCTGAGTTGTCATAAGAACCTTGGCCGTGAGATGGGGCATGCTGGATCTTCGCTCTGTGGTCTTGGCCACCGCCTCAAGCTGGTCAATGAGTATGTCACCGATGGTCTCCTTGTTGATATCGTGATCACGATGAGCCGCTGGCGATTTGTTCAGTTCCACATCTTCTGTGCCGGCATTCTCGGGTGGCTCGCCTGCCACATCCACAATAGGTTGGGATTCGCTCTCAGGAGCTACGGGATCTGCTGGTGGTGCTGCTGCTGCTTCAGCTTCTGTCTCTGGTACTGTTGTGGTGGTGGCTGGTGGTGGTGCTGGAGTAGTTGTAGTTGTGCTTGTAGACGTCGATGTGGATGCGGTTGTGGATGTGGTTGTAGTGGATGTAGAGGATGTTGGTAACACCTCTGGATTCTGACCAAATGCTAGACGAGCTGCACCGTAAAATGCCTGTTGATTTTTGGGTGGTTTCGTGGATATACACTTTGATATTTTAAAAGACACATATGATGTTTACAAGCAATACATACATACATACAAACAAACAAATAACTATGGGACAGGCACAGAGAAGGGATTGGCTTTTACCTTGGCATGTGGTCCCTGGTCTTGTGCTGGTTTCGTCGCCGTTTTCGGCTCCTCCAGCTGCGATCGCTCGCTGTCGTCCTTAAAGGCCGCCGTCGTGGTTGTGGCCGATGTACTTGTCGTCGTCGTGGTGGACATCGACATCAATGGCGTGGCCACCTCCAGTTGACGCTCCAAGTCGGGGATAAGATGGACGGGCGCTTGCTGCTCCTTGCTAATTGGCTCCTTCTCCACGCTTTCCTTTGTCGTGGTTGTTGTTGTACGGGCAGTGCTGCCATCGTGCTGTCTCTTTCCCACGACAGGCTGCGGCTCATTCCGCAGTTGATCTAGTTCCCCAACATCATCTTCGATCTGTGGAAAGCTGATGTCGCTGCGCTTATCCAGATGCACACTAGACGGATCTGTTAGATATCATCAATAAAAATATTTATGAAATGCATATGTACATATAAATAATTATTACAAATATTAGTTAGATTCAGGGACTAAAACCCCAACCGAAAGCGTAAACTTTAACCGGTAAAAACCAGTTGAAATTTAAAACCGAAACCGAAAAAAAAACATTTTTATTGGACCGAAACTCTGTAAGCCAAAATAGCCGTATAGTAACCGTTTCATTTGTAAGGCTTAATTTCGGTTTTTCATACATCCAAAATAAATTATTTTATTTTTTTTGATTTTAGTTTTCTTATGTTTAGTTTTGAATTTTTATTTGTGATATTCATAATCGATCATAGCACTGAATAAGCGCAAATAAATAAAGTGTAACTAAACTACATCAAACTGAAGAATATGTGAAATAAATGTGTAAATGAAAAATTAAGAAAGTAACGCCTTTTTAATTATTATTAATATTATATTATTAATATAATTATATAAAATATCATACCGGTATTTCAAAACCGAAAAATACAAATACCGGTTCACCGTTACGAAACCTATATTGAAAGAATTTGCGTAACCGACAACCGAAAACCTAAATGCGAACATAACCGTAACTGAAACCGATATTCGATTCTGTTTTAATCCCTGATTAAATTTAAAAACTTACTATAGATATATGGCAAGAGAGCTGGATAGGCGTGTGCCAGGCTGCAGCTGGCCACCAGGACAATGGCCACGAAACTGTTCCCAAACATTATTCTCAACGTAATCTCTGAAATGAAGACGTAATAGATTTGATTATCTGCCAAAAATTCGATTACATGCAAAACGGATTTACATAAAAGAATATTCAAATACGTTAGTGTGTTTGTGTGTGTGTAACGACCCAATAGGGAAGCACATACACATAAATAATGCTAAAAATAACACAAGAAATCGATAAAAACAGCGGCAGTAAAGCTAAACAGCGAAACCAAAGCAGAACACACAACAACAAAACAACAAGGAATAGGAGCAAGCTTGCCACTTGTCAATGGAAAGAATAGTGAATGAGAGACGGGGGATATGGAAACGACAGCAGAGGTCGAAACAGAACATGCTAACTTTGATGTAAAGTGAACTTTTTGCTGTTGTTTGCATATGTATATGTTTGTATGTATGTATGTACACCACCCACTTATTGCGCCACACTCACGCACACACATTAAGAGTCAGGCCCTTTGGCAGTAAATTGAATAGAATAGATTGGCCACAGAAGCCAATTATCGATGCATTTGGGAGCACTTGAGCACGTTTTAAGCCATCTTACATTGCCGTCGTTATTAAGTGGCGCTGCAGATGCAATATATTAGGCCAATTGTGCTGAATATAAATACACATGCACATATGTATGTATGTGAACACACACTAATAGAGCAAACTTTCCTACAACTTTTGCTTTTGCTGCAATAATATGCAGTTTGGAAGCTCTCATAAGTATGCTTTAGTTTTTTATTATTTACGTTGATAGAACGAACACTAATTATTTCAATAATAAAATTTATCAATATTTAAATTTTTACCTTAGTTTTGTATAATATTCTAAGCGCGTCCTAACCGCACGAAAGCAGACAAGACTCTGACCCGAGCGACGATTTGCGAATTGGCTTTGCTGCAAAAAGCTCGCTCTTGCCAATAAAGCTCTATAGCTCCAATGTTGTGACAGGACGAAAGCTCAATATTTATGATTGCGTCCAATTAATAAACTGTTACACTATTTTGAGAAATATTTCACATTGTTACTTTCTTAACTAATGCTTCTTTTATTTAATATGATTAATGAAGAGAATTGTTTTAACAGTAAACAGAGCTTATTATGATTTAACTGCAGCCGGGGAAGGGGTCAACACGATTCTTGCGAAGAACAAACTGAATCTTGCGATTCATATCCTCGTTATAGATGGCTTTGCACTTTTCAAAGTTGACGCGACGGCGCACCTATTTATAAAAGGGAAAATTATATTAAATTGACTTTCGACATTTGTAGCGAGTGTTGTTTACTCACCTGGTAGGGCTTCTCATAGAAACGCGTGCGGCGAAATTGATCAAAGATTTCTTCTTTGCCGAGAATGCGGTTCAGCAGACGACACGCCTCCTCCACATTGTTGTTTTGCACCATCACTGTGCGGGCCAGGAATTGGATGTGCCTCATAATAAATGTATATTTGTTTAGCTTCTTATTTTTACAAATTGTTGTATTTTGGAGTTAAATAACACCCAGGCCGCTTAAAACATATGTTGTTGGAAAAGTGTAGCCATATCGAAAAAGAATATGTGACGCTGCCAGAGTATTCATATATCTCAGGGCTGCATCTTTGAGTGTGATTCGCTTTATTAAGCAATTCTTATTACAAGGTGGGTTTAATGTTTGTTTTATAACTTCACCAAATAGTTAAAAATTTACCTTATCTTTTGCTGGCGAATTTTAGTTTATTATTAACAATAAATAAAATACCCAGCTGATTAGGGCTCGTTCGTGAGTAACTTAACAAGTTCAGTCGCTTTCTGGCAGCACTAAGAACTAGAAAAACTTACAAAACCTTTTATATTGTACGTATATCTTTCAGTGTGAATCAGCTAAGAAGGGCAAGCTTTTTCATTAAAAAGGATATTTGTTTGCTTAGCTTAAAAAAACTCAATATTTTATTTATGTCCTCTGAAGTTCATGAAAAATTACGAACCACTTAAACAAGCTCAGTAGATCATTGTATCTGCCGGTTCAAACGAACATATGCTGCCATACGTTTTCTGGGAACCAAGGTGGCATCACGTATCTACAACAAGCGTGGCGCATTCATTTTATTCGTAAAGCGAGTAGGCTGCTGAAAAGTATTCGATATAGGATTAAAAATTGTAGTAAAGTGTAATTATTAAAGCGTACTGAAAAACGGTATACATATATTAACTATTTGAACAAATTACTCGAATACTCAGTGAAGTTCTGCTAAAAAAAGGTGAGACAAATTTGCAAAACTGACTAATAATTTCTCTAGCCTTTAGCATTGTGTGTGTGTATTTAGCAGACTTCGCTTTGTCCACTCTTTGTTAAGTAATCAGGGGTAATTATTTTTTTTTCTTTATACAAGCTGCAAGTGCAATGTTACTAGGCAAAATCGAACATTTGGCAAAATCGATTCAGCTGATGGTGACAGCAAAATTTTCTTTCAATCGTCTCTTTCTTTCTACCCCAATTAATATTTCTCTGACGCAGCGTCCTGCGCGGCACATGTTTTAGCCAAAAGTATGTACACATTATGTGTATAAGTGTGAGTGGAATATATATTTTTGGTGATTGCATGTTGCACAATTGGCAGGGCCTTATGAAAAATCGCACATAAATCAATAGAAAATTCTACAGCGTTTTTTTTGCACGTTGCTTTTTCACTTTGTCATTGTGTTGGTGCGTTTTTTTTTTTCATTATCGTTTGTCTGCTTTGTGCTGATGTTCGCGCAGGGGCAACGGTTACGGCGACCAGGGCTGCGTAGCGCTGACGAAATTTTCTAGAAGTTTATGTATGGCTGTGTGTGTACACGTGTGTGTAAGTGTGTCTGCGTCAGTGCGATTGTATGCCAATGAGTGGTGGGTGCGAGAGAGAACGGGGCAGCGTCAGCTGCTCGTCATTTTAAATGTAGTCGGAACGACGAACAGCGAAAAATAGAGAAAATAGCTAGAAAACGTGGTTCCTGCCGACGCAAAAGTCTCATATATTAGCAGCTGACCTTGAAATGTAGCTACCCGGAAGCAAAATTGATAAGCACAAACAAATGCATTTGTAATTGAAAGTTTATCAATTGTATTTCAATTGTCTTGCAGTCTAAAAATCAACAGCTAAAATGGTTAAGGAAACAGGCTACTACGATCTGCTGGGTGTGAAGCCCAATGCGACACCCGATGAGCTGAAGAAAGCGTATAGGAAACTGGCCCTCAAATACCATCCAGACAAGAATCCCAATGAGGGCGAGAAGTTCAAAGCCATCTCGCAGGCATACGAGGTGCTCTCCGATGCGGACAAGCGTCAGGTGTACGACGAGGGCGGCGAGGCGGCAATCAAGAAGGGCGGAGCGGACTCCGGTGACTTCCGCAATCCCATGGACTTCTTTGAAAAGTTCTTTGGCATGAGCGGCATGGGCGGAGGCGGCGGTGGTCGTCGTCGCGAGCGTCGCGGCAAGGATGTGGTCCACCAGATGTCCGTTCAGCTGGAGGAGTTGTACAATGGCGCAACGCGCAAGCTGCAGCTACAGAAGAGCGTTATTTGCGACAAGTGCGAGGGCCGAGGTGGCAAGAAGGGCAGCATAGAGAAATGTACCCAGTGCCGCGGCAATGGCGTCGAATCCCGAGTGCAACAGATTGCTCCTGGCATTGTGCAGCATATCGAACAGGTGTGCCGGAAGTGCTCCGGCACTGGTGAGTGCATACAGGAGAAGGATCGCTGCAAGAACTGCAACGGACGCAAGACGGTGCGGGAGCGCAAGGTGCTGGAGGTGCACATTGAGAAGGGCATGCGAGATGGCCAGAAGATAGTATTTACAGGCGAGGGCGATCACGAGCCCGAATCTCAACCGGGTGATATCATTATACTATTGGATGAGAAGGAGCATTCGACGTTTGTGCATGCGGGCACAGATTTGATGATGAAGATGCCACTGCAGCTGGTGGAGGCGCTGTGCGGCTTCCAACGCATTGTCAAGACACTGGATGATCGCGATCTGTTGGTCGCCACGCAGCCCGGCGAAGTTATACGACACGAGATGACCAAGTGCATCGCTGAGGAGGGCATGCCCATATTCAAGAATCCCATGGAGAAGGGCACACTGATCATACAGTTTGAGGTCATCTTCCCCGACGTGATCAGTCCTTCAGTTATACCGACGCTTAAGCAGTGCTTGCCACCGGCACCCGAGATTGACATTCCAGTTGATGCAGAGCATACAGTTTTGGTAAGTCTTAAACTACTTTAAGTATTACTTGGAGCACTATATACTAATCACTTTGATGTCCCTTCTTGCAGGAGGACTTTGATCCGAAACAACGTCGCCAGCAACACCAGCGCATGGCCTACGATGAGGACGATGGTGGCTACCAGGATGGCCCCCGCGTCCAACAGTGCACATCCAGTTAAGCGGCCTACATTTTAACATTAACACACATAAACAAGAACCCTGCAACCAATCCAGGCGATTTGTAGTACGAACCCCTCGTCCTGGATAAATATTGTAACCAAAATCAAATCGTCTAAACCCCATTCCCGTGGGGACAACAACAACAACACCTAGCACAACTACAACAACAACCACTATACCATTTCCAACACCACCAACAGTTTATAGTGGCTTTTGCATCCATTGAATTACCCAAAAATAAGAAAAGATACATAAAATAACGCTCGCAAAAACACTAAACGGAAGACCACAAAAACAAAAACCAAACTCAATCCAGAAATTTGATAAAAAAAACAAATTAAAAGTTACATGGCTTCGGATCCGAGATGCTCTTCAGACTACGAGATATGCAAAACTATGATGATATATAAATATATATAGGTATAAATACTTATCAAATTATGCACTACATTTAACGCGTGGTTCAAACAACTACATAATTAATTAAAAGCAAATTGTTTAATTCCGTTTATGTTGAGTTGAACATTTTCACAATGAGAATCCACACAAAACTAAAAAAATAGAAAACTTTAATTCAGTGGCCACTAGAACCGCATATAAAGTCCGCGAAAAACATAGCGCGCGTCTAAGATCAAGTTTTAAGTTATTTAATTCCAGCATAAATAAAAGCGTTAGATTAAACGGATATAACAAATAAAATAATTAATACACAATTTCAACTTCAAACTTGTTAAACATTATTATTGGAATTGGAAGGTATCGGGGATATATCAATATATAAACTTAATGTTCTCTTAAACAATTAGCCCCATTTGATGAACAGTGATGCCAATTTGGCCTTTTTTCGGATAGATTTGTCTGGTTTTTAACCGGGAAAAATATCAAACATTCTATCCGAAAACCTGGCTTTTTTTAGATTCAATTAAATTGAATCCAAAAAGGATTCTTTACTGCCATTTTTGTAACTTTTTGAAAATGGAAACGATATAGCACTTTCCCTGTACACCAAAACTCGCCTCTTAAAATGGGAAAATATTGAAAATACGTCAAAATTTTGGGGCGAAGCAAATAAATATCGGAACTCTGCAGGCAATAACCCTTTTGCAAAAGTGGTCACTTTCGCTCTGACTCTTCTATCCTTGCCATGGTCGAATGCAGAAGTAGAGAGTGTTTTTAGCTAAGTTAGTTTGGTAAAAACTAAATTGAGGAACCGTCTAATGCTATTTTGACTATTAGGTAAATGTACATATATATTTATTATACAATTTTTAAATTATATGCATATGTATGTATGTTTTATCTTGTGCAGATACGAATAAATTGCCTGGCAAATACCTAAAGATGATAGACACCATGGGCGAAGTTCAATGACATAGAAAATGCCGAAAAAATATCATTGAAGATGCTTTAAAAAAGCGGTGGGCACGAAATCAGATATCAGGGGCACTACAACAACATCAAGTTAGAAGCAGCCGCTGCTCCCGGAGCCACTGCGTGCCCACCGCTGCTTTAAAACATTTTAAATTTAAAAGAAAATAGGAAAAATAGGTTTGGCCTGTTTTTTTTTAGTTTTTCAGCTTTTTTTCCTGTTTTTTTTGGCCGTATTGTCTTTTTTTCCGCAAAATATTTGACATCACTGTGGATGAATCGAGTTGACTTTTAAAATTTGTTGCAAATTTATTTACAAACAAGTAAATGTTAACTACAAATAGAAATATTGATATAAGGAAATTAAGGCGCAAAGTTTCGCAGGGCAGCCACAACGCCAGTGCCGTAGATCAGCTTGCTTTCGATGCGCTCCCAGGCTGCCTCCTGCGCCTTGGCGACGCTGCGCAGCGACTGGACGAGCTGTGGGGATTCGGTGAGACTGAGGCCGTGTGAGCGCAGGTAGACGCTCAGATAGGATTGGGCTAGTTCAAAGTCCAGATTGGTGCTCAGCATAAACTCGATCAGTTTGAGGAACTGCATCATGGCCAGCATGGTGCCACCGGCATCTGGGTGCAGTGACTTGATCTCAAAGTCCACCATCGAGGGACCCAACTGGGTGATGTGCTTCGCGGCACACTCGAACTCCTTGTCGGCTGCCGTTGCCTCGAGCAGCTTGCCGAAGACGGTCAGATTGTTGAGCGACGTGACCTGGAGCAGCTTGGATCCATCGTTGCCGGACGGCGCACTGCCGACATCGAAGCGCATCTCCAGACCCGAGACCGTGGGCAGAAAGAAGGGCGCCTGCTTGGGCGCCTTTGGCGGTGCCTTCGGCTTGTTGCGTCGCTTTATCAACTCCAAGTCGAGCAGATTCTGCCAACGGGATGCGGCTAGACCCGACAGTGTAATCAGTTCAGGGTCGAGTTGCTTGGGCGTTTCGTATTTGGCATCAATCTCTTCGCCCAGCTCTGCACTGTCCTCTTCGTCGTCATCGATTCCTAGCTCCTGCATTGCGTCCTCCAGATCCATGGCATCGCACATATTGGAGGGCAGGCCCACATACGGAGCAGGTTCGTTGGGATCGATGGAACGCAACGAGACCTGGTTAAATAGCGTCTTGTTTGCCCACAGATAAATGCCCAGCAGATTGACGTGGGCGGTGGCCAGGAAATCGCCGCTGGGCGACATGCTCAGCGAGATGCACGGACGCTCCACACGGAACTGATCGATCATGTACGAGGAGGGAATATCCCACACCCTGATGGTGGAGTCCATGGCCGCTGTGATGAGCCAACGACTGTCCGGACTAAAGGCCAGATCGTTGAGCTTCGCCGTGTGTCCAAGGAACTTGCGCACAATCACACGCGTGTTCATGTCCACCACATAGACCTTGAATGTCTCCAGGCCAATGGCCAGCATGGAACTCTCGCGATGCTGACGCATCAGGGCAACTCCATCCGCCAGACGCAGTATGGCCAGTGGCTTTTCAGCTGCGGGAGGATCAGAATGATAAGCTGTCTGGTTGGTCAGTAATCTTGGAAACACACTTACCTTTGCCCTTGAACATCCAGAACTTCACATGTCCCTTGGTGCAGCCGGAAACCACAACCTGATTCAGATTATCGCTGGCCAATCCTCGGACAGCTGCATCGTGTGCTTTCCCGGGTGCTCCATAGCTGCCGCGATGCAATCCCGACTGGATGTTGAAGCGTTCCACATGCCCACTGCTGTAGCCAATGATGACAAAGCTCCCGCAAGTCGTCAATATGATCGAAGTCGTCTCGCTCTGAAAGTTGCTGCGATTCTTGTTTTGAAACTGTTCCGGCACCAGACGATGCTCGCCCATGCGACTCTTGTTGAATGTCCAGGTGGTGGTCTGTATGACACCCGCGTGTATGGCCGCAATGTTGTCCCACTCCCGTTCCCGCGTCGTGTCCGAGGTGAACTCCAGAATGGGCGGCATACTGAACTTGTCGAACTGGAAGCGATCTGTGTGGGATAAATAAACGAGGATTAGATTACAGAGCTCCATGCCAGACTGCATCTCTATTTACTTTTCTTCTTGGTCGCCTTGGGATTGTAGGTGGCTCTGCCCATGCTCTTGTTCAGTGACTCCGAGATGGTGGAGAAGACGCGCAGTGTGCTGTCCTCTCCGGACGACAGTATGGACACCCCAGATCCGCCATGGTAGCGGATGCACAGCGGTGGCTTCGTGTGACCCTCACGGATGCGCAGCTGACGTGCTCCGCCATCCGGCATGTCGAACACAAACAGTTTCATCGAGTTGTCCGGGGATGTGGTGAAGACGACCGGTTCACTGGGCAGACAAATGGCCGTCGTTACCTCCTCCTCGTGCGCTTGCAGCTGTCCGGCCAGCTTGCGATCCTCCAGATTCCAGAAGGCCATGTACCCGTTGCTGCAGGCGGACACCAAGATCGGGGGTCCATCCGTGCGGAAGGTCAAGCTGGTGACCATGCCCCAGTCCTGCTTGAAGGCCACCAGAACCGTGTCGAACTTCAGGTTGAGCACAATGACGGAGCCATCGCCATGTCCGACAGCCACCACATCCAGTGCTGGAGCTGGTTCAATGCACGTCACGCGACTCTGGTGACGATTGATGGTGCACAGGATGCTGTTCTTCTTGATGTTCATGATCTTCAGCTGTCCCTGCTGGGAGCCCAGCACGATCTTGTTGATGTACGTCGGCGGATGGGCCAGCGCCGTGATCTGGAACTCATCGGCCTGGAAGGGCACATCCAGATACACGTCGTCAGTGCTAATGTTCCACACCTTCAGCACATTACCGCGATCCACCGCAATTAGGTTGCCGCCAAAGGGCAGCAGGATGTGCACGTCGCGCTCGTGGCCACGATATATATGGCGGATGTGCTTGCCCGCCCGCCAGGCGTAGATACACTTGTTGCTGGCCGTGTACGTGTGCTGTCTGTCCGTTGCCATGGCCGTGATCTCGTCCGGATGCAGGCCACTCACGTGCAGCAGACGCATATGACTCGCCGTGTACACCTGGAAGGAGCGTCCGATGCAGGTGATTAGCAGCGTGTCCCGACGACGCTGCACGTAGCGCGTCACCGCCGGCACCTGGTTGCTCACATAGCCCAGGGCCCGATTACGGCGGAATATCTTGCTGCTCTCCTTGACTACGGCCCTCGGATCATCGTCCGTTGCCGGGGTGTCCTCTTCCCGCAGATGCGTCATTTTTATTCACTCTTAAATAGTCTTTTTATATATGTTTTTAAGAATTTGTCGCACTTTTCATGTTTACGAGCACGTGTTGTGTTGTTTCCAATCTGCAAACAGTGCAATTAATAGAGTTGTGTCGTTTCGTTCAAATGAACGTGTCATGAAGATGAACGAATGAACTAAATCGATCAGTAATTTCTGGTCAGTAATTTCTTAAAAAAAAATTTTAATTTCCTAAAGAAATACAATTATAATTATATACATGGAGCTCCCCGATTCTATTCAAGTTCTTCCTTATTTACATGGAACAATGTTTCAATTTCACATACTTCTAAGTTTTGAACTGAAAAATGAACGATTGAACTTATTCAGCAAAATGAACTAAAGAGCCCAACTCTACTTAGCAATGTTATGATAACATAGCAGTGCTACCAAAACTGTAGCTCTGTTACATTTGTTATTGTCTTGCAGCGACTGCTATAAGAGCGTTTAATGAATAACTGCTTTGGTATGCTAAAACTACAAAGGAAATTAAGCTTATTAATTAATTGGCACTGGTAAGGCACTTCTGTTTAAGCCAATATGCAAGTAAATTATTTAACATTTATGTTAATCCACTGTTATGCTCAACTGAAACTGTCGTCAAGTTGCCGTTGCTGTTATCGATAAAAAGTCATGCTCAACAATTAAATTGTACAATCAAATTCAAATAACTCTTTTTACTGCTTTTACGGCTCCCACGTTCCGCGTTTTTGTGCCAAAACTGGCTCTTGTTCTTCCTGTTGGCGCAATGAAGCTTTTTTTTTTTTACCGATTTGGCCTTTCTTCAGTTAAAAATTCAGTATTTTGTCGAAGTCGAAGTAACAGTAACCAACAGATTTAATAACTTATTTATTTCTTGCTCAGTAAAAAAAGAAAGCAGTTTTATTTTTATAATTTCGTTTTATTTAATAACCCACATACTCGTAAACATATATACAATAAAAGCTCTTGTGATCAGTTTATAATTGCATTTCAAATTAATGATACAGTTAGAAATTTAGGGACTCTTTGTGCTACATTCAGGACTATTTTGAAATTATATATTTGGTTTTTCGTAAAAATAATTTTATAAACTACATAAGTATGTAAATATGTACATATATATAGTCTTGCGCCGTTTTCAAACAAAACATTTGATTTGAGCAATAAAAAACACACTGCGACTGCATTTTCCCTTTGAATTTATTTAGTAAGTTGTGCCTGCTTTTTTTTTGTATTCACTGAAATTTTTACCAGCCCATAAAAATTTCAGATGATTTTCGATTTTCAAATAGCGAAAATTCTGTTGCTCTATGTGTAGACACCTATGAAACATTGTAATAAACATTCAATATTATTTTATTTTGTTATTTGTTGTTGCTCTTGTTGTTGTTGTTTGCGATGCTGAAGAAAGTGATTCATTTGGTTCTTGGTTGTTAAGTCAAATGCTGAGCTTAGTTCAGTGCATTCATCGCCAGTTCCCGGTTAAAGTTCTCCGCAGAATTGGACAGTGGATAATCCAATTCGGCCAGACGAGGCACAGGTCGATGGGGCCGATTAAACTGTTAAATTGAATAGTTATGCATATTATGGATATCGATAAATGATGAGTTGGTTTTTTTTCCTACCCATGACTTCATTATCTTGTAGAGCATCTGTCGTGAGGGGTAATCATCGAACTCTGGATCGGGCACGGCGGGCACAGCCTGTTGTTCGTTGGGTGCCAGCATCGGCAGCAGTCCATTTGGACGCACAAACTCCTGCTCGAGGCCGGGGGCACCATTGGCATTGGCAGCGGTCGCCGCATTGCCGGCGCTCAAGGAACGCTTCCCATGTCCGCCATAGCAGACATGGCCATAGGCCTGACAGCCCTCTGTAAAGGGTAAAGTGCAAAGTGCAAAGTGCAAAATGCAAAATGGCAAAATGAATTAACCAGCGTCGACTTTCATAAGAAACTTGCAAAATAGCTGCGAGCGATAAAATTGTAATCGATATTACACCTACACAGACACACCTACACATACACACACCTACACGCACACACACGCATTATTAACTGAGAGTTCCTTTTTTGAACCCGAAAAATGCGAATGTGCGTAAATTCCCTTAGCACCGGATTTGAGGCAAACTTTGAGCCATTATGTGAGAATCTGTCTGGCTGACTCTGGCAATCTTTAATCGCTTGCCAAATGCTCTGGAGAGACATCGTTTGATAAGCATTTGACCTACGCTTGTGTGACTTTTTATTTTACTCTGCCGTTTTGTTTTTTTCGGTGAACTCATGTGTTTTGTTTGCTCGTTTGTTTATTGCTGTTTTTCATTTTATTTTAAAAAAGGAAAACTGTTGACTTGATGCTATTGCTATTTTTGCTAGCTTCCGCTCGTACACAAAATAATAAAGAGGAGTACAATATATTAAGACAACTTCCCATATGGGATTTGCTCCTGCCCTTGACGACTGTCATTTTAAACCGTTTGGAATTCGCTGGGGAGGCATAAATAGACAATATTAACACATTTTGTGTTTAATGCTAGTCTAAATATAGCCAAAAAAGATTTGTAATAAAAATTTTGAAGCATTTAAATATTAAACTTTAATTAAATGTGCGATTTTTATATATTTCATTTAATTTGTATCTTTTTAGTTTAAATTTTATATTTATATTAAATCTAATTTAATTCTCATTAACTTTTCTAATTTAATTTTATTTTTACTGGCGTTCAAAAAATAATTAAAATTAATTACAAATCTCTAATAGCACAAGAACAATTTTTGGTGATCCTAAAATTAAGCAACCAATTAAAAACTTGTTAATATATTTGAATTAAATAAAATTGATTGAATTAAATTGATTTCATTATTTTACGTTCAAAAAATAAACAAACAGTTCAAAATTTTGTTGAAGAATTTGCAATTCAAAAAATATGAAAGTTAAATTACAATTAAATATCTAACATTTCAGACACACTAACTGACATATAATAATATATATAATTCTCATTAATTTTTCGAATTTCATTTTATTTTTAGTGGCGCTCAATAATTAACTAAAATTTATTGCAAATATCTCTAAAAGCCCACGAAAACAATTTTTGGTAATCCTAAAATTTTGTATGAATTAAATTAAATTGATTGAATAAATTTAATTAATTATTTTACGTTGAAAAAATATACAAACAATTCATAATTTTGTTAAAGAATTTGTAATTTATTGAATTAAAATTATTCATAAAAATTAATTAAAAATTAAATATCTCATATTTTAGGCACACTAACCGACATATATTATAGAAAAACTCTTGAGCCAATCTGTACCTTAATTGGAGTTTATGTTGGCGTTATGCATTTTATGAAGAAATGCATAAATGCTGCACAATGCAACAACTTGCCACGTCCTTTCTCTCTCTCTCACTTCATCACACATTTAACGACGTTGCAGCTGCAAAAACAAAGCCACAAAGGAGCAATGTCAATGGCGTTGTCGTTGTTGCTGTCGTCGTTGTTGCTGCTGTCGATGTGAGGTCGACGTTAGCTTGTTTGTTTTCCGTTAAAGTTAAACTGTAACAATTGATGCTGCCAGCCATAACGCTGTATATGCAAGTGTGTGCGTGAGTGTATGTGTGTGTGTGTGTGACTTCCGCTTGTCAAGCATTTATAGCTTTGTTTTTTACGCTTAAATTAAATGAATTTTTCATGACAACTCAAGTGGCAATTGGCCAGGTGGCAAGCGGCAAGTGGCAAGTAACAAGTGGCAGGTGTCGCGTAATATAATTCAATATTAGAGCAATATTTGAATAGGGCAACATTAAGCGGCTATTATACGACAGCAATGGTGTACTTACTTTTGGCCTGGCTCTGTTGGGCGGCCAAGACGACGGTGCAGATGACAACCAGCAGCAACGAAATTGTCGATTTCATTTTAACTGCAAAGATAGAGAGAAAATGTTAGCTGGGGAATCACAATTAAACGCACGTTCAGATGTAAGTTGATGGCACCTGTGGAGAGATCATGACAATACCCGGGACTACGCTGCGCCTGCGGGTATGCTACGCTAATTAGAAAACCACAGCACACACACAACCAAAGACAAAGACAATCAAACGAAGTCACATGCATTTAAGGAGTTAATCCTGGGCACAAAACTTTTGAACTTTGATTTATGTTACACACACACAGACAATTAGTGTAGGAATGTGTGTGTGTGTGATTTTCCTGCCTCACAAAGTGGCAAACGCACAAAACTTAAACTAATTCTTGTTTATTACGTGCTTTGAATTCACTAATCGCATTCAGCTCGCAGCTTGCGGACATTTTGCTGCCGATGAATACGAAAACGTTTATTAGATAAAAGGTAAATCATTTCATATTGCACGATTCAAATGATTTACATGGCCTATGAACTCAATTAAGTTGCTTAAGTACGTAAACATCAATCATACGCCGCGTGTGCCGTATGTTGTTATATACAATATTACTTGATCTCATGTCCAACTGTTACTGCCTGACTGGGACTCGCACTAGGAAATGGTAAACTCACCTCGGGATCGCACTGATTACTTGATATTCGACTGGTTTATATAAAGACAACGAATTACACAAAAAATAAGTAATCATGACACGTTATATACGAGGGATGCTTTGTTTATCAGCTGAACAGCAGTAATTATTATAGATTTTTTTTAATTACGAGCATGTATAGTTTCTGGGAACTTTTGTTTTTATACAAATATATATTTGTTAAATCACAGATACGCTTCACGGAATTTAAAATTATTCCTTTGATTACTTTTCAAATAAAAGAGGCAAAAGCCACACAGCCAAATTTCGTCGACGATTTCACATTTTCAAGCGCTGCCCGGCGACTGAAACCACATTTCCAGTTTCGAAAATCTCAGATCACAGCTCAGTCCACGATTCGAGTCGGGTCGAGTCTAGTGATAAGGCCTGAATCGTGTTACGCATCGGATTTGTTCGCAGGCACCTCAAAAAAAATTGTAGGGCTTCACATTATAAATAGCGTATAACTCTTAAGCTCAGTTCTATTTTCTGTACCAAATACATATACATATAAATATATAATGATTGCAATTTATGGACTGATAAGACTGATAAGCACTTGTTACTTGTCCTTATTAAACTCGCATTATTTGCAGCTACTGGCAATCAGCTGAAAATCAACAAAATGCCCACCTACACACACATTAAATGCGAAAACAATAATATTATTGTTATTACATTGTTTATCAGGCATGGCAACCAAGCGAAACATGTGTCAACACCCTGCGGTCTACTATACATGGCTTATCTATGCTCTCTATATACCCTGTACCCTTTTACCCTCCACAATCTTCGTAATAACGTTTTAATGATATCCGTTCTGTGGCCTTTGCCTAATATAAATCAATCTCAACAAAAAAAAAAACTTTCCACAGGTGCAGCTGAACCTCCACTCCCCCACTTGCTCCCGTTTCTCCCCCTCTATCTGTACCTGCTATAGATCAACATCTGCCATAACGAAAGCTTATGAATATCAATGTCCAAATGTTTCCGTGTGAAATTCTTCTTATCAGCCCAGCCCAGCTGATAGTGCAAATATGCATACGACTATACTCAATAAATATACAAAAAATAACAATAATCAATCGGATTAATCCGAGCAATAATCGAGCAGTTTATAAAAGCGTGCCTTCGGCATGATGCTACCAACCAGATGAGAGGTCAAAAAGGGTTTGTTTGTGATTTGCGATTGGGGGATCGCGTTTTGTTTAGCTTTGCACAATTCGCAGCTTCAAAGGTCGTATATACTGCCTATTATGTACAATTTAAAAGGGACAAATCAACTCAGACATTATGACAACTATTCAAAGTAGAGAGCAAAAGAAACCAAGAAAATGCGGTACAGACTTTTGCGGTTAAGTCAACTTAACTAAGCTTGAAAAGTTTACAAAATCAGACTGCAATTCATGTGTAAGCCTTAAGGTGAAAGTAAGGACTACATTAACTAAAATATATGTTATCAGAAAAAATCATATTTAACACATATTATTAATCGAAACATAATTATTTTTTAATTAGTCAGAATCGCACATAATTTATGTTGCTATTCCACATTTTTTATTCTTAATAGAAGAGAAGAGTTTGTACTTCCTTTAAAAAATTCTTGTAGCTAATTTTTCTGTCATTTCGAGAAAAACGCATTTATAAAAAATTCCTTTACCACTCAAATGGAGGGTATAAAAAATGAATATGCAATTTTTACGCAATAAAGTAATCAAAATAATTTTTCATATTATTCATATTAATAGTTAATTAAAATAAAAAGGAACTGGTTCCAAAAAAATTTCTAAAACTAAGTAAACTAATTTCATTTATAAAACACAAAGTAAAAATTATATGTCAAATTAATGATGAAAGTAATTTATTTAATGATGTGTGTGATTTCACCTGAAAATCTTTATGATGACACTTACAGTGAACCACAAATGTCTTCATACAGCATAAATTTGTCAAATTTGCGTATAATAATGATGTTTTGATGCGGGTTTCTTATATAAATCTTTTATTCACTTAAATTCCGTTCTAATGATACCAAAATTTCTTTAACCCATTAAGTACCCATCGAAAATTTTGAATTTGAAAAAAAGTCAATTTTTCAAAATTTTTCCTCGATTTTTTCCAAAAAATTTTTTGATGCAGAAAAATTCTTCAAACAATTCTAAGAGTGACTGCAAAAAAAATTTTTAAAAAATATTTTTGCTAGTATTTTTTATAATATTTTAAAAATCCTAAAAATTACGATTTTAACCCCTTTTTCCTACTTTTCACACAAAAAGTGGCTTTTTTGCAGTTTTCAAAAAATTATAAAAAATACTAGCAAAAATATTTTTGAAAAATTTTTTTTGCAGTCACTCTTAGAATTGTTTGAAGAATTTTTCTGCATCAAAAAATTTTTTGGAAAAAATCGAGGAAAAATTTTGAAAAATTGACTTTTTTTCAAATTCAAAATTTTCGATGGGTACTTAATGGGTTAAAGAAATTTTGGTATCATTAGAACGGAATTTAAGTGAATAAAAGATTAATATAAGAAAACCGCATCAAAACATCTTTATTATACGCAAATTTTACAAGTTTATGCTGTATGAAGACATTTGTGGTTCACTGTATAAGATTTGTAAGAGATTTCAAACGTAATGCACAAAGCGGGAAAGGCTATAGTCAAGCTCCCGACTTTAGGATACCCGTTACTTATTTAAATAAATTTAAAATATATTTTATGGCATGCTTTTAGGCATTTAAATTGCTTGAAACTTAATTCAGCCATTACCACCTTTCTATTTGTCCGATCTTGTTGCGTTTAAGTAGGATGATAGCTTTAATTAATAAGCCCTCACACATACGGACGGTCAGACGGACATGGCTATATCGACTCGGCTGTTGGAGATGATTCCTTCTCCCTGTTACATAAATTGCAACGAATACAATATTCCCTTTTGCTTATTTTTTAAGTAACGAGTATAATTATTAACTACTTATGCTAAAACCCTAACAGGATTCGCAACAAGTTGTTGTAGTTGTTGCTCCGCCTTGAGCCAAGAGTAGCAAAATGTATTTAAAGTAGTGCATATTAATATGCATGATTTATACAGCTGTTTTCATCTAACGTGTTGTCTTTTGGCCAAAGTTTGTCCTAGGCAATTGGGAATGGGAAAATCTGCTGCTCGAAGTTAAAAGCTAGTGCAGCCCTTGGCGGGTTATTAAAAATTAATCAAAGCCGTTCAGAGCAGAGCAGAGATGAAAAAGTTAAGCACAACTCGAATGATTGAAGCACTTAGCGAGGGCAACTTGTAGTTGAAAAGGGAAGACCACGTCAAATGACCAGTAATCTAATTTGATTCAATTAAATTGAACAAATAAACAAGAGCACCAATTATGGCCAGAGGGTCTAATAAGTATAAATATTTGTCATGATGAGATGAGCTCCAACATTAATGCGAGTAGAGCAAATAAAATTAAGTTAGAAGTTCACTTACCAATTTTATGTATTTCTAAACTTTTGTTATATGAGTATAAACTGGCAACAGACACACTGAATATTGTAATAAATACACAGTTAATTAATTAAATTTATATTCTATAAGGATAAACACTTTCACTTATTTTTTTAGGCTGACGTTTAATAATTCTTTTCTGACTTTGATGCCGCGCTTGGTGTTGATGTCGCTCGACTGCAAGCCAAAAATCGTGTGATGCCGTTAAAGCCAAACGGCTCCGATTTATACTGCAGGACGACAATGCTCTATAGTATCTGTGTGTATCTGTGTGCGTGTGTGTGTCTGTTTGGGTGTGTGGGTGTAGGGTATCGCACTGGCCAATCAGAAACGCGCTACGAGCCGAAGTGACACACGAAGCTTTAACGTCTGCCGCCGCCAAACTGTATGCAATGCCATTTTGGCCAAGTTGCTTATAACGAGGCATTTTTGTGCGTAGGTGCTGCAACATTTGGATAGGCCGGCAAACGCATTGAGTGGCCCCTGTACCTGTACCGGCTAAGGCCAAAGTCGAAATGGGCATTCCCTTTGAGCCTTCATTGGGACGTCAAATTATGCTCAGATTTATACATGTTTTCGTTACCAAGTGCGTCATCTGCATAGCTATCTATCTATGAATTCAACTGACAACTGTTCCCCATTGACGCATAAACCTGTGCTGGCTGCGTTGGCCAACAATCTTTGCCGCGGGCAACAAGTACAAATCCAGCATTTCTTTTTCGCCCTTTTGTGGGTGGAACTTTGGATAACCCGTAGACGTTTTAATTGAATAATTACTTGATTTGATTGAATCGTTGAATGTGTCTTTGATTCGCAAATGGCAAATAAAACATCTCCAAAGTTAAATTAATAAATAATTGATAGGTCAACTACGAGCTCAACTAGGATATACCCTGTACTAGATTAATAAAAATAAAAACTTTGGTAAATAGAGACTTCCTTAATCTCCTTCGCTGTGATTAACTTCCGATTTTATTATCGAATCGTGATGAAATTTTGTAAACAGATTGGAACTACAGTATGTATCATATATGCTAAAATTCAAGCTGTTAGTCTTTATATTGTGAATTTTACACGTTTCTTCGATTGGCTGAATCTCTAGAAATATAGAATATTTGTCACCAAGTTTTGTAGGCTCAAATGTAGTCTCTGAAATATTAATTCGTCTGCCTTTATTTTCAACAACCTTTTAATCCCTTTGCACTTTCTATGTACAGAGTCTAAATAACTTGTTTACAACAATTACCTTCAATTGTTGCCAGAGACAGGCAGCTTATCGCATCAAGAAATATTACGTCGATAAGCAGCTGTTGCTGCCCCGAACAAACTAAACTCTGTGCACAGATCAAAATATTTGACATCAAACAGTAGCTGCTCCCACATATTAGCTTAATCAATCTATTAACTATCTAATATAAATATATATACTAATCAGTTTTGTTGTGCATGGAAATCGCATTTCAACTTTGGAACTAGCTAAATATACAATTTTATTAAGTTTTTAAAATAAAAAGCATCTTTCTATTTTTTGTATCTTTAATTATAGTTTTAAAAATGGATGGAATGCGTTGCAAAGTTCAGCGTAAACAATTAAACAATATACAAATTAAAGAGATTCAAAATGCTAGCCAGATAAAGCCATAATACAATCTTCAGTTGACAGCCTTAGAAAAGGAAGCGAGCCAGCAAAAGAGTTGAGAGCAGGGCGCTGGCCTTCAATAGACCCGATGCGGAGTTGTGCTGGGCACAGATGCGAGGCTGAGGAGCTCCGACGTACTGGCAAACGGTGCCCACAAAGTTTTGCTGGGCACGCTCATTGACCTTCTTGTCGAATTGCTGTAAAGATTAATAGAAGATGAGCAACAAGTTTAAATTGTCAGTGGGAGCAGTATAGTCACCTCGTTGAACAGAATGGTGGGCACATTGGTGAGTGGTTCCTTTAGCTTCATCGTGGTGTCGCCTGCGGTGCGCAGCAGAATACTGCCTTCGGTGGTATTGGCACAAATCTTGATGTTCTCCCAGTTAATTTGGCTCTCGATGGCGCAACGTTGGCCCGGATAAACATTGTCCGGGAAGTTGTTGCCCGCCTTCATCAGGCAGTTGATAAAGTCGAGGGTAAGCGATTCGCGGGTGGATTCAAGTCGATACGAATCGGACTGGATCTTTTCAATGGCGCAATTATGCACCTTGTTGCCATAGCATTCATTTGGGCCATGATGACATGTGAAGGTCACTTCGGAGCCTTGTGTCGTGTACTGCATAGAAGAGTCACAAATGAGGCATTGTTGTTTTTGTTGGGCCTAGTCTGAATCTGAATCGTGTCGTGCACTCACCTGGGATTTGCCAAAGGGCACAAATGTGATATCGACCACATCGCGCAGCTCACTCTTCATAGCCGGATAGAGTTGTTCCGTAATAAACTTGGCGCTGTCCGGGCACAAAGATTCGTAGTAAACGGCAACGGGCACCTGGTTTAGGCCAAAACAAAACGGGTTAGTATGTTTACTAGGTACATACATACATACAAACATAGGTAGTATGCATGTGCATTGGAATGAAAAAAGGGAAAAATTGGCAACTCTCTGCCTTTAAAGTGTGTCTGAGTGTCTGTGTGAGTGTGTTGCCATTTTGTGTCAGCCAATTTGCATTTTTACCGAGCATGCAAAACAGTTACGGATGAATAAACCCAGCCAAAATGCAAATCTGTGAGCAAACATCCTCAGTAGGCTTTGTGTAGTAATTGAAATGCTATTGTTCCACAAAATGTTTAACTATTCAGACAAGTATAAACAATATTCAATTCAGAAGTGAACTACAAATCAAGCTTTCGATGTCAACAAAGTTTTTTATAAAATCGCAGACGCTTTTCAACAGAAAAATGTCTTGAAATTTAATTATAGATGACTCTGTCAATTGAAGTTCAAAACATTTAAGCAATAAAATGAAAACTTATTACTCATACAGTCTGTATGCATACAAAAAATAAATATAAATTACATACATATTCCCAAATTGTGTTGATTTCAATTTTGATAAATTTATAAAATTGTCAAACTCTACACGAATATCAATACTCAACTTATATCTTATTTCTTTGTTTATTCATTATTATTTAACAGTGAACACAATTGTCAATGAGAAAATAGGGACATGACTGGGAATTTAAAGTGTTGTAGTGACTGCAAGTGCTAAACAAAAAATAAAGTTTTTTATATTATATTTTATGCTTACACGCTTTGACACACTGTCCAGGGGCGTAGCCGGGTTACAACTTAGATGGGAAGGGACAGAATATTTTGAGTTTTCAAATAAAATTAAAGGAAGGAAAAGCTAAGTTGCTTTATAATTAATATCTTGAGGCGAATGAATTAAATTTAAAAGCCCAATTTAAAAGCCCAAGATCACAATGACATTCCGCTTAAAAATCTGTTTATTTTTGGAAAATTTGTGAAAGTTTAAAATTGATCACACCTCTGAATTAGAAATCTTACAAGTTAAAATTATTTTTTTTTTTTTGATATTTTACAAAAAAATTAACCATCTCAGAATGAAAAATAGAAATTTGAATTTTTTTAAATACACAAGGAAAAAATGGAATTCTGGTAAGAAAAAATCACAGTTGAGCTTCCATAACTCGAACTTCTATAACTCGAATATCTCTCTAACTCGAGCTAAATGAGTAGCAGTAAAATTTATAAACTTATGGAAAATAACTCTATAAGTCTAGTGTCTCCATAACTCGAACCTTTTCTTTAGATAATGTTGATTCGAGTTAGGGAAGTTCGACTTTATTTGAACGAAATTTTGAAAATCTGTTTTGTCTTGGCAAAGTTATAAAAGTTTAAAGTTGAAGCTTAAGCGAGAATTTTGTTTTTTTTATCTTTTAAAATTTTTTTTTGGGGAAAACTGATTAATTTGAGTTTTAATTTTACGATTTTGAAATTAAACTCGATTCACTGGACTTAAAACAATAATTCCCAGTCTCCGAACACCTTTTAACCCTTTTGCCAATAAATGGCTACGCCCCTGTATATGAATACAATAGTTGCTGCTTAGCTTATGCATACTTTAATTTATTTCCATATTGATATATCTCACATGTGGTTCTTTATCTTTAAAGAACGAAATTCCCAGCAAAGTAATTAAAAAACAGAAAAAATAACTCTTTGCTGTACTGAACATTTAATACCCTTACAATAATAATAACTACATACATATGTGACTCAGCAAGATAATCTTGCCTATATATAATAATATATGACTAAAGCTATATAATTTTGGGTCTTGCTATAAAAATTGTAATTTTGAATAATTTCGTGCTTGAAATCACGTGAACGCCAGCACGCGCTAGTGACGAAAGCACCACGAAGGGTGCGTTAATAATGGATTTACCAGACAATTTTTGTATTGGGAACAGTTTAATTATATAATTATCATAATTATAATCGTGACCAGCCAAATAATACACAATGCGAATAAACTATTCATTTTAAAGTTGTCAACGTAATCCACAAACTGTTATATACATATGTACATATTCAATACACATACATATGTGTGTACAAACATATAAGAGTATGTATTTGCATTACTTTGTTTATTTTTTCTACAAGGTTTATATTGGCTTATTGTCAGTTTCTTTGCATTCAAAGCTCGCACAAACGGAGCAGCGATAAATTTGTGACTTGCATACACACATCAACTTCAAGGGAAAGACCAAAATATTCCATTCTGATGAGTTGAGCAAGCGGCAGCAGAAGCAAACAACAACAACAGGTTGAGCTGGAAAGAGGTTTCCAATAGCCGGTTCACGCATGCATCACAATTACACACATCCAAATACATATGTACATATGTATGTACATACAATGAAATGGAAACTTGTCGGCATGAAAAACCGGTTCTTGATCTCAAAACAAAAATATCAAATAACATGTCGCTTGGTCGTAACGGACAGCAAAGAAAACTGAATTTACAAAATTAATTATTAACATGCACACACACAGACACATACTTATTTGTGTTTCTTGTTTTCCAACTGCGGCAGTTTTCCAACATCAGTTCATTCAACCCTTTTTGTAGGGCGCGCCACTTGTTGCTACTTTTAAAAGGGCAGCATGTACTACTTTTTTACTAGCCTACTTTTTGTACTACGCTGTACAGCAGCGGTGGGCACGAAATCTGAATTCGGGAGCAGCCGCTAGCTCCCGGAGCCCATGCGTGCCCACCGCTGCTGTACAGTGTTGTGCTAAGCTAATTTTCTAGAGCTAGTCGCCAATTTCGGTCACCTTCCCCTCTTTGCGTTTTAAATTGATTTTACTCAAGTCCTTGCTGTGATTATATAAATCGTACTTACCTTGGCAGCGCTGCAGACTGTGGCAGCCAGGCAAACCAATAAGACAAATTTGTGACTCATGCTTTAGCTTTTTGTCTTCGACTTTTGTAATGTGTTGACACGGAGGGGACAGCGAATCAAGCGCAAGCTGTTGTGAACGTACTGACGACTTAGCGTAAACTGTTTGTTCACAATCGACTCTCTGAGTTTGGACAGCGGCAACCGCACCAGCCACTTTCCAGTCTGAGCGCCCAATTAAAGAGCGGACGCTCCCACATGCATACGTAATTCAGATTGAGCTTGGTCTTGAGCACTCATGCATACATACATATGCATTTTCCCAGCAGCCCCTCTCTAAGCGCACAATTAAAGAGCGGCCGCTCGCATGCATATATTCCAGTGTATAGATCGTTTTTAAGCTCACAAGCATACAAACTTCTGAAGATCGAGTTATGCATATATTACCATAACTCTAAGAACCCCATATTCTCTCAATTCGCTCCCTCGGGCAACCAAAACACAATAAATTCCGTTGCGCTTGATTATCGAAATGTTCTGAAAACTTTCTTGGCTAGGGAATTGCCGGCTTTTAATCAACTTATTCACAATGTTTGCAACACCTTTAAATCTCAGGAGAACCCTTTCTCGTTATGTTTAATGGAATTACAAATTAGCATAAATGTATGATTTGTTTATGTACATGTTGTCTGTCTAATTGGAAGCACATCCAACGCTTTTAATCTCGAAACTTAAAGCCCTTGGCTATTAAATCCTTGCGTGCCTCCAAAATCTCCGCCTGCAACTCCTTGGCAGCCTCCGGGCAATCGTTGAAAGTGAATGTGCGATAGAGCACAGTGAAAACGGAATAAACCTGTAAAATGCAAAGCACAGACCATCGTTAACTCTACTAATCAGTTGATTGACACTAACAAGTTACTTACACCAAATATAATTAGTAGCAGCAGCGGCAGCAGTTGAATGTGTAGCAAATATTTTGTTGTTAGCGGCGTTTGCACTGTGCCCAGCACAAGGGCTAAATAAGGCACAGCGAACAGCGTTGCAAAGAATAACCAACGCTGTAGATTCGTCATGTTTTCCAGGTTATCTATGTTTAAGTTTAAGTCAAATCAATTAAAGTAAAATTAAAATGCAACACGTAAACAAGAGGTTTGGCGATTAGTGTTGGGTAGTAAACAAAACAGTGCTGCAAAGTGAACGGTATTCTATCGTGTGGCAACCTCGGCTCCCGGCGATTGTCGCTCATTTAGTTCGTTAAGTTGGGCAAGTGTGACGCCAGTGTGAACACATTTGTCACATTGTGCTGGTATAAGACTATGGTCTTATACTTTGAATATTAGTGTCGTAGAAGAGCTCTGTCTAGCTCTTTTTCAAATTTAACTGACAGATTTCAACATTTTCAGCCAAATTAAGACATGCGATCACGGTTGCCACTTAAAAGTAATCTAACGAGCCAAAAACAAACGAAAAATGAGCCAAATTCACTAAAAGAGCGCCAAATGTTAGTAACATTGTTAACACTCTCTTTGACTGTGCAGAAAGGGGAACATAACAGTGGCTCTCTTCTCTGTTAGTATAAGTGTTTTTCGCTGCTTTCGCGCGCTAAATTTGAACTGAAAAGCTGCAAATTTCTAAAATCAATTAAAAATTGAAATAAAAACAATTTGAAAAAAGGAACAAAATCCAAAATTATGTAAATAATTATAGTTCAATCTGAAATTGGTTTGGTGCCGGTAGCTCTTCGCGTCTCGAAAAAAAAAAAGTAAGCAAATTGTAAATTCTAGAAAAGTCCAACAAAAGTTCTGGTCCAAGTCTCAAAATTCTAGCTAAAAAATTGCAAAATTTAATTTTTCTGCCGTCACAAAATCTCTGTCCTGCAACTGCTCTGAGTTTGCATTACATTTTGAAATCGGGTGCCAGGCGATCAGAAAAACGCGAACATAGCAAGTAGATGGCGCAGAAAACGAGCGACGTTTAGCGGGAGCGAGAGAGCCCGCTTTACAGCACATTGGAGTGACTGGTGCGGCTATCTTGGTGTATGAGTTTTAATGGCCGCCTACCGTTTGTTTTCTGTCATTCATCGTTTCCCTCTTCTTTCGTGTTTAAGTTTAGTAGAAAAAGTGCGAGTGACGTGCGCGGACCGAGCGGAACAGCGCGGACGAGAAAAACAAGCAACAATTACAAAAACGTAAACTGATGAAAAAAGGAGCCAATTCGAAAAAATAAGTGCCAGGTCAAAAAAGAGCCAATTTTGGTTGCAAAAGCGCCAATTGTGTGGCAACCGTGCATGCGATTGGAGTTATCCAATATAAATATTTAACTTATTGTTGTAAGCAACGTAGAGTGGATATTAATGCGAAATATTATTTTGATTTTCAATCTAAAGCTTAAATATTTTTTTTAATTTTCATTAGATGCATATATATAGGTTGATCTTTTATTAATTTACAAACATATTCAGATTGTTTTCAATATCTTTTTATCTTCGGTATAACTATGCTAGTTTATAATATTTATGAATACATAACAAAACAATTTATTTATCGAGTAAGTTGAAATTTAAAAATTTGCTTCCGTTATTGCCAATATTTTCAGACTAACTTCGATCAAGGTCGGAATAGGGATCAGGAACAACGGGGACTTCGGGGTAAGCAGTGTCGGCAAATACTTTTCAAGCTGTGCACAATTGTTTTGAGCTCTTGTTAAAATGGATGATCGGAAGGAAAGATTTACTCGTATGCTTATATATGAAGTGAAGAAGGAGTATGACAACTGCGAGCAGAGCGGAAAGACTAAGTTTAAATAGACTATTTTAAATATACATACGCATATACATCATATCATATCATATCATATTCATATTCATATATAAATATAGAGGCTATGTAGTACTGATTGCTTACAATTAAATTCTATTCCTGATTCAGGTTCTTGATCACGTAATTAACAATGAGTGCAAATATTGCAAAACAGATTACAATCACCAGGTTCGAATAGATCGACTGCCAATTTAAATAGGAATTCCTTGCGACATTCTTTAAGGCAGCGGGACCACCGACACCGCCGCCACCGCTGCCAAGATCAACTCCGGCGGCAGCAGCACCCACCACCAGTCCACCGTCGGTGGCACAGGCATCCGTTGGCACTTGCGCTTGCTCATTGGCACCGCTGGCATTTGTACTGTGACTGTCGTTGGCGGCCACGACGCTGCCGTTGGCCTGGCCATTAGCACTTTTAGCCGAACCGGAACTCGACTTGGAAGCTGCAGGCTCTGCCTTGGTGCCCTGCAAACGCTGCTTGATTTCACTAACGATGTCCGGAAAGAGCTCACAGAAGTTCGTGTTGCGCAGGTTAAATGCAAGCGATTTCTGGGCAAGCATCTGCTTGTCGTAATTCGAAGACTCGATGGAGCCCAGTGTGGGTGTGCTCTCAAGCTATTTAAACAAAATATATATAGTTAAATGATGGAAGTTCAATTAGAGACAGCAACATTACCATGAAACTCAGCAGTCCAGTTAGTATCGTGCCCACGCACCAAGTCGGATTCCACGTATCTGGATGAAAATCTGCAAGGCACAAATACAATCAGCATATGAAACTATCTATAATAGAAGGATTAACTACCTGAAATGCTCAAACACAGCCGTGTGTTGATCTTGAAGCGTCCGTTGGGCGTCAACATGTATATCGACGGTGGCTTGAAGGGGAACTCGCGGGGAAACAACAGTGTGCCGTGATAATAGCCGCCATAGTACGGCGAATCCTCAGGGCCCTTGACACAATAGTGCCACTCCAGAATATTATTGGGCAGCGGCTCGGCGGTAATGTACGGCAAGGGATCACGCTTTAATCGCATGTAATCCTGTTTCATGCGCGATACCGCCGTGGGCTGTTTGCGGGCGCCGGATCCGGACGCCGTTGACGATGACATTTTGCGCTAAATAATTTTCCACTGCCGTTTGCTGCTGCTTGAAAGAAATCTGATGCAACAAATCGGTTAAATACAATACTGAATTTTATCACACACGCACACTAGAACAGTGTGTTGTTGTACTGATAACAAGTCAAGTCTGTCAAGTACATTTAAAACACACACGTGGCCAAAATTGCATTTACGGGTGGGCGAATAAGTCGAGAAGTTCACGCCAATTTAAATCATACAATTACGGGTCACTGTGCTTTGCATTAATATTGTTTACTAATTGTTTTGTTTGTGTGTGTAGAGAAAGTCAAACTATAGTCGCTGTCACCGTCGCACTTGCTGTCTTTAGTTGTTGTTTTTGTTTTTGTTTAGCCCACACCAACCTCGAAAATTGCGTTTCCTTGTTGTTGCTATCGTACTGAAAGTGCAATTTACAGCTAGGTCACAGCTGCCCAACGAAAATGTGTGAAAACAACACAAACACTGCAAATGGATGCTAGTTGCATTCGACTTTGCTCTGCGTTTCGTATTTACTCTCAAGCGCTGTCTTTGCTGCTTAGCTTAGTCTTCCACGTAAGTATTTATCAATTGTGTGTAGTTTAATTTTAAGTGCGTAAAATTGCAAATTTTATTGGTGTTAATAAAAATTTCTCTCGACGTTGTTCTGAGTTAACAGGGTTGTACAATGAACGAAAACAGTGTGCAATAAGACCACTCAGCTGCTTTTCGATATTTCCCTTAATTGGGATATTTTCAAAGCGCTGCCAACTTGCTGGGAAATTTAAGAAGACTTTGGCGCGCACTTTTTAAATATTATTTTTATTAGAATTTCATGCAATTATTTATAAATTACATGATGTTAAGCGTAATATAAAGTGTGTAACATAATTTATTGTACAAATGAAGGTCAATTTACAAATTGCTACAATAAAAATGAAACGAAAATAAATAAAGTTATTGAAATTTCAATTTTACATTTAGAAGGAATGAATGCAATGGCAATGTTGTTATTGTGCTGTCTATTGCCAACTGATAAGCTTCTATACTACTACAAACAAATATAATAAATAGTAATGATAAGAACGAGTTTGTTGTTGATGTTGTTGGTACATTGAACCGCTTGAAAGGGTAAGGAGGGGAGTTACGATTACGATTACGAACCGAAGAACAGATTGCTTATCAAAAACCATTTGGTTTATTTAGCAATGGGGCAGTGGAAAAACAGTTGTTACTCAGACCTTGTCAAGTGCAGTCGTTTCTTCTTATTTCAATAATCATTTTAATGGGTTCCATTGGCAAAATCGGGTTCCTTGGCGGCGGCAACATGGCCAAGGCCTTGGCCAAAGGCTTCATTGCAGCAGGTAAACTGCTTCCAGATCTTTCTAGTCACATTATTTAACTCAAGAAACGCTTGGGGGATAAAAGGTCTCACCAAACCCAGCGGCGTCATTGCCAGCGTTCATCCCGCGGACAAGATGTCACTGCAATCCTTTCAAGAGCTGGGCATTGAAACTCTTACAGAGAACGCTCCCGTTGTGGAGAGATCTGATGTTGTGTTTGTGTCCGTAAAGCCACAGGTGGTGCCCAAAGTGCTGGAGGAGATCAAGCCACTGAGTGGCAATAAACTGTTCCTTTCCGTGGCCATGGGCATCACCCTCAAGTGCTTGGAGTCCAGTTTATCCGCCCAGTCGCGGGTAATACGCGTCATGCCCAACACTCCGGCCTTGGTGCGCTCCGGCTGCTCGGTCTATGTGCGAGGCAGCAGGGCGAGTGATGCAGATGCTCGGATCACCCAGCGCCTGCTCGAGGCAGTGGGCACCTGCGAGGCCTGCGACGAGTCCCAGCTGGACATTGTCACGGCCCTGAGTGGCAGCGGACCCGCCTACGTATTCGTGATGATCGAGGCGCTCGCCGATGGCGCCGTGCGGATGGGAATGCCCCGAGATATGGCCTATAGGCTGGCCGCCCAGACGGTGATGGGTTCCGGGCACATGGTCAGGGAGTGCAACACTCATCCCGGTCAACTGAAAGACAATGTAACAAGTCCGGCGGGCTCAACAGCAGCGGCCTTAAAGCATCTCGAGCTATCAGGTAAGTGAATGACGTCGTCGCTCTGATTATCAATAGATTAATACGACTTTGGACTCTAGGTTTTCGTGCGGCGGTGGCGGGAGCGGTGGAGGTGGCAACGCAGCGCTGTCGCCAGATATCAAGCGAGACTTAGACAAACCAAATATATATGTACTTAGTTATCTTTTATAATAATAATAATAATAATTATCAACGGTACCTCATACGAATTCCGAAACTTTTTAAAGAATCTTTAAAAAATAAGAAACAAAACCAACCATAAAATTATAGGAATTCAAAACTGGGAAGAAAACATTAGGAATCATTAGGAAAAATATTCGGAGTACAAAGATTAGTAAAAAAAAAATTGGGAAAAGTATCTTTGGTTTTCCTGTCATTGGAGATAGGCCCGAAAAACAAAACAAACGAAAAAATATTGCGCGATTTTAAATAAAATATTTTTTCTTCCTAATTTTGAATTCCTTATTTAGGATTCCTAATTATTCGATTCCTAATTTTGGATTACTAATTATTTTTCCGAATTTTCGTAATCTGAGTAATATTTTCGACATTCGTTTAAGAATCATTATCAACATTAGTTTCGCCAGATATCAAGCGAGACTTAGACAGACCAGATATATGTACATATGTAGTTATCTTTTATAATAATAATTTAAATTATCAACGGTTCCTCATACGAATTTCGAAACATGTTTTAAGAAAATTTAAAAAAGAAGAAAAATAAACAAAAAAATAAAATTTTAGGAATCCAAAATTAGGACGAAAAAATTAGGAATCATAAAATAGGAATTTCCACTAAAAAAATATTCCGAGTACAAAAATTAGGAAAAAAGTATGAAAAGTATCTTTGGTTTTCCTGTCATTGGAGATAGGCCCGAAAAAAGAACAATCAAAATATGAAAGGGTAGACAACCGTCTTAAACCGCTACTCAATACATACGAAAGATGAACAAATTGTTGATTTTCTATGTAAGGTGGCACACAATATTAACAAGTAGATTTTGAAATAAATGGTTCGAATAAATATCACATGCGCTGGCAATCGAAGTCCTGATTTTGAAACTAATGGTGCGACAAATGTTGTCTTTTGCTAATACATAGGAAAAAGCGGAATTTTTAATACAAATATTTTTGATTTCGGCTTTTTCTAATTTTTGTTTTCCAATTTTTGTCTTCCCAACATTTGTTTTCCCAATTTTTGTCTGCCCAATTTTTGTCTTTCTAATTTTGAATTCTTAATAACTATATTCCTAATTTCGAATCCGTAATTTTGGATTCCTAATTTTGGATTACTAATTATTTTTCCGAATTTTCGTAATCTGAGTAATTTTGCGACATTCGTATATAAAATCATTATCAACATTAGTTTCGCCAGATATCAAGCGAGACTTAGACAGACAAATTATATGTACATAGTTATCTTTTATAATAATAATTATAATAATTATCAACATTAGTTTCGGAACACATTTAGAACTTCTTCTTCTTCTTGGCACGCGCCAATTCATTGAGCTCGCCCTGCTGCACGGATGCCTCCTGGTAGATGCGCTTGACCTTCTCGTGACGCTCCTTATCGCTGCAAGGGAGAAAACGTGAATAAGTAAAGGATTTGATGGGCACACTCTCGATTTAAATACCTGAGCAGCTGCTGTTTAAGCTTGAGATCCTGCACAAAGGCCGTATCTCGGCGTATTTCTCGAATCGCACCCTTCTTCTCGCGCTTGATCTTGGCCAGCAGCTTGACACGCTCCTCCTTCTGCTTGGACAGCTTAGGACGACGCTTGTCATCGTAGACGACTTCGAAGCGCGGCTCCAGCAGACGCAATGCCTTTGGCTTTCGATCTGGAGGCGCCAGTGGCTTCATCTTCTGTGCCGCCAGCTGTTGCACCGCGGATTTGGCCTCTGCATGGTGCTGACGCACATGTTCGGGATACGGCTCCAAGGGCAGACGTTCCAGCAATGCCACAAATGGCGTGGCCAACAAGCAGGCGCCCGTGTGCTCGTTCACCAGCTCCTCCATGCTGTGTTTGATTAGACGCAGCGTAGTGTCCAATGCCCGTACTTTAAAGTCCAGCGTTAGTGTGAGCGTCACCAGATCCGATGCCTGCATTTGTTGTGGAGCCAAGGCCTTGCTCTCCTTTGTGGCTGGAATGGCCAGCAGTTTGCTCAAGAGTCCATCCCGCTCAAAGGGCGGCACAATCTCCAGTTGATCCGCATCCGCTTCCCGCTTGGGTATCGCCATGTGAACAATGCCCTGCAGGAAATTGAAGACGGCTGGCAGAAATCGCTTGGAACGGGATCCAAATTCCTGGGCAATCGTGATTATAAACAAGCCCATGGCAATATCCTGACGAGTGCGAACTCGTGCCCTGGACAGAATGTGCTGCATGAAAATAAACGTGGGCGTGGCCACGGGATGACGAAAGTCCGAGGTGGAATACATATTCGAGACGAGCTTAAAGTAGATCAGTGTCTCCAGCGAAGGATAAACCTTGTGATTCTTCCGATAGTCCGCATACTTCTCCTTAATCACATCCAGCAGCGTGTTGGACATGCGCTCGGGATTCAAGTGTGTGAGGTCATAGAGATGAGGCATAAGTTGCGAGACCAGCTGGAAATGTGCCAGGATATCCTGCTCGCTGGCATCCTCGAACAGATCCTTAATGTACTGCAGCAGAAAGGCGAAAAGTTTCACAACATTCTCCCGATTGACGCCCTCCAGCTTGGGATCGTTGCACTTGATAATACGCTCCACAACGATCGTCTGCTGCGCCGGCGTATACTTGCCCAGCAGCTCGGTGAAGTCCTCATAAGTCTTGGACATCTTGATGGTGAAGGGTATGCTGGTGTCAATTGGCGTCGATGGCTTCACCTTTGGAGTCTTGGCTTTAGCAGTTGGCTGTGGTGTTTCCTCTGACTCGGATTCGCTTTCCGATTCCTTAAGATCACTTAGATTATCAACCTCAGAGTCGCTATCCTCTTCTTCATCAGCTTCATCGTCATCTTCACTTCCATCATCATCCTCATCCTGATCTTTTGCCTTTTTGTCCTGCTTTTTCTCATTGAGATGCGTGCCCAGATTGCCATCTAAATCATAGGCTAGCGTATCGTCTCCATCGTCATCGTTGCCCGCCACAAAGTAACCATCATCCAAGTCATCAGCCGAGCGATGTGTAGGCCGTACATTTGTTTCCTGCTCCTCCCCATCGGCTTTCATGCGTCGCAATCTCTCGTTCTCCAGTTTCTCCAGACGCGCCGCCTCCTGTTTGGCCAGTTCTTCGGGTTTTATCAGCTTGTCCGTGACACTGCCACGCGGCTCAAAGATCATCTCTTTTAGCAACTTGTCGTATGCATCTGGCGGTGGCCTCTCGTGCTGTTCATCCTTGGTGGCCTGTGCCACGAGCGGCAATAACTGTTTGTAGTTTGCATCCAACTTCTCAGTCAGGTCATACACTTCATCCTTGTCCTTGGCAATTTCATTCTTGCGACGCTTGTGTTCGCTAATCATTTCCTCAATGGCTGTTTGCCGATCTTGTGGCGTATCTCCATCTCCGCCGAAATGTGCCGTTGATGTGAACTCGGCTGAAAGATTAAATTCAAATTAATAATACTCAGGCGACTCCATTTACTGAATATACACACCATCCACCTCGTCATCCAGCTCCTCGTCATCGGAGCGTTCGTCTCTGTACTGTTCAATCTCCTCGAGCGTTTGTCCTCGATGCGTGAGCAGCTCATCGTCGTTCAGATTGAACTTCTCCGCCTTGTTCGAGGTCCGCACCTGTGATAGCTTCTCGGACAGATAGCGTGCGTTCATCACAGACTCCGTTAGCTGGTCGCCGCTTAGATGTCTGCCAATGCGACGATCCGTAAATTTGTTGGTCTTGTTTTTAACCGCATATTGCTTGCCGATTGTCTGAGCGCGCTTCTGCAGCGCCTTGGCTCGTGATACGCCAGGCATGCCGCGATCATGCTTGCAGATGCGGCCCAAGATTTTGAACTTTTCCTTATTTACATGGACGTCGAATGGATTTAAACGCTTAGCGGTTTGGGCGATCGCCGTGTCGAAAGGATTGGTGCTCTGTACTGATTTCTTGGAAGACACCGTATCGGCACGGGACTTTTTAGTCTTAAAACCCATTATGTTAATCTACTTTTTTAAGTTTAAACGAGTAAAATGCGTGCCGAAACAAAAAAGAAAACAAATGCAACACACGTGCGCTGTTGTTATCGATATTTAATAGTACGATGTATCAAAGGTATCGATGTGAGTTTGAATATTTAGGCGGCATTTACCTTTTATATTATTCTAGACTGCGTATTATTTAATTATATTAAATTCATTAAAATTAGATGTTGTGAACTATGGAATTTTAATTACAAGTCCCAAACGATCCAAAATGTTAATACACCCGTGATTCGTTGCGTCTATCGATATACTACATAATATCAGTGCTGAAGTGTTGCATAACAAACTTATCATCGATATAATTTCCACATCGATTTGTATTTTGCAGCCCTGATTCGTAATATCAGCCCTGTGTGTATGTGTAAGATTTTCGCCGAAAACCGACGTTTACATCTTTTTGGTTAATTATAATTGATAAAGTGAATATTAATAATGGAAGTAGCGTAAATACTTGAGGATAGCAAGTATTGCTGCAATTTAGTTTAAGTTGTACGAATTTGCATATCTAAGTTGCAGGAAAAATCAGGCGCTTGTTACACACATTTTCTCTACGACTGGAGTTGCTTGCGTGTATGTGCATGTGTATGCGTGAAGCAGTCTGCAGCAAAGTTACAAAAATTAACAATTTTATTTTATGTTAATTATACTTAAACTACTGGCGTCGAATTGCTTGAATAATATTATTACTTATAATACAACGCTGAAATGAGTGCAACGCCGCCAGATTTATTGCATCTGCCGGTGTCAAGCGGATCTGGTAAGGAAAAAGAAGCCAACGGCGGCAGCAACAACGATGATTATCGTAGCCGTGGTGCCGATAAAGAGCGCTCACGGTCCAGGGATCGCGGCCGGGATAAGGATAAGGATAGAGAAAGAGAGAAGAAACGCAGGTAAGTTTTAAACAAACATGTTTTATAGAAGTTTCTTAAATAATTTTGTTTTCGTTTTCAGAGATCGTGATCGCGGTAGCAAGGATCGCGATAGTCGTCGACGTGAGAGTCGTGAGCGGGACAGAGATCGTGACCGGGATCGTGATTCCCGATCGCATCGTAGCCGCTCGCGCAATCATGACGACTGTGACAGGCGCAAAAAACGCTCTAGGAGCAGGGATCGTGAGCGTAGACGCGAACGCGATCGTGATTCACGCTCAAGACGAAGCGGCTCACGCGGTGGAGGTAGTCGTGATGATTATGATCGTAATCGCAGACGTCGCTCCAGTAGTCGTGGTTATGAACGTCGTCGGAATGAGCGCGGTCATGAATCGAATCGTAATAGCCGCGAACGTAGCAGTCGGGAGCGCAGCAGCCGTGAGCGTGCATATGTGAATCCATTTGACACATCAACTAGTCGCAACTCCTTGCACGAACAGGAGCCGCGTATACCCTCCCTCTTCGAGAGACAGCCACAACTGGATACTATACGAGAGGAGATTGGTTCACGCTTTGATCTCTCACAGACTATACAAGAGCTCATGAGCAATGTAGGCAGCACCAAGAGTTTTGCCTCATTATTTAGTAGCCAGAACAGCAACGATTCAATGAGCAATGGACTCTCGGAGAACTCAAGTAAATATGACATTAAAAGGTTTTTAAAGTTGGTTTTTTAATTTTCTCCAATCATTTCGTTTTGCAGTGGACAGCGCAGCTGAACGCAAGCGCAAGAGGAAATCTCGATGGGGTGGAACTGAAAAGGATAAGACATTTATACCGGGAATGCCCACAATTTTGCCCTCGACCCTGGATCCGGCACAGCAGGAGGCCTACTTAGGTAACGTAACTGAATGCTTCAAAATTGTAGTTAGTATGCAACTAAGTTAGTGTTAAGCTTAGTTTTAAGTCTAATGACAACTAATGAGCAAAACAAACACAGCCACAAATAGTCACGGGGAGATCACCGTTACCGTAACCGTTATCCACCACATTTTGAAGTCCCAAGTCAAATGGCCGGACGTGCGAGCAAACGTAAAACAACCAAACAACAAAATTGCATTGAGCAAACTATAATAATCTCTCGTTCTCTTTTTGAAGGGATTCCGATTCCGGCGTGTGACACAAACGACACGAGTTCCAAACGGCTAGATAATAAGATAAATAACCTTATCTTATTGCCCCCAATGAGAAATACATATGAACTAATCTTAATCAACCAAAACAACCACAACAATCAATCGATCTATCAATAATCTAATTATTTGTAACGCTCACAAATTTTCAGTTAGTTTAGGCACGCGTCGGCGCTGTCGTCTGTAAAACGGAAACACAATCATGTCAATCAGGCTCATAGAGAAAAATACGTTTCGGTCTCCCCTAGCCCACAACTTAATGATATATCATATCAAACCAACTCATAACTATTTAACTTTCTTTTTCCTCCTACAATGATAATAGCATTTAACATTTACTAATATCGAGGTTGCGCTCGATTTTCTTTTTTCTTCTCTAACGCCTTCTAATTGCAGTTCAATTTCAAATCGAGGAGATCAGCCGAAAGTTGCGCACTGGCGATTTGGGCATCACACAAACGCCGGAAGAAAGGTTTGAAACTGTTTATACTCACACAACAATCATAATCTTCCCTAACCAAAAGCGGGGCAACAGCAACAGCACTCTACAAATTCCGGAACTTGGATATGGATTTGGATATGGGTTGTTGGAGGTTGCAGCACGATCAACGATCAACACAAACTCTGAAGCTAATCGTATTTGTACAGGTTTAATCGCAGCATGCTGTGCGGAAGACCATGAGAAATCATAGTGAAATTTTATCTAATTTAAACTTTTATTGTATGCGCATTCACATAGAGGATCCATCGTCAGTTTAGCAGAATGTTATTTCTTTAGTTGCATTTTATTTTTAATTTAATTGATTTGAAGAAAATCTCATCTAAATCAAACCTGTTAAATAATGGTTAGTAATTATAACCATTAGTAATTAGATTACTTTTGTTTAAAAAACGAACTAATGATTAAATTACAAATATTTTCGGTTTTGCCCAATTACTTGATGATTATGATTACAAAAAATCAAAAATTATCTAAAATTATAACAATTATTCAAAAATAATCTGAATTAATCAAAAATAATTTTTTTAAGTATTCGGATTATTTTTGATTTTTTCTGATTATAATCAAAAGCTTTGCTACTTTGATTGTGAAAATTTATAATAATTTGATTTTTACTAAATGGTTATAAATACAGTCGAACTTCCCTAACTCGAACTTCCCTAACTCGAAGTCTCTCTAACTCGAACAAAATCGAGTGGCAATTATAGGCAAATTTCATACAATTCTTCTTCCCTAACTCGAAGTCTCCCTAACTCGAACTTTTTTCGTGGATAATGGTGATTCGAGTTAGGGAAGTTCGACTGTAATCAGAAATAATTAAAAATAATCAGAAATAATCAGAACAAAATCATAAATAATCCGAAAAAGATTATTTTTTATTACTTTTGATTATTTCTGATTATTTCTTTATAATTGTAATAATATTTGTTTCATTAAATAATCACATATTTATTTCCAAAAATAATCTAATTGATTAGTAATTCTAATCGAAATGTAACAGGTATGATCTAAATTCTAATTTGATCTGTTGATGGCAACGCTTGTGAATGTTTTTAATAATTTCATATGTATATATCTATGTTAATTTAAACACTTGCTGGGTGAAGGACGGTAAAAAGGTTATATACACATACAATTGCACAAAATTGTCGGTAAAAGGGGGCAATTTGGATAACTGAAAACTAACCGTATATTTTTTTGAAAATATTTTGAAATCAACTAATGCCAGTCTAATTTATAATTTGATTCTTTTGAGCGGTATTCGAGAACGGGCTTAGACTGACACCCAAGAATTGTAAGCGGGTCTGGCAAATCCAAATCCTTAACCACCTAATCAGATTTTTACATTATAATAATGTCAATTTTTTCTCTTCCTCAAAGCCGTGAGCGTCCAGTCTATTAAATGCACATATTACAGAAATCTATACAACTTTTACAGAAGGGTGCTCCAGAGCAACAACAGACCCACCTGCCTGACAAACCAAACACATTAAAAATATGTAGAAACACGTGTGCAACAAATCGAAACGAATTAATCAAAATTCTTCTTTTCTCAAATCACCAGCGAATCTAATTTTCTAATCAATTCTTGCTAATGATGATGTTAATTAATTGATTAATATAAATGATGATTTGCAAATTACAGGATATATAATATTGTACACTATACGATAATTTAGAAATTTATTATAAGATCATTAAGTCTAGCCAATTTTGATTATGATTATGTTAAAAATAGCTTCTCCTCTAAATATGCCCATTTTAAAGACACAGTTTTTCCTTTTTTTTGCTTTGTTTATTCGCAGATCGCCTTCTCCGGAGCCCATTTACAGTTCTGATGGCAAGCGTCTGAACACACGCGAGTTTCGCTACCGCAAGCGCTTGGAAGAGCAGCGTCATCAGTTAATTGTCAAGATGCAGGCCGTCAATCCCGAGTTCAAGCCCCCAGCTGATTACAAGTAAGTTGAAAAGATTCTATACACGAATGTTGAAAATATTACTCAAAATACGAAAATTCGGAAAAAAAATTAGGGACCCAAAATTTGGAATTGAATAATTAGAAATCCAAAATTACGAATCGAATAACTAGGAATCAAAAATTACGAATCCGAAATTAGGAATCTAGTTATTAGGAATCCAAAATAAGGAAGACAAAAATTGGGAAAATAATAATTAGGAAAACCAATATTGGGAAAACAAAAATTAGAAAAAGCCGAAATAAAAAATATTTTATTAAAAAACTCGCGATCTATTACAAATTTAAAATTCAATCAAAAAAAAGTAGATGAGACCCCCTAAAAATTGTTTCACCTAAATTCATTAAAAATTGCCCATTTGTATGAAATTTAAGTGAAATTCAAGAGAAAGCGATTTGTATGATATTTAAGTGAAATTCAAGAGAAAGCGATTTCTGTGGCACCCCATTATGATTCCTTTTTTTTTTTTTTCCTTACTTGTGGATTCCTAAAATTGTATTCATGTTATTTTTCTTCCTTTTTAAAATTCCATCAAATAATTTCGAAATTCGTATGAGGTACCAGTTGGAAAATAGTATAATCTGCTCTTTAATTTTTATTATAATATAAATAATTATTAACTCTAATGAATGCTATCTAATCTGTAGGCCACCTGTGACTCGTGTCAGCGACAAGGTGTTGATACCGCAAGAGCAGCATCCGGATATTAACTTTGTGGGATTGCTGATCGGGCCACGCGGCAACACGCTCAAGGCCATGGAGAAAGACACGGGTGCCAAGATTATTATTCGTGGCAAAGGCTCTGTCAAGGAGGGCAAAGTTGGCCGCAAGGATGGCCAGCCATTGCCAGGCGAGGATGAGCCGCTGCATGCGTTCATCACAGCGCCAAATCCGGAGGCAGTGCGCAAGGCCGTCGACAAGATCAAGGATGTCATACGCCAGGGCATCGAGGTGCCCGAGGGTCACAACGATTTGCGTCGCATGCAGCTGCGGGAGTTGGCCCAGTTGAATGGCACGTTGCGCGAGAACGACATCCAGCGCTGCACTTGCGGATCCACGGATCACAAGTCGTGGCAGTGTCCCGATAAGCCGATCATCACCAATACCATTGTGTGCACCTCGTGCGGTGGCACTGGACATTTGACCAAAGATTGTCGTAATAAGCGTCCGGGCTCTGGTGCACCTGGTATGGCCATGGAGGATTCACAGGCCAAGATCGATGAGGAGTATATGAGCCTAATGGCGGAGCTGGGCGAGGGACCGCCGCCTTCTGCGCCCAAGCAGGAAGCTCCTGCTGCGCCCCAGTTGCATCGCGCTAGCTACAGCATCTTTGACAAGAAGCCGTCGCAGATGCAGGCCATACAGTCACCGCCCGGCTCCTCGTCGCGGGATCATCAGCGCGACATGGGCAGTGGATGGGGCGGTCCACCAACGCACGAACATCCGCCAATGGGCATGGATCCTGGCATGGGCATGGATCATCCAATGGGCATGTCGGCTTATGTGCCACCACCGCCAGTTGGCCAGGGTCCACCACCGATGCCGCCACCGCTTATGCCTTGGATGAATGCCCCACAGCCACCACCACCGGCCGCAGAGCCCATGAATCCACCCATACCGGGCACATTGGCGCCGCTTATACCGCCGCCACCTGGCACAGGTGCACCGCCAATGCCACCCTGGGCCACTGGATATCCTGGCTGGGGCACCGGCTATGCGCCGCCTCCTCCACCGCCGTGTGCACCGCCACCGCCCACAATTAGCTTGTCACAACCGCCGCCACCGCCGCCGCCATCAAATTGATCGTACGATCGCATGCACGCATATTTAACTCGTAGTTTTTGACCTTTGATTTACTAATCATCTAATCTATAACCTTAACGCCTGGATTAACTAATGTACTTTGTATTTTATGCTTCATTAAAGGATTGACAAGATATCTGTGCGCTTTGTTAGCTTTTTATTTGTAGAATGTGTGATGTGTTTAGAATTTTAGCCGTGCTTGCTGAAGTACTGCTTGGACTCCTCCACGTCGGGCTTGATGGTGGCTGGGTTTGTCTTCGGATTCCAATTGGCCGGGCACACCTCACCGTGCTCCTCCACAAACTGGAAGGCCTTGATCAAACGCAACACCTCGTCAACGGAACGGCCCACGGGCAAATCGTTGATGGAGTATTGACGCAAGATACCCTTGGGATCAATGATGAATGTGCCGCGCAGGGAGATGCCTTCCTTCTCCAGCAACACGTCATAGTCCGCGGATATCTTCTTGGTCAAGTCCGAGAGTAGGGGATATTTTAGTTTGCCGACTCCGCCATTCTTGCGATCCACATTGCACCAGGTCAAATGGCTGAAATGCGAATCGACCGAGACGCCCACGACCTCGGCGTTGATGTCCTGGAACTCCTTAATGCGCTCACTAAATGCAACAATTTCTGTTGGACACACAAATGTGCTGCAATAATAATCGAAAGAAGATTAGTCTATGATTGTTTAAGCCGAGCTCAATCGCTTACAAGTCCAAAGGGTAGAAAAACAGCACTAGATATTTGCCTCTGTAGTCTTCAAGTTTGATCTCTTGAAAATCATTGCCGACCACCGCCAAACCCATGAAATCTGGCGCCGGCTGTTGCACACGCACCGTGCACAGGGGAGCAGCTGCAGACGGACGGACAGACAGACGGATAGACAGAAATACATAATCAATAATTGCACATTGAATTTCGCATATTAATGCACTCACTATTATGCAGCAGACGCGCTGCCTGCTTGTGTTGACCAGCAATGTTTTTGTTCAGCAACGATACCTGAAATAAATGCACAATTTGCATATTTTTCACATTACGTAATCACAATGGAATGTGTTTTTTGTTGTTGCATTTGGGATGCAGCCAGAGCTGCGAGCGGAGGCTGCACTTACGTTGCGAAGTAGAGCACGTCCAAGAAAAGACATGATTTAGTTTATACTATTTATTGGTATTTCACGTTTTGTATAAAAAGATAGATAACCGTTTAACCAGTCGTTAACCCCAGACGAACGATAATGACAACGAGCGCCGGCTAAAACAAACTACAAAACGACAATACAAAAACAAAACAAATGACAAGCATGGTTGCCATTTCATAAAAAAATATTTTGTACCATAATATCTGTACCAATATATGAACACTGATTATTCAGTATTGTTTATTTGCATTAAATTTCAAAAAATATCAAATTAAATATTGTAATAAATTAGTAGTGTGAAAAGTAAATGTGAAGTTCATAGTTATAGGTTTAATAAAAAACTGAGCTAATGTGATTTAATAAAAATGTACCATTTCTGGTACAAATGTATCAAATGTGGACACAACAAGCTTCTCTTCACAGGTTGGCAGCTCCAAACGGTAAAGCGTGCAAGTGATTTCATCGCCTATCGCAATGTCAATGCCAATTCGCCGCATTGCGGCGATTAATAATGAGCGCCAAATTCAAATTGAATATAACTAGGCATTAAAGGATTCTATTATGTATACGCAAATAAATAATAGATATAAGTAAATATGCTACGATATGTGCATAAATGAGCAATGCATTTGCTTGTATCAAGTTCAAAGTGTATGCCGCGTGTTTCAAAAACAACAGATCAAGGAACAGATAAATGTTTCGCATGCGTGTATGTATGTAAACAGATTTCCACATTTGGGCAAAAGATAATGAAAAGTGTAGCAAAATATTTATCACGCACTCGGCACATCTTACAATGGTAATGAGCTATAAAACGTTGGAGTGTACAAAAATACACACATGTACATGTGTACTATATATATTCGCATTGATGTATTGTTTTCTTTCTTAATCTACTAATGCCCAAAAGCGGCTCAGAGGCTCAACAAACACACGCACACATGAATTCAGCTCAAACTCAACAAAGCAAATCACAATGCGTAAAATAATGGAGAAGTTTGCTTGCCTTTGGTTTGTGGTGGTGACGGTGACGGTGGCGACTGTTGGCAACAATGCCAGCCTGATCTTGATACTTTTGCCGCTTTCTCTCTCTCTATGCTGAATAATAGTGCACAATGGACTAGCAACAAAATGTTTCTTTTGCATATATGTACATATTTAGGATAATGTTGGCAAAACATCAGGGATTGTGGCTCTTTCGGCTTGTCAGCCAAAATGATCATTGCCAGCCCCAAACATCATTTTGTTTCGAGTTTCATGTCCTGTTCACCTGGCTCCATCATACACACTTCTTTTTTTCTACAATTAGACACAATTCCCATACGTCTGACCCTTTCTCCTCATGGATGCCTCCGTACAGCTGCAGTGGGTGTTCCCTGCCCGCTCATTTTCATGGCTTTTACAACCTGTATTTAAAAAGTAAAAGGGGTATATTAAGTTTGTTAAACGTGAAATGTGTTTATGAGTAGGAAAAGGCATCTTCTATCCCGTAAAGTATATATATTACGAATTTTTGTTCAAAATTTAAAAACTATTCAGAGCTAGACACACCAAATTCGATAAGTGGGTTCCTGAATATCCTAAGCAGATCATGTTTACTATTTAATTTAGCCATACTTTCTTTTGCACCCACCAATCGAAAGATCGAATGGAAAGGACAAAAACAACATGTCATGAAAAACAAAATCTCGAGATTCAACATTTCAAGATCGAATTTTGCGCATTAACGTAACACAATACGTTACTAACATTTGTTTTTACCTATTTTTTCTAGAAATCCCTAACCTTACTAATTTCTAATACTTGTAATATCACTAACTATTACTTCTATTATTTTTTGATCTGATTGGGGTTTTCTGGGTTTTTCCCAATCCTTGCAATGAATGTTGGATCATATTATAATTCAATACCCCCAGATTTTAATTACCTATTTTAAAAATTTTTAATTAACTTTTTATCTTTTCAGTTTAAATTAGAAAATAACTATAAATATTTGATTTAATTTTTGTATTAATTAACTAATACTTTAATTTTTACTTAATTGGTCAACTGCTAAATTAATAAATAATTTGGTTATTTAATTTTTACCACATTTTTTTTTTATTAGAGCAATTACATGGTCTCTCACAGTCTTGCTCGCTCGACTGTTGCCTTTCCCGCTAGTTACATTTTACACAGTAATTTGAAGCAAATTACGCGCTCCAAGTGCTCATCTATTCGGTTGTCTCCCGCTTAGGTTGTTACTGCTTTTACTTTTTTTGGGAGAGAGAGAGAAAGTATGTTAACTAATTGTATGCAACATTTTGGCATTTTGAGGTTTTTCAGTTGTTATTACCGCTTTCCAGGAAATGCAGGCATACGCATCGCATCCTAAACTCCGAGTGCTGCACTAATTCTGGTTGCTAAGCCGGAGCTAGAGAGTAGAGAGTAGAGAGAGACTGTTGGGCTACGTTTACCAATTAAGGAGCACGTCGCATTGTCTGTGGAGTTCGATTATCGGCGCACGCCGAGCTGCCTGCCGTCCATTTCTCCTGCTGCTGCCTATCGTTTACAATCCTCTTGACCCGCCCGCTGGATTTGCGCAGATTTACATAATTTAAACAAATAGCACTTGAAGTTTCAGTTCCCATATATGTTTGTACCTAAAACTTTGTTTATCTTGCGAATAAGGATCGCGTGGACAGCACTCGGAAAGATTCTATTGAGGCGTTGTCGTTGTTTCACACGCACTCCTCGGACTCGAACTCAGGTGCCGAACTGTCTCGGGATCTGAGTTTCATTGTCAAACAGATGCCGTCATATTAGGCCAAATCTGCTTACCTTTTGTTGACGCCCTCGAGTGCCGAGATTGGCCCAGATTGGTCGAGATTGGCACAGATCTGTAGCTCCGCGTGCTCTTGATTTGTGACAATTGTCACAATGCATTCGAGGCTTAAAGGCCGAGGTGAGAGCCTTCTTCTTCTTTGTCATCTTCTTCTGCCGCAACGCGTAATCCCTTTGCAAATCTGGCTAATGTGATTCATATCAGATCGCGAACAGAGTGCGAGTACGCGTATCTGTATCTGTATCTACACTCATAGCTGTATCTGCATTCGTATCTGTATCTTTGTCTTTGGTTTGCTGTTCTTTTAACACTTTGTGCTGTAACTCGAGCTCGTTGCTTGCTGCTGGTTAATTAAAAGGTGTCTTGCCATCTTTTGTCCTCCTTTTACATCTCGCAAGAGTATCGCATTATTCAGTATGTCTCATATCCGATTCTCTGCCGCCTTTGGCGTGTGAATCTCCCTTTGCCAAATGGTCTGTCCGTCTGTCTGTCTGTCTGTTCTGTCTGCCGTTTACCCGATAAATTATCATTTTATCTGCAATTTATTTGATTGCAAAATGCTATTAAGCCTACATTGCAATTATTGCCTTTTGGTAATTTGTTTATGATTTTCTGTATGCAAATGCATGTGTGTAGCATGCTGTGCGTGTATGTGTGTGTATTGGCTGTTTACTGTAAATGCCAATTTAGAGCATAAAATAAGTCAATGCACTAACTAACAAAAGTTGGAATTTAATTCGTATTTCAATACTTTTTAGATTTAGATAACTTTTCTTATTTATTTCACCTAATAAAAGTATTATTTTAATACAGATTTGGATTTGGAATAATTTTCAATAAATTTATTTTTTTGTAACCATTTATTCAAACAATGAATGATACGAAAAAAATAAGAAAAAAGGCATGGTATGAAAAAGAATATATATCTGGTATGGATCTGTTAAATTTTGATTAGAATTATTAATCAATCAGATTATTTTTGGAAATAGTAGTAGTGACTATATAATTCACTGTTGAAAAAGTTGTGATTATATAATGATTACGATTACAAAAAATCAGAAAAATCAAAAATAATCTTTCTGATTATTTCGGATTATTTTTGATTTTTTCTGATAATTTTGGTTACTTTGATTGTGATAATTTAAAAAAATTTGATTTGTACACAATATTCATAAATAATCAGAAACAATCAAAAATAATCAGAAATAAACGGAAAAATCCGAAGTAATCAGATTATTTTTGAATAATTGTAATAATTTTTGATTATTTTTGATTTTTTGTAATCGTAATCATTAAATAATTGGGCAAAAGCGAAAATATTATTTTCAAAATAATCGTAATTTAATCATTAGTTCGACTTTTAAACAAAAATAATCTAATTACAAATGATTATGATTACTTATCATTATTTAACAGGTATGATCTGGATATAGCTTTTCTATATGTTTGATATTAGATTTACTTTCCATTTTTGGAAAATATTTTTCGAAATTGTATAATTAAAATATAATTAAAATGATATTAGAAAGTATGTGATATATATATTATATATCAATCTAAGCAATCCCATATAAATATTCACATACAAGCATTATTGTAGTTATATAACATAGTATATCACCCTATAAATGTGAGAGTATGATTGCAGATAGATAATGTATCTATGTATCTGCGAGAGTGTATACATTTATATCTATTGACTGCGCCAATCCCTTTTTGTTGTTGTTGAACATTAAAATGGCGTGAAAATTATTGCTATTGACTTTTGTTGCTTGTTGTTTTGTTGTTGGTTGCTGAATACGAGTAGCTTTTGTTGTTGTCGTTTTTGTCGTTGTTGTTGTTGTGGTGCGGTGGCCATTGCACAATTTGCACAACAATTTGCGTACATTTAAAAAGAAGCGCTTTCGACCATTAATAATAATTGCTGTGATTTAAATTTTAATGGATATCGTGGGCAAACAAATGCCATGGGGGGAATGCATTCTGGAAGGTGGATGGTGAGTGTGGTTTATATGTGTAGCAACATTTGTTTAATATTTGCTTGTGTGCTGTTCATAATTTATATTTATTGCCTTTTGCAAATTGTTGCGAAATTCAAATACATATTCAAATGTCGAATTCAAATTCAAATGCAGCCGGAGCACAGAGAACACAATGCTTAACTTAAGCATATTTTGCCCAAGTTGTATGCTGACAATTTTAATTTAATTTGAATTCAAATTGCTTTCAGACACACTGCACACTTTTGCCGGCTGAAAGCAATCGCAACAATTCAATCACTTTGATGTTTGTTGCCCACAAAACAGCGTCATCGACAACGACAGCGACAACGACATCGTCATTGCCACCACCAGCAGTGCTCGTGCCACGCCCCCCAATTCGACCAGCTCGACAGTTAAGCGCCATAGTCGTCGCTTTTTTATTTAACATCAATGCGATTGCATTCAGTTTCCCGTTGCCCCGTTGCCCCGTTCCCCCGTCCGTCGCACTCGACACTCTCTCGACAGGCAACTGGCAACAGGCGACAGGCAGGAGGTAAAGCATCAAGTAATTTCTTTAATGGTTTTCCATTCCACATTCAGCGTCTACCTTCAATACTACCATGTCCACGCCCACAATCCGCCAAATGTGCCCAAAAATACTCACTAAAAACCAACACGGAAGCCAAATAAGGTGCAAAAATTTAATGTGTAGATAAGGTGAGGGACAGCTGAAGGTGAGAAGAGAGAGGAATAGAGAATAGAGAAAAAGAAGTTGTGACAGTGGACACTCTGTGAAGTGAAGTTTCAGCAACAACAACTTTACTTTATTGAGTGTCCACTATCACAGTTTTGTTAGAGGAGAGATAAACTATAAAACCTCTAAGCCTTACCTTAATTCATTGGTTTCTTCTTTAGTTAAAGTAAGCATTATAAATAATTTCAAGAGTCTCTTAACCTATTCCATATTTTTCAGACCATGAGATATATGTTTCCTAATACGATAGAGAGAGCGCAAACAGAAAATCTTGGGTATTTATTCGTACCTTCTTCAATTGAAAATAGATTTTGCATACGATTGTAATTTTTAAACAAAACAGTAATTTAAGAATAAAAATATTAAACCTTTTTTTATATTTTCTTTTTATTATAATCAGTGAAAAATTTAGATCAAGTCCAATAGCGAATACAAAATGTACAAAATCTATTGTTCTTACTCTCTTTTTTCAATTTTTTAAATGTTTAAAGCATCATAATTTTTTTTTAAAATGTTCTTAATACTATTATTTTTATATGGAATGTCAATTTACACAATCATCACAATTAGTTGTTTCGGAATAAACATATTTGGATTATTTAGACCGTACTCTTTGTTATATACATTTGTTTAAGAACTTTCAACTATCATAAAGAGATCTTACCGCAACATTTAAAAATTAATAAATTCTTCGATCATTTTGGATTGTTTTTATACTTACCATCTTACATTTCTTTTATTTTTGACCTTATTTCGTTCAGAATGCCAATTTAATCATAGTTTTTATCATAAAATTATTTAGCGCTAAAACTTGATACAATTGTAAAATGTAAATTTTCATTAAGATATTTTCTATAATTTTTAGACTTTAACTTGAAGTTTCTCTCTATTTATCAGTGTCCCCTTAAGTTGTCCTATGATTTCGTAGTTAACTTTAATATCTTAAGATTTTAATTAGATTACGCTTTATGGGTTTTTCATTGTGCAACTTTTGCAACTATTTTAGCTTTGACTAGTTGTATGTTTGTGTGTGTGCGGCCTAAACGCATTAAAACACTTCATTATGCCTAATCCAATGTGATAACAAAAGCCACACACGTACACACACACACGCACACACACTCAATCCAACCCAATCCAGCTTCTGCTTCAGATGAGGCCAAAGCATATGGCTGTGAAATACACTTGAACAACTTTATTACCAGACTGAATCCCCTTTGGCAAGGGCTGATGATGAGGCATTGAAACTAACAGGGCTCGTTTTAATGGAACGGGCTGCATTTGCATTAGGGAAAGGGAACAGGAATGGGATTGGGAACGGGAATTGGAATGGGAACGGGGTTCGTTTAACAAGTTTCATACGAATCACGGCACGTCAGAAACCATAAAGTGTATAAATACTTACCAGGCACAAAACTACACACTTACTTATGTTATTTACCCTCTCCCAAGTCCCAAGTCCTGGCCAGTTACTTCGTATCCTTGACATTAGGAGTGCGTGCACGTGACTTAATTTGATGATGGGCTTTCAACCACTTTTGATTTCGCGTTGTTGTTTGCTGTAAATTTTACGCCTGATTACAGCGAGGCCGCCTCTCTGATTGATAAAAATCTCACGGCTCAAATTAGGAGGGGCGTTCTTTGGTCTCTCTCTCTCTTTCACATACGTTTAATTTTTTATACATTTCAATTTGCGTTTGTTACAACGACCCTCGACCCTTGGCTAAGTGCACAATTTTCATGTTTGGCCAACAGAATTGCACACTTGGCCGGATCGCCGGATCTATCGCGATCGCCAGCCAACATTGAGTTGAGCACATAATTGCCGGGACCTGGCTATCGATCGTGATCATGATCGTGATCGTGATCTCTTGGCTTAGACCGGCGCCAGGCGACTCAGTCCTTTCCTCAATCTCAGTCTTAGACTCAGACTTTGCTCATTTTCTTGTTTATAATAGTTTTTGGCTTTGGCTCGAATGCAAATGTGTAAGGGTGAAGAGTGAAGAGTGAGCTGGCCAACTCCTTGAAATTTTCACATATCTTAATCCGATCTAATGCCCATATATATCCCAGGTAGGTATCAGAGGCATCGCTACTGTTTTTCAGCCGCCGCTCGGTTGTTTGCCCTGTGCTTTGGCAACAAATTGGATTACAATTAAATTGCATTTACATACAAGGCTCTGCATGCCTCATGCCTCTTGCCTCATGCCGCATGCCGCATTGTTTGGCTGCGTTGCTAGGCCTCAATTAAAATTTGCCATGTTTTCAATTTGATAAGAACCCGACTGAGTATCCAGCTGTGCCTGTTTGCATTTCCATTTTAGATTTACTAGATAATTGGGACGATGATATGGCCGCCATTTAAATATGGCCAAACAGACAGATTGATGTATTGAGAAATTAACTAAGATTCAGCGAAATTGTAGAACAATATGGAATCAAAGATACATAAATTATTTCATTGAATAATGAGTCCCAGTAAGATAATAGCGGAAATATAAAAAAATGGAAAATGTTGTTCTTGGCATAAAGAATAATTGACTGTAGGTAGATACTAGTAATGTAACCGCAAGCTGTGAATCGAGTTTAATATACAGGGGTGTCACAGAAATCGCTTTCGCTTGAATTTCACTTAAATTTGTATGAAATTTCACTTAAATCTGTGTTATTATTTGGAGATATATCGACATTTCTTTGATTTTTTCATTAAAACATTATCAGGGGTGCCACAGAAATCGGATTCGCTTAAATTTCACTTAAATTTGTATGAAATATATCGAGTTATAAGAAAAAATTCCCTAAAAGAAATCGTTATTGCAAATACAAAATACACTCGTAAATTTTTACTTGAAAAGTTACTAGGTCAAAAATCAGACCAAATTTAAAATTTCATAACTTTCCCAAAACTGAACAGATTCTCAAGTGGATAACTAGTCATATGATTATGGTTGGCCTCTAAATTTATTCTGCTTTAAAATTCGATTAATTTGGTTTAAACAATTATTTGACTAAAAATATCAGTTTTGAAGTAAAGGGTCCCTTGCGTTTTGCGGAAAGTTTTGGAAAGTTCTATATCAGAATTAACTGAACTTAACTCTGCAAATGAAATACGATGAACAAATTCTAGTGAGCTCTTGATTTTTCATGAAAATCGTTTTAATTAACTCGATAATTAATGAAAATGGCACTGGCAAAAATTAAGTGGTCGATATATCGATGTATTTTATACATCACTAGTTTTTTTTAATATTTATCTTTAAAGAAAAGGGAGAGTGGGAAGGGCAATGGACTCGCAGATGATTCTGGTGAGCTGTCAATAAGCCAGGATACGAGGATACCAGGAGTACCGACCGAGTATATCCAGCCATAATGCATCATCATTAGCCAGAGCCGAGCACTTCAGGCACTCACTGTTCTGTCTGTCTGTCTGTCTGAGTGTCTATCTGTGATTGTGTTGTAGCTTTTAGCATTCGCCCAAAAAATAATTGAATTGTTCTTCATTATTTATTTTATTATTTTGCTTGTCTCTTATTATCGCTCAGCTTGTGTTCAGCTATTGCGAAACTCCTCACTACTATCATCATTGGGCCGTGCTCCATTGTTCCAAGCTGGGTGGGATCTGAAGCACTTTTGCGCCATCGCCATTGCCATCGTCATCAACGTGGCGCGTCATAAAATACGCGAATTGCATTTGCCATTTACGATGTGTTTTTCTTTCTTTGTTTCCTTCCTTTCCTTTCCGTTCCTTGCTCTCTTATCTTTTTTTTTTGCCAGTCCTGCTGTCTGTTATTGTGCTTCTTGGTGCGGATTTCGCCGGGTGTGGGCGGTTCGGGCATGTGGAATGTGGATGACACCGCGAACCGGGCGAGAGCTTGATTCCTTTGGGGATTTTGCGCACAAAGCAGTGCCAAATTGAATGTGGGATTTGACAAAGATATAGACGGGCGACTTTTGCTCGTCTTTACAGTTATGTGAGGGAGGGGGGAGTGTAGTGGGAGAGAGGGATGGGGTGTGTAATTTTATTGTGTTGCCTTTTATGATGTGGCGACAAATTGATATTTCCTTTAGCCAGCCAAGGCAATTTAGATACACTCTCACACACACACACACACACACCAACACTCACTTTGAGAGTAAAAAGTAGAACCGCAAATCGGCTGAACGCGCTCACTGGGCGGTCCACAAGCCGCCCGCTGTGCTCTTATTGTTGTTGTTGCTGCTGCTGCTTCTGTTTGTTTTTGTTGCTGTTGTTGTTGTTCAGCGGCCGCCTTATAAAATAATTAAGTCTTAGCCACTGTTTGTTGTGTGTCGGCTGTTTGTTTGTTGTCTTTGTGCCTCCATCATTGCCTCTATCGCGGCGCATCCTAGCGGCATTAAGGACTTTAGCACGATTTTCGCAGGGTTTGTCCTTTGTGTAAGCCGACGTCTCTCCCTCTCTCTCATATGCCATCAAAAAGGATACGCCAAAATGGATCCGCTTGCAGTTCGGCTTGAATTTGAAACTTTTTCTTTACTTTCATTTCATTTGATCAATGCTCGCCCTTCGCTGAAATCAACTGTAAGTTAATCGCATTAATCCCGCGATCGGTTTTCAAGTGGATCCTGTTTGGGCTGCCTGTGATCCTTTTGCCACGGCGCATTCAGCTGAGAAATTAGCAGGCAAACAAAGGAGCGCAAAATCAAGTAAAAATGTTAAGTTTAAGGGGAGGGTTTAAATACAAATACTGAAATCAATAATGTTGATTAAACATGGCGTATGTGTAACATTTTCAAATAAAGATTTAGTTTTGGTAATACTTTAGTTCAAATGTTTATAAATTGCAGCTTAAGTTGGAATTGAGCTTGAAGAAATGTAAATTAATTTATAATTTTACAAATATTGTCAAAAATTGCAGCTCTGACATTGTAAAGTACTCTGTATTGTCTTAAAATGCTCGGATCTTGACTAACTATCTCACTCTTTTAAGGTTAAAACTGGCAAAACCTTTTTTATTTTTCGAAACATATGTTTTTGTTGGTATGTATCAACTGGTATGTATCAACAAAGATAGCTGTCTGTTTTTTTTTTTGCTTATCTGACCTACAGATCTCCACCATCGGAAAGCAGTTGTGAACAAATTTAAGTCATTCGCTTCCTAATTAAATTAAACTATATTTTCAAGTTTAAACATTTTTATGTATTTTAATTTTTAATTTGATATTACTGCTCTTACTTTAACTTTCGCTTTAAGATTCTGTTATTAAATGATATAGGGTATCTTCAAGTCGTTCCGGGCGATTTACAGCATTATCTCTGGTTGTTCTTGCATTTTCTTTTGGGCTTATCTTTATCGGAATTTTTTGCCAAATAGGATACAATTCGCTCAGCAATCGTTGGCTGCTTGCTCATTCCTTTTCTCCTACTGTTCCAGTTGTTTTTCCTACGTCTCTGCTTCTTCTTCTGCTTCTCCCACTCCTGAACTTTTCTGCTGCTACCTTTTTATTGCAAATTGGTAATTTCATACTGTTGGCGGTGCCTTTGCTGGTTGGCCGGCAATTCGCTGTTTTTCCCCATCGATTTTGTTGGCTCTTTTGTGGCTAATATAGAATAATTGTTTAAAATTAAAACCTTAACGGTTTCACCATTGTTCGAGTTTATTTCCAATTTATTGTATTTCACATCGCCATTTGATTTCAAACGTTTACCGACCAATTTTCAAACTGGACCTTTTTTCCCTTAACAATGTTGTGAAATGAAATAAACGAGCAATTTTTAAAGAGTAATCATTGTTGAAATAAACTTTTTTATTTAAAAAATAATACTCATGCTTAGAAAATGTTTAACTATTTATTTAGAATGACGTTTAAGACATATTTATGGTTAAATGTATTTCAACTGACATTATGCATTTCTGTAAATATTTGTTAAGGTAAATTTAAAACATTTTCATAAATATATCGATGACATCTTTTGCGATCCAGCCAAGTTAATGAGGTCAAAGCCATGTACATTCTGCTGTGATGAACACTTACCGTCTGTCGCTACAAAGCAGTTAGCACTTTAACGACTTGTGACTTTTGTTAGCAATGAAATTTATGTGTCTAAAATGGCACTCAATCAGACAGGATGTCGTTGTCCTGGCATTAAAAAAGGATAAAATATAAAAAGAATGTCATTTGAAAAACGCAAAAGAGAAGAAACAAAATTGATAGCGAATCGGAGAGAAGGGAGGCCACGCAAAAAGCGAAAAACTGTTAAAATGATAAAATATGAGCGTTCGTAATACAATTTATTTAAATCAAAGTCTAAAGCGTTATTTATGGGCATTGAGCAGGGAGGAGGAGGAGGAGGAGAGAGGACGCGGTTTGAACGGGGTTGCGTGTGGCATGAATACCTTGCACCTTTTGCCTCTCCCTCACACACTTGGGGAGTTATCTGTGTAAGTGTGTGTGTGTGTGTGTGTGGAGTGGGTTTGAAGGCAACTTACATATTTTAGCCAGCCATTGTTTGCATTTGAATGTAGGAAGACAAAAGCCAAGCCCAAATAGCGCGTCACAAATTTAGCCGACTAATATCCAAAATAGACAAAATAGAAATGGCCAAGGGACTGGACTATACAACTCCATTTGCTGCTTTTAAGCATTCATTCATACATACCATACCATAACATTCATTCATTCACTCCGTCATGCCATGCAGTTTATTGTTTAGCATGCTTTTCGCCTATTATATAAATGTTAATAACAAAACAAAAGCCACAGCCATTTGCCTAATGTGTCCGATAACGTAATGGAGCGTACGATTCTCGACCAGGCTAAAGCACTCGTACTAAAAACCTAACGAACTTCTACTGAAATACTATTGAATTTACGACGAAACACCATTTTCAATTTCAGTGGGTGTGTGTGTGCGTGTGTGTGTGTGTTTGTATCTTAGTAAGTATTCTGCAACGTCAATTGCCAAATTAATTGCAGTTAAGTCGAGCAAACAAGGCAAGCCTTGAGCATACAGTCAAACGAATATACACAGAAAACAAAGGTTGGACCTTACCTGTTAAATTTCGATTGGAATTACTAATCAATTAAATTATTTTTGGAAATCATATTTATTTATTTATGGAAAAATCATAATGACTATATAGTTCACTGTTAAAAAATTTGTGATTATTAATTGATTACGATTACAAAAAATCAGAAATAATTTAAAATTATTACAATTTTTCAAAAATAGTAAGAAATAATTATTTGAAACTTGAATTTATTTAAATATTTAATATTTCTTAATTTTAATTTTCTATTTAAATTTATATTATTGTGTTTTCGGGATTCTTGGATAAATTGAAACCTACCGGTGTCAAAAGTTCGGTAATCTCGGATTCGCATACGAAATACTTGATTCAAGTAAAATTTTCAATTTCTTCTCTGGAAATATATTGAATATCGGGGCTCTATAAATATTTGTACAGTATATTCATATGTTTTAGGCGTTTTTGACTATTTTAAAGCTGCAAGTTTGCCATTTCATTAGTAAGTATATTGTGTTAATTCAAGAAAAATATCCTGACTATTTACTTCTGCAATTTACCTGCCATTTATTTTGCCACGAAACTGCTTAAATTGCTCTACAAATAAATAAAAATTATTAGCATATACTATATTTTAAACTGGAATATTACAATGATTTCTTTTCAGTGTAGAGTCTCGCTTTCTAAGTAGGAGCAAAAGAGTTGTGAGTTCCGCCGATCAAAAGCGTTTGCATAACTATGTAAATCCCCTTAACATGGCAACACATAACAAGCCAACAAACCTAACAACCCCCTAACTGTTGTTGTTGTTGTTGCTCTTGTTGTTGTTGTCTTTGTAGTTGTATCTCTTCTCTGCTCCGTGGTCGACTTTTAGGCGCCCGTCTGCCAACTAAAGTGGAGTCAATGAAAATTGCAACTCCCACTTTGCTCGTACGTCAATTAAGAGCTGTTTTTCTTGTTTGCTTTTGCCACACACACACATACACTAACACACACACACTCACACACATACACATATACTCACAGCTACATAGAAAAGCTTTGAAGCTTGTCTGCATTGCTTTTGGCTTTGGTTTCGTTCCTTCGTTCGTTCGTTGGTTCGTTTGCTTGTTATTTGCTTTCTCGCTTTAACCCATTTGCCATCAGCCATCTCGCTCGCACTTGCACACACACACATATACACTCTTTTTATTGCAGTGCAATTTGTTGTAGAATCGTTTTGTCCGACAGTTGAACAGTTTGTTATTTCTTTTAAATGTTCCAAGTAAAAGAGCTTTGGTCGTTTGCTTTTTCGGAATTTTTGTGGCTTGGCTTTGCCCGCTGCCCAGCGGTCGTTCAAGGATTGAGCTTAATGTGCTTCAGTAACAGGAGCAGGAGAAGAGATGGAGCAGGGGAAAGGCAAGAGGAACACAGCCTGTATTTAAGTTTGGCATTTTTAGGGGGTAGAGAATGGGCTTTGGAGTTTTAGTTGCAACCGTTTGTCATACCTTTTGCTTAGTTTTTCTGTGTGATTAGAACATTTTCATTATCACTTTTGTTTGTGTGTGTGTGAGGGGGCTTGAAAATCCATTTGTTGACGCATTGAATCTGGTTTAGCACCTCTTTGACTAACCAATGTCAATTTGCCTAATTAATGCCTGGCAACTAAGGGCAGCTCGGCAAACAAAAACTACAATAAAATCGCATCGTCAAAATGAAATCAAACTGAAATTGTTTTACACACACACACACACACACACACACACACACATTAGAATTGTCAAAAGCGTCAGGTGAACAAAAGCCATGCCCAACTTGGCTCAGGCCTCTTACACACAAGTAATGCGATTTCCATTTGTGCATTCAGTTAAAATTAAAGTGGGACAGCGCCCAAGTGTCAACACCTTTTGAACCAAAAGCGTCACAGACACAGCTCTCTAAACTCTCTGCAACGAGCGATTGGGCTGCAGAATCTAAAACACGAAAAAGCGAGAAACGAGAAACGAGAAACGAGAATAACGAATCAAAAACAAGCAAAAAAAAAAAGTCACGCAGAGGGAAATTACACAAAAATATGTTACGCTGCAAATGCTGCGGCAGGTGGAAATCTTGGAGACCAGAGTAATACACCTAGATATATGTGTATGTGTGTGTATGCATGTGAGTGGGAGTGAGAGTGGGTGTGGGTTGATAGGGGGGGACAGTCTGCGGTGACTGCCAGCACTTTGAGACGCACTTTGGCAAAGCAATCTTCTAAACAGGATAAATGTAATTGCGCATGAATTTCTACGCATTTTTCTGTGTCGCCGTCGCCGTTGCCGTCGTCGTCGTCGCTGTCGTCGCCGTCGCCGTCAGAGTGGCAAATGTTTTTGATTATTTGCCGGCGGTGTCAGCTGAGCGTCAAGTGGTGGCTGTGGAGTGTTCCCATTGGTTTGCCTGCGACACGCCCACTCTCATTGGCTATTCCACTTACTCTCTTATTCTCACTCTCTCTCTCTCTTTCGCTCTTCTCGCTCCTCTCTCTCTCTGTGAGTTTGCAGTTTGTTCTCTGTGCAATTGCCTCGCATAACGCTTTTTTGTTTTGTGCAAATTGCTTGCAACACTTTTTGAATGCCTCGTGGTCGTCTCAGTTGAAAGCATTTAAAAAATTTCAATTTGCCGCTCTCTCTCTCTCGCTCTCACTCACTCTCTCGCTCTCACTGTCTGCAAAGTTTGCTCAGCTTTTGCTTTTGTAAAAATGGCTGCCTCTGTGCGCATGGGGTTGCCTATGAATGGGGAACGTTGTGGAATGGAACATCAATGTGCTCGGATTTCAATCTGTGTTTGAGATAAAAGAACTGAGATTTTGTCATTTGTTTTATGTGTTTCGGATTCTGTTGATTTTATTATAATTTTTAAACATAAATAATATATATTATAACATTATAAATTATAAAAAATATATACAGTCGAACTTCCCTAACTCGAACTTCCCTAACTCGAACTTCCCTAACTCGAACTTCCCTAACTCGAAGTCTCTCTAACTCGAACAAAATCGAGTGGCAATACTAGGCAAATTTCATACAATTCTACTTCCCTAACTCGAAGTCTCCCTAACTCGAACTTTTTTTTGTGGATAATGGTGATTCGAGTTAGGGAAGTTCGACTGTATTTATTATTTAAATGTAGAAAACAAAGTTTGAAAATGTTTTACATCTGATTTCTTAAGCTCAAATACATAAAAAGTTTTTATTTTTATTGTAATTTAATAGCAATATTTCGCAGGAATGTTTTTAGATCCAAGATTTGATTAAAATCTTGTTTATTTTCTTTTTTAAGAGTAGAGAATTTATTGAATAAATGGATTTTTATATTTTAATTTTAAGAAATAAGCTTAAGATAGGATTAGACATTGAAAGTCAATTAATCTTTGCATATTTTCTGATTAATCAAAGCAATAAGAATAGTGGTATTAAAATGTTAAATGATATGATTTTATTTTAAATTTATGTAAGTATTTTTAAAGATGTATAAAAAGTTATTGAATTGTATTTAAGTTTATAAATCAACCAAGTTTTGTGATTCTTAGCCCCAATATTGTAATCCTTTTCCCATTTGCAGCTCACTTCAACCCAAAATGGAGCCTCTTGGCTGCCATCAATTAAAATGTTATGCACAGTTTGGAGCAACAGGATTGCACACAGAGCACCACTTGACCCTTGGTGGGTGCCAATTGATTGATTTTATATTGGCATTTGAATAGGAGGCCAAGCTTACACACAAATACAAGTACATACTGTGAGATTTTGAATTTCGGTAGATGAAGGCCCTAAGCACGCCCTCCCCTCCCTGCCACTTGAGCATGTTCCAATTGCCAAGTGTTTCAGTGCGAATAGATTTTGGCTCAGACTGTGTAATATTTTTATTGGCACAATTTACGGGCTGTGCGACAAAAAGAACATACGCAAAGTGTCTGTCGATGCGGTTGCAACACAATTGTCGAAATAAACGAACTCAACACAGCCCAACAGCAAATGAATGGAATGGAATTGGCAATGGAAAAGAGCGTAGCAGAGTCAGCAACCCCTGTGGAAAAGAGAGCGCATTAAACCCTCCACATACCTGTTCAGGGTGTGTGTGAGTGTGTGAGTGTGAGTGTGTGCGAAAAACCATTTAGCGCACAGACCAAAAGAATTTCACAGCCAGCCAGACAACCAACCAACCAACCACCTCAGCTCAGCTCAGCTCAGTTCAGTTCAGCTCGGTTCAGTGTTGTTCAGTTGAGCTGAGTTCAGTTCTCAGTTTAGTTCAGTTCAGTTTCAGTTTCAGTTTCCGTTTCAGTGGCAAACAGTCGGCGCATACGCTCTCTCGGTTAGGGGTTAAAAATGCAGAGACTGAAACAATAAAATTACTAAACGATCGCTTACACACACAGTTTACAGCGTGTTAGAGTGAGAGCTACAACAAGCGAGCGAGTGAGACGGCAAGAGAGAGAGGCAGGCAAGCAGGGCAGAAGGACAGACAGACAGACAGACAGACATTCAGTCAGTCAGATGCGTCGTCGAGGACTTTGAGCCTGTTAACAGCAAACATTTGAATTTAAATGCGAATCGTTGATCAAACGGTGCAGACGTCTCGGTCGACACCTGAGCAACTTTATTTGTGCCACGTCGCAAGTTGCGTGAATACCGAATAACAACAAAATACATTTCAAATATCAAATTGTGAATCGAATATATACTCGAATATTATTGTGACAGTTTTTGTGTGCATTTTTGTGTGAATTTTGCCAACTCGTGTAAAATGTCTTCCTCCGAGGCTGAAGTCGATATAAGTGTGGTGTCCAGTCCGGAGCCGAGTCCTTTGGGCGCCGCCGGCCTGAGCAATGGCCGGGAGAGTCCCTCGGCGCGTTCCATTGATGGCAGCTCGCCACCGGCGACGCCAACACAACGCTCCACACCCAACACTGCCGCCGGCACACCGACATCGACTTCCACAATCGCTGCGCCGCACTATCATCACAGTCCGAATGGCACAGTGCCGCCGGCGGTGCTGCACCATCATCTGCAACATCATTTGAGTTCGCTCAGTGGTCATCCGGTGGCTCTGCATCATGCGCTGCACAGTTTCGGGCATCTGCATCCCGCACATGGGGCACCACATCCCGCGCTGTTGCAACACGGCTCCATGGCTCCATCATCACATCTCGGCGAGCGTTTAAGTTCGCCAACTTCAATGGCGCCCAAGTCGCCGGAGCTGGAGCGGAATGGCGATGAACTGCATCTGAACAACAACAACAGCAAGACACTGAATCACAACAACAACATCAACAACAGCACAACTTGTGCAACGGCAGCAGCAGCTGCCGCGGTGGCAGCAGCAGCGGCTTCAGTTGGCGCCAACAGCAACGACAGCAATGCGAGCAGCAATGGCAACAAGGCCACGACGGGCTCCAATGGCTTCACTAGCTTCTCCATCTCCAGTATTCTGAGTCGCAGTGAGCCGGCGAAAAAGAATGGCGCCACAGCGTTAATAACGCCCATTCCACAACTGGCACAGCCAGGAGCCACGGGGCCACAGGATGCGGCCATGCTCTCAAGGTGAGTAGTCGATGCCTCTGCCCAAGTACCAAAATTCTTCCCGAAACAAAGAGCTGCTGAGCTGCACTCTGTAGAGCTGTTTAGACCCGGCTTAAAATCTCAGAGCCTTCGTCATTGTTTTGCTGGCCAACGTGAAACCAAAAAGTCAAGCGTTCTCTGCATTTTTCAATGAGCCTAAGCGGCTACAATTTCACCTGATTTCATCGTCCTGTTTTCATTTCTAATATAATATGTTGGGCAAATTTTATATAATCCTTGAGGTACTCAATCTTAGACAATGGCATTGGATTCTTAAATAGGTGACGCAAATCTGTTTCGTTAGAAATCCTGCCGGACATTCTTTAGAGACAATCGAGGAGCAGTTTATTTAGCTGATGGTCAAGATAGGACATTTAATGGAGAGTTTGCAGGATTGAGGGAAAACTGTCATAGGACACCTTAAGTGAGTGCCAAGATGAAGGCCTCACGATTAAATGGATGTAAATCGCTTTTAAGTACGGCCTTTTATTTACCAATTTCTTTGGATTTCTAATGTTATATAATTACTTAGGATATCTGATTTTGTATTCAAGAAAAGGTCAATTAAAAATATGAATTTAAAGCATTTACTTATGAATTCGATTTAATCTTCCAATTTTACATTTATTTGGTTGGGTAATGTGAAGTTTTAATTTTAAAACGGATTCATATATTTAAAGAGTTTTTTTTTCACTTTGTTTAATATTTCTATTTTTAATTTGGTATTATTTTATTTCGTGCTTAGATCAATTAGAAATTTGGATTTAAAGCATAAATTTTGTATTCGATTTAAAATTATTCGAATCTTCCATTTATTTACTTTGGGTTATATAAATTTTTAATATTGTGCACATCGAATGTTCAATTTTAAAACATATTTATATATTTAAAGAGTTTGTTTTCACTTTGTTTAATATTTCTATTTTTAATTTGGTATTATTTTATTTCGTACCTAAATCAACATAGTTAAAGTTTATTGTAAAATATATAACAGACAATACAGAACATAATTTCTTCAAATCCTTCATGTTGTTATCGAAAAGATTTTATGATCAATTTCCATTACATTGATATTAAAGTTTAAATTTGTATTTTACAAAATGTTTCATTTCAAGGAATATTTAAAATATGAAAGAGATGCTTTCATTTTCTATTTCAAATTTAATTAATTTGTTTTTTTTAATTCATTGCGTCATTTAAGTCATAAAGCGGCCAGTTGGTCACGTTGTTCAATAGAAATCCATATCGATTCCTTAAATGTTGGTCATGCAATTTACAAAAGTATCGAATTTCGCAACATTTGCGTAATGAAATTCAATGCAATTGCAAACACATACGAGTACTCATAACTGACAGGACAGTTCGATAGTCCGGCTGTCCGACAGTCCCGACAATCGCACAATATTCCGGCATGCTAAAATTACGAGTATGAATATGAATGCAACATCAACTTTATTATGAATGATTGAATGAACCCTCACTGAACTGACCTACATGTATGAACGGAGGGACAGACAGACGGACAGACAGACGGACTGATAAAGGGCCGCCTACATAATGCAGTGTAGCTCATCAATAAATTCAGACTTGCGAGTGCCAAAAAGGAAATGGGGTCCTGTTAACCCCACTTAGCCAACATTTAAATGGGCATAAAAAAGGACATGAGTCGAGCGAGCGAGCGAGCGAGAGATCGAGTTTCCAATTGCTCGATTAAGGCATGTGTTGAATTAAAAAAATGTTGCACTTTTATTTTATGAACTCAAAGTTGGACTCGGTACAAATGCAATGTGGACTTTTTTGTTGTTGTTGTTGTTGGGTTTTGTTAATAATGATCATTTTCATTTCATTTACGCATGCGCTCTCCGATCGATCGTGCGATAAGGCGACTTTGAGTTGAGGTCCTTTTGAGGACGAGGGTCGCGTGCTTCTTACCCCATTGCGAGCTCGAGTTCGAGCTGATCGCCCTCGCCTCGTTTTGGCCAAGTGTTGACTCCTGCTGTTTGGCGCTTACAGCTGACGTGTGGCTGCCTATGTGACGCGCTTATCACATGATCATCATCATCGAGCCGAGCTCAGTTCCTTCCATGATTAATGCAAGCGCACAAAAACAAAAAAACGCTGAGTGATCGTTTAATAAAAATACCTTAATATGCAGATACGTTTGTATCTTTTTTGAGGCACCTTCACCTGGAGTATCACTTATTCGTTTATTTTGACAATGGCATTACATTTTTTAATTAGTGGTCAGCTACTGTTGAAATTCTCTCCTTCTCTCTCTCTCTCTCTTGTTTCTTGTCTTCTGTCTGCTCTTCAACTGCGGTTTAATTATAGCGCTGCAAGAAACGCAGTTAAGCGCTGTAACTGTAACCTGATATGCTTGTGAGTGCGCCCAACAAAAGGGCCAACGCGACCAGCCCAAACCCAAACCCAGTCCAAATAATGGAAAGGGTGCTCGAGTCCAGGAAATGTCTGTGTGTGTCTCTATTGTAGTGCAGCAGCAGTTTTTCCATTATCTCATTTTTATTTGGTCTGCATGTTGTAAGCACAAAACCCACAAAAGGACGCCCTGACAATATAATTATATATTGCAGTAATTACAATCCAATTTCAGTCCCAATGCACTGCGCATGGCCTGACAAATCTTATCTATCTATCAAAGGGATTAACTTGCAGCGGCATTCAACGCTGAAATCGCTGCTTGATTCGTCATTTATCGCATTTGTATCTCGATATGTACTTGATGATGACATTGGTCATAGTTTCAATTTAATGAAAGCATATTTTATTTTTTGTTTCGCTATCAAGATTTGAGGCTTGACTCTGATTGTTTTCTGCTCCTGGACACGTGTCATTTGTGCGACTTCCTGCGGTGCAAACAGAAGGCGAAACAGAGCAAAAACTAATTTTGAGCGCATCGCAAATGTCACCATTTTTCAAGTGGACGACTTAGCATAAGCCGCTCCAGGCCATGGAAGTATTACCTCTGCAGTTATTACCAATATTTTCATGCTAATCCCGTTTAATGACAAAAGCAAGCTACAATAATATTTCCCCTGCTTCCCTGCTTCCCTCTCCTGCCCAGTCAAGTGTGAGTCAATGGATATGTTCAATATTTTGGCTACTTTGCGGTCGGGTCGAGTGTGATTTTCCAGTGCCCGCACTTTTCCCTGTTGACACCCGTTCAAAATGTCACAAATACACAGTATGTATAATATATTTCTCTCTTTCCAATGCCTCCATGCAGCCAATTAGCGTGTGCAAATCTTTTATACATGAACGATTCCTAAGCGGTTTAAGCCTGCCAGTCATCTGAGTTCTTTGTTAGCATTACTTTTAAATTTCTTATTTATTTAAATTAATTTCGGTAATAATCGCATTGAAATTATTTGACAATTGTCGCTTTGCATACGAATTTTTGATATGTGGCATATACACATTTTTGGGGGTTCACTTAAGTGGCTTCTCTGACCTGGTCGAGGCAGCTGCGTTGCCTTTCCTTTCCAGAGTGCAAAGCATTCAAGTGCTGAAATCTGCGGGCATTTGGAGCAGTTCAACTTACAAAGCAAATACTGTTCAGTTAAATAATAATTGGATTTATGTTTTCTTGAGTTTATGAAATCATTCGGAAAAGTTGCTTTTTAGCAAGGAAATCAACTTCACAAGGTATAACAATGCGAGTATAATCCACATTAGTGATGAAACTTCACGAAGGGTAAAATTACAATTTAAATTTCTAACACTTTCTTAAAGTTCAGTTTAATTTTATCTATGGGATACAATCAATAGGTCCAAACATCTTTAAGTTTTTTAACGGAAAACTTAACTTAACATAGCAAATATGATTATTATTAATATGAAATTTTTAATATATTCTGAAATCTAATCAGCAATAATGGTTTTTATTTATATAAATTTGTAAATTTTTTCTGAAATTAAATCATAAGGAAATGAATACATTTGCGATAAAAAATGAGATGCGTTAGAAATTATAAAGCCTCTTAAATTTGAATAAATTTATACATATTTAAAATTGTAGTCTATCATTTTTAATTTCTTTCTGTGATTTTAAAACTAATTATTTTTTAATTATTTGAATTCAAAAGTAAGAGTCTCTATAACTCTTTGTACCAAATATAAGAAATTATCCAAAACCTTGCTTCAGACCTCAAGCCCGCCTTTCGAACCCATTTCCAACTGAAAAAAGAAAAACATCAAAGCTTCTCTAGAGTCTAGACCCAAGTGGGAGACCCAATCAGAGGGCAGAGCGAGACAAAATCACCATCAAGTGAATAAAGCGTCCGACCCATGTAGAATGCCATGTTGAACAACTCAATTGCATAGCGCACACTTCTGTTATTTATTTTTTACAATTTCAAAAGAGCCCCAAAGAAGAATTATGACAGGAAGGTGGAGCCAGAGAACTAAGAAGCAGAAACAATTCATTAAATGAGGGAAATATCAGGCATGCATCAAGTTGAGTTGGGAATGAAAATCGGGTTGTTGGTTGGGTCGCCGCTCCACCGTTGACTTCTGACAGTTCCGGGGGGGAACAGACTCAACAGAATTTTAAACATGGTCATCCACTTCCGCCACAAAGTGACACCAATGAAAATGTAGACCGTGGCGCTGTGGCTGCCCGGGGCAATGGAATGTTGTATTTATTTCATTGCGATTGGGCGGAAAACAAATGCCTTGGACCTCGACTCGGACGGACAGAAGAGGACCGAGAACTGAGCCTTTGATTTGGATAATTAGTAAAGCAAATAGCTACAAGCTGTTTGCAATTCATTGGGGTCCCCCAGCCGTGAATGTGACAGCTTTCAAGCTGAAATTAGCGCAGTAATTGAGGTAATTTCTTTTCAGCGTTTATTTAGCTGCTTTTCTTATTTTGCTTATTTTTTTGGGCTGCTTTGTTCGTAATTTGAGGAGTCGTTGGGGCGTCATCTTTTTGGCCGATAGCAAAAGCGGCTTTCTCTCAATTGACGTTGTAAACATGAAGCCCATTAGAAGTGATTTGAGCTGCCTGTTTGTCAAGTAGCCAAGTTGGGGAAGCCTTTGAAGCGTCAAGTCGAGTCGAGTCGAGACGAGTCGGGTCGAGTAGAGTCTCATAATTTAGCAGGCAAAAAGGTAAAATTTAATTGAAAAGGCATTACTTACAAAGCGAAAGAGAGCGCGTGTGTGTGATTGAAAGAGACAGAGATAAAAAGAGAGAGAAAGAGAGAAAAAAGAATGAGCTTGGCAACTATTGATTTCCACACCTGCACCTTGGCTGCAGTGAAAGAGGTCAGCTAAATGTTAATGTCACACACACAATCACAACTTGGCCAGCTCATTGTCTGTCTAGAGAGAGTAGAGGGGGAGGGAGGGAGGTGGGGCGACTAGTTGGGGTCGAAATGAAAATCACAGTCTGGTCATTTGCACAACGGTTAAAAGGGGTTTAACAACAACGAAAATAAAGAAATACAAACAAAACAAAAAAGCAAAATCAGCAACAAATACCGATTGGAGGGTTGTTGGGTCGTTTCGGGCCATTTGGGCCATTTGGGTTATTTGGTATTGGGGCTGTATGAGTATTGGTAACATTCTAGACTGGTGGGAATGCACGAACCGTGGTTAAACATTGTTAAACAGCAAAGTTCATTGAGTGCGTGGGAAGCTCAAGCCTGAACCGACACAGACTTTAAAGCATATCAATAAATCAATCAAATTGTGCGCCCCCAGAAAAAGCACTCTTGAGTGCCACAACTCACCCCCGCCCCCTCTCCCATTCGTCAACCCCCTCACAACCACTCGGAGGCAAAACAAAAGCAGCTTTCTTCCAATTACCTCTCGCATTAGCTGTTGCTCGAATGATTTGACTTGAAAACTTTGATTTAGTACAATAAACTTCCCCTGCCCAAGAGAAACCACCCCAAAAGACACACACACACACACTCACATATATAGAACACATTATAACGTTACCTAAACGCCGAAAAGTGTTTCGTCTTGCAAACTTTGCCGCGCCAGCATAAATAAATAAATGTATTTATAAAGATGCTTTTAAGCTCGCAAACCTAACAAGGTTACACTTATATACTTTTGTATCTCTATATATATTTATATATATTTATAAATATGTATGCTGTACAAAATTCGCAGCAGCTGTTGCCAGTTATGAGCATCATCGTCTTGCTCTTCCTTCTCCTCCTCTGGAATGGGGTTGCTTAGCATTTAAGGGTCGCCTCATCTCGGTTTTTTCTTGCCTTGATTCTTGTTATTCCTGAGCTGTCGGCATTTATATACTCACAAGTCGTATATATACATTAAATGTTTATTCGTGAAAATGGCTGTTTGGCTTTTGGTTTCCCTACTTTACTTGAATTTCAGCAATTATCAGTCTGCATAATTTATGGCAATTCCACTAACCGTTCTGCATTTCGGCATTTCAGATTGGGTTTCATCTCACAGTGGGGCGCTCTGGCCGGACGATATGCGGCGTTGTGCCCACCTGGCTGGCCCTGGGCACCACAGCGGATGCCCTTCCATAGTCCAACCCATGGTAAGTTGCTATTAATTACTTAAATTTACTTAAATGGGTTAAAAATAAGAAACTTCGGAGAGATTCATAATCATAGTGTGCACCAATTTAAATAAAAAACAAGTGCTAAAAATAAATTTTAATTTAGAAATCCATATTTATTCAGCTGGTCTTAAGAAGTCTGTTTTTTCCCTGTTTAATATTTGCTCTAAATTTTATCGCATCAAGCTATTTATCTTATTAATTGCTTAGGTCAACGAGTAAATAATCAGGGGTGCCACAGGAATCGCTTTTGCTTGAATTTGACATACATTTCATACATATTTTAGACATACATATTAAAGCGAAAGCGATTTCTGTGGCACCCCTGAATATGTGTTATATTAATTAAAATATTACAATTATTCTTAAAGTTACGTTGAGTCAAATCAAAACATATTTGGTTTATTTCTGTTCAAAGAACTGAGTTTCAGTTCGTTTCAGTGATCGTAAATAAGTTGAAAAAACACAAACCTAAAATGAATTATAAAAAAAGTTTATTAATATCTTGAAAAAATCAATTAAGTACTTAGCTTAAAATATAAAATTTATAAAAGAACCATAAATAATGGTCCCTTTCCCATGACATCATTGCTTTTCTTTTCCAGTAATGTAAATCAGATATATTTATAGCTACATACATATGTATATCAGCTATTAAATAAATATGCCTAATATGTATTTTATCTGATTAGATGAAGCAAATTTTCTTTATATCAACTGTTGACTAGTTTTAAAAATTCTCCTCGATTGTCTCTACTCAAAGAGCTTAGCCTCAAAGTAAACGTTGTTGTTTTTTTTTTTACTTCCAAGAATGTGTCTGAGAATTCTTTGAGCTATCTATTCTTGGGCTAAGAATGTGCCGTTACAGGCATTCTTTATACATATGTATATCAGCTATTAAATAAATATGCCTAATATGTATTTTATCTGATTAGATGAAGCAAATTTTCTTTATATCAACTGTTGACTAGTTTTAAAAATTCTCCTCGATTGTCTCTACTCAAAGAGCTTAGCCTCAAAGTAAACGTTGTTGTTTTTTTTTTTACTTCCAAGAATGTGTCTGAGAATTCTTTGAGCTATCTATTCTTGGGCTAAGAATGTGCCGTTACAGGCATTCTTTAAAGTATTTGTCATTTAATTTGCATGGGCAACGACGGAAATGCGCCTAATGCCGTCAAGAATTTGCGCAATGTGCATACAAAGTGCGCCCTGAAGCAGGCAGCACATATTTGCACGCACTGTTTACTTAGGTTTAGGCTTAGGTTTAGGGGTAAGTGTAGGGGGTGTCATTATCAGGCGATACACATGTACCGTTAGCCGCTCAGAAACACGGCTGCTTTAATCGCCATTTTCAATTAATTGCAATTTGTAATCGAGTATCGAGTTACGACTGCGGGGAATGAACAAAGCGTTTGACATGTTCGCCTTTTGGGCCGATTGCGAGAACTCAACAACGGACAACGGCAACGGCAACGGCAACGGCAACGGCAACGGCAACGGCAACAAACATTTCTCTGCAAATTCTCTGCAGTTGATTGCAGTTTACCTGTAGTTAAACCCCCTCCCCCCACCTCCCCCACTTTTAATTGACCCTGCGGCATTAGAAGTCATTGCAATTGCATTTGTTCATGTAAATTGGCCTTAAGTTTAGCACCCCGCTTTGGGGCTTGACTGGTTGACTAGTTGAGTATTTGAGTATTTGACTAGTTGACTAGTTGACTACTTGACTGGTTGATTGCTTGGGCTTCTGGAATTTAGATGATAGTTCTAGTCAAGTTTACGGGTCAAGTGGAGCGGAGAAAAATAACATAAGAGGCAAATTACGGCAATTTAAACTTTTCAAATGAGATTTCAACTAAAAGCTCAATAAAAGTAAAATCGTTCAGCTGACTGACAGCCATTTTAAATGGTAATTTAACGCTCACACACATATGTATACATATATATATATATATAGTACATATGCATATGAGTCTCTCTCCGCGTCTGCGCTTTAAGTTTGCGTCTAACAAAAAAACATAAAAATCAAAGGAGCAAAGCAATTTGGGGGCAAGAGGCAACGGCAACGGCAAGATGCAAGGCAAGTGTGAGGTTAAGTGTGGCAGCTTAAATCTGTACAGTTACACGCACACACACACACATGCACACAGTGTTACAATAACATCTTAAACAACCCTTAAAACACACACACTTACACACATACATACAGGCAGGCAGTTAAATCAACTAATAAAATTTACGCTCTCTCAGTGTGACTCTCTCTCTCTTACTCATGCGCTCTCTCGCTCACTCTCCCACTCTCGCTCTCTCTCTCTTTGCAGACAGTTCCTCAACAAACACCACAGAAAATCCACCATCGCCCACATCGCTGAGTCCCAGCAGCGGCAACAACAACAACAACAACAGTCACAGCAACAACAACAACAACAACAACACGACAAATTCCAACAACACGGGCAATGGCCACGCCAACAAGTCACCCCCGCCACCCAACGCACACCACCCGCTCTATCAGCAACAGCAGCAGCAACAGCATCCACAGCATCCACACGCTGGCCAGCAGCATCCACAGCATCCACATCAGCCCACAACGCCCACAACGCATCACGTTCATCATCTGGGCAACTCGGTGGGGAGTGGCGCCTACATGCTGCCCACCAGCTCCAATGAGTCGGACGACGAGGGCGAGGAGATCATCGAGGAGGACGACGGCACCGATGGCCCCTCGGACAGTTCCTCGCCGCACGGCGATGGCAGCAACTCCAAGCGCAAGAAGAAGACGCGCACGGTCTTCTCGCGTGCTCAGGTCTTTCAGCTGGAGTCCACGTTCGACATGAAGCGCTACCTCAGCTCCTCGGAGCGCGCGGGCTTGGCGGCCTCGCTGCGTCTGACCGAGACGCAGGTGAAGATCTGGTTTCAGAATCGTCGCAACAAATGGAAGCGTCAGTTGGCCGCCGAGCTGGAGGCCGCCAACATGGCGAACATGGCGCATGCGGCGCAGCGTCTGGTGCGTGTCCCGGTGCTGTACCACGACGGCACCACCGCGGGATTTGTGCCACCGCCGCCACCGCATCATCATCCGATGCAGTACTATGCGGCGGCTGCGGCCCGCAACACGAGTCCCCCGCGGCCGCCGCTGTCGTCGCTGGTATAGAACGTGGGCTGCCTGGCGGCGCCAATGACGCCCATGACGCTGCTGAAGCCGCCGCCGCCGATGATGTCGATGCCGTCGCGAATTCCCGCGCTGCAGCAGACACAGCTGCGACACAGCGCCCACATGGACGTGGACATGGACTCGGACTCGGAGCAGGAGGAGCAGCTGCCAGGCTGCCAGGACGATGACGATGCTGCCATCGATGTGGAGGCCGATGAGGAGCCCACGAATGATGGCTCAAGGCCACCAACGGCACCACCACCACCAATGCTGCCAACGTTGCCACCTGTCGACAGCAAGCTGAACAATTGCCTGGACCAGGTCTCCAATTTGCAAGCAGCTCCCGCTCTGGATAAATCGATAAGCCACAGGGCGACACCGCACAGCTACTGAGCCACTGAACGAATGAATGAACCACTGAACCACTCAGCCACCCAATGCCACCCACACTCCACTCCCAGTTGCATTGTAAATTTCTGTTGAAAAAGTTTCTGCCAAAGGATCAGCGGCTAAGTGCACATCAATTGGTTTCAATGCTACACACAAAGGCCAAAAAAATACCGAGCACGGTTTCCCCCCCTCCCCCCTTCCCCCGGCACCGTCTCCTAAATAAATAATCGATATAAAATACGAAGATAAAAAATGGAAGCTGTAAAGTTTTGAATAGTTTGTTCCTAAAGCTTTTGTATATACTTACTAAGTAGTATGTGCTCGCTTAACTTAATCTGCGAGTTCTTTCACCCTCTCTCTCTCTCGCTCTCTCTCTCTTTCTCTCTCTGTCTATCTTTCTCTTTCGCTCCAGCTTAGCACTCTCTTTATAAAAAAACCTTAACCCTTTTCCTGCTCTCATTGTAAATTGCCTCTTGCTCAATAATTTTTAAGCCGTATCTCTTAAATGTTTGCTTTTATTTCTTATTAAATGCAACCTGTAAATATGCTTAGTTAGTATAAGAAGTTCTTAGTTCGCTTTAACTTTCGATTGCTGGTCAAGTTGTAGGTTAATCCCATATGCAAATACATTAACTATTCGTAATTATAAATAGTTATCGGTTGGTTTCCATAAGCAAGCAATTGAGTATTAATTAAAGATACTTGAATTAAACTACACTCGTATATTGTCTAACTGTACCCTGTAAAAGCCAAATTGGCAACTGCACATCTTTATGTAAATACTTATTAATATACATACATATATACTATATACACATATGTAACAAGCAATTACCAAATAACTAGTTAAATTATTACATCAATGTATTAAACACCTAACCTAAAACGAAAACAAAAGATTAAAAAAATAAAAGAAATATAAAAAAACAGAAAGACACCAAAAAATGCTTATATATAAACAAAAAAAATTACCAATAAAAAATCAAATAATTATAAAAATTTTATGCGTTTGCATTTTTATTAATATTACAAATGGAAATTGGAAGTATAATCAGGCATGCCACAGAAATCACTAGTGAAAGCGATTTCAGAGAAAAGCAATTCCACTTCAAAAATTTCTCCGTGCCACAGAACTTCGAGTAATTTATAGTTTTTAGCATGTTCACCAACCTTTTCGAACTAGGCTGCTAGGGTTGGCCCCTTCTCAGATTAAATTTCCCAAGGGTTTGTTTAGCAACTTTTTAAAGTTTATCATTGCAGAATATCAAATTTTCATTTTAATTCTTATTTAATTTATATAATTCAATTTATTTATATAATAATTGATATTGTATAGCTTAAAAAAATTTAAAAATTATTGGCGCGGCAAACAATAAAAGTTTCTCGACAACTCTAAATTCAAAAATTCGGACAAAAAATGTGACATTATTCTCATGGCATCGGACGCCAGTGAATTGAGCGATGATTTCAACTCACTCAAAATTGTTCAGGTGATTGGACTGTGGCACGGAGAAATGAAATTGACGTGAAAGTCAAGTGAAAGAGATTTCTGTGGCATGCCTGTATATGTTTTATTGGAGTGATTTTCAATTGTTTTCAGAGATGTTTAATAGAAAAAAGTTTATTTTATTTGCCATTTATTCAATGATCATTAAGGTTGCCACATCAAAGATTAAAACATCCGATATATCTGGATTATTTGATGGATTCCAAATTAATTATTCCGGGGTGCCACAGAAATCGCTTCCTTTGAATTTAATTTAAATTTCATACAAGCGAAAGCAATTTCTGTGGCACCCCTGATTATTATTTTAAAATCCCTAGAAGTATCTTTACTTACTAAAACCACTAAATAACTCAGCTGATACTTTGTATCTCAACGTACTGAATTCAAAATTAAATCAAATTTACTGAATATCTTTATAAAAGTTGTCTTTACCATCTTAACTAAAAGTATCTTATCATGGTTAATCTGAACTGGGAGAAATTTAGCTCAGAGTGTCTCAATTAGAAGTCCCTTGTGTAAATATAACTGAGCGTTTCTCAGCTAAGAAAATTATACAACAAACTTATCTTCTGAGCTTCTTAATCATCAGAAACAATTATACTAGAATTATCATAGCTAAAAGTATCTAAACTGCAAATATCTTAACAGCGAATATCTCAACTGAGAGTATCTCAACTGGGTTTAGTTTCATTACTCTGCCAATTTACTAGCACTTAAAATATGCTGACTTTACTTCACATTTTCCAACAATATTCAATCGAGTGCTGATTGTACGCGATTCACAGTTGAGATACAAATACATACAATACATATATGTTTGTAAGTGCCTGAATCGCTAATTTACGTTTAATTGCCGTTGGAAATATGTACAAACATATAGATACATATAAAATATGTATTCGTATGAGCATTGAACACGTTTGTACGAGTATTTGAGCCGCAATAACAATTGATGCAGTTGCTGTTAGCTGTTAGTATCGTTGTTCCTGCAATTGTTGTTGGGCGTTTTAAGTTACCATTTATTGTGAGCACTTTGTTGTTATTTCCTCGCACTGAGCGCGTTGAATGCTTTTTTGCCTATGCTATATTCCCGTTTTCCCCTCTCCCCATGCCCTCTGACACTCCTCGCAATCCTCCTCTGGCTGGATTGCAGCGCGTGTTAAATTGCAAAAATAAATTGCAAATTGCGCACTGCGAATAAATGGCAATAAAAATGCATAAAATGCTTTCGGTTATGCTCAACAAACGATTGTTAGTTTAAATAACCAGAAAGATACAAATTATGCATGCCAACGACAACGACAAATAAAGATACAGATACAGACATATATTAACACATACATAAATATCTGAATAATGGGCAATTGTTTGAGGTGTTGCATTTCACACGTCTGCGCATAAATTGTAAGCCTTTAAACAGATTTCATATTCTTATAATGATGACAATAAATAACTATAAAAGATTATGCGATTAGAGTTTAAAATCAATTTAAATGTGAGTTACACATTTTAAGTAAAATAGATCTTAAAGAATTTATTTAAGCTACTTAATTCCAAGCTTTATACTTCAATCTCTGCCAAATTAATTTGTTATCCAGTAACTCTGACAATGGTTCAGTTCCATTTGTTACACAAATAAAGGGTACTTTCTCTATTTTCATGGGTAGACACATATATAAATGTATATGTGGAAGCCATTTGAACAAATTAGGCTGAGAGACTCTGCCTTCCAAATCCTTGAGCTGTATTCGCATATTTTATTTGGTTTTTCTTCTTTTTTTTTCGGCTGCGCTCTCAACATTTTTGTATGGATGCAGTCAAGTGCTTGAGCATTTTATTTAAGCGCATGAATGGATTTGATGGCTTTTCTTATTTCTTTTTTTGTGTTTGTCGAAGGAAATGAGCACCCAAAAAAAAAAAGAGTAAAAATCTCCATTCATTTCATAAAATGGTTGAAAATTGTAGAGAAATTATGAAAATTGTCTGTCCTGGCCTGGGTTGAGTTCAGGTTCGGGCTGAGTTGGATGGCACTTTGAATGCCTGCTTTTTGACTGCTTTTCATAATTTCAGTTTTTGCCCTTTTTTTGTGTGTCTATTTTTTGGTATCTTTGGAGTATATTTGCTCATATGTAAAGTGAATTGACAGGAGTGAGAGTTGAGAAGTTGAAGTGGGAGCTGGCGTAGAATTCGGAGTGTGTCTGGTTGCTGGATTATACGTGTTTGGGCGTCTTTTTATGGCTACGCTTCCTGAGCAGCATATCAGCTTAAATAATGATTTTGAAACATCAATTTTATTGTTCTATTTCGGGTATTTGCTAAGTGATTTTAGCAAGGATTCGGCTTGAAATTCAAAGTTGCCAAAGGCGTAATAATAAAGTAGTTCTTGACTGAAAAATGAACATAATCCGATAAAAGATAATACAAATTATCTTTCACTAAAAGCACTTAAAGGCAATTATTCGTAAAACTACTCTGTGATGATTTTTACAAACTTTTATAAATCTTATTCTTAACTATTTAGCCTGTGGTACTTATTTATACTTATACTTAATTCTATAAGTATTTATAAGAATGCTTTTTTTCTGGGTTAAATTATAAACTTTTTCAATTATACAATTTTTGAATATCTTCAGTTTACATTTTATTTAAATTTTCTAATTTCCATTATAAACTTTTTCAACTAAAAAGTTGTATAATACCTTCAGATTTAATTTAACTTTTATATCTTTTCAGTTATGAATTAAAATTGTTTTGCATAAACTCCTATTGTTAATTTTAGCATTTTCATTCTATTATCAAATTTAATGTTATTTCTTTTTCTTTGTAGGTTTTTAGTCGCGTTAAATAAATAAATTAAAACATAATTTTTATATCATCTTCAAAATGTTTACAATAATTGTTTTAAATATTTATTTTAGTAGCTCATAGGAACTTCGACTTTATTCGAGTTGGTCCTGCCTTTTTTTTTTGTTAATATCATTTTTCGTGCTCATACTTACATATATTGAATGGCTTTTCGGTAATGGTGGTGGCGGTGACGTTGACGGAGGTGGAGGATGAGCTGGAGGTGGTGGAGGTGGATGGTAGCACGGTGATTCGCTCTTTTTTTCGGGTTGCTTGGAGAGGGGCTGGAGGGGGCGGGGCAGGCGTGGGCGCTGTTTTGCCTGCAGTAATTTCTTAATTAGCTTGCGAACACAATGTGCTTATATACCAGCATATATGCGTGTATCTGTATCTGTGTGGGTGCAAGCACTTACTTATATGCATGCTTACAAAAGTATATGGGGTTTTACTTTATTTTTTTTGGGTGTTGTAAGTATGTATATTAAAATCAGCGCTACGGCAAAACGTGGCCAACAACGGGGCAGGCAAACGTTGAGGTACTTATTTTAATTGCAGCCCTTTTGGCCATGAAGTGCAGCAGCTTAGCACAAAGTTGGCTATTGTCTATTTTGCAGGCAGTTGTATATTTACATATACATATGTATATAACTCTGTCTGTCGACAACTGGAACTACATTGACCCGGCCTGTAACTGCCTGATTCGAGTTTTCGTTACGTTTAAATGGAATTCTCGTTGTCTCGTATTGTCAGTTGCAATAAAAAACCCAGTGAATGGCCATGACATGTTTCGGCCCGTCTATTATGTTTATCAACTGTATTTTGGTTGACAGTTCAATTAAGTCCCAATGGCCACAACAGTTAAATTACGCTTAAAAAAAGAAGAGCAACAACAACAATAACAACAACATTGTGTTGTTTTTTGTGCAATTTTATTCGTTTAGTGGAATTGTTGTCGAGTGTTGTGAGTGTTGCGAATGTTGTGAGTGGCCATTATGACTGTCGCTTTTTGTTGTATTTTATTATCCATTTAGCACATTTATTTTTATTTCCACAACTCGCGTCTCACTCTGCACATTATCCCTGTCATTATGTGTGTGTGAGTTTGTTGGTCAGCCCCGAAAACGTTGCCAATTTTTAGCCTCTGCTCCCTTTTATGACGTCCTCACATTTACTGCTTTTTATGTACTTTATTTTTTAGCCATTGCGGTTGGCGCTTCGTTTATGGACTTGATTTTAGTGCGTAGAGCGCGTGTCCTTCGGACTAAGCAGGGTTGCTCTCAGGGGTGGTTACACTCACACACACACACACTCACACACACTTGTATATTTGTGTGTGTACTTTTTGGGCAATTGCAATTGCGCCAGTTGATGTTGCTGTTTGTTGTTATTGTCTGTAATAGACTCATCAGCAGCGCATTGTGGCTTGTTCATTTCGTTTTTTTATTGCTGTTTGTGCTTGAGGTGCATTAATCAACTTGCATTTGGCTTGTCTGTCTGTCCAGAGAGGCCCGTTTTTTATGACTTGTTCGGCCGTTCTGTTGACCTTACGGCTTGTTTTTCTGGTTCGTGCTGGATGCAACTATCTATCTTCATTTGGAACTGTCCATGTGCTACTATAGTTTATAGATTATTAATTATGATTTTTAATATTATTTAATATTATACTTAGCAATTACTAAGCGCTTACTATTCCTCTAGTCGAAGCTAAGGACGAAACTTATTTGCTTATAGTTTTAATATTAATAAAATATTTTATAAATTCTATATTACATTATATTTTATTTCTAATAGCTGCTATATAAATACTATTATTTTAAATGAATGAAAATATATATGAGCATGAGTAAATTGATTAAAATCAGTGAGATGAAATCGGATATTTTATATTTTTGTCATATTAATTAACTATTTAATAAAAGTAAACTTATGTATCATAAGTTAAATTCAATTATAAATCAAAATTTTGATTGAAATTATCACTTTATTTATGTGTTAAATAATCTCTCTTATTAAAAAAACAATAAAAAAATCTTGTAATAAGTGGAATCAAAAGTATTTCTTAAGTATTTGTATTTATATCAAATATAAATTATAATTTTGATTGAAATTATCACTTTATTTATATGTTAAATAATCTCTTTGATTAAAAAAAAAACAATTAAAAAGCATTAAATGTAATAAGTGTAATCGAAATATTTTTATTTTTATTTGTTTTTTTATCAATTTATGTCAATATTAATTATTAGTTTGTTTACTTAATTCATAGCTTAACGAGTAGAAATATCAAAAGCTTTACGCAACTCTAAACGCAATGTTAACATGAGTGGCTAAAACCCTTTTAGAGTCTGGGATTTATTTGAATGCAGTGAATGGGTAATATGAATCTAAGCTGATTAAGACACTCCTACAATTACAACGGCAACACAAAGAGGCACTCATCCACTGTAGAGTACACAGGAGTAAGAAGAGCACAATGGTATAATCAAATTCTAGGTCATTACGCACCATATTGTTGTAAATTAATGCAATAACACAAACAATGCACAAACAGTGAACTCGAATTACACAATCACACACACACACACATACACACACAGTCACACACACACACACTCACACACAGAGTGAGTCTAATGCACAATCGCAATTAACATTAAATGCATTTCTGCAAATTGGGCTAAGGAATGCGAGTGCAAGATCAAGTCTCTGGCTAATTTAATGTGAGAAGAGCTCAAATTTCATTGGCGATTCACTGTAGTAAGTGGAGAGAAATAGGGAACGGGAGCCGGAAACTTCCTGTTTGTGAGGCGTCAATTGTCACGCTGTAAATTCGAATCCAATTGAATGACAATAAAAATGCACTCGTCAGGGATCACCAAATCGGGAAGTCCTGGCACGGTGAAAATGTTATTTGATGCGCGGCATTGTTTGGGATGTGTACCTACAAATTACAGAGCTCCCCTCTCTCTCTCTCACTCTCTCTATATAGGCCTCTGCTGCGGGTAAAACAGGAAGTCAACAATGTTGAGCAACGAGTTATGCTGTCAGGACGTGCACAGGATACACTGTGCAAGCTGTTGTAAAACGCTTTGCCACTGCGCAACATTTTCAAATCACAGCAGTCCGCACTCTGTGCCTTGATTGTTCCCTGTCTCTGATCCAGCCCACCTCTCCATCTCCCTCTCCATCCCCATCTCCCTCCTTCTGGTTGTTGTTGTTTGTAATTTAATGTCATTTAGCCTGCGGCCAAATAAACCAACGTTGAACCCCTTTGTGAATGTCCTCGCAACGAAGCTGGCTCAGCATGCAATATGATGTTGTTATTGTTGTATTACTTGCCATTGTTGTTGCTGTTGTTGTTGTTGCTTTTACCTGATAATGCCAGAAAAGGGAACTCTCTGTGTGTGAGTTTAGAGCATAAGCTGTAAGGTGTGCATTTTGATTTGTCACAGAGCTTCAATAGAAGTCAATTTGTGGGAAATGCATTTGCCCCAAGCAGAAGCTTTCGTAATCAAGAGCAACAGCATTAACTGACTATCAAGCATATTTTATTTACAAAAGTTAGTTTTCGATTTAGAATACCACCTTTGGCATAGAATGGCATAGAATATAAGCTATGTCTAAAACAATATCTGATAATTCATTAAAAATGAACGTGAGTAAATTACTTATTAAAACTTTAAGCCATATAATATATGTATAAGAAAGGTCATAACTCATCAATTTGTGAAACTCCTTTTGAAAAAATTACTGGTGCAATTGAAAATTGCTTTTTAAAATTGACTATTTTACCCACTATTTCCTGCTTTTCATACAACATTTTTTCTGAGATCATCCCATACAAAAAATCATAAAAAATACTGGCAAACAGATTTTTGAAAAACAGTTTTGCAGTCACTATTAGATTTGTTTAGAAACTCTTTGCATCAAAACATTTCTTGTTTGAGATCATGGAAAAAATCAAAGCAGTAGACTTTTACAAAATTCAAAATTTTCAATGGGTACTTAATGGGTTAAGGAAAGTTTGGTATCATTAAAATGGAATTTAAATGACCTTTTCATTAATGCCAAACTTTACATAAAGTAAGTTCAAATAATGAGTACATTTAACTTTAGTTTTGTCAAAATACTTTATCCGACTACTGTTGTTACATGTTTTAACAATTTGCTCATGAATTTATTTACCATGATTAAAAAAATACTGCAGTAAAAAATGATTTGTTTTTTTTTATCGCGAATCGATTTTAAAAATTCGCGATTATTTCTTGACTATTAATCGAGTTAATTAAATTGGTTTTCATGAAAAATGTACTACTCACTAAGTTTGGATAATTCAGTTCGGCTTTTCGATTTCGATATTAAACTCAATTCAGTGCTTTGATATGCTGCACTATTCTTAAGTAAAACTATCGAAAATTAAAAATAATTGAATGTCTTATCTAAGCTTAATCTATTTTGTTTCAATTCTGAATATTACCATTTAAATATTCTTGTTCTTCAATTTTGAATACTAACCACATTTTCCTTTTATAAGTCTTTTACAAAATGTATGGTATACAATATCAGCATCGTTCCCAATCCATCGCTTTGATGTCCTGACAACCAGTGAAAGGATTTGCAGGACCAGAGACTGTTGCATCAACCCATCCAAAAGCTGGATCAACCAATGCTGGACAGCAGCTGAGACCCAGTTGGGTTTCATGTGAACAGAATCATTTTAATTGCAAAAAATTGAACAAACTTTTGTGCCGCAACAGTCGCCGTTTGTTTGGCTGCTGCTGATTGAGGCATCATTTGTTGTGCTGTGCTGCAAGTACCATATAATATTATTTGTTTGTTTGTTTGTTTGTTGCTGTTGACGTTGGCAGCTTTTACTTTTCCCTTTACTGCTTTACTGGTTAACAGCAAGTGGGTATCATAGCAGCGTGGTAATGGCAACCCCATGGCGCAGGAACTGCCGCAAGGGCGCAATTCTTTAAACGCCCAGCGAACGAACGCATTGAATGGCATTGCAAATGAATAAATGATTAAATGACACATACGCAAAAAAAAAAAAGGAAGGAATTTCAAATGGGGCAGGCCGAGTATAGTGTGAAAATTACAGGTTATGCGACATGCCGAACAATTATCAAAAAATTGACTTTCAGCAAGGGGTTGAAGGCTGAGAGTTGAGAGTTCAGGGTAAGGTTGTTGTTTAAACGACAAGTTAAATGGGTTGCATGTGGTGTATAATTTGTACGTAGAAAATAACAGAATAAAAAAAAGAAATAGCTCTCAGATCCATTTAGTTGTCGCTTTCATAGGCCTCACAGAAATCAAACGCGTCCATGTGCGAAATTGAAGTGTGAATTTATCTGTAATCTTCTTTCTCACCTTTTTTTTTGCCATTTTGTTGGCAGTCAAATTATTATATGGTTAGAATGATTCCTATGGGAATACCTGCCATCATCATATTGTAAGCTTATATAATTTATTATAAAATGCAAAACACTTGAGCTCTGTCTTGAATAATGTCCAACAATCCAGAGTTACCAAAAGATGCCAGCACTTTTTTTTGTCTCTTTTCGGTCTGACAGTATTTATATCTCAAGTTGAAAATCTTTGTGGTTTTAAATTACCAATTTTCGAACGCATAAATTGGCATTTAACCGTTTTGCAGTCACCGAATCAAGTCCCCAAGCGCAGCCCAAAATCAAAATCAAAACCGAACCCAAACCCATAAACGAACCTGAGCCCAACAAGCAACCCACTTATCATATTAAACTATACCCAAAAACCCGTCGACCATTTAGCAAATCTTCACTTCAACAACGAGAACGACAACGAGAATAAGAATGACAAGGAGAACGACAACAAAAGGTAACATCAAGAGCAACCCTCTCTCTACTCAACTCAACTCAACTTGTTGGCCTGGTTGGGTGGGATGTTCTCTGGCTGGCACATACAACCCAATTACGACTGCTGCCGGAGTAGCATCAGGAATCGAGTCAGTCAAAACAAAATCAAGATAAAAGCGAAATTCAATCTGTCAAAAATAGATTACAGACCAATTATGTGCTCTTTAAGAGAACCCCAGAGTCCATATAGACACAGGGATGGTTTTTTTTCCTTCCTTCCAACCTTCCTATCATCCAACCACCCATCCACCCATCCAGTCATCCATCCATCTCTGTTTGGCCATCAGGCACAATTTCTACTTGGACTCGACTACTTAGTTGTTTGTGCAATGTTTTAGGGTCTGCGGCGTGTAATTGTGCCCGCTGAGCGGGGTGCGAGGGGTGAGGTCGGGGGTTGGGGTTATTATCTGATTGGGCTGGGATGTTGGCTGGCAGGCAGCGAGTTCATTTAATCGACACCAGACGAGCCAGTTACTTGGCATAAATTCGAAATGACAGGCTATTAACAGGCAACTGGGCTCTTAACACTCGACAAAGACACATACCCAGCAAATGGACTCGTCTAAGCCAACAAATTGTCTAGTATAAAATTTATAAAGAATTTTAAAATCATGTTTCCTGCCTTTTCTTTACTACACTTGTTACATCTTAGCTTGTACAAAATTTAAATAAATGTTTTAATATAAAAAGGAACATTTTGAATATCCTATCAATGTTGCACTTTTCCCAGTTGCATTTCTAACTATAATAAAATCTTTCATTTTAACATCACAACTCATTTTAAGCTGAAAAATCATTTGAAAAAGTTAAATAAATATGTACAAAGCAAACTAATCTAGGAGAGAAAGATACACTATTGTACTTATATATATACATACATATTCCTGACCACGTTTTAAATGATATCAGCATGACTAAAAAAACAGCTCACAAAGAGAAAAAGTGAGAGAGAGAGGGAGTTGGAATTGCAGTTACCTTGCATACAGTTCAAATGTTGGACGAGGAGGAAAGGAACTGAGTGCCGAGTAGAGGTTCAATTCCATTCAATGCATGACATTCTTTGTGTGTGTAAAGTACCATTTAAGGGTGATAATCGTTCGCTATTTGAGGGTGCAAAATGGAAAAATCATTGAAAGCGCACATCAAACCAGATAAATAGAGAAAAAAGAGAGAGAGAGACAGGGGAAATGGGAGGTGAGAGGCAGCCAAGATTAAAAGTGCATTTAATAATAGAGTTGTGCTCGGGGGACACACTCACTGCTTGGAGATGGAGACGGAGTTGGAGATGGTGCTTTTTCTGTTGCTTTAGTGCTTCGGGGAATACGAGTATTCGACTTACATTCATGCAACATGCAGTGGCCTGTAGCAAGCTTAGAGTGGATTATAATGAACATCAAGTTAAACTAACTGTCTCAGTGGCAGCAGCAGGGGAGCAAAGGGCCAGGATTCGAGAATTGGCCCATGCCAGTCCTAAAAAAATGTAATGATTCAGAATTATTTGATTGCGTGGGCGGTTTGTTGGTTCGTTGCGTTGCCCGATGAGCCGGATGCGATGGATGAACTGGAGGTGGTGGTTGAGGTGGTTGAGCAACCCCCTTTTTGGCAGCCAGAGAGCGACATATGTCGGGGACATCCTCAGCCGGGTGACTTATGTCGCTATAACGTGTAAAATTGTTATAATTCCTGCGGTTGCCACACGTTCATCTGCAATGCAGTAAATTAAATTGAAATTTTAAAGTGCAGGGAGAGAGAGAGGGAAGGGGAGAAAAGAGGGGAAGGACTATGCCATGTGGCTTATCCTGCAGCTTGAGTTGAGGTGAGGCTTCACCTGGTCAATGTACGTGTACCTTTTGCTCAATTAATTTCCAGTGATTGAACATTTGTCTGATAACTTACTCGACAATTGTGTGTGTGTGTGTGTGTGTGTGAATAGTTGTTGTTTGTGCAATACATGTACGATTTGATTAGAGTTTAATTAACATTAAGTTGGCAAAGAGCTAGTTCAGTCTAATTAATTGCTGCTGAATCCAGTGTCAAAGGTGCTCACAGTAATATTGTTATTGATTGACCAGAAATACATATGTACATATCATTTGGCAATTTGATACTTGTGTTCGTATTCGCATTCGTATTCGATGCTTACTTTGCACCTGCTCAGAGTCTCTTTTAACTGCGAGCGTGCTAGGATTTATCAAACGCCAGTCAAAGAGCAATCTCCCTTTGCTCTGAATCGAATTCTTCCCCTGGGATCCAACAACAAAAGCGGCAAATCACGCGGCGAAAAGACACAGCACAATAGCTGAGGAAGGGAGGTCCCATACACACACATCTACACAGAAAAATATCTTAATAAAATGTAACTTTAAGATTTATTTAGGATATTATTGTTAAATGAACAAAATATGCAAAATAAATGACAATCACTCTGCATTTAAATAGTCAAAAGAGCCTAAGTCATATGAATTCATTGGAAAAATAATTGTAGAGCCCCGATATTCAATATATTTGCGGAGAAGGAATTGAGAAATCATATTTGAAACAAGTATTTCATACTTGGCTTAAGTAATTCCGACATAGTTTGGAATCAGGGACCGTATCTTTATTAAGTCTTAAAATAAAAATTGCAAATTAACAAAAAAAATATCAAAAATATACTAGAAATCATAAAAATTCCAAAAAAATAGAATCACTTTAACTTTTATTTTTGATTTTTTAAATAAATGTTAAGGAATAACTCTTATTTGTAACTTTTAAAATAAAAATAAAAAATAACTCTTATTTTTTATTATTATTGAACGTCAAAGTTTTTTTTCCGAGTGTACTCGCAGAATCAAATGACATTTTGATTTTGATTTTGCGCACTTTTTGATTGATGACAGGCAACAACAGCGAGTCCTGTGTGTGTAAGCAGCACACATATCCTAATCATAAATAAAAGCTATCAAAAGCGAGCCAGCTTTTGAGAAGTGTGCGCCTTTTTTGTTCATTTTCTCGTTTTTGTTCGATTTACAAGCAAGGAGCAAAAGGAATGAAAAGATATTTGCGCGCCTTTTGGCGCACGGCCTGCTGAACACAAAGGACACAAAGCTGAAGAGAAAAGGGCACAGCTGGGCAGAACTCAATTGTTCCCGCTTCAATGGAGCAGCCAAATGCAAATTCTGTTTTTTCCTTTTGAATCGAGTGCGTTAAACAAAAGATTTCTCATACACACACACGTGTTATTTTCTGTGTGGGCTGAACATTTTAGTCTAATGAAATGGCCGTCAAGCCCAAAAGGGCTAGAACTAACAGCGACGTCGCAGGAGGAATAATCACAAACAAGGACAACACTTGTCGGCTCGCGCTGAGCCGTGTGGATCTCGTGGCGTTAAGGTTGCCACTTTTCGCTCTCATTAAGTAAATAGAATGAGTGCGAAACGCCTAGAATAGGGCCAATGTAGGCGCCGTGCCGTTGACTAAGTGATTAAAACGTCGCACAAGTGCAATTTACCAGGCCACCCTCCCAGCTCCCTCTCATCCCATTCCATACCATCCAGCTTCAACTTGGCGCAGATTGTGCGCCTTTTTTCTCGCTAAAGCAACTGAAAAACCACTTTGGCCAAATTGACAACAGCTGCCTGCAGGATGTCCGGGTAACAACATTTTGTATGACAAACACTCCCACCACAGCCTCTCAGCAGACAACTGACAATAGACAACCAACAACCGACAGCCAACAAGAGGCAAGTCCAACAGATCCCCATGCACGCGTTTAAAATCGCGCGCAAAACGCGAGTGTGAATTCTTCACTTCAATGCGCCGTGTTATTTTTTTTTTTGCTGACTCTCTTTTTATTTGTTTTTTTTTTGCTTGTTGGTTGGCTCAAATCCATTAAAAAATGTACAAAGTTGCCAAGGCAGGCAGCCCCGAGCAACTGTAAACAATGCAGCCGCCGCATAATAGCATATGCCAACCGAAACAAGCCAAGAATGCTGCAAGCCACATAAATTGAGAGACGAATGCTAGATACTCACTAATAACTTACAGAAAGTGCACAACAGTTTGTGCTGTCGGCAAAGTTGACAATGCTTCACAAGATTAATTAAGATGAGCCGAAAAGTAGGCAATATAAATAAGAAATGTATAATAAAAATATATAAAATTAAATATGTGTAATTTATTTGTAGGCCAGTGTGTGCTGTAATTTGTGTTGTTGCTGTTGTGCTGGGTTGATCTGGCCAGTGTGTCTCATTGTAAAATTAAAAAACCTTTTAATTTTCAATTTTCCTCCTACGCGTTTCGATGATCTTTGCCATCTTCATCAGGGAGTCTGATTTTATTGTTGTAAAAAACACAAAGAGTTACATTTCATTTACATATACATAAACATACGATAATTACACTGATACATACATTTATTTTAGTTGTTATTTGTTTTTGCCTATATTGGTGTCGTCAATCCTACTTCTAATATTGCCGTTGTTGTCCATAATTTAATAAGTTGTGTAACTTATTATTTGTCGTCAGGTTTGTTTGTTACTCCTCCAGTTGTTTTTGGCTATTGCAGCAGCGTAAATGTAATTCGTTTGGTCTATGTCTTCTTTGTGATTAATCGCAGTGTCTCCTTTTTGCTGTATTCGCAAGCTCTCCAGCGTCAGTCTTGTTCGCTCTCTCCTCTCAATGTCAAGCACCTTGACGTCAACAAAGTCAGCTGTGTGGTCAGTGTCCGTTAGATGCTGTGCTAATGCTGTCGTTGTCTTTTTGTTCTTCGCGTCTCCTTTATGCTCTGTTACTCTTGTAGCGAGCGATCGTTTTGTTGTGCCAATGTAAACTTTATTGCACTCTTCTCCTTCTTTTCCATTGCACTTGATTTCGTATATTACATTGTTTTGCTTTTCTCTGTCAATTTTGTCTTTCGTGTTTGTAAACAAATTTCTTGTTGTTTTATGAGCTTTGTATGCATATGTAATGTGATCTGTGCTGTCTTTTGGTATAAGTTTTTCTAATGTAGCTCTGTTTGTAATGTTATTTATGTACGGGATGCTGACGTACTGCTTGATTAGTTTCTCTGGAGTTGTTGTTGTTACCAAGCTGTGGATTTTTGTGTTATCAATTTTGTTTGTGACGTCATTAATTAGTTTGTCTATTAGCTGCGTTGGGTAATTGTTTTGTATTAACATCTTTTTTAATTTTACGTAGTTTTTTGATCGGTGTTGTTTGTCGCATAGTGTGTAAGTATTTCTAATAATGTTTTTTATTGTGTTTATTTTCTGTGTCATTGGTTGGTTTGAGTCAAATATGTTAGCAGGTTTATTAAATATAATTATTTCTGATTGTTATTTACACTGACAGAAGAGATATGCATGTAAATTAATTAATTATTGAATATTTTTTACAATAATTGTTGCTGTCGTCTATTTTATTGGTTTTGTTTTGGAATTATGTTAGATAAGTGAAGCATAAATTATACAAATTCAGGATTTTACCTTATTATAAGCAAAACTTAAAGTCAAACCTCTTCTTCAATCAGTGATCTTATACAGGGTATTAAGAAATCACCCTACTTATTATGTTTTTCTAACTTCTGTTGTTACATTTGCCTGTCATACTCAATTCATTTGCTTTCCTGAATGAAGAATTTCTGTTAAACTCACATTGTTTTATTGTATGCCAGCAGAAATGTTTAGATAGTTATTTTGCAAATTACGCATACGCCGTGAGTTTTCGCATTTATTATCATAGCAGCTCGTTGGTTATTTTCTCTGCCACCTTTTTGGTCGGATATAGCTCGTAAGGCTTAATTAATCAGTGCAAAGAGAATGTCCAGGAAAAAATGCGGCAGCAGGCAAAAAACACATACACGACTTTTCGCTTTGGGATATTGTAAGCCGACACGCCCATGTCGCCAAGTCCGTCCGTCCGTCCGCCCGCTTGATCAACGAATTCTCTTTTGGCAAGAGCCCTTTCTGGCCTTGCTTAGATTTAGGCGATGGCGATGGCGATGACGATGGCATTGCTACTGCATTGCGCCATTGCCGTGTGGTTGCTAACCATGTCTGTTTTTTTTTTTTTGGCATTTTTTTGCCAGCTTACTTTCATCAATGGCATTTTGCCATTTTTCAAAATTTTCGCTGACAGCCAAAAAAAAAAGAAAGAAAAAAAGCGAAGCAAGAAAACGTTAGACATAATATGAAATACATGGATCGTCCTGGTCTGTGGCAACGGGTTTTGATTTATGTACCTGTCTCCTGTACTCGTATAACCCACAATGATGCCATGCAAAGGGGGCGGGCCGTGAGGGAGGTAGGCTCTACCGGTGAATGCCTTTTTGATAGACGTCAAATTGAAACATGTAACAAGATGATAAAGCAGTTTCTAGCCTGCGGGCGGAGGGGCGGCCACAAATTATTTAGTAAATTTCAGTGGTTTTTTTGCTGGCTCCACTGGCACCACTGCATTCCATATTCATTTGCTCTCTGGCTGCTGGTTCGTTGACATGCATGAAAACCACATTTTGCATAGTTATTTTTTTTTTGAATTTTTTGTTGTTTCCTTTTTTTTTGTTGTGCCTTTATATGCCAAGCTCAATTTCGGAATATTTTTTGATACCTCCCTATGTGTTTTTTGTGGCTGCCACAGAGGCACAGGCTGTGTGCTTGACGAACCAATAATAATTCATATTCATATGGCAGCTGCCCATTTCTATGCAAACGCCCAAAAACTCGACATACGAAACTAATAGCATATTTCTAATTCTCTATTTTTATTTTTGGGCAGATAATTCTATTTTCTCTTCGATGGTTTCAAATTTGGTTTGAACTTCAATTAGAGCGCGATATCTGTAACAATTACATTTACAATTATTGTTATTATTTTTAGTAAAGTTCCTGGTTTTAAATTGCAGTTAAGTGCACTGTGCTTATCAGTTTTCAACTACAAATGGCTGTTTTTAGTCCAGTACAATGAGTGTGAACTAATCCTGCACTCATCCTCGGTCGTTGTCAAGTAAGGTACATATAAGGACATTAACTAGCACTCTGCTCTGTTTTCCGCGAATGGTCACCTAAGCATCAAGTGCCCATTAAGAGCTTAAAACCAAACAACTGAACCATTACATCTTGTAACCTCTATAATCATCGGCTTTTTGACGCGTCTCGTTTGCCGCGTGTCGTTCGTTTGTTTCCTTGTTTTCCCTGTTTTGGGCTGTCAACGTTCGTTAAAGTTCGACCACGCCCACTTATTACATGGTGAACAATTTGTAGGCAGCGCGGGTAAAACTCAAGTGGATTGACGGGGTTCACAACGTTGCACGCGCCCACAACAACAAGCGTGTGATAATGATTCGAGTTTCGAATGTTGCAAGCTCCGCATGCGCGGCACGTGCCACCAAGAAACCAACAAACAAACAAACAAACAGTCGCTACAAGTATCCATATCCGCTCTCATAATTGCGGCAACTGTTTAACCAGATATCAGTACCAATATTTTGTGCAAATATAAACAACAACAAGGACCTCTGCCCCTGTAGCCTCTGTGGCATGTGGCAGGGTAAATATGTTTTTCGCTAGCTGAAGTGGCACTCGAAGCACTCGAAGCACTCGCTCTCTTGAGTTTCTCCCTGCCGGCCGCTTTCAGGTGAATGGCAATGGCGCGAGCCTTTTTGTTGTTAATTGCATTAATGTGCGTAATTTATAATCAAGTGCTTCGCTGGCCTGGCCCAAGAAGAACTGTGAGAACTTTGTGCCCTACTTTCTGGACAAGCCTAAATTCAGCTGGCCGGGCAATAATGCTAAAAGTGCCAAACGGAGACTCGTAAATTTGCGACTCCACTCCAGACCATTTGGCGGCGGCGCCATTTTTGTTTAGCCAAGAGGAGCCAAATACGAGAATGAGAATGTGGCTCGTATCCAATCCCAATTCCCCAGCTGCAAGTTGGCTAAAGACTCCGCCTAATAGCAGTTACTGACAACGCCACATTGGCCCCCGGGGACTAGACAATTTCAATAAATATTTCACTGCATTAGCTCTGGAGTACAAATGTGGGGGAGTGGCGAAGAATGGGGGGAAAATTGCCTGGCCAAATCCACAGGCAAATTGCTTTTTTGGTCCTGGGCCGCAATAACGTGCATTAAATGTTTGGCCATTATCATTTCTGGCATTTGCGAGCATCTTTTCCATTAGCCAATGGATTTTCCTTGCTCCATGCTCCGTTTTTCCTTTGGCTTTTCCTTTGGCTTTTCCTTTCCTTTGCCTTTCGATTTGACACTCGTTGCCTTTGAAATGCTCAGCGTCTATTGAGCTACAAATTGACGGCAATTTCAATTGACAATGCAACTGCTGCTGCTGCAATTGTTGCCAACTCTTTTTGCTTAGACATAAGAAAGCCATAATAGTTTGTTGGACGCAGCAGCAGCTAAAACAACAAAGCGTTGCCATGATTGTCTTGTTAGTTGCTGTTGTTGTTGCCGCTCCATGTGATTGCTTTTCCTAGCTAAACGCTAACCGCAACACAGACATGGCTAAAGCTATGCTGCCAAGCGCTTTCCTTCATTTTCTGACAATAAATTTTCATTTTCTTGGTAAATGGTCTGTCTGTTGTTGTTGTTGTTGCTACTGCACTTGCTCCTTGATGGCTGCGTTGTTGCTGGTGTCGTCGATTGCCTCTTTTTGCACATATGCCCGCATTTTTGCACCACAACAATTTGGCAGGCACCGCTCATTGTCTTTAGCCCCAACCACAACCACAGCTACAGCCACAACTCGGAGAAAAACACAGAAGTCAGCCGCAGTTGCAGTTTGCAATTGCTCACAAGTTATCCCAAGTGGAAATTTTTGCCGTTGTTCTTCGTGTGCGGTTGTTGTTGTTGTCGTTGCCGTTTGTTCATTGTTAGATGAGTCAGGGCTGGCAAATCGCAATAAAACAAAAGTGATTGTCAAGTGAATACGCTTATTCCCACACTCAAATCCCTCTCATCCTCCCACTCTCTCTCACTCTCGCAGGATACAACAGCAGCAAGGATACGCCATCATAATATGCAATTCATCATGTGCGCTCTTCTGCGTAATTCCGAGTGATTAAAATTGTTATTCATATTCATATCAGCACTTGATTGATGGATGCAACTGAATACCCAGTATGTGAACATTCGTAATCGTTGATATTCAGACTGATTGTCAGACTCAAATTGAAACAAAACAAACGAATTCAGAGTTTTAAGACCCTGTATTTAAAAAGTGAAATAGAGTATAAAAAGTTATATAATTATTTCTATAGCATAAGAGCAAATTTCATAACAAACGTAAAACTAACTCTTAATTTATTAAAGAAATAGTTAATTTTTGTTTAAATTAAAGCATAGTACGCTCTAGCCGAAAATATTTTTGCAAGGCCAAAACTTCATATAAAAAAAAGGGTTGCAAACATGCTCGAAATTATTTTGTAAGGCCATTTCTAAACGTATGTACGCTGTACCTAAATATGGGCAGCTCAGAATATTTTCTGAAATTTTACAACACTGTTTGGTCAACAGATGGCAGCTTTATTTTGACCTTTCAAAACATCGATTGAATCGTTGTTTTGACTAGTCGAAATCTATGAACAACAATGGCGGGAAAAAATAAGCAGCAAAATAAGAGCCGAATTGATGTCTTTGAAAATGAAGAACGAATAAGGCTAATTGAAGAGGTGAGAGAGAGGCCAATCATATGGGATTTAACCGATAAAAAGCATTTTGATGCGACTTTTATCAAAAGTGCATGGGAGAGTATTGCAGAGGCGCTTAACAAACCTGGTAAGTTTTCTTGGACTGTTTATGAGACAATATTTAATGGATTACTTTGATTGCAGTACAAGATTGCAAGTCAGCATGGAGATCTCTTCGGGACAGCTACAAATACCATATTAAGGCGTCGGAGAAGAAGCGGGCAAAGAGTGGAAGTGCCGGTGGAGTAGGGCCACAGCCACCCATGGCCAATGAAGCGGTTGAATGGCATTTGGCGCCATACATGGCTTTTTTGCCGGAGCTCTTGCTCCTCTTCCGCCTCTAACAACAGAGCATAGGCCGTTAATCCAAAAATAATGGCATTGGTCGCTGCTACATCACTGATCAAGTCCATTTGGTCCATTTTGTCACTTTGATTATTTGAATTGTATTTACTTGTTTGTTGTGCACAGCTGACGCAACAGTGTGACCACAGCAGCAAAGGACCAACAATCTCTTAACTTTCTAGTGATTTTTTGGTATTATGCTGTCACACTGAATTCTGTAAGGCCCGACCTCAAAACATCGAACATTTCGAGCGTCCAAAATGTTTTCAGCTAGAGCGTACTACCCTTAAGTATTAAAATTATTTTTAATCCTCTAAATCAGCGGTGGGCACGAAATCTGAAGTCGGGAGCACAACAATAACAACTACAACAACATCAACAGCGAGTATTTTGTGCGACTTGACGCCGAATAGGCAGAAAAATAGCTAGAAGCAGTCGCTGCTCCCGGAGCCACTGCGTGCCCACCATTGCTCTAAATTCAATTTACACTCAAAATTTATGAACTTTGCTTAAATAATTTTAGCCTTAAAATTTATTGTCAAATAAATAATCCAGTTAAAATATTCAAAATTCTCTTTCGCAAATTTGAGTACATGGTCTCTTCCAGTCGGGTTTTATGGACTTTCTACTAGTCTTTAAATGTAGTATTGTGCAAGTTAATTAAATAATGTTGTAGTTGCATGAATCTACTAGACTTGGCCAAGTCCAGAGCGGAAAAACCTTTGTCACGCTTATTAAATGCCTAATAAACATAATTTCGGTTAGGTAATTCCCATCAATATACTCGTAACTCAATAAAACAACACGCAAATTTGGCCACTTGGCTGGAAATACAAACAACAACTTGGCCAAGAGTCGAGTCCAGGCTTGTAAGGGGCATGTGTTTTTTCTTTTTTTTTGACTGTGGCAACACGCACGCAGTTAATTAAGGGTGTGAACTGGTTAAATAATGCGTGGCGGAGGAAGGATAAAAGGAAGGAAGGATGTGCAGGAGGGGACAGGACAGCAAAATGGGCAGTAAATAATTCATTAGCGGCTTTTAACAATAAATTTTTGTGGGACAGCCGCAGGCAAACCTGGCTAACTGACTGACTGACTAACTGGCTAACTGGCTAACTGACCCACACTGAGTGAGCGACTGAGCGAATGAATAGAGAGGTGCATACATAGCCCCCTCTCACTCATACTCTCTCTTTCACTCGTGGGCACTCATTTTAATGAAGTGGCCGCAGCAACTAATTAGCCGGCGGTTTGAACTTTGAACTGCACTTCATTAGAGCTGGAATTTCGTTTAAATTGCTGCCACGATAAGAATAAGTTGAAGAGCATCAGCGAACCATCGAACCAATGCAGCACTTACATCACTAGCACCACCTGCACCACATGTTTTGGCACATTTGCACAGCGGCTGCCAAATTAAAATGCAATAATTCTTCATTTGTGTGCGCAAAAAAATACAAAAAAAAAACAGAAAAATAAGAAAAATAGCAACAACATACGTGAAAAGTCCTAAAAGCCAACAAGGAAATGGCAGGAAATGTGCTATAATTGAAAAATGTGGTAACAAGTCGCTACGTGGCGGGCCTAATGAATGCCCCGCTTTTTTGTTAGCTTGTTTGCTTGCTGGCCACATTTTGCATGCCACCGACACGAAACGACACGTTGCGACCCGTTCCGTCCTGTTCCGACACGTTGCGACACGCAAACCTAAAGAAGTTGTTCGTGTAGAAGCGGAGAGGGTGATAAATGCTCATCAAGCTTTAAGGCTGCGCTGGCAATTAACTTTTACAATGTTGTTGAAACGTAATCAAGTTGTCAGCAACGTCAAGTCAAGTCAAAAGTCCAAAGATCTGGCAACGTCGCGTCGAGGCGCTAAATGATACTCCCTAATTACGCACAAGTTTCAGACGAAAAATTCCCAGACGAGCGCCTAACTGTCAACAAATGGCTGAAACGTCTTAACCTCCTCACTTATCTATTTAACATGCAAGGGGTGGGGTGGGGTTTGGGTCTGATCCTGTGGGATCCATTTGGCTAATGCCCTGCAACAATTTCGCAGTCGTCTTTCAGTTGTCATAACAAAACTTGGGGCTGTTCTTTGCTTTTGTTTTTGAGCTCCATTAGCCGTATTTCTGCTTCTTAGGTTACAGGCAAATCGCAAGGACTTGACAATAAGTGGCATAAATTTTAAAATTTCATTTTTATCGCATTACAATTTTCTTAACAGTTTTTCTTCCTTTGCCCTTATTATTCTTCTTTATTTATTTGTATTTTTTTATTTTCATTTTCATTTTTTTTTAAGCCACAGTTAAGTAATATGCTTGGCTGGCATTATTGACTTTCGAGTTGATAAAGTGCCATAACTGTCACCCCATTAAGGGGGAAGAAGGGCAGGAGAAGAGCAGAAGGAAAACGGCAGCAACGTCGCAAAGGTAAAGGCAAAGGACATTCGGAAAGGTAAAAAGCGCGTTGAGTTAACGGCTCCTGGGGGTTGCTTGCCAGGATAATGCGCATCAACTCAATTGGGAATTTTAAAAGTAAAGTTGAATTTCATGTTTGGCTGCGGCAATTGTCACAGATGGTTTAATTGAAGTTATTACATACGAAATCCGTCAGGATTTGCCAGCTTCAGCTCCAGCTCCAGCTTCAGTGTCGCTGCCCTTCAAATGATGACACTTTTCGTTTATTATTTTATTATTACTTGCTAAGCCAACAAAAACCAGCAGGAGTACGAGTGCGAGTCTCTGCCGTGGGGTTTTCCTCCTCGGCAAGGGTTAATGGTGTTGTTTGACTTTTGTTTCTACCACTTCTAATGCTAATGAGCTAATGACTGCCGCGTATAATTACGAGTACTCACCGCAAAAAAGGCGTCATAATTATTTATATTTTTACACTTTTTGTGCCAGATTTCATGTCCTACCTGAACCGGTTCAACGGGGTTTGTTGAAGTGCCCGCAGATCCCTAAATCGATGTCATCCTCTTCGCAAACATTATTTACTTTGCTGACTCCAATGGAAATATACTCGTTGATATCGCCATGTTTGCTCGGAACAACTGTTTAAATAATTTACTCATTTCAAAATGGTATAAAAAGGGCCAAAATCGAAGTAGATACATGATAATTGTTGCACTTATCACAAGACCAGCATCATGTTTCGCCTACTTCTTCTGGGAGCTGCTCTTTTTGTCGTGGTGGAGGGAACCATAATAATTAAACCAGCACCGGTGACTTGTAAGCCCGTTTGCAATATCTATGATAGAAACCTGGTCTGGGTCTTGGAGGATTGCATCTGTCGTCCCATGCAGAATCCTTGCCTCATGGAACAGGAAAACACTTCACGTTTGAACTCGGGAAAAACACGTTAGTAGCAATCAACCAGAGTTTATTTTGTAATTTCTGAATTATTATAGATATTTTGTCCTTCAGCTCTTGTGCCCGTAACTGAAAAGCTGTGTAAGCACTTCATTCCGAAGATATGTCTTATCGGATTGCCCGTGGTTGCCCAGTTCCCAAAACCTTCAGCATGCGGCTGTAAGGACAAGCCAGGCACAATAACCCAAAAGAAGTTCAAGAACGTCTGCGAATTGAAAAAATATTCAGCAACAAATAATGAAGGTACGTTGCAAGTCCACTAACATCCAATAGAACTACTTATAAATACTCCTTTCTTTTCAGCCTACACCTCCTACAAGCACACCCTGTGTTAAGTGGTTCAAAGATGCCTCCATGTTTGTTTTAAAGATTTATCATCTTCTGTATTTGAAATTCAAGTTTTGTTATTGATACTGTTATTCCAAGAAACATGTTAATAAAATGAGCAATTATTAAATAAATATGAGTTTATTCTACTTTGCTTTTGTATTTTCATTACATTGTTGAACTGAACGTAATACTTTTGTTGTTCATTCTCTTGAGTTAATAAACAATTTATTGGTGAGAATAAGGTAAGAGAAAAGTGGAACAGGAACAGGTTAGTGAATTTTTCTAATTAATGTTTGCTGTCAATGAATATTCGGTCAAATAGCCAATATTCTGGCAAATCGAAACGGGTTTGCTTACATTTATATTGAAATAATTATAAATTATAATTTAGAGGTACATATGTATATACAAGTTCTATTTTTATTAAATTTTTAAAACTTTATGATTACAAAAGATACAGCTGGAATCGATCAGCTTATGCTAAATATAGATTTTTGCCACAGAAAATTTTCCTACAAATGTCAAGGTTAATATCCAGAAGTATTGTTAACACCTACCGCAACCACAGTTGTCACATATGTATTTATTTATTTATTTTATTTATAAATAGCATTATTTATAAATAGATTGACATTAAAATGTCAACATCGCCTTAAATTGAGTACGGTTCAAAGTACTTACACGACAAAACATGAAATGTAATTTTATTGAGGTGGCTATTACTATACTTATAAGCATTTTAAAAAAGATAAAACTGCAAAAAAAAAAAGTAAAATACATTCGACATTTTATTATTTGTTAGAAAATGACATGAATGGCTAATGTGTAAAGACTATGAAAGATACAGATTTGGTCTGCGACTTTGGTGAAACTAAAAATATCGGTGGCAATAAATTCATTTATAATTTTAACAAAGTTAATAATTATAGTTATATTTTTTACAATAAATAAAATCATTTTAAATGTATTATATGCCTTTTTATTTAATTTACATTTGTATTTGGTTAAATTCAATAATTTGGATTTGAAAGCAGCCAATGTTGACTTCAAAAACATCGATCATTGCCATTGATGTCCCTTTGGATTATTAAAGACTTGTAGAACATTTTCAAATATTGAGTGAGTACTGAAGGCTAGTCCCCAAATTGGATAATTAGACTTCGTACTTAAGAAAAGCACAGAGGTACATTAAATTTGTTTTAATTTAGATAAGTTTGCGAAAAATCCTCAAAGCGTTTATATACCGAGCATACATACGTATGTACATATATTTTGAAATCGCTTCGCGCAGAACGTTGCCCTTGAATTGTAGCTTGTTAATTATAAATAAAACAGTTTTACCAAAATATGCATCAAGGCAACTGGACAAACAACGGCCATGTCAGGGTTTCTCACCTATAAAGAGCCTCACAGTTGCCGTAGAGATATACAGTTCCATATAGTTCGTGAATCGCAATGTTCAACTTGAAGTTCTTGATTCTGGTCGCCGTTATCCTTTGCTCTGCTCAGGAATGCATTGTCTCCGCCAATCCGGTGGCTGTCCAAGACTCGGCGGGTATTAATCCTCCTGATGGTGGTTGCAACTGTTGCAAGTGCTGCGGCTGTGGCTCCTGCGGATGTTGTGGTTGTCGGGGCTGAGATCTCACCAACTGGACTTAACGATTTTGAAGGTAATTTCATTTTAATCTAATATATAAAACAATAATTATATTTTAATTACTTTACAGCACTTGAAAATTGAACCGACTAACGGAGTTTTATTTATAATTTTTGTGCATTTGTTGTCATTAAAATCTTGTTATATTTGAACCAAGCTTGTTTTTTACTGTGTGTTCTTGTATTCATATTTTGCCCCATGCCACATGATGCTGCCCCTTGCATAACGTTTACATTACTTTGTGCGTTCAATTGTAAAGCAATGAACGCTACAATGCACAGACAATCATTTTCATTGCATTGATCATTTTTTTATTCGGATTCATTCATTCGTTGGCAAAGTAATCTCTTTGCTCTACGCTCTACGCTTTGCGAGTCTGATACGCTTTCTTGACTTCACAGCCACAATCGGAGACAAAGGCAAAAGTAATCATATCCTGCACCTTGCTCATTGCGTCGCAAGTCCTTTGAATACCCTCCAAGCAAACAGTGAGTGGGTATATGTGTGTGAAATTCAATCAATTCTAAAGGTTTTTTATTTATAATAATTTTGTTGAATATTATTTAGAAAATATTAAAATAATTAATTAATAATAACAATTATATTTATATTTATATTTAGATAATAAATATATCGAACTTCATACAGAGTATCTGATTGTGAAGCTTTACCTGTTAACTTTCATTCCTTGATCTCGTTGTTTTTATACTTCATTTTTCTTATAAGAATCTCGCTTCGCACACTTGAATTGACTCACTTGAGGGCATATCCTTAAGGCCGCAGGACATGCGACATCTCTGCAGCTACTCGTAATAACCTTAAAAGCCTTATCGAGTCATTTAGTATAAAAACAAGCAATTAAAATGATGAATATGCAATAAATGTGTATATACACATTTAAAATGAAAAGGACAAAGGACATTTCTATCCCCGCCCCCGGGCCATGCCACTCAACCATCCATACATTTTATATGCTAATGAGGAGCACACTTTTATCTAAAAAGCACAAAAATGCGGACACACATTTGCCTAATGAAAATAGCGCCATTAAAATGAGAAAAACAACTTTAGATACCGAAAATTCGACACACGCCGAGTTTTGGCAATTAAAATAAGGTCCTTTCGACTACGTCCCGCTGTCTCTGAATTGGTATAAATATAACTAGAAAGAAGCCATTGCCAAGGGTTATACTTCGTATATAGGTGAGTAGTATGTGTGTGTGCCAACGATCGTCTAGCAAATTAGAGATTAACACGCATGTGTCATCCTTTTCCACTTTTTGGGTAACCCTCTGGTTCATTGACCGTCATTCGGCAATAAAAGATATTTCTGTTGCCGAAACTTTGAACAGAGTGCCAAAGTCGCGGCCAGTTTTATAAATTAACGAATTAGAGCAATTTGATGCAACTATAAAACTGTCAGGCACACTTAAAACCACAGAAAGTGTTTCGAAAATGTTTAGAAATGTTCGTCGTTGGCGTGTGCTGTAAAACTCAGGTAGATAAATTTGAGGGGTTACCCCCGACTGACCAGACACTCGTCTCTGTGTGTGTGTTCAATAAGCTGTGACGATTGCAGTTGCATGCAGCACCGGACAGCACGTTAGAAGTGCAGTCAGTTAGTCATTCACTCAGTCAGTCATTTACTCAGTCAGTCAGTTAGTTAGAGTGCCATCGTGCAGGACCCATGTCATATCTACAAAAGGTAGGCAGTTAGTTGGCAGAGAGATACATGGCTGGGTGTGTCGCACTCATATTTCTGTTGCATCTCGAAATGCAAACATATTAATTAGGCTGCCCACGAGCCTATGCGCCTGTCAGTTGTTGCCGATGCAGTTGTTGTTGTTGTTGTTGCTGTTGCAGCCGCCCCGCTGTCATCAGGGGTCAACTTCGGTCAACAGTTTAATTATATTGCAGGCGCCGTGCTTCAATTATATTGTATAATTACGTATTCGCATTTTTTTAATTTTAATACCCTATGTCAGTTGAGCAAACGGGTATGATAGCGTAGTAAACTTAGCTTAACATCTTCTTTGAATATGACAATGTAATATAATTTTTATAACTTATAATATTATTGTATGAAGTATAAATTCATGTTTCATATATTTAAGGAAAAAACAACATTTATTTTAATTTGACACCTAATTTTTTTATATTTATCTGAAAAATTATGATTATAAATAAGAAGAATAATTTTTTATATAAATTCATGTTTCATATATTTAAACAAAAAGAAACATTTATTTTAATTTGACATATAATTTTTTTTTTATTTCTCTGATAAATTATGATTATAAATTAAAAAACAAAATTATTGTTTATGTGACTAAAGTCTATATAAGATTGACCTTTCCCAATCCAAAATGAAACGTAACATATTCTTCTTTTTACAATGCCTGACTGCAGGGTAGCTTCTAGTCCGGCATACTCTGTCATATCCTACTGTTGGTTTTTTTTTATTATGCTTATATTTGTTTCTCGAATTACTTAAGCCCCAACTCTGCTTAATTTGATAATTGCAATTACGTATGCAGTCATGCGGCTGAACACATTATCATAGACCCTTTGTTTGTCTAGTTGATGGGTTAATTGGCATTTAATTTGGTGCAAATTGCTATATTATGTACATAAACACACGTACATAGAAAATATTTACCCAAGCAAAGGCATTAATTTTTTATTTCTATTTGTTATTTATATTAAACTACTCAACATGACCTATTCCACGCAATTAATAAAAGTTTATTTTATTTAATAATAATAAAAGATAGTATTATATGACTTATGGTGCTATATTACGTATACGCACATTTATTTGACAGCATTTCAATTGACTAAATAACAGCAACGAATTAGCATCGTTGCGGGTTAAAATCCCCCTGGCAAAGACAAATAAATATGTTGAGTGGGAAATGAGTGAAATGAAATTGATTGATGAGGCAGCTGAAGAGCAGAACAAGTTCTTGTATCTAACACTTTGACAGATTACCGAAAGTCGGGCGGGTTGGCGGAGTTGGCGGGTTTTGTAGCTAAAATCAAACAGCAGGCAAAGTGTCAAAGTAATAAAGCCAGCATTAACGTCAACAATGCCAACAACAACATTATCATTCTCAACCTTATCCATATCCACATCTACATCGGCAATAGAGAATGGAAATGTTTATGCAGCCACGAGTCAAATATTGTGACAAAAAGGGGTGGATGATGGAAAAGGACGAGGCCTATGCCCGAAATGAGATACAAATGTAGCCACAGCATGTAAATGCTTGAAAATTGCTCTGTCTGTGGCTTATTGACATTAATGTAACAATTGTCACTGGATTTATTAAGACCCGATCACTCGAAAGGGGTGCAGCATAACAACAACAACAGCAACAAACTCGAAATTGCCACTCTCTGTTAATCTCCATGGCAAAAACAGTTGTGAGTCAGTGTGTATGTGTGTGTGTGTTGTTATCAATCATTTGATTGATATTAATGAGCTGAAATTTGCATTATTTTATGATGAGCACACGCAGACAGAGACACCGTGTTTGTTCCCTATAGTTGTGTGTAATTTATGTACTCGTATTGCTTTGAGATTTGCAAAATGTTTGCATATATTTCAGGGGTAATTAACTCCATGCGACACGATTTTGCATTATCTTCAGTAATTTTGACTTATAGCAATTCAATTGGCATTGCCAATGAATAATCCAATGACATTTCACGAGAATTCATGAAAATTATATTATTGAAGTCAATACAGAAAAACACGAAACTAATACATATTTCCAAATAAATTAAGTTTTATTCTCTTTCCACCACAAACTCTAAATAAATTTCTCTGTGTTTTTATAATTTTTTTACATTACATTTCTTACATACATATAGAAATTATATTAACTATTTAGTTTAATTTTATCATAAAAAGGGATTCATTGCAAGTGGCTTTATTCAATTTGGAATTTAAAAACGTTGATTTTATTCACGAGTAATTTCAAATTATAACAAAATTTGTCGACGTTTTATGCATACAAAAAACTCAAATATCAAAAGAGGGGAAATCAGCACGACAAGAAGATCAACAATAAACCCACAAGAATACAAATTACCAGGACACAAGATACACCACATACACAGACAGCCAACACACAAATGAATGCATATATACACACGTACTAGCACACACACATTGGCACACACACAGAGCCATATAAATGTACAGTTTGTGGCGCATATAAAAACGGAAAGCAAATTTGAATTTTTAAATTAGTTTTTGTTAACTTTTGCTGCTGTCGCTGTTGTTGTTGTTGTTGCTGTTGTTATTGTTGTTGTTGTTACCATAGCCTGGAAATGTTTAACGACTCGTAAGGAAATTGCAAAGTAAAATGTCTTCAGGAATTTCCACATTTTTATGCAGGAAGCACAAGCAGCAAATGTAATAAAAAGCAAGCAAAACGAAGGCTATGCAAAACCTCAACAACAACAACAATAATAATAACAAGAAACCACAAGATGGCGGTGAGTGGGTGGTTGGGTGGTTGGTGGGGGTGGTTAGACTGCTGAGTCGGTGGATTTGCTCACTTGGGTGGTTTGCCTGCCACAAAATGGCGAATTAAATTTGAAATTGCTAGAAAGAGATGGAGATGGCGATGGAGAAAGAGATGCAGACAGACAGAAAGGGCAAACCGAAAAGGAAAGAAATGTCACGACAAGTTGTGGAAAAAGTTGTGCCTGACTTTTCTTTACTTTTCCCCTCCCTTACTTGGCTTTTCAGTGCATTTGTTGTGTAAAATATGGAAAAATGTCTGAGTTGCCTTGATAATATGCGGCAAGGTGTGCGACAGATGCTGCTTATGCATACCAAATGTGTGGCACAATCAGGTGCTGCGGCTTGATGACGAGACGTGCATCTTCATTCAGCCCCAAACACATGTCCACACCTCATCCCATTGCCAATATCATAACCATATGAAAAGCGAGGCAAAGTTTATTTGCCTTGTCAGTTATCACACGCAGTATCCTTCTTATCGAGATGGCACTGTGCATAAATAGCTAAATGTAATACGTGCTCTGATTAAAAAGATCAAGAATATTTTTCTTTTTAAATTTTATTTTCCGAATAAGTAAACTGTAAGACAAAAATACATTTAAAATGTTTTTCTCGATTATTAAGAGTTTTCTTAGATTTGATCTAAATTTAGTATCCCTTTTTATTAGTCAAAAAAACAATTAAAATTAATTAAAATTTTTTTTTTTTACTATTTATTAGAATTTTCTCAGTTTTGATATAAATCTTTTGCCCTATTCATTGGAATATTTTTTTTAAAATCCCTTTAATTCAAAAAATGTATTATATAAACATAAACCCCATTTTAAACCTAAAAAATATATTACATGATTAATTTTTAATATACATACATAAGGTGTTTTTTCTCTATTTTTCATATCACAAGTCGAAATGCTTACATTGTGATTTTCAGGCTAGAGGCGAGAAATGGTCAAAAGTACTTAGCCAAATCAGAGCAAATAAAACGTAAATTGTGGCCAATAAGCTCAAAGAAAACACACATATATTGTGCAGAAGAATAACATGAGGATAGCAAACAAAACGGCACAAAGTAAAATGTCAAAGGGGCGTTGATGGGCACGGGGAACAAGGGCGTGGCCGAGGGCGAGGGCGAGGGCGCCGGGGGGACAGACAGCAATGGGAAATGAAAGCAGCAAAAAACTTTGTGCAATTTATTTTGCCAAGTAAAATTACTTGTCGCTCCTGGCGAAGAATTGGAACTGACGCATGGGACTCCACACATACACAAACATACACATACACATACTGTACATATGTGAGTGGGTGTGTGTGTGAGCTGTGTGTATGTGCATACAAATTAGACAACAAACGCTGAGACTCAAAGTGAGCCATGTCACGGAAAAAAAATATTAAAATTAGCATTAACATTTTTCGTTTGTTGCACGTTGCACGTTGCACTTGGCATGTTGTTTGTTTTGCCTTTGGTGCGAAATGTTGCAATCAAAAATTGGCTGACGAAGGCAGCCTGCAACCCCCACTCCCCTTTCAACCACCCACTAAAAGATAAAAGGCAGGTCCAGAGTCATCATCATCATCAGCAACATCAGATGGCACAGTAGATCCTCGCTGTGAGGAAAAACTTTTGATGCTGTAGATTATTTTTTTTACATTTTTTGTTGAGCATCATTCAGGACATTTGGCGTTTCTTTTGCCTGTTTTGTTTTTGTTCAAGCTGCTGGGTTTATTTCACTTTGATTTCAGTTTCACTTTGTAGAACGGACAGACTTTCTGTCTGTCTGTGTGTGGGAGAGAGAGAGAAGAATAACGTGTTTGTCGACTCTCCCCTCTCTCTCCCTATGCCAGTCAATTTCGTCATATTCCACTTGATAAAAAGTCTGATTGGTTCTCGTGCGCAGCATCATTTGCATATTTATGATTTTATTTTGTGCCGTGAGTTTCAGTTTCAGTCAAGGAGGGAATATGAAATTTCTTTGCAAAGTTTTTAATCAAAAAGCTGTTGAGCTGCTGCTCTACATACAAAAATGTGCAAGGTTAAAACTAATTAATTCTATCATTCTGTCAGCTTGATTTTTCATTTGGAGCTGGCACAGATTCGTCGTCGTCCTCCGTGGCTCGACAGCTTGACAAATGAATGTGGATGTCAAACAGCTCTGATAACTTACCAGCAATGGCGTCCCGGCTGGAAAACAAATGGCGTAGCCAATTTTTGAGGTGTGGCCTAGCCAGGCCAGATGGTGACCGAAGGGGGGAAGGGGCAAAGGGATCCACACAGCAAAAGTACAAACTAATTTCCATGCTCGGCACGCGCACAAATACACGGAGAATCATTAGGGGCTGTCGTTAGGGGGTGGTGGTTGAATCGTCGTCGTCCATGGCGTATTAGAGTAATTAAATGGCAAACGCAAACTTAATTGGAGCGACCATGTCACTGTGTGTGTGTGTGTGTGTGGCAATAAAATAAAAAAAAAGCCCTAATAAAACTTAACTTGAATGTCGGCCATTTTGCAGCGCGTTGCACACTGCGTGCCTATTTATTTAACAAATTAGCATAATTGTTCACAAAATAAAATTCAACTTAAGTACAAATGATGGGTCAGCAAGTTGTCTCACTCTCTGACTAACTGACTGTCTGTCTGTCTCACTCGATAGCTGTTAATTAACATGTGGGTGCAGGACGCATCCCGCAGCGCAAATTAGTTTGTACGCCATGCTAATTGCGGAATTGCGTGTCAGCCGGATATGAAAAGCACGCCATGTATCTGTTGTCCTTCTTACTGTTGTTGTTGTCTGGAAAATATATGAAAATTGTTTTGACTTTAGATAAGCGACAACGAGAAAGAGTCAAACGCGTTGGGCTCGTCTCTGTCTCCGTCTCCTCCTCGGACATTGTATGTGCCGTGATAGACGCGACGCGCTAAGCGAAGGGACAATAAATTTTATGACTTTCAGTTGAAGACAGCCACCCACTTGTCCACTCGGATCCTGTGGCACTTAAAAGCCACTTGCTAGCTTTAATTACTTTGTATTTAATAAGTGAAAAATATAAAAACTAAACAGCTGCTCTAGTGGCTGCAACAGCTTGATATGATCTTGAACTTTAAATACGCCCATCATCATCATCATGTTTGATATACCCTTTGAGCTGCTCAATAGCTGACTGATTGACTGACTGTCTGTCTGTCTGTCTCTCTGACTTGCCTCGACTACAAAGGACAAAGGACTACAGCTATTGTGTTTGTCCATCTGAGATAAGCTCTGTTGCCAGTTTGTTGAAAACACGCAATGACAACTTAGACCAACTCCAGCTACAAATAATAAGTTCGCTTCGTGCTGTCATTTCCTTGTGCGATTTCGAGTGCTACTCAGACTCATATGCGATACTCGTACTCGTAAAAGCAATTTTGAGCAGCAACAATGACAAGTGAGTGCCATCATCGGAGACATCAACCGAGTCCAGGGTGTGTCCTCGTCTCCTTCCTTTTTTAGTTGGCACTTTTCATTGTTTAAAGTGTTGGCCGGCACACAATTCTTATTGTTGTAACGACAAAAGCGTTTATGTTGTGCTGCTTATCGTGGCAAGCAATTTAACAAATGGCCAATATTATTGAGCCCGATAACAGCAACTAGAAGTGATGTCAAAATACATCGACAACTTTATTTTCGCGAAAGCGTCTTTCAAGTGCTTCAATACGATTATTTTTTACGATGTATTGAGTTAATTAAATTGATTTTTAAAACTGATTTTCATTAAACTGAATTTCTTGACACTTTTCAAATACTTTAAACTGTGGAATATTAATTTTATCATTGTTTGACCACTCATTTTATTTCGCATAATAATTATATTCAATTGAAACATTTAATTTTTTCTAACTCTGTTCACTTATTTCATACCTACACCTTGAATCATTTTGTATAAATTCCAACTCCCACAACTTTGTCAAAACTTATCCGATCTCATTGTCAAATTTGTGAATGGTTGAATTTTTCTTGCTGCATATTGAACACTAAAAATAGTTATAAGTTTTCGCTTATATTTTGTATGAATCAATAGCTCTTAAGTGAATTACAGACAGTTATCAGACATAATTATTACTTAACAGTTATTTAATTTTTTATTTATTTTATTTTATTAATTTAAAAAGCAAACATTGCTGCCTCTAATTAGTACATAGATGAAAAGTATTCAATACATATTAATATTAATATTTACAATAGATATAACAATATTAAAAGTATATATAAAGTAGATATACATAGATAATGGTTAACTCATTCCTAGTTCTATGAAAATCAGTCTTAAGTCAGTTAAAACTCAATTTACGAATTGAAGCGTAACTGGAGCATAAATCAATGTCCTAAAATCGAATTTCCTTTGTGATTTAGCATGGACACAAACCATAAAGAGCTTTTTCTTTGCCAAGCTTTTGCACGTATACGTGATGAGGCGAAAGCCACCCCCTGATAAAAAAAGAGAAACAATCACAGCTTAAGCACACAAGCAAAAACCAACACACTGTTAGCTCTGAGTAAACACACACAGATTCGATCGGGGTGTATGGAATGCACATCAATGCGTGAACACACATTATGCTGGCCTATGAATAGGTGTGTGTGCGTGTGTGTGTGATTGTGTGTTTATGCACGTTTGGAATGCGTGTGAGCTGCCTCTGATTGCTGTGCGCCTGTTCGAAAATCTACCACGAAAGAATGTGTGCCAATGTGTGACACATGCGAGATGCGTCAGTGTGCGAGAGCAGCACACACACCAACACACACACAGGCAGAAGACAGAGGACAAGTCAGACGTGTGAGCAGCGTACAAGGACAAGCAGCGAGATGACCTTGAGTCAAGGCATTCGCCGTAATGCAATAATGCTGGCAGGAACAACCCTTAATCTGACAATGTAACGACGTAGTAATTGTTGTCATCGCTGCTTCTTATGGTCGCCTGTTACTCTAAGGTTGCTCCTAGTTACGACGTAACTGTTAACCGGTTTTTCGAGCCACGCCAGCTGCACTGTTCTCGTTCTCGTTCTCGCTCTCGGTCTCGCATAGCGTTATCGTTATGTAACGTTTGCCGTGCCCATGTGATGTCAGTGTTAACGTCGAAACCCACCCATAGAAAACAGGCGGGTTGTCGGTCGATTGTCGACTGCTCGACTGCTGTTGACGCTCGCTCGCTTGGCCTTTACTCCGCCCCGTTGAGCACGCCCAGCGCCCGGGCAGTTGTTGGTGGTGACATGCGCAGTGTGCGCCGGGCAACATCTTTGCCAGCTGCTGGCGCTGTTCGCCTGGTAATCCTTGGGCGGGCGTTACCTTAAGAAGGGTTAAATCGTTGATGGACACGTGTCTATTTGAAAGCGACGCACCCACAGCACTCCTAATGCCGCAGTACTGTTTGCTGTTGTGCAGAGGTTCTTTTGATAAATCGCCAAGAACCAGTCCGGACCATTCAAGCCGGTGCTGAGCGGTAGCCGCCCATGGTAGAGCGCGTCACACCCAATGCCCGTACCGTGCTCTGCATTGGATCTGGACGTGGCAAAGGTTGCGTGTGGCCCACCCACTGGGCGGGCAGAGTCGCGACTCGCGGTCCCTCCGTCTGCGAGTCAGCTGTCAGCGGGCAGAGGCGTCGTTCTAAAATACACACTGCAAATCTCAATATGCCACTGCCCAGATACGCCGTCACTGCTCAAAAAACCCACCCCTAAATGAGTAGCAGTATCAAGTGAACACACCCCTCACACACACACACACACACACGCACATACGAGTACAGTTAGACTTTCGCTTTTTTTAGAATTTGTCGTTGTACTCGAATGTTTCGAATGTTGAGCTGATGACGCGCATTGGAATGCGATTTGTTTGCTTCTAAACAATTCTGTGCGCCTGGCCGAAAACTTCAAGCGGAATTTCCTTTCGTTTGACTGTGAACTTCGAGTGGCCATGAACGCACTCGCACTCGTAGTTCAAGTGCTTGCCCTAACTGTACTCTGGAGCATCATTTGATTAGTGTATACGTCTACCCTAATAAAGTTATGCTCATTGATAAAGACTCTTCGATGAAGAAATATTTGTGCTTTTAAGACATCTTACAATTTGGTCCAAAAGCATTATCTACACTTTTAAGTGTCGAGACTATTTTAAAAATAAAATGGATATATGTACATTAGGGTTCCCTTATTTGGTTTAAACGCATACGGGCTAGTTCTTTCATTAGGTCCTAAAGCACTCAGAAATAAATTTTTACCTCAATCGGAGTATGATAACCCGTGCCGACTTGGATCGGAAAATTTAAAGATTATATGGGAAAAAAAAAATTTTTTTTTTATTTTTTTAATTTTTTTTTTTTTATTTTGTTTATTAGGTCCTAAAGAACTCAAAACCAAGTTTTCACCTTAATCGGAGTACGATAACCCATTTAAATTTGCATCGAAACATGAAAAAACAGTATTTTAACACTGATTATACATTTTTTGATGATAATTCATGTTTCGATGCAAATTTGAATGGGTTATCGTACTCCGATTAAGGTGAAAACTTGGTTTTGAGTTCTTTAGGACCTAATAAACAAAATAAAAAAATAAAAAATTAAAAAAATAAAAAAAAATTTTTTTTTTTCCATATAATCTTTAAATTTTCCGATCCAAGTCGGCACGGGTTATCATACTCCGATTGAGGTAAAAATTTATTTCTGAGTGCTTTAGGACCTAATGAACAGAACTAGCCCGTATGCGTTTAAAAATATTGACTTTGACCAAATAAGGGACACCCTAATGTACATGTACATAAAAAATGTATGTCATCCACAACTGAATGCAATACGGCATTTGAATGCCCACAAAAGTTTGCAGAGAAAACCGTTGGCAGGATATCTGAAGGATATTCGATAGATGTCGCTAGTTTCCCGATGAGGAGCAACAATTATTGTTGCGGACTCGACAGGGCTGCTATGCTTAATGATGCAAAAATCAAACCGATAGATGTCGCCAGCTTCACGGTGTGGAGCAACTTTTATGCACCAAGGAGAAATTGGTTTGAAACCAGAATAAAACAGGCGACAATCGACTACGAATTGGCCAACTGAAACCAAATATCATCAAATATCACTTACTTTTAAAGGAATTTAAGTTCATTTATATGAAATACATATATAAACGTATGATAGTACGCTTCAGAATGTTTTTAAGAAGCTCGCATTGCACTTTCAAATGCTCATAACAGTATGCAACAGTAAGCATACTGAGCTCTATTTACATCTACCAAACACACAACAGTATGCTGCAAAAAGCCTGCATATTGTGGACTCTAAATTTCCGCAAGCTCTCAAAAGTATGCACCAGAAAATAAAGAAAGTATGCTATAGTTAATACGACGTTACCTTAAATAAGCAAAATGTTTTGTTGTGCGCTTGAAACTATGCTACACTAAAAAAATGACAAGTGCTGCCTAGTCTACTAGCAATTCATAAAAGTATGCAACGTTAACAATACAGAATGCTGTTATGACCCTCTACTTTTACAAAAGATTCAAGAATGACACATAGATGTCGTCAAATGGTACAATTGGTGTGAAACTTGAATAAAACATTTTAAGCAATTATCGATTAGCCACGCAGAAAAACATATCGGAAATACAGTGATAATTTTCTGGTTAACAACTGCCTATATTTAAAAAAAAAATTGTACAGGAACCATTTGATTTAGTAAACTGATTGAACTATTGATTATATATTTTTTCTGGGTTTCAAATCACCATCAAGAAATTCAACATTCATTTAAATTCAATAGGATTCGTGCTCAATGCATTTCAATCAAATATAAATTAATTTCTATGTGTTAAGGTCAAAGCGATTTAACATTCAACAGGCAAACTGACAAATTGTCTAATTAACCACCAGAGTGATGAGTTTCAACTGTCAAAGATGAATGCGACTAATTTCAACGTCCGCCAGAAACTACACAAAACAAGACAAGAGCAAGACAGATATACGCATTTATATATACGATATTATGTCGAAATGTCAAAGTGAAAGACCATAAATATCCAAGTCAGTTGAAGTCCCTAGTTGGCTCTCAGCACTCGCTCTTAGCAGCTGGCAGAGTTGACTCCCAAGAATAAAACGTACGACACACAGCATTGCGCTCATTTTCAATTTCCGCGGCGGCATTTTTCAATACGGATTCCTTGGAGAACTCTCGACGACATGCACACTTCGGGCTTGTCTTAAAATCTAATTAGTTGGATACTTCATTAACCGCAGCCGACAATCAACAAATGAGTAATTAACTTGCGCCTGGCAGCGCAGCTCTTCCCCCTGTTCTTGTTCTTGTCATCGTCATGAACGTGTGCAGTTAATATTTCATAATTGAGCAATTTATATTCGCATCTTTGACAGGATCAAAGATAATGCCGACATTCAAACACGGCATGCAAATTTCATGCCCCGTTTGCTGACGCACAGCGCTGTGATAGTTCTGGGTGGGTCTCTTGTCTGTGTGTGTGTGTGTGTGGCGCCTGAATCCGATCCAGAAATGTACAACATCATTTAAGTGATGTGGAAGAAATAGCACTCTGATTTAAGAAAGAGAAAAAAAACACATAGGAGATACACTGTTTTGAGGATGCATCGATATGTCCCTATTTTCCGTATTTTATAGCAAAACCACGACCGAATTGATTTTAGACTGCGTTTATTGTCTCTAAATTATTGTTATTATTATTGTTTTCTAAAGTTAAACATTTTCTCGCAATAAAATAAGTAAAAATGGAAAATATCAGATATGAAATTCTTTTGATCGGATATCGTGGAAACAGGATGAACCTTTTTTAAATTGTTAATGTATCATCGAATTTAACAGTTTTTTATTTGCTAGATATTTATATTATATTAAATTTTCAAATTTATACTGAATTATAATTTAAATAGAATTTATTACATTTCATATTTTTAAAGAAGAATAAAAAAGAATTGACGATCACATGCTGATCTTACTTTTATTTGTAATTTTTATTAGTAATTCATCAATACAGTTACTGCCTTATTTTAGATATGCTACTTCTTAACTAAACACCACTGATGGCGCTCTCATAAATATTATATAAACTCTTATAAATATCATATGAAAGGAATGGCTATAAAGAAATGCATTTTATCGCTGATGTACTCCCTTAATAATCAGTTTATTTTCGCCCACTAAAAGTTGTTTGCGTTGCTGTTAGAAATCGTGTTCGTTGTACCATCAACACTTGCATAAAATCCAACAACTTCCGGCTGCATGGAACGATATGTGAACATGCAACACACATTCGTGTTCGTATCTTCATCTGGGGCAGCCTGTCTGTGCTGTCCGCTGGGTACCTGTCTGACTGGCTGTCTGTTGCATGCCTCGCTTGCAACGCAAGCATCTTGCGCTGAATGACAGCAATAAAATCTAAATTACACAATCAAAGTGACATTAGAAATGTCATTTGGTGGCCCCAGAGCAGGCTTGTTTGTTTGCCTGTCTGTTTGTCTGTCTGTATGTTGACAATGCCAAAACATCATAGGCCGAGTCGAGTTATTGGATTGACTGCAGCCCTCAAAAACTCATCATAAATTCCATTTGATTGCCGAGCAATGTCAAGAATCTCAAGTGGAAATTTATGGAAGAGGGTGTGAGGATCGTGTGCAGCTATCAATAGCAAGGAACAGGGCGGCAGCCAACGAGGCGTGTGAGTGATTTGTTGTGGGGGAGGGAAGGGAGCAGAGCTGAGATATGTCGAAAGTTGCGCCATTTTATGTTTGTGATAAATTAATTAAAATTAGACGACAATAACTACAACGGGAAGCGCACTAATTAGCTGGAGACGATCGACAGCAGCTCCACCCTCATTCTGATTCTCATTCTGATTCCCATTCCCATTCTCAGTTTCATTCTCAGTCTGGTCTTTGCCTCAATTGTAAGCAGAAACTTGTACAAAATGTCAGCGCAACAAATTTCAATTAGTTCACGCTTCACTTATTAGGCGGCATAAAAAGAAAGTGCCGCATTTCAGATGCCCAATCCGAATCCCATTCCCAATTCTCTGCAGTCTGCAGCCTCCTTTGCCAATGAGCCGCAGCATGAGCGATGTCTGTTGGGAGGCACTGTGCCTCGAACAGTGCTGGAAGCAGCGGCGACATAATTAATTTGTACAACATTTTGTTGTAAATGTTGATTGTGATTTTAATTAGGCTCGGGGTCGCGTATTAAGCGGCCACCCAAAGCACTTTACGATTTAGTGCAGCCCTTTTGGGAATTGCCAGCTACGAATAACTTGCAGATACAAATGTATCTTCTGAGTTTGCAATGAGCTGCGAATGGAGTCAAAGGTTTTTTCCCATTTGACGGCAGTTCAAGTGGAATGTCGCACTATTTTCGGTTCTCCGATTACTTGTTTTCTGTCATAGATTAGCCGCGGCACAGCCCACTCTCCATCCCATTCCCCTTCCCCTTCCAACTCACCGCTCTCAGTCGGGGCGTATCACTTGCGGTAGCGCACATAATTTCACACTCCCTTCTACTTCTGTTTCTTGCCACTGTTGAGCATCTGTTGATTTTGTGGCAGCATCTTCTGGTTGTAGGGAGACCGCCCTCAACAGTTGCCTGCCAGCTACTGTATCTGCATTTTTGTATCTTGTATCTGTGGCTAAACTGCATATTACTTATGCCACGATGATTTAGTGTGACGCGTGACAGATTTACAAGTTGCATTTACTGCATTAATTTATCATAAATATATTTAAGAGCTGTCTAAATTGCCCGCACAGATTATGCAACTTAAATTTATGAGGAACAGCAATTCAATAATAGATTTGTACTTTCTCAAACGGATATAGATGTACATTATATAATTAAATATCACTTTTGTCACCTCGTCGAATGCCAAATGCAGACAATTACCAGTTGCATGTGGCATGTGGCATGTTCTTGGCATTTCCTGCCTAATTGTATCTTCTGTATTTTATTTTTCATTGGCAACATGCAAACACGATAAAATATTTTCGCATAATTACGGCGAGGTGTTGACACAAATATCGCTTGCAGGCCAACGAGAAGCGAAACAAAAATAATTTGCCGAGCTAATTAGGCTACAGTTGAATATAATGTTTTTATGACTTTTTAATGTATATTTCTAAATTTTACATGAATTTTGTCACATTAATTTTGCCGTCGTTCGTTGCTTTATTTGCTTGCCAAAATTTCATTACGTTTCGCATCATAAAATGCAATTTGCGTTTCGGCAACGCCAACTGAGCTCAGTTTTGGTCATAAAATGTGAGATTCAAATCTGTATTTGAATCTGGATCAATTGCGTTATAAAACATAAATTCAGAAGGTTGTTTGTCATAACAAAACCATAGCAAAGACATTGATTGCGCTTCCGTTGGTGTCTCTGTTTTTGTTTCCCTTTCTGTCTGTCTCTGCGCTTTTATGTGCCATGAAATTAATTTACGATTACGACAATTTAAATTTTTAAAATGACACTAAAAATATGTTAACAACTTGGATGCCGTCGCCGCATTGTCGCAGCGAAAGTGTTAAAAAGTCTTCGTCTTTTTGGAAGCAACCACAAATGTGGCCTGGGATTTATGATGAGCTACTGTTGTTGTTGTTGCTATTGTTGTTGCTATTGTTGTTGCTCTGTGGCATGACACATTGTTCCCCTTCGACTTCGTCTTTGCCAGCTTTATTGAAGTGTTGACTTTATGTTTCATATTTTGTCTGAAGTCATTTAATTTCTATAAAAAGGCTGCATCAAAATTTCCTTTGGGGTTGCGAGGTGGCAAGGGGAAACATCTTGTCATGTGACACTGACATTTATGCCACATTGGCGGCAACAACTCACAACTCATTTCCATTCACGGCCTATTGGCCGCCAAGTTGTTGCAGACAACCAACAACTTTATGAACTTATTAAAGGAAGTTGTTTCCCTTTATTGTCGAAAAAAGTGAACCATAAATTTGAGTGGCAATTGGAAGAGTCTCAGGTGATCAACATGCAAGTGCACTTAGCTGGAGGATCGTATAATTAATATGGAAAGAGAGAGATAGAGAGAGAGATAGAGATAGAGCCAGAGATAGAAAGAGATATAGAAGAATGAGAGACAGAAGTTAGAGTTACCTGTTATATAAAGTTTCTGTCTGTTAATAATAATGATGAAAATTCAACAAATTGATGTTCGCGGAAATGATTTTCAATTAGTTTATAATCGCTGATTTTTATGACGATCAAATACATTTTTCATGATAGGTTCTCCACTCTCTTTTTAGAAGAATAATTTCATATTTGCAATTTATCAAACAAAACTAAGAAATTTCGTTTAAAGATTTAACTGAGTTATATTTGTTTTTAAATTATGAAAAATGTTCCGCTATTTTCTAGCTTATCAACTCTCTGCTGTGAAAGTCCAATACCAACTTTCTTCGCACTTCAACTCCAATTACCTTTTGGTTATTTCACCAATCAGATATTTATGATTCGTTTATCTGGGCAATTGGCAACACAACTATGCAACTTGATGGCTAATCATTAATGCTGAAACACTTGCAAAAACGTGTGAACTCATCCTGGAGCTGTGTCTGATTTGAAAATTATTTATTTATGGGCAAATGGGAGCAAAGCAAATCGGCTGGGCCAAAGGCAATTTTGGTTTTATCTCGGATACTCGTATAATATGGCATGTCAAATAGACAAATAAACAAATCACAAGAACAAATGATGGATTGACATCAACACAACAGCGACTGCGACTGCAATTGTGTGAGCCAGCTGGCCAAGTTAGTACCTGTTTAGGCAGTCAGTCAGTCAGTCAGTCAGTCAGTCAGTCAGTCAGTCAATCAGTCAGTCGGCAAACCAAACAAATTCTAAATCCTGCCAGGCAACTATAACAACAAGGCGACTTTTGTGCTTTTTGCAGCATTGTTATGAGTACACAATATTTTTGAGGGCTTACAGTGGATATTGTTGTTGTTGTTGTCGATTCTGTTATTGTTGTTGTTGTTTAGGAAGGGAGGCAGTGACTCCTTTTGTTGCCGCATTGACTTTAAAATGGTCTTTTTTAGCGCAGCGCCGTACTTTATTTTTATTTTCAACACTTTTTGTGGCGCTGCTTCGCGTGGCATTGGGAAGAATGTGAGAAAGGGGAGAAAAGAAGGGAACACAACTGGAAAACATTCATAAAATATGCATTATGCAATCTAAGCTCGTGTGAGCATTGCTAAATATTTTATGCGCATGTATTGTGCAGCACACAGATACACACACACACACACTCGTACAAAAGAAAAACAATATTATTTATATTGGTAGTTTATGGCTTTGTTTACATGTGTGTGTGTGTTTAATCATTAATTTCACAGTCAAATACAAATTAACAAATTTCTTTATGCCAAAAATATTCCACGCTTGAGCGAAGACAAATGGGCTGAGCTGCAGAGCCTCAACCCCCTACCTCTGTCCATATCCATATTGGCCAAAACCCCAAAAAAAAACATAAAATAAAGAGAGAAAATTATTAAATATGCTTTTAAATAACATGTGCCGTTTAACACATTGAGCAGCGTTTTTGTTGTTGCTGTTGTTGATTTCATTCAATTTTTAATGCGCTTGTTTGTTGCGCCCCACAATAAATTTCAACTTAAATTGCGTGCGCAGTAAAAAATGTGTCACAAAACAAAAAACGAAACTTATGCACTGTCTCCTTCTCTTTCGCTCTCTGTCTGCCTACATGCGCCGCCTACTTAGCGCCGCCACAGTGGGTGGCTGTCTCTCTCTGTCTGTCTCTCTCTCTCTCTCTCACTCGCTTGCCAATTAGCAGTTGTTTGGGGAGCTGTGACTGTTGCGCCTAGTTTATTTTGATTTGCCTAAGCAGACGGCTTCGAAATGAATTAATTTCAGATTTCGAAACGATTAAATTATGAGCAAAATGTTTTTTGCTGTTTGCTCTTTGATCTGCTGCCAAATGTACCCGAAATGTATGTATGTATATTTAACAGTATGTATGTATATTTAGTGATCCTGTTCAACAAGTTCTTCTTCAAAATGATTTAAACTCTATGCAACTTTGGTGCTTGGCTAATCATCTTCCTCTAAATTGTTCTAAGTGTATGTTTATGTCTTTTAGTCGTTATAAACCCTTTCTTGGTACTTATACGATTGATAATGTTGAATTACAACGTATATTCACCGTAAAAGATCTGGGTGTTCTGTTTGATTCTAAACTTAACTTTAATCTACATATTTCCTCTATCATTAATGTTGCTAAGGGCGTGCTTGGATTCATAAAGCGTTGGTCGAAAGAATTTAACGATCCTTTCACTACCAAACTCCTTTATGTATCCCTAGTACGTCCTATTCTGGAATATTGCTCCTGTATATGGTCCCCTCAATATATGAACAATGTTGTTCGTATTGAGTCGATACAGAAGCAATTTCTTCTCTTTGCTCTACGTAGTTTAAATTGGGATCCCAATCTTCGCTTACCATCTTATTCAAGTAGACTTTTATTAATAAACCTTCCTTCCCTATCTGATCGTAGAAAAACTCTTAGTGTAGTTTTTATACATAAGCTAATTAATGGCGATATAGATTCCTCTTTTCTTTTAAGTCGTCTTAACTTTTCTGTTCCTTGTAGGCGTACTAGAAATTATCTTCCATTATCACTTCCTACTTGCACCACTGATTATGCTTTGCACAATCCTTTTCGCGTCTTATGCACCTGCTATAATTCTGTTTTTCATGTGTTCTCTTCGGAACAATCTCTATCTTCTATTAAGCTTTCTATTCTCTCCCATCTCAGGTTGGCTTCTGGCCAATCCTAACTGTGTGTTTTTCACTTCCATTTCTGTCTTTATCTTATTTCATTACTCTCTCTCATATTCTTCTCTATTGTATCTATACATTGTATATTTTTCTACTTCCTATGAAACTTGCAACCAACCCCAGCTGTGACCAGGGGCATAGCTTGCCGGACCGGCTAATAAACTTCCCCCATCGGGTTGCATTTTTCATCCTTACTCTAGCTTTAATTATATATTAAGTCTATTCTATTTATTTTTATTTTATTTTATTATTATTATTTACTATATTTTATTTATGTTTTTTTTTTATTTTGTAATTCTTCTTTCTTTTCCTAACTTTATTTTGCTTCTCTTTCTATCCAGAATTAGGCTCTAATAACGCCACTGACAGTCCTTGGCTGTGAATAGGGGCATAGCTCGCCGGACTGGCAAATAAAATTCCCCCAACGTGTCGGTGGTGTTATTAGACTAAAATTGTAATTCTTTTAGGCTTTCTTTTCTTTATATCTACTTTTAATATTGTTATATCTATTGTAATTATTAATATTAATATATATTGAACATGTTTCATCTATGTATTAATTAGAGGCAGCAATGTTTGCTTTTTTAAATAAATAAACTGACCCTCTCGTTGTCTCTCGGTTCTTTTTGTTACTCTTGTTTTTTATTTTTCTGCTTTGCGGCTTTTGTGTGCACATCGTTTACGGCTTTTTAATGAGCATTATGTGCCTTTAATTTATGTCTCAATTTTGCGCATATTAAAATCTTTATTTTGCGCTTGTTTTTTCGTGTGTATTTTTTTTGATATGTGTATTTAGATTGATATATGTATTTTGTTTAAAAAAAAAAGTAATATTGCTGTTGTTAATAAGACAGAAAAACACAATTTAAATTGTACTCTTACAAGAAGAAGTTTGTTAGCCAAAAGTTCAAATACAAATGCATGCACACAATTATATAAATATGTATTGTATGTGTGTGTGTGTGTGTGTATAAAACTACAAATGCCACAAGAAGTTGTCATGCTCATAATGTCCTGACAACAAGAGCTTTATTAGGTAAAGGCACTTGCTCTGTGCACAGCTGTCGACGCCCAACCCCCCCTCAAAGCCCTCTTCTCTACGTTGGAGTCAGCACAGCAGAACAGACTTAATATCTAAAGCAATTTACAGTTATGAAAATAAGAGACATATCCGCAAAACGACACGAACAGCAACAGCAGCAACCACCACAACAAACCAAACAACAAAAGAGAACGAGGCGAGAAACTTCTGCTAACGAAGTAAGTACCCTGGAGGACACTTAAGCGTGCGACCCCACAGACCCCACAGATCCCCCCCTTGGAACCGAGATGGCCCAACCTGGCGAGGCAGGCGGGAATAATGTCGCCAACATTTTCCGAAATTACACACAAATGGCCAAATAAAAGGTGCAAAACTCTGAAATAGTTGCATGCCATGGCCACACATACTCGCACACTCACTCACACTCTCTCACTCACACTCACTCACACTCACTCACTCACTCACTCGCCCTCTCTTTCTTGCCTGCTTGCGCTCTCTCGCAGTCTGATTCAAAGTGAGTGAGTGAGAGCTGCTGGCGGCCATATTGAAAATAAACTCTCTCAATTATGAGCAGTTGCTGAACGTCGCGACTCTCATTGGCTGCCCAAGTGAACGGTAAAAGAGGCGTGGCCAATGACAGCTGCCGCTGAGTGAGTTTTAATGGGCAGAGAGCAAATGGCAAGGCGACTGCGCTGTGAGAGTCGTAGCAGTTGGATGGGGAGGGAGGGGAATGAGGAAGTGAGTGTGGCCAACGAAATGAGGGTTAAATCGCGTGCATAATTTAGCAGTTCATTTCATTCATTTGAGTGCAATGCTCAGACGACGCAGCTCCCACTCTGTCTGACTGACTGTGTGTGTGTGCGTGTGTGTGTGTGTGTGGGCGCTGGCGCAGTGGCAACGTGGCAAATATCTACTGTCGTTTACCGCTACAATGACAAGCATTTATGGCAATTAACACTTTAGCTGTTTATATGCTGCTTCCTCTGCTACGGCTATAACTGTTACTGTTGTTGTTGTTGTTGTTGTCGTTGCTGCTGCTGGCGTCGCTGCTTTCGCTCTAGTTGTTGTTGTTGCTGTTGCTTAAGTGTGTCAGCCATTAGCGCACCACCCACAAGCAACAACAACAACACTCAAAGCTGGCATTCATTTGCCTAAAATCTAATTGCATTTCATGCAAATCACGTTGTCTGGGCCACTTAGCGTCTCGTCCTTTATTTTTTTGCCGTGCTCATTCGCTCGCCATTTTGCCGCCAGTTGGCCTGGCCGTGACCGTGTCCAGCACTTCCATTTCCGTTTCCGCTTTGCGTTTAGTGCAAATTCAATATCGTGCATAATTAATTTGCAATTAGCACGTTTCTGTTTTTGTTTTCATTTCACCAGATTCGCGCACCTCGTTTTACCTGCAAATTTTCTAATTACAAGCGGAATGCAAAATAGTTTAGGCTAGTATGCTGCTCGCAATACGATGACGATGATGATGATGGTGCTGCTCATAATGAAGCCAATGATGGAAGCTGGTTGTTTTTGGTCAACCGACACGTCGGCCGACGGCAATTCGAAGAGCATTTGGATTTCTCGCACGTACGAATACGCGACCAGGTTTAGGACCAGCTCCAAATGCGTTGGCATGTGAAATGAGCTGCAAATCGGTGGAGGAATTAGCGCAGCATATTTAATTTGCCAATAAAAGCCATGGCCGAGACCTCAGGCAACGGAATAGATATGCACTACTTTGAATGTGAGAAAATTGTAATTTGCAGGTTGTAAAATTATTATTTATAAATGAATTAAAAATTGACAGCTGATATTCTAAGGACAAACAAGAGTTGAGTAATGATGGGTGTCATATCATTCAGAAAGCAAGGAACTACAGAATCTACAATACTAATAAGTCAGTTTAGTTGATTAATATTAAGGAGGAATAAGTTTGTAACTTTTTAAATAAAAAGTTTTACTTAAAATATTTTATTTATAAAAATGCTTGAAATATTTATTATCTTAAAATATAAATAATTTGTTTAAATATTTAATTATGTATTGTAATTGTATAATATAAATAAATATTGTTTCCCTAAAAAAAATTAAAATTTCTTGAATAAACTAAATAATAATTTTTGTTTGTTTATTTTTTATTACTTAATTTTCTTATAAATAGTTTGCACCTCAATAAATATTTTTGTCTACATTTTTAATTTTGTATTGTAATTATATAAAATAATAAATATTGTTTCTCAATAAAAATATAAATTTCTTGGATAAACTGAATAACAATTTTAGTTGTGTTTTTTTATTACTTAACTTTCTCATAAGTAGTTTGCATTTTATTAAAAAATATATTTAATCTAACAGTTTAAAGCTCACACTTGGACACATAAGTATTCATACTCTTTTAATATAATTACCAAATCCATCCATAATTCCATCAATTATAAAGCCATGCTCACTAAATTGGAAAACCGCAATCAAAATTGCAATGCGCTTAGCAAAGCAAAGTTGTCCCCTCCCCTCTCTAACTAAACCTCCCCCTCTTCCACCCCCTGCCCGCCACCTGCAACCACTCTGCTCGCTCGCTTACCTCGTCGACTGGTTGACTAATTTATGTATTAACTTTGAACGCTCATTAGTTTAATTAGTCAAACAAATTAACGTGGGGCGCACGGCAAGTGGAGTGCAAACAACAAAATGGCCGAATAAACAGAGAGAGAGAGAGAGCGAGAGACCCCATTTGTGTGCGGGAGAGCGAGAGAGAGAGTGCGAGAGGATAATGCCGTCGAGCATTGGCCATCTCGCTCGCACTCGGGCCACTTGCCCCGTGCACATCATTAAATATACAAATATAAATATTCAAATATGCAGCATATACGATAAATTCGCGATTTGAGCACAAAGTGCGCATTAACAAATGCCGCGAATAATTGGAAAATAATTTAATTAGCGCATAATTACACAGCTGACCGCAGATGTAATTTTAATTGGGCTTGTCGCGAGGTCAGCGGCTTTTTGACGACGATGACGACGACGACAACGATTATCGATTATTTTCCTTATGCACATTCGCTTTTTAATTAGCTGTAAATCTCTTGCAGCTCGTTGAAAGCCAAGGAGAAAGAGGAGGAGAAAGAGGGGAGGAAGAGGGAGGTAGAGACAAGGATGCATCGTTATTGCATGCACTATTTATTTTAACAAGAGCTGCTCATTTAATACTTATTTTCACTAATTAAATGAGTGACAGAGACAGCAGAGAAAAAGAGACAGAGACAAAAACAAAACGAAAGAGTGAAAAGAGGAAATACACAGACAGAAAGAGAGAGCGAGAGAGAGAGAGAGAGAGTGTGTGTAACGTATGCAAATGCGACAAGCGACAGCAATTTTCCGCTTTTCCGTTGCGCAAGTTTCATGTCTATGTAAACAGCAGCTTGTGTGTGTCTGGCGGGTTGCCCAACTCTCTGTATGTGTGTGACTGTACATATCATACAAACACATACATTCACTGTTTGGGAGCACTTAAATAATGAATAATGACGAGACAGGCAATTAAAATAATTTGCGGTTTTACCGTGCGTATGCGCATCATTTAATTTTACATGTAAAAGGGTAAAGCGCTTAATACACTGCCACAAATATGCGCTGTCATTACAACTGCTGATATAAACATGTCAAATATATATTTTAATACATATTTATAGCCTACTTACTGGCCATGCTTCATCAGTGAAGCATCCAAAAAGCTGCTTAGCTCGCAAAATAAACTGAGCAAAACGCACAGTCAATTTGCACAGTGTGCCGATACACACACGTATGCAATAAATATATATGTAAATCACACACACACTCACAGTCAGCTTCATCAATGGACCAATTAAAGCGTTGAGCTGATGCTGGTGTTGGTAACAAGCATCTTAAAAGTAATTAAAACGAAAATGGCATAACAAGCTGCTCATTAAGAATGCCGTCTCCCCTCATTTTGTGGTTAATTATAGAGGAGCGAAGCCGAGCAGCGCTAACGAGCGCCCAGATCCACCAGCACCACATACAGCACCACCAGCTGCTCCTTCATCGTGTGCAGAAAGCAACGAAAATAAGCAAAGAAAAATACGCTTAAAAATGCCGACAACTGACGACGAGGATATAAAGACGATCATTGCGTTGGTTGGGGTAGTGGAGAGGAGAGCCGAGAGGGAGGGTGATTGTGCCGTTGAAGTTCATTAAGCAACGTCCTCGCCGTCCGGCGTCCACTTAACGATGTCACTTATACGCCCCATTGTGCGCTCAAAACCGACCAAGAGCACGAGCGACCAACCCAGGCCTGCAGACAGAGACAGACAAGAGAACGGCCAGGCCAGCAGCCACTTAGCCAGCTCTCTTTGCACCTACTTTTACCCGCCCTCTCTCCCCTTATCATCATCATCATCATCGTCATCATCGTCCGCTGCTGCGATGCGTATAAACCGCAAATTGGATGCGATATTAAATTGTCTGTGTAAAGCGCATATAAATTTTTGTTCAATTTAAAATATTCTGCAAAACTGAGAGGCGAAGAGTGAAAGAGAGAGGAAGTTAAAAAGAGAGCAAACGAGAGAGAGAGAGTGGAGTGAAGAGAGCAAGGCGTGTGCTGTGGGCGGTTTGAGTTTTATCCTGATGATGATTTTGAGTTTTACATAGGAAAAACCATCAAAAAAGTGTCAAGTGGAAAAAGAGAAAGCCAATTGTATTTTATTTTTTTTCCACCAGAATTAACAACTAATAAATAAACTGATTATAAATTAAAATTTGTCGAAAATTCAATTAAGCTTGTGAAAAACTTGGCGCAGAGAAATGTTGTTATTGCCATTGCCTGTTGGCCATTAGTCGTTGGCCACAAGAGCACAAAGCATTCATGCATATATGACTAAGAACAAACCAGGCATAAGCAAGGAAACAACAACAAGGGGCACATATATAAATAAAAGAGCACACACACATTTAAAATATAAAAAGCTGAGATCCATTTCGTAGCCAACGAAGCGCATAAGCAAACAAATTTTGCGCTAAATAATTTGACAATTACTCACATCCTCGAGCGTATTTTGCTGGGTGGCAATTCAAGCGAGTGAAAAACTATGTAATACTTGGCAACCAAAAGGGCTAGACAAAGACAGCAGATGGCAGTGTAAGTGAGAGAGAAAGGGTGTGTGTGTGAGAGAGAGAGAGAGAGTGACTCAATGTGGCTAAGACCCAAGAACAGACCATTACGCTTGCTAACGAGTACAGGGCAAATTAAATCATTAGATGCTAGTCGAGATTAGTTGCAGCTTTAAACATGAAGCACAAGGTGGAGTTCAGTTCACTCGCAAACTCACTCAAACTGTGGGCGTGTGCAAGCAACTGAGAGAGAGTGTGAGCAAGAGAGAGAGAGAGAGACAGAGAGAGAGCGCTTGCACTCAAAGTCAACACCACCAACAACAGCAGCAGCAGAAGAGACGCCGCAACAGATTTGTTCACTTTCCATTTAGTTGAGTTGCCACGGGGTCCACAGCATCTCTGGACAGACAGACAGTCAGTGCGAGAGCAACCCTCAAATTTTTGGTCGAGCAGCGAGCATCGAGCACTTCCATTTCCGCTTCAGCCCCGTGCAGTTGAATGTCGCGCGCGCGGATTACGCTCAGCATTCAATTGAATGCGATAAGCGAGCAGCAACCAAATTAGATATCGAGAGATACGCGCCGGCATCAGTGACAGTCGATTGGCTGCCATCAAGGTGACAACAACACGTCGCGGCAAATCAGACAGAAAACAAAGTGAACTGAAAGCAAGTTGATTTAAGTGTTAGTGTTCAACATAAGAAAGACAAGTGACAAGTGCAACATGGTGATGCTGCAATCGCCAGTGCAAAAGCCAACTGACAATAATATTGGGCCACAGCCCACGGCCGTCGGCGGTCTGATGAGTCCCAATTCCAATCCCGATTCGCCCAAGTCCAATACCTCACCAGAGTTGGCGAATGCGGCGGGAAATGTGCCAGCTGCCGTGGATGTGACTGTAGCCAATGCATCAGCAGCCACTGCATCAGCGCCCAAGATACCCAAGTTCATCATCAGCGCCAGTGGCTCCAGCGCCAAGCAGGAGCAGGAATTGCGCTATTCCATAGAGCGGCTCAAGCAGATGACGGGAGAAACTGGAATACTGAGTAGACTCAGTCCCACGCAGGAGGAAACAGTCGACAAGGAGAAACTCAACAACAACAATAACAACAACAATTTGACCAACAACAATAACAACAACAACAATCTCAATTCACGTCGCTCTCAATCGCCGCCTGGCAGCGTCGTCGGTGGTTTCACGTTGCCATCGCAACAGCGCAAGTTGCTCGAGCTGAATGCCGTGCGTCATTTGGCGCGACCGGAGCCACTGCAGCATCCGCATGCGGCGCTGTTGCAGCAGCATCCGCACTTGCTGCAGAATCCACAGTTTCTGGCCGCCGCTGCCGCGCAGCATCATCATCATCAGCAGCAGCAGCAGCAACAACACATGCAACATCATCATCATCATCATCCTGCACATCCGCATCCGCATCCACATCTTCCAGCTGCGTCTGTTTATCAGCTGCGCGCCACTGCACCACCATCGCCCGCTACTTCACCGCTGTCGCCACCCACATCGCCACACGCCAACGCCAACAACAACGCCAGCAACAACAGTCAAACAACACATTCCGAACCAACAACTGGTTCCCCTTTGGCAGCACAGAATCCACAGTCGCTGCCACCACCGGCACAGCCCCTGCAGCCCCTGTTGCATCCTTCCATGGGCAACATCAGCCCCATCACAGCCGCCAATGACATGGATCTGGAGCGCATTAAACTGGTCGCTGCGGTTGCCGCTCGCTCCAATCACAATCAGAATCCGAATCACAATCAAGTGCCCAGCACATCCTCCGCCTCTGTCTCTGCCACTGTTTCTGCCTCTGCCTCCGCCTCCGTTTCTGCATCTGGCGCGGCTTCCAGCAGCTCCGCCTCCACCTCCGCCTCCGCCTCAGCCTCGCCCACTGGCCGCGACTTAAGTGATTACGGCTTCAGAATACAACTGGGCGGCCTGGCGGCGGCAGCAGCTGCCGCGGCAGCCACATCCCGTCAGATCGCAGCCGCCAATTACGCGCGCAGCGACACGAGCGAGGAGCTCAACGTGGATGGCAACGACGAGGACAGCAACGATGGATCCGGTTCGCACAGCACGCCGTCGGTAAGACGACATAATTAGTTGTAGTTCTCATATACTATGAATTATATTAAATTCATATTTTAGATTTCCAATCAAAAATTAATGCTAATTCAAATTACGTACTTTCATTAGAAATTTCAAAATGTTACGAAACAAAAGTGTCTTAACAGATACAGTTGAACTTCCATAACTCGAACTTCTATAACTCGAATATCTCTCTAACTCGGGCTAAATGAGTGGCAGTATAATTAATAAACTTAAAAAAAATTACTCTTTAAGTTGAATATCTCGAATCTTTCTTTGGATAATGGTGATTCGAGTAAGGGAAGTTCGACTGTTTATATAAAAAGATAACTTAACTTCTTTAAGCTTTTCAGAGCTCATCATTAATAGTTTTTGCAGGAATCGCATTTAAATTTTTATTTTAATATAATTTTCCAGTAAAGAACAGAATTAGTTTTACTCTAATATGTAGACATTATTATTTATTACAAAAAAAAAAGAGAAAAGAACATAACGAAAATATCTTCACCTTTAAAAATATCGTATCGTATATAATAAATATATATGTATATTAGGGTGTGTCCCTTATTTGGTCAAAGTCAATATTTTTAAACGCATACGGGCTAGTTTTGTTCATTAGGTCCTAAAAAACTCAGAAATAAATTTTTACCTCAATCGGAGTATGATAACCCGTGCCGACTTGGATCGGAAAATTTTAAAATTATATGGGACAAAAAAAAAAAAATTTTTTTTTTTAATTTTTTATATTTTTATTTTGTTCATTAGGTCCTAAAGAACTCAAAACCAAGTTTTTACCTTAATCGGAGTACGATAACCCATTCAAATTTGCATCGAAACATGAAAAAACAGTATTTTAACACTGATTATACATTTTTCGATGATTTTTCATGTTTCGATGCAAGTTTGAATGGGTTATCGTACTCCGATTAAGGTGAAAACTTGGTTTTGAGTTCTTTAGGACCTAATGAACAAAATAAAAATATAAAAAATTAAAAAAAAAAAATTTTTTTTTTTTGTCCCATATAATTTTAAAATTTTCCGATCCAAGTCGGCACGGGTTATCATACTCCGATTGAGGTAAAAATTTATTTCTGAGTGCTTTAGGACCTAATGAACAGAACTAGCCCGTATGCGTTTAAAAATATTGTACTTTGGCCAAATAAGGGACACCCTAATGTATATAATATATTTACAAAAACAGAAAACAGAAAAATAATTGTTGATAATTGTTTCGCCTTTCAAATCTTCGAAAATGATAAATTTCGGTTCCTGATTCTAATTTGAGTTCTGATTATAATTAAAATAAAAACATAAGTCGCTTAATTCCACTTGCCACAAAATGCACTACAATACGATATCATTTCTTTCTCCCTCCGCATACTTTCTCTCTCCTCTTTCTTGCTCTCTCCTCTTGCTTGCGCTCCCAGGTCTGTCCCGTTGATCTGACGCGTTCCGTTCAAAGCACTGTGAGCAATGCCAACTCGGCCTCGACCAGCGGGGGCAGCGACAGGGAGGCGGCGACCAAGCGACTGGCCTTCTCCGTGGAGAACATTTTGGATCCCAACAAATTCACGGGCAACAAATTGGCAGCAACAACAACAACGCCGCCCTTTGGCCATCCGCGTCAATGGAGCTACGAGCGGGATGATGAAATGCACGAGCGTCTGGATGATGAGCACAGCGAGGATATGTCCGGTGAGTGTCTCCCGAGTACTCATAATTCCCTGCCATTGCAAATGCAATACGAGTATACCCATGAATATAGTATATATATACATATGTACATATATGTATTTGTGAGGGACCTGCAAAATGTTGTTGCCTCTTCTATTTGATATTTCTAACTTTCAACTTTGTGAGTGTGTACGGGTAGAGTATGAGTATGTGTGAGTGAGTGTATGAGTGGGTGTTGTGGGTGGTTTGTATTTAAACTGCTGCTTGTAGCTTTTTGTATGTTTTGATTTTGATATTGCTGCTTTTTTTCTATTTCCCCAACTTGCTCTTGAGAGAAGTTGCCATATTGAACAAGCACAGATTTTATGTTGCCTGCTTTCAGGCGCAAGTCACGTACACACACACACACTCAGATAGGTGGGGAAGGGGAAGCTTTACCTATAAAAGCATTTATATTTTGCGTATATTCACCGAGCAAACAATGCACTGCGATGTGAGGCACGAGGCAACTTGTTTAGAAAGAGACCTGCACTCATATTCAACAGGGATTTTCCATGGAATTTGTTTTAATTGATTGATTGATGTTTTAATTGGGAAAAGCAATTGCTGTGTGGAATTTTTCGATATTTTCTTTTGGGCTACATTTCATTCTTTTTTTATTCTGTTTTTGGTTCCGGATCTAGTTGCTTATTTTTTTTTTTCTGCTGCTGTTGGCTAACATTTTTGCTGAAAATTAATTGATTTTCATGCTTCACTCGTTGCAAAGAAATTGCTCAAATAAAAATTTGCAAATTTGATTGAAGTTGTTGTGGTGCACTTGGCAATGGGGAAACGTGAAGAGCATCATTGCTAAGCTGCTGCAAAGCGCCAAAATAAACGATAGCTGAAAAGTTGGCGGTGAGGGGAGGAGAATTTGGGAAGTTTGCATTTCTGTATTATACTGACAGTGAGAATGGAACACAAAAAAGTCAAGCTTTGTAAATGGGCGATGCGGTTTGTTTGAACTCTGGCCATGATTTGATTAAGAAAGGAAATCAAATTAAGGTTCTCAAATGGCTGGAAACTTTTGAAAAAAATAAAACTAAAAAGGAACTAACGGAACTTGACTTTGAGATATGTATAACTGACAATGTGCAGTTACTTATGAAGGCGAAAATGAGTAAAGCATAATTTTTGAGCTGAGCAAAATTGTATTTATCAGAGCTCCCGAAATTTGCTCAACCAAATTTTTCTAAGTAGTCTGTGTACTGAAATGAGCACAAAAATTAAAAAAGCAAGAGCAAAATCGAGTGCTCGATTCTATTTGTTCCTTTGAATGTGCTCATTTGTGCCCATATTGATCTCAAAGTAGGCGATCAAACCCTTCGGGAAAAAAACACTTGCAAAGAAACTTGTAAGGCAGACGTACTGAGTGAGAGTACATTGCGAAAGAGCACATAAATGCATATGAAAGTTTTTTAAAATCATTTGGAATATTTACTCAGTTTTTTTTTTAAGCTTATCTTATTTGTATGAAATTTAACTGAAATTTAAGCGAAAGCGATTTCTGTAGCACTCCCGTATGATTTCAATTTTTTTTTTCTCTTTTATGACTGAAAATTAAAAATTTAAATAGAAAATACGAGAAAGTAATCTTTTAAGCAGTTTGTATAAATTTATTTTCGTCTAAAAAGCACATTCAATATTAAATTATTAAATTTAATATTACATTTTTTTAAGAATAAAAAATACTTTTAGATTTTTTTGTGCATTGTTAAGACTTCAAATAATAGAGTAGCTTGCAAACGTATTTTTCTATATCTGTGTTTAAGGTAGCCCCATCTTGTCCTTTAAAGTTAGCTGAAGGTAAAATAGTTGGGAAAATCAAGAAATATATTTTTAAGTATAAGTAAGAAATCAATGGAGTAAATGATGTCTGTAGGCTAAACTGTTTTTATTTTTAATTCTTTTCTTCTTTCTTCTGGGAAATCATTTCACTGTCATTTAGTTTTTGTATACATATGTATATATTCAGCTAAATTTCTATGATAATTCTATATATGCCTTTGTTTGCCTTTAATCAATAAATGAATATACTTAATATTAGCAAGCAGAACAGACAATAAGCACACACAATTTGTCAGCAATTTACTTGCCTAAAAGTGGCAGTTGCATGTACACACACTCACATGCATACATTTACACTAACACCCACACACAACCACACACACACATATATACAGACAAACAATCCACTCAGTTTATTGGCCACTTCGGTAAGCGCTTATGTACGAAATTATAAACACTGGAAATGGCGCACATCACAGCAACAACAACAAGAACAACCAGAACAACAATAACTACCATAGCAGCCACAACAGCAACGTGAACAACATCATTATCAGCAGCAAATTATCGGTCATTGCTGTTGTTGTTGTTGTTTGCTGTTTGTGCATTTGTGTTTGTGTTAATAAAACACAATTAACTTCATCAATGGCGCTGCAAATGGTGGAGTTGACGATGGTGGTGTCGGTGGTGTCGGTGGTGCTGCTTGTGGTGTCGCAGCACTCGAACATAACTGCTAATAACACAGACTCAATGGCCACGCCAACGACCCCAACAACATGTCCGTCCATCCGGACACAGAGACGGACAGACTGACAGACAGACCGACAGTTAGAGCAGCGTGGAGGAGACGGATAATGATGCTGTGTTTCCCATTGTTGTTGCTGCTCCCGCTGTTGTTGTTATTGTTACAGCCAGTTTATTCAGTCAGTCAGTTAAAGTTTACAGCAAACGCAAATGCAGAGTCCAAAGTCAGGCACGTCAAGTATACGCAGTGTATTGCGGCCTGTGATTTAACGATTGTTCGTTGCTTGGTGATGCTGTAGTCATTAATTAGCAAGGTACTTAATTACCGCACATTCATTAGCCGCTTCAATAACTGCTGCTGTCACACTCACACAGCACAAAGAGAGAGAGAGAGAGAGTGAGAGAGAGAGAGAGCGTTAGCACTTAATTTTATGGTCTGGGAGGTGCTAATGTTGCTGCTGGTCGCTTCCGTTTATATTAGTGTAATTATGCGGCCTTTTGTCTTTGTGACTAATTAGATTTTATGACAGTCTAGCTATCTCTCTCTCGCACACTCTATCTGTCTCGATCTACATACATACGTATACATACATACGTGTACATATACACTAAGCATCATTGAGAATGTGCATTATGTGCATATTGTTTAATATTTTATAAATATTACGCATACGCCGCATGTGCCAAACTTGCAAATCTCTAAGGCGCCATTCATTTACACTGGTCGCTAGGCGCATAGCAATTTGCATTTCATTTAAATTGCAAAACAACAACAACTCAGAGTGAAAAGCATACAACTAGCGAATGCACTAAAAGCAGCGACGAAAGCCACAAAACAAAACACATTTACTTGTGTACATACACATACATATACACAATAACAGAGGGGTGACTGGATGCCAAGAGGAGGAGGGAGAGTAAGAAATAAAAACAACATGGATACTATTCGTCCTGAAAACTGTTACATATTCCGTGCTAGCCTAGCCTGGTTATTGCCCAGGCTAAAACTCAAGCTGTTGCCAAAAATGCGCCCCAAAAGTCATATGAAAAAACATGCGATAACTAAGTGAGCGAGGAGAGGAGAGAGGGGAGTGGGGAGAGGGGAGAGGCGGGGGCTGTTGCTGATCCTTGGGGTTGGGTTTGAATAAAATGGTTATGTGGCAACATTTAAATGTGGGTGGACACGGACACGGAGCATGGCCAAAAACGAGACCGGCAACTAGGCAACTTGGCAGCCAACAACCCCCGAAAAAGTAAAATGGCTGCGAAAACTTTTATTCTTTTCAGCACTCAATTTGGCGCTCTCGCTCGCACTCGCACAAATAGATGTTGCATGTGTACCATAAAGCAATGCTTTCGTATGCATGTATTGGTGTGTGTGTGTGTGTGTGTGTGTGTGTATGGACTCTCAGACTCTCTCAGCGTTTTCGACTCTGTCTGTAAATTTTTGTAAAGTTAGGCGACAATTTTCGTTTGGCATTTTGAAGCAAGCGGCTTTCTTTTTTATATGCCGTCATCAGCAACTCATTTATTATTTTATGAAAATGGCAAAATGAGACGACAAATGCTCCCCGGGGTCGCATTGGCCGGGCGTATGCGATTATAATGATTGCGACAATGGCGCTCCATGAATTCCGCACAGAACCCAAATTTAAAAGCTATTTTGTAAGAGCTTCCCACTTTGTAAGTGTATGTGTATCCCATAAAAAAACCTCTTTACGAGGTAAAAGTCTAGTGACGAAAACATTTTCATGCCCCAAAATTTCTGATATCCAATTTTGTGACGAATAATATTAAGTTTTACACATAAATTATTTTAAACAACATTTTGGCACTCGGCACATTGCGCTAAAATGTCTCAATTCTTCATACCAAATAAAACTTACTGTTTTGCGCAGTGCCGAATGCAAAAATGTTGTTTAAAATAATTTATGTGTAAAACTTAATATTATTCGTCACAAAATTGGATATCAGAAATTTTGGGGCATGAAAATGTTTTCGTCACTAGACTTTTACCTCGTAAAGAGGTTTTTTTATGGGATATCAGAAATTTTTGAATACGACATCAGAAATTTTGAAATTGCAATATTTTTTGACAGTATAGCTTTGTCAACTGTGTTTATTGCTTGTGTAGCTAAAACAAACTGTCTGGCAACACTGGTCCCCTTTACAAACACACATGCCCAGCGCAAAAGCTATCAACACTCTTAAACTCTGGGTGCTATGACACTTTGCTGCTGCTGTCCTATTCCCATTCTAAGTAAAATGTATATATTCAGCTAACAGGTAATTTCCGCATTACGCTGCAAGCAGTGTCAAAGAGCCCTTCGAAATACCTTTTCAACGATATATAGACCGCATCTGTAGCTTCTATCGTTTGGATGCTATGGGGGTTTCAATTTTAGCGGTTTTTAGCGATTTCCCGCTAAACTAGCGATTTTTCGCAAAAGTCGTAGAGCAAACGTTTCCAGATTTTTGAACAGGAACAAGTCCTCATTTAAACATTTAAGCTAAATCAACGATTTGATCCAAACAAACAAACTGGCTGCTATGACACTTTGTTGCTGCTGCCCTATTCCAATTCAAAGTAAAACGTATATATTCAGTTAATAGGTTATATCTTCCAAACCTAACGGTAAAATTTTTTGTGTCATATATCAAACAACGCGAAATTTTACAAACTAAAACATATTGAAATTTAAAAAAAATCGTTAGCGGCGTTTTCTCAAAAACCGCCAAAATGTGGAGGAAAATACCTTATGTCACCTGTAGCAATTTACCTATATACTTTAGAGAAAAAGTTTAAAGGTATGCATAACAGCCCTTCAAAATACCTTTTCAACGATATATAGATCGCATCTGTAGCTTTTATCGTTTGACTGCTATAAGGGTTTTAATTTTAGCGGTTTTTAGCGATTTCCCGCTAAACTAGCTTTTTTTCGAAAAAGTCGTAGAACAAACGTTTCTAGATTTTTGGGCGGGAACAAGTCCTCATTCAAACTTTTAAGCTAAATCAACGATTTGATCCTAACAAACAAACAAACAGACAAACAGACAAACAAACAAACAAACAGACTGACTTTTCATCTCGTTTTGAGAAGGGCACCAAAAGTTTCAAAATTAATTATCTTCTGAACCAGTGATCGGATTTTGATGATCAAGGTGTCATTCGACGCGTATTTTTGATTAGAATAGTTAAAAATTAAAAAAAAAATCAAAAAGGCTCCAACGGCCCCATTAGCTCCAATCATTTAAATTTTGCCCCTCCCACTTACACCTGTTTATCTCACGAACCAGGTGAGTTTTCAAAAGTCTTAGTATGCACATTTGTAAGTTAGGTTGATAGCTTTCGATCGGTATATAGCTCGACCTGATCGGGCAGTCATAGCAAATTTTCCATTCTTCCTGTGTATATATGCTAGTCGCTTTCGCACACTTCGTGCTGCTTTCGTCACTAGCGCGGACTGCCGTCCGCAGTGATATGTATATGTATATGTATATGTGTGTGTGTGGGCAAATTATGCGATGGTGGTGGTAATTAACACTCGGATTTCATAATTAAGTTTATGGATTAAAATTGTACGTTGTCGAGCATGTTTATTTGCATGTGCGCATACACTTACCAAGCAGTGTGGTACATTGACTATCCAAACCAATTTGCAACAATTTACAATAAAACATTTTAAACAGAAATCATATGCAAAGTGATTTTGTTAGCTCATGCATTTATACTACCAAAAGAAAGAGTATATACACTTCGTTGTTATTTTCATTGTTTGTTTTCTGCTCCTTTGTTGCTTGCTTTAATTTAAATTGTTGTTGTTGGACCCGAGGGGGTGACGAGCTTGGCTTTTAAATTGCACCATCGAGTTGCCTGAGAGAGAGTCTACATTTGTATGTGTGTGTGTGTATGTAAGTGAGTGTGTGTGTGTGTATACACTTCTGTGGGTTGGTAAATGAGCCTTGTCTGCGCTTTTGTGCTTCCATAAACGTCGCTTTATCTTCGACGAGCCATATCATCAAAATTGCTTATGAAGTGCTTTTGGCGTAATTATAATTAACTGCAGTTATTTTACAGTTTCAACACACACAGCGCACGAAGTGTTAAGAAAGGGACAGAGCTCTGGCTGAAAAGATGGTTATGTTGACGATAAGAGAAGAAGATGCTTATTTCGTTTAAATATCATATGGTTCTTATAGGAATATGAGATATACATACTTATAATTAGTATTCCTCTGAAAAATTATAAATATTTAACTATGGTTTTATTTTTCAAATATTTTATGCATATTAATATTTTTTCTGGGGTTTTTTATAAATATTTGCGAATTTTGAATACAAATATACAACACAAATATTTGAATACCTTAAATTCTACTCATGTTAATAAATATTTATCCATAGTATAACTATATGGGCCGTTTTTTCAATGTACATATAAACTGTATTTAAGATATAATTAAAAATTTGACAGTAATTTCTATACATTTTAAGTCAAAATATATTTTCAATAGTTATCAAACACCTTATTTAGACAGTGAAAAAACGGACCTAAGAGAAATAAATTTATAATCTAGACTTCGACACATTTTTCCATTCCCAGATTTCACTAGAAAGCTTGTAATATTCAAATTCAGCTGATATTTTTGATATTTTTCAACTTTTCCTTTCTGGCAGTCAGACAACACCCATACGCCATGTTGTACCGATTTGCTTTTCATCCTCCTCCTGCTAAGTTTTCCGCTTGTGGTTGCAGCGTTTATTAACCAGCTGCGGTTGCGGTTGCCAATGCTGTTTATAGGGCTCAAACACACCCCTTTCAGGGCAAAATACAATCCTGCCGCCACATTCCACAAATGTCTGCTGGCCTTTCGACTTTTTCGCGTTTGTTTGCCAACACATTAAACGTCTGGTGGAAAGTGGAGTTGGTTCACGGCCCTGTTAATTCAATTGACTCAAACCAATTGTGGTCAGTCATCGCAGTTGGAGCTCAAAGTGAAACTGAGGCGGATCTATGGGTCGTATTGATGAGGAGGATTCGAGTATCTAATGTGCCATTAATGCATATCAAAGTGGCTGCAAACACTCCACAGCCCATTACCAGTGCGACAGTCGATGCGAGTCATTTGCATTTGAAAGGATATGCTGCATGTTGCACGTTGCACGTTGCACGTTCCACGTTGCATGGCCAGCAAATTCGTTAAATATTAAATGAAGCGTTCATGTTAATTTTCTGTTTAATTGGCGCGCTGTCTGTAGCGCACTTTTAGGCATCCACAACAGGCCAGGCTAATTACATGCAAACATGGCCAATCATGTTGACCAATTACCAGGCACATGCTATTTACACCGCCAGCTGCCCTTCGACCTCTGTTGTACCACCTTCTCTTCCTACTCCTCCTTCTTCTCCACTATTTGAGGGAGAGTCTGCAATTTATTTTGCGGCCCCTTTGATGGGGGTTGACAGTTTTTCAAGTTACTTTTCGTGTCGTGAACAAAGGGGGTTAACGCAACGAATTTTATCTTGTTGGATAATTTGTAAACAAGATAAAGTTGAAGAATAATCCAACACTCAGATAAAAAGATTTCCAAGTCTGCCGGTAAATCAGAAATTCGCTTTGACTAAGCAGACAAAATTTGTTGAAAATCAGAATTTTTTTGACTGTTAAAGCGACCATTTGTAACAGCTTTTATCTGTTTTGTCAGAAAAATTTGAAATTTTAAAGGCATTTTATTTCTTATGAGAAGGTATAATTTATTTTAACTACTTTGGAATGGTTGGAATGTGAAATCAGCTTATTAATTAAACTATTTTGAAATAACTTTAAAATCATATATTTTTTCTAAATTTTTCTAAACATTTTCCTAACTGAATATTTTTTCAAAGTCTAACGACGATTTGATAGCAAATTTAAATTTTTAAAATGAGTTTTTTTTAGTTTTTTCGGATTGCAGCTAATCGACTCACAAAGTTGCATCATTTGATATGGTCATAAATTGTACAATATTATGAAGGCTTTGTAATACTTATCAGTTGGTCAAAAGTATTTGCCTGTCCAAGAGAAAAAGTCTTGGTAATGGATATGACGACAGTTGAAGAGGGTGGAGGACGCAGTTGGTTGATGGACAGTGGTTGGCTTAATTGAATTTTGATTGCCGCATCATTGCAATGAATTCCACGTCCATTTCCCGCTGACCCGACACTGACCTCCGCCCACATTCACATTCCCATTCACATTCAACAACATGTGCCCGAAATTCCAATTAATTCACAATGTGATTGATTTCCCCTTGCGCAGAAACAAATCTCGCATTGTCCCATAGGCCAATCATTTGATTTGATTGATGACGAGATGTGTTGGCTTATGCAAAAAAAGAACAGTTGATTTCATTCGTTTTCGTTTTCTTGCTCTTTGCAGCTCAGGATCTCAATGACATGGATCAGGATGACATGTGTGATGATGGCAGCGACATTGACGATCCCAGCAGTGAAACGGACTCCAAAAAAGGCGGCAGTCGCAATGGCGATGGCAAATCGGGCGGCGGAGGCGGTGGTGGAGGCTCCAAGCCACGACGAGCTCGCACTGCCTTCACCTACGAGCAGCTGGTGTCTCTGGAGAACAAGTTCAAGACAACGCGTTATCTGAGTGTCTGCGAGCGCCTGAACTTGGCCTTGAGTCTTAGCCTGACCGAGACACAGGTGAGAATTGCACTGAAATACATTTCCTATTGCATGCTGAGTTTTGTTTGTTTCATTTGCAGGTCAAGATCTGGTTCCAGAACCGTCGCACCAAGTGGAAAAAGCAAAATCCCGGCATGGATGTGAACAGTCCGACATTGCCGCCACCGAATGGTGGATCCTTTGGACCCGGTGCCTATGCCAGCAGTCTGCTCTATCCCCATGCCGTGCCCTACCCGCCCTACGGACCCTATTTCCATCCTTTGGGCGCCCATCACTTGAGTCATTCGCACTCATAAAATTGCAAGATGCAACAGCGTTTGTTGCAACTCTTCGATAAGCGGGCCAAGGGTCAAGGTCAAGGGCTAGGACCTGGCGAGGCGTCTTGAGCACAAATTGTAAATGTTAAATCGCTTTAAATGTTGTCGTCGCACCTGTAAATAGCACTTGTATAAATACATATTAAATATATATTAAACACAATTTATTTAGAGCCAAAAATAAGTATAAAAAAGCCCAAAGATGTTGCTAAGTCAAATATGCCAAGTCTAGAATTAAATTAATAATTACTAAAAATATTATTAGCACTTAAGTGGCAAGCAGAATCAAAAACAGAAACCAAAAATGGCATAGCTTAAGTTAAATATGATATTAAAATAAACATAATAAAAATGATAAATGAAAACAAAACAGAGATTATTGTATTTGAAATGCATATGTTGAGGAGTGGGCCAAAAACAATTTATCGCCATGGCGCACACAGATAAACAGAGCTAAAAGAGAGACGGATGGACAGACAGACGGAGAGACAGAGTGACAGAACCATTGGAAGGACCTCAGCTCTGACAGGGCGTGTGAAATGACAGGACAACAAAGCTAAGTCAAGTGTAAAATTTTAAATTTGCTTCTCATTTGCCGCGTGCAGCTCGCAGCTCAAGCACTCACACTCACACTCAGAGTCACATTCACAGTGATTCAATTATGTGGCAAACGAATACGAAATTTCTTAATCCGATTTGTGTGATACAATACAATGCGAGCCATATACGAGCCATATACCCAAAAGTTGCCACGAGGTTGTCAAAACAGAGGGAGAGAGAGCGAGAGTGAGAGAGTGAGAGGGAGGGAGTGAAAGAGAGACAAGCAAATGAATAAATTCACGGGCACACACCTCGTGCCCATTGATATTATAATAACTACTCGGCTCCTTGTGCCGTGTCCTTGTTGTCCTGGCCAGTGCATAATTGAAACAGAAATCTACGCATGGCCAGCGCCAGGATGCGAATGAGGATCCGGATTGACTGCGACTGCGACTGCCGTTGACAGCATTGACGCGAGGTAAACAAACAAACAAACAAGGATTCGCCGGAAATCCTTTTATATCTATTACGCCACCACGCCCAATTCCAATCCCAATTTCAATCCCTGAGCTCTGTGTGAAAAGCCACGCGACACAAATTTTCAGCAATTTGATTGCATTTGCGGGGAACGCCTTTTCCACAGCCACAGCCACGCCCCCTCGCAGCAAGGATATGCGAAGCTTTTTTGCTTGCTGCATCGGCCATTTACATAAATAATTTATGAAAAATTTGCTTTTACATTTGTTTTAAGCTTTCACACACGATTCAACAAACGGCGAGATGGGCTAAGAGGAGGGGAAAGAGTAAGAGAGAGAGAGAGAGAGGGAGGGGGAATTAGGAGTTTAATTTGCATACAATTAAATGCTAATTTCAGCTGCAGCGCGAGATTCTTAACTAGTTCTATTCCCCCAGTCTCTGTCGTCACTCAAATGCGATTCCAGTGTGAGAATTCTTAGCGAAGTCCCATTAAATGTCACCTGTTAATTAAGTGAGAGATTGATGACAAGCTGAAGTTTGACAACTTGTAGAGTTGTCTGCACAACATAATAGAAAAATGGCAAATATTTTACAATATATTACATTTTTGAGTGGTCTAGTTTTTTTTTAAATATTTTTTTAAATTATTTGAAAAGGTTTTTTTAAATAATTTTACCTTTGTCAAATGACATTTCATCTATATAAAAATCCTTTCCAAATGGTGGAAATTTTAGTGTTAGAATTTTCTATTTCCTTTGTTGAAATAAATATTTAACTTCTTTTGCTAAGTATAAAGATTTGAGAGACTCTAATGACTAGCCCACTAAATGCAATTTACTGTAATGTATCTCACACTTGCTGCTCATCCACAAACAAATCAGTGAAACGATAAATTAACGAGACGCCTGCCCACTTAAAGTAATACTTACCCTTATTCTAACCCCGACTCTTATCCGACTCTTATCCGACCCGACCCTTACCATTACCCCAACCCATTTTCCATATGTCTGTCCTTAGACTTGGAAGGCAAAACGGCTAAACGCAAATCCAAGACAATTGCTTTCCAATTCTAAGCAAATCCCATTTTAAGCATTTCGCACCACCAACATGAACAACAACAACAGCAACAACAAAATCAACAACAACAATAGGAAAAGGAACAACAACAAGTGACAGTTGTGATTCAGTCCGTGCTTTACTTTGTTACTGAAAAAACTCATTGCGGAATCAAAGAGACGCTAAGTTTAATTCGGCACGCCGAAGACTTGATATCCTTGTAGAGATTTGCGTGTTGGATTGAGATATGTTTAGAAATATGTATGCTAATTTCAATTTTTATAATTTTAGTTTTGTATTTTTTAATTTAATATTTTTGTGCGATGCGGTTTCGCTTTGTTTTTTGGGAAGCAATCTTTTTGTATGCTTCTTTGTTGAGTAATAAAATTTCTCATATAAAACTTTAATTTTTGATCGATTTTCTATGGCAGCTATTTGGTATATTGATAGTTGTATCGATCAAGAATATATATAATTTATGGGGTCTATCATGCCTCCTGTCATTTCATGATAAAATTATATTGTACTCTACAAGGATATAAAAACGTGACACTCACGCAATTAAGTTGTTTTCGGAGCTACAGTCTCTATCTGCTCTCTCACTCACCCTCTCTCTCTCTTTCACACTCATTGCTTGTGTTTTGGGTGCTTTGCCTAAACTACTTTGAATTTTATTTTATACGACTTATTTTGGATTTCTCCTTTTTTGCTTTGTGTTTTTTTGTCTGTCTGTTTTTTGTTTACGTATTTTACGAGAACCTTTTTTTGCGCCTGAATTGCTGCAGATTACGCATACTTCATTTCGAAGTGAGTGTGTGCGTGTGTGTGTGACAGTGTGTGTGTGTGTGTGTGTCACGCTGGCAACATTTAATCTGCACCATTGACTTTTCCACTGTCCGACCCTCATGCGAGTTATGTCACTCTCAGTTGCAGCCGCCTCTCCCTCTCTCTCTCCCAATCTCTCTCTCTCTCTCGCTCTGATTGTATGCAGTAAATTTTATGCGAATATTTAGTTTACTGTGCTTATCAGCGCGGCTTTATCGAAACTTATTGTGTTTGTTTAATTGAATTTGGATTGCCGCTCTGCGACTGCAAAGACGACGACGACGACGACGCTGGCGACAATTTCGCGACTGAGTGAACGCCAAGAGAAGCTGCCAGAGCAGAGATAAACCGAGGAGGAGGAGCAGGAGGAGAGCATCTCTCTCTTGGCATGTGGAATGTGTCTAATTGGTAGTGGATAGATCTACTTGCGACTTAGTTTAGTTCATTTAGTCTGCGATTTGTGGCTGCATTTTCCACTTTCGTGTTACTTTTGCTCTACTCTAGCAATTGTTTCATCATTGCGTCGGCAATTAAACTTTAACATGCTTGCCACGCCCCCTTGGCCTCCGCAGATGCTTGCATATGTGCGGCCATATAAATTATGACCAGAGCTTGACATAAACAAGCTCCCCAGAGTCCCTTTGCCAAAGTTTTATATGACAGATTTGCGCATCGCATTTGATGATGAAGCGGATGAAGGATGAAGGAAAGTGGAGGGCAGGGCAGGGCAGGACACGCTAAAGTGTCACCAGGGAGCAAGAGGGCTATGAAACCGCCTGCCACATGTGTCTTGAGTCAAATGCTGCGGGACAGGGTTGCCACAGTTGCCAGCGATGCCATTGTTGTTTTGCAAGCGAATCACATTTTGATGATTCTCAATGTGACTTTAATACCATTTTTCAACTTGACACGCTCGTGGGATGCTACCGAGATAGATACAGAGTCAGAGACCTTCGAGGGGTTGAGGGGTTGAGCCTGGCACGTGCATTTCGAGGGCTGTGCGATAAGGAAAAAGGGCTGCGACTGGAGGACAGAGGACAGGAGACACTGATCGCAATGCTGACATCTGTGGATTAAATTGCAATTTGTGCTCATGTAATATTGAAACTGAGCTACTGAACTCCAGAGAGATACGAACACTTCGAGTCATAAATATAACACTTTTTCACAGCTGCTATTAGTGTGTGTTTTGTGGGGCAATAAAATTGTAAACTGCCTTTTGTGCTCAAAATTACATTTGATATTTTAATGGTCAATTAACTGTAAGCGATTAAACTTGTTAAATTTATGTCCAAAAGCGAGTGACCTCGACTTTTAAAGGCTCTGTACCTTTTGAGTAAAACAGCCAATTATAGTAAGAATCATTAAAATATAAATAAATATTTTTTTCCTAGTAAAATTGTTTTTTCAATAACTTAAGAGTTTATCCAATCGAAATTTGCTATTGCAATTCGATTTTTTTAATGATATAGACATAAGTTACATCGACTTGGTTGTTGATCTTGAAGAACTTTCCATTTTTTAAGTACACGGTTAAATTATAGACAGATATCGCTAGCTTCCCACATTTTCCTAGCATACTTATAAGCGCAATTTAAGAAATATTTAGCTCCATTAGCTTGTTGGACAGTCGCATCCATCTATTATAGTAATTCATCATCGTTTAGCTCGACTCGTTACCTGTCAAGTGAAAAGCATTGCGAATTCAACGAAATTGAACGCGTGCCCGTCTAATTCGCAGTTAATTCGCCGGCAAGCGCAACGAAATGAGGCACGAAGCCAAAGTCGAGGCTCAATGCTGCAACATGACATGAGGTGGCCGTTTTTATTTGGTGAGAAAACATTTACGCACTGCGAGTAATTTCTCGGCAGCGTGGACTAAAGGGCATTCCAGTCGCATTATCCGACCAGTTGCATGCCAATTGGTTTGCAATTTGCCGTGCTTAGTATCGGAGGGCTGTGCGAGGGTTGACCGAGAAGAGAGGAGAGGCAGGAAGATACAGCACGGGGGTGTTGTTAGGCCCGGGTTGATTTAGCCACAAATAGCGCACGCGTAGCGTCCAACACGTGGCACAATTACGCGGTTAAATGCATTCAAATTGAGTTGTTTATACTGTGGGCGTATGCCAAAGTAACTGACGATGTCGATGTCGATGATGCATCCTGGACTATGGGAAAAAGTTCAGATCTTTTGGCTTGGAGTAAAGTTATTTTCTTGCTAAGTATCTTGAATATTCTTGAATTTATCGAAATCTAAATACTAAAAATTGAACTAAAATACTCTCTTTTTTAGGTTTAAAAGAACTAACCTTAAAAAAATATAAATTCAACCGTAGCATATTTAATTTTTTAAGTCTCAATATCTTTCTCTTTTTATTAAGATTCTTCTGAAAACTTCTGATCAGTGGTACAAATAAAAAAAAAATCAAAATTAGTTTAGCTAATGGTCATGCCAAGTTTTAAGTCCCTAGCTTTATATTTAGAGTTTTTGCCAAAATTTCGGCCTTCATTTCCATGGTATCCTGGTGCGTGAAAGCCTCGGTCAACTGGGAGCTGGAAGCGGCTTCCTGTTGTTGTTGTTGTTGGTGTTTGAAGCATGCTTAGATGCGCGCCGTTGGCAAATCAGTAACAGTCGCAGTCGCAGTCGCAGCTTCTGCCATTGTTGCTGGACCCACAAAGTGCCACGCGACCGGGCATTGTTCGCAAATTTGGTAAAGTGTTGTCCCGTGACACCCCTTCCCATCCCCCACCCAAGCTCCATCTCTACGCCTTGTCAGCTACAAACATAAAACTATCAGCATTCGAGTGGATAGCTCTGAGTGTGAGTTTGAATGTGAGCTGCTTGTTTATGAGTATCCTTTTTTTGTCAAATCCGCTTATGTGTGTCTCATATTTAAGCCGACATTACAAGCAAATCAAAACAAAGCACAGCAACTGCAAAGGCAAAGGCAGAGGCCATAATTAAAAGCAGCCCAGACAGCGACTACAAACACTTTGGCAAACTTTGCCCACAGACAGCAAACAAACTACTGTAATTATAAGAAAACCCATTTCAAGCAATTAATACGAGAACGCGAGTCGAGTCGAGTCGAGTCGAGTCGAGGCAAGAGTTGAGAGGCGAAGACTTTGCCTTTGATGGCGTTTATAAATGTCTGTATTATTGTACTCTCTCTAAGGGTATATAAAGATTGTACCGGTATATGTAACAGGCAGACGGGGGCGTGGCCAAGCTCTTTAAGTTCTTAGTTCTCGATGAATGAACAGATCTTAAAGATGGTAAGAGCTAGAAGCACCAAAATTCGTATGTATTTGGATTTAGAATCGAGTGGAAAATAAATGCGGAAAAAATAAAAACAGTCAGGTTTTGAAATTCTTGATTATTGAATATATTTTATAATTATGATAAATATATTTAGTATGTCATTATACAGGGTGGCTCACCTAGCGGTTGCTTTGTGAACTACCTATATGAAATATTTGAAAAGTATCCACCCGGTTTTTTATAGCCATTTTAAAATGCAACTTTTTCGTGGGCCACCCTGTAATATTCTGATATTTTTGTTAAATTAACACACTATTGAGAGCACCTGAGAGTAAATACGTGTTGGGGTATCTAAGATAGGGTATCTATTCAAAAAAGCTTTCTTACTTGGTAGCATCTTCAGGTGTTGCCTCTTTTGGCAGTGGGTCAATCAGTAAATTCATGCTACATTTGGCATAGACTCCATTAAGGATACCTTTGAATGCTGCCTATTTATTCATTATGGCCCCCCAAAAAAGCCAACTCATTACAACATGGCCAAGGGGACATGCAATTACGGACTGGTAACAGTGTCATCTATTTCCCAGTCCAGCAGCCAGGCGTTCTTAGAAATTGCACCTTTCATGTCTCGTTTTCATTTGTTGCGCTAGATTTTTCTCAATCCCACACACACATACAAGCAAACACAGAGACACTTACTCTGTGATACCCAGGGGAATAAACTAGTTCAATCCGCATACAAATGCGAGCAGACAGACAAAGGAGTTTTCCACTTCTGTTTCCCCTTTTGTGGCTGTTTACCTAGTCGAGTTGAAATAAACTAAGCTAGACACAAAAACAAATAGGACAGCAAGTCGAGGACATTTGCAAATGTCTTTGGTTTTTCGTGTTCAGTTTGGGATAATGAGCAAATTTGTTATCATATAAAGGAGACAACAACTAAGCTCTGGCTGCCCAACACTTGGCAGTTTTAAAATGAGCAGCCCGAAAACCAACTTAATTATCCCAGCATGAGGTAAAATTCGGGAGTTGGGCAGCTCTTTGTATTACTCACGACTACTCGAGTACTTAGTTTTCCAGTCAAATGATTGTGACTTATTGTGCTCTTTGCTAATGTGCTCGTTAAAGTTTACGCTGACAGGAAAAGAGCAAAGGCAGGCAACGGCAACACCTGCGGCCTCATCATCGACATCATCGGAGTATGAAATCCTCACATGTGGTCGTTATGACAATACATCCATCCGCGGCCATTTGATTTGGCAAAATTGCCAAATAATTGCCGTTGGCAACCCCGAGAATTATGACTGAATCGTGAACTCGCAGTTCGTGTAGTTCGCAGTTCGCAGTTCGCGTTGTCAGGACTTTTATATCCTTGCTGGTAATGTGCAAGCCGTTGCTAATTAGTACATGGCTTTTTGGTTATCAATTCTATTGGTTTTGCAGGCAGTCGTTAAACGAATGCGAATCTCGTACAATGTGCGGCGTGAAATTGTCAGATTGTCAAATTGTCAGCGTGCAAATGTAACCCTAAGTTTGAGTATTGAAAACGGGTAACGGTTACGGAAAACTGTAGCCTTAGCCTTTCACTTGAGCACACGCAATTCAATTTTAAACTAACAACTTAATCCTTTATTCAATTTGAAACCCATTAAAAGGACATTGCTTATCCTTTTAAGTGAATGCAAACAGCTTTTAATGTAAATAAGAAAACGAGATCGATGCTGTCGTTTCTTCATCTCTCTCTCTCTCTCGGGACGGAAAAGAAGAAAATTAAAATGCAGCCCGCTACCGGTCTTCGGTATTCAGTCTTGGCCAAACGGCCAATTGACATTTGCAACCGCACTTAAGGCCAACAGATGATGCGGCTCCCTGTCGGCGCTTCGAGTTCGAGTATCGATGGATGCTTTGGATACTTCGTTTGCTCTCGATGATTCTCAGAGTTGTTTGAGCCACTCGAAACAAATCGAAATCTGTAGGTGTAAATGTGTGTGTGTGTGTGTGTGTGTGTGTCGATGTGTCGGTGACTGAATACCATTTGAATATTTCATGCTGTTGTGGTGCAAAATTTTAAATCGACTCAAGTCAAGTGTGCGGATGCCGAAATCAATCTCGTTTGTGTAGCAACCAAATTAACATAGTCTCGCTCTTGGCCAAGATGAGGCGAAAGGGCAACAGTAACAGCATCAGCATCAGCTGTAAGCCACTTGCCACTTGCCACTGCCACTTGCCACAGAGTCAGTTGCATTTGTCGATTTTTTGACTACTTAGTGCCCCCCATTCCCCCACACATGCCTTTTTCTACTTTGTTACACTTGGCTTTGTCTTTCCGCTTTCTTTTTTTTAATACCTACGAGTTTACTTTTTTAAATGTATTTTATATCAGATTCTGGTAACGCACCACCGAAGCACCGCACCACCGACCCACAGCACCATCGCACTGATGAGGACTAAGTAGAGTTTGGGAAATTCAGCATGTGCACTCACACAGTATAATTTACCCTCAACACGGCATAGCCAAAGTACGAGCACAATAAAAAGTACAAACTTGGCTGCAACTTTTTTCTATGAGCTTCCTTTTTATTTTATATTATTTCCTTCTTTTCTCTTCGTGCTATTCTTTTCTTTTGGCGCCCAGTGTGTCCTTTTTTGATTGCCTCTTATGGGGAGAAGTTATCCGAGCAGAGGTCAAAATTTGCAAGAGTTTCTAGCACGTGTATCAAAAACATTGTAGCATATTCGGAGGATTACATTCCATTAAAAAATGCAGAATTGCAGTAGGATGTAAGTGGGGGAAGGGAACAGCGATCCTCTTAAACATTTTTATAAATTACAGATGCGAGATCTTAAAATAACTTTTGTACTCTTTAGCTAGAAATCTCGAAACTTAATTAACTATTTTGCACTATTATTTCCTTAAGAAATTAATAAAATTGATTGGGGAACAGCAATAAGAGTACTAAGAATTTTCACAGAAGAATTTTTCTAAAACTATAACCGAATATTTAATTATTTTTTTTTTAAAACTCAATATTTTATAAAAGCTAAAAATCCTTTAAAGATTTTTAGATTGCGAATGAGTTAAGAAATAACGAATATTCAATGATCCTTTTCCTGTGCCGTGCTACTATTTATAAATATATATTTTAAAGGATTATCCGTACGAGTATAAATTGCATTTCGAATATAAATAAATAAACCTTTACTCCCCCTCACAAGTGATAATGTGAAAAACTGTCAGTTATATTTTGGGACATGTTTGTTGGCACTGCAAACTGGCCATGTCCTTGACAAGCTGCATAAACACATATAATATTTGAGAGCACGCGTCATTGTCGTTAAACAAACAAATACGAATGAGCCGAGTACTCGGAGTACTCAGAGAGAGAGGACACTTGAGCGGCCACTTGAATGGGAGGGAGGTTGACAGATTTTGGCATTGGACAAACAGACTTCAAAGAGGCGAAATGTCAGCGAGTCAATGCTGAGCAAACAAATAAATGTAATTACACTGAAATTACAAAATTCTTAAAAGAGAATTAGTCTCTGTAGCTGTTTTGGCTCCTTTAGCTCTTGTAACTGTTACTCAACGGCTAAGGCAAAGGCATCCTTTGAGGCTTATGCTCACTTATCCAAGTCACAGCTGGCGCAGAGGACACGGCAGACTGGGCACAGGACACTAATAAGTGGTCAGTCAATGGGAAAGTGCTGAGTTTTGGACTTTTCTGGACAATTCTGGCAGCTACCTTCTTATCTATAAATAGCCATAAACCACTGCACAGGACACTCGTCCCTTTTTCCCTTTTTCCCAATTTTCCACTTGCTCTTTCATTAGAACCCGAATTTCAACACATTTGCGCGCATAATCCCTTAAGGCTCTTTAAACTTTACACACTTTTAGTCGCCCACTTGGAGCACCGAAAAACATGGCTAAATGTGCCGAAAAAAAACCAAAATAATCCTTTTTTTTCTGCTGCCAGGCGACAGGACAGGAAAAAATAGAGGAGAGAAAGGAAAGGTTAAAACATCAAGACTAAAAGGCGCATGCATTATGAAGGGTCTTGAGTTTTAATTGAGTGTGTGTTGCTGCCGGGTGGGTGGCATAAAAAAAAAGATAAAACATTAACAACAATAACAACAAAAGTTGTTGCAAAACTGTAATAAAACAATTTGCCATTTGACGCATGGCTGCGGCCTCCAAAAGGATTTAGAACTGGCCAACAGTTCAACTGTCCAACTGGCCAACTGTCCAATTGTCCAACTGTCCAGCTTGTCCTTCTCGTGTGTGTTCGTGCCCAATTAGAGTTGCAGCAGCGGTCACTTCAAGGACACTGAGTGGCAAGAGATAGCTGCAAATCGGCAGCAGTGGAAAAACTTTTCGGGCTGCCCAGAAACTTTTCATTTCACGCCTCAAGTATGAGTAATTGATTCATTTATGCTGCTAATTGCAAATGAGGAGCGTCCTCCCCCTCCATCTTCCTTGTCTTCTGCACATTCATTGGATCAGCCAAGCAATATGCTAATTAGCAGCTTAAGCTCATTTTTAAATTAAGACTGCAAACTTTCAAGCCAAATGCAAACTAATTTAATTAATGGCAAAACAATTGACAGACTGCAGCCTTAAAATGCAAATCTTTGTATGTCAACAAATCAATTTATTTTTTGGCTTTAGAAACAGGTAGACTATTAGACCATAATAAACTTAGATTTTTAGATCATAATATTGATCTATAATCTATAATGAATATAAGTTTTTAAATACCAATATGTTAAAATTCCCGTTATGGCAATTTCAAGAAAAAGGTTCACCTTGCCCAAAAAACGTAAAATTGATATAAAAAAAAACTCACATCTTTTAAAATTTTCTTCTTAAAATTTATTCAAATTATTTATTTAAGCAATATACGCTAGAAGAATTGCAATAGAATGAACATATAGATTCTATATTGGAATAAATTCACTTTATCTATATTTTTGGCCATTTTCTTAAAAATTTATTTCTAAAATGGACCGTTTATATTCTATGGATTACAATAAGTGAGATAGTAGGATTGTAACGTAAACCATTTTAAAACATAGAAATATATTGAAAGTTTAATTTAAAACAAGTTTTACAAGCTGTTTTCGATATATCGAATATAATTTGATGAGCAAATTCATGGAGAAAACTAGGTGGAAATCTTGTCACGTTCGCGATGTCGCGTTACAAATTACTAATAAAACTTGTCAAATAAATAAAATGATAGTAACGTATCAAAATTATTTCTAAAATGAAAAATTACATTATTTTATTATGGTTTAAGAGTATTTTAGATTCTTGCCACATTTCGCTGACTTTCGCATTTGTCAAGTTGAAGTCAAACATGACTTCCATTTTTCGTCGCGTTCGCTATGCATTGTTTTCTATAAATAATTCGAAAACTACAAGTCTTCAAAGCTTGTCTTTTATAATAAAAATAGTGTTGATAAAATGCATTAAACTCGTGAGAAAACATTTTTGAAAATGTCAACTTTAGGAATTTTTTTTTTAATTTAAAGACGTACAAATGTCGCGTTCGCGTTCCTGGAAATACCCATATTCTAATAAAGAAATTCTAGATAATATTCCTAAGCATATTCCAATCAGAAACAGCTAGAATATTAGATCATAATTAAGACGAAACGCGTGTTGTTCCGACTATTACATTTCAGCTATAGATAATTGGCAGATACATATAGAAAAGTAAATGTAATACGAAACACGTTGTTAGAGGAAGCCGCCAGGAGGAATGGCATGACATAATTGTGTCGCCATTTGTTACGCCGTATCCTAAACACCAAATCCGGGCAAATAGCAAGCGCCGTTGTAATAGGAACCGCAATTTACACACGACACGGCAAATTATGAAATTTGTTATGGAACGGTAGCCAGAGCGGGCAGAAGAAGACGAAGCAGGGAAAATTGTGATGCGATGCTCACAAGTCAATTAAATAAACAACTGGCAAAGGATTTCGCTAGGGGCAACATCATCATCATCACCAGCAGCACCAGCACCACCTCCCCAATTCTGGGTAAGCAGCTCAGAGCGGAGACTGCGATTGATTTATCAGCCGACAATTTGGTAAGCAAACAAAGCGAACGCCTATAAAATGATCCATGTGGCCCGAGGGGAAGAACTTGGAGCATCAACCGGAGAGAAGCTGGAGTCTTGGCTGGCGCTTATATTGTTGACAGCTCGTCAGCTAATTACACGCCACAATAAGTTTAATAACTTTGCCAGCGACTCGACTCGACGCGACTCGAGTTGCGGCTGATGTTGGTATTGGTGGAATGGCATCAACACTTCGTCACGATAAACATTTTAATTAACTCGAGGCAAATTGGGACACGATTTCGGCGGGGAATGAAGTTAAGGGCAGCGACGTCGAGGCAGCTTGTTAAGTGCTCTAGGCCTTGGCTCTGTGGCATCGTTGCAAGCTTATGACTACTTAACGCCTGCTCATTTCACACCCGATACTCGGTACTCGGTACTCGCTACTCGGTACTCGATACTCCTTCGTTGTCCCCCTAATCGATTTCAGCCTTCAGCGCAAAGTGGCAAACAATGTTTCATAATTTTAGTGACTGTGCTTCCTGCCTTCTGGCTTCCTTCTTTCCAGCATCCTGTTTGTCTTCCTTGCACTGCCATCATTTTTTCTGGCAATTTATGAAGCATAAATAAACTGAATTTGAAACTATGCAGCGCCAATAGACAGCAAAGCGCTAAAAAAAAAAGAAAAAACAACACTTAAACTCATTAATTTAAACGAGATTTGACGTGCGCTTTGATAAAGCCGCAATTTATATTCGCTGCCCCTGTTAGAGGTGACGATGAGGAGCAGGGTCTGGAAACAAGAGCTGAGCGGAGAATAGAATCGGGAGCTGGTAGAGGGTAGGGATGCGGGCATCATGGACACAACCTGCAATTGCCTCGTTTAGTTGGAAAACAATGGCGGGCTTAGTGCGCTATGTGGTGTAAAAAATATGGCAATATGACTAACAAAATTGCGGCACTGCGAGAAATAAGAGTGGCGATCAAAAATGGATAAATTTATAATTTAATTTAAATTTTGAAAACCGGTAAAGGTCGATTCTATATTCTACAACTTTTCTTAAATCATTTAAGTGAATGACAGAGTTTATTTCGAAGATCAATGATAATATTGCGTATAAGAATGATTCATTTGCTTATATAAAACAAATGATAACAAATGATATTTTTTAATAAACGTATATTTTTTAAACAATTTCTAGATTTGTATAATATACTTTTTTTACATTTTCTAAATAGATTCAATTACGGAAAAGATAGCTTAAAGTTTTTATACCAAATATTATTCAATTACTATTCCATTATTATTAAATTTAAATAAGAAAAAAAAACATTTCAAAACAATAGATTCAATAATACAATTTAATATTTCTTGAATATTTTATAGGATAAAAATAAACATACAAGTTAAAAGTATTGAATATTATAAAAGTTAGTATTTTCTTCACTCTCAGTGCATTTATTTGTAGAGCAACCAACAATGACAAAAAAGTAGCTAGCCTGGCCGCAACAAAAGGCCAAGTTAGCAGCAATATGGGGCAGCCATTTTGGTGTCTCTACAAACTGCGGCGAACCGACTCTATTTGCAAAAGCAATTAATTTTTTTCGGTTAGAGTTCCGCCCAATGGCACATAAATTTCAACAAAAACTTGTGGTGTCACTATTCAGAATCTGGTAATCGAGTCTGGCTTTACGGCCAGCGCAATTGGCCAAGTCGCAGTCAAACCAAGTAGCAATTTCACGTGCATTTAAATTGTGGGCGAAAAAAGAAGAGCTCAACTAGATTTTAGTGTCCAGAACTAAATAAATATTTACGCGCATGTGGCTCAGAATGCAAAATAGACACAACAACAGAAGCAGCAATCAGTAAACAACAACAACAACAACATCGAGACAACATGAACAACTACCAGAAGAAGAAAAAAAAAATGTCAATTCCCTAAGCAAACAAGACAAATCCAAAGCAATCAGTGCGAGTCGGTTAAAGTGAAAATCAATTTGTCAAATCGAACAATTGAATTGGGCACGAAAGGATTACACACATGTGCAGATGTGTGTGTAAAGGAGTTTGAATGTGAGCTCCTTCGAGTGCCTTTCTATATAAATCAAAATATTTCACAACTGTGCGTAAACAAATTTGTTTCGAGTGTTGTTCTCCGAAAAGGGTTATGCACATTCCCTCTCTCTCTCTCTCTCACACTATTTGCCAACCTCTCTCTTTCTCTTTCTGTATCATGTCAACCTACTTTTCAATTCGTTGCATTTGCCATTTGATGCGGCAATTAGAATAAAGAAGATTTCTGTGAAAAATTTGAATTCTGCCACATCATTTAATTTGAAATAATTGAACAATTGCTGCAGCCCTTCCAGCCCCAATTGTAACTCTCATGCCACTTCCAGGGTGTGGAAATTTTTAAATTATTGCCCTGCATTGCCAGCGGGCTAACACTCGCTTATAGCCTGAAAAACACATCACAAATCCAGCCCAACCCCCGAACCGATCTATCCGTCTACCCGTCTGTGTAACGCGCGAATTTAAATAATCTTTTGTTGTTGCCCTGCAGCAAAATGATAAATTATTAAATTAGCTGTGGCGGCAGTTTTGCATGTTCTCTCCTCGGGGTGGTGGCCAGGACGAATATCCGGGAAAGAGAGAGTCGCAGTCTGATTTGTGCGTACTCAGCCCATAAACGATGCTGCTCCTTTGTCCTGCATTTGCCTGCAATTGTATTCGAGACATCCTTTGCCTTTGGGTTGGTTAGTCAAAATTGAATTGTCTGGGGACAAGTTTGAAATAGAGTAAAAGGCAGGCGCCGTTAAGGACATTTGCCAGGCTCATTTTGTTTTAAATTGCCGGGCTGGTTGTTGCTAATTTGCCCTTACATTAGGCAAAGGATACACTTAGCTGAATGCAGGCAAACTTTCAGCTACATTTTATTTGGGACTACACTGGAGAAAAACTGAGAAATAATATTTGAGAACTTACAAACATATTTTTATTTAATATGAGCAAAAGTTAAAGTGAATCTTTTGATGATTAAAGTAAATGATAAAATTTAAATGAGTGTGAATTTAAATTAAATAATTTTTATTTTTTATTTTTTTACTTTTTAACTTCCTTTTATTTAATTATAATTAAATAAATTTTTTTAATATGTTATACGATTTATAAATTAATTTTTTTAGACATGCCAATTTGTATAAGCATTTCAATTGAAGTTTCTCTCAGTGTAGTTCAGTCTAAGGGTCTTGCCGCACACTTGTGCCCATTTACAATGCAAGCAGGACAATTTACAATGTGTTTTTGTTCATTATAGAACTATTTCCGAGTTGACCTCCATGGTCCGCCCAAAAAACAGCCCAAGGCGAAATCAAACACACTCAAAACCCACCGTCGCCTGTCGCCTCGGGAAGTTATCGGCACAACAAGGGTAAAAACCTAGACCCAGGACCAGACCAGATTTGGACCCGCGGCTGCGGGGATGCTGTTTTGAACCTTTTTTTGAACGAATCGCCCGCGGTGGTAGCTAATGAATAGTTGTAGTAGAAACACGGAAGCAGCTCGGGTACTCAAAACACATTTGTTGTGAATTACGTTGTTTGTTTGAGTGTCGACTTGATGCACTTTAATTGATGTCAATATGCAGAGATTTCTGTGGAAAGGGGAGGAGGAGTTTCAACAGTTTCGTAGATTGCATTTTGGTTGTTTACAAATATTTGCGTTTTTTTTGTTTGGGCTCTGCGATAAGGACACATGGCGCAATTATGTTGAAATCTGACTGAGGAATCTGATAAAGTTTTTTATGGTTGTTGTTGTTGGTGTCGGGGGAAGGGGAATGAGGAAGAGGAGAAGGTGGAGTACTTTGAGCCAAATATGCAAAGTATTTGCGCATATTAAAAACTAATTTCAAAAGTCAACATGCCAATAAAAACAACAAAGTCTGTCAGGCATTTAGGGGGTGGCCTGACAGGTACTCAAGATGCTGTAAACACACCCCTTTTTTCTCGATGGCTGCCTGCGGCGCCGGCGCCCGCAAATTAAGCAAAAGGCACGCAATCTGAATCTGAGCACTTCCTTCTTCCTACTCCCCCAAAAATCCAAAGAAACAACCAGCAAGTAAATGAACATAATTTAGAAAATATGTTTCAGCGGTTAATATTTAAGCGCAAGGGTTTAAGGGTTGCTTTTTGCGCCCCTTCAAGCAGCCAACCAAAATGCGGGTGGCCCCTTTTATGGGGCGAGGGGAACAGGGGAGGGGGTTGGTTGCTGCACAAACAAAAGCCAAAAGTTATGCCGAAAATGATATTTTTCATTATTAAACACAATAATGTGGTTATTATTTTTATGATTGCGGTTGCCCAACTCAACACACACCCCACTACACCCCTCCATTCCTTCAGCCAAGGAAAGTATTCCCGAAGGATAAAGCCGAGCATTTCCTGCAGAGCTGCATTCATTCGGTTAGTTTGTTTATGTTGGGCTTGCGGTCTTTGGGGATTTGGGCACGCTTAATTTTAAGTGCCCGTCGAAATGGCAAAGCAAAAATACAAAACGAAACGAAAGCAAAGCGCAGCATGTAATGAAATATTATGGTTTGACCAGCAGCAGACTCAGGACTTGTCTCTCTCACTCTCCCACTCTCCCTCTTCCACTCTCCCTCTCCCACTCTGATTGCCAGGCGGACAAACGAACAAAGGAAAACATTTGCGCCAAATGGCTTTCTGGTAATTAAAGAGCGCCTGTCTTGGTTGGGGAATAAGCAATCTGGCTATTTTAAGACGTCAAATACCCCCTCAGTTCCCTACAAAATATCAGAGCACGCTCCTAAAAACATAATCTAGTGCAGCCACAGCTCAACTCGGACTTCTCACGCATCGCGATCGGAGCAACTAACGCCTCTAATAAGGCAATTAATCAAGATAATTACCAGCGATTAATCATAAGCAGCATGATGTATGGCACACCGTTTTGAGACTCAACTGTTGACAGTTTTGGGCGTTTTTAAAGAAACTTTTTAAAAAAAAACGAGAAGCAAACTACGCGTAAATTACAAATGCGAAGAAATAAATCAATGGGCATCAGAGAATGAGACCAGGATACGAGAATGCTCAGTGAACTATGCGAGTTTGCCGGGATGTCGGAAACTAAGCACAAAAAAAAAATCCATCAATCCCTTGAAATGTCAAAGCCACAAAGCGAAACAGCTAACAAAGTTGTGTAAATCCTTTTTCCATTCGTGTTGCTCGACTTGTTTAAAAATTAAAGAATCTGTCTTTGTTGAAGGTTGCACGACATCCTTTCAATGGGTTGTCATATGCTTAGCATCTCATTGACCCGTGGCAGCCACAACAAGCCGAGTAGAAACAGGGAATAGGAATGGGAATAGGTATAGGGATTCAGATTGAGATTGTGAGAGGCGCTACTAGGTGTCAGCTAATCAGTTTAAAGGGAATGGGGAATGGCATGTGTTTGTATCTGTGCTGTGCGTGGGTTGCGGCACATTTTAATTTGTAATACGAGTCGAAATTGGGTGTAACTTTAGACACGCTGTCATGGATTTTAGGTGTGGATTACACGAAACTAACTGGCAGGGGTTGGAAAATGCGACAGTTCGAGACCGCAGACACATATGTGTGAAAGTGTGACTAAAGCTGAATATTCTTTAAGAGATTACGCTGCCTAGAAGTGTCGACTTCAATTTCTATTCCAATCAAGCATAGATACACTCGCCGACCTCGAAAATGCCAAAATTCTAAGTACCAGCTGCGCTCGACAAGGTCAAAATGATAATTCAAAGCAAAGCATTCAAGTAATTCGAACATTTCAGCTACTGAATTAATATTAATTAATATGTTTGCTCGAGCTCAAGACTGTTAGTCTTTGATCGATCAGAGGTTTAGAATGATTTATTCTCGGACTTTAATATTCTCTTTCGGTCTGTGCCTTGCATTGGCATACAACTTTACCTCCCCTAATGGACCGACTACTCAAGGTAGTATTAAAAAGAAAAGGATATTCGATTAAGAAAAGTAATAATTTTGAGCTCCCATCTGACAGTCACTTGTGATAAAAACGAAACTCAGTTGTATCAACGGATCGGAGAAAAGTACTACTTCCTGGGACAAACAAAGGTCATCTGGTTCAAGTCCGCACACTTATGCCGTCGATTTGGCGGAGACTTGGCCCTAATCGAATCGGCCAAGGAAATGGAGGCCATTTCCACATTTCTAAAGATCAGCCACGGTAGAAAAGATTGGTTTTGGATATCAGGAAACGATATTGTTGACACCTTCAAGTGGGTCTCTTTGACAAATGGTTTGCCGTTGGCATATACCGCCTGGTCAGGCGGACAGCCTGACAATCGTGGCACGGAGAAATGTATGCACTTGTGGCTCAAAAACGGCGCCTTCCGGATGAACAATTGGGTCTGCAATGAGAAGGCTTATTACTTGTGCCAGAGACAGAACTACACCCGTTGCTGGGATAGCTGTTAATCACCAGATATTTTAATAAAATAGCAAAAATATGTACTACCCAAAAATAAAGGCAATATTGAATCTCATTATATAGCCGGCATATTTATTTTTTGATTACTTCCAAGCGCAACAAATATGTATGTTCGATTGTAAATATAATTCAAAACACTAGCCACAAGTTTTCATTACCCGGGGCCGAAAATAATGATTATTGGAATTTTTCACATCGGAAAATCAATGACTAGAATACATATACAAAAAATATAATTATACAGGCCTGTTCCGGTTTTCACTTTCGGTAAGATTTTGCGGAAGTGAATTTCTTTAACCTACTCTAATATCATTTCGGCGAAGCTCTACGGATTTATTTCACTTTGAGGTGATGAGTTTAAGTCCGATAAAGTGAAAAACGAGCATTTTTTAATACGTAGCCTTAATGGAAAGTGAATAAATGCATTTCACTAAATGCTATAAAATAAAAAGTGAAAACCGGAACAGGCCTGATAATGATTAAATTTGAGCGAAAAAAAAAACTCACAAGTAATCATTATTTTTGACTTTCAATTTTTTTCGCTGAAAATAAAACTCACTTTAAATTCATGGCTTTTGTGTAGAATTTTCACAAAGAATTTTTTCATACCCCTTTAAAAGAAATCCAGAGGACCCATAAAACGCAAAAACAAATCTTTAAAATTATTACGTAATCTATTTTAAAAGTGAGTTTAATTTTGAGCGAAAAATTAAAAATCACAAATAATGATTACTTGTGAGTTTAATTTTTTTCGCTCAAATTGAATCATTATCATTGAATTTACTACTTAATACTCGTATACTTTTTCTATTTTATAATAGTCATTTAAATATTTAAGACTATTGCGTAATAGAATTTAACCTCGAGTTGCATTAGCATGCCTTTTTGAGATTGCAAGTTTTGTATGAATTTTTGAGCTAATTTAATTTATATAATTTTGTATTAGCAAAGTAGGAATGAAAAGTATCAACTGTGTCATATACAAAGGCTTGGGATTAGGCAATGCAAGTCAAAAAGGTGAAACCATTTCATTGAAGCATTTCAAACATTTCGAAAATCAGAATATATAAATGAATTAGTATTTAAATGTCATTTAATACGCGGTCGACATTTGAAAATCGTCAGTCTTCATTCGATCATTGTGCCACAATGAAATACTTTCTGTGCTTCTTTTTTGTAGCTTTCATGTGCTGTGCTCTGGCATATGATAATATCTATGGAATTAAGCCGAATCTTGAGGGTAAGTAAGAGACATCGCAGTGATTCTTGAGTTAAACTGAACTCTTTTTGACGCTCATCTAACTATATAGTCACGTGCTCCACTTCCGATTCTAAAACGTACTCCAGGATCGGACAAAATTACTACTTCTTAGGGCTAACCAAAGTCAACTGGTTCGAGTCCGCACACTTGTGCCGTCGTTATGGCGGAGACTTGGCTCAGATCGATTCAGCCGAGGAAATGAACGCGATTTCATCATACCTACAGAGTCAGGGATTCAAGGACAATGACTTCTTTTGGATATCAGGAAATGATCTTGTCGTTAACCACATGTTCCTCTCTATAGCCAGCGGACTGCCATTGCGTTTCACTTCCTGGTCAGCTGGACAACCGGACTATCCGGGCAGCGAGCACTGCGTCCACTTGTGGCTCAGGGATGGCGCCTTCCTCATGAACAATTGGAACTGCAATGAGAAGGTCTTCTACATATGCCAGAGACAGAACAGTTCTCGTTGCCAGAACAACTATTAAGCAATATAATCATGCTTCAGCTGCTGAATATATTTGAGTAAAGTGGAACCAAAAAAGAGAAAAAATAACAATAAGTTTCACACAAAAAATCGGTTTAATTTTATATCTGCAATTATATATCTGCATATCTTACTCAGAAAATTAACAATATTGGAAGTAAGCTCGGTTAATAATAAAAAATTTATAAATATATATGTTGACTATTTAATACTACTATATATACTTCACAAGCAGCTGTTAATAAAAACATCTGTTTTTTTTTGGGGGAGATATCAGAAGCTTAATCGTTTACTTTTTAAATGTATGTAAACAAACTGCCGGGTTTATTTAAATATATGTACAATACTGAGCAAGTACTTTGCGATTTGTTTAATGTATATATTTTTTTAAATAGAATTGCAAATTAAATATTTATTAGCTAACAAATAATCTCAGCTAAAAATTTGCATTCGATGCGAATAGCTATTAGTGGCTTGTCAAAAAACTGAATACCCTTCCGCTTGATTGAAACAAAAATTTTAGAAAAATAAAAGCTATTTACAAATAGCTTATCATTATAAAATGAAGAAATAAACTATAAAATGAATACAACAAATGCTCGTAATCTGATATTGGTAAAACCTTGACCTTTAAACTTGTATTTACATAGATTTTAAGATCAATCACACTCAATAAAGTTTTTCGCACAATAATTTATCTTTTTAACAATTGGTTCTATGAAAGGTATATGGCTTAGAATCTGTTATGCATAACTAAAGATCACTGTCAGGCATTAATGAGTTTGTAATAAACTTATAAAGGGTATAAAATTACTGAGATGTCTTACTTTGTCGAGATTGTTAGACTGCCAGATAGTCTCTACCCAGACTCGCTCTCTGAAAAAGAAATAGTATAACAAATTTTATTAGTATTTCTCCAGTGTTTTATTACAAAGAAGTTATGCAATGGTTAAGTACAAGCGAATGAAAATATATTCATATTTTTATGAACTATGACTATCGAGCTTCATTAACTTGTTTGAAGTCTATAATCTATAGAACTATCTTCAACCGGACAATACTCAATCACTAGAACAAGCGAATGACTTGAAATATGTGATGCATGTTAACTGAGAACCTGAACAGAATAAATATTATCTTATGAATGGGTAAATATTCAAGCCGAAACCTGTCGGATAAATCAAAATTGGTTGTCGTCGGTGACTATAAAATGACAGACAAAGCTTAAAGCTGTCAGTCGTCAATCGATCTCCGTTGCAGAATGATGTATTCTTGGATTGTAATATTCTCAGTCTGTGTGTGCCTTGTGCAGGCATACAACTTCAACCATCCCCATGGACCAACTACTCAAGGTAATATGAATAAATTAATAAGGTTTTTAAGTAATTCAGAATTCCCATTTGTAAGTCACTTGTGATAGCGGTGAAACTCAGGAATATCTACGGATCGGAGAGAAATACTACTTCTTAGGAAAAAACAAGGTCAACTGGTTTCACGCAGCTCACTTATGCCGTCAACATGGCGGAGACTTGGCCCTAATCGAATCGGCCGAGGAAATGGAGGCCATTTCGACGGCATTGAAGAACGCACACAATGAAAATGATTGGTTTTGGATATCGGGAAACGATCTTGTCGAAACCCATAAGTTCGCATCTATTACAAATGGTTTGCCATTGGCATTTACCTCCTGGTCAGCTGGACAACCAGACTTTCCTGGCAAGGAGCAGTGCATGCATTTGTGGCTCAGAGACGGCGCCTTCCGGATGAACAATTGGGTCTGCACAGAGAAGGCTTATTACTTATGCCAGAGACAGAACTACACCCGCTGCTGGGATGGCTGTTAATCATTAGATATTACATATGTACATATGTTTGATAGAATAAACTGTTTATTCTGAAGCAGCTGTTAATCAATATCATCTGCCTCTTTGAGAGCAATTTCAGATGATTATACGATCGCTTACCATTAAATTTATGAATGTAAACCATCTTTAGGAGTACTCTCAGTATATGTTTACAAAGCAAGTTCTTTGAATATTTTTAGCGCATTTGTTAATGCATACATATATTGTTTCAAACGATTTGCGAATTTAAATATTTATTTACAATCAAATATAGTAGCTACTCAGCTATACCTCAGTGTAAATATACGTAAGTCATCTGTTAATCATGTGCATCTATTTACTTGAAAGGTTTATATTATTATTTACCTTTTAAATTGATGTAAGCAATCTGCCGAGTTTATCTAAATATACTATGAATATATTAAGAACGATTAATTAATGCATCAGTTTAAATATTTGATTGCAAACATGTATAAAAAAGGAAAAACTATCTGCGCCATGCCGAGGATTAAATACCCTTTACAACACAACGTATTTTCGAGCCTATAAACTACAAATATGGTAAGTCTTGCATATTAGTTATACAACTTCAATATACCCTTTACGTAGAAAGAACAAATATTCGCTTGCTCTAGAATAAACATTACATGTCACTTAATTAGCGAATGTTTGTTGTTAGTGGCTATAAAATGGCAAACCGAGATCAAAACTGTTAGTCGTTGATCGGACAACGTTGTAGCATGGTCTACTCTTGGATTGTAATATTCTCCCTCTGTCTGTGCCTTGCACAGGCATACTTCTATAACGAGCCCAATGAACTAGTTAGTCAAGGTAATACGTATAAATAAGTGAAGAAGACTTTCAAATAATTTAAAACTTGCATCTAACAGTCACTTGTGATGGAGGCAAAACTCACTTGTTTCTTCGGATCAGAGGGAAATTCTTCTTCTTAGGAAAACAGAAGGTCAACTGGTTTCACGCAGCCCACTTATGTCGTCAAGTCGGCGGAGACTTGGCTCAAATCGAATCGGCCGAGGAAATGGAGGCCATTTCCACAGCTTTAAAGATCGGCCATGATATGCATGATTGGTTTTGGATATCGGGAAACGATCTTATCGAAATCCATAGGTTCACTTCTATTACAAATGGATTGCCATTGGCGTATACCTCCTGGTCAGCTGGACAACCAGACCTTCCTGGATTAGAGCGATGCGTGCATTTGTGGCTCAGTGACGGCGCCTTCCAGATGAACAATTGGGTCTGCAATGAGAAGGCTTATTACTTATGCCAGAGACAGAATTACACCTGTAGCTGGCATGGACCACGCCCTGTGTGAAAGTGTTGACTCATAATTTGTTATGTGAAAAATCCATATAAGCAACTATGAAATACAAACTTAAATTCCATTACTATAGTGGAAGTGGAGCATAAAATGTTCGTAATCTCTCGATTATGGTTTCAGCCATCTAACTGCTCTAATGACAAACCCAATTTGGCCGAGTCGAGACAATAAATCACTGGCAAAGTGACGCTGCCAAATGTGGAGTGACAGAAAGGAATAAAACACAAAAAAAAACCGGACAAAAACCAGCAGCAAAAATAAAAACAGTGACACAAAACAATTTCGCAAGAAACACATCCAGAGCAGGAGAAATCGCCCCAAAACCATTGGCTGACCACGTAATATAATCGAATCCCCATCACATCTCACACACATAGAAGAAGGAGATGAGGAAGAGGGAAAGAGGGGGAGAAACACATGGAATACATTGATAAAGGTGTGGAAACGTGCGATTTTGTGAATTGATACTAAAAAGCCCTTAATTGGCACCTTAACGCTGCTGATGCTCTGACAAATTTCCCCAAAGGACCAAGGGACCAAAGGACCAAGGCAAGGAGGGTTCGTCCTTGGGCGTTGACATGCGTCGTGCGTGGACTCAACTGACTCCGGCCGGAAGTGGGTTGTGGGTTTGGGTTACAGTTTGGATCCGGGTTTGATTTGCCCGCATGGTAATCCGATACGTTTAGGTAATAGACATGGAGAACATACCGAAAAGGAATCTGTGTGCCATATAATGCCATCGAATCATCATTAGCATGATGTGAATGGGATTGGGAATGGGAATAAGAATGTGATTCTATCAAACTCCGACCAGTCACTTAGCGGGCCAAAAACAAATGGCACTAATCCATAATTGTCTGGCCAGCCAGCAGGCGATGCTGTGTTGGTCAAGTGGGACTTGAGCCAATAAATCTCATCAAACTAATTCGATACGTGTGGATCATGTGTGTGTGTGTGAGTGTGTGTGAGTGTGTGGTCAACAAGGATGCAGGATGTGCGAGAGAGCCACCCTTGCGGTTTTTGTTGCTTGCTGGTTGTTTGCCAGCCTGTTGTCATTTGTTAACATTTCATTACATTTATTTCACTCCTCGGTCTCGGACTGGACACAATTGCCAAAGTGGATGAATGGATTTGCCGTTTGATGTCGTCTCGAGTGTATGACTCTGTGTGTGTGTCCCCCCTCCTATCGTTGTGTATACATATTTATTTGCGCTCAAACCAATTTGTTTTATAATTGAATTTGAAATTGAAGATGACATTCGGTTTCCAATTGTTTGGCGTGTGGTGCAATTGCCACAGGCTGCCCGACCAATGAGCTAAGGCTAACAACGACCATACATAACGAACCCTGATCTGACCTCAGCTGTCTATGTGTTTGGCTAATGGTATGCACAGATTTTCCATCTATTTATCTGTCTGTCTCTCTGTCCTCTGACCATAAATTCAATTATGTATAAAATTTCACAAATTTTTGGCTCACTTTTGCCCGAAAATTTTGCAATTTTCTATTTAATTTGCTTCCAAGTGTCAATCTGGTTGACTGTGGCCATAAACTCGTATGCTCGTATATCACGCACTACACATTATGCACTTTGACCCTTAAGGTTATCTGGCTTTACAAATATTGTATGGCTTTGATTTCATTTATGCATCATTTGAGTTTTAGGTTTATGCGATTGATTTCATTCACATTGTGTGATTACTCGCATTTTATAGTTTTACGCAAATTGTATTCAATATTCGAGTCAACGAATTTGTCGAAACAAGGTCAATTAGCAGGAAACTGAGACAGGAAAAAAATAGTAAATGTTTTTAATCATTAAGTGATGCATGTAAGATATTAAACTATGAAAAGGGCAGAGAAGCTATTTGTAACTTTTTAGAAATTCTCTAAAATTATAATAAGAAATTTAGAGTATCAAATGACAGGAAGACAAAATAAGGTTCCATTTCAAAAAGGTTCAGAAATTTGTGAAGCATTTTCAATATAATATTTTAAAATTTTTAATATTTAAAAGATAAAAGTACTTCAAAAAGAAAAATTAAATTAAATTAATTAAACTCAAAAGAGAATACAGAAGAAATATTCTCAAATTATCATAAGAATTTAAGAAGCATTTTCAATATAAATTTTGAAGCATTTTCAATATAAAAATCTTTGGGAAATAAAAATATGCAAGAAATAAAAATAATTTTAAAAAAATAAAATCACTTAAAAAAAATAAATATTTAAATATAAAAATTGCTTAAAAAAATCAGAGATATGAAATAAAGCAGAATATTTATAGTATACTTTATTAGAAATATTTTAAAAAATTGAAAAAGGATAGATTACATCATAGATTAAAATTTGCTGGAAGTAAGAGTAAAACTATATCCAGAGTACTTGAAATCATTTATAAATATTTAGTCAAAATCCTCAATTGACAAACGTTTATTACTGATGATTTTCGCCATATATGTTATATGTATGCATCTTCCAACTGGCAACTACTGCTATGTTATCCTCCATCAGGCTCAAATGTAAATTAAAAGTCAATCAGAGTAAATGGACTCAAAGGCAACGATTGGGGCTTTTCACTCCCAAGGCGAATGTTTAGTAGACATAAAATTAGCATACATGCCATAAAGCAAATTCGATTTCTATCAAAGGCCCAATCCGAAACGGGCGCACTGTACTACATAATAGAGGCACTCAGCTGTGCGTCAAGCACTTAACCCGCTTTTAGCAATAAAATTAACTTTTCTATAGAGACCCCGAAACCAACACGTACAAGTCGAACGTATAGGAAATTAATGGTTTAAGGCAAAAGTGTTTAACGAAAGTGGCAGGCGGGTGTAAAGACGAGACGAGGAGGGGAGGGGACTAAAAGTGGAGCACACATAGTACAGACACAGGACAGACAGATAGATGGAAGGCAGTAAATTCTTCGACTATCTGTGTATTTCACTTTATTGGCGCATAAAAGCCAAACCAAAAAAAAAAGAAAAAAAAATACTGAAGGCACGACAACTGAAAACTGGGAAGGAACTCTGACTGTTGGCTAAAGCATTGGTTGGGTTCAATTTGAAAGAGAAGCTGTGCTTAAGAAGGCGTGTAATTGAAACATTCAAAAGACAATTTCCAAGTCTTAGCACAGACACACTTAATGGACGCCAAAGACATGGACAAAGCTAAGATGTGAAATGCGAAAGAAAAATGGCAAAGTAAAGCAGTCGAGGACGAGGACCAGAACGACGATGATGATGATGATGTAGAGGGTAAGGACTGCATCTGAGTTAGCCAGGATACGTGGCAATCAAGCGTGACCGGGGGTCAAATGGGTTGGCATGAAAAATCTCAACTTATTTATGCTCAGATGTTGTTGGCTGTTGGTTGTTGTTGGCCAAGGTGGACAGTGTGGCGGCCTGTGCGTTAATTAAACAAACATTCACACAAGATTGATGGCACTTTGATTGAAAAACAATTGATGCAACTGTGTGGCAACATTAGCATGATATTGGCCAAAATGAAAAAAACGCACAACTGTTGGGCTCTTATCAAAGTTCAATATGGGGTCGCTTTGTTATCGCTTGTCTACGGTTTGGCCGGGCCAAAGTTCGCATAAATAAAACTCCAATATCAATAGAGACAGAGAGCGATACTTATGTATACATAAGCTGATGATTGGCAGCGTTATCTATGTATGTGTATGTGGTCCGGTTTCGTGGTGTTTTAATGGATTTTTGATTTGCTGGCCAACTTGGGGGTGGCTTCTTCACTCTCTGCCACTCTTCTTTTTTATCACTTGTGTAAACAAGAACCATCAACGGAACAACACTTGGCACTGACGTTTTGCTTCGAAAGTCAGGACTCAGAAGGACTTTCCAGAAATATTATTACAAATAGAGACTCGCATAATTTCAAGCTGTTTAACACATAAGTATATATTTCTACAATAAGTAATCGGTGGCACATATGTACATACATATTTCTACATCATATTATTATTACATCTACATTAAACATTGCTATGATTAGTAAAACACATCATACTTGGGGTAATTGTTTGCTCATCTACGAATTCTCCTCTCTATACGGTGTATAACGTTGGCTTTTCTAATTCGCACAAAAATTATTGGTGTTCTGCTTAATCTCTAATCCTGGAACTCCTAAACTGTTATTAGTTTCTTTTCGTAATGTGATTTATATGCTAGCCCAAAAAATTGTGTTTCGTGTAGAAAAAATGTAGCTTAAGCCAAGTCTTTTGTTTGTCTTGCTTGTCTTTTGGTTTGCTATTCAGTTATAAGTGATCAAATCTATATATTATTCTTACTAATCCAATGTACGTATAACTGTTTGCGTTTCATAAGCATTGAGTGTTGAGTAAACTCGCTATAATTGAATAATAATACTCGTTAAATATATATAATCTAATCTAGGCAATTGCTCTTGGTGGTTAATTGAATAAAGCATCTTAAACTTTGATGACAAAACCGGAATTATCCCGTTCAACTTCAACACACACACGAACAAATCATTTAACGGACTACAGTAAAACCCTAGTAACAATCACAAATAGTTATTGCAAATATCGTGCACATACGAATATCATTTTAAATATATATAAATAGTTTCCCTAATGATGGAAGTGCTACGAAAAACACCTAGAATTAATCTGGTGAGCTTAAGCTTGTATAATAAATAAAGAATAATTATGTGTATCACTGTATTAATTTATATATTGTATGTTTGTTCAATCCGTTTACAAGGCAATCAGCTTGGATTTGCATTGCTCCGTTGCCCACATCTCCAGCAGAACATCCCGTGAGCCGGGTCCACGTTCCGACGGAGTGTAATCCGCCGACACATTCGTGGGAGACAGCACGCCGGTCTGCAAGGAATAAAACAAACCATTTATTAGAATACCTCAAATTTAATTTAGATCTCTAGCGTACTCACCTTGGTGGCTATTTTGCGTGGATCCAGATTCAAGCCAATGTTCTGCATGCCTTTGGCCAGCTTGGAGAGTGGGCTGGTTAGTTGTTTCAGCTTGTTGTCCGACTGTCCCAGCTGCAGGTTCAAATCCTGGGCAGAAGCACTAAACAGTCGCAAAGAAATTACGAGGAGAAAAACGCGACAAAACTTTTCTCATATTTATTTATTCTTTGAGCATTTCTGAGTAATAATAAAAGCACATTGATTGTATGTAGAACAGGCACAAGGATTTCGCTAGTTTGTACAATAACACATGCTTGGAAATAATACATACAATATACATATAATTCTTAAATATTTTAAGCGTACATAATACTTAATAATCGAACACAAATTCAAGTATAATTATAAATTCTATTATAAATATTTTGACTAATACAAAAACAGAAACCGTAAGACAATGAAACAAAACAAAACTACAACTAAATATTTACGTATACTCAGGAGTAGAATACAGACCTTGAGAAAGGCTTCACCAACTCCTCATCGACATCCAGCTCCCTGGCCTCCTGGGCCTGAATACAAATTTGCGGATTTGGCGTAATTGGACGCATGGGCGGCGCATTCTCGAGTAAGCCATTGGGCAAGCTAACATTATCCGTCACCGTAGTTATGGAGATGGTGAGCACATCCTCGGATGTCTTGCACATGCTATCCTTTTGCTTCAGCTGTTGCATACTGTTCGATGAAGCTGGATGCTCCTTCTGGCTGCCCATCACAATGCCCACCGAGGGCAGAAAGGCATTCTCATTGTAGTTGGACTTGTCCACAGCGATCTCGACATCTGAATCCACATCGGGCTCATACAGGCTATTGTCATGCTCATCGGTATCTGTGCTGCTGGTGCTGTTCGACGTACGCTTCTTGCCTCCCACGGTGAAGATGGCCTTCTCGGCCTCCTGGCCAACGTCTACAGTTGAGCCCTCTCCTTGACGCATCACTTGAGGATTAATGGTGGCGGCCAGATTGCTGGGTTGTGCTGCGTTTTGTGGCTTCTTAAATGTCTGGCCCAGTTTCGAGAATTGTCCGGCGACGTTGGACAGCGCCTTCGAGCTGAGCTGCACCAGCTGAGATTCAGAGAGGTTTCGTGGCATTCCCTTGGGCACATCCAGCATGGGCAGCTTACTCTTCCTGCGCTGCAAGACGCCGCCATTAATAAATCGAACATCCGGATTGCCAGCGTTCTCCAAAGCGATTCGAAACATGTCCACAATCGCGGTCAGGGACTCGGTGAGTTCCTCGGGCGTCTTTATGACAAATGCCGCATTGTTGAAGAACCGCAAATTGGCGGATCGGAACATGTGAAAGTATCCGTCTTGATCATCGACGCAGTAGTTGAGACGCAAACAGAGATGCGCTGGCGCCGAGCCCTGAAAGATTTTGGCCTGCTGATGCATGCCCAGCTCAATGAGACGCATCTGCGACAGATGCACCTTCTCGAAGCGCACAATCTTGTCCAGATGCGAATCATATTCGGCCACAATGTAACAATCATCAGTTAGCAACAGCACGGAGTCCACCTCGGTTTCATTGGCATCTCCAGAGCTAAAAAAGAATTGATTAAAATCGGTTTTATGGTCAGATGTTTCAATACCTACTTGGGATCCGCATCGATGAGTCCCCAAGCACCAATTGGATACTGTTCGGAGCTTAACAGCAAACGACGACAGTCCTCAACCAACATCTTGGCATGCTCAGCGTTCTCTCCATCGTTTTCATCGGGCACCGATTGACCGCCCAAGGCACTCAGCGATTCCGAGGAGACCTGATTGCCCAGCATTAGATCTATGGTTGCCTGGCGATAGGAGTCCTTGAATCGGGCCAGATAATAGCTGCAACATTAATGACAACTCATGGTTTAGTTTAGATTGAAAAAGAGACTTTAATTCAAAATACAAAGCAAGTGCAGATGAATGATACTACAAATGATAAAACTATAGATAGAGATACTAAATTATGCCATTTATAAAGTGGCAACAAATACATTGTGATAAACGGAGCAACTAAATACGTAAATATTTCAAATCTGTTTGCTTGGTCAACACTGTGATCTTCTGGGAGGTTCGGCGTCCTAAATGCGCACCTGTTCAAGGCAATCGATTCGATCAACTTTAGCTCAGGTCCCAGGACGCCGGCATTGTAATAGCCACGCAATGGTGGCTGGGATTCGGGTGTGAGTATGTGCATAATGGTCTCTAGGATCTCATCCTCCTGCAGTTCTGTCGCCTGGTTCAGTTCGCCCTGCATCAGATCGATAATGCACTGACGGAACGAGTCGGCAAAGTTTTGTATGAAAAAGCTACGAAGAAGTTGTCATCACATTAGACAAAAGTCAGTTCAATAGCAACGACAACACTTGGTTAGAAAGTGGAGTGGTCTGGCATACCCTTCACCCAACTACAGAGCATGGGTATACAGTATAAAGTGTATGCAATTCAAGGATAACCCTTATGATCTTTGGGTGAAGCGTAGGGCAATTTAATTTTAAATATATGCAGTATAAATTTCGTTAGGAGAGTAGAAAAAAGCATGCGGCAATATTAGTAAAATGTGAAAAGTATTCTGAACATTTTAGAAGTTGATTGATAACAGCCTGATGATGACCATACTCAATTTGATATCATGTAGAACCCAAGGCAATCGTATTTTCAACCGTGATTACTTTCGATCAATCAAAATGAAATGAAGCTAATTAGATAACAAAATAAATGTTAATTGAGTGTAGGCAAATAAAGGCAGAAAATATTAAGAATCGTATAAATATAAAATATAAATACGCACCGATTGGCCGAGTTCATGCCGTCTTTCATCATTCCGCTGATTTTGCGCTCTCCGGTGCGAGTGTAATCACCCTAAAATAATTAATTAATTATTATTAAAACCAAATATATTAATTAATTATATATGTCTACCTTCAGAGCATTCGTGCCCGCATATTGTCTGCTTATGATATCACCATTATTCGCCCAAAGCACCATAAATGGCGACTTCAACTGCTCGGGGATCGGCGAGTACGGCGGCGAGAGTCCCAACTTAACCAGTTGAGACTCGAGCACCGCTTTGCCAATTGCCGTTTGCACAACATTCGTGCGATCCAAGCAATCCATGCAGTTGACTCGGAAAACTGACTTCTGATTGCAAATCATGCCGCGTTGATCTCGCCAATGGAAACCCATGGCGCCTGCCTCTGGTCCAACTGCATCAATCAAAGCCGAGACATTCTCAAACCTCATGCCACGACTAAGAAGAAAGATTAAAGGTTATTATATATAAATAAAAGAAGATTAGTACTTGATAGCTTACCAATAGTCGTGGAAATCGAATGTGACGTAGATTAAAAGTTCGTTGTTGTATTTTATCACATGCTCCGCATAGGAATCACCAATCAATTCTCCTTGCCACTCTGCTCCACCAGATTAACAATGCACACTCGCTCGTAGATGGACAGCTCTTTGGTAAAGTGCAGCTCAAAGGCTTGCTGTGTTTCGGCCACGCCACGATCGAGACGCGCGGGTTGACTCCAGAAAATGGGAACCGAACCGCGCACCTGTGTGAAGGACAACTGATGGTGACGGAACGAGAGAATCTGCTCAGTTTCCACATAGTTGGCACAGTTGCCCTTGTCATCTACTCCACGACGCTTATATCTGCAAGAGAAAGAATTCACTTAAGTTGGTGCAGACTAGGATCTATATCAGGAATTAAACTAAACTAACTAACCGAAACCGTATCCTTTAACCGGTAAAAACCGAATGAAATTTAAACCGTAACTGAATCCGTAACCGAAAAAATACCATAAAACCGTAACTCAGTAAACCGAAATAACCGTTTAGTAACCCTTTCATTTATAAGGGTTAATTTCGATTTTTCATACATCCAAAAAAAATATGTGATTTTATTTGTGAATTTTTGGATTTTTTTAATGATTCTTATTAATTAATTCTTTTGTGATATTCATGCACTCGAATAAGCGCAATTAAAAAACTGAAGAATGTGTGAAATAAATGTGTGAAGAAAACATTAAGAAAGTATTGCCTTTTTAATTATTATTGTTACATTATTAATATAATTATATTTTTGCAAAAAAATTATTTTTGTGAACCGAAACCATACCAGTATTTTAAAACCGAAACATATAGAAACCGGTTCACCATTACAAAATCTTCATTTAAAGATTTTGCGTAACCGATAACCAAAGACCTAAAAGCGAACATAACCGAAACCGTAACTGAAACCAATATTTGATCCGGTTTTAGCCCCTGATTTATTTAAAGCTTTACCTTGTGCCCGCTCGATGACGCGAGCGTCGCGAAACCAAAGCCAATGTGAAGCAATCGTTGCCAATGACACAAGCTTCCACCTGCACAAAGCCTTGAATGACGGGCAGTATCCATGCTTTATCCTGATCATAGTACATGTTCTCAACATATCAACTGAAGACTGAGCATTGTCCGCCTTCACCTCGTGCTCAAATTGTGCGCTCGGCTCGTATGCCCATCGAAGGACCTCTGCGTCGCAGCCGTCCTTCGGTAATCCGGGTCTCAATGTGCCTCGGCTCCCGAATGCCCACCGAATTCTTGACCTGCTTCGTGGCCAAGGTCGCCGCCTGCTTTGTGCGTGGACTTAATTGTGTTGCGCAGCGCTCTTTACAGGCTCCCCATGTCTTGTTCATTCCCTCGAAGAGCTTCGTGCTCTTGGAGCCTGGCAAAGGAGCAGTATCTACCAGAATATGAACGCTAAACAATTATTAAAAGTTACTTCGTGTGCTCGTTGGGCAGCTCAGAGTCCGGATCATCGGCACATGCAGATGGATCTGAAATTGTAGACGGGCAGAGCACGCCCACAGCTGTTGCCTCCATGACCAAATGTGGCTCGATAGCGAGATGACGCCCACAATTCCATGTGTGACACCAGATCGCTCCACCACGAGTCCCATCCTGCAGAAAATGATTGCAAACGAGCAATAATATGTATGTATAAGTACTGCGTGTCCTTGTTGGCCATTAAACGAATCCTAATGGCCCGTTAGCCCATTAGCCACTTGGCCAATTTGCTGTCAGGCAGCAGCAGCACGTGATTATTGACTTTGCTTTTATTGCCGACTAATGACAAAATACGTTCAATGGTTGTTGTGTATTTTATTGACTTTTAATTAACAAGGCAGCGTTGACGCCTCACTAATAATATTATTACGTATACGCCCCCATACACAACTCAAAATTGAGTTGACTTCAATTAAGCTTTAATAAAGGAAAGTAAAATAAAAATATATTAACAAATAAAAATACTTCACACGGAAGTGTGGGATGGACAAAGAAAATCAATGCTGATGAATAATCAAGTCGGAAGCATAAATGTTTGTTGTGAATACATCATTTAATTGCAACTATATACATATATAACTATTGTTGGAACTATATTTATAAGCTGGCAGTGAACTCATGTACATGCATAGTAATAATCTCAAAACACACGTTCAATTGTCAAGAGTCGCATGTGCTAAAAACAGAAATGTGGCAAGTGTTGCAAGAGGAATACTTAAATGGAAAGGGGGCGTGACCTTTAAGCATCCACATAAGTCTATTTTTAGACCCCGTACTTTAAAAAGTAAAGGGGTCTATTAACTTTGTCACAAAAAAAAATGTGCGTAACAGGCAGAAGGAGGCGTGGCAGACCCCATAAAGTATATACATTCTTAATCAGCATCAACAGCCGAGTCGATATAGCCATGTCCGTCCGTCCGTCTGTCCGTCTGTAAGAGCGCCTAGATCTCAGAGACTATAAGAGCTAGGGACTCCAAACTTGATATGTAGGTTCGTCTATATTGCAAGCAGATCGAGTTTGTTTTAGATTTTGGATCGGACCACTATATCATATAGCTCCCATATGAACAATCAGTTGAAAATCAAGTCTTAGTATGGAAAACTTTTTTGCTGTTTGAGATATTTCAACCAAACTGACAGAATATGTATAAAAGATGGTCCCATATATACTGACCAAATTTAATTGAAATTGGATTACTATATCATATAGCTGCCATAGGAACGATCAGTCCAAATAAAGTCTTAGTATGAAAATCTTTTTGTTGTTTGAGATATCTTTATAATAAGTACGGGGTCTCCGACAGTCGAGTACCGCTCGACTGTAGCACCGCCGACTAGTTTTAAGTAGATTTTATACCTGGGACTGCAAATAATGATTAAATAGATATAAATAATGATATTTTTGAATATATTTGAATTCCGCTTAAAATAAAACTAAATGTTTAATTTTAAACATATATTTAAAATTTAAACAGTTGCTACATTTGTTCAGCACAAAGCAATTTCCGGCTAATCTTATCACATTAGACGATTTATCTTGTTTATGCTGAGTCAACACACAAACTTATCAGTGTAAAAATACAGATATTGGCCATAAATTAAATGCGTAAACATAATAAAAAAAACGGTTGCGTGTTGACAAAACAAAAGTGGAAAGTCATCAAACACCGCAAAGCAGCTGCGACCTTGAATGAGATTTATGATGGAGAAAAGCTCTGAACAATAGTCAGTAAAAGTTAGAGAAACTGCCGAATGTGTCATACAAATTTCATCAAGGATAAAGGACAAAGGACAACTTTGAGTTTCAATCTAAATGGACAAGTAACATTTTCTGACAATTGCGTGCTTACAATTATTAATGCCTGCGCAATTAACAAGTTAATTGAACTGACTAGGAACAGGACATGGGTCAACTATCAACTGTCCATGCATCCTTAATTGAAGGCTCAGCTATTTTTATAGCGACTATAAATAAAACTGTAAACGAGCGCAGTGGGAATAGAAACAAAAGCCGATAACGAAGCATTTGTTCTAATGGTAAAGTGAACTACAACTTGGAATTTAATTGCGCATAAAAAACCAGACGTAGACGGAGGAGACGCCCACAACAATTGAAGGCAGACAAAGAAGAAGCTGGACTCAAAGTCAAAGCACAGCCTTGACATTCATCCAAAAACTAAAGCAGCTCACACGCCCGCACACCTATGCTTTGTATGTATGCGTGTATTTATAAACAGTCTAGTGTAAATTTACAGACCGCACGGCGTCCGTTCTCGTTTTCAAGAGCAGAAACGTGAGCTAAATGCTGATAACGCATAATGAGACGCAGCAGCAGCAACAACGCTCAAAACAGACGGCAACAAATTAAAGCAGCTGCATTCATTAAAACCCAAACACACGCAAATGATTCATCTTCGTTGTTTGTCTGAGTTTTTTTTTTTTACCTGGCTTGATTGTGAATTCCGATGTTTTGCGATTCCACCAGAGACTCTTATCGCGCTTCACGAATATATAATGTGTATCCGTTTGGAAAACCTCCATGGTTGCAATGTTAGTTAGCTTACTATATTATTTGCGACATATTACACCTGCATTTTATTATTTAAGAAATACTTTTTACAATCAATTCCGTTCCATGTTTGCACTTCTTCCACTGTTTTGGTACTGTTCGATAAGCTATCGACGATAACGATTGCTAGTGTTGGGGAGTGAACAAATAAAAGTTGCTCATTTGGGTGAGAAGAGAACATGTTCCTTCGTGAAATTGCGCTCACACTAGAGGTGGAGAACTATCGATGGCACTATCGGCACTATCGATGGTCGAGCACTATCGAGCCGCCATCGATGGCAGACTTGCACTATCGATAGTGGGCGATAGTTTTTTATGACGCACAACTCGTCACAGAAAGGCGCGCATTTGGTATCTGGAGAGCTTCGGACACATTTAAGTTTTGTTTTTAATATGTATATATTTTTGTGACATGGACAAGTCCCTTACTATAGTCGAAAAATGTAAAGAAGAACGGAACGGAACTGAAACGAGTCCGAGTGCATGTTCAGTAGGCTGGACAAAAAGATTTAGTTCATCGAGCTTTGGCTATTACAATAGCTTATAGCGAAAGATTATTATTGATAACGAATTTTATTTATTTTTATTATGCCTAAATTAATACCAATTTCAAATTTTAATTGGAATTTTATAAAAAAAATTATAATTTTTGCTCAAATTAACACACTATCGAAAACTATCGATAGCTATCGATGGTTTGAAAAATAATATCGCTGACTATCGATGGTGCCGACTATCGATAGTTCTCCACCTCTAGCTCACACTAGAGGTGGAGAACTATCGATGGCACTATCGGCACTATCGATGGTCAAGCACTATCGAGCCACCATCGATGGCAGACCTGCACTATCGATAGTGAGCGATAGTTTTTTATGACGCTCAACGCGTCACAGGAAGGCGCTCTTTTGGCATCTGCAGAGCTTTGAAAACATTTAAGTTTTGTTTTTAAAATTTTATATATTTTTATTACATGGACAAGTTCCTTACTGTAGTCAAAAAATGTCAAGAGGAACGTAAAGGAACTGAACCGAGTCCGAGCGCATGTTCAGTAGGCTGGACAAAAAGATTTAGATCGTCGAACTTTGGCTTTTACAACAGCTAAAAGCGAAACATTATTATTTATAACGAATTTCACTTGTTTTTATTTTTAAATACCTAAATTAATACCAATTTCAAACATCAATTTGAATTTTATACAAAAATTTATAATTTTTGAAAATTAAAATACATTAATGCTCAAATTAACTCACTATCGAAAACTATCGATAGTTATCGATGGTTTGAAAAATAATATCGCTGACTATCGATGGTGCCGACTATCGATAGTTCTCCACCTCTAGCTCACACGATACAATTGCACGGGATAAACGATACCGTCATGCAATGGTATCGTAGCGTTAAACATGAAATTGTTTTGAGCATAATTGTTTTTAATTAATATGATTATGAATGTAATTATACTTTGTGATATATAATTTGCTCTAGATATTAGATTTTTTTTGTTGGCATTCAATTATCGATATATCGTAAACAATTGCCGCGATTAGATGACGTAGCAGGCAGCTTGCTGTATGTGTCAAACAGCTGAGCACGAAAATGACAGAAAACTAAGCACGAAATTGAATAACAATAACAATTACATTTCCTAAACATAATCACACAAATTAATGGCGCTGCGCAGCATTAACAAGTTGGAGTTGTTTTTAAAGCGTTGCAGTGCTCCGACGTTGTACTATTGCAGTTGCAGGGCAGCGCACACTAGTTTAGGCAATAGCACAAATAGCGATGACAACAGCAACAACAAAAACGATGACAACAAGAACAGTGGCAACAACAACAGCAACAACAATGGATATGGCGGCTTCAGTTGGCGTAGCGCTTTTCGCTTCTTTGTGCCTTTCTCGCTTGGAGCGCTGGCCAGCACAATTGTGGCACATCGCGAGGAGCTGACACCAACGATATCGGCCAAGTCGTTGAGCGGCCGACGGCGCGAGTTCAATTTCATAGCGGACGTTGTTGCCGGCTGCGCAGATTCCGTTGTTTACATCGAGATCAAGGACACCCGCCACTTCGACTATTTCAGCGGGCAGCCGATCACGGCATCGAATGGTTCTGGCTTTGTGATTGAACAGAACGGTCTGATACTGACGAACGCCCATGTGGTGATCAATAAGCCAAACACCATGGTGCAGGTGCGTCTCTCCGACGGACGGACATTCCCCGCCACCATTGAGGACGTGGATCAGACGTCGGATCTGGCAACGCTGCGCATTCAAGTGACCAACCTGCCTGTTATGAAACTCGGCAAGAGCAGCACTCTCCGCTCCGGCGAATGGGTCGTTGCCCTTGGCAGTCCCTTGGCGCTCAGCAACACGGTGACGGCGGGCGTCATCAGCTCCACGCAACGCGCCTCCCAGGAGTTGGGACTGCGCAACAGAGATATCAATTACCTGCAAACGGATGCGGCCATCACATTTGGCAACTCGGGTGGACCGCTTGTCAATTTAGATGGCGAGGCGATCGGTGTCAACTCCATGAAGGTCACGGCTGGCATCAGCTTCGCCATACCCATTGACTATGTGAAGGTGTTCCTGGAGCGGGCAGCTGAGCGGCGTAAGAAGGGATCGGCCTACAAGACGGGGTATCCGGTGAAGCGGTACATGGGCATTACGATGCTAACCCTAACTCCGGACATTCTATTCGAGCTCAAGTCGCGGAGTCAGAACATGCCCAGCAATCTGACACATGGCGTGCTTGTGTGGAAGGTCATTGTTGGCTCCCCAGCGCATAGGTATAGAAGTCGATAACATATCGATAGACAATTCGATTAATCCATGTAACTCTCTTTACAGTGGCGGCCTGCAACCCGGCGACATTGTGACGCACATCAACAAGAAGGAGATCAAGAACTCATCGGATGTCTACGATGCCTTGGCGGACAGCAACAAAGAATTGGATATTATAATTCTGCGGGGTGTTAAGCAACTGCGCGTGACCATTACACCGGAAGATCCCTGATCTCTGACCATGCCAAAACGCTGTCAAATTTGGTTTAATACTTTTGCATAATCTGTAAAAATGTTTATGATTTGCAATATAAAATGTGGAACTGCCGATAACAACACGACATTGCAGCCGCTAAATTAGCTCACTGTCACATAGCTTCCAGCAATTGTCTGTCTGCCAAGGCTGCGCGCGCGTTTAAAAACATAGAAACTAAGAACAAGACGCCATTTTACATCTTGATTTAAAATTACAGTATTTGCATGAAACTAAAAATTATTTCTAATTTCCGAAAAAATAAGAAAATTAAATGTTATTGTTATAACAGCTGCCAGGATAAATCTTAATTCAATAGATCTTTTTTTTGTACCATTTTTGTGAACTGTTGTCCATGGGAAATGTGAATAGATTTGGGATAAAACGGCTAAAAGTAAAGCTTCTCTTACGCATCATTTACGGTTTTAAAGTGTGTGTTCAAAGATGTTCGATTTCTCTTTCACTGCTTCTCTTCCAGTCTGTCTGTCTGTCGTCTGCCAGTTTGTCCGATCGAACAACGACAAAAATGTATTTACGCTAATTGAAATATCTTGCGTTGCGATCAATCGATGCCATATTTTTTTTTTCTTTCTTTTTTGTAGGCCAAACCTCGGATCGACCAGCAACAACAACAACAACTACAACAGGCAAAGCGTCAGCGTCGAAAACCGAAATGCAAATTTCAATAAATTTATGCAACTGCGTTCGCTTTTTGTGGGTGACATGGCAGACGATGATGATGTTGTTGTTGCTGCCGTTGTTGTTGCTGTTGTTGTTTGCTGTCGTTGCGTGAAAAGTGAAATTCTTGTGATTATTAATTTTATTTTATTTTCGCTTTTGGCCAATAAGTGCCTGCCTGCTACGCTTTTTTAGTCTTTGCACATAAATTCACATATTGAATTCAGTTTTTAGCTGCTGCTGTTGCTGTTGTTATTGTTGTTGTTTATGTGGCAGCGGCCTTTATGACACCGTTGGCACTAAGTTACCTTTATTGCATATAAGCCGCACGCATAAATGCAGCTTTATGTTCATAAATTTACCAATACTCGACTCGACTCGACTCGACTCGGCTCGGGGGTTAAGCAAACAGACCTTTCCCGATCTTGATGTCGATGTCGATCTCCATGTCGCTGGCGCTTGGACTTTCTTCCATGGTCCGCTACTTCCATTTCCATTTCTCTTTCCCCTCGTCCAACCTCATCTCCGGAGCATAACTAATTGAAATATTTAAATGCACCACAAAATTATCGCATGCAAACGTTTGCAATTAACTTGTGGTTGCATTTTGTTGTCTTGTGGTGCGTTTCAGTTTCAAATCTGTGAGAAACTCATTCGCAGTTTGACTATTGTCAATAGACTATGTAATGGCATTTGTAACTTTTGTTTTTGTTTTATTTTTTTTTTTAAGTATTTTAAAACTTACCAATTATGTCCATTCAAATAAACATTTAATGATATAAAACAAAAGCGAAGAGATATTTTATTTATTAATTAGTTCAATTTGACTTCATTTTCATTTAAAAAGCAAAAAATTTAGATACAGAATGTGTAAATTAAATTAATAAATAATAAATTAATTTGTAAAGCATTTGTCCTATTACTTATCAATTAATAAGATAAGTAACTATTTAAAAATCTAACGCCCTAATACAAAATGAGTTCATTAAATACTAACTGTATGTTAAATTGATAAGTCAAGGACATCAACACTAAACTTATCGAAGCCTTAACCGAAGACGTTAATCAACACTTTAGCAAGTTTACTGTCAGTCCACGAAAAGTTTTATTTTGGCAGCTAAGCTAAAAAGTGATTGGTGCTGGTTAAAGTTCAGTAAATAAGGATGTCTCAGGTCGTTAATCAGGCAAAGCATTGTGACAATTTTGAACTGGAGAGTCAGTTTATCATACGTTTTCCCCAGGTACAGTAAACAAAGCTGATATCAAATTATTACAGTACTTATCTTCTTCTTTCTGGCAGGACCTTGCAAATGCCGTGCTTGAATCGATTGAAGAAGGTAACATTGATGAGAAACTGACTATACAGTTGGACAGTGAGTTGAGATATGGCCAAGTGAGAGTGAATGATGAATTATTGCATGCCAAAGTCGTTGACTTGCCGACAGTTGTCGAAAGCTATAAAACGGCTGACAATGTTAGTTTATACAAGACGGCGGATATATCTCAGATGTTGGTTTGCTCTCGAGAATCTCTAAAGGAGTCGGACAAATGGCAACTGAAAGAGCCAGAGAAACTTCTAAATTCCGAAATAGAGAGTGACAAGGAGAACAATTTAACAAATCTGAACGGTGTCAAGGATGTGCCAAGAGTAGATGAAAAATTCCTTTGGCCCGATGGCATAACCCCGCCCACCAGAAACATACGCAGAAGACGACTCAAGAATTCGATGGAGCTGAAGAAAGTTGAGACGCGCGAGTCGAGTATTCTTAAAGCGGTGAAAAATCTGCTGCGCATGGACAGTGAAGCTGTCCGGGTTGATTATGAGTTGATAAACGATGAAGGATTCAACTGAACGATCAACGAAATCATGCAATAATACTAAGTATAAGTGTTATACGACTATCGATAGCTTTAACGGAAATGAACATTTAAATATTGATGACTTTGGCAATTGAATTACAATTCGCTAACATGCATTAAATAAGATTTTTAATTAAAAAATAAATGAAATTAAATTAGACTGTTATACAATTTATAACTTTCAAAACCTTTAAAAACTGTATAGAGCATCCATGCTTCGCTTTAAGCAATTCAAATGCAATTCGTTACATTATTTTGTTGTATTTTAAATTAAGATCATATTAATGTTGATTTTGCGGTCTGATTTTGTTTTGTGGCTGATCAAGTTCACACGCTAACAACTATATAAAGATGTTTTACAATACGCTCTCTCATAAATGGCAATAATTATAAATTGTTAGCTGAGTTTGCAGTGTGATGGTTCAATCATTTTCTTTTTCTTTTTTTAATCTGATGAGGGTCAACTGTTTTTGGGATATTTTGATTGAGTTATTAAACGTAGTGTTAATTGCAAACACACACACACCTGACGATCAAGTCGAAACCGTGATGCTCTGTCGCGTTAACCCAAAAATGTCAGACTGAAGATTTTGCACGTGTAATTACGTGTTTTGTTTTTGTTTTGGCCTGCCATTTGACGCTTGACGCTTGACGCGACCTCAGCACGTCTGCGAGCTTTGGCACCTAACAACAACACTATTAACAACAATAACAACAACAACAACAATAACAACAACTTTCTCGAATATTGTTCCCATGAACTGCTCACATTTAAAGGTATCGGCAGGCTCAATGAAAACTTCATAAAGCAACTGCAACAAAAAAAAAAGCAGGCAAATGTAATGGCAACAACAACAACAACAACAGCAACGGCAACAAAAACATGCTTAACATTAAAGTTCATGACACACAACTGTAAAACATTTCAGAGCCTGCAACTTTTACCGCCAGATAACAAATGGTTGCGACTTAGCGCCCCCAAAAGTTCATGTCCCGCATATACAGTGTGTATGAAAAGTTCTCCCCACACAAGCGAAAAGATCGATACCGACACGTCGGTCATGGACAGGAAGTCATCGATGCCGAACATGAAATGAAGCCAAGAGCAGGCCAAAGCCAAAGCCAGGTCCAAGCCAGGTCCAAGTCAGGCCAGGCCGATGGCCAATGCCGTTGGCCATAAATCATTTAAATATGCCAAAAGCTTACATAATAATTCTGGCCAAAGCGATCAAAGCGCAAAAGCCTCAAGATGATGATAATTGACAAACAGACAGACATGAAAGTGGCGGGAGTTGGAGAATGGAGATGATGGCAAAAAGGCAAAGTCACAATAGCCATATGTGAATACGAGTCTACTCATATATGTATGTGTGTATGTGTGTATCTATCCCGTCATTGGCCGGCATTAATCAAGAAATCGAGGAAAACTTTTGCTTTGGCCAGAAACGAGTTGAAGTTAATGAAGTCATCGTCATCATCATTCGAACTGTCTAAACTGAAATGTGTTTTAATGTGCCATTTTCATACACTTCGTAATGGATACGAAGTGGACTTCATATCATTTTAAATCATGCAAATGGATTTAAGTCATGCAAAATTATGATGATTACGCGGAAATGTGTGGCAACTGTTTTGGCCACTGGGCTCAAAGAAAAAAATGATTGAAACTGAAACTAAAACTGAATTTATGAAATTGCACAAAGTTTTTGATATTTCTAAATTATTGCCAAGTGTATTTATGTTGTGCTGTTACTGTTGTTGTTGCTGTTGTTGTTGTTGGCCAGGTCGCCACAGGGCTTAGTGCAGTTTTCATTTACATTTCGGAAAATGTCCAACTGCGCGCCAGCGGGCCAAGCTTAGTGGGTCAGCTTACACATCTGGCCAACTTGGCTGGGTAATGGGCAATGGGGTCTGAGGTCTTGTGCCCCGGCACCGAAATCCGTTTTGTTTTCAATGCAAAGCTTTCTGTGATCGGTGCTCTGTGGTCGTGTCTAGTGTTGGTCAAATATTTGCGGCAGCGTAAAAAGTCATCATCATTAATAATGATGAGAATTTCACCTGCTTGGAAAAGCGTTTTGGCTGCCCACAGGCTAATGCTGATGTCAGTTGCTGCTTCTTTCATCAATTATACTCGAGTGCGAGGCGGCATCAAGTTCGTTGTCTAAATCGTTTGTTTTAGGAGCAGTGTCATATCTGTTTCTGAATTTACTTAAGGCCAAGCTCAACTCAATTCGTAAATTGTAAATTGTAAATGTGGTAGTATTATCTGTCAAATGTCAAATAAACCCCCCTTATTCTCCCCTCTTTCGTGCTACATTCGATTGATTGATTTGTCAGCGTTTCATTTGTGACGAGCCTGAAAATAAAAGAGACAAACATCTAAAGATTTATGTATTTTGAATTTCAATGGCTAAATGCCTTTTGACCAATTTTAGACAAATTATGCAAAAACCAGCACAGGTTGTCGCTGTATCGAACATTTGAATTCAATTGACTGAAATGATGTCATCCCAATGTCGCATCAAAATCTGACCCAATGTTGCTGGCAACGATTGAATAGAAATCGGGCCACCTAAATCACTTAATTGTTGCGATTTTTCACAAAATTGAAACATCTTCCGGCATTGCCATGGCAAATTGCAGTTAGTCCCAGAGTCAGAGTCCCAGTCCCAGACTCGAAGCCAGCGTCTTAGCCATCGAGAGCAAGACATATGATGTGTGCGCCGAAATTAGTTTTTCGCATGTTGCCCGGCCCGAGGCGTGAAAAGATTTTCGCGTGCAAGGTGCGGCAGTGGCAACAGCTTTGGCAACAACAGCATTGGCAGCGGCAACAGCAACAGCAACAGCAACGGCAACAGCAGCCGCTAGCAGCTCAGCAAGTGTTGCTCTAATTTATAAAATACTTTCTGCTACCAACTTGGCAAAAGTGTAGAAGACAAAAAGCACTAAGACTGCTATTAGATAGACATTTCTTATAGACTAATTGATACTCTGCATGATCTAGCATTACAGAGTTCTTTAAACCATTAGCATTTATCTATGGTTACTAGCGAAAAGTTGAGTTTAATATCTGCTAGCAGCAACATTCCCGCTTTTTTCAAAATTGAATTCATAATTGTTTATTATAAAATATAGTTACTACATAAATTTGATTTACTCCATTCGTCTAATTTTTATTTTAGGCTCAAAATTATATGTATAATGTTTTAGCATATCATTATCATAACAAATGTGTTTTTTATATCTAAATTTGATTGAAATTATTACTATTTTTAGACATTATCCTTTAATTTAATAAAATTAAATTAAATAAAATTTAGATTTTATTAATTATACTTTAATTTACTATCATTAAATATTATTAACAGTACGTACAATATATTAATTATTTTTTTTATTTATTGTTTTTTATTATCAGGAAATATCTTTCAGATACTATTTATCATTGCTTGCCGTTTATCCAGTTGTTAATACCCTAGTTGTATATTTTGCTAGCTCTAGGGTATTTTATACAAATTAATTGCTTTGCGGTTCTCACACACATTCAAAAGCAAGGCAAAAATTTCACTTCTTTGAAATTCCGCAGCAGCCCGACGGGCGATCGAGCGTCGAGTTTGGAGCTTCACTTCAGGCATTTCTTTCACACTTTTTCTCACTGTTTCTAACGCCTCACGTTAGCTGATCTTGATGTGATTGTTGTTGCTTGTGCCTTTGTTTATAACAACGCATGATGCGCTCAAGTTGCCCGCCCATCATAAATGCCGTCACATGTTTTAATTAAATGTCAAGTAGGCGGGCAGGGGACGAGGGGCGGGGCGGGTGGACAGGCGAAATAGGCACAAAGCTTTAAAAGTTTATTTTTATATGGCGCATTAATTGAAATTACAACACAAGCGCCTGGTTTTTTTCTTTCTCATTTCATTTCCTTCTTTCTTTTTGTTGTTTCTTGATTATTGTTTTAGCAATAATTTTTTTTAACTACGCGTATTTTCTCGCAGCTGTCACAGCGTTGACAATGCGGCCCCCTACAGCACTTTCACCCCGTCGACACAAAAAAAAAAACACAGAAGGCAATTTTATGTGCTTTTATTGTTGTTGTTGCGGTTGTATTTTAGCATTTTATGTTCTATTGCTATCATAAAATCTATCAATGGCCCTAAGTTGCAACATTTGATAGGAGTATATCACGCAAGTTCGTTGCCTAAGTCTTTTGTTTCCATACAAATTTTATGGGCGTGAACTATGCGCCATAAAAACGATGTGGGCATTCTCCTGGATATATATGTGTGTGTGTGTGTGTGTGTGCTATAAGCTACTTTAGTTCATTGAATGCATCAATCAGTTGACCAACTGTAAATGCATATTGAACGCTGTTTTCATAAACAACATCGAAATTGATACAAAATGTCATTAATCGCAGACTCAGCGAGTGCCAAAACAGAGCAAAAAAAGGCAGATAAGAGAAGAAACGCCATATAACTGAGCTGCAATCAAGTCGAACATTTGTCTCATCGCTTAAAACATTTCAATTTCACTCGGCAAAGTTTCCTTTTATTTATGGTCACTAAATTACGTATCCGTGCTGCAGTCCGCGGCCAACTAGTGATTAATGATCTCGCCTGGTCAGCGACAGACTCTAGAGTTAGAGCTGGAATCGTTGGCTTAAGACTTCCTAACGATACAAATGTACCGCTATCGCACAGTACAGTAGCACGTATGCATGTTGCCGCAACATGTTGCAAGTAAGTCGCACGCTAATCAGGTTAATTGTCTTTCAATTTCATTTGACTAGCTTCCGTTAAGTATCGTACCAACCAGTTGACTCATTTTAATGACTTGCCAATTTATGTGATCAGCTGGCAGCTAATTCAATTAGTATTTTCTTTCTTTCTTTTTTTATTTTAGCCAACCAATTCTCTGACACACTTTGAAGTTGCACTCAAAATTTAAGGTAGCAAAGTCAGTGAAATTGCTATGAAAAGGAAAGTTGCGACTGCCAGCTATGAATTATGGCAATTTGAAGGCACTAACAACGGCAGCAATAACAACATTAACAACAACAGGAACAACAGCAACAACAAACAGCGTCAACAACGAAACAAAGTTTATCTCAGGCCGCGAAAATCCTTAAAGAAAAATGCACATATTTAACTAATGATGACCACTTAACGTAAACTTAACGACAAATCAACGCCGTTAACAATACAACAGCAACACCATCAGCAGCACCAACAGCAACACCAACAGCAACAACTTTCCCAGACAAAACGTCGAGTGCAGTTATTTGTGCTGCGTGGGCGTATGAAAATTTACAAAATATATAAACATAAAAATTATTAAATGCCTTGCTGATTATGCGCAGGCAGAGCTTCGAAAGCTCCACAGCCTCTCAGCTCCTCTCTGTTTGTTGTGCTTGTTGATGATGTTGCTGCTGTCGCTGTTGCTGTTGTTGATGACAACAACAATAATATTGTTAATGATAATGCTTATGAGTTTTCCTTGTAACAGCTTCAGCAACAACGAAAACCAACAATAAGATAGTGAGTGAGTGAGAGAGTGAGTAAGTAAGAGAGAGACAGCAATGTTGCTCCTGCGCTATGCATGTTGTTGCTGTTGCTGTTGACAGTTGATGTTGTCAGAGTGATAAACGTTGTTCATGTGCAATTAGTTAAAATATTTGCAGCAACATAAAAACAACAAGCGAATTCGAAACAGCTCGACGGTAGATACCCTGCAGATACAGCCACAGGATATTAATCAATGCATTCTGTATTTTCAGCTAACAAACTCGACTTATAGATACCCTGCAGTCAATATAAAAAACGATTGCACATAATCAGCAGCTTCACCTAGATACTGCAAATCACAGGGTATTCAAGCAGTCAATGCAGCTTGTCTATGGAGACGACTGTCTAAATCTGTGTTTGTTGATGTCTATTTATTTATTTTTCCTTTTTTGTTGCTGCTGTTATTTGTGTCTTAGGTCAGGCGGTTGTTGTTGTTGTTTCAGTTGTTGCTGTTGTGTTGCAGTCGAGTGACTTGCTGCAATCGCTGCAACTTTCCATCACAATTGCCAAAATGACAATGCTAACAAACATATTGACAGTTGAAAATCAAATTGAGCATATTTGGCTTTGCCATAATCTACATATAAATTACGAGTAGACTCGTACAAGTACGAGTACCCGAACATGCCACAAACTGTTCAGTGAATCATGGCAAACATTTCGCGGAAATCGCAACCAACAACGAGAGCAACAATCACAACAACAACTACAACCAAAACAACAACTACAAGAACAACAAGCAACAGCAATAACAAGAGCAAAAACACATTGGCAATCGGTTTGGTTTTTGTGTGTTGTGAGTACTTTCCAAATGCCTGGGATCCATTTCATTTCATTTCATTTCATTGGCCGTCTCAGTTGGTTAGTCAGCATTTTGCATGTCAATGATTTAGCGATTACATGTTTGTTTTTTGCGATAGAACAACCAACTTTGACTACGACTTCGTCTACGTCGAGAACTCCTTGAAAGCTTAAAATTAAAATTAATATGAAGTATTTGACTCCATTTTTTTTTATTGAATTTTGAAATTAGCTTTAAGAATCTTTGATTTGAATTTGCATATGATATAATTTTAAAATTAATTTCATAAAATTCGAAAAATATAGAAAGTATCTTTGGGTATCCTTATAAGCAGGGACCGTAACAATTATAATTTTTTATTCAAAAAATTGAAAAATAGAGTTAATAATATATAATTTATTTATTTATAATATAAATATTATAAATTAAAAATTGCAAATACAAGTTTTTCCTGTTTTCGAATTTGCTGTTAAGAAATAACTCTCTTCTAGGACGCTTTTTTGTGCTTCAATTTTTTTTTAAGACATAACTATTAGTTGCAATCCCTGCTTATAAGTATTTATTAACTTTGACATTTAAAATGTTTAGAAGTAGGCAAATCAAAGTGTGCTTTATTTAGTTTAAAAAAGCTTACCATTTAATTACATTTAAATTTGTTTGCAGATAAATGAATATTCGCTATATTTAATGTAAGTATGTTTTTTATTAATATGTATTAAAATAAATATAAAATTTCTATGGCATTTGTTGATATTATGCGCATTTTTCTCTCTGTGAATGGGCTATTGAAATCAAATTGAAATGCCAGACAAGACACAGACTGAGACACAGACTGAGACTGAGACCAGGGCAACTTGTGTGGCAAGTCGATGGGGTGTTTCGGTTGTTTCGGGTGGTGATTGCAATCAGTGGCAGCAGCTTCAGCTTTTAGCTTCAGCTTGTCTTAGTCAGCTGCAAAAATAAGTTAATTGCCGGCTGGACAAAAGTTAGTAGCGCACTCTTCACGTGCAGCAAAAAGCGGTGAATGTTGACAAGGTCAACAACCTCTTTCCGGGCGGGAATTGAGACTTCTCTTTCCTTTTCGCCTTTCTTTTGTGAGCCATTGAATTCCGCTTTTAAAATGTCGAACAAATGTTTTAAACTGCATGAATTGGCATTTTTGGTACTCTTTCTGTTTGTTTTTAGGTCGATTCCACCCTCTGCCTCTGCCTCTCCCTCTCTCTCTGTTTGCTTCTTCTCTTTCTCTGGCCCGCTGAGAATTTGGCAGGCAACTTTCGTGTGCGAACAAATTGAAATTAACTTACATAAAATTTGTAGGCACCAATTGTTGCCAACTGTTGTTGTCTGTTGTTGTTGCTAGTAAATGTGGCCAAATTATGTTGTTCAAGACAATTAAGTTGCACGAGGCGGAAACAATTTGCTGGCGGCCCAAAGCAACAGCAACAGCCACAGTCAAAGACAAAAGCCAATGACTATTTTGGCCAGCTAACTACAACAACAACAACTATGAAAACAACCACAAAAATAAAAGTACGCGCAATTTCAACGCATTGCGCAACGAACATAATTGAAATTGAAATTGAAATTGAACAACAACAGGCAACAATTTGCAAAATCGACATTTAAATGTACATTTAAAATGTTGTTCGCAATTGTTGTTGTTGCTATCGTTGTAGTTGTTGTTGTACAATAGTTGCCACAGGAAAGTGCTTTGCCATTCTGGCCAAGCTTAGCTTATTCCTGTGGCCTAAAAGTGAGAGTCATGTAGACACACTTGAGACCCTAACCTAAACACTTTCGCAAACAGTACGCCCTCTTTCCACTCCTCTTCATAGTGCCACCCCTTGCCCCTCTCCCTTCTTCCTTCCATTCTGCAATTCTCATTGTCGTTGTCGTTGTCTGTGTGCTGCTAACAACTTGCGCTGGGCGCAGCCTTTTCATGACTTAATCTTATCAGACAAGCACTGGCATTAAAAATGCACTTCAAGGTTCTACAATGATTATGGCTTGGCTCGCCCGGTTGTGCATTTTGTTAAATGGTTTTGTGGTTGGGGCTCGCATAATTCATGGTTACAGGATTACGACGAAAAGGAGCGTCGCCTCTCTTTTTTTATACATGCCCTTGCACAGGGTATTATAATTTTGAGCCGATATATGTAACGCATTAAGTAAGGTTGGTGTGTCAAAAGTGGACAGTGTTGGAAAAAAAATAATATTTACAAAAAATTGTGATGGAGAATCAAATAAGAAAATGAAAATTGATATTCCGCAAGGAAATCGGTTTATTATTGACAAGCTATGGAAGCTCGAAATTTTTGAAAATAGGCCAAGGGATAGGTATGAAAAACTGGACCGTTTTGGAAAAAAAATTAATTTTTTAAAATTCCAATACTCCTCAAGGAAGTCGGTTAAATTTTGACAAAGTTTTGGAAGTTGGAAAAAGAGGAGTACTTTATTATATAGCTGTCATAAAAAGGATTCTATATACGAATGTCGAAAAATATTACTCAGAATACGAAATTTTAAAAAAAAAATTTTGAAATCGCGCGATTGTTAATAAAATATTTTTGATATCGGCTTTCTCCTATTTCATCATAAAAAAGACAAAATTTGTCGAAGCATTTTTTCAAAATCAGGACTTTATTCAAACCATTTTTTTTTTAAATCTACACGTTTATATTATATTATATTATATTATATTATATTATATTATATTATATTATATTATATTATATTATATTATATTATATTATATTATATTATATTATATTATATTATATTATATTATATTATATTATATTATATTATATTATATTATATTATATTATATTATATTATATTATATTATATTATATTATATTATATTATATTATATTATATTATATTATATTATATTATATTATATTATATTATATTATATTATATTATATTATATTATATTATATTATATTATATTATATTATATTATATTATATTATATTATATTATATTATATTATATTATATTATATTATATTATATTATATTATATTATATTATATTATTATATATTATAAAATAAAAAATCAACATTTTTGTCTACCCTTTCATATTTTGATTGTTTTTTTCGGGCAGTCTCCAATGACAGGCAAAGATACTTTTCCCAATTTTTCCTAATTTTTGTAGGTACTCTAAATATATTTCTGGATTGAAATTCCAGATTTATGATTCCTAATTTAATCTTTCAAATTTTGGATTCCTAAAACTTTGTTCTTGGTTTTTTCTTCTTCCTTTTTAAAATTCCTTAAAAAAGTTTCAGAATTCGCTTAAGGTACCCATAAAAAGCATCATTCACAACATTAATATAAGCATTTTTAAGAGAATTAAATCTTCGGGTTGCTGACGCTGACCATTGCCTCTTGTTTTTTGCTGTGTGGTAAATCAGCAACGCTTGTTTGGCCAGTCAGTTTGGTCAGTCAGTCAGTCGGAGAGCCAGCTGATTCTCATTATGGGCAAATTAAGTTGTTGTGCGTGGCCCCCGCCGACCAGGAGAATCAAGGTCGTGCACAGTGCCTGCGCTTTGTTAATGCACCTTTGCCTTGACCTAAGCCAACACAACACAACAAAACACAAGACAACACAACTCAACCTTTTCAGCTTTTCATCTTTTGAGCTGCCCACGCCTCCTCGCCTTTAAGCCTTAATGCCCATGTTTATGACGGCTGCGAGTGCGTTTCTCTTTTTGAGAAATAGAAAAGTTAACAGATCCACAACAGGGCTACTGTATGTTGGCTCGAATTGAGTTGACTGTTTGTTGCCTGTGTGACTTGGCCATAAGCTGATTTTGTTCTGATGCGAGCAAATGCGATTTGAGCCATAAAGTTTTGTATTAGTCGCAGTCGCAGTCGCAGTCGGGCTTAAGTCGTGTCGTGTGTATCTATTGGGGTTTGGCCTGTTGCATGCCACATGTTGCTTGTTGCTTGTTGCTCCGCTGACTTCAACAACAACAAGTCAATTGGCAATGGCCGCACAGACATTGGCGCAACATTTGCCAAAATCTCGCACAAATCACATAAATTGCCGCTCAAATCCCTGGCCATATTTGGCTAAAATGCCAAACTGGCTGGCTAATAGTCATAAGTTAACTTTCAACTTGCTTTACGGTTGGCCAAGCGCATTGACTGATGTTGCTGTCAATTGACAAGCATGAGAACTTTTGCGGCAAATCGACAAATCCGTTGCCGCCTTTTGTTTCAATTTGCAATTTACAATTTAGAATTTACAATTTACAATGCGGTCGATCATTAACTGCATGTGGCTTTAATAATCATTTTCAGCCATAAGTAATTACACAAATAGTTGAACGATGATGATGATAACTTTCAGATAAACAATTTGCAATTAAATATTTTGCAATATACATAACGAGTATTAAGGTTTTTAGCATTCAACTGCTAAATATTTATGTCAATTCAAAGAAACCTTTGCCATTTGTTTAGTCATTGCTTTAATCATTTAATTAAACATATACTTATTATTTGCAGTTAGACGTAAGTTTAAATTACTTTTAATTAAGTGGTATTAATCATCGGTGCCTCTCGAACTTTTTGTCGATATTAACTTTGCCTCCTTAAGTTTCCTTCTCATTTTTGGAAAGTTAACCAAATAAAAGCTGATTACAATCAGCGTAATACAAGTTGATATTGCGTAGGATTGACTGCGATTGTTATCGCATTGAAATTGCAGGGCCCACGTACGGGCCAAGTTAGTAATGAATTCAGTTTAAATGAACCACATTCAGAATCGCTCACAACTTAATGAAAGTGAAGAAACAAAATATTGAGGAATACAAAAAGGAGCAGCAAAAATTTATTAACATATTACCAACAATTGTTGCAATTTGATTTGCTTTATGGCCGCAACGTGGCCGCGATGAGCCGCCAGCGATAAGCAGCAGCATCTCCTTGACGATGAGATGGAGCAGATGCAACAGATGGAAGATGGAAGATGATGATGCTGCCTCTGCCTCTGCCCACGATCAAAAACAAGAAATTCGCGTTAACTTACTGCGCTGGCTAAAAGGGTTACACAATTCATTTCATCTGTGGCCAGACATAAATCAGGCCAACAACGAGCGGCCAAGATACCACTGGATGGGGAGTCAGCACGCTGGGAGGTCGTCCCAGTATCCAGTGATATATGATTTTGTTAATTTCGTTCGTTTCAATAGGCAGCATGCATCAAGCAACATGCAGCATGTACTTAAATACATACATACATACAATCATATGTAGATGGCATATGCCAAACGAGTTTGTTGCTTAAGTCTTTTGGTCTGGCCAGAGAACTTTTGCGTAATCGAACTTGAAATGAAAATCACATCACAACCAAACGAGCCCGAAACAAATGTGGTTAATTGGGCATCATCAGCCGCTTGATGTATTTGTGTGTGTGTGTGTATGTACTTGCAACTGACCCATTGACAGATCTTGCAACTGGCAACTCTCAAGGTTGCAGTGAAAGTGTTTTTACTTTTGTTTGCTGTTTTATGACCTTTTTTGTGGCATCGCATAGCATTTTGCAGGCTTCATGCTTGCCACCATAACATTACCCATTGCATGCTGACGAATTACATGCTATAAAAAAATCAAGCTGCCCAAGCGCCGTTCGACGTCATCGTCGTCATTCACAGTCAACTGTCCACTGTCCCCTGTCCATTTGGCAGTTACAGAAACACAGAGAGAGAGAGAGACAGAGAAAAAAACACGCAAAGCCAATTAATGGGCGTGAAAGTTTATTATCATTTGCTTAGCGCTGCAGTTGGTGGCACCACAAAGTGCGGCTGTGGCAGTTGCAGTGGCTACTCGGCTTTTTGTATGTCTGTTATCGACAACAATGGACAGCGCAAAATATATGTATATCTGCACATATTTATCATTTTATTTGCTTTGTCCTGGCAGCTGGCAGATAAATATTGAAATGTGCTGAAAAATTGGCTGCCACATGCGGCGACATTTTAATTAAACGCCTCGACTGCCGTGCCACACAATGTTGCACTAAATTTGGCTGATACTAAAATTGATTTGAATTTGTAACAAATCTTCTCTACTGATAGTACAGAGGTTATTAAATTGCGTTTAAAATTGAGTTTAAATTCAATTGTTAAGAACATTTACTTCGCTTTAAAAAAATCTGAACTTTTACTTTCTGAAAGCGAATTTTAAAAGCAAATCGCATTTAAAAAAATCAGGCGTGTCACAGAAATCGCAGCGTTTTAGCGTTTAGCGTTTTTAATAACCTTTACGAACATGGCTACTAAGGGTTGACACCTATTTAGATTAAATTATCCAAGGGTTTGGTTAGCAACTTTTTTAGTTTTTTTATTGCAGAACAAAAAGATTTTATTTTTCTTCCGTTTTACTTAATTTATTTAATTTAGTTTATTTATATAATAATTGATTTTATTTAGCTGAAAAAAATTTAAAAGTAAAAAATATTACTCGACAACTCTAGCAATTTCATGCCATTAGTCTGGCAACTCTTAGTGAAAAATGTTTTCACACATTGCACAATAAGTTAAAGACTTTTTTCAGTAAAACTTTATTTTCAAACTTTTCATTAAAAAAATTTTTTTTTCCCTATGTCTTACTCAAAAACACAACATTTTTATCTCGAGTTTAAACATATTAAATTTGAAACTGGGACGTTTCAATTTTTTGTAAAAATTCATGACAAAATAAACAAAAAATTTGACGTCTTAAGTTTTGGTCGAAAATCAGAACATCTTCAAACTATGCACTTTGCTAATGCTGTAAAAAACCTTAAATTGCACACTGTAAATACAAAATAAAAAATGAATATTGAAATTGAAAACTGACACTTATTTCTAACAAGTGTGGTAATTTTCATAGCAATTACCAATGAAGCTATAACCGATAGTTCATAAAAAAGTGAGCCTAATTGATGCATACATATCAAAGACGCTTATAAAACTTGCAACATTTTGTGGACGTGCATAAAACATTGCAGTAAGTACGCGTCCATACATCGCACATTTGTGTTGCATGCATGTCTGATGTCTGTAGCCAGTGGCAGGCAATAAGAGTGTTGTCTATGGCCAATTATAAGTTCATTTACCTGAGACAATCGCATTTGCAGCAGCAACAACAACAACAACAGCAACAACGACTGCAACTTGGCATGCAAAATAAGAGGGAAGAAAAATGTGCATGCATGTGAAAAAAAGCGCCACCGCATGATAATCAGATTTTTAACACTTTCCATTCGGTTGTTGTTTATTGTTGTTGTGCCTATTACATTACCACTCTCAGTTGTCGGTTGTTGTTGCTGTTGTTTTACTGTATTGTATGTTGTGCTTTGTTGTTGCATTTGATTTGATTAAAAACCGCAGTTATCTGCTTCATTTTGTCGCTGGCTTAATGTTTAACATCGACACTTTGTTGACGTTGTCCAGTTGGTTGCATACAATGTAAGCTGTTTGTTGCCACGCTTGTAATCGGTTGCAGCATCCGACTGGTTGCAAGGTCATCGCCAGAAAGGTCAGCGATGAGTTTATGCAGATTATTAATTAGCATGTTAATAATTTCATTTAGTTTAATTTGCACCTATTAAATAATGATTAGTAATCATAATCATTAGTAATTAGAAACTTTTTTGTTTAAAATTCGAACTAATGATTAAATTACGACTATTTTCGATTTTGCTCAATTATTTAATGATTACGATTACAAAAAATCAAAAATATTCTTAAATAATTACAATTATACAAAAATAATCAAAGAAATTTATTTGAGTATTAGAATGATTTTTGATTTTTTTCTGATTATTTCTAATTATTTTGGCTACTTTGATTGTGAAAATTAAAAATAATTTGATTTTTACTAAACGTCATAAATAATCAGAAATAATCAGAAAAAAAAATCAAAAATAATCCGAATACTTTAAAAGATTATTTTTGATTATTTTATATTTTTTTTGATTATTGTTGAACAATTGTAATAATTTTAGATTATTTCTGATTTTTTTTAATCGTAATCATTAAATATTCACAAATTTTTCAACAGTGAATTATATAGTCATTACGAATTAAATTTGTTTTCAATTGAATAGAATTTTATTCTCTCTTCCAACTGTTCCTAGTCAATGTTAACTAAATAAATAAATAAATAATACTGTAAATATTCAGAAAATGCGCATCAACAATAATAAATTGAATTATTGCAATGAGATCGAAATTGCTTAATATGAGTAATTTCGACAGTCTCCGCGTCTCGTATCTGGGCATTAATCGCAGCCTTGTGGAATCATTTAAATCCAAATTGGCATTGCCGAGCGGCAAGTCGTGAGTCAGTCGAGCAATTTATTTTCGCCGAATTAAATGCAAATTGACAGTTCCAATTGCATTCTAAAATCACTACGAAATCCCCGCAAATCAAGCAAAAATCTGAATATCCAAATGCAAATCGTGTTGTGCTGTTGTTTTGCAATTAATCAATTAGACGCTGCCCCCTTCGAGCTTCGTCAGTCAGTGTCAGTGTGTCAGTTGGCGGCGTCGTTGTCACCTCGAGGCCTCCAAGAACCCAAAAAAAAATAAAAAAAATCACTGCAGACATGGCACTCCCTTTTGCATCTCATGTCAGTCTGTGTTGCTGTTTCTGTCTCCGTCTCAGTACCTGGCCCCTTGTATGCAAATTTTCAGTACTTTTGTTAGCCAATTCTTAAACCGTTCTTGAGATATGACGCCGCATGCATAATGAGCATTTATTTAAATGGATTTTGCGCTTTGTTTTATTGCCTTTAAATTGCATTTAGTGTCAAATGTCTCGCGCAGCTAATGCCCCGGCAATACTCACGCTTTTCGCCATGAATAAATCTTCAAACAACAAATCACTCAACGACGACGACGACGGCGACGTCAAACGTTGACTCATTCTCGACAGTCGCGTCTGCCTCTAAATATAACCACTCAATATTGTGTGTTAATATACATATTTAGAGCAGAGATCTCTGTTTCTATTGCCAAATCAAATTGGCAATTTGGGGCATATTCATTTAAAATTCGCCAAAGCATATAATACCGAATGCATGTCTATTTTCGACTGACCTTCGCCAGATATTGCTGCCAAATATTAGATCACTTCACCGGTCACTAAATGGAATCTTTATCTTTAATCTCATCATAGATCTTTCCTCAATTTCCATTGCACAAATGTTCGCACTTGCTCGCTATAAGTAAGAGTATTTAGCTATTCTTTATAATGTTTATGTTATTTAAATATTATACGAACAATTTGTTTATTTTAATACAAAGTGGAAATGAAAATTATGGTGCGGGCGTGTTAATTGGATTACAAAACTGACGATACCCATAGAAAAAGCTGCACGAGATGCGAGTCAACAATAGATGCAGATACAAAGCTACAGCTAAAGATGCAGATACAGATACAGCTACTACAACTACAATTGCAACTGCAATCGGTGTAAAAGATACGCAGATAGTCGCACTTTGTGTGTTAGTGTGTGTGTTGAATCATGCAATTCAATAGACACGAACCGAAAACGAGAAATCATCATTAATATATCAACACAAAAAGTATCTGGCAGATACATTCGGTTGTGCGCGCGTGCAGTTGAAAAGCGTTTAAATGGCTTTGATGATTGGGAAAGTGTTTTCACAGCTACCTTGCGACTTCCACATGCTAATTGCAGCATTTTCGCACATTGCCAGCTATTTGTTGATATTTTTGTTGTGTCGGTTGTTGTTGTTGTTGCTGTAATTGTTATCTCGATTAATGACTCATGCGTGCTATGGCTGTGACCATATCTCAATGAATCGCTTAATAAATAATTTATTACGTTAATGATTTAATTAATAATTTAACGCATCTGACCTTGTGCAGCTGCAACTGCAACAACTTCCAACTCTTGTTAATGTTATTTACAGCTTTGTATCATTCAATCTGATGTTGGTACAAAAAACAAACAAAAAAAACTTGCCTCATTAATTTGTACTTCACATTTTTTGGGGGCATTGATAATGGACTTTAAAAGGCTTTAAAAGGTATGTGGTATGGAGACCCCGATCAGTGTGAAATTTGATATGAGCAATCATCAGATCGTACAGTGCTGTTGAAAAACTGCACAGCACGTCGAATTTACTTCCAGGTGCTGCCCCAAGTTGACCCAGTAAATTGCATAAGCCGCAAAGGGCAACCCTTCAAAATGCAACTAAAAAATACAGGCAGTGCAGAGTGAACTACTTAGACATACTCTGTGTGCAGTTAAGTCAAGTGATTATTTTGACAAAAAAAAAAATATATGTTGATAATATAAAGACATATTTATTTATTTAAATATGACAAAAAAGAAAAACCATATCAATAAATATTTAAAAAAATAAAATTTCTTTGGTTCTTTATAAAATAGTTTACTGAATAACTTCTGCATTTGGGATTCAAAGTTGATGAAATTTTTGGGATAGATCTATGGCAGGTCAAACTATAGGCTAGTCAAAATATATATCTTTAAAGGTGTTCTTTACAATCGATTTAAAAATAAAGTTTATACACGTGTGCCACGGATATCGCTTTTGCTTGAATTTCACTTAAATTTCATACAATTTTTAGTGAAATTCAAGCGAAAGCAATTTCTGTTTCACACCTGATAGTCTTAATGTACACCAGAGCCTATATATTTAGATTCTTAAACTTCTATAGAAGGACAAACTCAACTAAATCATCTCTTTTTTTATGGTTATCTATACTTTAAAGCCGAAAATGTCATTTGCTTCCCACAATGAGTACAGGGTATTAGCTGGCGGTGAACATATTTGATTTAGTATCGATAATTGACAAGTATTGAATTACAAGCACGTTGATAAATTTGTGTCAAAGGGGCAATTGATGAGTTCTTTGATGCCCGATAACTGCACTTTCTCGTTGAATACCAGATTAATGTAACAAAAAAATACATTAATAATTCAGTAAGGAATAAAGTTGCAAATGAAGAGTTGAGTTGAGTATCTTAATCTGCCACACAGAATAAAACCCATGAATATGCATGATTAATATGCATTAACAAAAATTGTTAACTCCACTTTGTGGGCAGCATCGACTGCAATCAGGCTGAAAGCAATTTATTTTTGAACTTTCAGTTTAATAGCTTTGGTAGCTGCAGCAGGAGCATAATTAAAAACGTTGCGACACCCAAAATAATAATAAAAAAATTATAATAAAAAAGGTAAAAAAGAGGAAAAAAAAAGTATATTCCGACCCACCCATTAATGACGTGCGGCAATCGCATTATTTGCCTTTCTTTTGGCCTTTTGCTTTTGAGTCTTCAGTCTTTGGTTTTTGGTCTTTGCACAGCAGCAACGATCCGAGCATGTCGTTAATATTATTTGGCTTGATAAACTTCTGCCACAAGACAATCGAAATTACTCAATCACGTTGAGAGCTGCATTGCCAGAGCCACCTGGTGGGGGGGTGGTGGTGGTGCAAAAGGCACTCTGTGAAGTTTTTTCTTTTTTTTTTTGGGAACAGACGCGCGTCAAATGCAACCCAAAATGCCGTCAAAGCCGCGCCCACTTGGACTCCCAGAGGCTGTTGTTGTTTCGTTGTTGCAGGCAAACGAATAAAGCCCTCGGCTCGAACCTCCAGACTCCAGACTCGATTGTAACAGGAGTCGCTTGTCGTGTAATTGATGTCAATTTGTTGTGGTGCTGGTGGTGCTGGTGGTGCGCCCACTTCTGGCAAACGTTAAATGCCAAATATAATTTAATAGGAAGTGAAAACAAGCAAAAGGGTACAAATTATGCTGTGCCTCTAAAAAACTATAATGATTGATTTGTATCAGCTACGAAACGAGCCGCAAAAATCTCATGTTGTTGTTGCCATTTAACTATTAAAAACATATGTCTACGGGAAGAGATTTTGTGGCATGGCAATTTTCTGCGCCCAATTTCGCTTTCAACTTATATTTTTTTTTTTCGTCTATTTTGGCTGCCAATTTGTTGCGAGGCGGAAATAATAACAATAATTTGACGCTCTGTGTTTGTCCAAATCGAGTTAACAATAATAGAGGGCCATTACCCGCCTGCCAGCCAACTTGGCCAAATACAAATCAGCCAGCCAAGTTGCAGTATTTACTTAAAATTTGTTTTCTTTTTATTGTTAGTTATAGGATGAAGGATATTAACCAACACACACACACACACACTCACACACATTGACAATTGCAGTTATTTTGCAGTTGATTTGGGGCTCACATTGCATCATCATCATCATCATCATCAGTTGCAAGTTGCTGGCTGCAACAGTTGCTCAATTTGCATTATTATGGTCAAGATTTGTGTGGCGCGGCTTATTAGCTGAGATTCGCATTGCCGTTTGGGCCTTAATGCACTTTAGAAAGCACTCACTGGCAACAGTTGCACTTTTTGCTGTTGTCCATACATTTATTTTTTTTTTTTTGTGATTGTTGTGTGTGAAGTTGCAGGCTGATATGCCTGACTAACTTGCAGCTATGTGCCTTGCCACAAGCGAAAGGTGGAAAGGTGTTGCCTTTTGGGATTCGAATTGCATGCCACCAAGTTGCAGGCAGTCGCAATTGCAGTTGCAGTTGCGCCATGCGCAACGAAAGTTGTTTGAAGGTTGTTGGGTCACCAGCAACTTCCTTATGCCACTACACAGAAAAAAAATATCATTCTAAAGTTCATGTTTCTAATTCTTGATTTTAGAATGTATTTTTTAAGTATTTATCTAAGTAAAAAAATAATCAAAAGCCCCAAAAACATTTGATAACACTATAAAAAATACTTAAAGAGCAGCGGTGGGCACAAAAACTTCATTCGGGAGTACTACAACACGGTTTTTATAACGCTCATAAATTTTAAGTGTCAAAAATGCTTGACTCAAGCTGCTCCTATGTTCTTGTTGTTAGCCTGCTTGCGAGTCTTGTGCTCGACATCACGGCACCGAATAGGCAAAAATAATGCTGGGAGCAGCCGCTGCTCCCGGAGCCACTGCGTGCCCACCACTGTTATAGAGTCCCGATAATCAAAAGGAATTTAAAAATCATCTTGAATTTGAAAATCATGCTTGAATCAAGTATTTCGTACTCGATTTTAGAAATTCTGAGATTACTTTTGACACTGTTAAGATTGACTTTATTACGCTTTTTTTTTCTGTGTATACTATATGCACATTTGCATACTGCATGCTGTATCTATAGTCAATTTTAACTGCTTTTAAATGAGAGCTCAGCGCTTAATGAGGCATTTTTCAATTACAACCTCATTTATATTGCATCAAATGAAACTCCACCCGCTTTGTTCAACTGCCTCACACACGAGTTTCTAATTGAAATAAATTGCTTGACTTTTGTCTGAGCAACTGTTGCTGTTGCAGCTGTTGTTGTTGCTGCTGCTGCCAGCATGCCCTTGAATTAGCTACGAGCTTAGCTTAAATTCATATAAATTGGTTTATTTGTGTGCAATGGACAAAAGCTACGCGTCATGGCACTCGGACTGACCTTGAGCTGCTGTGCGGGCTAACGGCAATCCATCGACTGCAACTCGCATCGCAATTCGAAATTCGAATGTGTGTCAGATGCAACATGCAGCAGACAGCGATGTTGCAGACGTGACTAACCGACTTTCATGTCATAACTTGGTGCGCGCTTTGAAGTTCAAGTTGTTGCAAGTACTCACACCCACTCCCCTCTCGCTCCCCTCTTCTATTGCCACTCCATTGTCCAGACTTTGAGCCGGTTCAATTAAGGCGCATAAATTATGCTTGCAGCCGTTACAGCGGCCTCCAAATTGAAATCGTAAATTAACATTTGCCAGACGACGACGATGCCACAGTCGTTGCCATTGCCTCTGTTGCCAATAACTTTTACATTTTGACCAAATGTTTTGCAAATTTTCACTAAGCGCAGCCCACGCAGTCGTCGACGCCCGTTGGGTGAATGTTGCACCAGAAAATCCAAAAAAAATGAATAAAATAAAATTGTCAACGTTGCGGCAAACGAAATGAAAATGGTAGCAATTGGCGCGGACATGCAACTTGGCCAAAAAGTGACAGTTGCAAGTCAGTCAGCGGCAACTGCAACGGCTGCAACTGAAAATTCCTTGGCCGCCAATCGCACTTGGACTTGGACTCGCACTTGGATTCAAAAGACACAGCTAAAATCCAACTCCCAGTCTGAGTCGGAGTTGGAGTTGCAGTTGGAGTCTTGGATCTGGTTTGATATTTTTATGTGTGACAGTTGCTTTATGTTACAATTTTCAGCATTACTTTTTATTTCAAGTGCAAAATTTATTGCCATTTGCCAAGGTGCCAAGGAGCCAAATGGCCAAATGGCCAGCTCTGCTACCGTCTAATCAGTGGCAATGTTGTTCGTTGTTGCTGTTGTTGTTGCTCACTCGTTGTTGTTGTTGCTCATTTGATGTTGTGCTGCTTCCTTGGCTTTCACTAGAAGCGACAGCGGCAACAGTTGCTGACTGGCATGCCTTTCAATTAACACCATAGATCTCTGGCACTTGGCACTTCATCGTTGTCGTTCTCTGTGTCTTAAAAATCGGGACAAACCATTCTTTTAACTTGTGTTCTGAAATAACTTTAGCACAGCTCAACAGGATTTGAAAGTAAACAAGATCTTCAGAGTTGGTGATATATGTATTTATGTCTAAGCTAGCTGGTTTAATGCGGCGTTGTTCGTGTTTTTGTCATCATTCAAATGCATTTTGTAGGGATGTAGTTAAATAGAAATATGTAGTAAAAATCTAAAAATTACTGAAGTTATTTATATATCTCCAAATATGTAATACCAATATATCCAGCTTTCCAAAACAAAACTGAACACAAAACCCTTTTGTATTTTGACTTGTAAAATTGCTTGGTTGAAAATTAGACCAACTTCAACTTGGCCTCTAAATTCATTCAGAATTCAAATTTTTATAATTTTCAATAAAAAATCTTTTTTTAAATTATAAATCGCAAGTTTTCGAACTGTAGAACTTTGCAAGTCCATGAGAATTAAATTGACTAAATCGTTATAGCAAATTTAATGATTTGTATAAATATTAATGTCAATCGAATTAATTTTCCGTTTACCTTCAAGTCTTTTAATCTTTTAAGTGTGGTAAAAAATAGTTTCGAATTAAATTTCCCCAATTTGTAGATTTCTTTTACCATTAAATCTTTAAATAATAATAATGTTTGCTTATGTTTCAATCCGAGTTTATTTTCATTAACATTTGGCTCTCCGAATTTCGCGTGCCATTAATAACAGGCTAAAGTTACACACCTTCCTCGATCCTCGAGCCTCGACTATTGACGATGTCAACTTGAGTCTTTGCTCGTTGCATGTATTAAAAATATAAACAAATGGCAATGTCGCCAATTGCATAATGCATAAATTTCTACGGCAATGCGACGACTCTCTCAGCTTCTATGGCCAAAAAGAAAAGCAAAAGCAAAAAGCAGGGAAAAAAAGAGTTTTTTTCCTGTAACGAGCCGCCAACTCGCGTTGAGCTTCGGTAATATGAGCCTGGATAGTTAAGCCAAAGCTGAGGCCTCAACATATGCCGCTAGAGGTTGTTGCCTGGTAATAATGACAGTATGTGTCACATTGCAACCCACACGCATTCAATTTAACTGCCATGCAACAACTGCAGCAGCAGCAGCAACAACAACAGCAACAACAACAGCAACTGCAACAACAAGAGCAACAACAACGAGCCTGCAGTTTTATGAGCCATTTGAAAAAGAGCTTCAACTTGGTTCCCTCCACAGTTGTTGTTGTTGTTGTCGCTGTTGTTGGTTCGTTTAGTTTTTGGCTTCACTCTTGGCGCAAATTTGATCCAATTGCGCACTCATTTAATCGTGATCTTTATGCGATTGTACAGTTGGATGTGTTTAGCCTTTTATGTCGACTCAATCCTCGTCTCTCTCTGTCTCTCCCCTCCAGTTGTCGTTGTCTTTAGCCTGGTTCCCTTGCTTTTTGGCCTGTCTGTTGTGTGACCTACATAACTTGCAGCTGTTGTTGTTGTTGTCATTGTTTAATTTAATTTGCTCTCTTGTTGCTGTTGTTGTTGTTGTAATAATTATGTAAAAAACATGTTGAGCGTTCAAGGAAGTTAATTAAATGGAAAATAAATGTGTTTTCAACGATCGCGAATCGCCTTAATTGGCAATTGTCTGTGGGAGGCAATCAGGATTGAGGGTAGTTCTTTGTTTGACGAACTCGCGACAATACTTTTTTTTGCCCGTCCGTCCTGCTTATGGTCAAATGCCGTTAATCAAGCTTTTCCGGGTTTTTTTTTTATACTTTACTCTCAAGCAGGGACTGCAAATAAGAGTTATGAATGCTAATTTCAGCTAAAAAAATCAATGTGAAGGAAACATGCTACAGTAAAATGGTAAACACCAAAATTCCTATTTCAGTAGGAACTATCGATATCAGCCAAAAACTTATATTTTCAATTTTTAAAATATAAATCAAATTTAATTCTTATATTTAATTTTTATTTAAAAAGTCAAAAATAATCATTAAAATTTATTTTTTTAATAAAAGTTGTAAAATAACTCTTATTTCTGATTTTTTCAATAAAAATAAAAGTTAAGAGTTATTTTTGATTTTTATTTTAAAAGTTACAAATAAGAGTTATTCCGTAACTTTTATTATAAAAATCAAAAAATAAAAGTTAAGTTGAATATCTTTTGAACCAATTAGTGTATAACAAAAATTTAAATTTATTCTTGATCTATGATTCGAGATCTTTCATATGATATATCAAATGTCCTTCAAGGACGAATTTGAAGGATCCAATTATTTTCTATTACTATTTAGGTAGGATATCTTGTTTTCGATTGTATACGCAATAAATGTGGACCTCTTGAGCGCTCCTCTTAGCTCTCCAATATTCTGCAAGCAATTTTTTCTTGACTCTTTTGATTAAAAAAAAAAGTTAAATACTATTCATTTATATTTTTATAATTTTTAAATACACTGACTACAATTGACGGGGGGAATCGAACCCAGGTTTTTTTCAAACTGGAACTGACAGGTCAGCAACTCTAACTAGTGAGCTACGGAAATATTGTAGCTGCCTCCTTCTTTCTTCTGAATTTAAATGCTTTAGACAGCACAAAAAGCAACTAAAATCAAAAGCTTTGGCTACTTTGATTGTGAAAATTTAAAATAATTTGGTTTTTTACTAAATAATCGTAAAAAATCTAAAAAATCAGAAAAAATCAAAAATAATCCGAAATACTGCAACAGAATATTGAAAAAAAAAAATTAAAAATAGTAATAGAAAATAATTGGATCCTTCAAATTCGTCCTTGAAGGACATTTGATATATCATATGAAAGATCTCGAGTCATAGATCAAGAATATTTTTAAATTTTGGAAATCCACCACTTGGTTCAAAAGATATTCAGCTTAACTTTTATTTTTTGATTTTTATAATAAAAGTTATGGAATAACTCTTATTTGTATAACTTTTAAAATAAAAATCAAAAATAACTCTTAACTTTTATTTTTATTGAAAAAATCAGAAATAAGAGTTATTTCACAACTTTTATTAAAAAAATGAATTTTAACGATAATTTATAACTTTTTAAATAAAAATTAAAAATAAGAGTTTTTCCGTAACTTTAAAATAAAAATCTAAAAATAATTGTTATTTTGCAATTTTTATTTTAAAAGTTATAAAAGTTGCGGTCCCTGCTCTCAAGTCCCATTTATGGCATCATTTTTATTTACAACGGAATTTTAGTTATTGCTTCCTGAAGTTTTATATACCCTTTCGGAGGGTAGTATAATTTAATGCGCACGGTAGATAAAAACTTTGTTGAGTTGGAAAAAATTTATTTGGCTTATTCTTATTTCAGACAAACAAAATATAATAAAATCGTTTGGAATTCCACAAATAATTTCGATAAACGATTACCAAATTTTTGAGAATATTGAGAATAGAAAGCAGTGGAACTTTTAATTAAGAAAGCACAATAATGAAAAAACTTAGATTAGAATTGCGTTATTCCTAATAAAATACTTTTGGTTTTAGATTTTTCACATTTTTTCCCAAATTTTGTAGTAAACGGTGTTCATTTAAATTTCCAATATTCTAATATTTTCCAATATTAATCGGTGCAACAAATGTTAAATCATATATAATTTTTTTTTGTATACACCAGACTAACGGCCGTTTTTTTCAATGTACATATAAACTGTATCTTTGATATAATTTAAAATTTAACAGTAATTTCTATACATTTTACGTCAAAATATATTTTCAATAGTTATCAAACACCTTATTTAGACATTGAAAGAACGGTCCTTTTTTTCAGTCTATAATTTAAAGCTTATATTAATATTCAATTACATTTTTGACGACTGTACTTAGTAAATAATAAATTAAAGGACATGATTTCTATTTCCATTCTATCCTATAAATTTTTTGTCTTCTCAAATCAAATTGTTTTGTTTCTATTTGTAATTCATAAAAATTGTCTTCTTTGATTTAAGATTTGACTGCCTTTAAATTAAATGTCGTCATGCTCGTTCGTCTTTCATCAATGAAATTCCATAGCGATTGTCAATACCCAAAATCGTGAATCGTTTGTTGCCCCGTTCCACGCTGATTATAAACGACTTGACTCTAATCTGTTTGCCTCATCGTCGAAGACGTCTAAATTTAGCTCTTCTCTTAACGTGCTTTTTTTTCTCTATATTTTTTTGTCTCTCGACAATCGGATTTGACATTAAGGCGTACTTCAGGCATTGTCTAAAACAAATTGTATGCAATTTGATGAAGAGAGGGAGACAGGAGGAGGCAGGAGGTGAGTTTGGGTAGACGCCTCGCCTTGTCTTGGTTATGTAATTAAGCCAGTTACCATGGCAATAATTACCATAAAGATAGACAATAATTTGGCCTATTGCGGCGCACAGAGATCTGATTTAATGTGTGTGTAATTAAGATGCGGCCGGATACGTAAATTGACATGATTAGGCCAAAAACACTGCGCTGGTGGCATATACTTAGCCTGGTCTATGCTTTTTGTGCTTGCCACACAGGTGCGGCAACAGTGTCAAGGGCGTTGTACGATGGGGTCATAACTTTAATTAGCAGACAATAATATTAACTTCGCTTTCAAATTTTGTTTGCAGACTTTTGCCAGGCGAAAGTTGTTGTTGTTGTTGTTACAGTTGCAGTTGCAGCTGCTGCTGCTGTTGCAGTTGCATGAATAAAACATTATGAAGGCGTTGCATGTTGCAAAAAGAAACAATAACTAAAGGCGTTGCTGCTACCTTGTGCGAATGCTTTGGCCGTATTGTTGCCTCTTGGCCATCTCAGCCAGCTGCCGTTGCCGTTGCCATGGCTTTCTTGGCCAAAGCGGTAATACGTCAATAACCGTTTAGCGTACAAATTGAAATTTTTATTAGTTACGGACACCGGGGCAACTGTTGCAACGGCAACGGCAACAGCAACAGAAAAAAAGCAAAACCAAAGCATTGGCCCGCCGGCGCTTCAAAAACAACAACAACAACAACAACAAGGAAAGCTACTTAGACAGTTACCAAAGGGGGAGAGGGGAGCAGTTGTTGTTGTTGTTGTTGCCGTTGCAATTGCAATTGGAGTTGCAAGTTGCTAGTTGCAGGAGGAGCAGCAGAGGAAGCCACACGAATGCCCCTGCTCCCTGTTCGCTAAGATATCGCCAGAGATTATGTTTTGTGGCAAGTAGCAGCAGCAGCAGCAGCTGCCACCATTGTTTTTGTTTCATTCAATGTTGCTGTTGTTGCTGTTGCTGTTGTTGTTGTTGGCCTTTGGCTTGTATCGCGGCGCTGGCATCTGTGCGATGTGCAACACTTGCAGACAACTTGGCGCTCGCTTGTTGCCGTTTTTTTATACATTTTGTAGCTGCCACACTGTGGTGCACGGTCCCATCTTCCGCTCCTTCTCCTGCTCCAACATATACATCAAAGTACGTTTCAGTATTTTTTTGTCGAAGCGCTATGAAATTTGTTTATAGAAATTAGTCAGTCCGTCGCCTTGACTAGGCGGACCACGCCCTTGTTACCACACTCAGAAAAATATGTCATCAAATTAAGTATGTCTTTACTTGAATTTATAACGTCTTGTTCTAACATTTTTTATGATTGTTGTGGTCTATTTTTCTAAAATTAAGTATAAAACGATCTACAATTTAAAATTCTGACCGACCTATTCCTATGACAGCTATATGGAGTTATAGTCAAATTTTATTCAAACTTAGTCAGAATATATGAAACTATGCCAAACTTAAGATCTGTGAGCTTAGTTAAAATACATCCAGAAACAGCATAGGCTTTTTTATACTAAATATTTGTTGATAAAATTTGAGTTTGAATCAATCTTTTACAGACTTAAATTAATAACAAAACGTACTTAATTGAACATAGAAAAATCTTATTTAAAGAATTTTGTTCTTAGTTTAGGAAATTCCAAATTAAGCTAATTTTTGAGATTGTTTGTACTTAAAAATCGACAGTTTAAGTAAGGAAATTTCACTTTTATTCTACTTTTTTTTTCTCTGAGTGCATGTTGCACGTTGCCAAGTTTCCACAGTCTGTCTGTCCAATCCGACTGTCTGTCCAATCCGACTGTCTGTCCAATCCGACTGTCTGTCTATCCGTTTATCAGCCCGCAGGTGATTAAGCCGTTGTCTATGCCATTTGCATGTGTGTTATCCATTGTTGCATGTGTTTCCTGTCTGTCTGTCTCTGTGTGTGTATGTGTGTGGCAGCCACTGCGTTTTGTGGCAACAACTGACGGCTGTGTTGCATCCTGCTGTCATTTGGCTACCGCATTTTGGGCCACCCCAACGCCAGGTGATAATATCTTGAATAGCTTTGTTGATTTCTTGAATTATGCACCATCAATATTTGCCTGTTGTGTGTTGTTGTGGCAACTTGTCTTGTTTTCCCACTTGACAACAGATATTTTTTTCTATTTTTTTTTTGGGCTTGCCACAGACAAGGACGTCTAATTGTTGTCGTTACTAGCCAGGCCCAATAACTTGGGCTGAGAACTGCAATCAATGGCAGCGCGGCACGCAACAACTGTGATCTCTTTGGTTGCAACCGAGATGCTGTTGTTGTTGTCTGCCACTTGCAACGTTGCAACGTTGCAACGTTTGCCACTAACTGGGTTAAGTACAGCTGCGAGTCGACTTGCAATTTATGCATTTCGTGTTTACAGTTTTATGATTCTGTTTTGCCCAAACAAACACTTTGGCAAATAAACAAAACAATCAGCAGAACAAACGTTGCAACATTCGTTGTCCCTCATCCCTCCCTCCCTCGTCTCTCGCCCCTTTAACCCCCCGTCATGCTTCGTCTCCGACGATCAAGGCCGAACTAACCAGCTAAGCAGCTAAGCAACTGAGCCAAACTGAGCAGCTGAGCAGCTTTCAGCTTAAGTACTATAAATTACAAGCTGATTTTTTTTTAACCCAGTATTCAAGTGGAAGAGAAGTACACTATTTTAGTGGGAATGTTTGTAACAGGCAGAAAGAGGCGGTATATTTATTTTCATTTATAGCTATTATAATATAATAAAAGTCCTTAATTTAAATTTAAAAATGTCTTTACTGTCATAAAAATATTTTTGCAAAATATTAAAAATAAAATTTATAAAAAATAAAAGAGTATGCAGGGTATAAATTATATATATAAAATGTTTAAAAATATTAAATAAATAGACTCTTAAAGAAAGTTTTTAATTTTATTTAACTTTCACTCTTAATCTTTGCCGTGTCTTTAGATATCAGTGGTGATAGGGTCGATAAGGTTTTAGTTAATATTTTGAATGTCATGCCCATTTTTTTGTAAAACGATCCAGGAGAACTTCAAAAATAAATTAAAAAAATTGAACTTTATTATAGCTTGTTTTTAAACAGATAATAAATAATAAGAAATTCATAAGCTTTTGGATAAATTAAAAAAAAATAAAAATCGTTTATTAAATAATTTTATTAATTGAAAAATAAAGTAAAATAGAGAGAACAATTGTGAAAATAAAACCAAGGTTCAAACCCTAAGTAATTTAAGATTTTCTCGATTTCTCCTTTTTTTTTTTTAGTGCTATCAGGTATTCAGGAGTTAAGCACACTCGATTGTTGCATTCTTATTTGTTTTTTGCACAAACGGAAACATTCATATGCAAAAACAACCCACTTGTAGTTGGCGTCGGAGTCGCAGTCAAGTTGGAGCTGGTGCTGTTGGCTTTGCCTAATGAGCCGTGCCCGAAAATCTTGGCTTAGCTCTTGGACTGTCCAACTGTCCAACAGTCCAACTGTCCGACTGTCCAGCTGCCTTTCACAACGCCAGGGTGTCTGGCAAAATCTAATTAAATGTTATCGCGCTAATAATCAACAAATTTACAAACTTTCTAAAGACAACGAGACGCCTTTTGGCTTCTATACTCGTATGTACATACTTATATATTAATATGTACATATGTATATATATATATATATTTATATGTGCAATTTGTGTGCTGTACGTTATAAAAAATCGCTCAGCCCGACTTTATAATTAGTCGCCTAATTACTAAGACGGATGCCACAAGAGGTTGACTCTACAGTCTGTGCAAAAAAGCAGCGCGCCAGCACAAAGCCAACGCTGAAGCTCCCAGTCAAAGTAAACAGGTTAAGCAACGAATGAAGAGCCGGAAGAATAGAGGGGAATGGAGAGGGATGGAGGGGAGCTGGGGCTGCCGGCACAGAATTATGATTTCCGAAAGCCAAGTCGCGCGTGGCAATCGCTCGACTGACTTTTCCGCAACAGCGTTTTGATTTATGTGGCAACTATGACACGGCGGCACTCGAGTCGAGCGTTCTCTATAATTATAGTCGGAATCGAAGTCAAAGTCGCAGTCCGAGACGGAGATGGAGGCAGTCCGCTTCGCGTAGACTCTGTGGCGACTCCAATCCGAGTCAAATTGTCTCAAAATCTATGATCGATAAAAAGTTGGAGGCTAAGCAATAATATTGTATAAACTCGACTGTGAACTACTCTGTGCCCAGCTTTGTATGTATTTATTAATATATCTTTTTAATTATATGGAGTCGACTAATAAGTCAGGGACTGCAAATAAGAGTTATGAATGTTAAATTCAATTAAAAAAATCAATGTGAAGGAAGTATGCTATAGTAAAATGGTATAAGCCAAAACTCCTTTTTCAGTCGGAGCTATCGATATCAGCCAACAACTTATATTTTCAATTTAAAAGATATAAATTAAATCTAATTCTTATATTTAATTTTTATTTAAAAAGTCAAAAATAATCATTAAAATCCTTTTTTTTTGTAAAAAATTGTGAAATAACACCTATTTCTGATTTTGCAATAAAAACAAAAAATAAGAGTTATTTTTGATTTTTATTTTAAAATTTACAAACAAGATGTTTTCCGTAACTTTTACTTAAAAAAAAAAACATTTAAGAAATAAATTATTTTAAATTTATAATAAGAAAAAGAAAACTTAAAAATAAATGATTCATTGAATAATTGTATAAGTAAATAAACAAATAATAAAATATATAACACATTTTAAAAAAATTGTATATTTAAAATTCTTATTAATTTGATGTTTTGGCTGTGTACGAAATGGCATATAAAATTGATATAACATTATATTTTGATGTGCTGATACTGAATAAGAATGAGTAAAGCCGGAGCAGCTTTCTTCAAAAAGTGACATATATTAGCACAAAGTTATAATACCCATTATTGCTCACAATCAGAATTATTCCACTAATACTTTAATTAGCAGATCACAGTTAATCAACATAATGAAACATGATGAGCTTCTGGGCCTAGACTAAAGCATCTATATGTAGGTGCCGTCGTCAGCTCACAATTGGCAGCAACAGTTGCTGTCAGCGGATGTTGCTGTTGCCGTTGCTTTTGTTGTTGTTGTTGTTGCCGTCAGGGCTTAATGTTGTCAGCGGCACATTTGCCACAGCTCGTAGTTTGCCACATTTCATAGCGGCTCTGAACTTAGCACCCCAACCCCAAGGCCCAGAAGGAGATTCGCACTCAGTAAATATTCTGGAAATATGAGATCTTCCCGGAATGTGGCTGCTGCTTCCATTGCCTGTGGTGTTGATGGCCGTTTTTAGCCATGACATGGCGTCAAAATGTGCGACTTGCAACAAGACTAACAAGCCATAAATAACAACAATTGTTGCTGTTGTTGCTGTTATTGTTGCTGCGACTTGTGAGTGGAAATTAAAACAATAAAGGAAACAAAAGCAACAACTTTCAATGCACCGCGATCAATGTTTCGCTTCGGTTTCGGTTTTGGCTGCAACAAGTACATAAAGGCAAATGCCGCTGCCACAGTTGTTGTAACAGTTGCCAACAACCAGCAGCAACAGCAACAGTTGACCCATTTATGCAGATTTTGCTGGCCAAAAAACAATGGGCATTGGGCATGTGCAGCAACAACACGTAACAACGGCCGCAACATGAACAACAGCCACGGGAGCCGTGTACTGCATAAAGTACGAGTACAGCACGCTTGCCACACCCTGTAATTTTAGAGACTTGAGGGGTATGCTAGGCTAGGCTTACTAAAAAACACTGACAACATTAACTAAAACCACGCAATCGGTAAATAGTGCAGAGTTCTTGCTATACCCTGTAATTGCATTGTATGGTATGCTGGGCTAGGCGCATTAAACAAGCATTGACAACATTTAAAGCAACAAAGACAGTATGCAGTATACCCTTGGTATACCCTGTAATTGCAAGGAAGAGTATGCTTGACTTTGTTTTGTAACAATGGAAATTTAGCGACAATTGTACAAATGTCTCATACCCTGTAATTTTAGATTTTATTTACTATATAAACACATTATCTGCCAGTTTCCCATACCCTCTAAATTTCACGTTATGGTAATTTAGATTTCTTACTATTAAATATATAATAACGTATAATATTTTTATTAAATAATTTATATGTTTTATCTTAATCCTTTGATTATTCGTTTGTTATATTAACTTTATAATGTCGTATAATATTTTCAATAATTATTTTAAAAGCTTTTCTTAATTTAAATTTAATTTATAATTTTGTTGTACATTGAGGTGAAATAAAAAATTTGTATATTAATTTGTTAAAAGGTATATTTTCATTTTGTAGTAATTTACACAGCCCACTGTTCATTCTTTAAAAAATCGATCAGTTGATATTTGTCATTCCAGAGTGTCTGTTAGTCGCTCAACTTGCAATGTTGGGCTTCTTGTGATGTTGTCGGCACACAGAACACTCGCATTTAGTCATTTGTCATGTTGATTTATGCTCGTATTTGCTCATTGGCGTTTAATGTTGAACAAGATTTTCACACGGCGTCGATCAACGCGATCGCAGTTTCAACTTCAACTCCAGCTAAGACTTTAGGCTGGTGGCAACCTTGAGCCAGGTCCACAGTACTCGTATAACGGCAGCTGTCCGTCTGACTGTCCGTCTGATATTTACTCGTTAGCTCTTGATCTGTTGTCCTGCACACACACATAGCACAGTTTTCAGCGTGTTTTTATTTTGGCCGTGTTTGTTGTGTCTTCCGCCTGAAGGTGTCACTATGTGTGTGTGTGTGTGTTGACTTGCTTGTCTGTCTGTCTGGTATTTATACGAGTAATTGAGGGATCTGTTGGCTTATCAGCTAAGCAAATAGCACTTAAAATTTGTTGTTTGACCCAGGCGGAAGTCAGACAAACTCGTAAAAAGGAACTAAAATAAACAAGCCAAATCTGGAGTTGGCTACCTGGCAGAGTAAAAGAAAACCTGAACCTGACTTTGTTTGTCATAGAACGTGACAGTGGCTGGCCATGCCAAGGCAATTACCACTGTACCTGGGGTACGCATTAATCATGCAATTGTTGCTGCTGCTGCTGCTGTTGCTGCTACCAACTGCGAGTCATCAATATAAAGCTGGCAATCCTTGCCACATGCGTGGGGTGGCATCGCGTGGCGCTTCGATTAATGAGCTTGCCACGATTAGAATCAATTTGAATTAATGGACATTTGAAGCGACTTTGATTTTGTTTAACAACAAACACACACAGCAGGCAGTCGCCACTCGCCAGGCAGTTGGCCAAAAAACTAAATAAAAAGAAGCATGCAAAACAAAAGACTTAGGCAACGAACTTGACTGAGATATTTGATCAGCTAGCTGGCCAACTGGGCTGACTATCTGGCCAGCTTGGCTGACTATCTGGCTGGCTGGCTGGCATATTAATTTCACATGCCTTGGCTATAATGAAAAGCGATTTTATATTGCTCGGCCGCCTGTGGTCGTTTATAATCAAGTTAAATGCGCGCCAAGCCATAAAAAAATTGAGAAATAAAAAAAAAGAGACTTGGACTCGGTATCAGGCAATGCCGCCGCCAAATGACTCAAATGGCGCAAATGCGTTTTGGCCGAGAAGGATAGGATGGGATGGGATTGGATTGGCAGGATGGAGCATCGCAAGTGCAAGTGCATTGAACAGAGTGTGACCATTAACAGAACGATGTCGCCAGCAATGCGGCTGAGTGGCTGAGCTGAGTGTCCGAGCATTGCCTCCTTTTTTATGGCCATTTTCACTTGGCCAACAGATGGGGAAAAACCATCCGCCACTTTATTGCCCAGACTGCCTGCTGTGCGCCGAATATTAAAACTATCGTTTATCGGCGTTTTATTTGCATTATTTATGCAAAAGAGAGAAAAGTGCGTTTACAGCTAGCTGCCGTGTAATTATAATGGTTACGGATACAGATATATTATATATCTATGATTATTTAGATACATTTTATTATTAGAAAAATCAATGCTAATATAAAAGATTTAGCAAAAGAAAATTTGCTTGAAAGTCAAATGACTTCGGTAGAAGAGTTAATTTTCTCTTTCAGCAGGAAAGAATCGGGAAAGCAAGTAGAAGAAAGTAGAAAAGTTAGGATAGTTATCTAGCTTACTTATTACCTTATATACCTATGCATATGTTATAGAGTAATCTAAAAGTCTGTCTAATTGAAGAATAAGTGCTCATTATATTTTATGAAAATAAAAGAAAAGTTTTTGTGAAAAATTAATATATGAAAATATTTACCAATAAAATATAATTTGAGTATTTAAAAACAATTAATTTTCTTTAATATTAAATATGAATTTTTATTTTTTCTTTCAATTCTCAAATTGTAAAATCTATGTTTTTTTACATAATTTAAAGAGAGAGAAAGAAGTATACAAATGTATATAGTCAAAAAAAATTTATTTTCCTGAATAGAAAAACTTAAATTTATTTTTTCAATTTCAAATATTTTGTAATGTTTTTAGTTAAATTTTCTTTTTTGAGCTAACTTTTTAAAAATGTATAAATCACATTCTTGAATATTTTGCTGCGGACATTGAACAATGTGCGCTGGCATTGAAAACTATTTAAAATATGCTCAAATATATAATCATGCCATCTTCTTCTTTGTTTTCTTTTTTTCATTTGGGGTTTGCTTTGCTTTTCATTGGAAAAAAACTCACAGACGGAGACGAAGACGGAGAAGACGAAGACGCTATCGATCAACATGCAGAGCGCGGGGCTCGTTGAGATTTTAACACAATGGGACGTCGGGGGTTTCGATTTCAAAGGCAGGCACGTAGTCGTCGTCGGGATCGTGGGGGGAATTCTCTGTGACGTTGATGCGCACCTTTGATAAGGATATGTCCGTCCCCAGTCCGTCGTCGTCTAACACACCTCACAAAGTTATGAAATCGTCGAAACGAGAAGAGGGGGAATCCAAACAAACAACAAAACATGCGAACGAAACTAATTTCTGAGCTGAGAAGCGAAGAGACGAGAAGAAGCGAGAGCCTTTGACATGGCTAATCCTGATGAATAGTTGTGTTTCCTGCATGGATAAGTCAATTTAAGGACTGATGCTACGAGTTGTGAGTTGCTCGTTTACGTTTCGAAAAGCGATGGGTGGACAAATCTGGTGCGTTATTCTCCTGATCCTTCGGCGTCGACTCTGCGGGCACCTCTCCAACTTTCTGCGACTGGGAATCAATGCGAGAGATGCATTTGCTGAGACTCACAAAGATTTCGCTGCTGCGACGTTCCTCTGCGTCCATTCTGCGCTTTCTTCCGAGTCGCTTAGGCCTTTCCGCTGGAGCTATAATTTCGGGGGGTTTCTTCACCCTTCGTTTTCTTGTCACAGACCTGGAGCGTTTTCTTGACACAGATCTGGAGCGTTGCTTTGACTCCGATCTGGAGCGAGTTCTTCTCTTCACTGGCTGCTTTCTGCATGATCTTCTTGGTCTGCAACTTGCCTCAGTCATTTCAACTGAAGCTGAAGCTGGGGCGTCGAGCATGACTTCCGGGATATTGGATTGTGGTACAGACAGATTGGCAACACTTTTGGGAATATTCTCCATGGGCAGGCGGGTGGTTTGCCAATTGTCAGCCATCTCTCTATATTTATTCTTATTTCTCTCTGGTAATTCAGACCAAAGACGAAGTGCAGACTTGCGCAGCCTGAAAGAATCCCGAAGTGGCATTTTATCCGTGCCCATGTCTTGTAATGACGTCAAACGCACTTCATTGAGAAAATTTTGAAATGGAATCGGCGATGCGATCTTACGCAATGCGCGCTCCCGATCTGATTTCAGGGTACTGGGCGAAAAACTGACTCGCTCCGATTCCCAACGTGATCGCAGCGATGACCAGTATTTTCTTAATGTCCGAAATATGCAAGTCATTTTGGAAATCTAAAACTGTATACATTTCATTAAAATTGTAATACATTAGTAATTTTATTCTTCACTTACTTTAACATTAACTGAAATCCTCTAAAACTTAATTAAATTATTCCATACACAACAATTAAATTTTTAGTGTCTGCTCTTTGTCGTATGTATGTATGTAATGTTATGTATTCAGACAAAACAAAAAAATTGTAATATTGTCAAAGTCGTAAATGACACTAGAGTCAAATGTTGAAACTTTAATACAACTGCACACAGTGGGTTAATCTAATTGAGACAACGAAAGTGTTAAGTCGTCTTCTTGGAAATTGACACTTACACCACAGTCATAAAACTGGCTCTGATAGCAGACGATTCTCTGATAAGAACTAATGATTTAAGACCAAAGATAAACACTTGGAGGCTGCAACAAGAGATGCAACACGCAACACACAGTTACAGTTGCCCTATGCCCAGCTGTGAGCTGTGAGCAGCCCCGTCATAAAAACCCCGAGCACTGTAATTCCATGGTCTTTTATCGCCGCTTGTTAACGTTGGAAAGTGTGTAAATTTACACACCTAAAACACCGCAGGTGGAGTTTTCCCACTTGGTTTTACTTTCAATGAAGATGAAAAGTTTAAGGCCCTATTCTCTTTCAGCAAAAAATTTTTTTCGACTTTTTTTTTTTTGCATTTATTTATAGCTTGGGTAGTTGTGAATATGCCCCTAAAAGGATTTTTAGAAATTCGAAATACTTAAGGAGATATGGCCATTTTTATCCAGCAAGTGAAGTCAAAACTTTAAACGCGTTTATCTCGAAACCACGTTTTTCGAACTGGCGGCCATGATATCTCCAGTTCAACTGAACCGATTTTCATGAAACAAAGTAATCAAAGGAATCGACGCAGAATTGTCACCATTCTGGCCCGTAGTAAAATAAAAATTTTGCGATTTTTTTACTATTTTTTTTTTACACTAAACTACAAAAAAAAAGCCCGAAATTGAAATTTTTATTTTGAATGGCCGCCATTTTGTCAAAAAAAATCGCAAAATTTTTATTTTACTACGGGCCAGAATTACATCTATACTGATTATAACCCCGTTTGTTTTTTTCATTTCCGACGCTCCGGAGACCCGGAATCGTGGCCGCCGTGACGACATTTTTTTTTGCACCACCAACTTTGAAGTCTCGTATCGCGGCGAAAATTTTTTTTTTATTTTCTTTCATTCATTACTAATTCAATAAAAAAAACAAAATTCAAATATCTTTTTGCGTTTTCAAATGAGAATTTTTTCAAAAAAGGTCCAAAAACAGCAAGCTGAAGGAGAATAGGGCCTTAAAGTTCTTCCAACCGATTCTTTGACCGTTTCGATTGTTTCGCGCGCTCGCTCTGGCTCCACACACAACATGTTCGCTCGGCGAAACGGTTATGTCGTGCTACAAGTTGGCTCTGTTAATGTTTGTCTTTACTGTTAACTCCATGTTAACATGCGCTTATTTGATTTTCTCGTCACTATATTTTTTGAAAAGAAAGCCTTCACATTAAATTTATTATTGCTCGAAAGCTCGATCAGAGGACTAGCATAAGATTAAAAACTGAATTGCACTTCTATTTATTAAGTCAACTTACCAAATTATCAAAATAAATAATTTTTATAAAAAGCCCATTTGTTTTTTTATTTACCTAGAATCAGTCGACCCAACAAATATTTTATGTTCTATATGAATTAAACAAAATGAGATTTAAATTAACAATTAATACTAAATATATTAAAATCACTGTTAAATTTCTTCGGTTTTTTTAAAAATGTTATACTAAATCCAATATTTGCTGCTGGAATTGAGAAAACTTAGACAAACCACCTCAGATCAATAGGAAGAGTAGTAGAAAAAGATGAAACTATATTAAAAGCTTGACTAATTAAAGAGGTAATTAGACTTTAAAAATTCTTAAAGTTTTCATTAATACTTCAACTCTCTGATCTAAATTAAAATAAACAATTTCCACCCCGATTTGGTTGAAATGCCCATTGTAAAATTTATATTGATGTTTTCGCAAGCCTCAAACTCACTGTCAAGCACAATAACATGCGGTTGCATTCGCACGCATCGAACATGTTCGATTGCAACATGAAACGATCGCGCTCATGGCGAACGTTGGGTTGCAACCGTTAGTCGGCAACCGCTTGCCAATCTAAACAGACGTGCAGACCGGTCGATTGTGATTGTGTCGCTGATTTGAAAACGACAACGGGCTCTACGATTTATGAATGAGCGTCGCGCAGCGTGAGACAGACATTCAATTCCCATACAAAAAATAAGTATACAAAAAAAATACAAAACGAGAACGTGAACGTGAACGAAATTTCAAAACAAAATCGAGGAAAAAATACTTCTTACATACGATAAACAACAAGACACACACACACAAACAAACACACACACTCAAACACATAAAATAACATACGAAACGATAGCAGAGCGTAAAAGTTTATTAAGAAAGAAAACGTTTGTTTTGCTTCAGCTATAACGGCAACAACAACAACAACAACAAGAAAATAAAGATACGAGCGCGGAAATTGCAATTGCAAACAAAACAAACGCTTCGATTGTCAAAGACGCGGCAAAATTCGCGAGTTTAGTTTTTGTTTTTTCGGCTTGCATTTTGCACACTCTCTTCGCCCCACCCCACTACGCTCTTGTTACTCACACCCTTTATGCACACACACACACACACACGGGTATGTGTATTTTAGTGTGCAATATAAAAAACCAGGAAAATATTACAGCACAAATATAAAGCTAAATAGTGCGTAAAAATCGGTTTTCTGTGCGATTTGGTTCGTTTCGGTTCCCGTTGTGAGGGAGTGCGAGTGTAAATACATACATACATGCATGTGTGAGTGTGTGCATGTGTGCGCAATAGAATGAGAAACGCGGAGAGCGCGTCGCGTGTGTTTTTGTTGTTTCTATAAAGATTACCGAAATTCTCGCACGAAAAAACATGTCGAAATTGTGATTGAAATTAAAATGTTGAAAACGAGCGCAAAATATTAACAACAACAACAACAAATTGTAAGTGCGTGAAAAGTGTTATTGGAAAAACGCATTTAGGCAAATAAATCTATCTGAAAGCTAAATTGCAGAAATATTAAAAGGCATAAAAAGTGATTAAAAAATTATTGTTGAATTTGTGCAACGAAAACAAAGTTTCTTATTGAGATAAAGCCAGCTGTCGCTCGCTCTCTCTCGCTCTCCAACTTTATCTCTCTCTTTCGCTCTCGCTTAGCATTAAAGGTAAGTGCAAGTTGATTTAAGGCAGAAGAAGAGCTTATCATTAGCCATGGGTAAACATGAGCTTATCTCTGTGGGTTTATGCGCGCTCTCTCTCGCTCTTTCTCTCTCTCTCTCTCTCTGTTTGTGTTGCTGTGTGTGTGGCAGCCACATCTGCAGTTGGCAAAGTTAATGCTAGACAATTCCTAGAACGCGACGTCAGCGTTTTAGTTGTTGTCGCTATGTTTGCAGTTACTTTCACTCCAAAAACAAAAAACAAAAATTAACGAAAAAAAAAGAAAAATAAATACAGCAAAATAGAGAAGAAGTAGAAAAAATATACACAGACTCTGCTCGAAACCGGCATATGCCACACACACACACACTTGCAATCAGTGTGTGCTATCAGCACTATCGCAATTGCCAGCCTGGAACTGAGACTGAGACTTGGGACTGGGACTGGGTTTGAGTTTGGGTCTAGTTATGGGTCTGTTAGTTGTCTCTCCTTTTTAAGTCAGCCAGACCGCTTTATCTTTCTTGTCAGCTGTGTGTTGTGTGTTGTCTCTCGACTCTAAAATGATATAGTGATAACCTACATACAATATATATTATACAAGTACCACAACAGTTAGTTAGTCCACCTCCCTCCGTCCCTTTTTACTCGTCTTATCTCTATCTGTCTTTCTCAGTTCCATCAGCAATTCAAATCGCACTTGAAACTTATCTCGTTACACTTTTTGTCGATTCTTTGACAGAGTTTCGATTTAGAAACGCTTAAATCATAATCTTGAGTTATTGTTCAATATTTTGTTTGTTTTCTTGGCATTATGTTTCATGGAAAGTTTCAGATTCTGTTCTTTTCTGTTCTGTTGTTGAAATAAACACAATACTTTAATGAGTTTGCGGTTCTTTGTGATTTGCATTGAAATGTTTCCGGTTTTTATTCATTCCGTATGCGTCATCATCCCCCAAGGGAGTTTTTAGTTCTTTATACGATTTTGTAGGAATATTATAACGATACGGTTATAATTATGGATATGGTTATGGTGCGGTGTGTTTTGCCCATTTTACAGCATAAAACAAGCTTGAGAAATATATGTGTGCGTGTGTGTGTGTGTGTGTGAACTGGTTTTTTGACTCTTTGTTTATATATTCCACACATGTTTATAGTATATAAATAAGCCTATAAAAAAACACTTGTGCGGTGTTTAATATAACGGCAAACTCGAGTAAATAAAACTGAAACAATATGCTTAATATTTATACTCATATTCATATTATATGATATGTTATGATATCTGTTTGCACTGTATTTTACTCCTAATTAGTACACGTTGATCTCTATGGATTTCGGACTTTAATTATTTATTTGTTTATTCTAAAATTTTAAATAACAAAATAAATTGAAGTAAAACCAAAATTATAATTAAGGGTAAATGCTCCTGGGGGTATCTAAATTAAAAATAGAAAATGATTGGCTCAACATTAATCAGTCTGTTTAAAGAACGGCTTCTGATGCTCTGCATTTGACATTCTAGTTGATATGTGACTTCCAGTCTTAATGCTGCCATATATTTGAGAGACAGGTTCATCAATTTCATAATGTGATAAATGTCGTACAAGAATTTACATAAATACCTTCTACAGCTGCCGAACAAGTTGACTTGACAAAATGATTTGTATGCTGTCGTTGTCGATGTTGTTGTTGTTTTGTATTGTTATTGTTGTTGTCGTTGTCATCAACGGGGAACGACACTGAGCGCCACCCTGAACTTACAAGCAACACACAGATACATAAATACACAGATACAGATACAGATACATAGATACAGATACATCCATACAGATGTAGAGATGCAACAGAATTCTATCCAAAAACAGCAACTAATTCCAAACAATGTAAAGTATTATTTATTTTTAACTGAGGTCATCAGCGTCGTCGTCGTCGTCATTGTTGTTGTTGTTGCTGCTTTTGTTGTTGTCGACGATTACAACGTTGCCCCCAGTCAACGCTTGCCGCATACCGCACACACTGCTCTCTTCCCTCTGCTCTCTCCTCTCTTGTCTCGATCTTTAGCTGCTCTCAGATTCGTGTTGTTCTTATTTCAAGTTAATGTGCTCGTGTTGCTGTTGTTATTGTTGCTGTTGTTGCTGTTGTGGCTGTTTTTCAGCTGTTGAACTCGAACTCTCACCAAATTATGCCACACAACAACGACGTTGCCTGAATAGACCCAGACCCAGACCCAGTGCGATACTCGTGTAGTCAGAGCTATTGCCAGTGCCCAGTGGCGTTGTGTGGTGTGCCCCAGCAACAGCAACAACAGCAACATCAGCAGCAGCCCTGGTCGGGGACGGGGCCAACAAACATTATTTCAAATACTATTTATGCTTGACTTTTGCGCCTCAATGACTTTTGAATTGCCTTGCCTTTGGCTGCCAGTTTTTACACACACTAGACACATACAGACGCATTACACACACGCACACACTACACTCGCACACACATGTTGTTTCTGCTGTATTTCTGTTTGTGCCACAGGCAAAACGCACATATGCTGCCACAAATTGCAACCAGATGCATTGGAGAGATTTGATATTTTCTTTGAAAAAGAATAAAAAAATTCTTACTTTGTCGTCAGCTGGTTTAGAATTATTATTAGTTTTTCAGCAAAAGTGTTTTTTTATTTGATAAAAGATGGATTTAAAACTTTTAAATGAAACGCAATATTTCCATTTAAAAGAACTTTTTACATTTTTTAAAATATTTTTTTGGAAACAAGGGATCGCAAATTAGACTTATGAGATAATCAATCCCAGAATCTATATGAACATTTAAAATTTACTTGTTCATATCATTCTATTAAAATAGTTGCATCCACTAATTCAGTTTAAAAACTTTTCTTAAGTTTTGATTTGGTCGTTATTAATATATATATATATATATTTTATAGAACATCTCGACTTTAAACTTAAGTATTTAAATTTTAGATTGAGGAAAATTGTATTTAACTTTCTATAATGAGATGAATTTTCCCAAAGAATCGCTGAATCGCATTGTGATTTGCCATACAACCTGATCAAATTGGCTTCAACTCGGTGTTTCTAGATATATCTCAACCAAACTCGCAAATTGTGTATTTGCTCTTGTTTTATAAATCTTATTTAAATTTTTCTAGCATCGGACTTTTATATCACATTGCTTTCTTTGGAATGATCAGTTGAGAATTGAAAACGAAACTCAGCTTGGGTGTCAAATCTTCTGCTAACCTAATTCTTATTGTTTGCTATGCATCCCCTTGAAGATCTCTTAACCTATTGAAAGAAATCTCAGTCCAGCTAGCACACACACATTAAACACACATTAGCCTGCATTTAATTTGTCAATATTAGCTCGTCAGCGACCCTTTTTCGGGTGGGGGGCAAGAGAAATGGCCCGATTGGTTCTCAGGCCACACTTTTCATTTCTTTAGAGTTTTTCTTTCAGGCATTGGAAAGTGAGGCGAGTAACAACAGCAATAACTCTGCACGACACACGACAGAGACAGACAGACTGACGGACTGACAGGGCGACTGACAGACACAGTTTGTCTGGTGGACTGAATGGCTAAATGGCCCGGGTCTCTGTATGTTGACCTTTTCACAGCTGGAATCATCTTTCACAACCACAACGTACGGTTCTGTTTACGGTCTGAGATGCTACGTTGGTCTAGTCTCCTCTCTCTTCTCTTCTCCTTTCTCTCCTCTCTCGGTGATCTCGCTGATCTGCGATCTATTCATACATTTGGCTGTACATTGCTCGTGCGCTTGTCAATTTCTGTCAGTTGCTTGTCAAAAAATTTGTTTGCCTCGAAAAATGCAGTGAAAATCTACAACAAAAAGAAAAACAAAACTGAGTGAAAAAAAAGGAAGAAAAAACTAAAAACTACAAACACGATTTTCATGTACAAGCAAAAGCGCAACCAGCAAACAAAAATGATTGACGAACTGACTGAATGATGGACAGGCTGACTGTCAGTATACTGACTGGACGGACGACGAGAGTTCCATGTAGAAAATTGTATTGTAATATAGTCTGGGCCCTGCATAATTAACCTTTTGCCATGCTATGCATATTTGCCATACCTTCAAGTCGATGATACTATTCCGACTACTCACCTGTCCAGCTGTCCAACGGTCCGTCTGTCTGTTTGTTTACAGCGTAATTTGTTTATATTCCGTAAGTAAATGTGAAAATGCAAACAAATCACAACAACCGTGCTACGCAATCGAAACGTCAACTGCTGACTAATGTCTCCACCCTCCCCCTCAGCCCCTAATAAGGGCTCCTCTGTCGTATACGTAATACTTACCCCATATATAGCGACGTGTCTCTACCAAATTTATATACGTACTGCGTGCCCTTTGCTAAGGGCGTGGGGGCGTCAGAATGCCGCCAATTGTGTCTGTCAAAAATCTAAAAATTAGCATATTTTATGAGCGTTTTTATTATGAAATTTATACACCACAAAATTTGTCACTTATTTTTTTGGGTAGATTTATTATAAATCTGTTTTTTTTTATTGTTTTTCTCTCTTATATTTTTGGGCATATTTAGTTCACGCTTCGCTTTGCATCAGTTGAAACTAATCGCAAGGCGTTCAATTGCTGCCAATTTTCGTTTATAATTAAGTGCAATTAATTTCGCTTAAAAGCGGAAATGGAAAATTTCTGTCGCACTCGCTGAGAGCATTCATTGATAATGGCACGGGGAAAAAAAAAATAAGAAAGAAAGAGAAAAAGCATTTCTTAATGATAGACATTCACTTTTTATGGGCGCGCGAGGTGTGTGTCTTAATGGAGTGAAATTTGGACGTAATTGAGCGCGACGAGCTTTGAGCTTTGTTTGGCCGAGCATTTGATGAATCTTGAGCGTGAATTTTGCCACACGGTTTTTCTTTGTATTTTTTTTGGCAAAAAACAATCTTGAGTTGCTTTTTTTTGGTTGTGTGTGAACTGCCTGCTGCTGTTGCATTTGTTATGCAAATCAAGTGCCGCCATTTGTATATACGTATAGTTATGTACGAAATACATACATATTTAAACTAAGAAACCAAAACGTCGTCAGAGCCCGAGCCAGTCTGTGTAGCCGGACCAGGCCCGGACCAGGCCAAGAGCAGAGCAGAGCAGAGTGTAGAGGGGAGAGGAACCAAATTGAAATCAACTGAAACTGCGAACTGGTTGTGTAGGCAGCACACGTACAAGGTCTTCAAATATGGCTCTTTCTGTTGTTGTTGTTGTTGCTTTTGGTCTTTTCTAAGCATTTTTCTTCTACATATTAAACGTGTGTTGTATTTTAGACGCTATAATAGCATTAATTTACCATACGATTTCATATTTATGGCCATTGTACGCTGAAGTGCAATTCGCTTCTTTTTTCAATTTGTGCAGTTGCCCCACTGTGTGTGTGTGTATGTGTGTGTGTGTGTGGGTGGTTTGTTGTTGACTTGATTTTTAATTAAGTATGTTTGTTGTTGTTAGTTTTTCCTATTTCCTTTACAATAATTGTTTAGTTTTTTTGTTGTTGTATCTTTTTTTTTTATACATTTCTGAATTCCATATTTTGAGCTTGTTTTTTTTAGGGTTGGCGTGTGAATCATCTTTCGTGTTTTAGCAGCTGATAATTGGCAATACATACGCTTTCAATATGTACATAAGTATATGTAATTTTGTATCAATGTATTTACTGTTTAGTTAAAGATAAGATCGCCTCGCAATGGCGTGTCTATCTCCTACGGGGCGGATGATTAATATTTCGCTGGCGCCTGTTGAAATGCATATACATTGATTAGGAATACATATAGATATAGATGTTCGTTACAAAAGTCTTGTCAGCTTAATTTTATGATTAGTAATTAGGGTTTTAAATAATTCTCAAGCAATCTATGGTGCAATATTTGATTTGAATAAAAAAACAAACAAAGAAACAAAGGAAAAGATAATTAATCAATTATAAACGATGGTGTTTCAAATAATCGTGTTTGAGCAATCATTGTTTCTAAGATTAAAAACCTTTTGTTTTTTAAATTATAACAATAACACTGAAATTATGACTGTCAACATTAAAACAATAAATGTATTTACTGCAATTGATTGGTAAAGTAAGGATTATTCACCATTCTATTAGTAATACCTATATCTATTAAATATATATATAAAATATTTATTTTGCTTACATATAACTGTCTAAATTCCTTTAATATCTTTAACTTATTCTAAGTCTTTTTTCGATATTTCATTTCAGGTACGTGCAATCTTTTATTCCTCGTAAACTTTACAAAATGCGAATATCGTTCTCGTAAGTCCAATTTCAAATATTATGCGATCTATTTTTTAGGTGTAGTCAACAAAAAAAACACATGTCACACAGCGCCGTCGCCTTTAAAAAGTAAACAAAAACAAAAAAATATAAATAAAAAATTTCCTAAACGTGCATTTTCGGAAAAAGTGCAATCGGCAGCAGCAAACGAGCAAACGAGCAATGTCGATTGAAGCGCCACAGACCCCGAGATACAATTGCGACTGTCTGCCAAGTGCAATATGAAAACGAATCGCGACAGTTTTACAAACATACTTTAAGCAATGTTGTTGCTGTTGCAGTTGATGACGTCATTGTCGAGCTGCCCCAAATAAAAGTAGACTGCATATTAATTAGCATACAAGTATTGTCGACACAAGGGATCATGCTCATTGTTGCAATCGTATTCATTTGTTCTTGGACTTTGTCACTTTGTTCAGTTTTGTGAATTAGTCATTCGCCTGAGTCAAAGAGAATACACAGAGAGTGAGAGAGAAAGAGAGAAAGAATCGCACATGTGTGGCTTTTACTTTGATGTTCTTTGCACGTTTTTATTGTTGGCTGCATTTCCTTTTCCTTTTAGGCCCTGTGTGTTGGCTGGCAAAGTCCATTAGCCATGTTTTAGCAGGCAGTCAGTCAATAAACCAAAGTCAACTCGACTAACTGACTGACTGACTGCCATTTTGGGGAAGCTATTGTCTGTGGTCTCAGGCACTGCTCGCAGTTTGCAGCTCGCAGTTCTCAGATATCTCTTGAATGAATGAGTTCATCGGCGTCAACGTCAACATCAACCGTCAGCGTTTTGCCATTTTAGCCGGCTGTGTTTTGTTTAACCAAATAATAAAACATGCGCCCAGTCAGACAGTCAGTGTGTGTGTGTGTGTGTGTGTGTGTGTGTGTGTGGAGTGCGTGGGGTATCCAACTGTTGAATTACTCATCATCATCATCATTATCATCATCATTATTGCCAACAGCAGCATCAGCACGATCGACTCTTACGAGGAAACGCAGTTGCAGAGTTGATTGCACTTTGTCAGCGTTGGATTGATAAGCCCACTGTTTAGTTTCTTCTTCGGCACAGCAGCTCCAGTCACAGATAGACAAGTCAATGAAGATAACAGACAGAGACAGAGAGGAGAGGAGAGAGAGGCAGAGAGAGATTTCAGAAAAACATTTTCAATTTGATTTATGGCATGTAAATTTATGGAAATTTACTGCAGCCCAAGCATGCTTCTTCTGCGAGTAAACAGAACTGAGCTGAGCTGAGCTGACTTGATAAACTGTAATACAAGCCAATAGTTTATGTTATATATGCATGTGTGTGTGTGTTCTGTGTGTTTGTGTTTGTGTGTGCGAGCAATTGCAGCGCATTCCTATTTTATTATATCATGTGCTCGCAACATTATCGCATATGGTGCGGCTGCTACACATTATCGCCCGAGTTGCCGCCTTGCCGTCTTGCCGCCTTGCCACTTGCCACATTGCAATTCTAGTCGCTATGTAAAAACAAGTTGTAGAACAAGTTTCGAGACGCCTTTTTGGAAGCACAAAGCTCCCAAACACAGTACACAGTACACCGTACAATGTACGAGTACCCAGTAATATTCACAGCAATATTCACATCCACAAACAGAAGACAAGTCTTAATTACCCAACATTTATTTGTGTTTCTATTCAAAGTTTTTAACAAAGTTTTTTCTCTCTGATATTGCCTGCGGCGCTAATGAACTCTGCCGTCTTGTTAATAATTATTAAAAATTTTTTTCCGATTGCTGCTGTTGTTTTTTATTATTATTATTATTTTGATTTTTTTTGCGGCTGCTTTTAACGCGTTCAACTGGCTTTTGAATTGATTTCGGCAATTAAAAGCCTCTAAATGAAATTGAAAACGCTGAAAGCTACTCATGCAAAAAAAAGGAAACAAAAAAAACTGAAAATAAATTCAAGTTATTATAAATATTTTTGTGAGAGACACTCGAGCGCTTTGATTGATGGGCGTTCAAGCAGCGTCAGCAATTGTTATACAAAAATATTATTAAAACCCCCCCTCCAAAAAAAAAAGAAACATAAATTGGAAATTATTTACTATGCTCGCCCGTTGAGATACGCTGTAATATATTTGCACTTGGCTTAACTTAGTTTGTAAAAAAGTTTTTGGGTTTATTGAATTTTCAAATTGAATAGTTTATTTTTTTCAAATCTATTTTCTATCTCAACTTTAATATACCCATCCTTATACATAATAACAGGGTATTCTAGTAAAAACCACATACGTATTTCTGCTGCTTTTTGGTTTGTGGTTTTCATTGTTGTTGTTGGCAGCACACGTGCGTGGCTTAAAGAGTTTTGGGCCTCTTATCACTGACCAAGCTTCATTCATTAGGCGCTGATAAACAGTTTCAGTTCTTTTTCGTTCATTTTCCTCTGTCGATTATCTACAATATATGTGAAATGTGTCTGTGTTGGTTTTCACATAGATAGCAACGTTTTTCTTTTTTATTTTACCTATTTTTTTTCTTTCTGGTTTTGTTTTTGTTTTGTATTTTATTTTATCGCCTGATAAAAAAAAAAAAACTGGCGTTATGTATATGCGACTTAATTAGTTTGCTATGCCTACGTGGGCGCAGTAATGTTGTCGTTGTTGTCGTTGTTGTTGTCGTAGAGACCGGATCTCTTGGATCTATCGTTGGACAACAATTCGAGCGAGAGAAGAAGAAGCGAAAGAAATTAATTAGAGACGCCACAGCATTGATAAGCAAATAAAAAACAAAAACAAATGCGACTAAACATGTGCTTCAGTCTAATTTCGATTTTGTAGGCAGAACTTTCTTCTGAGAGTGGAAAAAAGAAAATATCCAAATACAGCCAAGATTGTGAGATGATCGGCCTCTGAGAAATTAGTTGCTGTCTATCGAAATTAGCTTTAATATTTGTATGTACAAATTCTGTACAACCTTGAACAATTGCCAAATTTTGTCAGATGATTGTTGTTGTTGTCTTTTTTTTTTTGTTGCTGCTGAAGACGCCATAAATTTATAGTTTGGACCAGAGCGACTAATAGAACGCCTTGTTTCATTCTCACATTAAAAATAACAAAATAATCAACATTTCTATATATTATTATTCATCTGCCTTCGTTTGATTGTTTGTCTGAATTTTGAAAAATAAATAAATATCTGTTGGTGTCACGGTTCAGTCAGGAGCATCGTAAAATTTATATTGAGTCTATGAAAAAAGGCAACAAAAGTCGCCGCTTTTAAATGCCTCAATAAATTGGTTAAGGTCGAATCGGACATAAATCTATTGGGGCAACAAAAAGTGGCAAGCTGAATGAGTTGTGTAGTATATACAAAATAATGTATCTTTAACGACGTTGTCTGTGTATCTATAAGAATGTATCTAGCAACGATATTTATATAGAAAATGAAAGGTAACTTTTAATGACGTTTCTTTTGCATATATTTTATAAATAGAATCATGGGTTGATTGAGGCTTTCAATGCACTGAAACGTATCGCAACATTCACGTATGTTAAACAGGTAGTTAGTTTTAGATTAAGAATTCTTTGCATTCCGTGTGTGACGTCAGCAAGTGTCAGTTTTGTTATTTACAACAGACTGGGCCATAAATTCTACAGAGTTTACGTTTATTTATATGCAGAAATATGATTTACAGCACAGGGCGACTATGTAAATATACTAGATGTATGTGTGTGTGTGTGTGCATATTTATACATATTTGCATGCCGACAAGTCAATCACCACATGACGCTGATTAATTTAATCGCCGACAGTCGACAGTCGACAGTCGACGGCCAAATGGTTGTTGGAAAAAGATTGTGTGTGTACAAGGGAAATTATTTGCGCTTGGCTCATTATAGAATTTATAATTAAATGCAATTTTTTATACTACAACTACTACAAGAGGAGCACTGACCAGCGCACAACAACAACACACACACACACAGAGATACACACATCAAATAACCGCAATTGTAATTATATTTTACAAAATGCGCTCGATACGCTCTGTTTGAAATAAACAACGAAAACAAATGATTAGATGCCAATACGTATTTGCTGTTGAGTGAATAACAAACAACAAAAAATAATGTGAATGTATGTGTGTGTGTGTGTGTGTGTGGACAGCGTAACAAACGCGTTTGCTGATAGACGACGGACGCTTTGGCCGCCTGAGTGACCATTACAAATGTTCACTTAGCCCGACCGTAGATATGACCAAACGACCGACGGACCGACGAAGTAATCGACCAAGCGACTGACGGTCTGACAGAGATGGGGCATGCAACTAAAGTCCGTCCTCGTCTCTCTCTTCAAGGAGATACTCTCGGCGGAAATTCCGCATCGTCTGCCGCCGTTTGCAGTTTTCAGTTTGCAGTTTGCATTTTTTTTTGGTGTCGTTGTTGATTATTTCTACAAAAGCCACTAATGGATTTTGATATGCACAACACACACAGCAGCTCACACACAGCTCACACACACACCTCACACACACACCTCACACACACACCTCACACACACACCTCACACACACACCTCACACACACACACATACGTAGCACGCATATTTCTATTAAGATGATGTGAACACTCTCTCAACTGAGCAGCCACTCTCCGATTTAAGTTAAGCTACTTTTTAGACCCTGTACTTGGAAAGTACAAAAAGTGTTCTTAGTTTGTCAGAATCATAAATTCATTAGCGTTAGAAACTGAGTCTGTAGAGAGTCCAAGATCCACAAAACTTCGTATATGGATTCCTAAATGTCCTAATAAATTAAATTAATAATAATAATAATAAATAAATTAAATTAATAATAATAAATAAATCAAAAAGAAAAGATAGAAATTTTGACATAGCTCTGCAAATTTCAGTACAATCGGATCATTGTAGACGGCAGTCCACGCTAGTGACGAAAGCATATCTCAAATACTAAACTAACTAAAACTACTTTTATAGAATAAAAAGACAAAAGTAGAAAACTCGGAAATTTTGCGAGTGTATGCGTTTTTGCAGTATGATTACAGGGTCTCTTACAGTGGGGTTGACTCGACTGTAGCCTTAGCTACTAGTTTATGCCTGGCTCGTGCGGCATGCGGCATGTGGCAAGCAGTAAGCAGTAAGCGGCAAGCGGCGTGCCAGATAAAGTTCTTGTGCATTTTCGATTCGAGAAAGTGCAATCGTTAGAATGCGGACTCTCGAGTGTGGACTGTGGACAGTAAAGAGTGGAGTGTGTGGATTGTGGATTGCAGTGAGTGGTGTGTGGAGTGTGGAGTGTTTGCGATGGCCCGCTTAATTATCAAAGACATTTTTCTCAACGGCCATCATTTTGGGCTTGGTCAGCTGATAGCGTGGCCAAAAAAAAACAAGGAGTGGTCCAATGCCAATGCCAATGCATTTAAGGCGAGGTCACAGCCAGCTCACTGCTCTCCAGGCTGCTGTCAGTGAGTGATCTAATGTGCGATCCAGGAAGCGCATGAGGTAAACAAAGTCAGCTTTTGGTAAATACAAAAAGGGTCGGTAATGCTAAAGACAAAGGGGAAGGGGAAAGGAAGAGTGAAGAGGGGAGAGGGAAGAGCATAGCCAACACTAAACTAATGGCAAAGGCGCTGGCGTAGCACGGTTCAATGAATTACTTCATTAGTGCAGGCGTGTTCCGTGTGGCATGCGTTGGTCGACGCTGTCGTTGTCGTTGTTGTTGTCGTTGCAGCCATGTATCTCAAAGATACACGCCAACAGGCCAACAATCCAGCCAGTCAGCCATCCAGCCATCCAGGCAAACGTCTGACTGCCTCGCTGTTTGCCTGCCTGTCAGACAGAAAGCGACTCTTGCAACGAGTGGCAAGTTCTGTAGCTGTTGCTGTTGCTGCTGTTGCTTTGTAGAGTGCTCTGAAGTTTGCGTCAACTGTGCGTGGAAATTAGCTGCTGTTGCCGACTCCTGTTGGCCTCTTGGACTCTGCTGGGAGTAGGACTCAACTTCAGTCGTCTATCAGCCTTAATTGCGGAAGTTATGAGCATGGAATTTTAATTATTTCACTCGAGTTGCTGCTGTCGTTGCCGGTTGCTGCTGCTGCTGGCTGTTGTTGCTGTGGTTGCTGTTGTTCTTGTGCTGTTGCTCGTTGCATTGTTAGTTCGTTTTACAGTTATTTTGGGCTGCCTTCAGCACTCGCACTCGAGGCAAACATCCGCCGAACCTTTTTGTGGCATCAACAGCAGCAGCAGCAGCCGCAATTCTACTCAGCTGTGTCTGTCTCTCTCTCTCTCTCTGTCTGTCTGTCTGCCCCTCTGCCTCTGTTTGCATTCTTCATTTGTGCGGCGGCGTCTGGCTTAGAAAGTGTCAAGTCAAATGATTGCATTGCCGAGCTCTCCGTGTGTACCCAATTTTCTCCATATTTAGTTCTAGACATTTCACCAAACGTGACACTTTCAAACGCTTTCAAATGTCGTCGACTAGCATGACGATTTCCCAAATATAGTTTAACCCAACAACAGCAGACAATCTCTTCGCATTCTCTCTCCTCTGGATGCTGAATGTCTGATCCAGCCAAGTTGCCTACATTTTTGATTTTTAAGTAGGCATTTCACAAGCTAAAAGAAGAATCTTCGAACCCCGCAAGTCGATATAGCTAATTCCGCTTGTCTGTTTGTCTATATAAATATCTAGTTATCAGATACTATAAGAGCTAGAGGTACCAAACTTGGTGTGTAGGTTTGTCTGTATTAAATTCAAATGGATTCGATTCATAATTACTTTATATTTTGTTTTGTTTTAATAATAAAAATATTTATACAATTTATTCCAATTAATAAATCTAAATTATGTTTCTAATTTTGATTTTTAAGTTTATTGATTTTTTGTCGACTTTAAATAAATAAATAAATAAAGTACAGGGACTCTAACAATCGGGATTCCTCGAGTCTAGTAATTTTTTCTACCATTTTTTATTTCTGTGCCAAGCTAATTTGTTATAAGTGCGGGCTGTTTACTTATTTGTTGTATGTGTCGCAGTTGCAGCAGCAGCAGCGGCAGTTGCTGTTGCTGTTGCAGTTGCTGTGCTGGTCTGTTGCAGTTGCCTTCTAAAGGCCAGCCCGTCAATTCTTCACAACGTCAGTTTGTCAGTCGGTAAACTTCCTCGCTTGTTTTCAAATGCTGCCAGCAAACAAAAGCATCAACACAAAACTGGCTAAGAGCAGCCACTGCCCAGCTGATGTTGCTGTTGTTGCTGTTGTTGTTGTCGTTGCTGTTGTTGCTGCTGATGCTGCCTTCTGAGATGGATGGAGACGTCGTTTAAGATTAAGACGACTTCTTTTTACAGCTGCATTGACTACAAGTTGTTGTACTTGCCAGTTGTTATTGTAGTTGTTGCTGTTGTTGTGTGCGTGTTGCTGCCTCTTCTACGGAGGTGAGTGATGATGATGAATGTGTTACAACGAAGGTTAACGACTTTCAGCTTTATAAACAACAACAGCAACAATAACAATGGCAGCTGGCTAACAGCTGATAATGCAGACACTCTTTGCTCTTCCCTCTCTCTCTCTCTCTCTCTCATTCTCTCCTTCGTTCTGGTATTGTCTTTTTTATTGGTTTCGCATTTAGAATACTGGCTAATTAAGCCGCCAACAGGCTAATAATAAATCTAGTCAAACAGTTTAGATACAATTTAAATAAATGCGACAGGCTGGCTGGCCAAGTCTTTTGAGTGTCTTTGGCTGGCTTGGCAACCAGTTTTGGCCAATTGGCCAAAAAGGCGCGTTTTAAATTTCAATTTGTTGTAGTCAACGTGTTGTCAATGCAATGCTGCAAATGTTGCTGCCTGAAAGTGTTCTTCAACAGCAACAACTCTCTCTCTCTCTTTCTCTCCCGCTCTCTTGTTCTTTCTCTCTCTCTCTCTTTGCTAACAACTAAATTACACTTGTCTACATGTTAACAATTTACTCACACATGCAAAAATGTGAGCAATAAATGTACAAGTGATAGCCAAGCCAAGCAAACGGGCCAACAACGAAACGACTTCAAACTGCAGTCAGTTAGTCACTTTGGCCAAGAGTCAGCTAGTCTGTTAGTCTGTTAGCTACGACTGCCACTTGGTTTGCCAGTTTGGGCCAAGATTGCAATGAGGTTAGCGGCGCAATCTGCTCAAATATAGATAGCTAGTTAGGCGCATGGCAAACAAACAAACCGAACCAAACCAAGCCAAGTCAAGATCTCTGCCAACTGGCAACATGTGTAGCCATGTTGCAACAACAACAACAGCTGCAACTGCAACAGCAACAACAACAACAACAACAACAACAACTATTCTAATTGCGCACAAGCTTAGCAGCTTTTAGTTACTTTGTAGACGTTTTAGCTGCCATCAAACTGGCGTCGGTTCTTGGCCACGTTTACGACTTTTGCATACATTGGCAGAACTCAAAGCTGAAGATAGATTTACACATGTATTTAGATACAGATGTGTGTGTGTGTGTTTGTGTGTTTTGTTTGGCTCATTTATGCAACTGACTAAACTGAGTGAGATTGCTTTTGCCCCTTTTCCTTCGCCTTCTGCTTCCCCTTTGCCTTTTGCCTAGTCCAAATCGATGTCATTGCAATAAATTGGCTGCCAAGTGTTGGCCAATAAATGTTCTATTGAGTTGTGCAACACCTTGTCGAAAAAGGCTAACTGACTAACTGTTCTGCCAAAATGTGTTGCGCCTGCCCACATTGGCCCACAGCAAAATTACAAAAATAACAACAACAACGAGTCTTACACTGAAAAAAAAGTTAAAGAAATTAAATATTTTATGCTACTTTGACTATTTTAATGCTGAGTGTTTATTTTATTATTATTTTGTCAATTTAACAATAATATCCCCAAAAATAAAATCAAGTATTTTAAACTTGAATTTAAATGTTTTTTTTTCTGTGTAGGTCCCTCATTCCCTGCCTTGCATGTGGCATGAAATTCAGTTGAAAATAATGACACACCCGTTTCAATTTATAGTTTTATGCGTGTGTGGCAAATAGAGATACACATCTCTCTTTCTCTCTTCCTCTCTTATAGATACATTTTCACTTGAAAATAAAATGAAAATTACCGAACTGTAACCATATGTGGCAGAGTTCCCCGTCCCCCTCTGACTTCATGCTGCTTTATGGCTCTGTCAACTCTACAAACTACAATTATACCCTGCCCGTAGCTAAAACTGCATCAGCTGTGTGGAACATTCTAAGATCTTCAAGAATTTCCAGTCAGCTCATTAAATTCAATTTAATTATGCTATTAAAAAAAACTGCACAGACAAATTGATAATTAATTTGTGCAAATATGTGAATCTAATTATCGAATTACGCATTGTGAAAATACGAGTATTTTAAAAGGTTTTATGTTCTTTTTTTTATGCATTTCCTATTTGCTTGAGGTATTTTTCGTGTTTTTTTTTTTGTGAATCTCTTTAATGGCTTTTCCTATTGGTTTTCCATGCCAAATTTGGCTTTAAATCGTTATTTTGCCAAACGATCGACCGCCCACAATTTATTTGCTTTGGCAATGTTAAAAAGGTCAATTACAACTTATTGCCCGCTTTTTAAAAAGCCATCAAAAAATGTGTTTGTTGTTGCTGTTGTTGTTGTTACGCTCTCTTGGCTATGGAGTCTGTTCCATGTCCTATGATCGTACAATTTTGATTAGCAGCAAACGACAGGCGACGTCAACAATTTAATTGCACATTTGCATTAGAGTGGAAAGCGAACTGGCAACTGGCAACTGGCAGCCAGGGGTCCGACTGGGTCTGGGTCTAGGTCTGAGTCTGAGTCTGTCATCGAGGAAATAAAGCTACTGGCAGGCAGCTCCTGGTAAGCGCTTTTCCAATACAATTGCCAGGCTAAGGCCCAGGTTTGATTTCTTAATTGTCGCTAAATGCGGGACTGCCAAACATTGTCTTTAAAAACAACCTCATCGTTGTTGTTTTTGTTTTGCTGTTGTCGTTGTCGTTGTCGTTTGGATTGTCTGTAGTCGTTTTATCGTCGATCACTTTTGTTTGCAATGAGTTTTTGTGGTTGCTGGGCACACGAAATGAATGTTTCGAACAATACGAGTACTCACAGCTGTAAAGGAATTGTCGAACGACTATCATGGTGGTAATTTCAGCAGAGGGACAACAAAGGGGCAGGGGTAAGGGTAAGGGGAAAACTCATGCGCAATTGTCATGCTGCTGGTTTGGGGTCGTATTTTAATTGCTTCAATTTTAATTTATTTTTATTTTCATTTTTCTATTGCTGTTTCTCTTTCTCTCTCTTGGGAACACTTGAGCTAAGCATGCTAAGCATTTTGGCATGCCTACTTTGAGTTTCCTCAATCCTCAACCCTCATATCCAATTGAGATACCTGCATCATTTTGTACAGTGGCACGCAATAATAGAGAGAGAACACAAGTCGAGTGTCAAGGGTCAGTTCAATGCGCGCATGCGACTTAAAATTTTCCATAGTAAACTATGCTTTAATTATGCGCTCAGTTTTCATTAGATACTGTAAATTGAGCTCATCATACTTTCACTGCTTAAAACACTAAAATAACTTATATTTGGTAATTTTTTGGCTCACTTCATTTACATTTAAATAAATAATTTTCGATTTTGCTTTTAATATTCCATCGATCGACAGTTTCTAATCTCTTTTATTTGTTTGTGCGTCTCTTTTTTTTTTTGGTCTGACATCAAAACGCAGTTTTTTCAAAGCATTTTTTTAATCGGCAAACTGTCACATAAACTTTACATTTTATTTGACAAGCACGCTTGGCATACAAAAAGCCAAAAAGCCAAAAAGCCAAAAGAGCCAAAAAGTACAAATACAAATTTCTTTTCGATAACATGCACAAAAATACTGGTCGACTTGACTCGCTTGACTTGACTTGACCAGACTTGAAAGCGACAACGCGGCGTATACGCAATGCGACGAGGCACACATTAGTTGAAATTATGACAATTTTCCCAATACAATAATTCAAAATGATGTCTGTGTGGTGGACAGCTATTGGCTCGTTATTATTAATTCAATTTGCTTTCGATTATCGGCAGCTAAGTCCATAGATTTCGTTGATTTCTCGTCGACTCTTTTCAAATGTTAATGCGCATTTTCGGTGAGCTAATCTCTCTCTGTATCTGATTTGTGACTCAACTTTTGTTTACTATTGTAATTATAAGTAATTTTTATGCAAATTTCGTAATATAATGTGAAACTTGTTTAAACTAAAATACAGGGTGTATCAGTATTGCAGTTGCAACAGCGAGTGGATTTCTTTGCGCTGTGTTCTAACAAAATTAGTGAATGCCGACAGGAAATGGCAGAAACAACAAATAACAAAAACAAGAAATCTGGGCTCAATACCTATAACTCATGTGGACAGACACAATAATTTGATATCAAAGCAAATCGCATAAATTATGAATGCTGTTGATTGCAGTCGATGAGAGAGCTTTGTTTTTGTTTTTTTTTTAGGAGTTTCCAGTGTTTTTGGCTAAAGTGTTAGAACCTTTTTGGTTCGGGTTTTGGCATTTAAGAATTTATGGCGCCTTAAACAGACATCAATGCGAGGGGCCATTAGTGATTTATTGTGGGACAACAAACGATTGTCTAAAGTTCTCTCTCTCTCTCCCCCCCTTTCTCTCTCTCTTTCTCGCTGTTGTTTCGACTTCCTACTCGAGTTTGACATTGAAAATAAAAGCCAAGTGCCAAGCTGAAAATGGGTTGAGTGTTGCTTTTGTTTTTGTATCTTCTGTTGCTGCCACATTGTTGGCTGGCCAAGCGTGTGAATTCTGTTTTCGTTGCAACTTTCAAAGTAAAAAGAGACGCTGCAAATTAAGTCAAGGCTATAGAATTGTATTGTATTACTCATCAACTCAAAGCTGGCGTATTGAATTTCATGCTTATGTTTATAACTAGTGCATTCAATTCCATTTGCAAATGTGGGTGAGTGTCTTATCGTCTACGATTGCCACGCATCAACTTACAAATTTACACAAATAGTAATAGAAGAGGGTCTTAAATATGTTTCCAGAAATTCACTTTTCCACCCCTCTGTGGATTATCGAAAAACTCTTATCAAATGCAAATGTGATAAGATAAACTACAGTAGAAACGCCATTTAAAATTTAAAAGGAAATTCTTTATTTAGCATATGTTGTTCTAAAATTTAATACGGGTGTTTCCAAAAACTTAATTCTGGTTTGCTTCAATTCATATTCGTCATTCACGCAATCCGAATCGCAGTTCATGGATTCCGCATTCATTTCTTGCTCTTCCAGCTGTTTGTCCCAAGCTCGCTTCACTTCCAGCGCAAAAAGATATGTTTGCATTTCAAAGAGTAGCTCATTGTTTTCCAAGATCTTGGCCTGACTCAGCTTATATGTCAGATGGTTCAGAGACAACTTATTTAACAATGCACGTGTCCAGTTCACAGCGCTTTTGCTGCTCTCAATATGAGCTCCGAGTTTCCTTCTGTACAATAATCGTGGACTGAGCTGCAAATTGTCTATGTTGGTGGATGCCTCAAGAAAACTTGAGATCAACATAAATCCGACTATATACAAGCAAGTTCTCATTGCGATCGTCTGTATTTCAGCTCGTCTCAATAGCAACTAAAGTCGAACGTCTGTTGATAAGTTTAGCTTAAGCTTTTCTTATCAGCTGACCTCACCCCGCATTATCATTATCTCTGTAGCATAAGTCATAAAATCTGTGATGCGTATCAATTACACTAGGCAAAAATACTACTTGTTTAGTTTAAAAATTGTTCTGCTATCTGTCTGCCAATTAATATTTTTATTACACTTTATAATGAATTGATTGTGCTTTCTATTATTGTTTATAAATTGTACCTTTCACATCATTTGTAAACGCAACATGAAAATTGCAGCATCATGACATATTTTCAACATTTTTTCCCTGTGTAAACAAACTTAGAAGCTTCCAGCTGTGCGCGTTGATTGCCATACGACACGATGCGTTTTCAAAACGCAACAAGCAACATCGCGCATACGCCGCATATGCCCTCATTGGCCTTAACAAAAATAGCAATAGTTGTAAACAACTACAAGTCAGGGAAAACATTGAATTTACAATTAATTTTCATTGTTGCTTTCCCCTTTTCGGTTTCATTACAGATTCGAGATTCGAGACGATTTTCCGTGGATTAAGGTGCAATTCATTTAACTTTACAGCAGGCGGTCAAATTTCTACATTTCCTCCTATCCGTGTCGCATGTCAATCATACGCAGCGTGGTACACAGCAAAAAACAAAACAACATTTAAAGTATAAGGTGAGTTTGCATTTATGTGTTAAGAAAGTGAGATTAAAAATCATCTCAATTAAATTTGAATTAATTTAAATTAAAGAAAGGAATCTCATTGTATTGTTGAGCTTTAAGGGTTGTTCAAAAATGATTTTATTGGCATTTTTAATGACATTGAACCCTGAGCAGAGTCAGTAATAATTCACACCAGTCAGCAATGCCAAAAATTATAATTGATAAGCCAAATCAGCGTATGATTAAATTCCCAAATGTTGTTGAGTTTCGGGCACGTTCTCTCTCTCTCTCTCTTCTTGCTCTCACTGCCTCTATCTGTGTGCCTTAACTAAATACACATTTATCTGGACTTTTGCTTTTCTGACTTCACTCAACTTTGCTGTCAATTTGGCTAAAAATAAATTATTACTGCTTATATAGTATACAATATGATATCATGCCGCTTCGTTTTTGCCAATTAAAAAACCAGAAAAATATCAGTGATTGTTGTTGTTGTTGCTTTGTAAATTATGACTAGCGATAATCAGACAACGTTGTACGTTTGTTGTTTTTTCTTTTAGTTTTCTTTTCATTTTATAGAATTGTTTGCCAGCTTTTAGTTTGGTCTAGTAATTAGCTCTGCCTGAGCGTCGTCGCATGCGTAGCTCAAATTTCAAAACTACATGCACTTTGCACAGATACCAAGTCGGAGATGAAGCTAAAGCTGCTCTGGGGTCTGGAGGCTGAAGACTGGGGTCTGGTCTTGGGTGTGAAAAGATTTATGTGCCTGGCAAGCATCTTGCAGTTATCAATGCGTTGGCCCCACAGCAGCCAGAGACTGAGAGAGATAGGGAGAGGGAAAGAGAGAAAGAGAGAGGAAGACTCTCCAGTTCCAAGTTTGTGCCATTCACCCGATGCGATTCCAGTTTGTGGCATTGGCTTTTGCTGCTGCTGCTGCTGGTGGTGGCATCTTGAGACACTTCATTGTATGGCCTTTTATTTATGGTCTGCTCAGCTTTTTATAACTCTTCGATTTATATTGATTTGTAATGCAGCACATAAAAAGGCCAAGCGCATTTTATTTTATATATGCAGTTGACCTTGTCCATGGCTATAACCAGGAATGTCTCCAGCAATAATATTTGCATTATTTTGTTTTGTTTTGTTTTTTGCCATGTAAATTATCATAGTTACAAAATACCGAAGGTCAGCTGCAAAACAAAAACACAAAAAAAAAGCGATGCTTGCCACTTGCAACAGGTAACAAGCCAAAGTCAAAGCGTCGTCTCACATTACCAACAGCGTCAACAACAAGTGCAACATGGCATTGTTTTTGTTTTTGTTGTTTCTTGTTTATGTCTGCAACACGTCAAAAAACGACGCCTTGGCCCGTCCAGGTGCTGCCCATGCCCAGCCGGGTGACATAACTCGAACTCCATTGCACATGTGCATATTTCTATACCCTAACCAAGGCAACCTTGACTTCGACATCATTTTTGTCACTTATTTTAGAACATGTTTAATTTATTTAAATTTAATAAAATTTAATTCAACTAAAATACATTAAGTCCATCAATTTTCCATACTCGTTTTCTTCTTTTTTTGTATTGTGTGGCATGTGGCATGCCACCTACATGTGGCACAGATTCAAGTACAAGCCAAGTTGAGAGTGAAACACTTGTGCATGCAAATATTTTACCAATTTGTTGGCAGAATTTGTTAGTTGTTAGAAAATTGGCAACAGCAAAAAACTGTGCACACCTGACAATGTGTAAATTTATGACAGGCGTTGTTGTTGTTGCTCTGACTGTTGCAGTTGCAATGCGGCATGTTGCATAAGCTTTGCTTTTTTTTTCTTCGTTTTTTTTTTGCTTTTTGCGCTTAGCAAATAGTAAAATATTTGCTTTATTAATTAAGCTTCTCCTTTCGATTGCTTGCAATGTTTATCAATAATATTTGCTGTATGTTTGGCAATGCGTTTTTCTTGGCCAGCCGAGATGAAAAGCGCGACGCGTCGTCTTTGGGATTAAAATTTATGCACTTAGCCAAATGTCAACAATTTATGGTAAACAAATCGACGAAGACAAAGCAATAAAACAAAAAGTAAAACCAAATGTGCATTATTGATTAATGAAAGCGATGCGGAAGGGCTTCAGCTGACTTTGTTTTGGTTTATGTTTTTGTTATGGCTATAAAATATTGCTTATCGATTGCGTAAAAGGGCCGGGCCAATAAACGTTTACAGAGAACTCGTTCCGCTAACAGGAAACACATAGATTGCCAAATGCAAAAGCTGCTTCCGAGAACGAAATCAAAAATCAAATCAAAATTCCAAAAAACACAAAAATCAGCTTGTAAAATTTATGTTTAATTTCAATTAAAAGAAAAAACTCATGTGTGGGCGTGGGTGTTTGTGTCTTACACACACTTTTGTGGGTCAGTGTTAGTTATTAGCGTTCGACTTGTGCCATGACCGTGCACTTTGAGGCATTTTTCAATGAAACATTTGTTAGTCAAAGGCTGATTAAAGTCGCTTTGAGTTAATGCCGTGGCTTTCACCACACGTGGGTCACCTTTCGCCGGCCAGAATTCCCAATCGGGCCAAGAGAGACCGCCGACTTCTAATGAACTTGTTCTCATCTAGCCAAATGGTAGCAGAGTTGTAGTTTCTTTGGTGTAGGTGTTTGACCCTCAGCAAACGGAATTCTTTTTAAGTTATGTAAATTTGCTGTCGGCTCTAAAAGATTCTAATACAATTCGTTGGGTTTTTGTGTGTGTTTAGTTTTGCCGCGCTCAATCAATTCGGAAACATTAATCAATTCCCATGGCTAGCATTTGTTTTATGCTAGCAAAAAAAAAATAGAAAAAAACGGCGACAATTTAATTATAACAACAAAACAGCAGCAGATACAACGATGTCTACACGAGTGAAAAAGTGTGCGAGTATCTGAAATTGATATCGTGACTTTGTGTAATTTGTAATTTACGATGAGATCACTTCCTTCAAACATTCTCTCTCGCTCACTCTATCTATCTATCTGTCTTCCATTTCTATTTGGCTTGAAACATACGTCAATTCGTCGCCAGGGCAAAGTGAAGCCAAATGGAACGAGCTGAAGGAGAAGAAGGAGCGGGGTTTGGTCTGGTATCTAGCTGTGTGACAAGATAAGCCTCGAACCCCATCGCCAGATGGGGCATGCAACAGTCCAGAGTACACAGGAAAAAAATCTCGAATTAAAATAAAACCATACGGTATCAAAAGCTCCATAATTTTTAAATATTTTATACATGATCCAAGTACAATTTTTGAATTGCCTCTCCGCAAGAATTTCTACTATCTCTATATGAATATTTTTTTCAGTGAAATCAAAGGCTTGAGACTTTTTTGACTATATTAATTTAAATATTTTAATAATAATAATATCCTAAATATTTTGAGTATGTATAAAATCAAGAATTTTCAACTTGACTTTTAGAATGATTTTTTTTCCCGTGTAGCAGCTCCTCTCAGTTTGCACTGCTTCGGTTGTAATTTCTGTTTCGGTTTCTGTTTCTGTTTTTGGCTTGTGCCTGTCTTGCCATGGCCATTGCCATTGCCATGGCCGTTGCCAGTTCAGCTGACTGACAACAACGTCCTGCGCATCAGGCAATTCAACATTGTATCTCAGCATCAGCATCAATTGCAAAACGGCGCAAAAAGTTCAAGTGGCTCAAAAGACAACGGCAAATTTGCATTCGCATTCGTATTCGAATTCGTATTCGTATTCGTATTCGCATTCGGAATCGCAATCGCATCCAAAAGCCATTGGCATTGGCATTGGAATTGGCTGAGACTGAGACAGAGACAGAGTCTGAGGCTGGAGTCCAACTTGGATGCTGTGTGTGCTTTGTCTTTTGTGCCGGGCTTTTCAAATCGCATAAATTAAATTTGGCATTCGGCATTTGCAGCGCTTTTTGCACTAATAAATTCAGAATGTGCAATTGAAATGAAAGCAGCAGCTTCAGCAGCTTCAATAGCATCAACATCAGGCGCATAAAATGTAAATCAAATGATTTTCTTCTGATTGGCCATGCATTTAAATCTTAGACTTCTCGACTCGACTTTTGCTTATTCGACTTGAAAGCGAATCTCCAAATGCATTTGCAATTGGAACAAATTATATAGGGGCTCTCTCAGCTGGTCAATTATTGCGGTCAGTAAACTTAGCTGGGTCAAATTTTATGCCATGAAATACTTAAAAGTTTATAGAGTCGAAAAATTAGAAAAGAGAAAAGTTTGCAAATACAGTAAATAACGTAATTTAAAAACTCAGGGAAAAGAATTTTGAATTAATTTTTACTCTTCTTTTTTAGAATAAATCGGCATTCTACAATAAAATTTGAATTCAGCAATCGATTCCTGTTTAAAATAAAGATTTAAATCAGAGCTATAATATTTATAAGTACTACGTTTTGAAGAATCTTTAGTTAAATATTTTATGCCATGTATTTACAATTCAATATGTCAAAAGTAACTGTTTTTTTATTTTAAAGAACAGACAGTTTAAAATTAATTGTATCTTTTTCTAGGGTATCACACAGCTGACTCTACAGAATTTAATTTAATTTAATTTGTGTTAATCTAACTTTGACCCAATTCCGCATGATTTTTTGTAGATTGAAACATTGTCAGTCCTTGACCTTTGTATATAAACCGACTTATTACGATAGCCTTACTCACGTCCAACTTTAATGGCTACCGCTCTTAAAATGTATTATTATTGCATTATTTAAGTGAGCTGAGATCATTAAGTTGTAACAAGCACTTGGCGGCTGTCTTTTATCTCAGTCTTAGTTGTATTTTTATATATTTTTCTCTTTTATGGGCGGGTTTTGAACTCATCAAAGTTTGAAATTGTACAAAACGTTTATCTGTTTGCTGTTTTTGGCAGCAGACTTTGAAAGAAGCTTAATTAGTTGCAAGCCCACGCAATAGATTCTCGATAATGTTGCAATATTCATTTTAGCCAACTGATTGGGGCAGAGAGAAAGAGAAGGAGAAATAGAGAGATATGTTCGATATGCTCGATAGATTATTGCGATGGCGACAAGATTTAAAAGTGTCAGCAGCATATTTAATGCCTACACTTGGCCACGATGGATCGGCCTACGTTCTGGCTATTGATTTGTCACTGGATGGCACTGTCTGTCTGTCTGTCTGAGCCAGAATGGCAGCATGTGGCAGCCTCCTTTAAATAAATAGCTCTGACAGTCGCCAAAGCTGCTTTACATGTGCAGCGAAGCGTGTGGGCAATGTCTGACAGTTGGACAGGCCTCCAGCTTACAGTCTTCCAATCTCCCAGTTCCCCAGTCTTCCAATCTCCTCCAGCTTCAACTGCAACTTCAACTGCAACTTCAACTGCTGTGTGACACTCAAGAATGCCGCAAAAAAGATTCTGAAATGTTGCGCGTAGGTCGCTAATCAGATTTGCTGCTGCGTTGCATCTTTGATGGGAAAAATACCTGTTTTAATTACACAATCGATGCGATAGCCAAGGCAATTAAAACATTGGGTGGCCCACTGACCAGTTGTGAGTTTTCTTAGATGCAATCATAAAAAAATAACAGATTCATCGTTAAATTCAATTGAGAATCGACAACTCTGCAGACTTTTGTCAGACTCGCTTTTCATATGTGCCGCGGGTGTAACGATTGCATAATTTCCAGTCGAAATAAAGAGAGAAAGAGTGAGAGAGAGAGGGGAATGCGTGAGGGAGATAGGTAGACTCGCAGAGTTAATTTCAGTAAAGGCAAACAAACCTAAAGCGACGACGACGACGCAATGATTCGACTTTAACTGTGTGGTCCAGACTCTGGCCAAGCCCAGTCTATAACTGATGTTGCAGTTGCAGCAGTTGTTGTTGTTGCAGTTGCAACAGTTGCTGTTGTTGTTGCTGCTGCTGCTGCGGGCGACTTTGCTTTGCGTGCGTTCGTTGTTCGTTCGTTCGTTGTCTGTGTTTCAGTTTCGAGCTTGCAACTTGCCACAAAAAAAAAGAGAGAAATAACCTAAAATTACCGCCGCCAATTTAATAGTCACACTTGCAACAGCGCCAGACGCTGCACCAAAGCTGAAATTACAAAGTCTTGCAGCAACAACAACAACAACTACAGCAACTACAACAACAACAACAACACGCATGCCCCGCCTGCTTGGCGTCGGCGTGTGATGGCATTAAATGCTTCTTAGAAATGTTAAGATACATTTATTGTTGTTGTTGCTGTTGTGAGAGAGTATCTCTAACAAACATTAAACTGGGTGGGTGGAGAATCCATCTCGGGGTCACACTTCTACACAGAAAGAAATCATTTTAAAAAGCATTTATTATTTAAGTGTGTACTCAGGATATTAATTTTAAATTAAGACAAGATGCGTATAAAATGGCATTAAAATTGTCAAAAAATCCTAAAATATCTTATTTCACTAATAAAGTTCGTATAGACGCGCAGAAGAAATTTGAAAAATCGTGCTTGCATCAAGGATTTGGTAGTTGGCTTACGAAAAGTTCGGTATATCCCAGCTTTTCAATACGTGTGGAATTGATTTTATTCCGTAGCCCCGTCTTTTTTTTCTGTGTACTCTTGCCTTCAATGCTGCCTCATGCCTCGTTCCTCATGCCTCAAGCTGCATTGTATAATTTTGTTTAGTTACTCTAATAGTTCTTGAGAAAATGTGCAGCCTCATCGTAATGATGTTAGTAAATACTGAAAACGACAATAAACGTTTGTTGGCCCAAGGGGAGAAGGGAAGGGGGGAAAAGGTTGTGGGGCAGGCGTTAATGGCTTTTTTGATGGTTGCGACTTCAAGGCTGCCCCACACAGGTCGCCCAGGGTTAAGGGTTAAGGGTTGCCTAGGCTAAGGGCTAATAAGCGAGTTTTGAGTTATCATTCCATCTTTTAGCAAGCAGCTGCAATCTCCGATTTCCTTTCAAAAAAACAAATAATAAAGTAATTGATCCTTTTTTTTTGGGTTTCCTTAATAGCAAACGCAGCCAAATTACATCTTCAGTGGCGATCGATCAAATTTGAAATGGAATTGCAGACAGAAATACATATGCAGGCCTCACTGTACGGCTGGGTATCTATGTCTGTGGTTGGGTATCGTATGTCAACCGCTGCATTCGCAGGCACAGACAGAAAGACAGACGGATGGACAGACAACCCGGTTAGATAAACAAACAAACAGACAGATGGACAAGCAGACAGTGAGCGCCATATGTGCGTACACATCTCTTTCTCTTTGTAAATACACATGTGTGGCATGTTTGAGTTATGCACATGTGTGTGTGTGCGTGTGTGTGTGTGTGTGTGTGTGTGGCAGGGAAGAGTCAAACATAAAACTACCGTTTGATCGATCGTTTTGATTAAAAATGCAACACATTTCTATATGATCTGTCACAGCGACACTGAAAGCCACCGCAAAAGTCTTCGATTGCCCCTCGCACTGTCCACGTTTTGTCTTCCGCCTCTCGCTGTGGTTGGAGACAAGCGAAATGTTTGTTAAAGTGAAATTAACGTCGCCAGTTAACAGCCTACCAATCAACAATGCCAGCATCTGTATCTGTATCTGTGAGTGTATCTGTATCTGTATCTGTATAGTAATGTATCTGTATCTGTGACTGCATTGCTTACGCATGCCAATGCATCTCTGTGTCTCTATGTGTCCATGTTGCAGACAGGCAGCTGCCTTTCATTGGCATTCAGTCGCCAACTTGCCACCAAGAGTTGCCGCATGATTGTTGTCTATGCTTCCTCAAGATACACACACACATAAACACACACACACACATACGTATCTATAAACCAAAAGACAAACCAAAAAGCCAACTCAACTGCGCCTCTCTTTGGTTTCCAGTTTATTTTACAATTAATGAAATTCGATCGATTTATTAACTGTGTTTATTTTGCATTACTCACAACACAACACTTCAATCTTCCCTCTCTTTCTCTCTCTCTCTAGCTCAGTTACTCGTTTCATTCATGGCTATGATTTGAGTTTGAAGTTTTGACAATTTTCAACTGCACTTTGCTGTCCATTAACCTTCATTAGGCTTAGACTCTTTTTTGTTGTTATTTTTATTTTTATTTTTATTGTGTTGACAATTTTGTTCGTCGATCGATTGCACAATTAAAAGTTTATTTATTTATTGGTCACGTCTTAATGAACTGTGTGAAACGAACTCAATGCAATTGACAACCCACCCACCGCCAATAAACAGACAGCTCTGCTTGACCAGGCTAACACTGCAACCGTTGAAAGCCGTCTCTTTGTCTTTCAGCCCCAGAGTCGCAGTTGCGACTCGCATTTTTGTGCAGCTCAAATTGTTGTTGTTGTTGTTGTTGCTGGTGTTGCACAATTTTTCGGTTTTTGGGGAATTCAATGCAATCGCCAGCTGCCTGACTTGGCCTGGCCTGAAAGGGGGAGGGGAAGAGGCCAAGAGACGGCAAGCAATTGAAAAGTGTCGACAACAAAATGCGCCTAATTGTCGTCGGCAATTGTCGCGCATAACACTTTGTTTTTATCTGTATGTGTGTGTGTGTGTGTGTATTTTGTATTTTTGTATTTCTCGCTAATTTTATGTCGCCAATTACGCTATTCGTGTGCTTTAAAAGTGCATATAAATTCGTTAAGAAGCGGTTAGAAAATTCAAAACTTTCTTGCCAGACATCCTACACAGAACAAAAATACTTGATAATTCCGAAATTAAATCAATCCGATGCGGTGTACGAATCTCGAATTTTCTTAAAGCGAATAGGATATACTTTTAAAAGAATTTTTAATAACCCCCAGACTTTTAATTTTCATCCTTTTTAGTTAAATTTAATTTTAAATAATTTAAAATTACTTAACTTTTTATATTACTTAGCTTTTAATTAATTTTAAAAAAATATAAACAAAATAAATAACAATCTCGATACATACTTGATTCAAGTTATATTTTTTAATTCCTCCTACCCAAATATTTTGAATTTTGGGACTCTCTCAGTGAAATAATAATAATATAAAGTAAAAAGTATTTAAAGTTTGAGTTTCAAAATGATTTTCCTGCGATTTCTGGGCTACTTTATGGTGGATGCTGAGACTTGAAGCTGTTTGTTGCCCCTTGTTGGCTACTGGGAATTATCAGCAACACATTAGCAAGTCTCCCTCTCACTCTCTCTCTCTCCCTCTCTCGTTCTCACCTTCTATCTCTCTCTATCATTCGCTCTCCCACGAGCTCTCTTTTATGTGCAGTTTGACAGCCAGCAACCGTTAAAATTGCATGCCTTGGCATTGGCCATTATCAAACTGAGGCATCAATCTGATGTGGCAAACGGGCAACACAATTGCAATTTGCAATTGCCTGGCCAATTACCAGCTGGAAAATGGAGCAAGCCAAACACTTGAAACTCGTTTCGGCCAGCAAAAGAATATCTTGCTGACCATCCCCATTGCATAGACTTCAGACTGGTCAGAGCTGGAAATGCTGCCCAGGTGCCCAGTTGCCCAGTGATTATGCAATTTACATGATTTCTTTTATTTTCCCATACTCTCACCAAGCGTTATATGATTTTCTAGATAAAATAGAAAGATTCAGTTCGAGAGAGAGAGAGAAAGAAATTTCCTATCCAATTCAAAGCTTTGTCGTTTCCAATTGTTGTCGGCATCTAAATCATTTTTCAATGCAACCGAAATTAAAGACTAAATAATCATAAATAACTGGGTTAATTTGTAACGCTTGCCTGCATGCGTAATGAAGCGTTTAACCCGATTATCAACACACAGAACAAACTATAATACGAGTTGAGAGAACTTGGCTTCTTCTTCTTCTTCTTTGCCGTGATAAGTTTCTAATTTCTCAACGATGCGTAGACGAAAAAAGAAAAGAAAATCAATAGCTGGCGGAAAACGCATGGAAAATTTAAATGAAAACGAAAATCAATTAACGCTGTCATATCAAAAAGCGAGAGGTTCACAAAGAGTTGGCCACAAAACGAAGTCGCGATCTCTTCTTGGCCCTGCCAAGTTCAAAGTTATAAATGTGCCACAGCGCGTGCACAGTTTGTTTAATTTTTTATTTGGGATTTGATTTGTTTATTGTGTTTTGCAGGCAGCATACAAAGTCAGATTAAACTAAAGACTATAGTCTATTAGACTAGACTACGAGAGACCCTGTGCTTTTTTTGTAAAAGTTATAAATTAAAAATATAAACGATTCAAATATTGTAAAAACCAAACAAATTAAATATGCACAGTTCTGTACCAATATTTTGGCGGCTATATCTATTTTAACTAAATTTTGGTCAACGCTATTTAGTTCACATTAATAAATAAAAAAAGAGAAAAAGAAAGTGATCAATAATATATATATACTTTAACCACGTCTCATTCTGTCTGTTACGCTCATTTTTATCTAACAAACTTATTAGACCCTTTCACGTTTTAAGTACAGGGTCTACAAATCGTGTATTTATTTATGAGCTCTGTATATTTTTTTTGTCGTTTGTATATTTCCTGTGTCTGCATTTGAAAGTCGCTGAGAATTATTCTGTCATTGGGCATTGACTGGAGCAATTGGAGCCAACCGGGGATCAATTACCTTTCAAAACCAATTTGCATTTGAAATGCATAACGGAATCGTGTGCACTGCATTGCATTGCACTGCATTTGGCAAGCATTTTTGGCAGTCACACGCTGTGGCACAATCTGTGGCCTGTCTGTGGCAGTCTGTGGCATTGTTTGTTTGCCTTTTTGGCTGATTGGCAGGCTTTCAAATTTGCTGAGACGGAATGCAGGCTTCAACGGTTTTGTGGCATGGCTTTAACGGCACCCACACAATTGTCTTATCTATATAGCTGGCAGTTGCTCATTATTGCAACCGTTGTGGCAGCGTCTCTAGGTCTCTATAGGTGTGTCAGTAGTTGCAACTTCGAGTGTTGTTGCTGCTGCTGCTGCTGCTGCTGATTCGATCACGTGGCTCTGATCAATAAGCTCCAGGCACGCAAGCACTTCTCTATCTTTCTCTCTCTCTCTCTCTCTCTCTCTCTCTCTCTCTCTCTTTCTAACTTGACTTTAACTCTGGCAATAGCAAAAAAATAAAAATAATAAAAAAAATGGGTTAATGCGCAGCCAACGATTATTTGTTTTCATTGTTGATTGTAGTTTTATTTATATTTGTATTTATATTTATATTTTGTGTTTGTTTTTGTATTTGTTATGGTTGTTTGTGTTTGTATTTGTTTATAGTGCTTGGCTGCTGGCAACTTTATTAACAATTTCTTTACTCTTACTTTTGATTAGACAATGAGTCGACGTTATTTCTTTTATTATTATTATTTCTGTTATTATCTCCCTCCAAGGCGGATTAATTCTTGAAAAGTAAATCTGCTGATGATGATTCGCCTCGAGTGGCATTCGACACTTTTTTGTGGGTTATGCAAACAAACGTGTCGAACGCTTCGCTTTCGTTTTCATTGTGCAACATTTGTCCATCTCCTAATTGAATTCTTGCATGTCTTTTTTTCCCACTCCGGCAATGTTGCACCACAATTACGAGTACAGCAAATTTAAGAGTCACAACTGTCTTTCTCTCTCTCTCTTTCTCTCTCTCTGTCTCGGTCTGTCTCTTGCTGGCATTGCAATGTAAATTATGACAGTCTGTCTATAATTAATCAAAGCGTTAGGGCCGCCATCAATTGCCAGCTGCCATTTAGTCTCAATTAACACACGCAAATTATCCAGAGCTACCAATGGACCAACACTTAACCCGAGTGGCAAGTTGTTGTTGCTGTTGTTGCATGCGAAATATTTGCGGCATTTGAAAGTAAAAACAGTTCAGCACCTACTGGAATTTGTTGGACTCGTACTTGCATTTAGTATACTCCCATGTAACTTGCCTTTTGTCTAGCTCAACCAGTTTAGAAATTCTACAAACTGCATGATTGACTGACTGACTGACTGACTGACTGACTGACAGATTGACTGTTTAACTCTGCTGACCATGGAGAAACCTGATGTGCTACGTGTTGTGATTTGTATTTCAAATGACGTCTGGTTCCGTTCCGTTTCGTTTCGTTCCATTCCGTTGACTGCGCCAATGTCAAACGATTGAATTGCAAAATTTTGAGAATACATTTGGCAATCACATCTATCCATCTACATTCAGAAGTATCGAATACCATTAGCTTCCTTAATGAATTGTATCTCAGTCTTTTTCAGCATGCTAATTTCTGAACACTTGTTGAGATTAATGGCCCAAGACTTTGAATATCTAACAAACGTTGTTAAGATTTTAACCTAAAGACAATATTATCTAGTGATGATACCAAAATGTACATATCAAAAAATACAAAAATATGAATCGATTTATATCCAAACTTTAACTTTTTATCATAATCACAAAGTATAATTCTTAGTTCGAATCTATTGATTGACTTTTATCTTTCTCTCTCTCTTTACAGCTGGCAGTTGGGATTTAGATTTGCATGAAAATTGCAGCCAAAAAAGGTACGTAATGGATTTTCTATGGGGTTTTCGGAAAGCCTTAACAATTTTCGAAGCATGATGAACAAATATGCCAATTAAATCAATAAATATTTGCGCCAGCTGCTGTTGTCAAACGAAGCTATTCGCAATTTTGACACCAAATAGCAATAAAGATTTCCAAAAATATATTTTTTACAAATAGCTGAGACACCAGCAGCAGCAACAACAACAGCAACAACAACAACAACATCATGCTGTGAGGCAGACAGAAATCATTTATGTTAATCAACACATGTTTTTAAAGTCATTGGCCAGGCCAGAGCAGAGACCAGACCACAGACCAGGCCCGAGAGACCTGGCTAATGTAATGTGTCTGTCTGTCTGTCTGACTGTCTTTCTGGAGTTGTTGTTGTTGTTGATGTTGTTGTTGTTGCTGTATGCATATTAAAATGCCCAAAAAACCGAAACAAAATAAATATATACAATAAACGTGTTTATCATCTGTTTAAATGTGTGTGTGTGTGTGTGTCGCACAACAAAATCAAATTCAAATTGTGCGCCGTTGAAATTTGCGCTAATGTTGCCATTTGTGTTGTTGTTGTTCTTGTTGTTGCCTCTGGCGGCTTTGATGGGCCAGTTTGGTGTTGCTATGTCGTCGTCGTCGTCGTGTCGTCGTTGTTGAAGGTGTAGACACGAGAGTTATTTTTGTGTGTGCCGCCGACTTGACTTTATATGGCCGCCACATGCCCCATGTTGCATGCCCCCTACCGCATACCCCAAGCCGAACAAGATTTCTGCGTGCCTTGTCCGCTCGGCGGGTTTTCTAATTCTTATGCAAATATGCAACAAGCTAACGAACAAACGAACGAACGAACAGTTGGAGCTACTGTTGCTCCCCAACTGTTTGTAATCGTATATTTTTATTATTATTCCATTTGCCCACTGAAGATTCTTGCGAAATTTCTGTGAGTCAAAATCGCTGAAAGAGCTCGTCAAACTCGCCAAACAAACATTTCAAAATCGAATTCGCATTAATTTCTAAACGAGTTGAACGTAAAAGGTGAAAACAACTTTAGCTTGCGGGCTCTCGAATATCTAAAGAAACCAGCAACAACAGCGACAGTAACAACAATGACAAACAACAATAACAACCATGATAACTAACACTTTTAAATAACCATAAATGACAGCGCAGATAAAGGCGGCCCATAAAGCGCCAACTGAAGTGAATGCGGCGGCGCTTCTGTCACCCAGAAGATCAGAACCAGCTTATGAAAAAGCAAGAGAGAGAGAGTAAGAGAGAGCAAGAGAGGGAGAGAGAAAGAAAGAGCGCAGTCAACTGTAAAAGCATACTGAATATGCTCAGCAATATTACGCATACGCCCCGTGATGTGCTTTGCTTGTTTTTTTTTTTGCCAAGTCTCATGACTCATTTGAGATGACTTGATACATGAAATTCACTGCATTTCATAATAAGTTTATAAGTATTCGGACAATTCCAAAGAAAAAACACGTAGAATTTCCGTTGTATATAAAGGAATTTTCCAAGATCAAATCGAATGTTGAGTAATCAGAAGTGCAATATGAGAAGTCAACAAAGCTTATTTACTTATTTGATACCCTTGCTGATTTAGTAATTTATTTTAAAAAAACAGTCGACACAGAGAGAGAACAATAATAATAAGAATTTAAATGGAACTTATAAATTAGAAAATGAGAATGAGAATTTAAAATTAAGAATTAAACTGTATAAAAATCTATTTTAATTCGTAACTGAAAAAAAAGAACAGTTGAATTAAATTGATAATTCATTTCGTGACAGTTTCTATGACAGTTTTATTAAAAAATAGTGGCTCGATTTTAGACATTCATTTTCATTATATAACTAAAATTATAGTACCCCCTGCAAGTGTATAAATAATGCAATTATCAGCTGATTCAGTTTGTTTATTGAATTAAGCATACGAGTGTCGTTTTAAACTGATTCCTGCCAAGTCGAGCAGTCATAATGTGTCGCTCTTGTTTTCTGATTTAGCCAGAAGAACGCGTCTACAATAAACATGGCCCGCCTGTTGCTTTGATTTGCGTTAATCTTAACGCCGCTTTTGTTATGCTGCTCCCAAGAATGAAAGTCCGCATCGGATTAGGATGCCTTTCCATTACAAGTCTCAGCATGAGTTCACTCTGCGACTCTCCGACTCCGACTCCTCCTCCTTCATACTCTTCCTCTCTTCGGGGTATGTTAATTGTATGCGCTGCTTATGAACTTGACATGCAGAACAAATTGAAAAGTTGTTTGGCTATATGGACATGTTGCATGCCGCAATCGGAGTCCATCTTTGCACAGAGTAGAGAGAGAAACATAAACTCACACTTAAAATCAATAAACGTAAACTGGGCAACGCCTGCCCACCTACGAGTTGGACATGTGTAGGCTATAAAACTATAAAATAGCACAAACTTATGCACACAATAAACATAAATAAGCTATCGCCCAGACAAGCCCTAAAAACTACAATACATACTCTACTCTTATATGCCAAAAAGATCCGAAGGAGATCCAAGGCTTCTTCTTCTTCTCGGCATATGAAGTTGTTGTTGAATGGGTAAACAAGGCTTTTTATAGTTGGCACGCATAAAAGGATGAGCTGGCCATCGTTCGGACCATAAATACACTTAATTGCCATTTCATTACTGTAACTATTAGGCCACAACAGCAGTCAAAGCCAAAGGAGTTAAAATCGTACTCTGTGCTTCATTAGAACTGAAGTCGCACTGAAGCTTCATTTACGCATCAACAGGGGAAAAAAGCGAAAAATAAAATGGTCAGAGTCACATATTGCACCACAACTACAACTCTGTAGACTCCTCTTCTACTTTTCAGATACATGCAAAGTGGCCCTGGGTCTGGATCTGTTGTGGGGCCCTTCAGCGAGTTGCAGCTCCAGACATTGCGATATCTTTAATGAAATCTGCATGTTTTGTGCTTTAACAAGCATTTCGCTTGTCTACTCATGTCGCTCTCGCTCTCGCCCCATCCCTATCCCGATTCCAATCCCCAATCGCCAATCGCCATCCTTTTGTGTGGGATTCCTTGCAGGCAGACTGACGAACAGGCAGACAGATCAGCAGCTTTGTTGTTGCCATTGTGGGGCACAGGCAAATCTTGTTAGCGCAAATATTAACTTGTAAATATGATGATGCCCCATGGAAATTGTGTAAATCGCTGATAAATATCATTAGGTTCCAACTCTACTACTATACTCTCCTATACATTGCTTTTATTTGCCAGTATTCGCCTTTTGTTGTAGTATTCGTATTCTTATTCGTAAGTATTTGTATTGCAATGCGCCTTGCAATTCTATTAAGATTTTTATCTTAAGTGCTTGTACAGCCTATTTGCCGCTTTGCCAGAGAGTGAACTCATACTTGTACGAGTATGAGTATGAGTACGAGTACGAGTATACGAGTACTCGTATATCTGTATTCGTACTCGTAATTGTTTAGCAAATCAGTTGAGAGGGCTCGAGTCTTTGGCATTGCAATAAGTGTTGCCCGTTGCAATTGTTGGTGCCTGATTACACAGTAGTAACTGGCAATTTACAATAACATTCGTTTATGAGCCAGGAAGTGCATTAACTGATTTGAATTGTATACGGACTCAAATGTTTAGAAGAGAATTTATTTAACGAAAATGTACATATCAACTTAGTTGTATATTTCAGGGACTGCATAGTTATGAGTTTCAAAAAAATTGAAGAACAAAAAAGCGTCCTAGAAGAGTGGGAAAAACAAACATATATGTTATTTTCAAACGCCAAAATCGAAAACAGGATGAACTTTAATTTCAAATTTTTATAAACAAATTTTTTTAATTATTAAAATTAATTTAAATGATAAAAATTAAAAACAATTATTAATTTCGTTTTTTTTTATTTAAATTAAACTCTAACTTTTATTTCCAATTTTTATTATAAAAATCATGTTTTTAATTTTTATCAATTAAATTTACTTTAATAATTAAAAGCATTTTTTTTTTTAAATCAATCAATAGCTCTTATTTTTTAATTTTTTGAAAGAAAAATCATAATCGTTGTGGTCCCTGGTATATTTAATGTTAGTTTAAACAATTGATGTCTAAATCTAGACCTCGAGTTAGCCCACTCATCTATTTTTAATATTTATCATTAATACATGTTTCATTAGAACAAAAAGGTCAATTTTTCTTTTTTCATTTTTTCGTATTATTTTTGTTTATTTAAACAAATTGCCAATATATTTACAAAGTATATTTATTTTTCCAAGAAACTTCTACTATCGTACTTAGAGGGAATTCTATGACTGTTGATAAGAGCAGCACGTTTATCACCTTTCACATTATTATTATCAGTTTTTCCGACTGTCGTCATAGGGGATTGCAACTCCTGGTAGACAGTTCTATATGTTATTCTAAGCAGCAACAACACGCTTCGCGCTCGTAAATAACTGAAAGAGTGCAACAACATAACAGAACTAACCAACAACAACAACGATGACAACCAGCAACAAAAAAGACGTGACAAATGCGCTAAACGAGCTACTTTATAGCGTGGGAGTTGCATGCTGCTCTTGACGTGGCCGAAGTTCATGGGAAGGCACTGTAATGGCGCCAGTGACAGTGGCCCTATATCTACTCTCCTCTATAGTCACTTAGTTGTTCATATTTCAAACAAAACGTGCACATAAACTACCAATTCATATGCATATAAAGACAAACAGACAGACATAAAAAATACCTCGCATATTTTGTGGTGTATATTTGGCCTCCTAATCAGAGTTGCCCTGTGGGGTTCCCGTGCCCATTTGGTAGTAATTTGGAGCACTCAACGCTAGCAGCGGGCCAGCGGTGCGACACAGTTGGAAGTGCACTCCAGCACTTGGCTAACCAAATAACCAAATAACCATAGCCATAACCAAGAAAAGAGCAGCCACAAAAAAGTTAAATAGCTCGCTGCATGGTGCACGTTGCGTATGCGCATTATTATTTTCAGACGGGTTCAATAAACGATTAGCTGACCGCCCAGTTCTAAGAGGCATTGCTGTTGTTGTTGTTAGTATTGTTGTTGTTGTTGTTATTGGCGGCGAGCGCATTGCGTGTGCGTCTGCCAAAGTTATCGCGGCTTTTTACACTAAGACGAAGGCTAATATGTCATTTGGTCATTGATACGTGCGACGACGGCCAAAGAAAGAAAGAGAAAAAAATAGGAGGCACTGTCGTGGCAGAGACAGTGGCAGGGGCAGGAGCGGGGGCTGAGGGGGGCATGTGCAGTGCGAGGGCAGAGGCGGCACGGTGCGACCAAAGCAAAACGCTTACTGTCAGTGTGAGGCGAGTATAATTAATTGCGCCTATCAATATCGTTGTTGTTGTTGCTGTTGTTGTTGCTGTTGTTGTTGCTGTTGTTGCACGCATCGGACTAAAGCCAAAACTTGGCTGCGTGCTTACTTGGCCAGACTGTGCTCGGGGCCAACTCATCGACAACAGCAACAGCAGCAGCAACAACAGCAACGACAACAGCAACAGCTCATTGAGATAAGCCTGTCCGTTTGTTTGTACGCATTTGGATTTTGCATAAGTCATGGCTATGCGAAATGTTATGTCAGCAGCATCTGCGATGAAGAAATTACAAGAAAAGGCTCTTCAATGTAGCCAGAATCGATATCGTTCTTATTTATTACAATACAATGAGCTTGTGGCATAAAAGAACTGCCTGTGGGAGTGCCAAGTTGATAGACAAGTCTAGACGAAGTAATTCTTAGACTCTTAGCCTTGTTATTTGCTTTATCATACTTCTTTTATTATGATTATACTAAATTTTGTATTTATTATTAAAAAATCCCTAGGGGCTATTTTGAAAATAAAGCGAAACCTCTGTAACTTCAAATTGTCATAACTTTGTAAATACTTAATCGATTTCCCTGAGGAGAGTCATTTCAATTAACACTGTTTTATTTTTTTATCAAAGACATAATTGATTTCTTTTTGGAATGGTAATTTGTTCATTGTTTGATCTTAAACTCCATTCTTATTTTTTGTCGATTTTTATATTTCGATTTTAAATTCGATTGATTAAGGGAACGTGACGCTTCGACTTGAGTCTAATACAAATTTCCTAAACTTCACAATTATTTGCTTTATCAGACAACTACAACAATACAATAACAACAGCTAATGACACGTTTCCTTATCGCACTGCAATGAAAGTGAGTGAGAAAGTGATGAAAGAGAAGAACATTCGAACTTAGTGGAATGTCATAGAAGAAAAGTCACTGACGATAAAACCTGTCTATATTTACGAGTACTATTAGTATTTGAGGCCTTGACCCCCATGAAAGATTTTATGAGACGTTTTAGCCAAATGCCAAATGCAAATTTTGCAACAGTGCTAAAACTAAAAGCCAACAACAACAACAGCAACAACAACAACAAATAGCCAACTACAGCTAACAGAGGTGAGTCACCAATGAACAGCGGATGTGGTCAATGGGATCGACTTGGGCTTGTCATAAAACTGAGTGTGGGTTGACTGGAAAACACCTTAAAGGCAGGAACAACAAAAACAACAACAACAACGACAACAGCAATAAGATGAAGAAATACGTTAAGCAACTATGACGAGTAGCTAAATGACAATGCAGGGCTTTTGAAGTGAACTGTGCCGCAGAAAAGGACGGGGAGGAAGTGAGTCATGGCCATTAAATCCACCCGAGTCTTGTCTTGGCCATAGTTCAACTTGGTAGTGAAATGGCTTTAAATGTGCACTGAAGCGTTCTCAGTGCTACGGTCAGGGGCAGTGGTTGTTTATGGCTTCAAAACAGAACACGCTGCACAGCTGTGTTGCACTTGCCACCCCCATGCAACCAAACAAGAGAAAGGGGAGGAGGGTGCAACATTAAAAACTTAACACAAACCCTGCAGCTAATTTATGTCTTATTTCTGGCGTTGTTGTTGTTGTTGCATTTTTGCTACTGTCTGCCGCATGCAAATGCGAAATTTCCCAATGATTGATGTTGCCACGTTTGTTTGCTACCTTTTGTTGCTGTAGTTTTTGTTGCAGCTAAAAGGGGGAGTGGGGGAGAAAAAACAAACATGTCAAAAAATTCTCTTTGTGCAAAATGTTGGCATTTTGAAGTGCGAGTAATTGCAGCTGCAATAGTTTTTCATGTTCATGTTGTTGTCTTCCAGACCTGGCCAAGTTCCTCGGCCGCTTTTTGGCAATACTCAGACTGTTGTTGTGGCAACTTCCTTTCACAAGCGGGCCAAGAAAAATGGCTCTGGCATGCCGAGCATGATGGGCACTTGAATGCTTTGAAAATTATAGACTACAGATGTCGGTTGCAAAAAAATAACCAAATGCCATGAGAAATTGTTCAGACTAAGTCAAAAAACAGAAATATACATATTAAATACTTTTATTTAAGGGAATAATTTCAATGCTACTCATTAGCCAACCCCCTCCCCCTCCGGCCCTCACCTTGACTGTCAAAAATCTATAAAAGCGCCCGACAAAAATAACAATAACAATATTATGCAAACAACATGTTTTAGTATTAACAAAATACTTGTACCTTGAGACGAGGGCCTTCATGAAATAAAAATGCGGCTAATTATGCGATCAGGCCAAAACACAACACATGTGTGTGCTGTATGTGTGTGTGTTTGTGTGTGTGAGTGAGTGGGTATAAGTGCGTGTGTACCCACAGGTAATTACAGGCCAAGCACATGCCACATTATTCTTTAGTGCAATGAGCACGACATTCAACTTCCCCCCTCGCCATCTCTTTCTCCCTGCCACACAACTGACGTCGAGTTGCCGCTTAGCGGTTTCTTGTAAGTAGCTGTAGTAGATGCGGACGCAGACGCCAAACACCGACGACACACACACACACACACAGTCGCACAAAATAAAAAAAGCTTCAAACTGCCGCTAGCAACAAAAACAAGCAACATAAACGTCAGTCAGACTCGCCGAAAAACCGGTTGAGTTATGAAAAATTATGATTGTCACTGGACGGTTGCTTGCTCAGTTGCTGCAGCAGCAACAACAACAACAACTGGGACAACAACAACTACAACAACTTAAAAAATGTGTAACAATTTCAAGTTAAACATGCGCTTTGTTTGCCTCTCTCACTCAATGTTGTTGCTTTCCTATATTTGTATTTTTTTGCATTTACGCTAAAAGCCAACACCAAATAGACAACAATTACAGTAACTACAACCCCAACAACAACAACAAGAGCAATGCCAAGTGGGTCTCCATATACATGTATACATATAATTATTTGCCCACGTTTCGCATGTTTTGCCAGACTGACTGTCGTCAAAGTTGAAATTCGCCTCGAGTTGCTCTGAGGTGTGTCTCCTGTTCGCAGAGATTGCTGCATAAGTTGGGGCATATACACTGACAAAAATTCAAGTTTAAAATTCTTAAGTTTAACATGTATTTGTTAAGTTAAATCAACACAATATGCTTATAAAAATAGTCATAAATGCCTAAGACGTTTAATTTCACTAAAAATATTCAAAATTATTGCCGAGATGGAATTGAAAAACCAACTTGAATTAAGTACTTTGTACTCATTGTGTACATTTGTATTCTAAATAGTAAGAGTAATTGCCAGTCGTATAATATTTAGTTGCCTGGACGCAAGCTGGGCGACATGTGTTGCCAGCAACAGCTGTTGGCAACATGTTGCCAATGCCTCATTTGCCTGTGGCAATCATCAATTTGTATGCCTCGCGCAGTTGCCGCTAATTTAAATGATCGGCATTTCTATTTAAATTCGTCTGCTGCTGTTGTTGATGTAGCTATTGTTGTTGTTAGTCTTGTTGTTGCTGCTGTTGCTCCTTTAGTCGATTGTTGTGCTGTTGAAGTTTTTTGCAATTACGCGTGCAACATTTCAATTGCACAAATGCAATGCAGCGACATTTATTATAAATGTAGTTAAAGAATGTGGGGAGAAGAGCGTTGAAAGGGGGGCGGGGAGTGTTCAGTCTTCATGAATTCTTGTGGAGAAACTAAAGGCGCAGCTCGTTGGAAGCTTAGCTCGAATGTGAACACTCTGAACACTCTCTGTGTCCCTTTTTTTAAGCGGCAGCTGCGTAAATTGTCATCAGCTGTCAGTGTCAGTTTTAATTAGTTTGTTTACAGCAACAACAACAACAACAACAACGACCACAATCATAATAATAACCACTGCAAAGACAAAGACAACACGCATTGCGTTGCCATTGCCTCAATCATATCAATTTGATCCCCAACCCTCTCAGACATCGTTGTCATACATCGCTTTTAAATAACTTTAAATTGTGTGTTGTGTCTGCGTTATAAGAATTTTGTTGTTGTTGGTTTTTTTTTATTTGTAAAGAGTTACGGTCAATAATGCACTGGGTTAATTACCAGTCGCCAGTCTTCATTTACTGAGGAGACACGCGGAACAACTCGGATCGAGTGCTGATTACAATGCAAATGGACCATGATGGTCTTATCAACGACATTAGACGGAAAGCTAATGCTTGGAAATAAATAAAAGTGAGCATGGAAAAATGATTTAAATAAAACTGACTGAGAAATGTATCTCCAATTTTTTTTAAAATTAAAAGAATTAAAGTAATAAATTATAACATAATTAAAATATAATTTAAAGTCAAGTGTATAGACAGATTTGAATGAAACTGTCTGAGAGATGTATCTCCAAGATTTCTTAAAATTAATTGAATAAAAGTAATAAATTAAAGCATAACTAAAATATAATTTAAAGTAAAATGTATAGAAATTTGTGTCAAATTCCAGCAAAGTAAGTGTAATATAATAATTCAATTATTCCTCTTATTATTATATTTAAAAAATCAATAAGTCTTTGCTTATTTCATTACTGCTCAATGGGTATCTCTTAGTCGTGCACTCAAGCGATTTTGAATAAATTCCTTTATTGACAACGCTTTCAAAATATTTGAAAAATTTAGTCGCTGCTTCGCTTTCAGCAACGCGCAAATTTATGCTTTTTTATTTACAATAGAAAAATTGCAAGCTCATAAAATTTTATGACATACAAATTGAATACCGTTTTTATAGCTTGTCGCTGTTGTTGTACAATCGGCAAACAATAAATGTTAATTAGTAAAATTTATGCGTTGTGGCCTATTGACACTTTTCAGCTGTTGTTGTTGCTGTTGTTCTTGTTGTTTTATTTTTTGCCATTTACTCCGCCCCATAAAAATAAAAGCAGTCGAAATAGCTAAAAAATAAAAAAGAATGTGGTTATCAACTTAAATGTTGTTGTTATCGTTGTTGTTATTATTATTGTTGTTGCTTGTAACACAATTTGCAATTAAGTGAATTTTGTTGTATAGCAAATAAAAAATTGTACAAGATAATAAACAAAAGCGGAATAAACAAAGCAAAACCCAAATCAAGTTTTGAACCTGTTTCGAGTTTGCTTTTTATAACGATCTACAGAATTGACATTTATTTACATTTAATACGGATATACATACGGTCAGATCCTTAGCGTGAAGAACAAAGCCCAAAGAATCTCTAAATTGCGTAATTTATGTAAAATTAACTGGATGGAATTTACGAATACACATACATACATTCGTTGAATGGTCTTTTGATTAAAGCCAAACAGAAAGAAAGTCAATATTATTTTTGGGGCGAAGACGAGGGCGATGCCGATGCCTGGCAATTTAAGCAAAATTATGGCAAAATTCGCAAGTGGAGCTTACGACTGCAGAGCAAACAAGCTCTGGGTTAAGACCCAGCCACATTTTTCATTACAAATTGAGTCATTAAACTTATTTATACGCGACGAAAGGCACCACAGACTGAACTAAACTGAACTGAGAACTTCCGCGTAACAGCAACTGCAAAACAGCGAATCTCATTCTCATTCCCATTCCCAATTCTGGGTCAAATTTGGAGAAGCCAGCAACGGCAACAGTAACATCGACAACGACTGCAACTTCTTCAAGGGGTAGCTGGACCTCATATAAGTATCATTTTTTATGGCTTTTCATTATGATTGCATATATAATTCTTAATAAGAAAGTTGTCCGTTCTTTGGCTTTGTTTCTGCGCCTGCGCCTGTGCCACAAAAACGGGCACAAGTTATTCGAATAAAGTATTATATTTTAATAGGCCATGGCAACAAATTGAATATGAACTTTATATTTTTTTGTGGGTCACCTGAACTTTTTAATTTTACTGCCAGGCGTAAAAAGCAGCTCAGTTGATGGTAATCTATGATTTACCATGCCGAAACACTTGACAATAATTTACGCAAATAGCATAATTCGCTTTATGGGCGCAACATGATGAACATAATGATTAAGATGATGATAATGATGATGATGATGTTGATTGTTGCTGCTCCTGCAATGACTATAACTATGTACTTAAAGAGGAGTGCTCGATGCGCTTTCAACGCCAACGCTGAAATTGAAACGAGCCTAGACTCCGACTCAGACTCAGACTGAGAGCAAAAAAGCAAAGATAATGTTACAGACTACTACACCTAATGAGGCTTTTGTCTGTGGCGTCTCTGGATCTGCAAGTGACTCACGAATGATTTTCACTTGGGATTGGGAATGAAACTGTGACTGGGACTGGGACTCGAACTGGGCGTGCGTTGGTTATTTGCGTGCCAGCGTTCCAATCGACTCTTGCATCTGCTAAAACAGCAACAATCGCAACAACTTGTGGCTTGATAAGACAGGGAGTTTTTTTTTGTTTTGAAAAAGCGCCGCTTACATGCACAAAAGCCATGCTCAAAGATTGCAGCTGTGGTTGCTTTTAATTGCATTTGCAGAAACTTACAATTCCACGCACATTCACATTCGCAATTCGCAATTCACAATTCGCATTCCCATCGATGGATGGGCACACAGACATAGATGGCAGAGTTGCCTCTGTGATTGCGATTGCGATTGCGTTCTCTTATTTTTTTTTATTTTTCATTTTTATTCTTGCCTTGCGCCATATCAAACGTCGACATCTCGGCGCACCGCCAACCACTTCAAATATCATCGGAGTGCGCACCTTAGAATTATTGGCGCTAGACATGCAAATCCATGTGGCACGTTGCACGGTATGCGGCAACCAGTTGGATCCATTGGATCTCAGTTCGTTAAGTTCCCCTCAAGAGTTCTAACAACAATTTCATAATCATCGTTGCAGCATAAATCAAAATAACTTTATTTATGCGACGACAGTTGCTACAATTCTATCAACGGAACTGCGCTTTTGTCCAAAAAAATAAAAAGAAATAAAAAAAATGAAGGAAAACAAACAAACAAATTGGGCATCGATGATGCGTCCCCAATCTGCAGTCAAGCCGAATGCTTTTTCCATCTTCTCTCAACTAAACGAGTAACGAGTATTTATTGAAATATGTTTTTTTTTGGGGCCAGCAATTTCTAAACAATTGCCAACTGAAATTGAAGCAGCAGCTGTGTTTGTCTTGGCGCTGAGAATGTGAGAAGATTGTGAGACAAACTGAGGAAATAATTTTCGAAAATTTTATACGAAAGAGTTTAGAGAAGAATAGAATTTAAGAATACGACAGAAAAGGAAAAAGCAAAGCAAATGAAATGGTTTTAAGCTTGGTATATTTTATCGAGTTTATTTAAAAAGTGTATACATTTTTCAAAATTCTTACTCTACATTTTTCTGCTTTTACATTTTATTTGTATATCGATTTTTCTTCAGCGTATTTTTACATCACTAGCTTATACAAATATGTATGCATATAAGCGATCTTGTCATAGGAAGCGTGTACAAAAAGCGTATATAAAAAGCAAACTAATTACACAAACATGTGCCTGAGATTTTCTCATAAGCTCATTAAAGAACGAATGCTGCAAACGAGTAACAGCGAGCGGAGGGTGTCAAGAAGAAAACAAATTTGTGGCAGCTAGAAAAATGGAGGAAAGTATTGGTGCAGCTTATTTACCTTTGGCACCTCATTATGACGACCCAAAAGCCACATGGCGTAACCGCAGACGGACGGACAGACAGGCTGACAGACGACAAGGCCTCGCCCAATCGTTTAGAGAACAATTACAAGCAAAGCTCTTCAAACGGATCTCTCAACGCACTTGCGGTATGCCATTGTGCTATTCATTAGTAAACAAAATAAGAAAAATGAATATGAATACGAATACGCAAACGCAAACGCAAACGAATAGTCGGTGAGTGCATTCACCTGCAAAAGTTGCTTGAGAAAATGCTTTTATCTTGCATTTAGATGGATCGATTGATAGATATTAGTGCACAGATCTGAGGAGTCAACTGGGTCAACTGGCAGATTAGCAGCGGCTGCATCGATTTCAATTGGAATTGATCAAATCATTTACAGACTGATTGATTGCGCCCAATTATTGATGCGGCTGTTGTTGTTGTTGCTGTTGTTGTTGTTGTTAACGGCCTTATATAATAAATTTCCATGTGACTTTGATCAGAGTGCACAAAGCGCTGCACACAAAGTAAACAAAACTGTAACAAGCAACAAGTTACGAGTATCGATTTTGATTCGAAATTTGAAATGAGTGCGCATTCAAATGAATGCGTTTGTGTATGAGTGTGAGTGTGAGTCTGAATATGTGCTCGATCGACCGCCCTGTTGTTTATTTTGTTGTAAACATCCGGACGTGCAGCAAAATGTTGCATATTGTGCAGGAAGCCAATATGTCGAGTTACGAGCAAGTATGTTGCCGTTGTTGTTGTTGTTGTTGTTGTTGCTGTTGCCGCTGCTTGGGGCAGCCCACAGGGCGTGCATTTTTGTATTTTTGGGGAAACGAATACTCGTATTCAATTTATTTGTCAATGAAGTTGCCGGCAGTGCACACGTCTTCAACACACAAGACGCGAGTGGAGAACAACAACAAACAACAACAGCAACAACGAAGATTTCGCAATCTGTCGCATTTAATCGATTAAAGTTTATATCATTTTTTAGTGCATTTAATTACTATGTGTGTGGCAGCAAAATGTCCACAATTTATTGCACAAGGTGTGGCTATAGTTTTAAATACGCTATATATTATATATATAAAAAAAAAAAACAGTACACAACCAAAAATAATTTATGTTTCTCTTGTTTCTTTACAGGTAAATTATGCAAATTTGTTGAACTGCTCTCAGATTAAGTATACGTGTAATTGTGATTGTATGTGTGCAAATGTGAGTATGTATTTGTAGAAATTAAGCTGAACGTGCTAAAATGATGTCACTTGTATGGGAATTCGAGCTACGATCGTAGAATGTTGCGCATACGCAATGTGGGCTGAGCAGGTTGAATTGAATTGAAATTTTTACAAAATTTTAATATTTTGCTAAAAAGATAAGGGAATATAAAATGAGTATAAAATAGATCATGCGTATACGCAGTGTAGACACTTGTCCATCGACATTTCTAATTGAATAATTGAATTTTAAAACAAAAACTCAACAGTTGTTGTACCAAAAAATAATTGGAAATTGCGTTGACAAGTTAAAAAGGCCAGGGTTAAGTTTGCTTGTATTTATAAAATGGATTATAAGCTTATAATGCGTATACGCAGTGTGTATGTAAAACATACACAAAATTTCGCACAAGCTCCAAATTTCATTGAATTTATGCGTGAGCCCGCTTCAAGTGTGTGGAACAAGATAACTATAATAATAAGCATACGCAGTGTGAGCACACACACACACGGCTATCTCACAACAATATCTCATTGTTGCAACTGACAGGCCAATATGCTAAATCTGCGCTCACATGCTGGTTGTCCCACTGTCCGTCTGGCTGTCCCACTGTGCGCGTCAATTTGCTACAATTTAAAATTCACTTGACGTCGCAAGTCCTTGACACCTTTTCTGCATTATTTTAATTACCTTCAGTGGCAGCGACTTAAAATGCGCAAGTCGATGTGATGTGAGCAATTTGTCATCCCGACAGTGTGAGTGTGTGTGTGTGTGCATGTGTGTTTACTGTGGCAAAGAGGCAGCGACCAATGTGGCACGATGTTTGGATTTGTATTTGCCAAAATCAACACATTGTCTCTTATAGTCGGATTTTTGCATGTGTGCCTGACCATGCTTAATTACGAATTCACTAAAACTGTCACAATCGCTGAGCTCTGGGCATTTGTCAAATTGACAGCAGCGCGAAGATTGCGCACTTAATCTTGACGAGATGAGGTCCGGGGCGCTTTTGGAGAAGCACGCGCAGAATTTGAGCTGAATTTGCTGAGCGTTTTCTGTGAGATTAATGCGAGCTTGGCACGCACCTCCAAAAGAGCGAGAAATAAAAAATGACATGCCTCAACAGTGTGTTCGAAGTACAGTGTACACACCCTAAGAAGTGCTCATATTTCATGAGTCAATAAACTGAGTGGGACACGCGCAGACTGTGGACGTGAGCGCGCCTTATTTTCTTTTTCTTTTCATTTTTTTTTAACTTGATTTTAGACAAAATTTATTGTTACGCTCTGGGCTAAACTGTAATGATATTTTCATTAACTTGGCCTTTGCCAATAGCCCCGACCACGCACTGTCTGTCGGTCCGTGTGACTCTCTGTCTGTCCGTCCGTCCGAGTCAGACAATTGAAACTCAATTCAAACAGCTGCAGGTGAAACACTCACTCCCCGTGATACTATTGGCAGCTGTTGGCTCCACTGCCACTTGGACTAATCGCCAGCCGTTGAGTGGCTATCGAAAAGCGTCAAAGAGCCAAACACTAATGCCGTCAATTGTGTATCGAGTATTTGCACAATGCGTCCTTGTCCTTGTCCCTGAGTGCGAACACAATGCGAGTAGTGTTGGTAATCAATACGCAGTCCTCTGTTTTGATTGGATTTACAATTAACTCGACTAGATTTTCAACACATCTGTCAACTAATTCAGCTTAAACGAATTGACAAAGCTTACAATATTAAATAATATTTCACTTTAAGTATATTCAACTTATATTCCAAGCTTTTTAGACTTTTATTCAGAATTCTTCTTGGAATCAAAAATGTTGTAGGATTTTGACTTGACTTAGTTTAAAGTATTTTCTTTCTTATGCAGATTTAATAAAATGCAAATGTGTTTAATAAAAATGAATGTTGTAAATAGACAACAAAGTTAATTTCAATAAATAGCCAACGTCTGTCTGTCTGTCTGTTTGTCTGTCTGTCTGTGGCCTTTGGCATTTGAATGAATGAAGGAGGAAGAAGTCGAAATGCCGCCCAAAAAGCCAACGCATGTTAATGTTACCGTTGTTGGCCAATGCGCATTGGTCCGTTCGGCTGACTCATGACGCGGTTCGGGCCCGCTGTCATTTTGGCCATTTGCGTTGTCAGTTGTTGGCCATATACGAGCACGAGTCGAGTCGTACTCTGATGCGAATACGAGCTTACAAAAGGATTTGTCTGTGGCCAAAGGCGCTTTGATTAATTGCCGACTTAGAGCCTGGGCCATTCTCGTTAGGCCAAAGTGATGCTGTCGCTGGCAACGATGACGATGACGATGACAGCAGATGGAGGATGTCGGATGGAGAATGGAGGATGTCGGATAGAGGATGGCGGATGGCGTTGGCGTGAATCACTTGAGCCAAAAGGTCAGGCAACAAGGTTGAAGAAATGCAAACTGCACAAAATTAATTGCCAAGTTTGTCTGGGAAATGCGGAAATTAATTGGGCGACTACCAAAAAAAAACGAAACAACAACAACAACAGCGAGCAGACAACAAAGTTTGTGGCGCAACAAATTGGCAACAAATTCGAGTACAGCTGTAGGCTTTAGACTGGGCCAATACTTGGTTATAAATGGCAAATGGCCGGGCCAGCAAAGTGTTTGGCTTCTGCGCATTTTTGCGTGAACCGCGAGCGTCACAGATAGAGGAGGAGAAAGAGAGAGATAGAGATGGAGATGGAGATAGAGATAGAGAAAGAGAGTCATTACCAGCTGTTGTGCCACGCAATGCAGCAACAGCAGCCAGTCAATTCCATGGGGTCAACAGGTTAATGGGCAGCATTAACAGGCCAACAACGTACGTGGCCAACAACATTTTGGATGCAACTTCGAGCCGGAGATGGAGATGGAGATGAAGTGAGAGACAGAGATGGAGAAAGAGACAGAGACGGAGAAAGAGACGTAGCGTTAATGTCTGTCGCTTTGATTGCCAAATGCCCGAGGCTGGAAAAACTTTTCCTCAGAGCGCCCAAAATAAAAATATATATAAATCTATTGAAAATATTTATTTTCTTTTATTATCGATAAATATATTTTCTCTCTCTCTTTCTCTGTGTATCTCTCTCAAGCGAAACTCTTGGCTGCAGATCGTAATGCACTTATAAAAGCAACAATTTGTATGCGCTTTGTTGAGCTGCTCATGCATATGATTGACTTATTGATTGCTTGATTGATCGATGGCCCCGCCAAAGTGACGGACTGGCTGACATTAAGCGGCTGCCAACGACAGAGCAGTGCCTCAATTAGCTGAGCTGAGCTGACAGACAAAAAGAGAGAGACAGACAGAGACAGATAGACAAACAGTTCATAGAACTTGCATACCGTTAGCGTAACTCCTAACTTGTAAGCTTAACAACATTTTGCCATAAATCGAAATACTGCTATATGCCAGGGGCTATATGCTAATTATAGCTATGCCAAATCTGGCGTCTAGACTTCATAAATAAACCCATCGACACTATATATACCCTGTAAGATATGTGTGTGTGCTCGTACGTGCTACGCATGCGCTTAATCATTCACATGTATAAATAAATATATAAAAATGTATGTATGTGTGTACACATGTTCGACTGTATTTACTTAGTTATTTTTATACTCGACTTGAAATGCATTGACAAATATGTATTTACGATGTCAAACGCATTGAAATGCATTGCAAATGTGCAAAAATGTTTTCGAGCTGGCGATGCCATAAATTACGAGTTAAGCATTCATGAGAAGGGTGCTTGTCATCCCCCCTCCCCTTGCCATTGTTGTTGTTGTTGTTGCATACATGCATTTATTGCTCATATAAATAGCACAAACAGCAACAACAACAAAATACTCTGGGCAACCTACTTAAGTTTTTAATTTATGCGTAAGTCTGGATTTAGTAGCATTTTTCAATATTAATTGTCTGCTCCTTATGACAACAACAACGACAACAACAACAATCTGAACAGTGCCATAAATCACAATATCATGCATAAGCACACGATTATATGCCGCATTTGGATTTATTGAATATACTATACTCGGCATATGGGGAGCAGAAAAAAGAGAAGGAGACGGAGGCAAGTTGCCACTTTTTGTGTGTGGTTTCAGCTGCGGCATATTTTCAGTTTGTTTTTCATTATACTATATCTTTTTTTATTTGTATTTGTATTTGTCATTTTTCCATTTTATGATGTTGTTCATGTGCGCCATAAAGGGGTATATCGGTTGTCCGAAAGGTGTTTTTTGTACCCCCAAAAATAAATCAAAGCACAAATCATGAAATGTGATCAAATCTGACAACTTTGAGATATCTCTAAAAATAAAAACATAAAACATATGAGGGGAATAAATAACCGCTGTTTGGATGGAAAATTTCCCAACAATTCAAACTTATTTTGAAGAGTTTTATGCCACAAATGATTGCAGTTTTTCCTACTCCTATAAATTAATAATATTTCCATGGTCTATAATTATATATTTCAATTTGTGTTCTCATTGGGTTATAATCATTTTTAAACTATGTTTAGCCTGTCATTAAGTGCCAGGGTAAATTATTGACAAATCGTTGGTAGCATTTTCATTGGCAGCTTCTCAACTTTTACAAGCAGCTGAAATTAATTTTCGATGTAATTTGAGCTCCAAATAGCCTCGAAATAAATTCGATAAATAGGGCGTCACAAAGCCGACAAAAGAGCTCAAGTCAAATCTCAGCACGGGAGAGAGAGACAGAGAAAGAGTGAGTAAGATGGCAATAGATGGATAGAAAGATAGATAGACAGGCAGATAGAGTGTAGTTTTAAGCTCATTGTATTTATGATATTGCCATCAACAGCTCAGCTGAGTGAACTTAACAAAATCCTATTAGAGCTGTCTGAACTGTTTCCATAGGCCTGGCTAAAAGCTAAAAGCCTTGCCAAAAGTTTAATAAATAAGAAAAGAGTGAAAAAAGAAGAAATAATAATAAATACGAAGAGTGCGCTGTGTTTTTTTGCAGCTGTGCAAAGCTTCAAAAATAGCACTGGCAGTTGGTGGCAAAGATCGCAGAGTCCGATGTGGACTCCGACTCTGACTTTGACTCCATCCCTGGGCCAGGCCAGGCACACATGGCCAAAAGAGTTATTGTTGTTGTTGTTGTTGCTGTGCGGCATTTGGCGGCTTTTGAAGGCGCTTTGTTGGCTCTTTGCGTGGGTGTGTGTAATTTGACATCTTCATGAAATAATTAAAATTATTTATTGTTAATTTATTTTCACTGTCGATAAATTGAAAGATAAGCCGAGTGCATTAAACAATTGAAATTAATTTGTCAAGCATTTTGACAACAGGCGTGGCAACAACAAACACACACATATATTCAGGCAACAACAATAGAAGCCGCAACTTGGTTGGTTGGTGAAAGGAATTTCAAGAGAGACACTTTCACCTAAAGCTTTTGTGGCCTGCCACCAAAAGGTCAACGTCAACCCCAAGGGTAGTTTGTGGTAGCTAGCCAAGTTTCAAACCACTGGGGCGTGGCCGTGACAGTGGGCGATGGCATTGCTACCTGATGTTGCTGTTGCTGTTGCTGCAGTTGCCCTGCGGGCAAATACTTTTGTTGGTTTGTCTGTTGTCGTTGCAGCCGCAACGAATGCAATTAAATGGATGCAGGCCGACGCTGCTGGCAGTTTAACGCGGCAGTTAATCATGCATCGACATGTGGCAGGCTGCCTGGCTGCAACTGCAACTGCCGATGCAACTGCAACAGTTGCTAATGTTGCCCGTCTGCTGCCGGCTAGCAACATATTCATAGTCGCATTTGGCGGTCACTTCTAAGCCCCATTCGAAAGTGTTGCACAAAAAGCAGTTTGCAATTAAAACATGTTGGCATTGCTGCTGACAACAACAACAACAGTAACTACAACAACAGCAACTGTTGCTGTCGTCGTTGTCTAGACGCGCCAACTTGTGGCAGTTGCCATGACGCACAGATGGCGCTGCTGTGCCACAGCAGCTGATGTGCGCAACGAATTGGCTTTCAAAATTCAACAGACATTTAAAGCGCCGTCGCAGGAATGAGGAAATGCTGGTGAAAAGCTGAGATGCGTTGAAAAATGTGCTTAATTGATTTTACTTGAATCCCTATCGCGCTCTCTCTCTCACTCTGTCACATAAACTCTCTTTCTCCTTCTCTGTTATTTGCAATTAATTTATTTTATTTGTTCTGATATATTATTAAGATTAAACAATTAATAAGAAAATATTAGTAATAAATAACCATACAATTTGAACTTTAGTTTATAGATTATTTTTAGCTCTAGCTAATATTTGAATTAATTAAAGGATTTTAATGTAAATGTAGTCTTAATATTATAATAATTAATGTCCTTTTTCAGAATCACACTCCATGGCTATACAACAATGTCCAATGCTCGCGAGTTGGCATTGATTCAGAAATGGGCTGACATTGCAACGCCGCCGACGCCGACGCTGCCATCAACGCTTTCGCTATCGCCAACATCGCCGCGAGCAATCATCAAGTTCTGCTGTTGTCCACAGCGCAGGCGCTACAATCTGAAGCAGCCCAAGAACAATACGCTGCATGCTCGAAATATATTCGTCGATAACAATTTTACATATATTGATGATGTGCCACGCGCCAACAGCAGCAGCAGCAGCAGCAACAAGAAGCGACGCCAAGATTGTGAATTTGATTACGATTGCAACGATGATCATTATGACAATGATGATGATGATGATGAGGCAAATGATATCGTTCAGATCTCTGGCGGCCACGACGGAAATGTGGCGTTGATATTAATGAATCAACGAAATGTGTCTGAACAATGGCGGCAGGACAACAAAGGCAGCAGCAGCAGCAGCAGCAACAACAAGCGTAACAGCAGCGAACTAGCAACACCAGCAACAGCAGCAACAGTTGCAGCAACAACTCAAAGTAAAACTTGCGCTGTCACAAGCAAACAGCAAAGTGGCAATGAGCAGCAGCAAAAACAACAACAAAAACAACAGCAACAGCAACAACCAATCCAAAGACTTAGCAATAGCTTGCAACAGCAACAGCAACAACTGCAACAGCAACATAGCAATAAGGAAAATACACTAAGCAACAAAAACAACAGTAACTACAATAAGCCGCGCTGTAATTATTGTAAATTACCCGACGACGACGACGACGCCGAGCCCCAAACGAACAACAACAACAGCGACAACAACACCAACAACACACATACAAATATAAATACAAACTCGAAAATTGATTCACCGAAGTCGTCGCAGAATAAAATGACAATTACGACAGCAGCAACAACAACGAACATTGCCGCAACGGCCACAGCCAGCGAGTGTGGGTTGACAACGACAACAGCAACAATAGCAACAACAACAGCAGACACAGCAGCAACAACAACTGCAGCAGAAGAGTTTGTGGGTGCTGCCACAGAAGTGCTGTGCAGCGATAAACCAACATTGACAGCAACAGCAACAGCATCGACGTTGTTGACGCCGACGCCGCCGCCAACACCAACAACACCTAAGCCCAGCATAGCAGCACGTCCGACCACGCCCAGCCGCCTTAAGACTGTGATCAAAACGACAATGGTAAAGCGTAGTCCTAGCCATGACTCAACGCAGGCAACTGCGATGCATATGCTGCAGCAGCAACCGAACAGCTGCAACATCAGCAACAGCGACGAGCCCAGACGTTCGGTTAGGGAGCGCATCGCCGCCTTTGCGGCAGGAAATGGTAAGTTTTTCTTTAAATTTTTTCATTTTTCTTTTTTTTTTTGTATTTGTCGCTTAATCAGCTTTAAGTTTAGCAACAAAGTCGCCTGGGCGGAAATGTTGCTGCGTTGCTGTGGGAAAATCGAGCATGGCGGGACACACAATCATTAGGCTAGTTAATAGCTAACAATAAGTAATTAATTGACTTGTCCCGCTTCTGATAAGTCAGATATATCTCGGAAATTACACCTACTACAGTCAGTTCTCCGACTCGTGATGCATCCCTTGGGGGCAACAGACTTGAAGGTCGACCAGCTCATTGTCCAGTCATTTCCTGTTGATTGAATGATCAGCAGATAGAGCATTCTCTCCATACCATTTAAACGAAAGATCAGATACCGAATCTAAAGACTCTGAATCACAATATTTCAGGGCAATTGTAATGCTTGAAGCCGCAATAAATGCTGGCAATTAAAGGCAATTGTTAGTCGATGATTAAGCAGAGATTTGCAGTAAATGACAACGACTAAATGCTTATAAATATGAAATAAATAAAGGGCAACGTACACATTCATACATGTAATTTATTTCCCTTTTATTTAATGTCGCATTTAAAATCAAAAAGTAAAATATAGAAATTGACTGCAATTTTTGTTATGAATTATGCATGACGTTGAGCTTTGAATTTCCGTTAGCCTGACACACTCGCATGGACACACCTTTTGCATAACACACACAGAGGGAAAGAGACACACAGACATGCAGACAGAGACGGAGAGAGTGAGACAGACACTCAAGTCTATTACAAATCAATTAAATGCCGCAATGCTTAATAAAAAGCCACTTAAGCCGCATAAAAACTCTTCATGAAAAAAGTCACTTCAAATTGTGATTAATAATAAAAGAAAATATGTTTTTTTTTTTTGTCTTTTTATTACGAACATTAATTTCCGTCTGCATTTGTCCCGCCAATTGAAAAAGTCGTAAAATCAAGAGTTGCATACTCGTATAAAAATTATGAATAGTGCTGGCTTTGGGTGCAGTGCACTTGTATTTAACAAAACAAAGCCAAAACAACACAACAAACACACAGCAAACACTCCCTGCCTTGGGATATGTCACCAAAGCAACACGAACTTGGCTGACACGCCCCAAAATCAATTGGCAACGGACAATTGGCAACTGTCGCTGTCAGGTTTTTGCAAACAGGAAACACGTACGCACTGTGATCGACGTCATGAACGCATATTATATCATTGTGATAGGCAAATTAGCCAGGTTTAAGCCCGGAAGAAGATCCTGCCCTAAGCCAACAGACGTAATGTTTATTTATTCATTTATTTATTATTTTATTTACATTTACCGTCAGCTATATGCAGCCAAAAAAAGCTATAAAATATATAAAATATAATTAGAATTTTAAATAAAAACATAACTTTCAAGCAAAATATATGTAATACTATACCTAATAAATATAAAATATTTATTACAATAAAAAAATCTGAAATTGATATTGAATTCAGAACTAAGAATGAGATCAGGTAATGACAGATAATTATCATTACAAATCAACAACTTTCAACATTCACTTCACTGACTGAAATTGCCCTTTTATACTCTAATCCTAACTCATGGAGCAACCCTCGCTTCAGTCTCATTTTGTGCAAAATGCCTATGACACCTCTCGTCTGTCGCTGTGCCCAATAAGCAATTAATCACGTTCAAGTGACCTCAGTCACAGAATCAATCAACAGCAGCAGCAACAACAACAACCACAACAACAACAACAACCACGAAAACAACAACAACAACACGCCCAAGCTATGTACAATGGGATGACGGACAGTGGCCATTTAGCGGACACACCCAGCAAACAATTTTATTTTAAGTAAATAAGCAAATAAGTACAAATATTTCTCGTTTTCTCGCATTGGCTTTTGTTTCACTGTGTTTGCATATTTGTTGAGCTCGCAAAGTCTAAAAAAAACTACGGCTTTATGAACAATCAAATAGAACAAAGGCCAGAAGAGAGCTATTTCCGTTAATTAAAAGCTCAAGCTGGCCAACCAAATGGGAATGAGAATGGGATGAAAAAAGCCCCTTTTTGGACTGAACTGGACGCTGAATGGAACTGCGGCGGGGACTGCGACTGCGACTGCGACTGGGTAGACCTCCCATGAACTTTCAACGCGCCTCCTACATGGCACAGCAATTGGCGAATGTACCGTTAGCAGTTGCACAATTGAAATATTGCCAAAAAGGCAGAAGAAGAAGAAGTCGAAGAAACTGCAGCTCAGTCTGACTTTGGGTCTGAGTCTGGATCTTGGCTCTTGGCTTGGCTTTCTTGACTTGGTTTGGCGGCCTGCCAATCGGCACAAGACGATCAATTGGCGTACGCTTTCCAGCTGACTCTGAGTCTGACTCGGACTCGTACTCTGACTCTGACTCTGGCCAGACCCCCATAAAATGTAGCTAAAGTGTCCCCTGTCGACGGACTGACTGACATCGTTTGGGCCGCTGATTTACGAGCTCGCCACGGGTCGTTGTCGTTGTGGTTGTGTAACGCATGCGATTCAGAATTTTTAAATGCCAACCGTTGACCAGCAACAGCACTACCAGATTGTGCCTACCAGGAGGAGAGAAGTCGCCACAGTTGTTGCTGTTGTTGTTGTTGTCGCCAAGTCGCGACGGTGGCGGCGACATTTTAATCAAGAAACTCAATCGAACGCACGCATGCGCAATAAAAACACAAATAAAATCAAACCTATAAAATCAACAAATACAACAACAACACACACTCACACACATACTGAGAGAAAAAGTTCCATTACTATACAAATTCCGTCCTGTCTTCTCTTTCGCTCTCGTTTTGGTGTCTGACGAACGCCAAAAATAAAACTGATAAAAAAAACAGCAGGAAAAATAAAACGGAAAAAAAGTTCACTTGATCTTCAGTCGCTTTTTTGCCCCTATGCGAATTTTTAATGCGATTTATGGCGATACCTTCACGTATTTGCATATCCATGTGGGCTGAACTCGCACAGTGAGCCAAGAAGTATTCGTATTTGTATTCGCATTGGTATTTATTCCAATCGATATCCATATCCAACTTATAGAGTCGTCGTCAATCTATGCAAATATTTAGCGAGTTTGGAAGTGAAAATAAGGGAGTCAGAAGTTAAGAGTGAATTCCAAGAGAGAGCATAACACCTGGATATCGAAACTAAGATTTTAAACATTCAAAGTCATTGATAGACAAGCAAGGAAGAATTACGAAGAGTTTCTAAAGAAACTCACTATTCATTGGATACTGTAATATATCAAATATTTAAATAAATAGAGGTATTCGCATATATTTTAATGTTAATAACTTAAAAATGTTTGTTCTGTTAATAACTTAAGTTCCTAATCTGATTACTTTCAACATTCTCATTTCAAACTATATTTAATTTAATTAAAACACATAAATTAATAAATATCCAAGTTGACATATTTGCAAGAGCTTTGTCCGGTATGAAGAAAGTTCATTGGCAAACAATTGCTGCGGTTGTTCTCGTTGTTGTTGCTGTCGTTGTTGGGTGTGGCAATGGCAACCAATAACCAGCAACCAACAACCGACAACGAATTAAACAAACAATGTGAGAGATTAATAAGTTATGAACTGGGGACAATTGAGGGCACGGGATAAGATATAAATGGTGTGAGCAATATAATCAAATATGTAAATAATTGCTTGCCATTTTATCGCTGGCCAAAATTTAATTAAAATATTTGCGCGCGCGAGAAATACTGAAGCAAACTCAAGAGTTGAGAGTGTGTGCCACATGTGTGCGGGGCATGTTGCACAATTTATGACAATTTAAATGGCACACATTCGGCGCCAAATTTGAGGCGATTAGCGCAGAAAATTTTCGCGCATTTGGCTTAAGCGGCCCAGTGGCAGGCAGCACGTTGCACGACGTTGTTGCCACATGTGGCAGCCGTGTCTTAACACATTTGGCGCAATTTTTCATTTTTGGCTGGCTGGAAGAAAAAAAATAAGAGATTATGAAAATGTGTCTTTTGGGCGCGCCATTTGTGCGAAGTGTGAGCAACATGTTGCCGTTGTTGCAAATATAATTGCAGCAATTGTGTGCAGCGTAATGGCGGCAATGACAACTTTATTTGACTCGCTGAAGATATATTGCTAAAATTAAACTATCTCTCACTATCTCTCTCTCTTTCTCTCTTCTTTGCAGAGGCACAACAAAGTGGAGCCAACACGGCGCGGCAACATGACAGCGTCAAGAAATTTTCTAAAATTCAGTGCAATACAAATCAAAACAACATGACAAGCGATGTGAAAAGTGCAATTAGCGGTGGCAGCAACAACAGCAACCAGCAGCAGCAGCAACATCAAACGCTTATCAACGGCAACGCAACGCCGCCGGCAACAACAACGTCAGCAGCAGCAACAACAACAGCAGCACCAACAGCAGCAGAAGGCAACACGTCAGTCTCAAGTGCGACTATCGCCGCTGACACGACGCGCTACAAATCGGGATTAAGTGATGTTGTGGCCGGCGAGGACGTTGATGATACAGCCACATCCACAGAGGTAACAGCAACAACAACAACAACAGCAATAGCAACATCAACTGTAGCAGCAACATCTACGGCAACGGCAACTTCATCTGCTGCCACTCCTGTGGCAGCTGCAAGCGTTTTTAGCACCGGTTGTGCAACTATGCCGCGAACTCGCCAATACGGAAGCAATGCTGCAGGAGCAACAGCAGCAGCAACAGCAACAGCAGCCATGACAGCTGATAAGAAATTCTTAAGTCGTGCACCCGCTGCCAACACTTCAGCTGCACAACAGCAGCAACATGTGCATCATAAGCTGCAATTAGTCGATAAGCCCGAATCAAAATTGGCTGCACTCGATAATCTGGACCTGGCGCACAGACTCGACCTGATCGATGACGACGGCGAGGATCCTTATGGTGCACTCCAGGACTATTTGGAGCGTGTCAAGGTGAGTAAAAAATACTTTTAATTGATTACTGATGCGAATTACGAACAGTTTTAAAAGAGTTTTTAAACCATTGACAAAAAAACTTAGAATAAAATGTAAAGAAATCAATATGAGAATGGAGAAATGAAAGCAAAAACTATAAAATTGAATAAAGAGAGACATTCAGAGTATAGTAATTAGGAAAAATCAACTAAACTTTTCTGATTTCTGTTAAATTTACTTTTCAAAATATGTATATATTGATCCGAACTATCCTAGCTTAGTATTATTAACTTTTTCAGCAAATTTAGTCATAGTATTCTTAGTATAATTTGTCAAAATACTTCTAGGAAATCGTTTAATTTGCTGTGAATTTTTGTGCGTTTCCGTTCACATGTTGCATTATTGAGACAACGAGACAATGAATTAGGCGACTCGCCACTTGTTACTCGGCTCTAAAAGTTTCAATTTCATAAATTTTTCACATGACGATAAACGACAGTTGCTGTCGCCACACACACATTTCACTTTGTGGTTCCCCACTCGCCCCTTTCCAACACTCCGCTCGTGCCCCTTTGCCTGTCAACACGGCGTGATTTTGCAAATGATTATTTTGCGTGACAGAAAAATGTGTTAAAACAAACAGACGAAGTTGCCGCAGCGGCGTGGCGTATTCGTAATGTGTAACGCATACGACGCGTTGCACGCCCGACTTTTTGTTGTTGCTGCTTTTGTTGCCGTTGCCGTCGTTGTCGTTGTTGTCGTTAGCGTTGTCAGCGTCGTGTACATAAAATTTTATGTTTCTGTACCGGAAAGCGCAATATTACGCACTCGCATTCACACTCCGATAGAGACACATCATCAACTCGGCGTCAACGGCCGAGCGGCGACTTTAGTTATTTTTATAACTGTTTCGCATGAAATTTGTCCAAGAGCCAAGTTGGCGTCTTGGCTTCTTAGCTTCTTGGCCCATAGCGGAAGCACTGCACGCACACGCGTTTCTCATTAGCATTGCGTTTATTGCTCTGCGCAACTCGACGCGTTCTTTAACACAGCAAACAAACACTGCAAACAAAACGCGCTGAAATCGCCCGCAACTCGCGCGCGTTTTCTTAACGGAGAAAATAATTAGAGCAAACAAGTTGCAGTTGCCATTGAATACGAGAGAAGGTTGATAAGTTGTCCCAATTCAAATATCGAATTTTTTCTTAAGGAAAAAATTATAACTTAAAAATAACTTAATCTTTAATACATTAATTTATTTATAGTCAAGCTTTAAGCAATAAAAACTAAAGAATTAACCCTCCAATGCCCAGGCAAAAAAAGAAATTTGAGCATTCACTAATTTTTAGACATAGAAAATTCGTAGTAAATCTCATCGTAGAGCGGTAAAAGAAAAACTGGCTGATGGAATATTTAGTTATTTATAAAGTTTTGTAGCAATACATTTTAATTATAAATCTAATATAATTATATTCATTTTTAAAGTTTTACCTAAGATTTTTTTTTACCCCGCCTAAAGGCAGGGTTAGGCAATAGAGGGTTAATAAAATTAACGTTTTTCTACTTAGGCTTAGGACTTATCAGTACACTCTCGTATTTATCAATGCTCTCCATTGTAATGACTGTTCCATTTTTAAACTTCACTAATAGTGTGAATGTTACAAGTTTTTCTTCTATGTCAAACGCACATAAATCGCGTTCAAATCACGTGCAATTTCAAAGCATTTTCAGGCATTTTTTATAGCATTTGTCTAGCTTTCATTAGCGGTCACATCTACTCGTATGTGGCACGCCATCTGTACACATTTTATAATCAGTGTCATCACCTCAACACCCATCGAATATGCCCCGAGCCCCGCCCATTGGGCGTCACATGCGTTTGGTTAGCTTTGGTTGGCGTGGGCTGTCTGTCTGTCTGTCTGTCTGTCGGCTTATGGCTTTGACTTGAGCTCTGACTCTGGTTATGGCCCTGGCCATAGCGTACTAGCCAAGTTATTAACGCCTTTTATTTTCTCTCTCCATCTATTCCATATTCCAGCTGAATGCAACTAATTTTTTGGCTAAATTGAAATTATTAGCCGGCAACTGTGGCTAATGATGACAAAATGTGTCACACTGCTGCCCACACATCTGAGTCTTTAGCTGCTTTCTTTCTTTCTTCTGCTGACTCCTCGCCCTCTCCTTTATTGGCCATTTGCGTGCCGCGTTTATTATGACAAATAGTGCAGCACTTTAGGCTCCAAATTGCCGTTACTCGGTAAGACTTGGTAAGACTCTATAAGACGCTTGTTGTAGTCGTTGGCCTTAGGCTTAATTTGCCTAGTTATGAAATGCGTTTTGCGGAGGTGTAGATTGTTGTTGTTGCTGTTGTTGTTGCTGTTGTCGTTGTCGGTGTCGTTGTTTGTGTTGCTGTGTTGCCTGACCCATTTTGGATGCGGCAAGCAGCGAAGCGTGCAACGAATCTGGTGGGCGGGGGAAGCCTTTGAAACAGATGCAACATGACAGGCGCTGCCAACTCGTTTTCGCTTCGCGCTTCCTGCATCAATTAGCGCGTTTCTGTTGCACATTTTGGCTACAAACACACAGCAATACTTGTCGATAAGATATATCAAGTACATGCAAAATCCATAATAACAACATCGAACACACAACAATCATAATTGGCCCGACGAATCCATCATCAGCTCAATCAAGCCTTCAACGTCTAACGATGTTTTTTTTTTGGCCATTTACAAAATCTGATAAGCAACAACAATGTAGGTTTGCGTGTGTTCTCAAATGATTTTAATTATAGATATTGACAATGTGGCGATGTGAAATTGAGACGTAAAACTCAACAAGTCTCTCATATAATACACAGGAAAAAATACCATTAAAATACAAGTTTAAAATTTCTGAATTAAACATTTATAAGATTAAAAATCTGTCCTTATGAAACAGTCATTAAATTGTGAGGCTGTATTTGGGTACAAATATTAAATATATTTCATATTTGATTCCTGCCATCCCATTAATTTTTCTCTGTGTAGGGGATTGTCTCTCAGCCTGTGAGGGGAGGGAGTGGGTCGGGTTGATTAGTCAGTCGGGTTGTTCGGTTCACTGAACCCACGAAATATCAGCCAATTATGCGAATGCTGTTAACGAATGTGGGCGACGCGTCGCCTTTGCCTTTAACTTATCTATATAGTAAGTCTATAACTTTATGCAACGACTTCAGCTGAAAAGTTGAGCTCGGGTAATTTGCGCCTTGCGTCGACGTCAACGTCGGCGTCTCTGTCTGCGTCTGCGTCTGCGCAGCTGCCTAGAGAAAGTTGTCTTTGCCCAATTTGCAAATGACGTTTTTTTGTCAACGTCAACAGCAGAAACGGTTAACTGTAAACTGCAAGCTGCAAATGGCAAATGGCAAACAAATGGCAATAAAAGGCAGTGCCGAAGCCTGCACGTTACTATTTTTGTCAACCCAGAGGAGCTGTTTTTTATTTCAGTTTTTTGCCGTGTCCTCCAATGCAGACAATAAACCAGAAATCGCAGCCAAGCGCCAAATGAAGCCAAAAAATCAACAGTGAGCAGTGAACAGTCAACAATCAAAGAGCAACATGTTGTTGCTGCTGTTACTGTTGATGTTGCTGTTGTGCTGTCATTGCAACAAATCAAATGAAAGCGAAGCAGCTTCTACAATTTCACCAGCAGCAATCATAATTGCAGACAGCAATTAAGCTGCTGTCAAATGTTGCCAGCTACTCATGCAGTTCGTGTTACAGTTGCAGTTGCTGTTGCCATGTTGCACGTTGCATGTTGCTGCTGCTGCTGCCTCACCCTCGCCGTGTTGTCAACGGCATTTGCCTCTTGACAATGCGTTGATATTTTCCGACAAGCAAATCAGCTTGCTTAAAAAAAAACTAAAATAGCCTTGCCACGAAAATTGCGCCAATTTGCTGAGACTGCGACTTGCTACTTGCTACTTGCAACTGCTGCTGTGGCACGGACTCGCACACTCGGCCAGTTGACAGTTGTCAGCCGGACAGGGACTTTCTTTTTGCCAATGCCATTCCGTTTGGGCCCAATTGACACAAAGAAGCCAAGTTTTTAGCTCGATATCAGCTTGAAAGCGCAGACTCAAATTGTGATGATTTTTTACTTGAACAAACTTCAGTTTTGACACAACAAAGTTTTTGCCAAAATTTGGACATTGAAGTGGAGATTCGAATAGGAGAAAGGATTGTGTAACGATCGTTTATGCATTCATCCGTTAAAATGATATTGATATTGAGAATATCCGTCTCAAACATCACATTGTTGTAGAGTTCATCTCAATGACATTAAGCCCTCCACATTCAGTTGACCCAACTCACATGGCTAAAACCTATGAATCTGTCCTATCAGATGCTAACCAGGGCTGCAGCATCAATGTCGGCCCTGCTTGACCACTTTGTTGGTTGATCACTCCAAGTGTCATTGCCCAGTTGAGTACCCGAAGCAACAGCAACAGCAACAAATGCTGCACTCATTTTTCTAACCAAATACACAGACACACACACACACAGACACATTGAGTTGCCCCCAGTGCCTGAAGTGCCATTGAAATTACAATGATCTTCATATGTTTTTGGACTGATCGAGCAAACGTCAAGCTACCAACAAAACAGACAGAGATCGAGTTCGAGATGAAGACAGAGATGGCGAGGGAGAAGGAGATGGAGACGCGCATCTGCTTAACATTTTTTTGTATACTTTTGGGTGTGTGTGAGTGTGAGTATTATTTAACCAATTTGTTGTTGGCCGCTTACTGGCACTGGCTATGACCTTCAATGGTCATTTGTACAAAAAACAAAGAGCTGGCCAGGCCTGGACTACCTTATGGCCTGGCCTGGCCTGTCTTGGCCTGGTCTCTGGTCTCTGGTCTCTAACCAGCAGACTTTGCGTCTCTCTTTCCAAATATTTTGACGTCGTTGTTGTCGATTTGGTTGCCGACTGCCAGCCAAAACAACTGGTCAATGTCAATGTCAGAAATTTGTTAAAGTGGAAAATTTGAATTGTTGCTGCTGCTGTAACTCTGAGATTTCCTCTCTGACGGAGTGTACGAGTATGATATTTTAGGTTCAATGCTGGCTAATAAGCTAAGCCTACAGCCGCTTGATTGATGTGCGTTTTGGGGATTACATGGCACTGGAAGTCTGACCTTTATATTGTTGTGGCTGCTGCTGTTGCTGTTGCTACACCCAGAAAAAAAAACCGAATTGTAAAAATATATGTGGTACTTGATTTTACCATATTGCATATATAAAGAAAAGAACTTTAATAATTAAAAAAATAGTATATATTCATTATAAGATTCTTAAAAATTAAAAAATTAAAAACTTAATGTAAATATATAAAAATTATATGTTTAATATGATTTCTACTCAAACTACATTTATGGTAGATGGATCATTTTCATATTTTAAACCATACCTGATAAATTTCGATTAGAATTACTAATCAATTAGATTATTTTTGGAAATAATCGTAGTGACTATATAATTCACAGATGAAAAATTTGTGATTATATAATGATTGCGATTACAAAAAATCAGATTAGTCTAAAATTATTACAATTATTCAAAAATAATCAGAAATAATCAAAAATAATCTTTTTTGTTTTTTTTTCTGATTATTTTTGATTATATCTGATTATTTCTGATTAATTATCACTATTTAGTTAAAACCAAATTATTTTAATTTTTCACAATCAAAATATCCAAAATAATCAGATAAAACAAAAATAATCCAAATTGTCAAAAAGATTGTTTTCGATTATTTTTGTTTTTTTCTGATTATTTTTGAATAATTGTAATAATTTTAGACTAATCTGATTTTTTGTAATCGCAATCATTATATAATTGTGCAAAACCGAAAATAGTCGTAGTTTAATCATTTAATCACTTTTAATCAAAAATAATCTAATTACTAATGATTATGATTACTAGCCATTATTTAACAGGTATGTTTTAAACTAAATTATAGAAATAAATAAGTAGTTAAATCTGTTCATTTTTTTCTGTGTGTATTTATGAATGTCATTGCTGTTGTTGCTCTCTGTGTGCTGTGGTTCTATCTGTGCTGTGAACATATCGATGCCGTGGCATCAGCAGCGGCATCAACAACTGCGTGCCACGCCCGCGTCGCGATGTTGCAGCTGTGTGGCAAGTCTGCAGCTGAGCCTGAGATCGAAGCCAAGACCAAAAGTTGGATTGAAACACTCAGACTGCTAGTGGTACTGAGTCTGCGATGGAGTCTAGAGTTGAACAGCTAGCACAATGCTGATTACATTTAGCGATAAATTAGCCAATGAATACAATTAAAAATTGTGGCCCGTGACGACGACGAAGCTGCCACAAGGGCAGAGACCTTCGCAGCACAATTCTAGAAAGGCCCCAAGGGCATATTAACAACAGTGTACAAATACACTGGGCAGCCAGTGTAACCTTCGTTTTGTCGATTTTCTCAAAATCAATTGCATTTATTTTATACTATATACTTTGGTTTTTTTTTTGGTTTTTTTGTTATACATTTTAAACGTCGTGTGCATGAAAAGAGAAAACGCCACTCACAGTGCCTGAAGGAAGTTGTTGCCCGAAACTAAAACGCCGATCGCCTTGGCAATTGTTGTGATTGTGATTGCCGCATTTACATGTCCAATTGGCCATAATCAGTGTCAATGTCAGTGTCATGGTCAAAACTCTCGTTGGGCCCCCGCGTTAATTGTGTCTCGCGGGCATCGGGCAGAGATCGCTGCCATCTCCCAGCTGGAAGGGAACTTTTCACCTGCTGTGGATGCAACAGTTGCAGGAGATGCTGTTGTAAATTTGCTGGCATTGATCTTGTTGCGTGTACTCGTAATCTATTAGCAGAAGGCAATTGCAGATGCAGTTGCAGTCGCGTCGATCCCTCAGCTGCATTTGCTGCATCCTCCGTTGACATTGATGACTTGACTGATTGATCGTTGCTATTAATTTCATGCGTTGACATTCTTTGCGGCCAGTTGTCGCCTTTGTCGATGTCATTCTCCTTCTTGTTGTCCAACTCGAGTTTTCTCTGCGCTTTTCCCCACTTACTCGCTGTCAACTGTCGGAATCGCTTGCCGCGATTCGGAAAGAATGGATCGTCGACGTTGTAAAGATCACTCAGCTTCAGTTTTTTACCCCGATGCGGATAGAATGGATCGTCCAGTTTGAACATGTCGCGATGCTTCTTGCCGCGATTCGGAAAAAATAGATCGTCATACTTGAAGAGATCTTTGACTTTATCGCGCTTGCCGCGATTCGGCACAAAAGTCTCGTAGCGACTTAGCAACGCGTCCAGATCGGGGGCATTGTGTTGCTTACGCCCTCGCGGGGGTATGAAGGGATCGTCCTGTTTCTTCAGCTCATCTAGGAAGAGAGCGGGGATGGGAGAGAGGGGACGAGGAAGACGTGAAATTATGTCTAGAGTTGCAAGTTATCATTAAGAATATGCCATCATGCCCCATGCATTTTAAATTAAACGGAGCATGCAGAGAGAGGGAGAGAGAGAGACAGAGAGAGATAGATAAAAAGGGCGAAAGAGATGCAGAGGCTGTTACTTTGTAATTTCAACACCCTGGTACTCGTTACGCCCATGGAATTATGATTTATGTTTCCTCACCGCCCAGTTGGTAACCATCCTCCGAATTCTGTTTCTCGCGCCGCACGAGAACATAACGCGGCTCGTCCACAATCAGTGGCGGCTCCAAGTGCCCTGAAAAGTTGAGTTTCTTCCAGATGAACATGCCCGGATGATAGAAGTCAGCGTCATTTGCATCCAATTTGGCATCCGACTGCTGATGGGGATAGAGAAGCTGCATGGCCCAATGCAGGAACTTGACCAGATCCTGTTCTCCGGTGAGAAGTAGAAAGACCTCGTTGTTGCTATTCTTCAGGTGCAGATCCTCGTTGGAATCATCCCTGTCCGCGATATCGTCGGTGGCCTCTTCATAGTCCGCGCCCAGAGGATCCTGCATTTCATAGAGCTGTCTCTGCAAACGGGCGACAGCTTCTCTATTTCTAAGTGAGAAATGGAAAGTGAGCGAAGAGAACTGAGAAGTGAAAACTGCTGTTTGAAATTCAATAATGTCTACGAGTTTGTTTAGATGCTGTCTATGCTAAGATTAATGACGCATCGTTTGCAACACGACGTCGGTTTAAGGATCGTCATTGTGCATCATTTCTGAAAATGAAAACATATTTCTTTTTTTATGTGCGTGGGCTGCTTAGGTTTCAATTACATGTGTTTTGTCTCTGTGCTTGGTTTCTCTTCTCTCTTCTCTCGCTTCACAGTGCCTGCCGTAAATTGATGAACATGTCGGCTGATGTACGTGGGCTGCCTTCAACAACAATGGGCCACAGTTGACCCAGAAAATCTCCCCAAATATGTTATGCAGAATTAGCCATAGACTTGAGCGTTAATCTCTCTGTCATGTCTGCTCATCCAATCAATAGTCAATTTTAGGCAATTCCCCCATATAAATTGCTGTGTAAAATTACAAATTAAAAGCACAACAAAAAAACAACAACAACTGAGAGTCGTGGAGTATGCGGGCTTAAGGCCAATTAATCGACGCATTTAACAAATCAACGAAAACACAAAACGCTCGAAAACACAAGAAATGATTAATCGTCATTTAATAGCAAGAGCACCCCGATGCCCAATCATTTTTCATCGCCATACCCCTTTAAAATACTTGCACACTATTCACATGGGGTTGCCTGGAGCGGACTTACCCTAATAAGTTGATAAAACTGACAGGATCTCTGAGCTTGTAAGTAACATCTACCCAACTAATGGTTATTATATAGGGTGTATGAAAGCCCAAAACAATTGCAGTATTAGCGGGTGTCGAAGACTAAATACCCTTTCCTTCATCACCTGTCTCTGCTTATCTCTTAAAGATATTAAGAGCTAGATGCACTACTTTTGTTATGTAGACTCCTTATATGTGCATGTAGATGAAGTCTATTTTTACCTTTATTCTACATATTTTCTATCTCTGCTTGTCTCTCAAGGATATTAAGAGCTAGATGCACTACTTTTGTTATGTAGACTCCTTATATGTGCATGTATTCTTTTCCTTTATTCTACGTATTTTTCTTTAAATAATAAATATAAACTTAGCAAGAGTATAGCGAATATAACAATGAAATTCATTGCCAGAAATATTTCTCGCCTCCCAGAGGAATCGAGACAAAGGGAAAGACGCTTTTTAGCTTTTAAGCTGAATGAAAAGTGAAACTCAACTCAAGTCGCAATGCAATTCGCGTTTTGTTTCGGGCCAATGAATTTGCTGACAGTTGGTATTTTATAAAATAAATCAACATATGTACTCGTATACACTCTCTACCATAAGTATATGTATTTGCCGCTGAGTTGAAACAAAACTGCAATCGTTGTACTGATTTTTTCACGCCCATTAATTGGTTTTGCGTGTTTTTGGCCGACAGCCAAATTGTCGACGATTTGTTGCTCTTATTGCTTTTGGTTTTTTGGGGACCTGGCGCCCCGTTGCCAAGTGCTGTCCAGTGTCCAAAGTCGCTGTAATCAAAAGGGTTAACCCCGAACCTTAACGCGATTGATAAATTGCTGGCCAGGTTTAATTGGCTTACATGTGAACTCCAGAGTTGGCATCTCTGGCGAACGAAACTGAGGCGAGAAAGTTTTCTTGGACACTTTCGGAGCCCTACTGAATGTTGATTTAACCCAACAGATTATTGCCACCCAGTTACTGGCTGATCCTCAGCTCCTTGACTCACCTGACCGCCAGCATGGCTCGATTGTATTCCCGCGGACAGTTGCCGCTCGCCTGACACAGTCTGCCCCAATATTTGAGCGCAGTGGATTTGGACTTGGATGTGGGCGTGGGCGTGGCATATTCGAGTCCAGCTCCAACTCCATGACCATGGCCATGTCGCTGTGCAATTTCCTGCGGCGCTGATTGCTGTCGTGCCTCTAAATCATAAGCAGCGCTCAATGCTTTATTTCGATTAAAATCCGTGGACTGCGGTTGCTGCTCCACTTCCACTTCCATGTCATCGTTGTAGGCCAAATTGTTTTTGCCAGCCGCCGCCGTCGTGGACTCCTTGCTGTGCATCATATCGTGCAGTGCATCGCCGCCGTCAAACAGGACGCGTGCATCCTTTTTCCAACGTTGTTGCTGCCGTTGCTGTTGCTGTTGTTGCAGCTGTCTCAAGGCCACCGCCTCCGTGGCAGCGATAAGCGATGGTGGCAAAGATAAGACCACATTGCCATGGCCGTTGTTGGCCAAGCCGCCGCCACCGCAATAAATCGCCAGGCAGACACAGAGCCAGGCGAGCGTGAGCCTCATGCTGTCTGGACTCTGTGTCTGACTCGAAGTCTGACTCGATCTGGCTCGATGTGCAACTCGTCTGCCTCTGCCCCTGGGCTCCCTCGATCGGAATGCTCGTTCCAATTTCTGTTCGTCGGGCACTTTGATGCTGCTGCTGCAACTGCTGCGACCGCTGCGTTCTTCTCTCTGCTCTGCGAAACTGAAAGTGGCCATTGGACCAGCTTCACTTTTTATAGCCGCCAAGATGGCAAAGTCCGAGCACATGGAGTTTTGGGAATACGCTCTGGACCTCTGGCTTTCGATGTGAACGAAGCATGTGTGATTTGGGGCTATTGTTTGTCTAGTGCATTCGACCATGAAATTAAATAAAAAAATTGTTACTGTACTTATGACGCGCACTGGGGCGAACTGGGAAATATGAATGCTGCCACTAGGGATTTACTCCCACCAACTGAGGAAATCAAAATGGCATTTATAGTCAGACATTTCAATACCTTGTCTTTATTTTAAAAATTTAAATTTTATTTCATATTTAAAAACTAAAATAAATATATAAATAACTGAATAGAAATAGATAAAATTAAAGAATGGCCAGAAAATAATAGATACATTTAGAACAAAATTTTAATTTTTAAAATCTATGTGAAGTAACGTAAAATATTTATAGTTGTTGATAAATGTCATATGCTACAGTAACAAAAATCACATAAAGTTTTATCTCTTAATTGTAATAATCGAAATCCGCATAAAAATCATTTACAATTTATATTTTTTAAATACCAACATATTGAGTGTAATTTGTATTTGTAGCCAGTTAGTTATTGACTTTTTGGCATTTTTTCAATCAAAATTATCTAATCGCATTTAGTATATTACTTCTGCGCTTAAATATAAATTTAAAAAAAAAAAAGAAAAAAAAAGTTGTCTTGCGCCCAACGTGGGGCTCGAACCCACGACCCTGAGATTAAGAGTCTCATGCTCTACCGACTGAGCTAGCCGGGCATCTTAAATAGACGCTAATATAATAAGATCTAAACATTCATAATAAGGAAGTTAAGAAAATATATGAAAATAATATAAAATCATATGTTATAGATAAATGATAAAAATAATGAGTTCTAAAGTATTGAGAGTATCTCGAAACTTAATATGTTCAGCAATAAATGTCGCCTTGCACAGTGGGCGCAAAAGTAAACTGTTAGTTGGCTACGTTGATTGTTTGCCTTGCTCTGGTAAAGTTTTCTTGCGAGTGTATGTTCTCGACCTGGTCTCTTTGGTACAAATTAGCCGACAACTTCTCACACGGCAGGACAAATGAGGCAGCGTCTTTGCCAAAACATTCTCAGCGATAAGAATCACGGCAGACTGTGACTAAGACTAAGACTCCGCTTGGAGTCGGCTCCTTCTTTCATGGCCAATAGATGTTGGCTACCTATGTGAATTTATTACTTGCTAATGCTCGATCGCATTTGTCTCCGCTGGCTGGAAGGGCTGTAGTGTCTTTCTTCTCTCCTCTTTCCCCTCTTCTCTTCACGCTAGCAACACAAACACAATTGTTGAGTAATGAGCTCGGCACGTTATTAATGTCATTGGGTTGGAGATGAAGTCGGAGACTGGAGACTGGAGACTTGGACTGGGCCTGTTCTCATTCTCGTGCTGGCGCAGCTCTTTTGTATCTCAGGGCCACGATTTTTAATTAAGTAATTCGCTGACTTTGTTAGCCCTGTAGCTTCTCTGTGTCTGATCTTCTTTAGAAACTCTTTTCTTTTCTTCTCCTCTCAGATCTTTCTCCTGGTGCTGCTGCTTTTTTGTTTAATCTGGCTAACAAATTGCTTCATTTCAGTTTATTTGCATTTGTTTTTTTGTTGTTGTTGTTGTTGTTGTTGTTGCTGCACGCCTTGGCTGTTCTTTTTTCTGTCTGTATTTTTTTGTTGTTGCCTGCAGTTCGTGTGGCTGCATTTTTCGTATGGAAAGGAAAAACCTTTTGCTGTCTTTGCGGTCGTGTTCTAATTTATTTGTCTTTGATTGTGCCCATGTCTCAGTCTCCGTCTCAGTCTCTGCCTCTGAGTAATGTCTGGTCGTGTTTCGGTTTGTTGCTCTATTTGTTGCCGGAATTAAGCAAACATATATCATAGTTGATGCCATTAGAAAACTGGCGCTCTGGGCGCGATTAATAGTCGACGCTTATTGCGCTGATAAATGCACGCAATTAGAGTGCTAATCAAAACGTAGCAACCGAAACTAACCACTCGTATTCTAATTGCAGCTGGAAATCAACGAGGTCTTCGAGTTGCGGAAGGCGCAGCGTCTGCAGCAGCAGCTGCAGGATCAACTGGAGGCAGTGCGGCAAGCGGCGGCAGCGGCTGTGGCAGCCAAGCAGCTTGATGAATTGTCGCGCTCCACGGAATCAGATAGTGGCTTTGACAGCAGCAGCACAACAGCAACAACGACAACGGCAACCAGTTGCAGCAGCAGCAAACCAGTGACAACTAAACTGCGAGCCTTGCCGCCGCCTCCTTTGAGTCCAGGCTCAGCCTCGAGTCGACGCCCTTCAACAACAACAACAACAGCAACGTCGGATGATGTCAACATTTGGGCAAACAAATTTCTACGTGATTTGGACAATCTGATGGGTGGCGACAAGTTGCCACCACATCTGGCTGCAATTGCTGGCAACGATTCCTCGACCAATTCCTCGCCCACATCCAGGACAGCGCCCATGCTGCTCTCGGCGGCAGCGAATGCAGCTCTGCAGAGTCGTCTGGGCAAGAACACGGCCAGCCAAGTTAACAGCGAGCAGCAGCAAAATGGACTCGTCTTGAAACCGGAGAAGCATGTAAGTCAAATGAGCACATAAATTCTCGCACTCAGATTTCATAATACGAAATCACTGAAATTCTCAGTGTAATCTCTGGCACGATTTCCACACAGCATACGAATATATATTTTATGTAGGTTAGATAAAATGCGCTTTAAACAAAGGCATTTAATCTAAAGTCAAACAATGTTGTCCACACATAACGCATCGCCCCTCTCTCAGTTCCCTTCCCTCTCAAACACATTCTCCCTCGTTTTCTTGCCCCCATCGAGATGCAAGAATGTTCTCTTCAAGATCTGCCGCCATATGTTCCAAATGTTCCGAATGTTATGCCGGATGCGATGAGCAACTGAAGCGCGTGAAATTTATGTGCGTTTGCCTCGCTGTGTGGCACGTTGCAAGTGGCAAGTGGCAAAGGGGCAACTGACAAAGGGGTAAGGGATAAAGGCGGTGATAGACAGTCACCACTTGAATGAGTTAAGCTTTGAACTGTTGAATAGATAAAGAAGCGAATGATGAATAAAACAGCAGCAGACATTGACTATAAAATGAAATAATTGGGAAACTCTTAAAGTTAAACAATTGTTATGAGAGATATTCATATTTAGGTTTCTTTTTGAATGTTTTTAGACACATAATGTACAGAAAATAATGCAAATAGAGAAGTATAAATCACTCATATGAAACGATCATAATTATGGCATTTCATGCTAAACAATTGATTTGAAAGATACTCATATTTGAAGCATTTGTGAATCAAAACTCCCTGTTGCAACATGCAACAAAGTGTTGGTAACTGCGGTCACCAACCAACCAACCGCACATAGCTTCAACTTTGGCTGTAAACCCGATGACCCACTTAATCCAGACAAACTTAGTCGTAGTCGTAGTCGCACTCGTAAACCATAAACCAAAGCCCAGAAACCCAAGCAAGCAACTTGTTAGCTGTCTCTGGCTTATCATATCAAATAGATCTAATTAAAACATTTATAAGCCAGAGTCAGCTCATAAACGGCACTGTCTTTGCGGTCTCTCTCTGTCTCACTCACACACACTCGCTCTCTCTCTCACTCTCTCTCTCTGTCTGTTGTTTTGAGTAGTTTGTTGTCTGTTTGTTGCTGCCTGTTGCATATGCTTAGCATACATTTCGCTCGGCTTGTGATTATCAGTGAAAAAACCTCAAAAAGACAGCAGCAACAACAACAAAGTAAATATTAATTTTCAAAACGCGTGCCACAACACACACAAAAAAAATTAACCACAACAAAAAAAAAAGCCAAAATGAATTTGTGGCTAAACTGAAATAGACACGACTAAAAGCGACACATACACACGGCGACAAACTTGGCCAACTAATCGTTGTTAAATTTCTTACACAGTTATATAAATTTGCAGCAGCTACACAAAAAAAAATTCGTGATTCCGGAATAAATTTATTTATTTATTTATAAGAATTCTTCCTATGAAATCAAAAGTCTTAGGCCTGTTTATCTATTTTAATTTAAAAAATACTTCAAATAATCAAGAATTTTCAACTTGAATATTTGAGTTATATTTATGTTTCTGCAGTCGCATACTTACAAGAGTCACAGTGCTGATAATGATAATGAGCAAGATAATAATAATGATATGCAAGTCTACTCTCCCTTTCTGCCAACTGTCAGCTGTCTCTGTCTCTCTGTGTGTCTCTGTGTTTTTTGGGGCAAGCAGCAGGAAACTCATGTCTTGTTAAATATTCCATGACATGCATGAGATATATTTGCCGCAATTTCGGTCATGAACCCAATGCTAAAAGCAAAAATCTGTTGCCAGGCTCAAGTTAAAACTGTCCTTGTTGTTGTTGTTGTTGTTGCTGTAAAATTGTTTTCCCTTTAAGGTGAAGGCAATGTGGGCGCATAATTGACATTTAGCCAAAAGGCACCAAAAATGTAGACAGTTTGGGAGCTGTCATATTTCGCAGTAATCGTTCAAGTAAAAGTGCCAATTAAAATGGCTTAAGCATCGAAAAAGCTGCAGTGCCAATAATTAACACCGAGAATGCGGTTCAGTTCAGTTAAGTCAGTAAGTCAGTCAGTCAGTCAGTCAGTCAGTCAGTCAGTGAATGATTTATATGCTTGCAACTACAGTATAAATCAAAGACAGCAGCAAGCGGCAACCTTATCGAGGACACAAGTGCGTGCCTCGTTTGCCAAAATGGCCCAAAACATCAGCTGGACAAACTGTCAACGAAAGTAAAGCGCAAAAACCAAAGCAGATATAAGGAGAAAGATGAAAAAAGAACAACAACAACGAAAAACAGATGTTTTTCTTTTGGAAAGGAACGAATTGGGTCAATATGCCGCCCTGCGGCACAAACAGATCGGGCAGAGAATTGAGATGGAGCTGGGAGATGGAGACGTGGTGTTGCACTACCTGCAGAGCAGAGCCAGAGCACTTCACTCTGCCCCAGCTGTCAGCACGTTGCAAGTGGAGCTGCCGCTGCTGTGGCAGACCAAGTGGAACCCAACGCCCCAATTTAGTTGCCAGTTGCCAGTTGATGTTGATGTTTATGAGGCGCGCTCAGATTGCAACGAAAGTGAATCTTCAGGCTGGCCATGTGTGGGGCATGCAACACAGGCACAAACACATTGTAAATGCAATCCAATCCACGCTTAATGATGACGAACCAGATGCAAAATGAACTGAACAAAGGCCGCGCACACACAAAACATCTTTTCACGCATCTCAACGTGCAACACAACTCGCTGCAACATCAATGGAGGGCAGACAAAGGACAACGGACAACAGACAGCGGACATTGGACAGTTTTGACTTAAGTAGAACTTGCAAATCACTGCAAGGCAAACAAACATGACGAGACTGAAGATACTGAAAAGAAGGAGCTCAACTCTGGGTCTGGGTCTGAGTCCGAGACTGAAACTGACTCTGACTCTGGGGCAACATTCATAACGATGGGCTGGGCAGGCGTTTAAGTGTTTTGATTTGATAATTATTATCAGTGGGCATGCGTGACCGCAGGCAGGCAGAGAGGCATGTCCAATCGATTTGCGATAGTCTGGACTCGGTAAAAGCATTGCCTGCCCTCTCTCTCTCTCTCTTTCACTCTATCTGGGTCATACATCAATATATGTAGCCCATTGCATTTGTCATTCAATCTTTTGAACATTGATAGATGAGATACGGGGCACAAAACTCGTACTCCACACTCGTTTCAATTTCTTGGGACACTTTTATGATCAATTAGTGGCATTTACAGTTTCCTATTTTCAATGCATTATTCAGATAACCGAAAAAATAAGACAATTCCCATTTTATGTGTCATTTTGTGTTCATTTTATTGGGTTTTTCATTAACTAACCGAGGAAACATTTTATTTCTTTTGTCGTTGTCAGTTTGTTGTGAGAAATCTTCAGAGTTTATTGCATTTAAATTGGCTCTTCGGCTATCGAATTCTACTGCATTACATAAAATTTAATTTTACTTCTTAACATTTCCTCCTAAAAGCTCGTAAAACGATTCAGTTCACAACAAAATTTCCAAATCGAAAAGCAAAATCAAAATTAAGACAAACTAAGAAAATAAAAATAAATTAAAACAAACATATGTTAAACAAGTTGAACTTTTGGTGCCATAATTGAGAATTTTGTTTAGTCTTTTGATAAAATCGCTAAATTAATAGAACGACTGCAACAAAATAAACAGCCGTAAAATGGAAAAAGTTTTATTAGTCCAATCGAACTGTGTTTATGGAGGATTCTGGCCTGGCCTGGCGCCCGCCTGGCTATACATAGTCATGTGTAGATGACCATAAAAGACGCGTCGGTTGCCAGCCCAATTAATGCGTCGCCGTGGCGAGAGTTGGCGGCTCATTAACACGCAGTTGGCCAACACAACTTTGGGATCGAGTATCGGTATCGGTATCGGTATCGGAATCAGACATCAGCAGCCATCGGACTTTATTAATAATTCATAGAAACTGTTGTGCAGTCCGCAGTCTGCAGTCGGGGCAGCTGCTCCATAATGCATTACAAATTTGATTGCAGCAACAGTTGCTGCCACTGCCAACAAACAGCAGCAACTGTGGCTGCGTTTTGCCCGACAATTCCCTAAGGACATTTATCGAACCAAGCGCATCCTGTGCGCAAATAATTACATTAAGGCGTGTCCATATCTGGTCTGAGTTTGTTTCAAAACAAAGCAGGACAAAGTACAAGATGAAATGTCAAAGTTGTATTTTTTTTTTCATTTATTTAAAGTCAACCGAAAGCTGTTGACCAAAATAACTTTTAAAACTTATTATTAAATTAAAAAATTTGATTTGTTTTAAAAATGTATTTAAATTATATATAAATTTAAGTTTTAAGCCGAAAGTATAAACATTTTATGAACAGTGGCTTTTCTGTAAATACCTAAGACACTTATAGGAATTTCTTTTACTTTTTTATCAAATTTTTATACCTTTTCCCAGTTGGCAAACTAATTATTTTCTGTCTACAAAAGCTGCTCTCGTAATAATTCATATACACGACAGCCATATTTATATTCCCTTATTCCCCCCCTCACTCTCTTTTGCTGTGTATTCTTTGCACACTTCTGTTACAGTTTAGCCAGGTTTGTTGGCCATTTCACTGCCGTTACAGTTGCCCCTAAGGAGAGTTGGCTGAGTGTTCACGTCAACAAAGTCAGCAGCAGCAGCAGCAGCAGCAACAAAAGCAACAACAACAACAACAACCTGCTGCACAGTTGCTTTGGGGCATAAATACACTGATACACTGATACACACACACACACACGCTGTGTGTTTTTTTTTTAAACCCAATAAATCATTTAAATCAATTTCCGCTTGTTGCTGCTTTTTTCAAAATGAATTTTCGCTGCCACCCCGCACTTCAGCTTGTTAGCCCGACTCAAACCCAATTGTCAATCGCTTGCCAAAGGCTTGTAAATCGAATTGACATAACGAACTTAACGAATGCCCACAGAATGCTCCACTGGACCCACTGGCTCCACCGGTGGCAGTTGCACCACCCATTTTGGTCAGTGGAACAGCGACAGGGACAGGGACAGGGACAGGTGACAACGACATGTAAGAGAAGCCAGATGCCAGAGATGCGAAAGATACGCAAATTCTGAATACTTCTTCGTAGAAAAGTCTGTCGTATAAATCATATGGCACAACAATAGCAAATGTTTCTATATAAAATAATACAAAAAAATAAGACGTTTTTTCTTGCTGCGGCCACTTGAATTGGCATCTCTTTGTGGAGATTCCACAGAAAACTAACTCGCTGGCGATTTGCATAAAATACAAATTCTGAGGCTGCAGTTGCTGCTGCTTCCTCTTCTCCATCTTCGTCTTCTTCTTCTGTTGCTGTTGCTGTATCCACTTGACAACGCTCAAAAATGCCATTGATATTTCCTTTGGCATTGTTTTTGTGGTCGCCTGAAAAACGTGAAAACGCCTCGTTTTAACCATAACCCCAGGCCCAGTCTATACACTCAAAAGAAAACATTATCCTCATTTTGGAAAGTTGTAAAGAAAAATGTCTATTTATCGGAAATATTTTTCTTAATTTAAAAAATATCCTAATAGTATTTTTAAAAAATAATATTTTAAAATTATGGATAGAAGTAGATAGATTTTTTATATTTTGAAAAACTTATTTTCTTTATAAATGTAAAAATTGAGATCAAATAAAACGAGATTTTCTGATTTTCAGGTTGAAATATGGGTCGTTCTTTTCTTAGTGTACACAGAAAAAAAAGTCCGGATAAAATTAATCCAACGATTTGTCAGAAATTTGGTTATCCAAGAATTTCTTAAACCAAATATGAAACACTTTTAAGTTCTTCTTCACAAATATTTTACCTTGGCTTTTCTGCTTAAATCAAGAATTTTAAACAAGAATTCTACTTTTTTTTTTTATTTTTCTGAGTGTAGTCGCAGTCTCCAGTTTTCAGTCTCTGGCTCATTATGCATTCAAGGTCCTTTCGACTAAAAGGTTGAGGTTGTGGCCCTCGAATCTGTCAGCGCTGTGTTGTGTCGACTTTTCTATATTAAACCAGACTGACTATATTTTAATACATTGTTTCCTTCTCCCCTTTCTCACTCTCTCTCTCTCTCTGTCTCTCTCTTCCACAGGCAACCATTCCATTGCAATCGTTTAACCTTGATTGCGGACGCACTGAGGCGATGGCGGCATCGGCGGCTTCCAGGCCAAGCGTTGCCTACATGCGAACGCTGTCGGCACCGGGCGGCCACGTTGCACCACCGAGGGGCGGGGTGGTGCTGGCGGGGGGCAACCAGAGTCAGCGCAAGAGTCTCGCGTTGTGCGCATTTAATGGGCATGCAGAGACTGAGACAGGGACAGAGACAGAGACGAAGACGTCAGCAACTCATAAGCTGACAAATTTCCAAAGTGCATTGAAAATCGAAGAGCTCACGGCGGCAACAACAGCAACAACCACAGCAACAACCACAGCAGCAACAACAACAACAGGTGATGCGACCACCTTGGATGATTTGAAATCCAGGCGACAGCGTCAATTCAGCAGCGAGTTGGAAACGTCGTTGTCGATGTCGATGCCAAAACGGGTAGGAATTAATCTTGGAGCAGTCGCGACGTCGCCAACGACGACGTTGACGTTGAGCAGAAATGTTATAACTCCGCCGCCGGCCAAGACGGGAACGGGCACGGGAACGGGAAAAGGCGCCGCCACGCCTGCTTATCTGGTGGATGTGACCAAAAAAGGATCCACCTCAACCATATGGACCTCGGAGGAGTCCATTCTGCGCAGCGTTGGCGCCGTCGATGAAGACAACAAGTAAGTTAAATGAAGACATTAAATTAATTTCTCAACTTAACCCAACTCAACTCTCTCCCTCTCTCTCTCTTTCTTCTCTCCAGCTCCACTTCGTCGTCTTCGGCCTGCGAGGAGGCCACTGGTGTCTTGAGTTCCGGCAAATCGGGCATTTCGCTGGACTCCTCTGGACTGGACAACGACAACAATGAGAGTGGCATTGGCACGGCGACGCCGCCAAAGGACATGTCCTACTGGAAGAGCCATCATCTGCGGGATCATCATCTGAATCATCATCATCACCATCATCATCATCATCATCGTACTGGCGGCAATGCACCGGACAATGAATCCGTGAGCAGCCTGGAGGCGTTGCGTAAGATGAAGTTCCAGAAGAGCGGCTCGGTGGCCTCCTCCGATGATCCCGATCTGCTGGAGGTGCTCAGCCTGTGCGGCAGTGGCGGCGAGGCGGCCAACGAGTCCCAGGACGACATGCTGGACGAGCAGCCCGCCAAGCAGCTGCCCGAGAAGACGGAGTACGACGAGTGCCAGGATGAGTTCGAGTTGCCGCCACATTACTACGACTGCGACTGCACCGACGGAGATGCGAGCAGTGCCAGCGGTGGCGGCGGTGGCGGTGGTGGAGGCACTGCATCCGTTACCACGCCGGTGGTGTTCCGTCGCAAGTACAGCGCCGCCCCGCCCATCATGGTGCCACTCGTGCCCTGTGTGGCACGCCGCAACCAGCGCAGTCTCTCCCTCGACCACCAGCACCACCAGCCGCAGCACCACCAACTGTTGCTGCAGCCACCACGCAAGCTGCTGCCGCGCCACAATCACAAGGAACGCGCTCAGCTCTCGCTGGCGCTGCGCCAGGAACCCTTTCAGTCCCTGCTCTCTCCGACAGCCACGAACGTCACCCAGTTGCACCACTTCGTAGAACTGCCCTCGCCCAGCAGCGCCTCGCTCCACAGCGACACGGGCGGCATCCAGGAACTGACCACCAAGTCCAACTCGGCACCTCTGCTGCTCAAGGAGCGCGAGCACAGTCGACGCTGCGATGACTTTGCCGCACAGCATCTGGTTAGTATTGGGGATCAAGTCATGGGATTGTCAAGAGATAAGAGATTGAGATTCTGTTATGTAGGAATCCTACCTGTTAAATAATGATTAGTAATCATAATCATTAGTAATTAGATTATTTTTTTTTTAAAAGTCGAACTAATGCTTAAATTACGATTATTTTCGGTTTTGCCCAATTATTTAATGATTACGATTACAAAAAATCAAAAATAAATTTTTTGAGTATTGGGATTATTTTTGATTTTTTTCTGATTATTTCTGATTATAATCAAAAGCTTTGGTTACTTTGATTGTGAAAATTTAAAATAATTTGATTTTTACTAAATATTATTATTATTATTGATTATTTTTGAATAATTGTAATAATTTTAGATTATTTCCGATTTTTTGTAATCGTAATCATTGAATAATCACAAATATTTCAACAGTGAATTATATATTCACTACGATTATTTCCAAAAATAATCCAATTGATTAGTAATTCTAATTAAAACTTAACAGGTATGGTCGGAAGCCATTAATCTGTAAAATGAGGGAACTTCTTAACATGAAAAGAAATAAAAGAAGAAGCTTATGTCGCAAGTCAGACCAAATTTTAAAATTTCATAACTGTGTTAAAACTGATCCGATTTCCAAGCGGAATATAATGACATTGTTTTGGCCTCTTAATTTATTCTGCATGCATATTTAATTCATTTCAATTAACTAGTTTTCTGCCTCAGGATATCGATTTATAAGCAAATAGTCCGCCCTTGTCTGTTCGAAAATTTAAAAATTTAAATCGGAAGCATTAACATTTAATCAAGTTTTCATATATTATCTATTTATTGATCGTTATCTATCTACATATATGTGAGAACCTAGAGCTTTACTGTCTATATACCAATTCATTATTCCCGCATTTATTCACCTCACAAGTGTCATAAACACATTTTTTGTAATCTGATTATTGACAGAGCTACCCTCGCATCAACGCTGATCGTCAGACATTAACATTGTGTTCCTTTTTTCTTTATTTATCCCACAGACACTGCGCTATTCTCGTTCGCAGAGTGATCGCTATTTAGCAGGTGAGTGGCTAGCAACGAGTTTTGCTTTTGTATTTTTGTTTAGCTTTAACCGTAGATGTGTACTAAATGAGTTATTTAAATGGCTTGTCCAAGACCGGGACCGGGATCGCGACTAAGATCGAGGCCGAGAAGAATCAGGTTGCCAGGCTGCCAGGCTGGATGGCAATCTGGCCGGTAAAGTTGGCTCGTTGATTTGATGCGCTGGTGGTCCTGCCATCCAATTAGCGGTCTGTTATTAAGCGTGAGTGGTTTATAATAACAGACTGTGGACTATGTTTCATAATTTCTATAATTTACTCGTCGCATCTACAATATGCATATTGCATGAAGGTTCTTCTGCCTTGACGCACGCTTCGTATCTAGCTCAAAAGATCGGAGGCTGTCTCAGCTTTCGTTTTCATTCAAGTCGAGGTCATAATTTGATTTTCGCTGTAAACAATTGAAGGCAATCAATGCCAGCAGAAACCCATTGAGGAAGCTGTCATTTAAATTACTTTCATGTTCTTTTGCTACCAACAACAACAACAATAACAATAACAACAAACCGTTTGCCGGGCAGCCGCAGCTCTTTTGCCAATTTCCAACACTTCCGTCAACACTTCAGCACAAATGCCCAGCCAAAAATGACTGTCAATCTGTCAATGTGCATGCCAAACACACACATCTACATCTATATATATACATCTATATATATATTCACAATGTGAATGTCCAGTGGGTGGTTGGGTAGTTGGGTTGGCTCCTTTTATGCCAAAAACGAGCAGAGCAATTGAATCAACAGAGAGAAGTGCTCTCTCAGTCAGTCAACTCAGTCAATTGGTTTGTTTCCCAGCAGAGCTGCTTCAATTTCGAGGCAGCCAACAGCCACACAGCAGCCAACGATGACGTCAGTTGGCCATGCTATCGACCAACTTGATGTTGTTGGCGTAAAGAGCTTTTCATCACGATTAACTCGACTCAATTCGTTTGTTTGCACTCCACACATGTGTATGACGTCACAAGTGTGACGTCTCTAAAGGTCACAAGGGTACAAGCGGCTTCTTACTCTAACATGCTGCCAATGTCAATGTGGCCTTTAGCATTATTGTACTTTTACACAGAAAGAAATATAGGGGATTTAGGGATTTAATTAAATTAAAAGTCTGGTAATCTCGGTATTTAGATTTTGTTAGATTTTTCAATGAATTTAATTATATAATCCTGAATACATGCTAATATCAAGAGTTTTAAGCTTTAATTTTAAAAGGATTTTTTCTTTTCTGTGTACCCTTATTTATATAGCCCATTCCGCATTATGACCATTTGGTCATTTGGACTTGACACTCACACCATTTATTATATGGGACACGGACTGCAAATGGACTTGAGTTTGAGTTGAGGTTTGGGCTTGAGAATGGGATTGTTGTGGTTGTCGTTTCATAACGGAAGCAGGCATCACAAGTAGCCAGCTAACTTGTTGTTGTTGTTGTCGTCGTCGTTGTTGTGGTTTTCATATTATTATTTTTTTTTTTATGTTTATTTTGGTTGAAAAGATTAACACGCAGTATTTCATGATTTATATCTGATATTGCACAAATAAAAATTACCAGCATTTATTTTATATTTATTTATTTTGCTCATCGTCTGAGTAAACACTTTGATATAAATACATATGTTGATATATATACTTTATATATTGATATACACATTTATGTACTAACTGGGAGAATGTGTCAATGTCGTGTTGAATTAACGCGCCTTTGCCACGCCCACTGTAATATGCAATTAGCAAGGAAAATGTGCAATGATTTAAGCGCTAATTTGTTGCTTTAATTATAGTTTTTTATTATTAGTAGATTCTGCAGAATGCAGTTAATTAAAAGCGCTTTAAGATTTCCATTGAATTAACTGAAAGTTTTCAATCATATGTGACAACAATATGAAATCAAATGAAATGTTTAACCTTCAATGGCAAAACTATGCCAATGGCCACAGAAAGGAACACTCCCTGCAGCATACTACAGTACAGACTGCCTACAATGAGCAACAGGTGCGGTTGGCCATCGACTTGAAACTTTCATAGCCTCATTTCACAATCGTGTTACGATTGTACTTGAATTCTATATAAATTTCTCTATAAATGGCAACAGCTTAAACAATGGATGCAATTGTATAAGTGTGTGTGTGTGTGTGTGTGACGTTGTGTGGTTGTGTGTGTGTGTGAGTCCTTTCAATAAACATGAAAATGAAATAAACATCATCAGCGAGCAACATGGCAGCAGTTATTCATACGTTTATTTATTTATTTGTTCGCTCAACTCAACTGGACTCGACTCTCGGGTCGCACAGAGAATAATATTATTCTTATTATTAAGTAATAATAATAATAATAATAATGATAACAGTAAGCGATTGTTGAATCTGCATCTGGGCAAGGGAATCACAAATAGCCACCACATAGCCATCTAAGGAACAAGAACAGCCGACCGACCAAACGACCGACTGACAACATTGCTCATACGCCCCATTGTTCACAATGCTGCTTTGTTGCCGCCTCAACTTGAATCGACCGTAGACTGTGGTGCTCGGCATTCGGTTCGTCGGCACACGGACTATGTTCGGGGCTCGTCAATTTGCTTGGCTCTTGGCGGGCAAAATCATTAGTGCTCTTACAGGCGCCGTGCACGGTAGACGCATTCGTGACCGCATCGGCATCGAGTCTGGGGCAACGGCAACGACAACGGTAAACGCGTCGACGCCAGCGACTCAATTTGCTGTAACACTCTAACGTTCTAACGGTAATTCAAAGCACACACACACTTTTACTGTGCAGTCAAGTGAAGTACACAGTGCGTATACGTAATGCGTAAATGTGCAAGTGCCAGAATGTAAACAAATTGAGTAAAGTTTCTACGCGTTTTACGTTTCAACACTTGAGACAACCAAAAGCTGTCAACAGTTTTAGCCAAAACAAATTGCGAGTCGCGACAAAACGGCGCTGCCAACGTTAGCGAAAATGCAGCGACGCATGTCCGTCACGATACGGGAGTACAAGTTCTTCAGGAGCTTCTCCCAAAAGTTCGAGAATTGGCCCAAACGCAAGGCCGAAGCCTTGTGGCGCAAAATGCGTGAGCGCAAGATCGCAGGTGAGCATTTAAAGAAAAGCCGCTTCCAACAAAAAAATGATAAAAATTAAATTAAATTAAAAACAAAAACATTAAGACATTTCCAAGTTATAAATACAATAAAATTGAAATGAGAACAAAAAGATAAAAACATGTTCATGTTTACTCCTAGGGCAAAAATTATTAAATTTCAACTAATATCAGCGATTCCGGCTTGCTTTAAAGCGATTCCTCTTCTTAAAAAATTATACAAAAAAAATGAAATTAAAAACAAAATCATTAAGACATTTTCAAATAAATACAATAAGTTTTAAATAAAAAAGAAAAACAAATAGATAAAAACATTTTCATGTTTACTTCAAGGGCAAAAATTATTTAATTTCAACTAATATCAGTGATTCTGGCTTGTTTTAAAGTAAATCCTCTTCTAAAAAAATTATGCAAATAAAATTTAATTAAAAACAAAAAACAAAAAGATAAAAACATTTCCATTGTTGCTCCAAGGGCAAAATTTATTAAATCTCTAAACTAATATCGGTTGTTGTGGCTTGTTGTAAACAAACAATAAATTCGAGTATTTATACTTTCTACAAACACAGACCGTTTAGAGGTGTATGGACGCGTGCCGCTTGCTGTTTATTGTTGCTCGACACCCCATTACGAGGGATGGTTAGAAGGAGGGGAGGCGGAGGGGGTGGCTACCCCGCCAACTATTTTAGGAGCACTCTGTTGGCTATTTTCAGCTGGACCGCTGTGGCGGCCTGTACATATCAATCGACGCCGCATGGCGCACAATTTAATCGAATTATTCATTGCATTATTAGATGGGCATGAACCATGGAATAGGGCAGGGATTGCAACAAGTGGCTGTCATATCGCACATTTAAATGGCCAACTTGGTCTGTATTTGCATTTGTTACACAGCTGGCCACATCTGTCAGTTGGCGCAGTCAGTTTGTCAGTTTGTCGGTCAGTCACTCAATCAGCGAGCCAGTTTGTCAGTTTGTCAGACAGTCTCATACTTGGATACTTGGATTCATACCCCATCATCATTTGCGCTACGATCGCGCTTCATCTTTTACTTTTTTTACACTCAAGTGAAATTGCGTGCCAGTCAAGCGAGGCAATTCATTTAAATAAAGAAAATTGTTTGCATGTAGTAAAAAAATGGGAAAAATTATTATACAATTAATTTGTTCATACGAGCAGGCAGACATATCATGCATACATATAATATGCACCTGCCTCCATGCTTCGTGCCCCCAAAATGTATTCCCCAGACATTGCACTGCGAACATATAATATTTAACGATATCGAATTGTATCTCGCCTGATCTGAGTTTAAATCTGTCCACAGACTTTAAGATTCTCTATAAATAGCATAGAATACAATGAAATTTCAATTACTTTGATAAGACAAGTAACAACCCCTAATTGAAAAGTGTCTTTCGCTCTTTAAAAATATGTAAATGAAGAGTATCTTTTATCCCTTTCGAAGTTGTTTTCCGCACTTACTTCAACCAACTTCGAAGCGGTTTTGTAATTTAAATGACTTTTCTTTAACCCATTTCGGGTTATAACAATAAAACGCATAAATTTTCCGCCCGTTGCCCATGTTGATTTTGTGTTTTGTATTTTTCGTATTTCTTTTATTATTATGTTTTGTTTTCCTTTCAAATGTAATTATTTTTATATGCGAATTATTTTTTTGCGCGTTGTCTGCTTTTGTGTGTTTTTTTTTTGTTGTTTTCTCTCTTTTTTTTTTTGGGAGCAAAACAGCAGCAAAGTTGTCTGAATTATTTTTATTGTGATGCGGGCGGGACTCGAATTGGGAGGCGGGGTCGGAAGGCGGCAGCTCAGCAGGAAATATGCGGCGTATAATACGCGGACATTAAAAACGTATTAAGAGCTCAATGATCTGTTATTTCATTTTTGGAAGCAGGTGGAATGACAGCATCAAAGTGGATGCGTGGATATGAATGTTGAGAAGTGTGTGTGCTCTTCCAGCTAATTTCAAATGAAATTCAAGTACTTAGCAGGCTTACGGCAAGTTGAACTGACAGCCTGCCACATGCCACTTGCCACTTGCCACTTGTTGCAAGCAGTCTTCTGGACGCAACTTCACAACTTAGTTGCCAGCTGTGAGTTGAAAGGACAACTGCTCAGCTCATTGTGCAGCTTGTGTGTGATTTATAAATAGCTTGATCCTTTGCCAGTCGTGCTCATCGAAGAGGAAATGCCCCCCAAATCTACCTCCCTCCCTCTCTTTGCCGCTATTTATATAACCTTGTTTGCTATTTACAATGCCCTAAGAACTCTATTTCGGAATCGTTTTGCATTGAGGCTGTTTGCTGGAGCAAACAGGCAAAGGCTTCCGTATGAATTTCTGGTCTTTTGTTTGCCTCAAGACTTTTGTAATTAATTAAAAATCGCAAAGCTGTTTGCATTTAATGGCTAATCCCAGTGTAAGGAAGCACATGAACAGAAAGTTGCATGCGTCATTCGCTGTCAGCTCTGACTGAAATTTATGTTGCAAATGACATTTAAGCGGCAACAAAGACAAAGAAGATTTCTTAGATGCAATGCTGACCATCAAATGCCATGCAATTAATTAATGGCAAACACCTACAACAACAACTAAACAACATGCATTAGATAATTGTCAGTTGAAACGTTTAGAGGAAGTATTTTTAAACTTATATGTATGTGCATGTTTATCATAATCATTGACTGATTTGCCCATAATGGCAATACCACTTATAAGCAATAACTGTTGCTCCTGCGGCAATACAATTAGCCTTAAAATGGCCAATTGTCAAGCATTTAGCTCAAAAATGAATGTTGCTAAACAATGTTGGCCAACAATAATAATATGTTGTACACAAATATGTTATGCCGCAGGCAAAGTGCAACAGGCAGCGTTCAACCAAATTAAAATGCAATTAGGCTTCAAAATTGAATTTTAAAATGGAAATTTTGTGAAAGGTCAATATTATTTACGTACAAAGGCTTTTATCGTATGGCGACCGCCATCGTTTAATTAACTTAGATCAACTTTGTGTGCTGCTTGCAATTTTCAACAAAATATATTGAGATAAACAGAATGAAGCCAGTGCGTTACGTATACGCCACGTGCAACGTGCTGTGAACACTTTATGTAAGTTCTACGACTCGATTGTAAGCCATACTCGGATATGTTTGTCATTTGCATGCGATACGTGTTGTTCTCTGTCTGTGTGTGTGTGTGTTGTGTGCTGGTTCAGTTAACTTTTTCTGGAGTACGCGAAAAGACAAAGGATGTCAGTAACACACAATCAACTCAACTGCAAGCTGTCATCTGAGCGCAAAGCGAATCCTTGCCAATTGAATTCTGCTTAAATATGCGCATTTTATTCAATTTCACAGCTTAAATTTCAATCAACAATCAATTTACAGACTCGGTTCACAACTTACACTGGAATTACAATACTATATGATACAGCATATTAAATACATTAAGATAAAAAACCGAATTTAATTCAATTTATTAAAGACAAGAGGGAAAAAGCCACAACTAACTAATCAAATTGAGCAAAATTAAGTTGAAATAATCGACTTCATTTAAGGTCATTCCCATTTATATTTTTTTTTAATTAGACGCTTAACACGCGTAATCGCTGGGCAACTTAAATTAACTTGGCCTGTTTGCCTGGAGCAGCTGCCCTTTAGCCACGCCCCCTTCACACTCACACACACACACACGGAGGATAATAATTATACTGCGTGAATTTGCGCGTGGTTGGCTTTAAAATGTTTTAACATGTCGAAACGACCAAAATGGCAAGAACATTGGCAGAAAGGGAAGAAAGAACAAAGAGAGTTTGTCCACCACACACACAAACATACACACACACATACATATACATATACATATAAACACACACGGGCTGTATGACCGACAGCAACAACAACAACAACAACAGCAACAAATATTGACTCTGGCGCAATAAACTGCGTGGCAATGTAAGGTAAGGTCAGGTGAGGTGTGGAGGCGTGGAGGCGTGGCATACGCCCCCTGACAAGCGTCCATAACAATAATGTGCGCACTTTAAATGGCTTTTAGATGAGCAAGTGGCCAGGTTAAAGGACAACGACAACGAGAAAGAAGGAACAAGGAAAACAGCAAGGAAAACGACAAATGAATACGCGGCGTATGCGCAATTTTAATAACGCTCAAGTGGCATTTGCATTGTTATGGGTTACTCAATAGCTGAGATGTTGTTCTTGTCGTCGTTGTTGTTCTTGTTGGACAAGCTGATGTCTCTAAATAGGTGTTCTCTGAACACGCATGGATAATTAATGATCCGTTTGCTAAGCTATTTTTAGTTCCACCCACTTTCTCACTTTGTGTAATTATGGGCGTAGTATTGCTAATTGTTTCGTTTGCCCAGAGCCCACATAGATATATTTATTCTTATTTGTAGAGCAGGTCAGTTGACTCATCAATAAGCCTGATCCTACATATATTTTCCTGTGCACAATTTCCCGCCTCAAATTCACTTGAATCGATTTCAAATGCAAGCCAGAGGATTGAAGCTATTTAAAAATAAAAGAGCAGAGAAAGAAAAACCCTTTCACAGGAAACTGACAAACTGACTGGCTGCCTGTTGGCCTGGTTGACAGTCCGGGTCGAAACCCGGCAGTTTCACCGTCACCTTTTCCGACTGTCGTGCAAGTTAATCGCTTGCAAAATTCAATAATAATTCAACCCCCCGACAATCCTTCGTCGCATAAATGCTGCTTTGACAGTAAGCAGCCGGAAAGTGTTTCATGTTGTCGTTCAACGTATTTCGCATGGTCGACAAAGTTGATTAAAAATCAATAGTCCAGGTAACAGCTTCCAGTAAGGACTCCTATCTCTCTCTCTCTCCCTCTCCGTCTTCCTTTTCCTGGCTTCCTGCCTGCCTGGAGATGTGTCTCAAATTGAATTCGTTGCGAAAGCCAACGAGCAATGTAAAACACCAAACAGATTAGCATTTAAAATAGCAGCTTATGTACACAGATGGCTAGCTGCTTTTACGGTTAACCTCAAATTGGTTGCCAATTCAATTGATACGAGCACAAATCTCAAATACCCATACTAAGCTCTGTAATGTCTGTAATATAATTTCTGTTTGGCATAACAAAATGTTGCCTATTTTCCGGCAGTTCGTGGAATACAATGGCATTGCTGCAGTTTAACTACTTATGTATTTCCCTTTTAAAATCATTAGACGATGACATATGTACATTAATTATTTTCCGTTCACTGCTTTACTTTTGGGCCAAAAGCACATTTCGCATTGGCCTTGTTATCACATTTTGAACATCATCATTTTGCAAGATTCTTCAAAACTTTTACTTTCATGTCATTTTGGTGAACCCAAAAATGTTGTTCAATCAGCAAATGGCCAGCGGCAACAAGTGAGAATGTTTGAGTCGACTACAAGATACCCTGCGATTAGCCCTTATGTATCCTTCCGAGTATTTGAGCTGCCATAAATTTATTTATACTCGTTGTAGTTTTAGTTATTTTGTCTTCTTCCCTTTTTTCTTGAATAACTTCCGCATTTTTAATCCAAATTTCCGAACTTGCTTGTGTAACACTCGTGTCAAAACTTAAGATAAACTTGCTTAAACTTAATTATAAGCATACATACCTCTTACATATATTCACACGAACTTAAAACAGTCCCAAAAAAACAGTTAAAAATGCCGTCAATTCGCAGCAGCAACATATTTTCGACCGTCGACATCATTTGGACAGCTTACAACATAATCCATCAAGTGGCCAATGTCCAATGTACAACCACAATTACAATTACAATTACAACCACAACCAAAGCAAACCACACACTCAGCTACACTTGAGAGCGGAGTTAAATCCAAATTTAACGCTTGACTCCTTGACGCGTAATTGGTTTCCAGCGAAACTGATTGAGTTTTGTCAGGCGCAAGAATTCGCACAGCAATTTAATTACAATTAACTTTATTTGTAGTGCACCACGACGTATGCGTGATATTAATACTCTTTCTTTTCTTCTCATTCCTCCAACAGAAATCGAAGCCGTGGAAGCTTGCAAATGGCTGCGGGCGGCGGGTTTTCCGCAATATGCGCAGATGTACGAAGGTAAGTCGCAAGTCAGACTCAGAGTCAAAACGGAGCACGCACTTCCGTCTCCATAAGCTGCGGTGCCGTGTCATGTTAACATGCTTGCCCCATGGGCGTGGGGCGTGGCAATGTGGGCAGCACTGTAGAGCAGAGTGTAGTCTGTAAACTGTAGTCTGTAGTCTGTAGTCTGTAGTCTGGTAATTGATGGTTTCGCTTGACGCGAACAATGACGTTGAAAACAACAACGACGACGACGTCATCAAGAGTGACTCGCTTTGCTCGCCATTTAGTTTTATACGCGTACTTTACGCTTCCCAAGTGGCGTTTATTAATTTCATGAAGCGCACTTTCACTTTTGCCTGCCACTAAAATAAATAGCCATCAAACTATGACGTGGCAAAATTGTGTCTGTGTTTTTGTGTGTGTATTTGCAAAACACAGAACCCAATTTTAATGCTGGCTCACGCGCAGTTCATTGTTTAGCATTCATCACGGCATAGTCATGATACGATATGATATGATAGAAAAAAACCCGCCAAGTGAATCTGATATCCATGGCACGACAACAATTAGGAGACGCGATCTGCGCAGCGTTCATTGAAATCCTTTCAAGCGAAAACGAAAGCTGAAAAAAACGCCCTGACTCTGCTCCTCTTCTTCTCCATTTGCCACTCCTCTGTGAGATCGTGCCCAGAAAGAATTTAACAAGAGCAAAAAAAAAATAAACGCAAAAGGCAACAACAGAAAAAAAACAGAAGAACAACCAGAAAAACTCATCAAGCGCAGATAAAATATAATAAAAGGCTAAAGGACACGTTGCGCAAGAATTTATGAAGACCACCTTTGTATGAGTATCCAAAAAAAAAAAAAAACAGATCAAGTAAAAAAAAGCCATAGTGAAGCGTGCTCGACTAACAGATACCCTTGCCTTAATTTTTCAGCCGTGTGTTGATTTTTGAAGAAATTATCAATAACGGAAAGAAATTAAAAATATAAATAAAAATATTTACTCGATCTAAATGTTCAAGAACATATATTTAAATACTCATACTTTCGAAAGTCCTTCCGTCTGTTGAATACTTCTGCACAAACCTATTGTACTCTCGGCACAGGGTGCAAAAACACAAACGTGTAAAAAATCTTAAAAGAATATTCGGAAATTAAAATGCTTTCGTTTTTTTTTTTTTTTTTATTATATTTCGTTAGCCACTAGCCAAAATGTTAGTAAAGGTTCATTGAACCCCTGTCAAGCTGCATATTTATACGTATTTGGGTCTGTTAATCGTAATCGCTGGATTCAGATTCCCCCTTTGAGACCTGCTTTGGTCTCTTTTCGCATTTCGTATTTCGTTTCGGCATTTGTCGCCGAAATTTCTGGCGCGCCGTCGCTTTGCATTTAACGCCTGAAGGCCGCGCAGATTGATGACGCCGCCAAATCTGCAAATTCAAAGACGAGTAAATAAAAAGGAGTCCAACAGAATTCTTTAGAGCCGGCTAAAAGTTCAGCGACTTTATTTGAATTATGAGCCAGGCCAAAAGGCAAAGCAACAAAAAAAAAGTGAATCTGAAATGGAGAACCCGCTGTTTTGGGCAATAACCCGAGGCGCCCAAATGCCCAGCACGATCTGCATTTGCAACACAAACACAAACAGATATATTTACACGTATGTGTGTGTGGCTGTCGCCCGACCTTGAAATATGCCCAGTTCGTTGCATAAATTCGCTGTGTGCAACCAAATTTGTATCTTTTGCAAAATAATTTGTGCGCGCATTTAAATTGCAGCACACTGAAGAGTCCATCCCCAGTTTAAGATCCAGCTCCAGCTCCAACTTCAGCCCAACCCAGTGATGCCACATCCCTGTGCCACATGATGATAAATGCGAATTTTAATGAGTTTCGTGTAAACAAGGCGAACGGCGCATGCGCAACGAGCGCGTTTTAAATTTCGACTGATGGCAAAGGATTTGGGGATTCTTATGGTCTGCAGATTGAAATGCCGTAGGTGTTCAGCGCTTCATTGCTCTGTCATTTGACTGTGACTGTGACTCTGCACTCTCCAATCGCTGAAAGGAGGTGTAACATTTGTAAGCGACTGTTAATTTGCTTGAGCAAAAACTGCACCAAAGAAATGAGAATGCCAACGAAAACGAAAAAGAAAACGACCGAAGCAAAAAGCGATGAGTGTAATTTCTGTTTGTTTTATATTCTCTTCAAGTTGCCATTTCGCATTCATACGCACACATTACTCACTAAAAGTGACAGCCTTAATTCGAGGGTGTGACCACAGTGCACTGTGGGGCAAATCCAAGTCTGATTGATGTTCGATTATGGCATCGATTTAAGGAAGTATTATTACTCAATTGACTGTTGTACTCGTATACATGATTTCAAAATGTTTTCTTAACAAATTTCACCCAAAAATTTTCCTTCCATAAAATTGAAAGAATATATACATATTTCTGCGGGCTGCGTCATCATCGATCCTAATACAAACAAACATTTTGTGATTTCCCATTTGGTGGCTCGGCGAAAAATTAATCATATGATTGGCCTAATAAATTGAATCTGAAACTGAATGAATTGTTCCGTTGGCCAGTAAACTGTTGCTGTAAACTGTTGTAAACTGTCGAAAAACTCAAATTAGTTTCCAAAGAATTTCCCTCTTTCTCTCTCCCATTTCTCTGACGTCAGCGAGGAGGTTGAATGTTAATGTGGTGCACTGTGGGCCGCCCGTTGGTTGGATGCCACCACCAGCAGCAGCAGCACCACCATCGCATATTCAATTAAGTGGCACACTCTCGAAAAATTGGGTCTCCAATGTTTCTGTTTATTTCGTTAGCATCAAAGTGCGCACAATTAGAAACAAAACACAGCATTTAGTAAAACATTTAAATGAAATCATTATAAATAAAGCCGGGAATGGTCGGAAAAAGCGCTCGGCCCGAATAAACAAAACTATAAAAAGCTTGCTAAGGAATCGTCATAGGGTTGGGATTGTGTTGAATGCGGGTTTGTATTCGGATTCGATTTGGAGTTCATTAAACTTTGAATGGCTGCTCAAGATGCACGCTTACTTGTACTTGGACCTGTAATTGCACTTGTACTTGTATTTGTTGCACTGCCAACAATATTTGTACTAACAAAAGCGGCTAGTGAGCAGTCGCGACAGTCAGTCAGCCAAGTTTTCCAGGCGTCCATCCATCGCATCCTACGGAACTGCAGCTGCTCGTATCTCACGGCATCGCCTGCCAATTCCTATGGTTGCAGTTGTAGTTGTATCTGTAGTTGTAGCTGTACATGTAAATGTATCTGTATCTGTTGAGGTATCTATCTGCATATCTGTCTTTGTTTGTGTACGACGCGACATGTGTAAACGTCTGGCGTATCTGTTTTATGTGGTCGGTCGACGTCTGGCAACTTGATTTCCTACGTGCAAATTGGCCACGCAAAATACGAGTACGAGTATGTGGAAAAACTCTGTGAAAATTTTGCATCGCGACTTTATAAAATATTGCAAAGGGTATTATGATGTTGTCATGTCCATAAAGAACATAAATTCTCGATCAGAGTTTTGATGAAATATGATAAAAGAGGTTTTGAATTTTGATTTGACAGATATAAAAAACACAGATTGTTTATGTCAATCTTTAGTACCTTTAGTTAGAAAACCTTTCTTCTTTTTTTAAGATATCTCAACCAATCTTACAAATTTTGAGTTCCTTTTTAGACATTCTCCACAAATATGACTAAAATCTGACTTTGACACATACCTGTTCAATTTCGATAAGAATTACTAATCAATAAGATTATTTTTGGAAATAGTCGTAGTGACTATATAATTCACTGTTAAAAAATTTGGGATTATTTAATGATTACGATTACAAAAATCAAAAATAATCTAAAACTATTACAAATATTCAAAAATAATCAGAAAAAATCAAAAATAATAAAAAAAAATAATCTTTTTGAGTATTCTGATTATTATTTATTTTTTCTAATTATTTTTGATTATTTATGACTGTTTAGTAAAAATCAAATTATTTTAAATTTTCCCAACCAAAGTAGCCAAAGTTTTGGATTATAATCAGAAATAATCAGAATAAAATCAAATAAATTCTGAATACTCAAAAAGATTATTTTTGATTTTTTCTGATTATTTTTGAATAATCTTAGATTATTTTTAATTTTTGTAATTGGAATCATTAAAAAATTGTGCAAAACCGAAAATAATCGTAATTTAATCATTAATTCGACTTTCAAACAAAAATAATCTAATAAGTAATGATTATGATTACTAATCATTATTTAACAGGTATGCTTTGATATCACATAGAAGTCTAGGGAAAGATCATTTAAAAATTGATTACAGGGTATAAAATCTTCGACTTGCCGAAGTTGGCCATTCTTTCCTGTTTATTTAGCTTGAACTCATATTGCCACTCTGACGAGTGTGTGTGAGTATTTGGCGTATAGTTGCGTTTAATAGGCGCCTCGTCGTTCGATTTTTCTGGTTTTTCAATTAGAATTTCACGCGCTGTCGTTGCGATCGGACGCGGCATCCACAGAGCTTACAATAATAATAATTATTAAAGAAAGATTCGACTCGTTAATTGTTATTGCAGATCATCAGTTCCCGATCGAACTGAACAATGTAGCCAAAGATCACACCAATCTGGAGAACGATCAGCTGCAGTCGCTCTACCGGCGACTCTGTGTTCTCAACCGTTGCGCCAACATGCGACTGGATCAATCCCACAAGCCACAGACGCCACAGGTGAGTTTTGCGAGGGCAGATAGTAAAGTCAGGGACAGGAGTGTGAATGTTACTTGTGTACTTGCAGCAAAAGGAGGAATCGGATGATGAGAACTTTGCACTGAGCGAGAATTGGACATTCCAACCACACATTCGACGCTGGTCGCGCATTGGGGAAATGGGATTGGAGCTGCCGCCCCCGGGGCACCTCAATCTGGATAAGACGGAGAGCTCGTCGAAGGAGTCGAGTCCGGATCGGTTCGAGGACGACAACTACGACATTGGCGGCGCTGGCATCACTCTGATGATCCCGGGCTGCAGCAAGGCTGATCCCAATGACAGTTCCCTGCACGATGGCGCCGATGGAGCCGCAGCGCGTCTGCGGCGCACGGGCAGCGAGCGGTTCAAGGACGGGGCCAAGGCCTTTCTAAGGCGCGTGGAGTCGATCAAGTCGCGACGTCGCAAGCGACAGAATCGCGAGAATGTGGTGATCAGTGGACCACAGGTGCTGGACCTGGCACAGCTGGGACAACGCAGCAGTGTGCGCAAACCGGACGCCGTCTACTCCACTCCGCCCTCGCCGTCGGCGCTGAGTCCCATCCACACATTCCCCAAGGCGCCCTTCTTCGGCAACGAGCTGAAGGTGCCGAGTCACAGCGAGAACTTCCTCAGCCCGAATCGGTCCAGTCCCAAGCGCACTCCGACCACGCCCCGCTCCATGCGCACCAGCCCGCTGCACTTCTTCTCGAGCCCCATGAGCCAGCTGAAGGAGGGCAAGTCGGACGACTCCTCCTCCTACTACAGCGACAGCCAGGAGTCGTCGACGGGCGGCAAGTTGTCGCTCTCCCTGCGCAAGCCCTCGAAGGCGCGTCGCTTCCTGCAGCGATCCGGCAAGGTGGATGACATCGGTGCCCACTCGGACTCCGAGTGCCACCAGGGACGCAAGCTGCTCATCAAAGATGCCAACTCCAATACCACTGAGGTCAAGATCAAGAAGCTGACGCGCGGAGGCTCCCTCAATCTGGGCAAGGATGCCAAGAAGCGGGATGGCTTCCGCTCCTCGTCGTTCCGTTCCCGCAGCACGTCCCGCAAGGAGCCGAAGAACGAGGAGGAGCACAACGGAGGCGGCGGCGGCGGCGGAGGCTCCAAGCGTCAGCTCGTGGTACGCTACCACAGCTTCCAGATGGAGGAGCGTCCCAACCTGATCTTCCGCAAGTGCTTCTCGCAAAAGATCGAGCCACAGGCGCTGCAGGAGGACGCTGGCATTCCCTTCGCTGCCATGTCCGCTGGCCAGCTGCAAATCATTCGCAAGCTGGCGCTGGTCACGCTGACGGGCCACATGGAACGCTACTGTCCCACGCATCGCTCCGGCTGGAACTGGGAGCTGCCCAAGTTCATCAAGAAGATCAAAATGCCCGACTACAAGGACAAGAAGGTCTTTGGTGTCCCGCTCCTGCTCGTCCTGCAGCGCAGCGGGCAGTGCCTGCCCTTGGCGGTCCGGGCTGCCTTCCGCTGGCTCCAGCTGAACGCCCTCGACCAGGTGGGACTCTTCCGCAAGAGCGGCGGCAAGTCGCGCATCATCAAGCTGCGGGAACAGATCGAACTGACCGAGTCCACGGCCGAGTGCATGGACGTCTTCGATCTGCAGCAGGCCTACGACGTCGCCGACATGCTCAAACAGTACTTCCGGGAGCTGCCCGAGTCGCTGCTGACCACCAAAATGTCCGAGACATTTGTGGCCATCTTCCAACGTAAGTAACAACCAAGTCATCAAATATATTTATATCTAGAATCCACTTTAAACTTATTCGCTTTCTTAGATCTACCTGCGGAAGTTCGTCTGGATGCGATTCAATGTGCGGTCCTCCTGCTGCCGGATGAGAATCGCGAGATACTCTACGTGCTGCTGGAATTCCTGACCATTGTGGCGGCCAACTCGCAGCAGAATCAAATGACCAGCAACAATCTGGGCGTCTGCCTGGCCCAGTCCATCTTCCACTCGTCCATTTCCACGGGATCCGCCTCCGTTTCGGCATCGCCCCGTCGCAAGGGCAAGGGATCCGGCATGCCGGACATGAAGGAACTGGCCGAGGCAAAGGCATCCCACGAGTGCTTGTCCTTCATGATTGACCACTACAAGCCAATTTACACAGCCGCCAAGGAAAAACTCGGCAAGTGCAACTTTGGTTACATGGAGGAGTCCAAGCCTGTTCCCCTGGAGGCGCTCGGCGAGGGCATGCAGTTCCACAACTGGCGGGGATATCTATATGAGTGCACAAGTGCCACCATTAAGGAGGGACGCGAAAAGTGAGTACATAATGGCTTTGTATGAATCTCAAAGATCTACAAAAAAATTAATTGAATTGTCGATATATTGTCAAACAAAATAACCGAGAGTTGTCGATTTTTCGATGCATTTTTACATCTCTATTATTTATTATTCATGTGTTCATTTATTCCTCTTCTATCCACTCAGAACTCGCGGCTGGTTCACCATTAATTCCCTGAACGACAGCAATGTGGACATTTCGTACAAAAAGGTCGGCGATGGTCATCCGCTGCGTCTCTGGCGCTGCTCCACCGAAATCGAGGGTCCGCCTCGCGAAGTTCTGGAGTACATTATCAAACAGCGCGCCTCGTGGGATCCGAATCTGTTGCAGTGCCAGACCGTGAAGAAGCTGGACGATCGCACCGAGATTTATCAGTATGCACTGGATGGTCAGTTGACCACAGACTTTTGTGTGCTACGGTAAGTGCGAGGGATTAGCTCAAATCATCTGAGGACTAACCCTTAATAACCCTTATCCATCTTAGCTCCTGGCAAACGGATTTGCCGCGCGGTGCCTGCGTCATCGTGGAGACCTCGATAGATCATTCCAAGGCCAAGCCGTTGTTCTGTGCCGTGCGTGGAGTTGTCCTGGCCTCGAGATACCTCATCGAGCCCTGCGGCAGTGGCAGATCTCGAGTCATGCATTTGGCGCGCGTGGACGTCAAGTAAGTCAATAATTGAACACAAAAATTAGAGTATCTGCTAATCATTGCCTACTTACAGGGGCAAGACACCGGAGTGGTACAACAAGAACTATGGACACATCTGCTCCCATTATTTATCACGCATACGTTTGGCCTTCAAGCACGTTGCCGATGGGCCCGAAAGCAAAGTCTAAGCCGGATCATAATATATATCTATATACAAATGATACCTTTAAGAGACATAAAGAAAAAACCCTTACGCATTTCGATAACCCCAACGAGTATACAAATCCAAATACAACTTATTGGACCACGACGAGCTTAAGTTTCACAACTCAAAGCAACAACAAAATAAGATACATATATATATATATTTGATAACTTAAGTATATATTTTTGTAAATATTTATCAAGTTACGATTATTCCAAATCTTATATACGTTCTACATCTATAATTTACTGTATTATATTTATATGTGGTCTTAATTTATGGATACTTTAACTTACTTTAACTTTACAAAACGAAATCTAACATCCAAAATACTCAATACATAAATATCACAAATGTACTTTTACGATTTCTAACTAAAGTTTCAAGTTATGTTTATGACACCCTATATCTTTAATGTTAATTAGTTTGTAGTCTTCATAATGTGTAAAAAAAATGAGAAAGAAAGGAAAAATAATGTTCTAGAAATCAGAAAAGAAACGCAACCTTTTAATGTGTAAAGCAAAATCAACTAGTCAAATTCTATAAATTTAAGTTAAATTACTAACCCCAATTACACTCAACTAAATGGTTTATCAAGCAACAAGTTGTCGAGAAATACCACTGAGAGGAACAAGTAATTAATTTGATTGAATAACTTTATGAGTACATAAGAAAAGATGAAATACCTGTACTTGTAGTATCAGAGTTATGGATAGTTTTAAGCACTGCGTATATATATTGTTGATGTATGTATGTAGATATATTATATGCAAGTATATGAACCTTATGATCCTTGATCAATATATTGTAAATGCCCATTTTGGCGATATAGTTTTATTTATGTATATGTATGTATATCTAAATGTATGCTACAGTATATAATCTAATCATATCAGGAGTATGTGTACGAGTTATCAACTACTTCATGCAGTAATGACAAATAAAAAATACTAACCAGCCAATGTCAAAAACAGGAGCATATAATTATGTATTACATACAAAAATATATAAAACAACAAAGAAAACAAAAAAATCAAACACAATAAAATTACTATGAAATGTGCAAAAATAAATGCAAGTTGTTTAATTTATCAGGAATAATGCAGGAAAGCAACAGCATAGGTAGTCCATATGATTTTGCTTAATTATTAAATTCATTTATATTCGTTGCCATTTGTTACAAAGTCGGATTTAATTTCTTTCACTCACGGTTGTCACAATTGTTTTAGTAAACAATGCACGTTTTGTTTTTCTCTCGACCGCGCACATTTCGTTCGTAAAGCCTAGTACCGACGTGAGATAAATTTTTAGCGGCGGAAAATGCTCAATATTTAGCTGTCGACGAGCGTAAAGCCAGAGTTGCCAAAGCAACACGAAAAAATAACAAAAAGTTGAGTGGTAACTCTATGCGTCAACAGCGGTTTATTTTAAATATGAACATACAGAACTGATTTTGATAAAAAGAGGAGATAATAGGCAAGGAAAATTTAAATTATCGGTAATATAGAAGAAATATGCGACGGCACAGCACGTATGAGTGAACCCATCGCCTTAGAAATTTTTACGTGGATTCTCCCTCTAAATTAATGAAAAAATACAAATATTGGCCTCTTTTCCACCTCGTTAATCAGCAGAATTTTGTCTGCTGTTTCAAAAAGAGTCAATCTGCTGTTTTTTGATAATTTTCCGGTCATTTCGTTTGAGTTATTGTGAGAGAGTGAGATAGATAGATAGCGAAACTCTAAACAGTTCAATGTTTCGCTGGGCCCAAGGTGAATTTACTAAGTAGGTGACGTTGTCACCACAGCTGCTCTCTTTCGGGAGTACAAACATTTGACAGTATGCCTGCAAACGTTGTCGAAAGAGGTTGTGTGTCGCATGTTTTTTTTATTGTCTTCTTCTTTACGAATAAACTCGTAGACAGAAAACAATGAAAAGAATAATTATGAATTAAAATATTATGAATAATTTTAAATTAAATCATTTTAATTATTTTGCGAAAACATTTCCTTTTCTGTCCGCTAAAACAATAACAAACGAAGAGTGCAGAACGTAAAACGTTCGCCATCTTTTTCTAGCGCTTGTCTCTCTGAGAGCGGACAGAGAGAGGTGAAAAAATGATTGTAGCCTCACCACATCGGACAACGTCACCTTAATAGTAAATCCACCTTGGCTGGGCCAGTCAGCTTTTTCAAACAGTGCTGGATAACGCCCGTTCCTTATCTGGCAACTCCGTTTTTAGTTTCAGTTTAGTGTACGTCCGGACCGACAAGCGGAGATAAATGTCGTCTTCTTCTTTTTCCCTTTAAGCTAGCGTTTTTTTTATATGGAGTTTGACTTACGCTAGGCCTTTTATCTCACGTCGGTACTAGGCTTAAAGAAGAAGAGAAGAAACATGCGCGCGTCACTCACACATACACACACCAGTGTTGCCACATGTCAGAAAACAAACAGAAATTAAACACCAAATCTAGCCAATAAGGAAAGCAGGAAAGCGCCCTCTAGCGCCTGGCTACGTTTTTTGGTTCTCTTGCTATTGTTTTCTGCGCGCCTGCTTCCTCCGGACAAAAAAAAGGGTTTCGCAAAAAGAAGGGTTTTGGACATTGTTTTTTTTGGCCGAAAAAGTCAACTTTTTTGTTTTTTGAGCTAGAGCTTTGAAATTTGTGTCAAAAGTTTTGTTGAATTTTTCTCGAATTATTGATATTTGTTGTTTCTCATTTTTTTTGTTTTTTCTCAATTTTTTTTTGGTTTTTTCTCAACTTTGCCACCAAACCAACTTTAAAATAAACTTAATTATTTTACCTAATTTTGGATTTTGTTGTTTTTTTGAAATTGTTTCTCAATTTTTTTTAAATTCATTTTTGTTTTTCCATTTCAAATTTCGCGCACTTTTTTTTCTTTTCTTCCAAAGCTGCAAATGCCAAAGCAGTGCAACTTGCAAAATAAACAAGCAGTGCGCACGCTAAGCGCCATCTGACGACAGGCAGTAGCAAATACAAAAGCAATGGCGTGGCAGTGATGCCAAATTGGTTTTTTTTCGGATAGATTGTCTGGTTTTTAACTGCTTCAGCCGGAAAAAATCTCAAATAGCTTCTACCCGAAAATCTGGCTTTTTTTACTGCCAGTTTTAGAACTTTTTGAAAAAGTAAACGATATAGAAGCGAAAAAACAAATTCACCTCTTAAAATGGGAGAATGTTGAAAATACGTCAAAATTTTGGTCAGAAGACGTTATACGAATTTAAATTAATCATCAACTTGGTCATTTTAAGTGGGAAGTTGGCCAAAAACAGGCCAAAAACATAAAATCCTGAATAGCTTGGAAACTACGACGACGATTTTGACTGGTTTCAATAGGACCCTTTAAAGAATGCTATTATCTCTATACAAAAAAGTTTTCTGTTCCTAGGACCAATTTTCTAAATCGTATTTTCATTTATCAAGTACCTCCTTACATATACAAATTTAATTATTCATTCTTTGCTAAACTTCCTATTAAGTAAAAACACCATAATGTATTTTGCTTGTAAAAATATTAAATTAATTTAAAATTAAACCGGTTCAAATAAATAATAGGCCAGATTACATGGTAATCATAATCAATGATATGCTAATCTATTGCGAATGTGAGCACTTGTGCCTGTTGTCCCCTCCGTCCATTTCCCCATAGCCAAAAGCCTCCGGAAAACCCACCTATGTATGTAGCTTACACATGTTAAGTACAGGCGGCGGCTAATTGTGCCCAGGCAACCAAGTTGACCCCAAAAGCTTACGCGATACAAACACACAGACATATACTACACATACAGACACACACACACACACATGCATACGCCAAGTAAAATGCATGCGACAAACATTAAAAGTCCATTAAAAAATTATGTTCTCCATGGCGTGGCGTTGCTCCTGTTTAGGTGGTTGTGTGTCCAAAGCAAAGTTGGGCGACAACGCATCGGCAATTTGTATGGCTAGCGACCTAAACAGGCTGCTAGGCCATATATATAGATACATGCATGTATGTATCTGTATCTATAAATTCATAGATACATAGACTAAATTTAGAGCGTATGAAATGTTTGACTTTAACTGGCAGTCAAGCAATGCGAATGCGAATGCGAATGCATAATTGTAATTGCGAATGCAAATGTCGCACGTATTGATTGCATTAATTAATTAATTTGTGACTTAATTTCATGGGCTTGCGGCAATCAACGCACGCACGACTGCCAAAATGTATTAATATTGCAGCGGCAGCCGCAGCCGTGAATGCAACAACAGCAACAACGACAGCATAAAAACGACAACAGCAGCAGTAATAATAATAACAACAGCAACAGCAACTACAACAACAACAGCAGTTGATGCGCTGCACGTGTGTGTGTTTGCGCTGTTATTAATTGAAATTTAATGGCAAAATATATTTTTATTTATTTATTCAACTGCAACTGCAACTGCAACTGGAACTGCAACTGCATTTATGCGCACTTCCGTCGCCCTCGCACTCCACGCACTCCCCCTCTTCCCCCTTGTCCCCCTGTGTCATCGCACATCGACGGCGGCGGTTGGCATTTAACATCAAAAGCCTTGGACTCGTCCATCGTCCATCGTCCATCGCCTCTTGCTGCTGTTGTTGCTGTTGGGAAGAGCCAACGAGTTTGTAATTGATTTCACTTAAAAATTAAATAATGCATGCGGTTTTTACTGCAAAATGCATTTCACAAATGTTGTTCTTGCTGTTGTTATTGTTGTATTCTGTAAATGTTTCAGTTCATGCTCACTCTCTCTCACTCTCCCTTTCTCTCTGTCTCTCTGATGTTGCCATTTTATTTTCGCGTTAAATTAAATATGAAAATTAATATCAACATAATTGAAATGGCAACGCAGGCAGAGCTCGGGCTTTGCAGCTGAGCACCGTAATTGATGAAATTATTTAAGAATTATTTTCCAAATGTGCCGTGACAATTATGCGGGACCTTCGCAATATGCGTGAGTGTGATTGCACTGAGAGAAAATTCGGTGACAATAAAATAAATAAATGTGAAAATAAATATAATAATATATAAATTATATTTGTAGGGGAACATAATTACATAAACAGTATTAATAACACATAAGATACAATTTGTATCTTATAGATACATTCATATTACTGCGCTTAGCCTTTCTTTAAGTGCACAACATGCTGCGTGTCTGCCAAATAATAAAGCACAAATTGTATTTAAACAACAGCCTGCAATTAATTATGTTCATCCACTCCACACACCCGCCCCCTTTTGCCACCCCTTTAATGTGTGTATCTACATGTGTGTGTGTGTGTGTGTGCATGTAGATCATATGCCAAACAGTGCTCGCTATTATTTAATGAACCAAAAACAATAATCACTAACAGCAACGGGTTGATTGGCATGCTTCATGTTACCAGTTAAAATTCGCAACAAGTTTGCCATGAACTGAATTTGCATATATGCAAATAATAATGATGAAATGCGAAGCACAACTTTATCCACAAATAAATGCAACATAATACATGCAGATGATAATTATAACCAGTTGACTGCCAGAGATATTAATTAAAACAAGATCAAATCACGCCAATTGTTTTGGCTCTTTTGCCACCTGTCTAAACGGTCATTAGCTTCGTGCTCATAAACACCACAAAAACCTTTAAATGCACACGAAAGTGTCGAGTCAAAAGCGACAGCAACAACAACAATTGTACAATAATTATGTATTTATACCATAATTCCTATTAATTTTGCACTTATTAATAATTCCAAATTTCTGCTGACAGCCAAGTGTACAAAATTCATGCGAACTGTAACTGAAGGCAAAGAAGGCCATGAAAAGGGTCGAAGCGGTTTTTCGTGTAATTAACTGAAATTATTTTAAAATTGTAATATTGTTGTTGTTGTTGTTGCTGTTGTATCAATTGGCATGTGGGATCATTAACTTGTTTATACAAATATTTATGCATTTCCACGAAACATTTGTGATGTCAGTTAGAAAACATTTCCCAGGCCAATTGTCATTGACTCGTATCTCGTATCTTGTAACTCGTAATCGTATTAACAAATATTTAGAGTTCGACAGCGGCTCATATAACGTAGTTTTGGGCAATCAGCTGAGAATTGTAAGCTAATCAGCCCACGCCAAAAATGTGCAAACAAGTGGAAAATCTGCGAATGCGAAGAAGAGACAGAGTTGAAGGCCTCATTGAAAGTGGCAACGGGCAACGGGCAACAGGCAACAGGGAGACTGACAAAATGTTCGCGATGCGACAAATTTACGCAATGCGCCCCCTAAGGCCTCTGTGTGTGTGTGTGTGTCTCTCTCTATCTCTCTGTGTGTGTGTGTGTGTGTGTGCCTCTTGGGGTATGCGCTTCATTTTGTTTGTCGTTGCCCGTTTTGCGTGCGCACTTTTAATTGCAATTGAATTTTAATTACTGCGTTGTCAGCAAAGAATGTTGCAGTCGGTCGTTTAAGAGCCGACAGACAGCAGAGGCAGCAGCAGCAGCATCCAATGTGCGAGACACGCGGAGACAATGAGGCGAAACGACACCAACAGCAGCAGCAGCAACAACAGCAATAGCAACAGCAACAACAGCCATTGGCAACTGTTGCCGTTGTCGTCTACTCTTTGCTTTAGTTTTCTCTCTCCACTCTCTTCTCACCGCTCTCTCTGCTCTCTGCTCTTGTTGCTCTTTGTCTTAGTTACAAGCAATGTCGCCAACGGAGCAATTAAATGAGCTCCAGCCGCCGGCAATCGACTGATGGTTGACTTCATTAATCAGCAGCTATAAATGTGATGGCCTGATAACGCGTTTATCAGACGCTGATGATTCTATTTACTGTCCCAGGTATGGGTATTATTGCCTATACATGCAGATAGATAGCCTAATGAAAGTGCCCTGTAATTAGCAACGTCTGCGCTTGATTGTTACGACCCAGCCGTGAATAAAACGAATCATTCAAATGAATATACCACTGTCAATGCCATGTCAATAATGTACTAAAATTATCTTAATTTTGTAGTAAATCTCTCTCTGATTTATACAAAAAAAAAGAAAGAGATTTGTGTAATCAAAATATTTGGCTACTGGAAATTACCTATAATTAAGCATAAAACTAATCACGATGAAACTCGATGAGATGCAGACATTTGAGTGGAAAAAGTTGAAAGAGTTGAAATTACGATAAATATCTTGATGAATAAGCATCAAAGTAGAGAGAGAAAATCTTATATTTCACGATATGAAACATACTTCATATATGAATAGATTTAATAATATTGTTTATTAATTTCTTGACCTTTTGCTGCGGCAATTAAGAGCAGCATATTTGGAAAACCAAATGGCTTTATTAATGCATTTTCCAATTTTTGAGTACACATTTTCACCCCAAACAAGATTTATGCATTGGCAGTGGGGCCATTTATCTAAAATTATACCACATCGAATCCACACTGGAGATGGAGATGGAGGAGGAGAAGGAAGAGGAGTAGAGGTGGAGGAGGAGGAGACGAACCACCCGCTGCAGGTGCACAAAGGAGGGGCGCCAAAATGCATGAGTGAAGTGAGTGGGTGACATGAATAGGGTAAGGAATAGAACGGAAGGTGGATGGGGAATCCCATTTCCCATTTGGCGGGGCGGCAACTTCACCAATCAACAGCGAAAATAACAAAATGTCAAACAGAACGCATGCAACATTTTATTTAAATACCTCGGGCTCATCAAATTTAAGTTAACACAGCCAAAGCAATGCGACAGACAGACAGACAGACAGACAAACTGACTGAGAAATAAATAAAATAAAAACTCAAAACGAAAACGCAAAATGAAAATGAAAATTCAATTTTCCACCTAAACGCAGACAGCGCATCAATTTTGAAAATGCGTTTGCCCAAGAAATGAAGACGATGTGTTGTGTATGTTGTGTGTTCGACAAAGAGAGAGAGAGAGAGAGACACACCCAGTTGCCCCCAATCATTCCCCACTCTAAAGGCTGCCATGAAGTCAACAGAGTCACATCGTTGTCGATTCTAAAGAGATGCAGGCGGCTGCTTGACACACACTGGGAAGAGGGAAGAGGGGGAATCCCCTGGCACAATTCAACAATTTCGATTCGCCTTTTGGTTTTGCTGTCAACGGGCAAAGTCTGAAGTGGAAGTATTGCAAGGAGCACACATACACACATACAGAAAGCACAGACAATTAGACTGAGGTGTGTGTGTTTGTGTGTGTGCGTAAATTGAAACACCCTATGGCAATCAGTTTTTAGACTTTTCTGATTTATGCAACAGTTTTCAATTTTTGATCGATTTGGCCCACAAGATTCTTTTGTATTAGCATTTAATTAGACTTTATTGGCCATTAAGATTCCAAGCATGATAACTGCATCCACAGTAGCCACAACTGAGTTATGTACACACACACACACATACTACACACACCCACCAGTAGCTGGCACAACTTTCTACATTTTATACATTGAATTTTATTATTATTTTTGAGAAAGTTTATGAGGCCGACAACGAAGTATTTATGATATTTACAACAAAAGCGAACCAACGAAAATTGTACTCAAAATTGAAATAAAAACATACAAATTAATTAAAGCCAATAAACAAGAAGCATGTACTGTACAACCGGAGAACCCGAGAGAAGAAGACCATTAATTGGGGCGCCCTACGCATTGGTGAGTTTATGGCTATATGGATTGGACCGAGGTGGAGTGGAGGCATCCACAATGGCAACCCGCCAGGCAGTTGCCTGATGTTGTTGTGCTGTGTTGAGTGATCATGCCAGATCAGGCTAGTGTTAGTAGAGGGGTAAGGGGTAAGGGGAAAGGCATCCACTTCGCTGCCAATTTAATGGCGTTTTTACAACTTGAAAGATTCGTGCCTGCCACGCCGTTTTGAGCGATGATATTGGGGTCCCACTAAATGCATACGAAATGCAGCGCAACGAATGTCATTAGAACATAAAAATGATATTAATTGCATGCGAGAGTGCAGAGCAGAGAATGTTGAGATAGATGGAGATGGAGACCTGAGACGAACCCAACTGGAAGTGCAACTCCAAGTGGCATGCAATAGAAACGTCAACATTTTGATGATGGCATTGAATGGGCCCAGTGTTTAGATCCTCTGCTCATTGGAGAGATCCACTTAAATGTGTGTCTTCGACTCTTTTAAAGGGGAACAACAGGCTTGTCGCAGTCGCAGTCGCAGTCTGCCGCAGATCGCATAGCGCAGATAAATAATAAAAATTAAAAATAAATTAACACCTAGTAAAGAGACAGCCGATGTTTCTGCCTCGAAGTTTACTTGGGTCTTGGTTTTTGTCTTGGCCTGGGACTGAGACTGAAACTACGGGTCTTCTGGGCCTACGATTTGAGTATACCACAGACAGCTCAAAAATAGCGCAAAAAGTAATTAAAAATGAGAAATATAAAAGCAAAACGCACCCAGTCTCCGAATCTTGCGTCTCCGTTTCTCCACTGCACTGCCATAAAAAATATGTTTGTCTATATTGAATTCAACAAGCGAAACGTCGCCGCCATCGCAGCGACAGATCAAAGGCCCCGTTGGACGGACAGACAGACGGACAGACGGACATACAGCTCCCGGGGCAGTCTTTAGAGTGTTGCCATATTATAATTGTTGATGATAATGATGATGATGATGCTAATGCAGTTGACATTTAATGCGAGACCTAAGAATGTGAGAATGCCTCCAATTGCTATGTAGGGCCCAACAACAATTGTTGCCAGTGTCCTATGGGCCAGGCCAGTAAATGCCAGGCCGATAATTAAATGCAATAATATTTCAATTTAATTAGCTGGCAGCTGGTAAATACCATGGGGTAATGTCAGACAGTCCATGGAACGACGAGCACTAAAAGATTCATTAGTCGAATATTTGGGCTATGCTAATGTGCTCGCATCCATCATAACTTGTTAATGAGCATTTTATGATGCAAATGAAATTGTTTTAAACGACAACTAATTATAACTTTAACAATTACTCCTTTTTATAAATATGTGAGCATAAATTAAATGGGATATAAACTACTGAAATAAACTGCAAGTTTATCGCAATGTTTTTTTAAGAATTTATATAAATAAACAATTGTTAATGCTACAATATTTTTGAATGATGCAGTCAATTTATAAAATAATAAATATGATATGGTAAACGATTATACTTGTTCAGGTTTCACAGCCGACTTAAATTGTTAAAATATTGAAAGATAACGATTAAAAATGTCGGATAGCTTACAATTCTTTTGAATCACTGTAAAACTGTTTCAAAAAAATTCATAAATTAAATTGCGAAGCTTACCCTTAACTTGATTTTATTTGAATAACATAATCGGAATTGTTTATATAAGCCTTTTTAGTTATAAAGTCAGTTGATTTCTATTTAAAATCAATTAATAAACGATTATAAATGTGTTGATAAGATGGCGTTTCCTTATAAGTACAATCAATCGGCGAGATCTCTAGAAGTAGTTTGGAATTCTAATAGAAACTTGAGCGTGATTAAAAGTTGTATTTTTGTTTACAATACTTTTTAACAACTTTATCAATGTTTGCGTAAGCTTAAATTATTTTCTTTTCTATTCTTAAAGTTTCCAATCAATGCTGAAATCTTTGTTTTATTACGAGAAGTTGATAATATTCAATTGTTAGCCAAGCATTTAATAATCATTCAAATTCAAACTCACATACTCATTCGCATACTCATACACTGATTGAATGACTATCCTGAATGCAGTGTGAATGCAATAACTGCAAAGACACATTGGCCAGCTTTTCCTTGCATTTGATTTAACTTTTATGCTACTGCGCAAAGACAAACTGTCCATGAAGGCATTTCATTGTATCCAATTATCGCTGGACATGGCATAATAATTACTGTCTGCTCCAAACACACACTAACACAAACACACACACTTCCACATACACACACCCACACATATACATAGGTAGAAACAAGGTCGCTTTCAAGAGAATAAGCGACATTGAGGGCCGATTTCCGCCTCCTGGTTGTGACTCCTGTTGGGCGGCACATCCTGGCCTTGTTGCTTAATCAACTAAATCACAAGTGGCCATGGCAGAGGTAAGTCGAAGAGAGTGGGAGCGAGAGAGAGAGTGGAAATAGCAGAGAGCGCGCCAAAGCTTACGCAAACATAAGCCGAAGGATGCTGCCAGGCCGTCAGCAATAAAACAAAATTGCCACATATAAAAGCAAAATAATGAAGTGAAAATGGCAACAATGTGATTACACACAGTGGCAGGATGGGCCCTAATAAATTGCAGCCAACAGCCAAGTGAGACGGAGCGAGCCAGACAGAGAGCGATAGAGTGAGAGCAGTTCGTAAAGAGAGAGAGAGCAATTTCCACGGCTTGTGAGCGATTGCGACGGCGCATTGTCAGCATGTTGCTGGCAACATGTTGCCAACAGCTAACTTGTTGGATGCGCGCAATTTGTATGAGTCTATGCGTGTGTATGAGTGTGAGTGTGTGTGTGTGCCGCACGCTTCCCTGACTATTATTTAAAAGCTTACAATTTATCGCACCAAAAATGGTTTTTAAGTACTTCAAATTGCCATCCGGCTCACGAAATTGATTACGCCCCTAAAGCCCGCGATTGCAGATCGGCAATCACGTGACTGTATAATAATTATAATAATAATAATAAGTACATAATATAATAAGCAAAATGAATAATTGTGCTGGCATAATGGCATCGCTTACAGCCAACAACAATGGCAACATGGGACAGCAGCTGCGGCGTGTGCTTCATGGCAACATTACAACGAATTAAATTGCTTGTAATGGTGATGGTGACGCTGGCAGCACACACACACACACAGATACACACACACACACACACACACACACACACAGAGTCACACAGAGAACACAACAAAAGTGAGTCGCCATTGGGTTAAAGAGGGCTAAATGCGTGCAATCATTGTGGGTGGCTGGGCAGACTATATGAATGATTGCGAGTGTATGAGTGTGAGTGTGTGAGTGTGAGTAAGAGTGTGCTGCGGGAAGAGGCGGGTAAATGTCAGACAGCATTTATCCATTTGTAGCTGGACGCTGGGGAGCAAAAGCAACAGCAGAAGCAGCAGCAGAAGTTGCCGCTGGGCAGACCGTCCGTCTGTCTGTTCTATGGCATTCAAGTTGTCGATATGGATATGGAGATGTATGCTTCACCTAACTGTAAATGTGTGTGATTAGATGTGTGTGTGTGTGGTTGTTTGTATCTAATGGATACACAGTTGTATCTCATAGCATATGAAATGGCTTTGTCAGTCAATAAATGTAGTTTCAATCGATTCCCTATAAGAAACTTAACAAATATTATCAAGAGTACCAAAATTGTGGGGAACAATTTAGAAGCACAATATTAGGAAGCTTGAAAAAAAAAAAATAAATATTTGGAAACCAATATAGCGAAAATCACGCTACTTTTAAATAAAAATTTAATTTTTTTAATGTTTTCTTCTATGAAAAAATAGTTTGAAATTTTGACACATAGTTGTCAAAATTCTTTTCTGCAAAATATATTCTGTTTATTTTTTACAAACGTTTTACATAAGTAAATAAATACTCAACACTAATATACAAATAAATTAATCTTAAAAAAAGAGTTATTTCCGTAAGATTCCATAATTGTTTTTTTTAAAGCTCATACCGAAAATATCAAGCAAGCTTTGGGAAGACTTTACTTTAACTGATAGAAACTTAGTTTAGTTTTACATTATAATCCGAAACAGCAGCTGACAAAAAAAACAAAAAAAAAAAAATCATTAAATCAATATATTTTACTCGATTAGCAGCGCTTCCAACTGCCGTATTAACTAGTGTTCTATGTTATTTGTTGATTAATCAAAAACGAGGAGATCCACAACAGCCCCAGATGGAACAGCGAGTGGTTGATCAGGTTGTGCGCATACAGCTGCCCGAGGTTGGAGTCGTCGATGTTGTCCACGTGCCCGACGGCGGCGATGGCGGCGATGCCGACGAGGCGTGGCAGCGACAACTGGACGAAGTGCAGATGCAGGTGATGCGTCTGGAGAATCCGCAGGTCGCGATGCTGCTGGATGCGCCGCACGAACCGCCAATCGAGCTGCACCACATGTTGGAGCCTGTGAACGTACCTCAACGGCCGCGCAAGAAACGAAGCTTTTGGACCATCTCCAAGCCGTTTCCTATGCAGCCGGAGAGGTGCGCTCTCATCGCGAATGGCTGGCGGGCGGCGCAGTACGCTCAGCCCGAGCAGCGCAGCGAATACTTTGCCAACTATCTGCTCGAGCATTTGAACAGCAAGAACTATCCACACGGCGCGGGATTGCCGAGTCGCTGGGGTCAGTTCTGAGCTCCTTTTGACAGCTGCTCGAAGTTCGCTCGAGAATTAGCCGATACTTTGTGCAAAGGATTGAATGAATAATGAATAAACCAAGGGATACCCATATGCTAAAAAGTCCTTTCTTGGGGGTACACAGAAAAAAAAGAATACATTCTTAAATACTATTTGAAAATTCTTGATTTTAGCATGTATTTTTAAGAATGTATTCAATTGTTAAATTAATCAAATACTTCAAGTATTTTGTTTTGGTTTTTTTTTTTTTCTGTGTAGTTTGCCGATTGTTTCTCTTCTGACTTTGACTTGGCCTGAGGCTATCATGAATCACTTACACACTACTCGAAATTGGCAATTAATAAACGGCAAATTGCAAAACTGAAAACTAACTCTACAGAGACTCACACACACATATATATATATTTATAGACTACTCTACCCTTCGACCTGGCCGTAAACAAAAGGCCCGTTACACCCTATGTCCTCGTTGTTGTTGCCATGTTGCATTGCTGCTGGCACTTGCAACGTGGTTGCAGTTTATTTGCACATGCGGCAACAAATGACAATGACAATACAAAAGCCGTTGAACGAACAATTGACCAAAGTGTAGCAAATAAATACAAAATTCAAAAGATAATTGCAATCAAAGCCACAAAATGTTGCCAAAAGGCTTAAAAATTGTGGACAGTGGTTGAGGTGGCTGCGATGTTTCCGTACCCACTGTAGGTAGAGTTCAACAACAAATCGAATCGAAACAGAAGGTAAAGGCTGCACAATTGTGCAACTGCAACACACAATTGCCGTGTGGCAATTGCAACAGATCACACAGCAACAACAACAACAAAAGCAAGAACAGCAGAGGGAATAACATCTGAAAATGGCAACAAAAACAATGACAATTGCAGCTTACACGCATTGCAGTTGGCCAACAGCAACAGTGATGACCACAATTTAACTGATAGACCAAAAGATACCTAACATAATATATAAAGCGTAGAATTTACTATCAATTTATAATTTGTAAATTTTATTTAAATTTTAAAATAAAATGTATTGAATTAAATTTATTTAAAATACAATTTAAATTTAGAAATTATTTGCATTAATTAAAATTTATATTTTCGACAAGTCATCCAATTTTCATCATATCATTTTTAAACAGCTTAGTTAATAAATTTATATAAATATTCATATTAAATATATATAATTTATTTATAATAAAATTAAATATAATCAAATTAAATTTACATTCATCAAATGTTTAATTAATTTTTAAACAAGTTTATGCATTAATAAATTGTCTATAAATAAAGTGTTGATTAACTTTAACAAAACATTCATTCAGTCACTCATGCTTATCACTTTGAGTACCCTAAACAAGCATCCAATCTGGCCAAGAGCTATTCACAGATACTCGTATTTTTGTGGCTGCTTTTAGGCTCAACCTGAGCATTTGATTTTTGATCTTGGCTTGTGGCTGCCGCTTGTTGGATGCTGAGGGGGGAATGAGCAAAGGGGAGGGGCAACAAAGATTTTGATGCAACATTGTGGCATGGACGCATCTCTAATTGAATCGAATGCAATTGATTTTCAATTTGCCTTTGCTCTGTAATTATTTAGTTTATGCCATAGGGTTTGGGGCCTTTAAAAGCCCTGTCCCAAACCAATGCAGAGAGAATGAGAGGTAGAGAGAGAGGGAGAGAGACAAAGAAGGGCTGCATTTAAAACGTAATTATGCCTTGTCACCCTGCAGACATATCGGTCCGAGCTCCCCCTGTCTCCCCCCTACTCTGTGTATATCATTCAACGAGGGTTGATTAATTTACCAAATGCAGCAGCAATCTGGCCATGGCAGTGACTGTCTCTCTCTCTCTCTCTCTCCCTTCCAGCTACAATCATTTGTCAATGAGAGATGGGAGGAATTGGGGTTCGATTTGGCATTGAGGTGATGTGTTGGGTCCAGGGATGTTAGCCCGAAAACATCGACAGCAACAACAGCAACAACAACAACGACATCGACAGCGAATGCATGAAATGTGATTGCTTCAACTCTCAGTTGTTTGATGGCTTTGATCTATGGTCAACTCGGTCCAACTTGATCCAACTCGCAGTCCATTGTAACTGACTTTTATTGAGTAATTGATGCTGCCATTACCTGCACTTCCTGTTTGGCTTGTTGGTAAATGAGCTGCTCCCCATGTTTATGCCATTTATCAATTAGTCTAATTTCAAAGTCTATTTTCACAATTTCTTAACATATAGTATCAGAAGTAACAACAAAGTCTGATACGCCAGAATTATAAAGTAATTATGTTATAAAGTAAAAATAAAAATATATTCTTTTCATTATTGAGAAGGCAAATTGTTGATACATGTGATTAGTTGGTTAGATAAGGTTTTTAATTATGTATTATTATATTACAATTAACTTTTTTAATTGTAGCGCATTTTCATGTTCATGCTTTTTCGTACTCTATTTTCTTTTCCTGGTGAAACATGTGCAGCAACTTTCCACTTAGCAACAACTCACAAGTAAAATACTTACCTTGACTTTTGCCTTCGCAAAGAGTGGGCGTGGTCTTGCGTCTTAAGACTGTGACTACAAGTGTGCCCCAGCAGCATGTTGCGTTCACACTCACACACACACACACACACACAAAGGGACTTACACTGGTCCAAGCTCATGTAACAAATTGCTGGAAAATAAAGTAACTACAGCAGCAACATCATGAGTGGGGAAGGGACGATGGGGGGTTGCATCCATGGGATACAGCAAATAGCAAACAAAGTAAGCAACATTTAAACATGCTTTTCAGCGTAAGTGGCGTGGGTGGGCTCCATCCGGGATCCATGGAGCTGGAGTCGTTGGAGTCGTTGTCGTCCGGCTTCCTTCTAAATGCGAGCACAGAGTGTACCTGCATTGTCAGTTAGCAAAGTCTCAGAGCCAGAGTCAGAGCCAGAGCCTGAGTCGTAGCCAGAATTCCATCAGTTGGCAACAGAGCAACAGCTGCGTCAATTGTAATCGCACTCACAGTTGCCGCTGTCCTTCTTAGTATCTAGTATTTTGTGTAAGGGGTCTTTCCGTATGCTGCCTGCTAAATTCCTTTTAAATCCCAGTTTTTGTTGACTTGCCACTGAGAATGCTTACAAGTCTGTGCTCGTACATATGTCTAGTGAATGTATTTACGAGTATGAAATGCAATATTGCCAACTATGTTTCCTTGGCAACAACTTGTACTTAGGGCCAAAAGTGTTAGTCAACATTGGTCTTTGGTGTAATTCAACCAGCAGCAAAGGGTCAAAATTAAGCTTTCTGCAAACTTGGGTTAAATTTAAATAAATAGTTTAAGAAGGGACATAATATTAAAATTAATTATATTAATAACAAATTTCTAGATATTTTAATCATATTTGTAAATTTGATAATATTTTTCTTTAATTATTATTTGAACTTCAACTAAACTCAAACTTCGCTAGTCATATTGATGTAGAGATTATTAGGGAATAATGAAATAATAAAAATGAATGAAATATTAAATATACTGCAACTTAGTTTTATTAATTTTATAAAGGGAGATGTCCTTGTAACTGCTAAGTGTTTAATACATATATTAACTTATCAACTGCATATAAATTTCTAAAAATACTAACCTAATTTTCAACCCAACTCTATTTACTGGAAACTGGCAAAGAAAATCCTAACAAGTCACAATGGATGAATGAATGAATGAATGCAGAGATAGATTCAGATTTTCATTGCCTTGACTTCATTGTTCGAGTAAATGCAGACAAAACGCCACCACAAACAATCGGAGGCAAGTGCTTGGCCAGGACAGACAGACAGACAGCATTTTTGACTGGCAAAATGTTAATAAATATTTGCGAAAATATTCAAAGACTTTAATGCTGAAGCATAAAATACCTGGCAGTTATTATTATTGCATTGCCGTTGGCAGACATAAATATCTAGCTGTTTGTCTTGCCAAAGATTGTAGGGTTTTATTATTATGATTTTGTATTTTTCTTATTGTTTATTATTTGATTTGCTGATTATTAAATGCAAATTGTCTTGATTGTGGTTGTCAGTCAATAAAGTAGATAGAATGCGTATTTAGTGCACAATGCAATTGCCTATTGTAATTTTAATTGATGGCAATTTGCAGCTTCTTTTTCTCAGTGTGAGTGTGTGACTGTGTAAGTGTGTGTTGTGTGTGTGTGTGTGGGATGAGGAGCCATTAACACATTTTAATCTGCCACTGGCTGATGGCTTTTGTGTGGTCGTCGCCCAATGGCAGCTGAAGCTGCAATTCGCCTGGCGCTCTTAATCATCAGCATAAGCAATAATGGGAAACAATTGCCGTCCTCTGACGTCTGACGTCTGTTGCTGTCTCTGGCTGTTGCTGATGTTGCTGATGTTGCCACCGGGTGGCAAGAGAGTCGCCTGCTGCTGCTGCCTTTTGCTGCCACTGCAATTGCAATTGCAGCTCGACTCGGAGAGGAGCAAACTTTTATTGCATTGCCATGTCAACAGCAATCGCAATCTGTGTGCCGTTGCACTTAAAATGCGAATACGAATTGTGGTGCAAAATGAAGCTACTTGTGTGCCCCCAAACACTGATACAGATACAGATACAGATACACACACAACACAGATACAGATACACAGATACAAATGCCAGCCTGAGCCTGAACGAGACAGAAGAGAGCGTCATGCTGTGGCGAGAGACAAGCTCAACTTTTCTGTCTGTCTTTCTGTCCGTCGGTCCGTCTGTCTGTCCGTCTGCAGCATGCCTGCCACATTCAATTAGTGCAACAACATATCCTGCCATCCAGTTGCTGCTGCTACGAAAGAGCAACACGAGCAACACGAGCAACACAGCAACAACAGCAACAACAACACGAATACAGCTACACTTAATTTTATTCATTTGACAGTTGCAACACTGCCTCACTTGCTGCCACTGCCACTGCCACTGCCACACACAGCCTGGCACTCACGCAAACGGATGCGACACACACACACACACACACATGCTGCACATGAATTGCTGCCACACGTACTGCCAGCAATTAAGGTCATTCTGGCAGCAGCAACAGCAGCAACAACAACAACAGCAGCAGCAACTACCACATTTTGCATATGGGCAAAATTATTTTTTAATTATGACATTTTATTGAGTGAACATTAATGCCAAAATGACAAAGACAACAACGACAAGAACAGCAAAAACAACGACAACAACAACAAAAACCCTTATTGTTCGCCTCTCTACACAGCAAAAAAAAGTATCCGAGATTCCGGGAAAAATCATAATAGCAATACACAACAATTTTTTCAGTAAAATTAAATGAATAATTTTCTTAACGCATTTTATCCGAATATTTGGTTAATTTAACAATAATTTAAAACTTGAATTTTAGAATGATAATTGTTTTCTTTCTGTGTAGAGGTTTGGCTGAAACGGCTTTAATGAGCGGGATAACAGGGTTGCAAATGGCATTGTGTAAAAGCTTAATCAGGCTTACAGCGAGTGCGAAAAAAGAAGCTTTTCAAAAGTAGATAAAAGTCTTGAAAGGAAAAGCAACATAATGAATATTATTTCATTGTAGACTTACGCGACTCTTTAATGCAATCCTGCTTCAAAAGTCCGCTTAATTAAAACGATTATCAATATAAATATAAATCTATATTTTTAGTCATATGTTTGTCATATTCTTCTTCTACTTTTATTTGCAATTTTCAAATGCAAAGAATTTAATTTCACAAATACATTCATCATTCATGAATATTTCACACATTCGAAATGTCGCAAAGCATATAAAAATTCCATAAATACGCTAATGAAACACATGGCAAACAAACCGGCAAGAGAGTGCTTCAGAGTTGGCCCAAACACACACACATTCACACACATATATTCACACACTCATTCACACACTCATACACACAACAATCATGTAACCATAACCATTGACCATTGAGTTAGCTTGCAGCAAGTCCAATAAAGGATTTGTATTCCAGCTCTGACCCTTCCCCTCTCTCCCTCTTTTCCCTTTATCTCTCTCTCTCTCTCTCTCTCTCCTTCTTTTTCACTCTCTCTCTTTCTCTTTTTCGTACATGTCCCTGACTTGTGCAATTTGATTTCATTTCATTTGAACTTCTGCTGCAACTACAACAATTCTGCAGTTACAGTTATGCACAGACATATACACACACCCTCTATGCTGTGTGTGTGTGTTGAATGCATTTGTGTGTAGTTTGTGTCTGTCTAGATTGTAGAATATTTGCCATTTATGAAACCATTTAACAAACACATCATAAAAATTCAATTCGATTCTCTGTTTATGTCTACTCGGGATGATATTGCTTTTTAATTGCGGACACAAGCGGAAATTGCTTTCAAACACACACACGATTGACATTTATATGTGTATGTGTGTGTGTGTGTGTGTGTGTGTGTGTGTGTGTGTGGGTGTATTCGATGACTGCGGAAGTGCGTTGATTGCCAGCTGCCATAGGTCGTCCAAGAAAACTGCACTGACCTTTTATTTTACTCACTGCCCGACTTGAGTTGAGTTGAGGTCACAAACTGTGACCTTTCAGCTTGCAAAACTTTGCTGCTGCAATTTTATTTTTGTGCTGCTGATTTTAATTACGTCACTTGTGCCATGCAATTTATAATTGCAAACAGCTCCCAACTCAAACTATTCAAACTACTCACGCAAACATACACACACAAACATTCACACAAACACACACCCAAACACTCACACTCACACTGACTCATATGGAAACTCACTCATGCAGGCGGCGCGCTCTCATTTAATATGAAAGTCACAGAATGTGAGCTAATTGAAAACACTTGCAATATTTATGAGCAGCGCAACATGTTGCCATGGCACTTGACTGCTCACCGGCAACATGTTGCTGAACTAATAAAACAACAAAATGATTTTATTATAATGGATTTATAACGCAAGCCAAGAGCAAACAGTCACTCTATATCCACAAGCAATTTGTGCGAGTGGGAGAGCAGTAGTAAATGAGAGAGAAGCACGGAGAGTAAGCGAGAGAGAGAGTAAAATTGAGAGCGAACAGTGGGAGCATGAGAGAATGCAGTTTTCAATTGAGACGCGAACGCGGCAGTGGCAGTCCATTAAGCGCAATGTTGTTGTCATCATTTAATGCTTTTGTTGCTTATTGCGACTTGACAGCCGTCCATCTGTCCGAGGACTCTCTGTGAGTGTGTCTGTGTGTGTGCTTCGGTGAGTGTGTGTGTGTGTGTTTGTGTGAACGAGAGCACATTTAACTTTGCGTGTGCGCATTTGTATCTTATTGCTGGTTCACTGGTCGTTTGGGATTTGTCTGCAGCATAAATGGGGCCCCCACAGCGACGTTGGCAGCAACACCAACAGCAACAACAACAACGGCAGCAGAGGTAGCGGCAGCGAACGAGTCGTCGGCATCAGCGCTGCTTGGCTTAAGTGGAGATATTTATAATAAGTTTATTTGCTTGTACTTTTCGATGCGCCCTGCATTGGCCCCGCATGTTGCGAAGCCATCCTTGACACGCAACATGTTGCCATTGCCACGTTGCTTTGTTGCTGTTGCTGTTGCTGTTGCTTTTACTGTTGCTGTTGCTTTGTGTTGCCATTGCTGTTGCTGATGTTGCATGGCTCGTTTGGCGCTGTTGGGCATTCACATTCACAATCACATTCGCAGTTGTAAATTGACGTTTTGCGTTAACGACCGTCGCAGTCATCGTCGCTGTTTATTTCAACTCGTCGTCATCGACTTGTTTGTTTGTTGTTGTCGTTCTTCTGGTTCTGTCGAATTCATTGGATAAAGTAAGCCAATCCAATAATCCAAAGTTAAACTCGTGCTCGCATCAATCGTCAACAGCAGCAACACAATTTGTTTTTTTAGCATTCATTTAAATATGCTTCATCTTGCCAATCTCTTTGCCAACCGTGAGTTCTTCATCTTCTTCTTCTTCTCCACTCCATCATCATCATCGTCATGTGCTCAAGTGCATCTAAATTGCTTCATCTTCATCTCCATCTACAATACAGCAGCAACTACATCATTATAGATACAATTCATCTACTTATATTTATATTTGCCCTATTATTTTTAGTTGCAAAGTGTACTTCAAATAAGCTTATTGCCCAGTTCCAGCTTCAATTCTATTTAAACGAGAAATCACATTGTCTCTCATTTGTTATTGTTGTTTTTATGGATTGTTACTAATGATGTTTGGGGCCAAGAAAGTAGATGTTGCCTTTGTTGTCTTTCCTATTTTCATATTTTTTTTTGCTCATTTTACAAGAGGTCATTGAGTTCATGCTTGATACATCATTAATAAGCACATAAGACAAAGATCAGGTAACATTTAAATGGAAATCAGGTAAGCAATTTAATCTTACCAAATTAAATAGAAATGTTAGGTTAATAAATCTAAGCACTTTTAAATTAAAACAAACATTTTGAGCTCATTTAATATCATTTACTTAATGCAATTAAACAATTTTTCAATAAATTATAGTCTCAGAAAAGGGTAGCGAAAATTCGACAAGTCAGCGATTTTCCATATTCGTATGTGCTGTGTTGAATTTATGATGAGTAATCCGTCTTATCGATGGCATATAACGCCTATTAATAAACACAGCACACAGAACACTTGCACCCTTATAGCTAATTGAGCTCGGGTACATAAAAATTGTGTATACATCTAGCAAATTGCTTAGCTGACTAATTCGCCCCAGAGTGTTGGTTGTTGTAGCTGTTGTTGTTGCTGTTGTTGTTGCTGTTGTTGTTGTTGTGTATTACGACATTAAAATACAATGAAAACATTTGTTGTTAGCCCACGACCCGGCATGGAGTTCTCAGGAAATGAAATTATACACCAATTATTGCACAAACAACAACAGCAACAACATCCAAAGCTAAAGCAATAATCACAAAGTAAGTAATTAACAGAAAATACTTAAATAGTATTGTAATATGTAAACGTTGGATTTTAAGAAATTGATCAATTTAAAAGGGGTATGAGAATGTATCGAAATTGAATTGAAATAATTAATCAAATAATAAATCTGAGTGAACAATTAAGCAAGACGAAGAAAGACAAAAGGCAGCCAGGCAAATGGAAAACCGTTGGCTCAGCATTAATTAGCGCTAAACGGCGACAGCAGCAACAACAAAGTGAATGGCTGCGAGCGAACGCCCTAAAGCAACAAAAACAGCAACAACAACAGCAACAATAAATGGCAATCCAATGTCTGAGCAGAGCAGCATCCGCCGCCAACTTATTAAAGTACATATAACTCAATTATAGAGAATTAAAAACAAACTCACAGCGCGCAATGCCAGCGATGCCAACGACGTTGGCAATTTGCAATGCAAAAATACAAATACAAAAAAAGATACACAGGGGGAGGCAGCAACAACAACAATCAAAGCAATAAAATACATTCAGCATTTAATAATCATCCAACAAGAGGCGCTGGCATAAGATAAAAAAGTCTAAACACTCGCAGCAGCAGCAACATGTTGCCAGCAACATTGGACAAGCACATCAAGCAACAATGAGCAGCAATAAATTTATGAGTTCACACACTGGCAGCAACAACAATTTAAAAGAGATACAATTAAGCCGTAATGCATATGAAAATTTGTGTGTTTGTGTGTTTTATAGCCGTGCTATATGTTATGTTCACGTGTTTGTTTGTATCTCGATCTATCTATGTGCGCGTATCTATGTATCTTTGTGTCTGTGTGTGAGAGCGCACCATAATTGTAATTATAGTAATATGTTTTATGATGGTTGCCTCGTTTAGCAACCCCCACACAAAATCCCCGCACACACATACAAACAAATAGACAGACGAACAGACAGACGGACGGACAGACAGACAGACGTACAGACAAAGAGCGCGCGCGTCGCGTTGCGTTGCTTTGCGTTGCGTCGACGTCGGCAGCGACGCTGGCGCTGCGTTTGGCCAAAATGTATCTAGACACATAATTGCCACATTCAGTCGTCGTTAAATAGTTGCACGGCGCAGTTCACAGCAGCAACAGCAGCAGCAGCAACAGCAGCAACATCCGCAGCAACATTAGCAACAGTATCCAATCGTCATCGGTCGTTGGCTGTGTTTGCTTGTTGTTGTCGTCGGCGTCGTCGTCGTCGTCGTTGTTGTCGTTGTCGTCGACATCGTTTTTCGTGCTTTATAGCGCTCACTCAGAAGTCGTTTAGAATCGCTGCCATCGTTGTCGTGGTCGGTATTGGGTATTTCGATATCGGATTGTGAATTGTGCTGTCGGTGCCCATTTGAAGCACTCACAAATTGCCAGCGTCATCGTCATTATTATTGTTATTGTTATTGTTGTTGTCGTCGTCGTCGGCGTGGACAACTTTGGACGACGCGTTACCCGTTCGCGCAAAACCGTTTAACACAAGTGGTTCGGCCGGATCCGGACATAATTGATGAAGCAGGAGAAGAAGAAGAAGAAGAAGAAGGAGAAGGTAGTGAACATATTTTGACGTTGATATATCTAAAGTCGAAATTCAATTTACGCGCCGGCTTATTATAAATGTAATTATAATAATGAAGCATAGGCTATTAAAATAGAATCTACAAAACGGAACGACCCCCTCAGCGCGACAGAGAGAGAGAGAGAGAGAGAGAGAGAGAGAGAGAGAGAGAGACAGCTCACAGTGTGTACTATTTTAATTAAGTGTCTTGCAACAACAACAGCAAAAACAAACAGCGAAGAGAGAGAGCAACAACAGTCAGTCACGCATGTGTAAATGTATCTAAACGTGTGTGTGAGTGTGTTAGTTGTTGTTGCTGTTGTGTTGTGCCGCTTTTGTGTATCCATTAGTCACACATGAAACTAATTAGCATTTCGGCTGTTTGTTATTGTCGCATTTGCTGGCCAAAAGAATTAGCGCGACAAGCGACGTCAAGCGGCATTCAAATCGCGATATACTTATTTACTTATGCATATGGCCCAAACACACTCACACACACACATGTCTGTGTATTTGTCCGTCTTTTATGTGATTTTGCTTGGCATTTTCATTAATTTGTTGATATTGTGTGCGAGCTGCGCTGGCCGACGGCAATCAGCAATCAAATTTATAAGACGGCGACAACAAATTTTGTGCTCAATTATCATCATCATCAACAACATCATCATCAGCGGACAACAACAATAAACACTTGTGCTCGCGGGCGCTAATTGCTGCCGTGTGGCGTCTGTGTATCTCAAAGATACTTGTACTAAGCACTTGAAGCTTCCATTGTTATTCGACTTAAACTCTTGCCTACTTACGCCAGTTGTATGTGTTGCTTTTGGTTCGCACGCTACCCGACGGCAGCAACAGTAATAACAACAACAGCAACAATTTTAACGGCCATCAATTTGTCAATTGACTTGCTGACAAGTTACGCAGCCGCACTGTTGTCCCTTCAATTCGAAGTTGTTGTTCATAACTGAATAAGTTATTTGCCGTGTGCAAAAATGGAAATTGTTATTTTCACAGAGAAATATTTCAATTACCCAATTAAATTCAGTTTTTGGTCGAGGTGTTATATATAAATTATATCTGTGTGTTGTATCTCGGCCTGTGCGTGTGTGTGTGTTTGTGCGTGTGTGTGTTTGTGTCGCAAATTGAAGTCCACTTTATGGTCGTGTGTTGTGTGTTCGTTTCCATCTCATTAATTACCCAACGTTGTTGTCGTTGTTGTTGTTGTTATTATTGCTGTACTGGCATGTTAATAACAACTTAAAAATAAATAACTATAAAATGCACATGAATGTATTTATATGTACATGTATACAAAATACATAAATGTATATGTAAAAATGCAGAAATTGCTTTTTATCCCAAAAGTTCAAGTTTTAATTGTCGGAACGTGCACAACGTTAACAAAAGTAAACAATTAAATAAACGTAATTAATTTTAAATTGGCAAGCAAAGCAGCCAAAGCCAGTTAAACAGCAATACACAGCAAAATTTTGTGTGTGAATTTGACCTGTATATGTAGCTTCCCCTCTGTCATCACTTCCCTCCCAACTTGTTTACCAATCTCTCCTTTCTCATTTGGATTTTAAAAACAATGCATTATTTCCGACACGCCAATAAATATTTTATAAATGATCAGTTAATTCCTTAGATGCAAAGCGAATCGCAAATCTATTTACAATCTCATCGGAAATGTATTAACAAGAATATTACAATATATATTCACTTTTCTATAATTAAATCATTGGGATTTACAAGTGAAATAGAATGTAAACTAATGATAATATTTGCAACAAATTCGCAGGATTCACCTCGTCGGGCAATTAAGCTCGTTTGATTTGGCAAATGCCAAAAGCCAAAATAATTAAATAATAAATAATACATAATATAAATGTTAAGTGCTTGCCAAAATACATTTTGAGTTGAAATAACAAAATATACAATTAAATTAAAATGCAGCCTGACAGTTTAATTGAAAACCCCGACGGACACAAATCTTATTTCATTGCGCGGCAAATAATGAAAAATGCATTAAAATTTGAATCAAAAGCATTACGTATAGTAGTTGCAATTAGACAATAGCATTATAAAACCAGAACACATTTCAAAATAATTAAATACAATAAAATGAATGGTAATAACAAATTGTGTAACTAATACACAAAATCAACTCAAAATGCAAATAAATTAATTTTCAAAAACAGGACTCAAACTGACACTCAGAAAAGGCAAAACGCATAATCAATAATTGTCAACTGGCTGGCTAATGAATTAATTACATTTATCGTTCCCTCTCCCCTCTCTCACTCTCTCTCTTTTATACACTCATTTTTTCCACATTTTATTTAATCAATTTTTTAATTACAATGTTCGGATATTCGAATTTTTATACTTATCTCGCTGTTGCGCATTTTTTGTTTCGCCTTTTTTTTTGCGGCTGGCAGCGCAATTTAATTAAGCAAAGTGGATTAATTTGCGACTCGTTAGACTAATTAAGGATTATCGCCAACAGCAACAGCAAAAGGGTGCAAAAGGTGCTGCTCCAAACTTAATCAACCGAAAGGATATGTGAAACAAGAACAATAATAACAAAACGTGACCTTTTAAAAGAAGGCAATATATAGAAAGAAAAACAATAAAAACAACAAAAATAATTAACCGACAAATCAAGAAGGTAAAACATTTAATTGGATTTCTGTTCGCCTTGGCTTTTCGGATACAATTAACCCTTGGACGTCACACATTTTGCCACTGAGGTAAGTGTCATCAATAGTTCAAAGGGGACAACTCATGTTTTTTTTGTCATTGTATTTTTGTATTTGTGTAAATGCAAAATATTAAGAAAGGCTGATTACAATATCAGCATAATCAAGTTCGATTTTATTTTCGACTTAGTGAAAAACATGTTTACATGAAAATTATATTTAGAATATTATTAAATTCAAAATAAAAGGCTGAAATAGCAATTTCTTATCTAACTAATTGGAGATTCAATTAGGCAAAGCTAATAAATATAATCGACAGTCGGAAAATATTCTTATCACTAAATTAATATAATCAAACACAAATGAAACAATTCGCTCATATTGTAAATAAATAAATTACGGCTCAATTAAGTGTGTCAAATATTATACGAGTAGATGCAAAATTACTTGGAAATTTTATTATTAGCCTATTGCAATTTAAAGTTCCTATTTCTTAGCTACAAATTATTATTCTATTTATTTGAGTTAATTAAAGATGTAACACAACTTGATAACAATATTACAGTTAGTCAAGTAATTGTTTTGATTTAATTTAATTTTTAAAACAAATTAAATTTTTGTACTTTTTATAAGAAGAATAATACTGTTTGTATTATTAATTTTGTGAATTTTGTATACTGCCAAAATAATTACTTGACTAACTGTTGAAATAGTTAAATGTACATTATTTCATGAGCTGCGCGTGTTTATGTGACCTTACCTGTGAACCCATTGAACTGATTATCGCCAATTGCGATTTTGTAATTAGAAAAGCAGCTAAAATGCTCAAGTGATTATAAAAGAAAATATGCAACGATGGCGAAGGCGACATTAATTGATAAACAGCTGCTAAAATGAAAAGGAGACCGTCTCCAAACAGACATGCACTTAAATACTTCCAAAGTTATCAATGAATGTGGGAGGCATGTTGTAATTGAAGTCGAGCGGCGGCACTCACAGACTCGCAGATACATTTGTAGATAGAAAGATAGAAAGATAGATTTGGTTTGTCAGTAGTCGCTAATGAGTCGAGTCTGCGATAGTTCCGATAGCACTGTGAGACAGATACCAGCCATTTGTAGACCCATTCTTTATCAACCTGTCTTAACATTTTCGTATCTCTATATAAAGACACGCTATTATATGTATCTACAAATCAAAAACTATTTTGATACGTTTCTTTATTTTATGGAAGCTCGTCGTTGTCGACTCGGATGTTATCGCTGTGTGGCTTTTAATAGAATGTCATGAGTATTATTCATAATTAAAAGGCATTTGCAGTCTCATTCACAGCTACGGGCCATAGATACTCATTCGTTCATAATCGAGCCAATACTCATGCTCATACTCATACTCGTATTCGTATTCGTATTCATTCTCGTATACGAGAACTCATAAGCAAGTGGTCGTCTGTCTCTCGTTGGTATTTATCGCATAACTGGTTCGTATTACACTCTTAAATTAATTAAATTGTTACTCCGGCTGCTTTGCGATCCAGTGATTGACAGATTGACAGACTGACAGATTGACAAACTGCCAGACCAGACTGGTCAGTTTCCATTGCCGCAAAACTATGCGACTGTGTAAACAAAATTCTGTCGGCATTTAAATACCGCCGCCGATTACGCAAAATGCAAAACCATTTGCGTCTCCGATTACCGTTTATCCGCACTCCGTTTTTCTCCCTTATAGTGCAAATAAACAAATCATATCTGAAATGAAATGAATAAAAAAATATGTATATACTCGTATATGTTTGTCTATATATGAAAAGCATGTGTTAAATCAAAACGAAAACCGCATGCGACGCTTTAAATACTTTGCCGCTGACTGTCTTTGTTGTTTTAGGAGTCAGCAGCTGAGGGGCGAGGGGGAGGTTGGGGAGTGCGAGGGGTGTTGCCACAGAAATAACATAAGCAGTAAATTAGCACAAAGCGCCGTTGACAGTAAATGCAATGCAAATAGCAAAAAGTAAACGAACGTGCAGAGCCAGAAAATCAAACATGCATTACATAAATACTCGCATAGTTAATTGCCACTTATGAGAGTTGCAAGTCAGAAATGAAGCACGGTTCATGTTGCAAGTGGCAACAAGAGCTTCAACTGGAAAAACAGTTGCTAATTATGTGGCAGCTTGGTCTTAAAAGATCACACATCAAGTTGTGAAAGAGTAATTTATGTATTATTGTATTATCTAGTGATTTTAAAATACATTTAAGAATCGACAGCTCGATTTTCGAGGACACGATTTTCAAGTACTTAAGCTCGATAATTTTTTTGAATTTTGATCGAGTTAATTAAATCGTTAATAATGACAAGAGTTGATTAAATTTAAAAACTTGAGGCTTCAAATTTTGAATTTTCAAAAAGATTTAGAAAAAATTAAGTTGCTTTACAATCGATTTTGGACAAAACATTATTTAAGCGAAGTGAATTAAGTTTGATTGCATAATAAAAGAAGATCAAAATGACATTCCGCTATAATTTGTTAAATTTTGTGAAATTTTTAATGCTCGTGCCAAAATTTTATTAACATGTTGTTAAAAAATAGTTCCGATCCGCAGTTAGGTTTGATTAGAACGGATCTGCTGATAACAAAAGTCTGTGATTAGTCACTCAATTTGAAAAGTGGCGCATATTATGATTATTGAAATGTTTTTATTTATTGACTGTTGCAAGTCTGAGACTTCAATCCTTCATGTGTTTTAATAAGAGCCATTAGTTCATTTTTAACTGATAATAAAATTCTGGGAATCCCTCTTATCAGTGTCATGCGGTCCATAGATGAGCTTACATGTTTAAATGTATATTTACATACTTGCACTGACGTCGATGTAGAAGTTTAGGCCGACTCAGTGGCAGAGTCCATCGGTCCATTAAAAGCTGCATTAATCGTCGCAGTTGTTTTTCCGTTGAAAAATAAACTAATAAACTAATTAGCGGGCAACAGTGGCAAACGTCATTGACAAAGTCACTGTCCGTTTCCATTGCAATCAATTGGAAAATTTGCATTTAGCCGGGCAGTAATAACAACGGCAACAGCTTTAACAAGACCATTTCAGAGTCGGTAAATACAAATTAGAGCGCAACATGACAAAAAGTAAACCAACAACTATGAATACGAATGCGAGTACGAGTATTGAGTATGAGTCTGAGTATGAGTCTGAGTTGTATCTTGTATCTACAGTTGAATGCTGTGCGTATAATTATTAATTGCGAGTACTCGATACGTTGTGCTGTTATAATGACTGCAGCCAATTTTGGACTTATCATTAGCACTGAAACAAGTTTGCAATGCGGCCAAAATGCAGTCAGGCAGCTTCCGTGCTGCGCGGCTAAAATGTTATTTTAATTGAATCGTTTTAGCCATAAAAATCACACACATATGAGCCATTGCTTTCAAATAGCGATATAAATAAGAAAATATATGCAAACTACAAGTATGTATGGCCTATGTACATACTATGTATATTTATGTATGTATGTATAGTATGTATGCCTGCCAGTCAGACATCAAATCAAATTGAATAAACGCGGTCCATTACTCTCCCAGTGATTTTGCCAAATGACTTCATTTCATATCAATTAAGTTTATTGCCCGGTGTGTGCCAGTATCTGCAATTGTATGTGTAACTGGATTGGTATGAGTTTTTATTAAAGTCGTATAAAAAAGAAACGCACGCTACACACACACACACATATTTGCAAATATTGCCCTGCCTTTTGCCCATGGAACGAACCTGAACCTGATTCATGCGCTTAATTGCTTTGGAGCGTGCGACGCTGCCTCTGCCGCTGCCTGTATCTCTGCCACTGCCTCTGCCGCTGCCTCTCTGTCAACTGAGCAACAAAAAGGTATGAAATCGAATTGTGTGCACAAATAACAGCAACAAAACTTATAAATGTTGCCGGGTTCCAACTCGCATTGTGCAGCGGCGGCTTTCAATAAAAATGACAACCACAATTTTTGACACAGCCACAGAAAAAAACTCAACGTAAAAAGGGGAAAGATAAATATAAAAACAAGACAAATAAACAGAAAAAAAAGAGAACCTTATAAAATATGCTGGATAGCTGGAACGGGTCATATAAAGTTGCCACTAGCATCAAATCGGGGCATACAAATAAAATGGCAACAACAAAATTAAAAAAAAATAAAAATTCCGCAAGGGCATCAAATTTGTTTCGAATTTAACTGCGTTCATTGTGTGGCAAAATATTCCCAGATCCCAGATACAAATGAGCGCTATAAACCCTATTAACGATCTCTTCTGACTACTGTGCTAAAGTCTTGCATACATACATAACATGTATGGTAGATTATCTGATTTTCAAGTAGATTGTTTTCTTAAAATGTTTATGACCAGCACAAAAAATAAAAATAAAAACCTTCTCTTAGCCACCCACACAATAAAAAGTTACAATTAAAACAAGTCTATTATTAAAACTAGTCCGATGAATATGCTTATGCTAACTATGTATTGTTAAGCTGTTTATTGTTTTTAGACTTATAACAAGTTTTTAAGCCTTCTCCTAACTTATCAACTAATTTGACTGCCCAGCCCAATCTTTTTTTTTCTATGTTTTTTTTATAACCCAATTTAGTGACCCAAAAATGCAATTAAGTTTCGCTCGATAAAAATAGGCATTTTATGTGATTTTTTATCAGGAAGTCAAGCCAGCAAGCACCCGCCCCTCCCCAAAACAGGTCTGGCAATCAATCTTAGATATTGTCGCTCGTTCGTTAGTTGCTGGCTGATAAGAAGCGACACCGCAATTAGATAGCTGCATCGAAGATAAGCGAACCAACCGCTTTTAATGAGTCCGTCGGGGCCGACGACGCTGCTCATAAAAGACAGCGGCACAAATTGCGCACAGAGTTTCTAGAGAAATTTCATTTATGACTTGTTAATTAGCTGGGCAAACAATGACAACAACTGTCCGCAGCTTTTAAATGTGCTTCAAAAAGTGCGCCAAAAAAACGCACTTGTCAACACTGGCGGCACTCTGCAGTAATTGGCAACACTGCTGCGTCAGCTGCACGAAGAGAGCGAGAGAGAGAGAGAAAACGAAAAACAGCTGATCGACCGGCAAAACGCGTGTGCGAAACAAACAGCAAACAAATTGTGACTCTGTTTAAACCAAATAAACAATGAAACTAATTCAAATTGTGTATCATAGCAACCGCTGCAGTAACGGCGCCTTTTGACGTTCACATTTCCGTTTTACGTTTTCACTTTACAGCGGGCACAACTCTTTTGAATTTGCTGCAGACAAGAGCTTTGAAATTTGAATCTCGATCATTTCACAACTTTTCACACATAATGAGCTTCGACTTGGACACGAAATTGATTTGCGCGGAGCTGGAGAGCAGCGACCACCGAAAGAGAAGCGCGACGCTGCTGCAGCTGCGCGAACAGTGCGAGAAGGCGCCCCAAAGCGTGGGCAGCGACGCCATTGCCGCCGACTTCGATGAACTGTATTTGCATCTGCTCAAATGCTACGCCGATCGCTTCGAGAGCGTGCGCGGACGAGCCGTGGAGGTGGTGAGCGCATTCCTGGAGCGACTGCCGCCACTGGACTTCCATCTGCTCAATGTGGTGGCGACGCTGGCCGAGCGCATGGGCCAGACGGAGACGGTGGAGCCGAGCGAGGAGATCCGTCTGCTCTACATCGGGCAGCTGCACCTGATGCTGAGCAAGTACGCCAAGATGGGCAACGTGGGCGTGTTCCGTGAGTGTTATCCGCAGGTGGTGAAGGTGCTAATTAAGTCCATCAAGGATGACTATGCCGCCGTCCAGCGAGATGGATGTGCCACTCTTGTGGAGTTGTCGCGTGTGGCAGACACAGTCGAGCTGCGTCCCTTCACCGAATCCCTGGCCGTGGCCCTGTACACGATGCTGAATCACCGGCACTCGGCGGCACGCATCTCCGCCGTGGAGGCACTGGGTCGGGTCAGCCTGCACATGGATGCCAGCGGCGAGGGCCTGCGCCGCCTGATCATGGAGGTGTCGCCGCTGCTCATGGACTCCATGCCGTTGGTGCGTCGCGAGTGCGGCCAAATGGGAGTCCTCATGCTGCTGGAGCTGCCCGATCGCTACTCGTACTTTGAGCGCATCCTGCCGCTGGTGCTGTGCTGCCTCAAGGATGACTCTCCAGAGGTTCTATCGTTCATCCGCCCGCTCTGGGTGAAGTGCGGCCAACAGTTCTATGATGAGAACGAGGCGGAACTCTCACAGCAGGAAATATGTGATCCGCAAGTGGAGAACTATCCGGCAGGCGTGCAGCGACCCACAATTGGTTGTCGTGGACTTGTCCAGCGATCGATTCGTCTGCTCCAGCTGATCACGCGCGAGACGGGCGACTGGAAAGACAATGTGCGTCTCCACGCGCTGAAGCTGCTCTATCAGTTCGTCCTGCACGCCGAGGCAGCGATGACGGCCAAGTTCTTCGAGATCTATGCCCAGGTATCGCAGGCCTGCTGCGATCGCGAGGCGGCGGTCAGTGCGGAGGCCAAAAAGGTGGCGGATCTGTTGGGTCGCCTGTTGGCCTTCAATGCCTGGATTGAGCACGGATTCGATGGCCTGGAGCGCAATGCTCGCGAATCATTCCTGAGGTGCTTCTACTACATGTTCACTGCGGCCCTGGGCGGCACCTATGATCACCTGCTGCGTCTCTGCAAGCTGCTGAAGAGCTCGGACTACGCTCACACATTGAAACCAGGATTCCAGCTGTACATACTGAAGATGCTGGAGACCGTGCTGGACAAGGCGAGTCAGGTGACAGCCTCGATGGAGCAGATGCAGGAGCTCTATGAGTACATCTATGTGACCGCCATGAAGGTGATGGCGTTATCCTACTCCCTGGACAGCGAGGCCAATGCGAATGTGGAACGTGGCCAGGTGATCATCAAGCGTATCGTGCAGCTGGAGGAGACTACGATTGGCCAGCTGCATGAGCGTTGGCTCTCCCTGGTGCTGCTGGATGTGGAGAGCTTGGATGCGGCGCTAGATGAGAACGCGGAGCCTGTGCTGATGCTGTACGGCCTGATCCATCTGGCCAGCATACGATCGACCTACTTGCCACAGCTGATCGAGAAGGTCAAGCTCGTCTTTGAGCATTGCAGTGACAGTGCCCAGGTGCGCATCTTCAGCATCCTGTCGATAGCAGCGCTGACCTGGTCCGAGACCGTGCGCGTGGAGCGGGAACAGAGCACCCAACTCCTGAGCAGCTTCGTCAATGAAATCGTGGAGCCTTATTTGGCCTGGAGGGCGGGGGCAAGTGGTGAAGCCATGCGTTCCATGGCCATGGCAACGCTCTGTGCCTTGGCGCAAGGCGCCAAGGAGGAGGCACGTGAGGTGCTGCCCTCGCTGGCCAAGCACATGCCCAGTTTGCTGGAGGATCGCAATGTGACCACTCGCCATTATGCCATCAAAGCCATGTGCTACTTCCAGGGCATGTCCGTGGAGGCACTGAAACCGCTGGCCTATGCCACAATGCAGCGCATGGATGATCCCTCGGCGGGCATCCGGGTTATAGCCGCAACTGCGGTGGGTAAATTGCGTCCAGTATTCAAGAGCGAGGAGGCATCGGAGGCGGAGGAGCGGGAACACGAGCGCGAGGTGTGGGAGGCGTTTGTGAAACGGGCTATAAATATTCTGCTGCTCTACATCGAAAGCCCTGAAAAGGAGATGCAGGCTGCTGCCCAGAAAACGCTCATGGAGCTGGCCAAGATGCATCCGGATGCTTGGGAAGATCGTTATAAACGAGCTCTGACCACGGCCCGAAGTAAGGATGACTTGGCCGATCTCTACGCCAAGATCTCCATCAAGGATGAGGCAGACGCAGTGAAGGATTAGAGCATAGACTTATGTACATATCGATTTGGAATTAGTTTTTAGCGTTTTGTAAATTTCTCAAGAATTCTTATTTTTATTGGCTGTTATTGCGTTCCCATTTGCCCCGTTTTGCATTAATTGCCCGATCTGTCGAATTCTGAGTAGCAAATTATTGTAAACACACTCGCAACTGAAACTCGCATCCAAAAGGCAAATAACGTGCAGCTGCGACTGCGACTGATGAAATTGCATTAGGCATTAAAGCATTTTCAAATCACAAAAATGTTTTGTTTATTTTGCCATAGCTACAAAATTTGTTTGATGAATTCGCTTGATGAATTGTGGCTAGCAGTCGGCTGAATTTGAGCCAATGGCGAATTATTACAGGCCGATTGCATATTTCATCTCACAAGTACAAATAAATCTTATCGAATTGAGGCTAGATGCTGGAAAACTAAAATGAAAATATGGAACTAGAAATACTTGCAATAATTACCCGAAAGAATATTTTATTAATAACTTAAGTATTACTTTAGCTTGAATCAAGTTAGAATTCTTGGAGTTGAAGGTTTTAAAAGAAGGTTTTGTCGTTAATCATAAAATTCAACGACTGAACTTAATTCTGTAAATAAAATTCTGATTGCGACATAAAGATATTTATCATTAGTTATTTATCTGAATAAAAACATCATAGCTCTCATATTGGCAATACATATATTTTTCTCCTTTGCTTACTTTATATCAACAATTTGTGTAAATACGATTTTTATAAAGGTTTCACGATTTTTAAATTAAAATATTTAAATGCTTTTTGCATCTGGCAAATGAAGCAAATATGCATTCTATGGAATCATGACAGCAAAAAAAAGGTCCTCAAATGAAATCGTATTTCCGCGAAGTTCTTATTTGACGTAATATAATACACATCTGGAAGTTTTTCATATTGAAATGAAATATTAAAATGCAATATTAAAAAAAATTACATAATAAAAGGGGAAAAGCATTTCCCACCGTCAACAACATGTGAATGCACTTTTGCATTTACAGTTCATTGAAAATGAATTGTTTAATTAAACTGTCATTTGTATGGTAAATATATATAAATCAGATACAAAGAGAGAGAGTGAGAGAGAAAGTGAGCGACTGAGAGAGCAACTGTTAACGCTGTTTAATCCTGTGTCTGTGCAACGTTATTAGCATTCACTCTTAGCCAAGTTACGCCACTTACCAACATTTTCCCTCACCCAACAGAAAGTTGTTCGCACAAAAAGTGTTGCATAATTTTCTGCGCTGCAGTTTAAGCCACATTTGATTGGTTTTTGACTGTCATCTGAGCCATGTTGACCCAGATAAGTGTGTGTTTCTGAACTCCAGGTTCTGTTTCCAAACTAATTTGTCACAGTTTTCGGTGCAAAAAGTTTGCACTTGATATTAAAACAATTTGTCTAATTAAGCAAAATGTACAAGTTTCTAATTAAAATACACACACACACACAAAATGACAGACAAACAGACAGGCAGACAGACGGAGAGACAGTGACAAGCTTCCCATTACGCCCCCCAATTACCACGCCCCCGCTTAAGCTGCTCACAGCTGGCGCTCTTCTAAGTGACGCAAAAGGCTGCCACACACAACACACACACATACACACACACATGCACACACACACACTTGCACATACGGGCGGAAATTTTATGTGCGCTTAATTGCCAGCAAATGAGCGAAGCTTTTTGTGTGTGCGAAAGCAAACACATCTAAATGACTAACTGTAAATAAATGAATGTACACACACACACACGCACACAAACATATCCTTGTGCACTTAATTAATTGCATTTGGCTTTGGTCAGGGTAATTAAAAATTCGCCAACGCCAGCGCGTTAAAATTTTAATTCCATTCCATATAATTTTTGCAAGTGGAAAAACAGCGAAGAAAATGTTAAGAAAAATTGCTGTCATAATGCGGGAAAATTAAGTGCGGCAACAGCAACGAGAACGTGAAGATATTCGACTTGTGGAGTCGTCGATTGTGGGCGTGGCATGTTGGATTATCATTATTGTTATAGTGAAGCTCATTAAACTAATTATGTCGTACTCAAACTTCAAAGACTCGCAAAAATGAGATGCAATGCGAGAGAGAGACAGACAGACAGAGAGAGGGAGAGGGAGGGAGAAAAGTACGAACGTTTAATTAATCCTTTTCAGGCAGCGCACACACACACACACACATACAGATACAGAGACTACTGTGCACATTGAGCAAACAGTTATAAATGCCAGGCAAGCGAAGGAAGAGCCAAAGGCAGACAGACGACTTCATTGTCGTCGTCCTTGGTGGCGTACAAATTAAATGCTACATTCAATGCCATTTTGAAATCATTTCGAGTGCCGACCCCAAACGACAGAAGCGACAGAGGCAGAGGAAGGGTGGATTGAAGGATTGGGAGTCTGAAGGGGGGGGGGGGGGGGATAACTTGTCAGGCTGCAGAAAGTTGCCAACTCGACTTGCCCGACTTCGGCCGCAATTGAATTTCGTTAGACCGCCCTAACCCATTACCAAAGAAATAAAAAAATAAAATAAATAAGATAAAATCAACTACAGCTGCCAAAGTCAGCTAGAATGACTAAGAAATACCCTATACGTTGAAATATAATTGATAAAATATTATATAAATAAACTCAAATGGAAATCCAACATCATACACCTTATCTTCCCATTACAGGGTATTTTAAGCAGTTTTCGAAATACCGCATACCTTGCAGCTTTTAAACCTATTTTATGTTTGCAATTTGAAAATTAATTTCATTACACGCGAAAAAAAATGCATTTAACTTGTGAATTAACTTATCCTTCTCGTCAAACTTAATTTTTTTTATATTTAAAACTCTCCGTTGTCGCATATTTACACTTGGTTGACTCAACATAAAAATGTTGCTAACAATTTGACCCGTTTCCACGGAATTTTCTATGAAATTAGATTGCAGTGCCCAGATCTTTTTGGCCAGCTCCTGGCAGGCTCGACTATTTTTCGGGTGCCTTATTCATGTTGCTCATGACAACCAACAACAAATTTGAATAATAAGAGAGAGCAAGGACATGCAGTCGAGCGGACGGACGAGCGGCTGAAGCAGCCTCATCATCATCATCATCACTAATTGAGATACTTTCATTCTGCCCAAGTTGCTGCCTCAGTTGTCGTTGCAAACAAACAGAAGCAGCGGCAGCGGCAACAGCAGCAGCATTCGCAGTCGCAGTCGCAGCATCCTTCACTTTGTGCCTCTCGTTTTAACGTTTTTAAATTGCGCCGTCAACTCAACTTGGTTGGAGAACAGGCTGCAGACTTGGTTCGTTATACTCTTGTAGAGGGTATAATAATTTTGTCACTACATTTGTAACGCATAAGAAATACATCGAAAAATTGGTAACTCGATTTTCGCGAAAGCCATTTTCAAGTAATTTTACTCGACAACATTTTTTCAGTATGAACATCAAAGAAACTTTTTTCGAGATAAATTTATTTTAGTATGATCAATTTTCTTGTCTTTGAGATATCTCTAACAATCTCACATATTTCGTGTATTTTGTTGTCTTATACATTCTGAACACAGAATGATAGAATACAAAATTGAATATAATGCCCAGCAAGGGTAACATAAATTCGATGTGCCAATGTCAAATATCTTTCTTGCTTTTTTCCCTGCATTTCTCATTTTTTAATTTCATTATATAACAACCTTTCACATATAAGTAAAATTAGTCAACGTAACAATTAATCCGCCGTTGCCTTGGCAACACTTGTTCGAGTACAAGTAAAAGTACGAGTATAACAATATCCGAGCAAATGGGCCTCGTCGCACGATGAACGGTAATTAAATATCCACCTCATCGTCCGCATCTTTGCCAAAAACTTTCGAGTGGTACGCTTAGCAATTAGGGTGCAAGGCTACCAATAAAAACGAGCTCATCCAACCACCCAGCCACCCATTTATCCACCCCATTCCTATTCCCATCTCTCTTGCCATCCACATCCACTCGCTGCTGTTGCCATCGTTACCTTCATTTGGGATGGAGTTCGAGCTGAAGCGCCAGCTTGAATGGAGCCAGAAGCCGAAGGGGCTGGACGTGCGCTTCATTTGCTATAGCTTCGCTTAGTTCCACTTAAATGCTTAATTATAATTAAGTTTCATGTACAACGCATAGAGAGAAAATACGAGTACGAGTACATGAAACTGTCTCTTACTTGTCTTCTGCAGCGGAAGCATCCTGGCGAATTGCGACTACTTGAAATTAAATACAAATAATCTTTTGACTTGATTCCCATTCCTCTTACTCCTCTCTCTCTCTCTCTTTGTCCCCGAGGCGAGAGCCAAAAGGGTTCGCGGCGCCTTTGCTCGTTTGGCGTTGTTTTAATTACGTCTTAATGTCGACGCATAAGCGAAGTCCATCCGCATTTCCTCTCACGAGGCAAGGAAAGGTTCAATGCTCCACAGTTGTGCGTATCAATTGCGACGTTAATTGCTCTGCTCGCCTGCTCCAAATTGTGCCAAAGTCTGTGCAGTTAATGTGAAAGTTAAGTGCCAGGCCAAGGCGAACATGAACATGAAAATGAAGACGAAGATGAAGATGAAGATGGAGATGGAGACGAGAGCAAAGCGGATAAACTGCGAAGGCGCGAAAGCCATTTTGACAACGTATTTATTGATTTTTGCACGTAACAACGCCAGAGGCAATTCAGAGGGGAATGAGAAACAACATCCCTCGATAATGAGGACAGTGGTTCACTTCTAGATGACCAAACAGCATAAATAGACCAATTAACATTATGACAAACTCTTAAGTTTGTATATTAGAAATTGGATAAATTTTCTGAATGAACTTAAATATGTAGTACATATTATTTACCAAAACCTGTGCTTAGTTTTTCTCTATTTATTAGAAATATTGAGTGTTGTTATAATTGTTCTTAATTGGGATTTTCTTGCCATAATGGGTAAATGCATTCAATTCTTATTTTAAATTTTCAAATTTTAAATTTTTCATAAAACATACAAATTATAATTTTTTCTTTATTATTTTCCTTTTTTTTATATTTATTCTTGTAAGGGTAACCGAGTAAATAATAATTTATTTTAATATTCTTAAGATGTTAACACGTTGTATTTAAACTATGTTTGTTCGCCTTACATTCTTAACTATAAATTTAATTTTGTACTTTTTCATAATTTTTGTTATCTAGATAGATCCTGTTTCCAAGATACTTCATCCAAAAAGAGTATACCTGAGATTGTCCCATTAATTCAGGTTTCATTTAAATTAAATTTTTTGCACACTCTCGAACCACTGTGCAGCATTGCGTCGTTGGCACATTGTGTTTAATTATGAGAGCTTGCCAGACAATGACGAAGACGACAATCGCCTCTGACTCTGACTCTGAATCTGACAGTGTAACTGACTAACGGAAGCCGTGCACAAGTAGCAGGCAAGGAGTCTGTGGCAGGAGGCAGGAGGCAAGTGGCAAGGCGGCAAGTGCCACTCACTGGCTGGCTATGTATCATTATTATGATGCCTGCAAGTGTTTATTTTTGGCTGCCAGTAGCAAGTTTTTTTTTTTGTGTTAATGTGGCCGTTAATGTTGTCAGACTCTCTCATTACAGTTATCGGAGTGCTCGAGCCGTCGACTGTCGTCAGCTGAGACTGAGACGGAGACAGAGAATGAGAAAGAGACAGAGTCAGAGACAGGGAGACAGAGGCTGAGCGAAGGGAGCCACGTTGGCATTAATTAAGCATGTTTGACTGTGAATGTCAACAGCAGCAAATGCTCTCAGTCTCGATGTGTGTGTGTGTATGTGTGAGTGTATGCTCGCTGACAGGCTGCCAAGTTGTGCCACACTTTCCAGAGAGAGAGAGAGAGAGAGAGGGTGAGAGAGGGGGGGAGGGCGTGAATGGTTGACAGGCGCTCAGTTTACTCTTCGGGCCACGTAATTAAGTGACGCAAGTCAATTTATTTTGCAATTAATCATTAATTTATGCGTACGGAAGTATAATTGACTCATATTTCAGACCAGATGCCGAAACAGAGAGAAAGAGAGAAAGAGAGAGAGAGAGAGAGCGACACAGGCCAAGCGACAGACAGATAGACAAACGAGCCTTCAAATGGAAAATACTTATCAATTGAAAATTGCAAATGGTGATGCCTTTTTAACACTCCCATGCTTATCATCATAATCTTTAATCTACGCTCCCAAAATCATTCGGATGCAGAATGCGCAGTTACTTTAAATGCTGTTGTATATTATGTTAACAGCTTTCTCAATGCCTCGACAATTAGAATCGATTCAATGCCTAGTCGCACCTCAAGTAATACAGTTCAATTAAGTAAAGTTCAGTTTTCCTTAAAAATAAAAAACAAGTAAGTGACTTAAGGACCTTCGAATTTGGAAGTACTTTTCTTACTTGAAATAAGCAAACTTATTTCTGTTTTCAACTTTAGACAGTAAATTGCATCCTAATCAGCACATATAAAATATTTCCGAGGTATACTTTAAGTGAAAATAAAAAATTAATGCAATTTATTAATCAAGTCAAATGGAAACAACTAGCAGTGCTCGACGATTTCATTCTGTAGAAGTTACAGATTGATATTTTTTTTAATATAAAATAAAAACATTTCCAGGATATTTAAGAATTTTATGGAGAACATCAGCTAGAAACAACTTTAACTGGTACCTCATACAAATTCAGAAATATTTAAAGGATTTTTAAAAAAGAAAAACAAAACAAGAATTAAATTTTGAAAAATAATGAAGAAAAAATTAACAAACATAAGTTAGGAATTTCAACTAATTTTGGATTCCAAATACCTGTATTCCTAATTTCGGACTAATAATTTTGGATTCCTAATAACTCTATTCCTAATTTTGGATTCCTCATTTTTACTTCCAAATTTTTGTATTCTCAGTAATATTTTTCGACGTTCGTTTATAGAATCACTTAAACTAGATTGAAATATTAAAAAAAAGCACTCAATGATTCCCTTCACTAATTGTATAGTCATCAAAGTCAATAGGCAACAATTTTATAAAGTAGCTTAATAATTCAAGCTAATTTGCGGATAAGCGAAAATTATTATTATACTTTAGAGAGTCTATGAGACAGAAATAATCATGTTAAATATTTTATAGCTTAAGCTGAGTATACCCAGTTGAAAGAAAATAGGGTATAGAGTTTTTAAAAAATATGCTTTTAAATACTGGCACTTTATAGTCGCGCATATTTTATGGACTTTTTGAATAATTTATAATGCAGCCAACCGATTGATTGATGGCTGTGAGTGCAGCAGCCATTGTAAAATAAAAACCAAATACTCGTAACTGATGGCATCTGTGCATAATGAATGCATTCATATCAGCTTGTATTCATTTTGCAATTAAGCTCAGTCATGTCTGTAGTCAGTTAAGCTGATTTAGCCTTAACTTTGTTCGTTTTTTTTATCAATAGTTCTGACTCAACTTGTGCACTATCAAATGGCAATTAACTTTTGGCCCGAGAGGTCACAGGTCATGCTAGCCTTGGCAAAACTATATATATAACCCAAATTAGGACGTGCAAGTGTCGAGTTTATAAATAACTAGATAATTAGACTAAGGGAAAATGTGAATTAAAATGCTCTAGAAATAACTGACAAACTGAAAAAGTTTAAAAAGGAAAAAAGTAATAAATGAGATACGATAAATCAGATTGACGAACTTATCTAGACTTTATTAGCATATATTTATTTTGATAATGTCAGTTTATTGCCTACAAAACGGTTAGATTATGTGGAATGTGTGTTACTAAGAGCCAATTTGACTCGTAGCTCGACGTCCCCGCAGTGAATCAAATCACATCAAATTATGCTGATGACATAGGAATTTTGGGGACCATTTGTGTTGGTCGTTGGTTGTTGGTGGCCGCTTTCATTACTGTTGCCGCCGCACTCATTTAAAATATCATCAATCATAGCCAGTTAGTTAATTGCGGCCAATTGTGTGTAAGTTTGCCCGTGTGTGTGTGTGTTTGTGTGCGGGACAAAGGCGAGCCAAACTAATGGCCAAAGAGCCGAAAGAAAAACGAAAACGTTTAAAAAACAGCCAGCGCAGGCAAATTAAAAATAAAGCTTAAGCACGCCAACTTTTTGTTGGCCAGGCCAAAACGAGTCGAGTCGCAGCGGGGTCAGGCCAACTGACCCAAAAGTGGCTGCCTGCAAAAGTTCAAGTGAAATAAGCCATGACAAGGCACCCACCACTACCCTCAATTTGAGGGCTTTAAATAAAAGTTGGCCCCAAAAACTTTTGGACTTGTCTTTGAAAGCCACTTCACTTGAACCAAAGAAATCAAATCTATGAAAAATGATGACAGGAAGCATTTGCAACGGAAATGAGGCGAACGTTACTTCCGTCTCGACTTTGGTACAATTACAACAATGCGCACATAATTAGCTGAGCATATTTCTGTTAATGAGCAGGCAAATTGAACTCAACTCAACAGTTGGCCAAATTCGAATTGTCCGTTGACAGCAACGCATCACTGCGTTTAACCCTCGATGAAGGACACAAGAAAATGCGACTCTCACCGAATACAGAAGCAAAAATAACTTGAAAATTGCGCAGCATTTATAATCTGTCTTTGATTTATATAACGATTTCCGTTTAAAGATCCGACAGCTACGAAAATGTTGCTGCTAACGTAGTTGACGTTTGTCCCAAAGCCACCCTTCATCCTTCGTCCTTCAGCCTCAACCTCGACAGCTTTATGTGCTGACTTGACAATAATAGCGCAGAGATGGAGAAAGAGAGAGAGTGTGTGTGTGTGTGTGTGTGTGAGCGAGCAAGAGAATGACAGGACGTGCTGCTGGCACTTGGTCCTTGCTGAGTTTGGTTGCCTGGCCGTGGCAGCACAATGACATGAATTCAATATAATAAATAAAATATAATGCTGTCAATAAAAATAAGTAAATACTTACGAGCGTGAACAAATTCCGAGGGTTACTCAAAAAGTTATAAGTATCATGTAAAGCAAAAACATTTTGGGATTCTTGGATAAAATCAATATCAAAACGTTATCAAAAGTTCCATAATCTTGGATTAAATCCTAAATTCATTACGAAGTACATGATTAAAGTACGATTTTTCAATTCCTTCTCCACATATATTTCAACTATCGGAGCTCTATAAGAATATTATCAGGAAATTCAAATGATTATTGTCTTAATTTTACAATAATATCCTGAATGCATACTTTAAAAATATATGCAAAAATCAAGAATTTCAAAGTTGTATCTTATTTTTATCAGCTTTATTCATCGATCAACCCTCGCTAGCATCTGCAGCAGCAATAGCATAAATAGTCAATGCTTTAAGTATCGTTGGGGGAGTTCCAGCTAAAATCTTAAATGCTTCACTCAAAATAGCTTCATAATGTCTGTGTGCGTTTCAGATTTGGCCAACACACAACCCAGCTTGGCAACGACTGTGCGTCGTATGTGTGTGTGTGTGTGTGTGTGTGTGTGTGTGGGTATAAAATTATATAAATGGGAGAAAAGAAAAGCAATGAAAACAACACAACTGAAAAGTATTGCGCTTAACAGCTGACAGGGAAAGGTGAGCGAGTGTGTAATTCTCAGAGTCTGAGAGTCTCCGAGTCTGAGAAAACAGTTCGCATGTTGCGCATGTTTTATCCTTGGCAGTTAGCAGGAATCCAAGGATAACGTGTACGTCTTAAAGAATTCGGAAATCATGTGGAAAACTGTCCGAATTGTCTGCTGTAGCTTTCCACAATTGAAAAGCTGTCATAAACACATGTGTATGGGAAATACTTTCATGGACTTGATTTAAGTAGAATTTGTACTCAATTTAAGATGAGTGTTAAGCTTATGTTATACGAAAAAGAATTGATTTGATTCCTGGTAAATCTGCTTGAAACAAGCCCAATGAATTTACCTTGAGTATATGCAAGAGTTAAATATTAACTCTATCTCCAATATCTATTGCGAAATGCACTCAATAATCTGAAATATATATTCCAAAACTGTCCTGAAAATCGGTAAAAACATTAAAAAATTAAACATATTTCAAACCTTGTTCCAGTTAATCTTTAAGCAAATAAAGACAACTTAAGTATAACATTGACATCGACTTTTGTGCTCACATGCCATTTGACTATCCTATAACTATCCATTCCGGATTGTGAGTGCACTCATTTTCATCGCTTATGATTTATTTATGCATTCATGTGCGAATGCGAATACTTTCGTTGAACCAGCGCAATTTTCTAGTGCTCAACTCCTGCTTAGTTGCCCGGGCATTGAAAATGAAATGTATTCGTATCCGTAGGAAGCAAAGTTGGCATTGGCATGCCACAAACTACTCGACAAACAACAACGCACTCAGTCGGACTTGTGATAAAGTCGAAAGTAAAAGAAAGAAATAAAATAAAATAAAACTAGCTATAGAAATAGAAGAAAACGAGCAAAAGCAGCACAAAATAATAGAATAAAATTGCAAATGCAAGGGACCTTGTTTGTTGTTCAGCTTGTGCCTCAGTGTGCCATTGGCTTTGATCGAGTTGTCAGTGGCTTGGCTTTCAACTTTTCTTATTTTGCTTGCCTTTTTTTTTTTCTGTTTTTTAAAGTTTCATCTTTAAACTAATTCAATTTACTGTCGTGTCGTCGGTCACAAAGTTAAACCAATTTGCAAGCGAGAACAGAACAACAGAAAAATAGTTATATATATATTTTATATATACTAAGCACAAGTATCAATTACATATTTTCATTTGTTTTGCTGTAAAAGTTGGACAATTGTAGCATGTAAGTAAAAAAGAGAAGTGATTTAGAAGATTAAAACAATTTAAACAAAAAAACAACAACTAGGCAACAATGTGGCAAAGAAATGCAACGAAAGACGCAAGACACAAAACTCTGCGCATGACACAGGTAAATTCATTAAAGTTGCCAGCCAACCGCATAAACACACACACACTCTCACACACACACACTCGCACACACTCAAGTCTGTCGATGCCAACGATGGATGTCCTGTGGCACAGGTTGTGGCAGCTTCTGTGTGTGGCACATCAATTTAATTAGCGAGCACATAACTCTATGAAATATTTAAGCAATTTCAAGCGAAATATTCGCAAGGCAACGCAGCTCACAACGCAACTGGCAACTCAGCTGAGCCGGACAGCCAATTTCCCCCGGAGACACTACGAGTAACAGCCACTGTAGCAGCAACTGTAGCAGCAACTACCCCAGAGGGCGTGGCAGCTGCTGCCTCTTTGCTGCTGCTGCCTCTAAAATTGTTTCGCTGTCTTCATTAACACCTCATCATAATCAATTAACGCGCTGAAAAATTCTTCAAATTTCCGCAACTTTTATCAATAGTGTTGTAATATGAGAAAGGCGAGCGCCTTTTCTCGGCGCAGACAAAAAGCAAACGAAACGTAAATATGAATGACAAATTACACACTTTAGACTGTCAGATTGACAACAATACACACACACACACACACACACACACAGAGAGTGAGAGAGAGAGAGAGAGAGAGAGTGGGAAAACATAAATGTCAGACTGCGAGCACAAAAAGCACAGACGGGCACGCATCAAATTATGCTGACGTGGCGAATTGGCCAAAAGCAGCAGAAGCAGCTAGTCAGCCATGTTTAACGTCAAGTTAACACACATACACATGGCTTAGAAGTAAGCAATCTAGAGTCGAGTCGTCGACTAGCAGATACCCGTTAGTCAAGTTAATATTACATAAATTGTATTCATGACAATTAAACTCCATATTATTGGATTGGGGAAAACCCTGAAGAAACCCAATCAGATAAAATGAATCGTTTTCAGTGAACTTTGGGAGGAAAACCAACTTGATCTGCGTGCGCTGTTGATGCTGATCAAGAATATATATATTATATTGCATGCATAAGATCTGCCCTGCTTCATTCATGACAAAGAGCTCAATATGCCTTTTAACTCCACGAGCAAAGCGTACATAGAAAGGCAGAGAGAAAAAGTGGAGGAGTTGAAGAGCGTTGTCGGTAAATGTGGATGAGAAAGAAGACAATAACCACGATGATGACGATGTTGATGATGACGAGCTGGGCACACGGCCGCAGGGCAAATTATGTACAGGCAGCGAGCTGGAGACATGCTAAAGATGCGACAGTAGCTTGTTAAAATACCAGCAAGGAAGCAGCCAGAAGCAAGGAGCAAGGACATAGAGGGAGCTGGGAGTAAACAGAGAACAGCCAGCAACTCCTGCGGAATGTGTGTTGTTGTCAATGCAATAAAACGACAAGGAAACGAAACGAAATGAAATGAAATAAAATGATGTGAAAATTGTGGCAGGCGACTAGGCTAGGACACTGTCTCAAAGTCTCCAAGGATGATAATAATGGGGGCGAAAGGAGTTTCGTACACACTAACATAACGCTCAGATACACTGAACTAAATTTACGGAAGAAAATTCATCTTTAAAGGTATCAAAAGTTTGGTAACCCAGAAGTTCTTTTATCGGGTACAAAATACTTAATTCATATACGATTTTTCAATTTCTTCTTCGCAAATATTTTGATTATTAATGCGCTAGAAGAATTATTTCAGTGGAATCCAATTTTTTAGTTTTTTTTTGACTATTTTATCCGCATAATGTTTAAATTTAACAACAACATTCTAATTTACATACTTCAAAAATACTTGCTAAAATTTAGAATTTTTACCTTGAATTTTTAGCATGTTTTTTTTCTGTGTTCATATGGAAGTTCGCAAAGTATCCAAATGTATGTGTGTCTGTGTGTGTGTGTGTGACAGGCCAGCAAAACTTAAATGCCATTAGTAGCTGCCGTTTTGGACCTCGTCTATATCCTCATCCTCATACTCCTCCTGCTTCAGTGGCCCTCACGCCCCGTGGCCACGTGCGAGGGGCAAAGTCAGAAGAAGCGTGCCAGGTAACTGGCACACACACACAAACACTCACACACTAAGCCACTGAGCGTGCCTCAGTTGTGCACCACAGCACAAACACTCTTTCTCTCACTCACTATTTCTCTCTCCCTCTTCCTTGCTTACTCTCTCACTGCCATCGCTGTCGTTGTCGTCGTCGTGGGGCAGGCAATTGAAATAACTTCTTCCGCTTGCCTGCCTCGCTTCCGCTGCTTGAATATGTCCACCCCCAAACTCGTGCCACACACACTCACACACACACACACACACATTAACTATACCCCCACCCACACCCACATAACCTTTTGAGCAGCTCAACAGACTTGAATTACCGTTGCTTTTTTGCCATTTATTTTGTTTTTGGCTGTAAGTGATTTTGCACGAGCTTTGCAACATGCTCTGAACATGCTGCCAACATGCTGCTCAGCAACATGTTGCTGCTGCAGCGAACATGTTGAGAGCGAATTGTGCTCAATTTGAACGCGTAGTGAGAGGTTGAGTGTGAGCGTTTGTGTGTGTGTGAGTGAGTCAGAGTGTGTGTGTTTTTGAGTGGGTGGTAGGGTGTTAAGGTTAGTCCTTTTATATGTCATCCCCATTACGGTTGTAGTTGTTGTTGTTGGCAATAAAACACATTTAAGCACGCATTACGTTATACGTTATTGAGCGCACGCTGCTTGAAACTGACATTTGGACAGCAACTGTGTGCGTGTTGAGTTTGTGTGAGAATGTGTGTGTGTGTTTGGGTATAAGTTTGCACTTTGTATTAATTTAAATTGCTTTTGGGATTGTCAACCATGAAATATGACACATTACGATGGCATTTAAATGTCATGCTAAGTTCTAGCAACAAATTAACTACAGATTTGGGTTTCCCTGCGCTTTTTATGCTGGAACTGCTCTGATTATGATTGCAAGTTTATAAATTTATTTTTAAAAATGAATACCTCATGCATACATTAAGTACATTTTTATGCATACAATATACACCATATTTGGCAGTTGATAAAATAAAATTGTTTAATCCGAAACCATAATTTTAAATCACAGGAAAATTAAAAAAATATTTTGATTGGGGATTTTTCTATTTTAAAAATCCGAAACCATAATTTTAAATCACAGGAAAATTAAAAAAAATATTTTGATTGGGGATTTTTCTATTTTAAAAATAATTTTCCTAAATACATTTTTCATAATTTGTATATCTTAATAAAAAGTTTCCTTGCTTTGAGTTATTGAACTTGTTTCCTAATTTTGTGATTTTTAATATTATTTGTCGCCATTTGTGTAGGCAATCATACACTGTATACTTAGTTTATAGTATGGTATAGCATAGTAAATAAAACAGCTTATGGCTTACCCTTTAGCATACTCAAAACTTTATTTTCTCAACGCGTTTAATTCGTTTCCCACTGCTTGTGTGGCTTTTGCCGTTTCTGAAATTAAGTTAAATTGTGTCACACTCAAATGTTGTGCCATAAATTCATGCCAACACTCGTAACACGCACACACACACACACACACACACAAATGCAAAACGGAACCTCTTTGCCGCCCGTAACGTATGTATGTGAGTCCTGCCAGCTTGAATCCTTTTCGAGGCTACGTCTGTTGCTGAGCTCTCCAGCATTTTGTTATGCAAATCAGAACGAACGCAGTGCGCCAGGAAATGGCAAATGGTTGGCCAGACAGACGGACAGACGGACGGACAGAAGGACGGACGGATGGGGCAGGCATGTTGTGGGCTAAATAAGTTGAACTACATTCCGCACAGGCAGCACAGGCAACTTTGGAGCTATTTTGTTCTGTACCTTATTGCATTTGGTAAAGGGAGTAAAAAGTTGAAGGTTATCCCCCATTGCCAGTGGCAAAAGCCATTAACAATGTGACGACAGCTGTTGGGCTAATTTCATTTTTCGTCTATCACACACTAACACTCTGCTCGTTTTTGCCTCTGTTTATTGCAGCCACCACGCCCACATTACAAGCCAATTAACTGCGCCCTAAATGATGCCCGAAACTGAACGCGATTCGTTGGTAGGAGCAGAAATGATCAGTGGCGGCTTGCCGCATGGTTATGGCATAGTCAAGGACAGGCAACAGCAGCAACAAAAACAGCAACAACATCTTCAGCAGCAACATCAACAACAGCAGCAACAACATCAGCTACAACTACTGCAGCAGCAACAGCAACAACTACAATCGGACATGGCAGCAACAACTCCATTTGAAATTGGCATCAATTCGTATGTCTACAGCAGTCCCATGAGTATTCCGCCCATCGCAGCTACGATGGTCAGTCCCGTAAGTGGCAAGGAGAAGTTGGTTAACTATTTGCGCGTGCGCGACAACAACAACAGCAACGGCAACAACAGCTGCAGTGTCAGTCCCATCTCGTCCAGCAGTTCGCCGACTACGTTTCTCCAAAAACAGTTGGAGGCACCACCCAGCAGCCGTCAATCGACGCACCGCTCAATGACGCCATTTCCCATTAGCCAGTCCACAGCTCAATCCCAGCCAACATCCCAATCCCCAGCCACATCCAATCAGCTGGCCAGCTGGCATGCCCATGTCTATGCCCGTCCGCCAAATCGACCCACTCCGCACTACATTGCGGATATTCTTGGCATGGATGTGGCCGACAAGATGGCTTTCTTTGGCGCTGCTGCTGCTGCTGCCGCCGCTGCCTCAGTCACGGCCACAAGTTCGGCCACGTCACCAAAGAGCATTCTGCGCAACATTGAACAGCAGTATGCACAGCAGCCCCAGGAACATGAGCAGCGAGCTCATCGCAGCGCCTCCATGAGCGATGCCAGCGAGGAGGAAACTGCAGTCAACGTCACACCTGGAGCAGCAACTGTTGCAGCTGCAACGGCTGCAGCAGCAGCAGCAGCAGCAGTGGCTGCAGCAACAACTGCCACGGCGTTGGCATCGCTCGATCAGCCGTTGAATCTGTGTGTGGCCAAAAAGTCGAGAGACAGCAGCAACGCCTCATCTCCCATGCCAGCAGCCAGGCAGAACCCAAATCCGGCCAAGACGGGCGGCAAAAAGGGTAAGCAGATGACAAATGTTACTTAAAAAATAATATAATAATATTGAAATAAATTCAAATATATATCGAATTAAAATTAACTATATAATGCATCTCTTTGGAGATAATCATAAGTTGATCTCTGAACTCTCTTTGGAGATCATCATAAGTTCTTCTCTCTTAAAGCAACTTTCAACTACCTCTACTTGATAATTCTGTGTCGACTATCAAACGAGTTAATTAAATATTTTTTCATAAAAAATCGACAAATTATCGTAGTTCATTTGCAGACTGAAATTAAGTTGCAAAAACCATAAGTTCATTAAATTTTCGCATAAAAATCGACAAAAAATAGACAAGAGCATTAACACTTCGTTGTGGCAACAACTCCACATCCTTTGCCTAATTTCATATATTTTCATAATGGCGCCGCACAATTTTCGCAGCTCGCCGCTTCACGAGTTTGCCAATTGAGCGCAGCGTGAAGCGCTCAACACGCTTCAGCGAAGCGTGCGGCGGCCAACGCGGCGTATGCGTGTTCTGCCAACGCAAATGATGTCCAACCGGGAGTCTCGAAACTGCCACTTCAACTGGCACATACATCTTTATTCCTTATATTATGATTGCTCCATTAACAATGCTGAACTCCAGTTTCATTTTTCTTGACCAAATTATGTGATTTAATGCAATCAAATTTAAACTATTTAGTTGACGTAAAAAAATAAAATTTAAAACACATTCAAAAGTTGTTTCTTATCTTTAATGGTAATGCTTTTCCTAGAATAGCTTATGTATATTTGTTCAAGCTGATTAGCTTCCATTTAAAATTGTACAAGTATTCTGAAATGATCACAGATATTGTCTATACATTTGGCATGAATTGACAGCCTAATTATCTTTATTGCAAATTCCATTAACGATCCAATAAATAAACTTTGAGTATTTTCAATCGTTTGCCAAGTTGTAAATATCCTGTCAAGGAACCAATCAACTGAAAGCAAAATGTTATTCAAGTGAACACTAATTAACTGCTTATTGTTTTTGTCAATGCAATTTATTTATTGATCGCTTGTGGGCAAAGAGAATCTACGAGGAAGGCGGAAGGCATGAGAACAACAACAACAAATTCAATTAGCTATTCAGCAATTGGCGAACGCGGCAATAATAAGCAATAAAAAAATCTGTTTGAAATGACACAAAATGAAATTGAACTCACAGTCGGTCGTAGTACTTAGTTATTATTATAAGTATAAGTAGTATTGTAGCTGTTAATTGCTCAATGCTGTGTTCAACTTTTATTGTTATTAAAATCACGTACTTGACTTGGCGAAAAATATAAACAAACAAGTGCAACAACAAATACGAAAATGAAAATGAAACCGAAAACGAATGTGTATTCGTATTGAAATGAATGTCGTTTAAGACCCATTTTGTGATTTGCAACTGTCGTCTGTTAATTTTCGCTTAATTACCCTTCATAAATGGAGAAGGGAATTGGGAACAGCAGGGCAGGGTAGGCATTAAACTGTCGCCAGCAATTGGCAATTGGCGAACAACGACACAAAACAAATAATCAAACACATTTGTTGGTTGTTACGCTTCTATTGTTTTAAGGTTTTGCTTTTGTTTTCTGTTTATTCTATTTTCTGTTTGCCATTTGCCGTTTGCCGTTTAGTTTTATTGATTTCGTGCCTGGGGCGCCCTTTTCTGTGTGATCCACTAGACTCGTTTATAGTGGCGATGTGTCGTGTGTCTAGGGGTTGTTCTAAGTGACCCGGACAGTTAGTTGCCCCAATGACGGGGGCGCAACAACAGCAGCAACAACAACAACAATGGGCGGCTGTCTGTCGGCCGCCTAATTAATCACAGTGTCATGCATATGCGCCCCGCCATATGAGGCCGCTGCGGCCCACGCGGCGTATTAGCAATAACGACAACCGAGACGGAGACGGAGACTGTAACTGTGACTATGACTGAGACGGCGACGGCAACGTTCGTTTACATTTAACTGTCAATTAGATTTCAATTATGCATTGGCAATTGAAGTTGTCCAGGCATCTACAACAACAACAACAACGACGACAACAACAACATCGACATCGACTCATGCCAGACACGTTTTAGCCCCAGTCAAAAGTAATAGGTGTAGCTGGAAAAAACATGGCGTTGTTAACACTTGTTTTTCACTCAACGGACAGGCGACCACGGGCAACAACAACAACATCAATTAGCAATAACTATGGGATGAAACGACTAACGACGAGTCTAACTAACATACAATTAATAGATCTTCCCTTACTTTTAATTGCCCGTTTCTCATTTAGTCTTAAAGTAAATTTTAGCGGGAATTTAAAAAATATTTAAATTAATACTAAAGTGATCCATTTTACTTGCGATTTATTTATAAATTTTAATTGATTTTTATTTCAACAATTATTCAGTTGATTTATTTGATCAAACACTATTTTTAATGTTGTTTTTCGCACATTTAAATTCCATATTTGTTTATGAAGTGACAAAATATGTGCTTACATACTTGAAATCTTTAAATGTTGGATCATTTAACTATTAATTTTTTTAATATCCCCAGATTCATATTTTTTTTTTAATTTAATTTAATTTAATTTTTATTCTTAATTTTATGATTTTTTTATTTTTTTAGTAAATTTAAAGTTGTCTATAATTCCAATTAATTAATAACGTATTGCATTACTTAATTTTATTTCAATTTTTATAAATTCATTTGGTCAACTTTATTCAGTTGACACTAAATAAATTAAATAAATTAAACAATAATTGATACATATTATAAGAAATAAAATCTGAATCATTAGTTGCCTCAATATCTTAAAAGTTTATATATGTGAAATATTAAGAAATTTCGTAAATAGTAAAATTGTTTGGTTTATTTTTCCCAGCTAAATAAAAAAATTAGAAATTAGTTTCTAGAGTACAAACATTAACAAGTTAGGCAGTTGTAACTAAAGCTATAGCAAATTCCAAACTGAACTCAGCTTTGAATATTGGAAAAAAAAATATATATGTATGTATATGAGCAAAAACTTGAGCTCAAATTGCAGTTCAACTTGGAGGTAACAATGCATAACCAAAGCAGGCAGTTGGCCCGGCTGATTGGTCAGTCAATTGTTATGCCATTTGACGGGCAAATTGCATATAAAAAACGTGGCAAGAAAAATGAGAAAAGGCTTATATATTGTATATTTCGAATGACAGCGATTAAAGCTGAAAGCCAATTGAGGTTAAGCAGCTGTGTATGTGTTTCGCAATAAAAACTAAGCAAAAAATATAACAACAAATAAAACAGATAACAACAATGATCAATGGCTAATGGTTTATTTTTTATCGCACCTTTCCCACAGAGAACTCAGGCAAGCCGGCTGCGAAAAAGAAGAAACTAATGTCGAGCACAACGGCTGATCTGCCGCCGGACATAAGTCCGACCACCAGCAGCGATAGTATAATGCGGGATCGTCTCTTGGGCAACAATAGTTCGCCGAGCAGCACAACACAACAACCGGCTAACAACAACAGCAGCAACAGCAACAACAACAGCAGCAACAATAACAACCTGGAGACCACAGAGGATGATTCCGATTCGGGCTCAACGGATGCGAGGCGTAAGAAGAAGGCACGAACCACGTTTACGGGTCGCCAGATCTTCGAGCTGGAGAAACAATCGAGATCAAGAAATATCTGAGCTCCAGCGAACGCACCGCTTTGGCCAAATTGCTGAATGTCACCGAAACACAGGTAAAACTAAAAAATGATTTGCGTATTATATTCTATTAACACGCTTTAATCTAATTAAGTGGGGTTTTAAATTGCAGTTAGACAGCATATTTAATATGCCATATTTATATTTATTTATGCATATTTAATTAATGGCATATTTAGCGCACTTCAGCACATTTAATTTAATTAAATTTCTTGAAATTATAATAATCCACATCTAATCGAAATATTTCAATCAATAAATAATTGATGTGCAATAGAAAAAATATAAACAAATATTGTTAATTAATATGTAAACAAATACCTGGTGAAATCTCTACTTAATTTAATTGGATAAAATCATTTTACACAAATAAACGAGGTAACTAAATAATTAATAAACTAATGAGAACGTCAAATGTATGATGTTTCTAAGCTGCAATTACATTTTTAATTTCAAAATAATTGAATTTTTTTTTAATGTGACAACTTAGTTATGTTGCTCATTAATATATTTCATTTAAAATTTGGTTCCCTTAACATTTTCTTAAATATGCTTGTGCATTCCATCTTTAACTAAAGCGCAATTAAATTTATTTAAGTCAAATATCCTTCTAGGCAAATTGCACTGAAGTGCATAATACTCGTAATTTAATTTAGTCGAACAATAATGCCGTCAAGGTGTGATTCTATTTAATGCCTGAGTAAATATAATGGCATTTATGTATAATGCTAAATTATCGTTGTTGTTGTTGTTGCTGTTGCTGCTGTGATTGCAACAGCAGCTTGCAGCACATGCGTCAAGACGGCAGACATTCATTGTGTGGCAGGGTCGGAAATGGGTTGCAACATTTGCTTTTTGCAAGGCTAAATACACACACTCACACACACGCATTGTGAAATAAATTGAGATTTATTGACTAATTAGAATAAATTAACTTTGCAACAAGGACATCATCGTGGCAGGAACTGGCCAGCACAGCCAGCAGCTGCAATTAAATGGCAAAGATGCCAAAATCATAATGAAAACATATCGATTGTATTTACTCACTCTCTATATTGAGACCGAAGGCTATTTATCAGTTGTGTACTTGAAGATACTTATTTATAACTAAAGCTATACATATATATATGTATATATATATATTTTATATGTATGTAGTTGAACAGTTGAACCGTATGCGGCTTACATTCTGGCTTAAAGTCAAATCAAAATTGCATTAATGAGCCAGATTACGCATACGCCGTGTGCACTCGAATGCCATAAGACTAATTGGCTCTTAAAGAGCGCCAGAGTGTGTGTATGCAAGGGCGTGGCAGGTGGGGTGGGAAGAGAGCAACAACAACAACAACCATGGTAACAATATAATGGCAACATGAAGCAAGTCAATGGGGGATCCTGTGAGCCTGGCAACTGGCAACTGGCAAGTTGTCCTCTCGTCCTCGTCGTCGTTGTCGTCGTCAACGGCAACCACATTGAAATGTCTGCTTAATTAAATTACATTTTCCATCAAGTCAATTAATTACAAGTTTATACACAAACACTAAGCACACACACACACACACATGCCAGTCTTGTATCTTTATAGGTGTGTGTGTGTGAACCTTCTAGCTTATCTGTGTGTGTGTGTGTGTGAGCCAACATGTTATGCATGCCGACATGTTCAAGTGCTTTGTCTGTATTATTAATATTATAAGCTTGGCAGCTATTTATCATCCTGACCACACACAGCCAGCAGCTGTTTATAGTTGTATATCTATGTGAGTGTGTGTGTGAGTGTTTGTATAGATGTATGGTATGCCATGTTCAGTACAGTACACTGATTTCATAGCATTATTTTAGGCGCTACGCCTGCTCGTCCGTGCATGAAGCCTGTGCGTATGTGTGTGTGTGTGTGTTTTCAGATGAAACTGTGCACATAAACATCTATGTGTTAATCACAGCAATAATATCTGCAAATTAACTGCATCAACTGTTGTGCTACTTAACCGAACAGTTTCCCCAAATGCAACATTTGTTGTGAGAGAGAGATGGAGAGAGAGAGTGATAGACAGAGAAAGTTGGAGATAGAGTATATATAATACATGACAAACTCGATACATTAGCTCTTAGTGGATCAGCGCACACAGCAACAAAATATATATTTATTTCAAAAACTTCATTTAATTGCATTTTAATTTTCTACATTTTATTTTCGATTGTCGAAAAAAACTTCATTTAATTGCAATCGCAAATCTTTGTTGCCTCTTTCAATGTCTAGACGTGCAACTGCAACTTTGTTGGCTGTGTAGGGCCCTCGAGCAATTTAATTCTTGCCCTGAGTATGCACAACAATGTTACGTTACGTATACGCCTCATTAAACCAGCGTAGTGACCAAAAATAAACAACAGCAAAAAACAGAAACTGCAAAGCAGAGAGAGCAAAAAAACCAGCAACAGCAAATCAAAAAGAAAAATGAAAGAAGAAATAAAACAAAACACAAAGTGTGGCAGTCATAAAAAAATCTCTTTAAATAGACGCAGAGAAAGAGGGAAAGAAAATTGTCTGCGATGATGCTGATTATAATGATGATGATAATGATGATGATAATGTTGTTGAGCATAGGAGAGCAGCCTACATACAGAGTCCGGCTGCGCCCACGTGTCTGCATCGTCTGTCATCAACAAACTGTAAAATAGCCTTAAGCCAGATAAAAATCAATTAATTACGCGTGCATGTGGCTGACTCCCCCCCCCCCCCCCAACCTTCCCCTTCTGCAACAGCCTCGCCCTTTAGCACTGCAATGAAGCGACGCATTGTGGCACAGTTGCACACACACTCGCAAACTCACACACACACGGACACAAACTGACAACATTGTAATAGTGTTGCGATTACCCAACGAACGTCACGCGCCAAACGCGGCAAATTGCATTTGCATTTTAGTGCCAGAGGCGAATGCCAGCCAGGGCCAGAACTAACCGAGTAGAGGGGAGTAGAGAGTAGAGAGGGTAGCTGGAATTGGGAGGGAATAGGATATGGGCTCTATTTGTGCGCTTGATATAACGGCTTAGGGCCAAAACTCTGGCACACTGCTGACAATTTGCATTGGGCATTTCATTTTAAATGTTTGCCGCCGTTTCATAATCCCTCGTAATTGCAAGGACAGACAGGTGGACAGGACTACTGCTATTTGACCTCACACACACACACACACACCCACTCACACACACACACACACATGACTGAGTGCTTAGTTGGCCCAATTGGTAGGGCAATCTGGCTGGCTGGCTGGCTGGCTGACTAGGCTAGCTGGGCTTATTGCTGGCATTTGGCCAAGTGGCAAATACGATAATTAAATTAAATTGCTGCCACAAGCAGCACAAACAAATCAAATGGCAATTCATCATACGAGAGGACATTCGAGAACATTCGAAAATAAACCCGAGCAGCAGCTGAAATTGCGTTATTGCTGCTATTTGTTGTTATTTGTTGTTGTTATTATTATTATTGCTCAATAACTGAATGGCAAAAGTTTGCCATAAATGCAGGCACTTTTATGCTCTCTTAATTAATTTGACATATGCAAATAAACACTCAAATATTCAATGATTTAATATGTTGTACGTCTGTGCAACGCTGCGTATGTGCAATATTCCAGCATTTGCCATTTTTAACTCAAATAAATCATACACAACACGCTGGAATATTTATGATAAGAGATTGTTATGACGGGGAATCTATAGGGAATCAACAATAACAGATTATGGCAAACAAATATGAAATTAAATCTTGAGAAATATTAAATGCTCATCTTTTAATATGAAACGCATTCACAACTAGTAAAATTTTTGAAGGTAAAATTCAATTTAAACCACAATATCATATGCTTTTTACGTATAAAACATTAATTGCAATTGCATTTAATTCCTTTTGTGTAATTTGTAAACCAATTAGGCTAATAAGCATTTAATTACATGTCAATTATTGAATCAGTTGTGAATAATATATGAAATATGAGCATAAATTACAAAACAAATATTACGCATACGCCGCGTTGAACTTAATTGTATAATGAAAAAAAGCACATAAATATGTATATTAGAAATGTCGACAACACAGGAAAAAAAGATACAAAAGTATAAAACTATAAATTTAAAATTCATTTTGTGTTAATTCAATAATAGAGAATCGCAAAATTGAAACAAAGTAGATTATGTGCGCATTTTGTTGCAAACAAATAAATGCAAACAATTGGTGGCAAAAAGGCCGAAAAAACACACGCACACACACATACAGACACGGACAAACAAACAATGTGTGTGTTTGCATATTTAAAATAATAAATAGAATTTTGCTTATTATTGTTACTATTATTGTTATTGACCGCAACTTAATTAAAATATTGCGCATACGTCACGTTTGCCAAAACCAAAGCTGCAAGAGGCAATTAATAAATGCATATACATATATACATATACATATGTATGTAGTCTTAGAGGCTCATAACACGCCAGTTATTTGAACAATGTACACACAATAATTTAATTACAAAACCAGCAACAACAAGCGTCATCGATTAATTGTCGCCAAGGGGCATCAAAAACCAACAACAATAGCAATAGCAATAACAATAACAATACTTGCAACTGACAGCATATGAAACCAATTTTGACTATTAATATTGACTGGCTGAAAATTTGCATAAATTAGTTTTAGTTGACGGCCAGCTGTCGTTCTATGTGGGGCCCCGTTTAATTATTTATAAATCACAATTTGAATGCCTGCAACAGCAACAACAACAACAACGACAGCAACAACGAACGTCGATTGGCGAGCAAAGAGTAAAAATATTTTAAAATAAAGGCGGAGTCACTAAAAACGAGAGGCGAGTCTGCCCTCTCTCTCGCTCCCTCTCTCTCATTCGGACTAGTTCTTTATCTCTCTATGCATCTCTCTCTCTCTGTCTGGCTGTCTCTCTCGGAGAGATCATTCGCTTTTGGGTGGGCGTGCTTGAACATTTTAGCTGCTAAACGCCGGGCAATTAGCAAATCAACAACCGTTGACAGCCGCAAAGGCCCCAAAGGCGATGCGGGCAACGTCTTTTTAGACATTTCACTTTTAAATGATTTTGGCACATACCAAATGTTGTAAGCAGGGCAAATCTTTAGATCTGTTGCTCGAAATGTGAACAAACCACATAATTTACAAACGGCCAACGACCGACAAAGCCAAGTAGCGAGTAGCTACAGCGTATGACAAAAGCGTTTTGACAATCAACACAATAAGCCAATTAAAAGTCAAGAGCGCGAACATGAAAAATCCAACTGGCAAAAGGGCGGACAAAGTGAAAAGTAAAAAGCTAGTGAAAAAAGAAAGGCAATGGTCAACAGTTTGTTGTGCTCTTCGCTCTGTTGCTGGCTAATAACATTAATTTATGCCTACCAAATGCCTTTGGGGCCAAAAGTGAAAAGTTAAATAAATAAAATAAAAAAGCCGCAACGCATCAAATGCACTCAAAATAGCAAAGCGACCAGGCAAACTACTCGTTTTCACAGCAACTCTAACATGTTACGAGTGGGCAATGTTTCATATAGAAGTCAGCTCGAATAGCAGTTACCCTGTATTTAAATATTTACTTATTATATTTATTTATTGGCAAGCTATAAGCAGACGACACAATAATATATATTTAATTTAAAAAGTTAAGAAAACTAATTATTTATATGTAAATAATCTATGTTTTCTTTTTGCCTGACTTTTTGTTGAGATTATTTCCATATTATAAATTTAATCATCAGCACTTAGTCAGCAGTCTATTAATGCACATCTTTTAGTCGTTCCCCGGAATTAAAATTGCATTCCTTTCTATTTTGAATGCGCTTGCTTTTTAATTTCACACATGAGCTGAAATTAAAAACAGTTTCTAGTTTTGCAACTGGCTGCAATTGAAATTCATTTAATTGCAGCTCACATTTTGCAAATAGGAAACAAAGCTAATGCAAATGAATTCACTATATATAATGTAGTTTTTGTTTTCTTTATTTTTCTTTTGCTTTTTTATTGTTGTTGTCTAAAGTAAATATTTATGCTATTGCATTGCTTTTGACTGCTGCATTTTTGGTTTTGATATTATTCACACAGTTGGATCTATGATGACTGGATAGATAGATAGATAGATAGATAGATAGATAGATAGATAGATAGATAGATAAATAGATAGATAGATAGATAAATATACTCGTGCCAGAGATAATAATGGCAAAATAAACAGCAATTGTTAGGCATAAAATTACACATAAAATATGTTGCATAAAATGGCATTTAGTGTAATTTTGTCAGCATTTTCGTTCATTAGCAGCCCAAAATACACAATGCGATAATTCGCCTGACTGCCACAGCAGAAAGAGAAGGAAGAGGAAAGTCAGAGGGAGAGAGACAGAGAGAATCCTGCACATCCGGTGCAGAGAATTGTTACATTGTTCTTGTTGCCATTACCCATTTTGGCAGCAGTTGCATTTAAGTCTATTTAATTAATAAACGCAAAACAAATTGATGCAAATATTCACAGTCACTCACAAACGTACACACACACATCTTTTCACTGGAGTGTGTGTGTGTGCTCACACATTGATGGTGTGCATAATCCAAAACAAGTAAGAGACAATACAAGAGAAGTCGAAGGAAAGTTGCCCTGTGAAAAGATAACCAAAGTGTAATCTCCTTATCATCCGCCCACATAAGTAGGCTATAGAAAATGAAATATGCCACTTGAGTGCAATTTGCACATTACTCAAGTGACCGCTCATATACCCGTTACACCTGGAACACGTGGTATACTGACAAGCAGCACACTGATTATGTTATTAATTAATAATGTCATTGTAGTGCGCATATTTGCATGGAGCAAAGTGATTTACAGCACAGCAATAAACGTTACCAGAGAAGGGGGAGGGGTTGGAAAGGATATCCAAAGGAGGGTGGGGGTGAAATTGTAACTTGTAACTCGACTTCATTCGCCTGTTTGCGTCAGCTACATATTTGATTTGGTTTCCAATTGCATAATTGCCTTTGGGCGCAAAGTTGCATTTGCGTTAAAATCGACATTGTTGAACAGAGAGAGAGAGGTAGTGAGAGAGAGAGAGTGTGTGAGAGAGAGAGAGAAAAGAGAGCGAGGAACATTGAAACATACTCAAAATTTTAAGCAGATTAACAGTTTAAATTGCTACGATATTTATATTTAAACTTAATCACTTGCGCAATTATTCCATGTTATTGATATGCACAGTACCTATCTCCTTTCTCTCTCTCTCTCTTGCACATTTTCTGCTAATCAGGCAAAAACCTCTAAGCAATTATCATAATTTTTTCTCTCAGCATAACAAAATATGCTAAATTATCACGTTTAAAACAGGAAAAACGTCGAGTTTTTCTTGGCACGCGAAAAGTGTGTGAGAGAAAAACACACGAACAATTTAGCAAGTCATTGTTGTGCCATAATTATACCTGTATTTTAAATATTTACAAAGACATATTAAAGAGATTTATATTAGATTTAACAATTTCAAATATTTTACTTCATATATATTTTATTTAATTTTAAATTTTAACTTATTTAATCTTTTTAATTAATTTAATATGTATATGAAATAAATGGTTGGTGCACGTATTATTTAGTCGGATAGCTTTAACAACTCTCTTGGCATTTCTCTTGGCACGCTGCTTCAGGTTTATTTTCCAAAAGTGTGCGCCAAATGCGAAATGAAAATTAATTATACTTAGCACCCTTAACACACACACACACACTAATATACACACAACAGGATAGCTGTGCGTGTCGACGAATAATACAGTTTAGCCAGCAGCTAGTTAACAATTATTTAAGGATCAAGGAGTGAAAAATTAGTGCATTGATTGAGCTAAACATATTTTTATTAACTCGAACATAAATACTTCTCAATAAATTCCCATAAATATGTTAAAGCATTTTTATTAAACAAGAAACTCAGTTCAGTTCTTTATCTGTTGTGTTGACTGTGGCATTTGGTTTTCGGTGTTTGTTGGCCCACAGGTTTTAACCTGCCTCGCATCATTTTTGGGGTCTGTTTGAAAGGGAATCAGAGCATGCATTTAAATGTCAATAAATCATAAAAATAAAACACAGAGGGGGGAGAAGCAGAGTTTTACAGCTACAACTTTTCTTTTTCGCTGACAATGTTTTTGTTATATATGTATTTAGAAATTCTCTAGACATACATATATGTACATCTGAACATATGCATAAAAAGATATTTTTTGGGCTGGCTTAATGAGCTTTAGAGTGGATAACAGCTAAATAAACAAGACATTTATTTATGAAGAATTTTAAAATCCCATTGCATCGTTAGAAATAAGTTCAAATATATTTAAAAACAAAATTATTTTGTATGCCAAATAAATTAATCAGCAAAATGAATGCAATAAAAAATGCCAAACGCAATTAAAAAAAAAGCAGGCAACTCAAATGCTTAAATTGGGCCAGACATACATAAAAAATAAAAATATTTATAATCAAATAATTAAATGTAGGCATTGCACCGCATGTGCCCCCAAAAAAAAAGAGAAAAGATTGGCCCGCATATTTACACACTCGGACTTACGGATTACGAGTTATTCCCATTAAAATAGGCCCATTCGATGGCCAGCAAAAATGATGCTTTGGATGGCCATTAAAATGGCTCATAAGGTAAACACTCTGTTGTTTTATTGTTTATTAACGAATTAATGAACAGACATCGTGCCCCATTCTTTCCATTGGATGAGTAATTGGTCGGGCAACTTGTAAATACGGTCAAAACGAATTGCCAGATACAGATACAGACATAGAGTATTCTCGTTCATTGGCAGCTCTCATAATCCATCTTCATCGATAAAACAAACAATTTGGCGTACACATCAATCCATCGACAAGTACATTTCATTGATGTGTTGAGTCTATTTTTGTTGCGAGTATATTCCGAAATATTTGGCAATCAATTAATTGATTTTTGAATATGGAAAATTAACAAAATTTCAATTTATAATTTTTGTATATTTTTTTTTTTTCATTTCATTTCATTTCCTTCTCTCTTTTTCTTTTTGCTTTGTGGCTAAGTGGAGGAAAAACGTTTTCATGTTAATTTCATCATTTTTACGCTACGCCGGCAAAATGAGCATGTCATATGACGGCATCTAGATAGATGTATGCATGTATGTACATATCTTTGGCGCTTATTTTTGCTTTTCTATATGCATAACTGAGTACTGTGAGTGTGTGCGTGTGTGGTGTGCGTGTGTGCGTGTGCAGACATGCCGCTGAAATACTAATTATGTGCGCGATTTAAATAGATTTTTCATTTATTTAGCTAGGCCATCATTTTGGATGAAATGGAAATTAGAGGCAAATGTTTTATGTTGCGCCATTGACGCTGCCTGCAACATTATGAGGCAGTCAGAGCATCCACAACACACAAGAATCAAATGAAATGAAATGAAATGTTGTTGCCTGAAGAGTATCGGGCGGGAGATCGGTAGTGGAAGGAAAGGCAGGAGTAGGAGGAGGAATGGGGTTTGCTGATGGGCGGTTTCTGCATTTTGACAGGCCCACATCATTTCAACTTTTGCCTGTTGCTGTTGTTGCTGTTGATGTTGTTGTTGTGAACTGTAGCTGACGTAGCGGAAGTGTTTTCCTACAACTCGTACACACATCGAGTGGAATCTACGCGATACATAATTTTTAATTATTTGTTTTACGCACACTAATAAGGGCAAATGAGGCATAAACATTTCCTAATTATAGCGGCTCAACTCGAATATGAAACTGACTCATAGTACTTTACATTTACATTTGTATATACTCTTTTCAAATGATATGGTTTGGAGAACTTTATTATCTGAATACTTTACCTGACTGATTGAGCATTAAAATTTTGCCTTTTTAAAAAACACAAAAACATCTAGAAGACATTTTTACGAAAAATATTTTAAATTTATAATATTTGAATGCAGAATGAATTCAGAAGCCAAACCAATTGATATTAAATTGATATTCAGTTTGAAAATCTGTTCAGTTTTGGCTTACAATATTTAATATTACTTAATTTGTGCATTATCTGTATAATAATTTCTTTTTTATTTAATATTTATTTTCTCTTCACGTTTATAATGTAAAGACAAGTCAGAAAATGTTGTTGGGGCAACGAAGAAAATAATTAAGATTTTAATATTAAAAAATACACTTTTGGCTTAAGTGATGAAATCAATATTAATATAAGTTTGTTGTCATTGATTTTCACATATTAATTAAAATGACTATTTTGTTGAACTAAGTTTTAACCCATATCAATTTTACATATGCATTTCAGGTAAAAATATGGTTTCAAAATCGTCGAACCAAGTGGAAAAAGCAGGACAATGTCTCAAACAACGAGGCTGCCGAGCACAAATCGTCTAAGCCAGCAACAGGAGCAACCACAACAACAACAACAACAAGTCCAACAACAGAGCAGCAGGCTAAAACAAATAATAATAACAACAACAACAATACTGCAGCTGATGATGGTTCCAATTCCGCATCGTTAACGGCCAACACTGTGGAGACAACTCCCAAAAAGGCGGCAAATGGACAGTCGGAAAAGGCCCGCGGCAATAGCAATAACAACAACAACAGCAGCAACAATAACTCTAACAACAACAGCAACAGCAACAACAGTTCGGTAACTGCAACCAAAAACAACAACAGCAGCAACAACAATAGTGAAAGCAAATTGCAAACAAAACATTCGGCGACAAAAATTAAAAAACAATTGCTAGAGAAGAATTCAAAAGCCACAACAAACAACAGTCCGACAACCAATGGAACGGCCACAAATCCCAGAGAATCAACAACAATTGCTGGCAGCTACAACAACAACAGCAGCAACAACAACAACAAGACAGCCGAGAAGCGTAACAACAACAACAATAACATAGGAGAAACATATCATCATCATCAGCAACATCAACAACACCATCATCATCATCGACTGCATCAACATGCCATACAATTGACCGTAGAGCCGGCGGCTCCTTTGGAACAGACTGAAAAGTTGGACATCAAGTTGGAAGAGTCGCCAGTGTTGAGTTTTCCTCTTGTCGCCGCCGCAGCTGCAGCGGCACAGGAGAACGGACGCAGTCCACCGTCAAATGCGTTGCCAACTGAAATGGATTTCGAGAGTAAACTGAGCGCCTCAAGGATACTGGCCATGGCCAATAAGGATCTGCAGGCGAATGCCGTTGATGTGTCGGCAAAGGCTGAAAGCGAATCGGAGGATGAGGAGACGGCCAGTGAGCCGGGCACTTCAACGGAGGCGCAGGATTCGCAGGATCAGGACGTGCATATGCGTGAGACTTAAGGGGAATCCCCTCTCTCACACACACATAGACAGTCAAATTAAAATATAAAAAACTTGTGCCAAAAAGTCGAATATTGCTCAAGCACACGGCCAGCTTTCATTTGAAATCAATTACGATTATAATTAATATTTTTAATGAATCCACTATATTTTGCAATGATAAACAATGTGTGCTTGTTAGTCCTTAGGCAATTACATATGTATTTATGTAATTTATTGAATGTGTACGTATTTGTCATATTTAAGCACTAATATTAAGTTTAGGCTTTGTAAATGTTGCCATTAGAAACGCATTTAAATGTTCAATGAGCTGTATTAAATTGATAACTACAAAAAATAAATACAACTACAATTTATTGTGTAACTATTGTAATTTGAACTTTCGGAAATTTCATGTGATAAAGTATACGAAAGAGATGGACAGCGGGAGAGAGCGAAATAACAGCAAAAGCTTAAACAACAATTGGTAAAGTCACGTTAATTACAAACTTAATTTAACTTTGCTAAACTCAGCATAAACCTAAACTACAGTCCTAAGTGTAAATTACAATTAAATGGCAAATAGAAATTCATATTTAATGTGAGTGTTTGTATAGAAAACTAAACAAAACTAAAACAAAACAAAAGTGAAAACAACAAATTACAAATAAATTCTTAAGAAATTGCGGATCAGCAGCCGTTACATATTTTAAATTCAAAAAACTAAAAATAAACAATTCAGCAAAAAATAGTTCTATCATTTTACAATTGTTTTGTTCTTTTCATGGCTTGGCATTGCCATCGGTACATCCACGACGCCCTCCGAGGTAATTAGAAATTCGGCAAATGCATTCGGTGTCTCCGGAGAATAGATGATCTCCAGTTTGCGCACAGTGAGCAATTTATCAGCTACGTTGTGTTGTTTGGGCACCTTGGAGATGCGCATGCGTGTTCGTCCCAAATTGGCCCACTGTAGACCCAGACAGGGCACATCCTGGGCCGTCTGCTGGTCCGCGTTGAGACTGGCCGTCATCTGGTTGGTGCAGACCACAGCGCATTGATACTTGTCCGCATAGGTGAGCAGCGCATTCACCAGACGACGCATGTCCCGGGCTCGTTCTGCAAAGTCTGTGTACAGACGGAATATGGCAGCTACCGAGTCAATGATGATCAGGCCAATGCTGTGCTCCTGCAGCAGCTGAGGCAGACGATTGCTGACGCAGTTCAACAAAGGTTTCTGTAAGGGAATGACACTAATAATAAGTATAAAAATAAAGACATTTCACTATCCGATCTTACGCTTTCGTACTGATGCTCTATGAAAATGTTGCCCAGAAAATTGAGCTGCTCCTCGGGATAACGCGCCTCGAATGCCTTGCAAATCTGCAACAGACGACGCGATGGAAACATATCCTCGGTGCAGATAAATGCCACGCCCTTTCCCAAGCCGCCCAGCCGCGGATGCAATTGAACGCCCAGAGAAAGTTGGAGCAGAAGTTGTGTCTTGCCAGCGCCCGAGATGCCGCAGATTTCGGTGATGCCGCGAGTAACGATGCCGCCGCCAGTGCAGCGATCTAGCGCGGCACAGCCAAATGTCAAGCGCGACCATTTTAAGCTAGCGGGAGTTCGGAAAAGCGAATCCGCTGCAGTGCAGGGATTTAATTGGATAATTATGAACATATGTGATGCTCCTTGGCTTACCTGAAGAGGGCGTTTCCACCAGCCACTTGGCTGCCGCGTCCTTCAGAATGCGCACATCCTCTGGCGTGCAGCTATGCACACAAGTGTCCAATGCACACGTCCGTGTGTCCAGGAACTTGACCTTGGGCGTAGTTAGTATTGCCTCCGGAGTGCGCACATTGACTAAGCGAGAGATTAGGATTCATTAAATGCGTATTAAATGCTAATTGGCCACTCGAACAGATGCTGCCACTTCCACTGCACTCCTCTTACCCCGCTCCGCAATTTCCTGCAAATGCTTTGGCAACTGCTCCAAAAAGTTGGCCATCGTTGCGGCAGCTCGAAGGCGTGTGTGCTGACATGTGGATTATATGACTTGCGTGCAGCTCCAGCACGTAAGGTGTTTCAACACCTTTAAATTATCCCCTTGGCAGCAAGTAATATTGATCCAACAATTTTTATTTGCACTAAATTAGCGAAAATCCCCCTACAAAATTTAACAGCTTGACGATCAGCTGTTTGAGGTGAAAACATTTATCCTGTCTCGAGCGTGGTGAATAGCTGAGTTGAAGAGAATGTGGTGAAAATATACATACGTAATCCTCTCCAAGGTGGATTTACTATTAAGGTGACGTTGTCCGATGTGGTGAGGCTTCAATCATTTTTTCACCTCTCTCTCTCCGCTCTCAGAGAGACAAGCGCTAGAAAAAGATGGCGAACGTTTTACGTTCTGCACTCTTCGTTTGTTATTGTTTTAGCGGACAGAAAAGGAAATGTTTTCGCAAAATAATTAAAATGATTTAATTTAAAATTATTCATAATATTTTAATTCATAATTATTCTTTTCATTGTTTTCTGTCTACGAGTTTATTCGTAAAGAAGAAGACACTAAAAAAAACATGCGATACACAACCTCTTTCGACAACGTTTGCAGGCATACTGTCAAATGTTTGTACTCCCGAAAGAGAGCAGCTGTGGTGACAACGTCACCTACTTAGTAAATTCACCTTGATCCTCTCCTGCATCTCATCATATTAAAATAAGCATTTGCCACGAAAACCTCTCTTGTATGTTTCACATATTGGTTTTTTAATCATTTAATTTGCTTCATTATTTCACAAACTTCAGTAAACACAAAAAACGATAGATCGATAGTCAATGGCAGCACTGTCCGATCGCTGGTGCCTTGAGGAATTTGGATGTTTTTTGTCGGCCTTGATGTTTGGTTATGTTGTTGTGTTGGATAGTAAGTAGCAATTAACTTAGACAAACTAAAGGAAGCGATCTAATGCTTGCTAGCCGGCTTGGACAGCGCTTCCAGTGCCCTAATCTCGTTCTCGGCGTTGCGCTTCTTCTCCTCGGCCAATTTGGCATCACGAACAACCTTCTGCTGAGCCTCAATCTCACGCACCTTCTCCTCCTTCTTGGAGAGTCGGCTCTGGTGGGCAGCACCGTAGGCAATGCCCACGAGGAGCAAGGACCATCTGCCGAGCTTGATCAGGGGCGAGACACGAACTGGAGCTTGAGACATTTCTGTTTAGTTATGTAATATGGCGACCGTAATCTGCAAGGAAAATGGATAGGTCAGTTAAGCGGTCGATTCCAAGTGTTGCCTCGACAGTTGCATAACGCAGGCAATGTTAAATTACGCAAACTTTTCATTAAATCAGCATTCTTACCAAAATCAATGAAAATCCAAATTCACTACTGTTGTTTTTAGTAGTATAACCTTAAAGCAGCTGTCAGAGTTGACTTGAAATCGAGCGACAAGTGCCTATCGAACGAAATATCGATTATCCAGTGCTGCAAAATACTTGATTTTGCTGGTGGCCTTTCAAATTTATAATTTGATATGTTTGCTGATGTTAGGAAACACAAAAAGCAGAGTGAAAATTGTTTTTTAAATAAAATACATTCAAAATTTCAATGTGTCATCTATTCACATTAATAGCCTTTCCTCACTGAAACTACATTTCAGCATTTTAGCATTTTCGAAGCAAATGCTACTTTTTTCGTATACATTTCATATGGGAACTAGTGGTGGGGGAATAGTACATTTCTAAGGAATGTAACTACATTTTCAATAAAAAGTGCGATATTCATCGGAATTCAATCGATGTTTGGAGTTTTTTTTTAAATTGAGAAAGTACTATCACTGAATTTCTCAACTTTTGGCGCCAAATTTCAAACTGTAAAAAACTGTACTGTATTTTTTATTTAATGAAGAATTTTGTAATAATAAAATGCCGCATTTAGCAACAAAAGAAGTCAAAGACTGCCCCTATGGCTACATGAGTCAACATAACACGTTGTCGGTCGCAACAATCATTATTAATTCGTTATAGTTTCTTATTAAAATAAACTAAAAAAGAGTAAATATAAAAGTAGTGCTTATTGGTAAATATTTTAATATTTATTAGTATCTATTGAATTGTACAAGAAGTTTCTGATAAGGGCGCTACGATATGTTTTCACCAACAATCATTTATCAGAATCTAAGAATCCCTGACTCTTGCTGTAGTTGCGCTGAAACCATAAGTACACTGTCTTCAAATTTCGTTAATCCACAGACGATCCCAATCCATAGAGAGCTACGGCAAGCCCTTGTTCAATGAGAGCTCGTTAAAATGGTGTTTTCACTATGGGTTCCCTTTGCAATGGTTTATCTGAATGGTTTGCCAATCCGGAATAGTTGGATGATCTCCTAAACATCAGAGATTCTGTCCCAAGCAGCGAAATTTTCTTGAAATCCTTCCATTTGTTTTTTCGTATTTTTTAATTTCAGTTGTCAAATGAATTTGTAAACAAAACACAAATGTTTTGTAAATGCTAAATGCAAATGCTATGCTATGAGGACAGGCAGTTGCATACTTATCGATAGCACCGATATTTTTATAAAATGTACATTAGTGAGGAAAGGCTATAAAATTTCAAATGTGCTCCGCAATCTGACTACGATTTGTATATTTTGTAGCAATATTGACTCGTTACTAGTGTAAATACTTGTCGCAAGTCACACATCTCTAAGTGTGAATGTCAGAACTAAAAAAAAAACTTGGGAAAAATTTTTGTTTTTTTAAAGAAATGGCGTTTTTTGCACATAAAAGCCACTGATCTAGACAATTTAGGCCCAAAGTATTGCGCAATTGACATTTAAGCGGTAGACAAAGTGACAACGCTAACGTGTATTTGAAACTTAAATTCAAGCCAGAAAATTCCAACACAGACCTTGAGTGGGCTCACACATACACAGCGACACACACACACGCACACACGCAAATCGGAGCCAATACACATACGCAGATAAACGGGTTGAAACGTCACAGCGACCAGCGAGAGAGTTCCTGAAGTGTTTGCAGCTGCTGTTAGCCAAATTAGCACAACAACAACAAGGGGAAGAATTTGGAACAAAGGACTCACGAAATGGTGAATGTGCCGCCGCTTTTATGCAGCACGCCACCCCCGATTGATTTTGGCGAGGACGACGACGACTCGGGGCTGCAGTCAACGCTGCACTTGGAAGACGGTGACGGCGACGCTGACGAATTCTCCGAGTATGGCTTAGTCACCGAATCGCACGAAGTCGCGCTCAGTACAAAAGGTAATTTGTATTTATAGTCTCGCTCTGTTTTATGTTAATTAGCAACCTAACGAATATAATTTTGTACACCTTGCAGTTCCCTCGATGTCGGAGCTGTCCATATCAGCATCAGAGCATACTGCACAGCCACAGGCGCCCGACTTGAGCAATGGACATGGCAAATCATCTGCAATTGCCAAACAAACAGTCGAGGCTTTCAATTATCAAGTGAAAACACCTGAATTTAATCCATATGAAGAGGAAATGCCGCCACCTTTGAATGACATTGATGCGCCAGCAAATGAAAAGAATGAAAAACCAGAGGAGGAGGATGTAGAAGAGGAGGAGGAAGAGGAAGCCAATACCAATGATAATATACCCTCACTTAAACTTGACAGCCTGAGTTTGTATTCCAGCGAAAGTTTATCGCCCACATGCACATTGTCTCCCGTGGCAGATGAGCAGCCAGCAACCAAAGCGCCCGTTTTGTGCCACCAAGTGACACTGGAGGATGTAACCGATGACAGCGATGAGGAGTGCTCACCAAAGAAACCCAAAGAACTATTCATACCTGAGGGTGCCGATGACTTTTTTGCCATAGAGATTGTAGCCACGCCCACGCTTCAACAGATGCCTCCCGCTTTGAGTAATCAGATTCCCGATGTAGCGCCCAAATTTGCGGCATTCGAAGAGACGCCTCCTGCAGACGTAACTCAGCCGGCGATAAGTCTAAATGGCGCAGATAAAAATGACGATGAGGACGATGACTTTGGCGATTTTGCGGACTTCTCGGAGGCTCCAGCACCTGTGGAGTACAGGCAGCCCGAGCCTGTAATCCTCAATGATGATGGCTTTGATGATTTTCAAGATTTTGCCACGCCCTCAACGACGACGACAGTGGAGGCAGCCAATGTTGCGGTTGATGACGATGACGATGATGATGATTTTGGCGACTTCTCGGAACCGTCATATGTATCCGCAGAAGCTGCAGTTGCACCAGTTGTTGCCACAGCAGTGCTGCCACAACCACCACCTCCAGCTGCAACGTACTTAAGCATTACAGAGCGTGTGAAGCCCGTGCTGGATCTAATGTTTCCCAGCCAGGAAGCGAGCCGTGCAGATCAGATTGCAGCCAAACAAACGCCACTCGCTGAGGTGCAAAGCTTGGACTTTGGTGCCATTGAGCAGGCGCATGCTCTCGACTACCAGTGGGTCAGTTCAGAGATGCGACACTCCCTGGTGCGTTCCCTGGGCATCGATTCGCGGAATATTGTAAGTGCTGATCAATAGTTGACCCCTTAAATAGCTTACTTTGAAGTGTTTTTCTTCAGCTCTTTGGCGACAAGTGGAACTCATCCATGCCACGATTTGCGGCCAACCTGAGCTACGATCCACTGAAGCCACTCAAGCCGTTGTCGACGACAGCAACCACACCTGTTTCCTCAGTGCTGGATCCCACATCCAGCTGGCAGTCCACTAACAATAACAACAACAACAACTCCACCCTGCAGTCACTCGAGGGTAAGTTTCCAGCTGGGTCACTGGCCCTCAACACCACTTAGTTGCCGCAAATTTACTGCTACACACACGATTATCGTTACCAAAATTGCCACCGCCTCTCGCTCGTTCTTTCCTCAATACGCTTTAGTTGATCCACATGCTTTCGCTTACCAACTGATTAACCAATTGGCCTGCCGTTTATTGGCTGTTATCTGCCTTAACGTTTTGATTTACATTCGTTTCGTTTCCGTTTTCCTTACCTAAAGCAAATAACACATCTTCGGCGCACCGAAGCTTAAATGCCCTTGCAGAAACAGAAACTACCAGAAATGAGAAGACACAGCATACAGTATGTCAAATAATTGTTTTGACAAGCAAAACATGCACATATTTTATTGTGTATAAAATATGAATTTATTTTTATAAATTTTTCAATCAAAATTGCATTCAATAAGCTATACAGTCATAGGCATAAGTATTTTGAAACCATTTAAAGTTAATTATAATCATAATTTAAACTGACTTCATGCAAAGTTTGTCATCAATGACGCTTAAATTCCGTTTGAATGATACAAAACTTTCCATAACCCACAAAGTACCCATTGAAATTTTCGAATTTCTGTAAACGTCTACTTTGTCAACTTTTTCCCTCGATTTAAAAAAAAAAAATGTTTTTATGCAAAAAGTTTCTTTAAACACTTCTTAAAGTGACTGCAAAAAAAAAATTTCAAATATCTTTTCGCTAGTATTTTTTATAATTTTTTGAAAACTGCAAAAAGGCACTTTTTCCTTATTTTCATGCAAAAATTGCCTAATTTGCAGTTTTCAAAGAATTATAAAAAATACTAGCGAAAAGATATTTGAAATTTTTTTTTTGCAGTCACTTTTTAAAATGTTTGAAGAACATTTATGCATCAAAACATTTTGTTTTAAAAATCTAGCAAAAAAGTTGAAAAAGGAGACGTTTATAAAAGATCCGAAATTTTCAGTGGGTACCTAATGGATTAAGGAAAGTTTAGAATTATTCAAAAGGAATTCAAAAGACCTTTCCATTGATGCCAAACTTTATATGAACTAAGTTCAAAATTTGAGTAGAATTAACTTAAAAGGGTGCCAAAATACTTTTCGCCACCGTTGTACCTTTTTTTTAATTAAAAGCAAAATAATTGATAAATTAAATTACGTTTTCCTTGACATCGAGAATTAGAGCTATCACCACCAAGTTAAAACTTCAAATATGTTTTTTCTTTGTGAAAACAATTTCCTGACCCACTGTTTGCATAAGGAAAGATGATACATTGTGTAAACAGCATGCAGTAATTTTTCAACTTAACATTGCCTGACGCTTTATTGATAAACAAACAACTGAAAAGGTTGAGTTAACGTTCCATTTGTCCGCTATATGTAAATAGCAAATATTTATTTATACTTATTTAGCGTTTGTTTGTTTGTTTTCTGTAAGGGCATCACTTTGATTCTTGTGCCCACCATCTTTGTACTGAAATTTATCCTTATGATAAATTGTATTTAGAATCACATGTACAGACCTTACAATTGGAACAACAACAACAACCACAACAACAACTTGACCAAGTAACGATGGTGGCTAATGCTGATAAAATAAATCTTGTTACCTCTAACTACTCCCACAATCTAATAAACAACAACAATCACGATGCCTTGGATGCGATGACGGAACTAAATGATAATCTTAATGACAATATGACAATCAACAACAACAACCACTACAATAACAACAACAATCAATGCAATGCCAATGCCAATGCCAATGATATGCACAATTTTGTCACACATTTTGCCACCATCTGCAACAATAATAATATTAACAATAACAATAACAATCATGCAATTACAACAACAACAACCAATACAACAACAACAACAACAAACAACACAAATATCACTGCTCACGTCGCCTTGCTGGATCTTAGTAAGTTTTCGTTGGCTTCGTGCGTGTTGTAGTTGTTAATCTACTTTTATATTTATATACAATACTTTAGGTTGTTTTTTCTTTTGTTTTTGCAACTCCAACTTTTAAACCCTCAGACTCTGCCCTTGCCCCGCCCTGCCCCCGTCAACTGCACTAGTTTAACTTTCCCCTCTCGTTACTTTGTTCTCATGTTGTCCGTTTTATATGCAGATATAATTATTATGGCAACAATCTAATTATTGTTCTCTTCACAGGACTTGAAGCGACAACAACAACAACAGCAGCAGCAGCCACAGCACAAGCGAGCGAAGCTAAAGCGCAGCCTGGCATTGCTCCTGGGCAAGGGCAGAGCACGACCAACGGCAGCGGCAGCAGCATCGATGAAACAGTTGCCATTGCCGTTGCCATGTCCGCCACCAGTTTCGATGACACCGCAGCAACAGCATCAGTATTTGCTGCTGCAGCAACAACAGCGACGATATCGCCTGCTCTACCAGCAGACGGCAATGGCCAGCACTTCGACGACGGTGAGCAGCTCCCTCAGCAGCAGCAGCAGCTTGATCTGAGCAGCTGCTCCCCATCACCGCCACCAACAATATCAGCAGCAACAACAACCACAGCTAACAGCCAGCAATTGCACGAAGTTACCAATAGTAATAGCTATGCCTTGCCCCTCAAGGAGACGCATATCTATACGCCCTCCAAGTCGGACACGGCGGTGGCCAAGACGACAACGCTGGCGCCCATTGATTTTGACTACGAGATTGCCTCGGCTGGCATTATTATTGACGAGACGGTGGTCAAAAAGGAATATCGCGATGTGGAGTACAAACCGCCGCCGTTTGGCCTCGATTCGCCCAGCAAAGTGAGCAGCGTAGCTGGCAAACCAATGTCCACAGAGGATGATGATTTCAGTGACTTTCAATCGGCGCAGCTGCAGCCGCCACGCAATGGCACGCCCACATTTGGGGAGCAGATGATACTCAGTCCGGCCATATTGCTGCCGCAAAGCATTCCATTGGCGAAGCCGAGCATCGAGTGGGGCGACAACACGTTGGCCAGCATTAATGCCGAGGAAATGGCGCGCATCGAGGAGCTGTTCTCACACCAGTACAAGCCGCCGACGATAAGTGCAACGGTGGCGCAACAGTCGCCAAAGCAACAGCAGCAGCAGCAACAACTGCAGCAGGAGGATGACGAGTGGTCTGACTTTGTATCCGTGCCCGTACAGCAACAACAACAGCAGCAGCAAAACAACCACAACAATAATGTAATCAGCATACAGAAACCACCTCAAGCAGCTGTCGCTGCTAAAGATGACGATTGGTCGGACTTTGTGAGCAGCACACCATTGTCTGCCACGCTCAATTCGCGTCCAGCGGCGCCTCAATTCAATTCGGGCGCCTGGCAGAGCGCCAACTTTTACAATAATCCACTGAGCCTCTATCAGCAACAACAGCAGCCACATGGACACAGCAATATGGTGCCCAAATATCAAAGCAATAAAAACAGCAACAACAACAACAATAACAACAACAATGTTGCAGCCATTCCGCAGCAGATTCACATGATGCACGACTTTTCCACAGTGCCAACAGCAACACCATTGGCAACGCCTGCAACTTATCAGCAGCAACATCATCAGCACCACCAGCAACAACTGCAACAACTGCAGCAGCAGCAACAACATCAGCGCCAACAATTCCACCTGGGCAATGCCAAGGTGGCGCCACGAATCTCCTTAATACCCGATCTGAGTTTTGTGGCACCGGCGTTGCCCACAAATGCGGGTGCATTCATGAGCTCGCTGCCCAAGCCCAGTTTCAGTGCCAGTGCCAAGAAATGACACAAGTTGCGGCCACAGCAGAAGCTAAAGTCAAAGTCGGCAATGTTGCTAGTGCCGCCGCCACGCCCACTAACAGCCAACGAGGCAAGCATCTTGACGTAGGCAACGCGTCCGCCCTCCCTCCCTGCAGTCCAGTCGTCAGTATTATGGAATCCGTCTTGATATTTATTTTTGATTCTTTGCTAAATAAGTCAACACAGATTTGATTGTGAGAAGAGAAACTGTGCGTAATGTTGCTACTTGTTATTGTTAAAATGTTTGTACGTGTGTGTGGGTGTAATTGTTGTTGCTTTTGCTATTGCTGTTTGTTGATGTTGTCGTTGTCGTTGTCGTTGTTACTCTTAGGCTGTAGTTGTAGTCAAAAGCAATGGAAGAATTCGATGGATAGATGATAAAAAATTCCTTAGTGCAATATTTTGTGTAAATTTTTTGATTTTTTGGCCCGAATACTTAATTTACTCAACAAAAATCTAGTACTAATAAGAGCTACTATTATATTTTAATATACAGTGACACACAAAAGTATTGGCACACAAAAACTTTTACATTTAAGGCTCACATTAAGGCTTACATTTTTACATAAGGGCTTAAAAAAAATGTTTTGACGCAAAAAAATCTTTAAACAATTCTAGGAGTGACTGCGAAAAATAATTTTCAAAAATCTTTTCGCTCATATCTTTTTATAATTTTTTGAAATTTGCTTAAGAGGCACGTATTGTATGAAAATGCCAAATAAGTGCCTTTTATGCAATTTTCAAAAAATTATAAATAAATATTAGCGAAAAGATTTTTGAAATTGTTTTTTTGCAGACACTTCTAGAATTGTTTGAAGAATTTTTTGGCATTAAAACATTTTTTTTTTTAAATCGAGGAAAAAAGTTTCAAAAGTAGACATTTACATGAAAGTTTTGTTTCATTCAAACGGAATTTAAATGACCTTTCCATTGATATCAATACGTTAACGATAACGGCGCTAATAAGCCTTAAATGTAAAAATTCTTGCTGGGCCAATACTTTTGTGTGTCACTGTATGTATGTATGTGGTTAGAAAACGTTACATAGTATCAATATATTACCTCTCCATTTAGCTGTGGTCTGCGCTTTGTGGCTTAGGGAGGGATTTCAATTGTTTTCGCTTGTTTTCCGCCCATTGATTTTAACCAAACTAAATATTAAAGATATCAACTTGGTATTACCCAGTTTTTTAGGCCAGGACGTAGGAGGATAAATTAAAGGTCGTTTAGTCAAGTTCATTCACTTCGAATCAAGCCATTCCAAAGTGAGATACTCCAGGTCGTTGGCCCAAAATGAAACCCGCCGCCTATGCGACATTTTCTTAATGAATATAAATACATCTAATATTTATATACATATATTTATGTGTGTCTGTGTGTAAATGAAGTAAGAATATAATAATTGAATTTGTTACGATATTATATGTAAATCGCGTGCATTCCAAGAGTAGTCATAGATAGTCTGCCATGATCTCCAGAGTGAAACAAAGAACAGAATCGGCTTTACACTTTGTGTTAATGTTTCATTTATTTATTTTGCTTAATGTTTTTGTTTTCTTTTGTTTGTATTTTATCAGCTTGTGAGTGCGTGTGTGTGTGTGTGAAAGTAAAACAATTATTTGTAATAAATTATAACTAAATTCAATCGATGAACGTAGACGTAGACTTAATTGTAAACTATGCATTTGTGTGTGTGTTTTTTGTTTTATGTTTTATTTTGCTAACAATGATGAAAGTAAAACCAAAACATTGACATGGACATGATAAAATAATGATGATGGTTTTGCTGCTTCATTTAAATTACAACTAAACAAAATTAATGTATTATGTGCTACAAATTATATATTATATTATACAATTAATAGATAATGTACTGTACTGTATAAATATGCGCAGAGATATACAGTCGAACTTCCCTAACTCGAACTTCCCTAACTCGAAGTCTCTCTAACTCGAACAAAATCGAGTGGCAATACTAGACAAATTTCATACAATTCTACTTCCCTAACTCGAAGTCTCCCTAACTCGAACTTTTTTCGTGGATAATGGTGATTCGAGTTAGGGAAGTTCGACTGTAATAATAAAAAATATCATAATTGAAAAATATATTTTGTTATTGTTTATTTAATAATTTGAACCAAAGTTTGTCTGCAATACAATCTTGCACTTATTTACTTATCAATAGAGTTTCTATGGGTACGGGGCGGGCGGAGAGGCTGCGGCATATTGTGTGATTCTTGTGGGAGACATGCTGGGAGGGATTCATTGGAGTAATTGAAACCTGCTTAAAGTCTACATCAAACATGCGGCTCACTATTGCCTGAGGAAGCTCAATGGGAGAAGTAAATCTCGCTCAGGAAGTAGTTGTTGCCGAAGGACGCTACAGAAAGCCTCGTTAAATGTGTGTGTGTGTGTATGGTTGTTAATGGATTTCTAATGCAATAATTATAATCATATTTATAATCTAGTCAGAACTTGTTTTGATTTTCTTTTTTCTTTGTTTTTGGATTGGGATTGGCGAGCGAGGTGCACGGGGTGTATATAGATAGCACTATGGCAGTAAATAGTACATATGTATATATATAATAATTAGCAATACAATATTTCATATCTCTAATCTATATAAATAGTATGTACGTTCATTATAAATGTGAATGCAATGTTAATGTCATAATCATTCTTCAACTTCTTCTAAATGTTTAACAGTTTCAATTCAATCAATGCATCACACTCTATCGATGCCTTAACACAAAGTAAAAACGTTAACAAATCCAAAAATATGAAGTGACCTTTTATCATTTATGATAATTTGCACTAACAGTTTTTAGTTCATCTTCATCATCTTCGATTTCATCTTTTTGCTTTCTCAATTTTGCATCAAAGAATATCTTAGCTAATATTTATTATGTATTTAGGTAATGATAGTTGTCCCTTGGTGGCTCAAAATGCCAGCCATGGATGATGCAGCAGCGATTCCTTGGAACGATCGCCATAATCGTAAGTCAGTTCCTCTCCAGGCTCAATGTCGTCCTTGGCCAATAGCACTAGATGTGGCCGCTGTTTGATCACAACGACTTTTGTCATTAGATTCCCGTTGCGCGAGTGATTGATGAGCCGTCCCAGCTTGCCGGTGTCCACGGTGGCATCGATGCAGTACTGTTGGTTTTTGTGTTTGAAGTAGTACATGTAGCAGCCGGCATTCTCGTCCAGCGCATAGCGACGCTCGCGGTCTGTTGCCTCGCTGATGGCAATGAGATCGCCAACATATTCGATCACAAACTCGTTGCGCTTGAAGCGACGCTCGGCGACAACGCCACGTCCCTTTCCCATAAAGTGACGCACTTGCAGACCTTCGCAGCGCTCCTCGAGCACAGCCTGCTCCAAATTGCGCATCATCTCCTCCTTGACGGCCGTTTTGGTCTTGCGCACGCTGCGACGCACGGGAAAGAATTCGGTCAGTTCCCGATTACCATTTGTCGCTGCCAATGGCTGTGATTTTGCCGCCATTGTCTTGGCCCTGGCTGGTTTGGCTGGAGCCTTGGGCTTGACTGCCGCTGCGGGCACTTGGATCGTTGGCTTGAGCATTACTTTAGCTTTGTTCAGATTCTCACGCTCCTCGGCTGCCTTGAGCAATCTTGAGACATCGTCCTCGTCATCCTCATCATCGTCCAGTACGACAACAACGTCATCAACATCATTTGGCGTGGGACTTGGCTGTTGGTAAGGCGCTTGTGGCTTTGGTTGATTCAGTCTTCGTCGCGATTTGCACGCAACTGTTGCCGCCAGCTGGGACTGCAGCTTACGTGGCGACTTGCGAGGCGACTGTGCCTCGCCCTTCAACATTGTGTTGTCGCGCGGCATTGCCTTAATGGGTGAGGGGCAGAGAATGCGGTGCGGCGTCGCGGGCTTGCGTCGACGCATGCCCGACACTGCGGGCGATGTGCCCATCGTGGTCAGGCTGCAGGCGACGCCACTGTCGCAGGAACTGCTGTCATGTTGGTCCAATTCGAAACCGTTCAACGGTTGCTCGAGCTCACGAGCATGCTCATGATCATGCATGTTGTGCCCATTGAGCGTGACAATCTGATTGAAGCGACCATTGAGCATGGAAGCACTGAGCACAGAGGGCGGTGACGAGAACACGGCATTGGCCAGCTCAAAGCCTTTGTTTATACGGATGCTGGAGGCCTTGGTGGGTGTGCGATCGATGTCCAGCGTCAGCACTGGCTCCTGCAGAAATATGTTATCCGATGTGGCAGCACTGCTGCTGCTGCTGCTGTGCGACGAGCTGTGACTGTCCCTCAATCCCGAGCGATGATTGTGTATATCGGTTTGTGTCGCAATGTCTGTGTTTACGAAGTTGAGGGCAACCTCGGAGCCAACCTCCAAGTCGTCAGTGTGCTGATATGCTGGTGAGCTGGTGCTTGTGCTGGTCGATGCTGGTGATGCCACGGAATGTGCCTCATACAGCAGTGACTCCTCCTCCTCCTCCAGTTCATCCTCCTCCGCCATGGCAGCATTCATTGTTATTGTCTTTTGCTCTTCGGCTGTGGCTGTGGCTGCTGCAGTTGTTGTTGTCTCTGTTGGTAGTGATAGAATGGTTGTAATTTTCTTAGCATTTGCGCTTTTAGCAGCCGCATTCGCTCGGAAAAAGTTCTCGATGGTGCGTGTCTGCGAGCGCGTTGCCAGTGGAACGCCTGTGCGAGGGGGAGGGGTAAGTGGGTAAGTGCGACTGACTAAAGTTAACCTCAAAATACGCAAATACTTACCAATTGTGCGGCCAGTTGAGTTACTACTGTTGTCTTTGTTGTTGTTGTTGCAAATATGCGGATTATTAGCCGCCTTGAGATTTTCATTGGTTTTCATGAGACGGCAGTCTTTTCGCTTTGGGCTGGCAAAATATTGATCATCCAGCAGATTATTGGTAGATGCGGCGGCCACGGCGCTCATTGGTTCGCCATTGAAAGACACCGTCGTCGTCGTCGTCAGCGCCTCGTCATTAACATTGCCAGCTGCAACGCCGTTGGAGGTTACCACCATTAGGGCGGGCTCTTTGGCGGGACGTGCGCGTCTACGAACCATCATCATTTAGGTTTATGTATGTGCCTCACAATATATATGTATGTTGGTTGGAGGGGGGTTGGAAATCCGTCGAGTTTTATTAATTACACTAAGGCAGCAAATTTTGTACAACACGCACACTAAGAAACAGAAACAGAAACAGACTGCAATTTGCATAAGTAGAAACAAAACGAGACATTACACTTTTTATACATTATTTTGGACCGCGCTGCCCTCCCTCTCCCACACATTCACAAACACACACACACAGCGCGTACAGTTTTTGCCCCTCGACAAAAATATCGTTCTGTGTGTGTTACTGCTGTTGCTTGTGTCTGTCGCACGAAACGAAGAGGAAGACGAAAGAGGAAGAGCGAAAGAATGAACTGAAGCGACTGCTCGTTGCGCCTGAGACTGAGACTGAGGCCTACCTATTATTTAGTTTGTTCAAATGAATTCCGTCGTCATACGCAGTAGCGCATGTTTTTAGTTTTTTTACACTGTTTCCCGAACATTGCTACTTAATATCGCCGCCTTGTTATATTATTTTTACAGTCAGCAGTCAGCTAATATGCACTTTTTCTTTTTCCGCAAACTTTTTTGTGTTTTATATTCCGTTTTGCAGTAGAGTTGTTGATGTCTTATCGATATATTTGGCCATCGATATCTGTGTAGATCGAACGAGCCACGGTAATTTACTGCTCAACACTATACGCAATCTCGTAATTTTTGCGAAGTAAATTAAATTTAATTAAACAACATTTGCATTGAATAATAATAATTTTACATAGTAGTAGTGATGAAGAATAAAATGCTTTATGGAGGATACTGGAGTATTAATATTATATCTATTCCTTTTCAGCACTGCTTTACTGGTGGTACCGCGTAAAATATCGATAAGATAAACGACGCTTTTACGTTTTTACCTATGGCATATCGATAATCGCGAGCCGATTTTGCCATGAGCATCAAACGCCAAGCGAAATTTGCGAGGCGCGCGTGGAAAAAATATTATATTTAGAGCAGTAGAGTATATAACAGTGAAGAAGTTGATGAAAGTTAGTGCCAGCAGTGCTATAAGTTGCCAACTGCATTAATTCATTGAAAACATATTAATGTGCGTTGGTAAACAAGGTTTACATTTCGCAGCTTGCTAAAATTTGGGCGCCTTTATTGGAGTGTGTCTGTGTCACCGTTTCCCAGTTTGCCTTGTGCTTCTTACTTCTTTCCGCGCGCAGACATTGATTGTCGCATAAGCTCTATTTTAACTCAATAAAGTCCTTAAGAAATAAACAAAAGCAAAAATGCCGATTTGCAAGCGCGACGGTTTCGATCTCAATAATACGGAATCCAAAAATGAGACATTCCATGACAACGACTTGGTATTTTGCTGCTATATTACCAAGCGCATATTCCGAGATTACGAGTAAGTAAAATTCAATTTCAATTTGTTTTGCATATCGTAAAATATTTCATGCTCCTGAAGTATAGCAATGACAAAGCAAACATTGCGCTAAAGTATACAACAAAAGCGACGCTGATGAACGCATGGCCGAAGCCAAGCGATACATGCAAAAACATTCGCTAGTGGGTAGGTGGTGGTGGCGGCGGTGACGACGGCGGGAGTCGAAAGCGCGCGAACAAAATGCTCAGCTGCTGCTCGAAGCGTTGCCACCCAGTTACAGTGGATTTTAAACAAAGCGATAATACATTTTAAAAAATGTTTTTTAACTGCAATAAGATTAAATTGAATTGAACATTTTTTAATTATAAATTAGATTAATTAAATGTGATTATATTAATGAATGTTTGGAGTGATTTTATATAATTTAATTCCAATTTAAAAAAAAATCTAAATAAGACAAAATTTAAAAAAAAAACACGCAATATTTCAAGTCTTTAACTTTTAATTGAGAGAAATAGCAGCATTAAACAATGAAATGTAAATCTAGCAGGGGCTAAAACCCTAACCGAACCTGTAACTTTAACCGGTAAAAACCGATTATAATTTAAAACCGTAACTGAAACCGTAATCGAAAAAAAAATTTTCGTTTGACCGAAACTCTGTAAGCCGAAATATCCGTTAAGAAACCGTTTCATTTAACAGGGTTAATTTCAGGCTTTCATACATCCAAAAATAAATTTTTATTTCCAATTTTTATAATAAAAATTGAAAAAAAGTTTTATTTTTAATTGTTATTTTATAAATTGCAAATAAGAGAGAATAAGTTATGGTATAACTTTTAAATACAATTTTAAAATCATGTTTTAAAATCTAGTTATTATAGTATTTGGATTAAGATAAAAATTTGAATTTAATATTTATTTATTTATTTAATATTTAATAAAAGATATTAACGGATAAACATTGCTGTTTTTGCAGGAGCTATTTCCGGCACGTCATGGCCATAAACTCGACGGTTTGGCAGTGCGAGGCGACGGGCAAGGATGGGCTCACCTTCGAGGAGGCGCTGAAGAGTGAACGGGTCGCCCGTAAAAAGATGGAACAGTTTAAACAGAGTCTGCGTGCTCCAGTGCTCCTGGTCATCGAACATGCGCGCCAATCCGCCGTCAAGATGCTCAATTTGATAGTGTCGAAGTTTCTGCGTAAACGTTACTTCCTCAACGAGGAAGTGGTCATTGGACAGAGGAAGAACACAGTTTACAAGGTGGTGGGCATCAAGCCGGGCAAGGATGTGCAGGAGCCAAGCAATGGTGTCTATGAGGATACCGACCAGCTTGAGTATCGTCTGCGTGCGGCCAACGGCGATGAGATTAATGTAACCTTGGAGCAGCTGCGTCGCCAGCGTGCCGAGTTCAATATGGAAAATCTGGCCATGTTCATCAAGAACAGCGTGATTCGTGTGGACGGAATACTGCGTCCCAAGCCCGAGGTATACAAACAGTATGTGACCGAACCGAACATTAGTTTCTCCAGCATTTTCATTGGCAAAATGCCGCGTTATTCGCCGGCCAAAATCAAACGTCCCGAGGCTAAGGATGCCAAAAAGCAGTCAACACTGAACAAATACATTGTCAAGGGCGAGGAATCGGTGGCCAAGAAGAAGGAGTCCGACGAAGCACGTGCCAAATCGCTGGCTGATGAAATGGAGCGCATTCGCTTGGAGAAAGCAGCCAAGTTTGCGGAAATGGAGATGAAGAAGGCACAAAGGAAGGCGGAGCTAATGCAGCGGGTGGAGCAGGAATGCCTCTATCTGACCACCAAAACGGACGATCTGGAGCGGAACGATCAGCGTGTGCTGCCGGCGTACCAGCCAATTGTCACACTGCTCCCGGAGCTGATCCTGGGCGATGTGTTTGTGCTGCGCGAGTTTATGCACACGTACAGCGGACTGTTGTCCGGCGTGGAGGTGTTCCGTCAGAATCTCAGCTTCTATGAAGTGTCGCGCGCCTTTAGCGCGCGCGAAGTGGCTGGACCACTTTCGGATATTCTGCTCGTGCTGCTGGGCACGATATTCGATCTGCAAAAGGAGGAGGAGGAGGAGTGTCCCGTGTACTATGTGACGGGATATGCAACGGCGTTGCAGGAGCCCTTCATCAGCATGGGCAACGGCTCCCGCACTCATGTGTATGTGAAGCGGCATTTCTCCTTCAAACTGAACGAGTTGCCCATGGATGCACTTACTCTAAGCGAAGTCCTGCGCCTGCATCTGCTGGCATCCGGGGCGCTTGTCTCGGACAAGCCCGACAAATGGCGAGTAATGTACCGCAATGGCTACTCCTCGCGTGAGGATCCTGGCCTGCAGCTGCGCATCGAGCACTCGCATATTTTGCGTGCTCTCAAAACTCTGCCCGTTGCTCAATTGGAGTTCGGTGACATTATTCGTATTGCCAACTGCCTGATGGCACAGATTCTGAGCTACTCGGCCACCATTAACATCGTGGAGGAGCGCATGGAGAAGATGTACAAGGCCAAAATGGAGCTGCGTACTCTAGTGTGGGCCGAGAACCGACGACTAGGTGCCCTCGAGGCGAACAAACGCAAGTTGACGAGCGAACACCATCAGCAGTGCATGACGATGACGAAGGAGCTGAAGCTGGACACCGGCAAGAAGGAGGAGTTGGCGGAGCAGCTGAATCGCCGCATTGCCGAGCTAATGACCCAGTCGGATCGGGAGCAACGCAAGCACGAGCAGCAGGTGATGAAGCTGCACTCGGAGCTGTTCAACTTCTTGGTTTACCTGGGCATGGATCGTTGCTATCGCAAGTACTATGTGCTGGAGTCCATGCCAGGCATCTTTGTGGAGCACACGCCGGATAGTTCGACGGACACGTGTCTGGAGCAGCCGCCACAGAACAAATCACCAGCCGAACTCCGTAAGCAGGCACAGCTGCCCAAGCAGCGCAAAGATCTTCGGACGTATCTGGTCAAGCTATACGGGGATTCGGATAAAAAGACGCGCAAGAGCGCAAATAAACAATCTCTCGAGAACAAGGAGAACCAGGAGAATCGTCTCAATGGCCATGGGCAATCCTCGGAGCCAATGGATGTCGGTGGCGACGACGAGGAGCAGACGCCGCCAACTCAAACGGATCTGCTCATGTGCAGCGGCGATGCCAGCAATTGTATTGTTCATGACGGTCACCACGCCGAGCGACGGATCTGGACATATTTGTACAAGACGGAAGACATTGATGCACTGATCAGGTCGCTGAATCCGCTGGGCATGCGTGAATCGGAGCTGCTGGACGAGCTCAACCAGCTGCGTGCATTGATCCTGCAGCATGTGAAGAACTGCTCCGAGGATATGCTCAACCTGGACACGGATAAGAAGCGGGAAAAGTTCATCAGTGCAATGCATGCGGAAACCCATCGTAAATACAACCAGGCCAACTTTGGACTACCCGATGACATCGAACTGAACGAGGTGATGCGTCTGCATCTCGTCGATCGCATTCTGCACTTCGAGCACGATATTTACTCCGGTGACTTGGGCAAACTCAATGTCAAGGATATGGAGAAGTGGCGCCAGCAGCTGCTCAAGGACGAGTACGATCCTCAGGGCAAGTTGCAGTGGGGTCCTCGCATGCTGCACAACGATGAGACGCCCGCCGATTCGGATCATGAGTCGCATGAGGATTTCGATGATCACGAGGATGAAAATGATGAGGAGGCGGCTTCGCTCCGGGAGCTGGGACGCAAATATGGCAGGTATCGGGATCCGGATCAGTATGTTGAAGCCACTGAAGTCGAAACCGAACCCGCATCGAAAACACATCAGACTCAAGTTCGGAACATGGCCAGCGCATTGTTGCAGGTGGAGCAGGCGATTGGGCGTCGTTTCATGAAGGAACCCTTCGGCATGAACATGAAGCGCGATGCGAAGCAGGAGAATCTGAAGCTCATCTGTGAGGCCAGACTGCAGCAGTGGGAGGTGTCGCTCATGGAGAGCACCAGCTACGCCCAGATCTTTCTCCATCTGAATGTCCTGAACGATTGCATCCTCTGGCGACGCTCCACGAACAAATCGCTGTGCAAGGTGTGCCGACGTGGCACCGATCCGGAGAAGATGCTGCTGTGTGACCAGTGCAATGGTGGCACCCACATGTTCTGCATGAAACCAAAGATGCGCACAGTGCCCGAGGGCAACTGGTATTGTCACACCTGTGTGCGTGAGCTGGGACTGACAAATGCCAAGAATCAGAGTAACAAACAACAAAAGAAGCGCAAGTTTATTGTCGATGAAGTGGACGATGATGTCGACGAGGGTGTCGATGATGGCGACGGCGACGACGACGACAACGATGAGGACGCTGACGAGGATGAGGAAGAGGACAACAATAGCGAGACATCATCCACAGCCACGTCCGTCAAGGCCAATGGCAAGGCGGCAGCCACGAGACGCTCCAGCAGACGATCCGGCAAGCGATTAAAGTCCAAAGAAATCGAAGAAGCCATTGAAGAGGATGACAGCGATGCGGCCGAAGAGAGCTCCGTCGAGGCGGAAGACGATGAAGAGAACGAGGAGAAGGATGAGGAGGAAACGTAAGTGCAAATTTTGATTCTATATACGAATGTCGAAATATATTACTCAGAATACGAAAATTCGGAAATAAAAACTTAGGAATCGAATAATTAGGAACCCAAAATTACAAATCCGAAATTAGGAATACACTTATTAGGAATCGCAAAATAGGAAGACAAAAATTGGGAAAGCACAAATTAGGAAAACAAAAATTGGGAAACCAAAAATTAAAAAAAGCCGAAATCCAAAATATTTTATTAAAATTCGCGCGATTTCGGCTTTTTCCTATTTATTAGCAAAGAGACAACATTTGTCGAACCATTTATTTCAAAATCAAGACTTCGATTGCCAGCGCATGTGATATTTATTCGAACCATTTATTTCAAAATCTACATGATTATATTGTGTGCCACCTTAAAGATCTCAGAAACTATAAGAGCTAGAGCAACCAAATGTGGCACACATCCCGTCTCCGCAAATCACGAAAAGTAAATGTAAGTGCCTAAAAGCATGCAATAAAAAATTTAAAATTTATTTAAGTAAGTAACGGGTATCCTATAGTCGGGAGCTCGACTATAGCCTTTCACACTTCTTTTTTTTTCCTAATTTTTGTACACTGAATATTTTTCTTAGTTGAATTTCCTAATTTATGATTCCTAATTTTTTCTTCGCAATTTTGGATTCCGAAAATTTTATTCTTGGTTTTTTTTTCATTTTTAAAATTCCTTAAAAATGTTTCGTATGAGGTACCGCAAATTTTATATAATCTATTGTATATCTATTTCATCACTCACTCATCATTATCATCATCTTAATCATCAACAGCGAGGCGTGCCAGGTCTGTTTCTACAATGGCTGCGAAATCAGCTGCGTCCGCTGCTCCGAATGGTTCCACCTGGAGTGCGTCAAGTTGAAGCGACAGCCGCGAACGGATTTCGTGTGTAAAAAGTGCAAATCAAATGAAACCCAACGACCAAGACGCCGTCCCAGTAATGGTAAGTGTCCACATTACTAAATTGCATTGCCAAAAATAATATTATAAATGTTGCTTTAGTTGATGGCGATGCCGACGACGATGATGAGGAGCCACAGGCGAAACGTTCGCGCTCCTCCCGCAACTCATTGCGCATTTCCCTGGAGAAGTCTGCTGCGGCCAATAACAATAACAACAATAATAATAATAACAATACTAGCAATCAGAATAACAATCGTCGTTCGGGACGTCGCACCAATGACAATCTACCATTAAACAGCGCCGCCTTATACTATCTGCTGGAGCAGACGATGAAACACCAGGCGGCGTGGCCATTCCTTCGCCCAGTGCTGACCTCCGAGGTGCCCGACTACCATAAGATTATCAAGTCGCCCATGGACTTGGCCAAAATCAAGTCAAAGCTAAACATGGGCGAATATCAGCTGAACGAGGAGCTGCTCAGCGATATTCAGCTGGTGTTTAAGAACTGCGATCTCTACAATGTCAGGGGCAATGAGATTTACGAGTAAGTCATGTTCAAAAGTCGCATCTAACTATAACGATGACAACTACAATTATAACTATATTTTTCAGGGACTGTAATCATTATAAGTGTTATTAAAAAAATTTTGAAATAATGATTAATTTCAAGTTTTATAGATTTGCTCACACAATAATGATAAATTTTAGGTTATACTTAACTTCTCAACCAATATCCATTGTTTTTAAGCAACAAAAGGAAACTTAAAGAATAATCATTATTTCATGAGTTTAATTTTTTGCTCAAAATAAAACTCAAGTCGAATCACCATTCGAGTTAAGGAGATATATGCCTTATAGAGTTATTTTTCTTATGTTTATTAATTTTTCTGTCCCTCATTAAGCTCGAGTTAAAGAGAAATTCGAATTATAGAAGTTATGGAAGTTCAACTGTATTTTTGATTGATTTCTTATGTTTGTAATTGATTTTTCCTAATTTGTATTTCCCATTTTCTGTCTTTCCACAGTGCTGGCTGCAAGCTGGAACGCTTTGTCATGGATCGCTGCAAGGATATGATGCTGCCGTTTAGGCCAAGTGACATGAATGCCGAAGCAATCTGCTGAGCCGCTTCGCAACTCTCTTCTCTCATGACCCTCAACCCGCGATCGTGTAAATTGATTAATTAATTTAGCTTTAGGCCATAGACAAACATGTCAGCATACACAATTTAGACAGTATTGTTTACTTTACCAGTTATCAGCCGCATTCTTCTTAAGCACACAACACACACACACACACACGTAATTTACAGTTTAAAAGTGTAACTAATGTTTCCATTTACCTTTTTAAATGCGAAAAGTAGCAATTAGATATTTTGTGTTTTTTTAAGAGTTTATTATTAATAATATTACGCATAAATTATTGTAGACATACACAGTTCACAGATTTTTGCATTCAATAAAATATAAACCGAATACTTGCAACCCATTAACTGTTCTCTATCCTTCTTCTTAGTTGAATGAGAGGATTATAAGATGTATAGTATTTTTATCTGTAAGTACATACGGTGTTGTTACAATATGGATTATTGAAACATTTACACTTATACAAACTGCATATTTCATGTACGAATACTTAGCATAGTCAGTTTCTGGAACAATTCATGTTGATAGATACAGATTTTGGAGTTACTTTGTGTGCTTTCGTATACTTATATTTAAAGACATACATACAGTTTATATTTTCAATCACATTTAACATCCAAATTTCATTTGCAAGTTTGGTTTTCCCTTTTGTTTTGGGCAAAAAGTGTTTCCATTTGTTTATATCTAATGAATACGTGAAATATACTATATGTATATACTCAGAATGCTGTCATGATCTTATGTTGTTTCTGCTTTCAACATTTTTCAGAGATCAACAAAATATATAAAAAAAAAAGATAAAAATTTTGAAAGCTTAATTTATGCGAAATTTTTAAACAATATGTCAACTGACAACTGTATCAGATGCTCTAGAAGATCAGGAAGCATCCAATTTTTATCTTAGCTTAACATTTTGGAAATACATTCAATCCGAGGAATATTGTAACCATTTTTATGTAGTCTACAGAAACCTCGCAGAGATTTTCCAATTGGGATTGCCTTAAATATTTGCCTGACTGGAGGAGGACGTGGATGTGGTTGTCTCTGAGTGGCATGCCACAGTCGGTATGCCATTGTTGACCTTGTTATTGTTGTTGTTATTATTGTTGTTGTTGTTGTTCTCAGCCATTTGGCTATTGATTGAGTCGAGGGCCAAGCGAAAGGAATTTGAAGTGCTTGGCGCCTGCGACAATTGTGCCTCCATTGATGTATTGGACGTATCGTCATCGGGACTGCTGTTGCTATCATTGTTGGCATCGTTACTTTCATTGACCACTGGCGCATTGTCATCGTCATCCTCGGCATATTCCGTATCATAGGCAACCGCGCTGTCGCTCTCCTGCACTCCACCTCCGCCGCGGCGTGGACGTCTGACGGTGCGTCTTCTTTTAATGGCCGCAAAACGCAATCGCATCAGTTTTCGCTTCCTCTCCAGCTGCTCGAAGCTGGTCTGCAGCGAGCCAACTGAAAAGGATTCAAGGACAAGAATTGATTAAATTAATAATTTTCAGACTAACAAAATCGAGGACCATTGGGCAACAAATACAAATTGTGAAAATAAAAGAATTGATTTGTATAAAATTTACCCAAGATTCATAGCCTTAATGAATGGTTTGTTTGGAGGAGGTTATAGGCAAGGGTCAAGTCATGTCGGGGGCACAATTGGAAGCTTGACTCTGCTTGGCAAACAAGCCCCGACACTTGCCAATAATTGTGGGTTTGACAGTGAGCAGGGTGTGTGTGCAACTATCGAGGGTGTCTATTGTTCGGTCCGAGCTGTCAAGAGTCGCTGACAGTGAGCAAACAAATGTAGTTAGCCCAGGTGTCAACTGGCCTATTGTTTGCCCCCATAGATATGGTCAGTTCCAGCGCAATCTCTGAATCGGGCTACAGGTCACCAATGTGCTTCAGTTGTTCTCACAATGGCGTCGGTTGCACAGCTAATTATGTTGATTCTGGCGGCCAACACTGGCCAGGACAATAGCTATCCTAGATTATTGGCACCGATTTTGAGGCATCTGGACTACACCTTGGAGCTGCACTTGCGTAGCCCCGAGGATTTCAGCAATATTCTTGTACAGACACTCTTAGAGCAGAAGGATCTTCCGCTGAAAGTGGGCATCAACCAGGTGGTATCCGTGTCCGCCTCTATTCTTCATCACTTCTTTATCTACGAGAATGTGCGCAAATTGCATGAGAATCTCGAGGAGTTTACCCATTCTGATGGCTTCTATATAGTCGCTCTGGAGAGATCTGATGATGATGAGCAGCAGCTGATGCTTCAGTTCATGGAGACAGTCTGGCGACGACATGGACACAATCGCATCTATTATGTCCAGCAGGAAGCCAGGGAAGTCCTGCTCTACAATCCCTTCACACAGAGTACTGTGCTCGTCGAGGATTCACTTAGTTATCAGCGCATTCACTCCAATCTCCATGGCTATGTGTTGCGTGCTTACATCTTTGACTCCACCTACTCCGCACTCTATGGAGATGGAGCCACAAAGCAGGTGTTGAAGGTAACTGGACCGGATGGCAAGGTGGCCGACACTGTGGCCAAGCATCTGAATCTTACACTGAACTATATCTGGCCAGATGACGAGTTCTTCGGGTGAGTAATCCCAGTTGAGATATCCACCTCTCGGTTGACACATCCCACATCGTAGAAGCCGTCAGCCCAATGGTTCCTACAGTGGCGGCATCGGACGCGTTCATCGCTCCGAGCTGGACGTCATCTTTGCCGGCTTCTTCATCAAGGATTATCTGACGACGCGCATCCAGTTCTCCGCCGCCGTCTACATGGATGATCTGTGTCTCTTTGTGCAGAAGGCTCAGCGTATTCCACAATCGATTGTTCCCCTCTTTGCCGTGCGTCTGGATGTCTGGCTGTGCTTCCTGCTTGTGGGCTTCATCTGCTCCTTTATCTGGATGTGTTTGCGTGCCTTGAATCTGGCCATGCACATCGAGATAAATGAGAAGGTCAAAGGTGTCCATTACCTGAGCATTGGCTGGCGCATCTTCGTTGACACTTGGGTCGTTTGGGTGCGAGTGAATATCAACCAATTTCCGCCCTACAACTCGGAGCGCATTTTCCTGGCCTCGCTCTGTTTAGTTAGTGTCATCTTTGGAGCTCTCTTGGAGTCCAGCTTGGCCACGGCCTACATACGTCCACTGTACTATCGAGATCCCAATACGTTGGCCGAACTGGATGAGTCTCAGATTCCCATCTACATTAAGCATCCGGCGTTCAAGGATGATCTGTTCTTTGGCAGCGATTCCGAGGTCTATCGTCGCCTCAATGCCAAGATGCTGTTGGTGGGCGAGGGCGAGGATCGACTGATCAGCATGGTGGCCAAGCGTGGTAAGTTTGCTGGCGTAACCCGATCCGCCAGCCTGGAGCTAAACGACAGACGCTTCATTATGACCCACATGGTGCACAAGATTCCCGAGTGCCCAAAGACCTATCACATCGGATATGTCCTGCCCAATCCATCACCGTACATAGAAGGCATCAACAACATCCTGTTGCACATCTTGGCCGGAGGATTATTGGATTTCTGGATCAACGAGATGAAGGAGCGGGCCAAAATGAACATATACCAGTACCCCGAGTATCTGGCCGAGCTGAGCGTGGGCAAGTGGAAGGTCTTCACTCTGAAGGACGTCCAGCTAGCCTTCTATGCCTTGGCCATTGGCTGTGTGCTCGCCTCACTCGTTTTTCTCTTGGAATTCTGGCTTGAGTCAAGTTATGGAACCAAATGTCAACTCAATAAACTAATATGAAGGAACAATGCTACAATAACATGGATTACGCCAAAGCTCCTTATTAATGCGTATTTATCGAAATTTACTAAAAACAATCTATAGTTTCTGTTAGTCTTATTCAAAATTTGTATAAGCTCAAAAATCAAGAAAAAAAAAACGGAAAATAATTTAGAAATTAATATAATTAAAATTCAAATCGATTTTACTAAATTCTTAAATAAAAACAAGCGGGAAAGGCTATAGTCGAGTTCCCTACATTAGGATACCCGTTACTTGTTGAAATTAATTTAAAATATATTTTATTGCATACTTTTAGGCACTTACAAAGCTTAAAAACTTTAATCAACCATTACCACCTTTCTTTTTGTCCGATTTTTTTACGATTTAGTAGGATGATAGGTAATAATAGTAGTTAACGTTAGTTAATAAAAATATCCTAATATCTTGAAAACTGTGTGTATGGTAGCTTTTCGCGATTTACGGAGGCGGAAAGGGGCATATGGAAAGACGGACATGGCTACATCGACTCGGCTGTTGATGCTGATCAAAAAAATATATACTTTATAGGGTCGGAGATGCTTCCTTCTCCCTGTTACATACATTTCAACGAATACAATATATCCTTTAACTTATTTTTTAAGTAAGGGGTATACAAATAAATAATTTAAGCCTTCCCAAAGTAAAAATGTAGTCATGTAAAAATACTTCAAAAAATCGATAATTCGATTTTTGCAGACATTATATTTAAGTACTTTAACTCGATCATTTTTTTGACTATTAATTGAGTTAATTAGCTCAATTTTTATGAAAAACTGAAAACTTCCTGCATCAAAATCGATATCTGGAGGCAAAATATCATTTATTCTATCATTCAATAGAATAATTATTGTGGGGAAATTTATATTTTCAACTTATAACATTTACGACACCTGGTTAAAATAACCTCTGAATATTTCTTGGATTACTCACTCATACGTAGCTCGGGAGGCTTGCGAGGACTGCGGCTCGAAGGCTGCGAGATGGACTCCCGTCGGCTGCGCTCCCGGGCAGCTGCCTCGGCCGAAGTGGTGGGCAACTCGTCATCGCCAAACAGGCGATGCGTCTCCTCCAGCCATTCACTGATGCGTGCCTGGGTGGCCACCTGCCGCTGCTCCCCCATCAGCCTGGCCAGCAGCTGCTCGACATTCCGATGCTGGCCACCAGTTCCCTTCACCGCCAACTCCAACAGCGCTCGTCGCTTTTTGGCAATCAAATAGAATATGCGATTCGGATGCGTCAGCCAACTGAGCTCACTCACATTGGGCGTATCCACCTCGCTCTGCTCCTCCGACTGGGTGCTGCTATCGCTGTGCTCCGTGGAAGTGCCCGAGCTGCTGTCGCTGCTGGCCGTCTGGAGGGCAGTGCCATTGCCCGTGCTGCTGGTGCTGTTCCAGGTCTCCAGCTCACGCTGCACCAGCGTATCAAAGAAGGCCAGCATCACCTGGTCCTCCTCCATATTGCGCGTGCTGAAATCCTGCGATACGTGATCCGAGGCGTTGCGATGCAGGGCTCGTGTGCAATATGGCGTATCCGAGGGCTCCGTCAACGCGCCCTCCCAGCCATGCTGGGCGAAGGGACTCCAGAACTATAAAAGAGAGCAACAAATTGATAAATACGAGATACCCTACGTCAGAGCCCTTTGATACTCTAATACGTACAAGGTACCAGAGTTATGCCTATAAGCATTATCATTACTGTTTCATTAGCATTGAAAAAAGTTGTGCTAATGAAATTTTGTTTAACTGGCATTGAAAAAAGTAGTGCTAGTGAAAAATTTCAATTAATTTTCATTTTCAATGCCATTTAAAATTTTTCAATAATAGGAAAAAATTGTTTTATTTAGTAATAAAAATTATTTTGTTGGAAAAATTAAAAAACTTTGAAAAATTTAGAAAAATGGAAAAAAAATATAGCAAAATGTGGAAAATTGTTTTAGCGATAGTTTTCCCGATATAGGATAGTTTTATACGATAGTTCTATACGATAGTTTTATACGATACGATACGGTAAAACTGTTTGATTTGGTTTTCCACGTACCTTGATAATCTTCTCCACGCCAGATGAGGCGAGCAGACAACGCTGGCGATTGTAGCGCACCTGATTGACAATGGAGCGATGCCCAGTGAGAATAACAGGCTGGGTATCAATCCACTGATTTTTCTTATCCACTAAAAATCAAGTTAAAGTTAAACTCTGTTCCAATTACAACTATTTGATAAGACTTACAATCAACTCCGTCCAGTCGCCAGATGAACATGTTAAAGTTATCCGAGCCGGAGACAACGAGCTCGTCCTGTGGTCCCGCAAAGGTGCAGCTCTTCATGGTGCAGGAATTAAAGTATTCATCGTGATAGAAGGAGCAGAGTGGCTCCGATGAGCTGGGACTGTACAGGATGGGCGGCAGGCGGCGGTGCAAGGTGAGCAACAGACTCCCATTGCAGTTGAAGCGAACGCTCATGCAGCTGGGAGATTCCGTTATGTAATTGTATTGGCAGAGTGCTCTGAAAGTGCAGGAAAAGTGGCATTAGAAACAGCACAGATCACAGCTCGATGGGTTACCCACTGTGTGTGATGACGCAGATCCCAGAGTTGGGCACCACGTTTCGCATTGGCCGTGGCCAGAAAGTTCCCGTTGAGTGGATGAAATTCAACCGCATTAAAAGGCGTTCGAAACTTGGCAATGGCCAGTGGATCAGTTTTGCCAACGCGCAGATCATAGACAAGAATCTCTCCGTGCTCCGTGGCCACGCTGAACAAATTGGTGCTGGTCCGATCCACGCTCAGTCCATACACAGGTCCCTCGTGTGAAAAGTAATTAAGATTCTTGCCGCTAAGTGTATACAATTAATTGATTAGTATCTGGTACTTAAACCTCAACCGTAACCGTTAACCGGTACTAACCGATTAAAATTGGTAACCGTAACTGAAAACGTAACTGAAATCAAATAACCGTTTAGTAACCGATTCATGCATAACGGTTGGTTTTGGTTCAAACAATCATTCAATTAAATTTTAATGTTAACGTGTAATCATCGTTCTTAAAACTAAATTAGTAAGTATTATTATCAGGATGTCAAACCGAAATGAATATCGGTTTCAGTTACGGTTTCGGTTATGTTCTCAATTAGGTTTTCGGATATCTGTTTCGTTACCGGTTTCTTGTATGTTTCGGTTTCGAAATAACGGTATCATTTCGGTTCACAAGAAAAGTTATTTAAAACGTTAAAAACATATAAATTTGAAAACAAATATTCAAAAATTTCAAAAATGAAGATCTTTTTATTAAGATAAATATACATATTACTTATAACATAACTAAATTTTCTGCTTGACCGAACCGAAACTAAACGGTTTTGATGCATCAGTTTCTAGACGGTTGTATATAAATTCGGTTTTTCGGTTTTAGTATAATATAAAAGTTTTTTTTCGGTTAAGGTTTCAGTTACGAATACCAATTTAAATCGGGTAATGCCGGTTAATCCCTGATTATTATATTTGATGTGAAAGAAAATATTACATAAATCCTATTAAATAAAAAAATCGTTTTAAAAGAAAAAAGATCTTATGTTTATGTATAGTATTAACATTTTCATCTTGTAATATAGACAAATATTTTTTTTTAAATTAATATAGTACCGGTATTTGGAAACAAAAACAAAACGATAACCGGTAACCGTTAAGAAACCGGTCTTCCAAGATTTAGAGTTACCGTTAACCGAACACCCAAATTCTGACTTAATCGAAACCGATGGATGTCCTGCATAGTTAGTAATTAATTTAAGTAATTTTATCCAATCAATCAAATTTAATTTTAATTACTTTAATATTACTTAATTTTTTTTTAACTTAACTTTTACTTTAATTTTTTACAATTATTTTGGTCAACTTTACTTTGTTGACATTAAATAAATAAAAACTTACGTGTCCAAATCGTGCTGAATAACCAGGTCATCATTGCCACCGGAGAACACATATTTGTTCTGGGAGTCGAAGCCCAGGCAAAAGATGTTGCTGGCATGTTCTCCATACATTGCACTCGGCTTCTCCGGGCCAACATTCGAGAGCGTTTGGTCGACATGCCAGAGTAGCACACGCTTGTCGTCGCCACCTAAATGAAGACAATTGGGGATTAGTTTAGATGTTATCAAAGCGCAACAGGTAGATTCACTTACCCGATGCCAGGTACTCGCCACCATGGCTAAACTCCAGGGCATTCACGCAGCCAAAGTGACCCGCCAGATTGCGCTGGTAAAGATTCTCGGCGGACTGAAGGCGCTGCCGGAAGATGCCAGCCTCTAGATTGCTCCTCAAGTGATCCAGCTCCCGTGCGCTCAACGCATGATCCAAATTCAGGCTGGCAGCCGGGCCGCCTCTTACATAGCTCATTCTGTCTCAACTGATGAATTGAAACGTCTACTGTAAAATATACTTCTCTTTCTCTCTCTCACTCTCACTCCCCCACTTCTTCTGCTAGCAACAAATTCGGTTCACAGCCGCTGCCGTTGCAACGCCATTGTATACATTTTGTCGACGTCGACGTCGCGACGCGCTGCTGACGCCTTCGCCGCCGTCGATGTCGCTGTCACCGTCAGCGTCAGCGTTTTTCTGCGTTGGCGTTAGACTTTTTATTTGTTGTGCTTTGTTAAACTCTCAATTGGTTATTCGCAAAATTCGACTGCTATACGGTTAAATGTAATTGTAAACTTTGTTTATTTGCACACAATGTGCCTTGGATTCTGCATTTTCCACATCAAATGTAAAATTTTCCAAGCACAAACTCCCGCTACGATTTTCTCACGACGACTGCGACTGCGACTCTCGACTGGTTTAATCATCGGAATATGCTTTAATCAAAATGAAAACAGAAAGTATACGAGAAGCGTAAAAAAACAGCTGTTCCGCAAAGCCGAAAAGAAACTAGAGATGGGAGCGTGTTCAACCCAAGCACGAAATCAATTGGACAATTCTATCATTTACCGTTAGCGCTTGCTGCCGATAAACAACAGAAAATATTTTTAAACATTTGAATACTTATTGCATAAAAAAGATAAATCAAATTAAACAAAATTTAAGCAAACTATTTGCTTTACGTGAAATTATTAAACTAACAATATTTTGAAACTGTTTTTAAAAATGTTCTTATTTAAACTTGCTTACGTATTAGAGGTCTGCACGGCTGCATTTAAACTTGAGCGTCTCTGAGTACTCGTGAGTTTAATTCAGTTCTCTGAGTGTAATAAATTCAAAAATCTGGTTCTCATCGTATAAAATACTCATTTTTGAAATTAATTTGACTACTCAAATGAACGGCATCGAGTTAATGAGAAACGAATGAAATGAATGAAGCAAAGATTTTCAGAGTACAACTTATTTTTTTTTGATTTAATTTATATGTATGTAACAGTTAAAATAACTCGTCACAAAATTGGATATCAGAAGTTTTGGGGCACAGAAATGTTTTCGTGACTAGATTTTTACTTTTAATGAAAAGAAACAAAAATTACGACACTTGTTCTTTTTACTCGTTTTTTTTCGGTTACTTCGTCATTCAATTCACTCTGTTTTTTTTTTAATGTTAAGTTTTCGGTTTCAATTTATTCACTCAATTCATTGGAAGACGCAGCCCAACTCATTTAATTCAGTTCAGAATGAATGTCTCATTTGACGTTTTGAATGCAGTCATGCAGACCTCTATTTCGTATATAGCGTTTTACAAATTTTTAAACCCATTTTCAAAAACTTATTCAAAGTACCAAGGAAAAATTGTTCATCAAAATGTCAGTAAGCTACGATTGTAAATGTAAATTGTTAAAAAAAAAAAAATAAATGAAACAGAGAATAAAATTTGAGGCGTTCGAGTATTTTTGGACTAAAATTGTTGTAATTAAAATTAAACCCCTTTGAACTGCATTCAATGGAGGCCACCGCCAAACTTAAAGAAGAACTCAATGGTCTGTGAGAGTCTAAACCAATTAATGCTCCAACTTTTCAAATGTTCCATTTCAACAGCCATATTGGAGGATAGAAGCAATGAGAATAATCAGAGCAACATATGCGCCTATCTGGAGAATCTACAGGATCGACTTAAGCAAACGGTTCGCCAGCATTCCGAAATAATTCAATCCTCGGTAAGCTTGATTAAAGAATTGGGAGATGTATCCACAATGTTGACGACGACCCAATCCGGGTCGGAGTTGCACGCAACTAAAATCAAACGCTTGATCGTGGAGTTTGAGAACTTGCAGTCTGGAGATAATAGTCAAGGATTGAGCTCCAGGGATGTTTCAAATCTTAGCAGCATGATCGCCGATTATCAACGTCTTGACGAGAGCCATTTATTGCAGGATAGCCTAATGTGCTTTAAGCTGGCCAAGGATTCGTTGGAAAAGGTGGAGTCCTTGATGAATCAATTGAGTGCCACCGGCTGGGAAACTGCACAATCCTCACAGCAGAGCAGCCATAAGCTGACAGACAGTCAAAGTGCCAGTCGCAGTCTCCGCGAGAAGATCCGGGCATTCAACAAAGCCTCCGAGCAAGGGAAGAACCCGCTGCAAAATTTCACCCTTTGCTTTAGCAGCAACAGTAGCACAGACATTCCCTCGGGAGACGATGTTAAGCCAGTTGCCGTTGAGACGAGATCCCGCACGAATTCCGGCTACGAGGGTGATATTGACAGCGAAGTGGATCAGGTGGGGGAAACCATTCAAGAGTGACCAAAAGTAGTACATGAAATGCTTTTATAAATTTATGGTTAACATTTTGAAAATTGAACATTCGTATATCAGGCTTAAAATTGAACTCCTTGGAGTACAAGTATTTGTTATAAATTCTTCACTTTTTATTCTATAAACTAAACTATAAACTAATAAAATTGTCTACGAGGTAATATCTGATAACAAATCACGTTGCTCAGCATGACGTATCTGCGGCCTGAAAGAACCGCGTGTAGTTAATTGCAAAGAATATAGAGATGGCGCCGATAGCGGAGCCCAGCTGAGTAATGGCGCCCACCCAGACCAGGGACTGGCCTCCCTGGGCTCGCATCACGGTCGTAATGCCGAGCTTTGTATAGCTAACAATTCCAATTAAAAGTGTCCACGCTGTAACCTGCAAAAAGGAAGATAATTATTATAAATTACAGATGGAAAAGTATCCAAGGATACTTACTACCAGGACCACGCCAATTGTTTGATCGTAGAGTGGCGGATACGGACTTAGGATTGCTGTGGTAAACACATAGCTGGTGAGGAGTGCGGCCAGTGTCGAGAGCACATAGATAATACGCAGCGATGTGAAATGCAGGAACATGGCCAAAAAGCAGGCCACCGGATTGGCAATGACACTCAGCGTGGCCGACAGATGATACGCCTTCGTGCCATACGGCGCACTTGAGAAGGATTGTATGCTGCCAAAGATGCCATTGCTGAATAGAGATATGGTGCCCATCAACAGCAGCAGGGTGATATATTGTCCGCGGCTTAGTTGATCCAGCTTTGGCTGATTGTCATCCTGGCCATATACATACTTATTGCCCTTACTCACTGTCACCTGAGCATACTCACGTCTGGACAAGGGCAGAGCATGGAGCAGCGTGTAGCCAATATAGCTGAGCACCATCAGTCCGAATAATATCAAAAAGAACACCTTGGTATCGAAGAGCGGTGGTTCTGTCGCTTGTTCGTAGATCTCCTGGCCCGTTTCCGTGACGTTAACCAGGACACAGCTGCCTGTATTCCCGATGCCCTGCACCAGAGCCGTAACACTGGGCAGGAGTCCGCTCAGGCCCTCGCCAATGAAGTATGTGACCATATACTGCTCCTTGAAGCGGCCCATGTAGGGCATGAAGAGCACAGAGCTGGTGCAGGCATTCAGGGCCGTGAAGATGGTCAGGATGAAGAGGGCCACGCTGTGCTCGCTGCCCATCAGCCACGCCGTCTTGTTGTAGAAGAACGCGGTCAGCAGGCAGGACAGTGTGCCAATGAGGAGCACTGCATGGATGGTCCAGCCATCATTCAGCTTCCATGGTGAGTACTTCTGGAAGGCAGTGTAGAGCAGAGGTCCCAGATTTCCAATCTGCACCATTACACTCAGGTAGGACGGCAGACTCCATCCTTCGGGCGCCTCATTCACCAGCAATGGCAACTGTATAAAGGTTCCATTGACGCCCAGCCAAGTGCCGATGCCAAAGAAAATGGCCAACAGGTCGACAATCCAGTTTCGATTCTTGAAGGCGCCACTTATGGGCTCCATCTTGCTGACAATGAATGCTCTCAGCTCGCCGGATTCATCTGTGGAACATCTGTGGATGGTTAAAAAGGTTGCTTAGATAAGGCCAAAATCAGATGTATTCCACATTTACTTAAGCTAGTCTAACCGAATGCCTTGCTTCACATCGAATGAGGCCAGCCGTAGGTTGCACAAGTGTTTAGAAAATGTAGCGTAGTGTATACACTATCCATAGTTGAATATAATCTTGGATAGTTGAATATTTATTAAGTTTTCAATGCGTCCTTTAAATAAATTTTATTTTTAAAGCTAACTAGACTTAATCTTAATATTCTTTTAGGTCAAATTTAAAAAAAAAAATCAAAATATACAAATTTATATTTTTGTATTTTAAATAAATTCTTAAAGTGTTTAGAGCTCATTTATAAAATTAACTATACTTGATGAACAGCTTTTTGTATAGGTAAAATATTTTGTAATAAAAAAACTCTTTACGAGATAAAAGTCCAGTGACGAAAACATTTTCGTGCCCCAAAATTTCTGATATCCAATTTTATGCTATCTCCCACTAGCACCTGTTTATCTCACGAACCAGGTGAGTTTCCAAAAGTCTTAGTATGTACATTTGTTAGTTAGTTCACATGCTTCCTTTATATATTGCTAGTCGCACCCTTCGTGCTGCTTTCGTCACTAGCCGTCCGCAGTGGTAATGTAAGTGTAAATAAACTTCGTTAAAGTTTAATTTAAAAAGCTAACTTTACTAAATTACCGACATTCTTATCAGCAAAAGTTATAATATATAAAACAAAATACATTGTAAGATTGTTTGCACACACTGCTAGTGTAATAAACTTCGTCTAGATATTCGTTTTAAACTCTAAATTTTTTCATTCTTTGTTAGTTTTGAGATAGTGCAAAAGTGTTTGGGTTTTGTGGTGAAATTGTTTGCATTGTGCGATTGTTTACTTTTCGAGTGCACTGTGAGCCTGACATGACAAATTGATATATGATAGCTGACCCAAACTGACATGTTATCAGTAATTTGGAAATCAAATATGTTTTGTTTTGTATTGCCGTTGCCAAGACACAAACACATACACATATATACATACAAACATCAATTTAAACAAATAGAAAAGTGAAAGTTTACACAAGTAATAACACAAAACTAAAGATTGGAAAGAAGCTTCAATTGAAAACGTTCAAATCTAATCAGGTCCAATTAGAATAAGATAGAATCGTGGTCGTCTGCAGCTAAATATAATCTGATGTGAAGTGGAGCAATTCTCACACGACTTTCCACACGTATTTTGGAAACGAGATAATTTTTAAATTGTTTTACGATTTCGACGTCACGCTGGCAATAAACAACTGTATACCATGACGAATCACATGAAACTATTTATGAACAAATGTACCTAATATATATAAAAGTTTGTTTCTATTTATATACGAATACGAAAATTGGAGTTTGCGCTACGGGTCACAATAAAAACTGGTTTTTATTTTGAAAAATAAATTACAAAAAGAAAAGAAGCAAAATGCTCGACTGGTCAATGCCCTGTAAGCAGAGTGGAAAAAAACAGGGACTGTATGTACAGTAGAGTGGCCAATTTGTATGGAGCAAAAATAAATTTTATCTACGACGAATTCTTAGATGATTTGCCCAAGAAAAGTCTAATTGAGCTTCCGATTTTTATGGGAAATCTTATGAAAAGCCAAAACTTATCACTTTTCGTTAAAAATCTGAAGCTCGATTTTGACTTTATCCCCATGGTTTCTTGGGCAAATCTTCTTAGAAGTCGTCGTAGGTTACGATTGTGACAACCGCTTAGAATAGAAAAAAATTACCCACTCTTATGAACAAATATGCTTCACACAGCGGAATTCCCTTCTTGAATACTTCTGCGGCAATTATTATCTACGAGTTTTATTTTTTGGAAATTCCAACTTAGATAAAAAACGTCATATAACATTTGTAGGCCAAGGTCCAAGAATCTCTGGGAATTACTGACACACATTTAAAGGCAATTTTGGAGCTCTATTTTTTACACACATTAAAATCAACGCACTCACCTGTCGAAGTCCCGCTTTCCAACTGGAGCGTCGTTCGGCGTTGAGAGCACGGCGTATACTGCTCCAGAGTGGGCAACATTGTTAGTTCCAGACATTCCGGGGGTGCAATTACTCAGGGTTATATTACTGGATTTACTTATTAATTTATGATCAATATGCCGATGTGAAGATTAGATTGTTTTGTTGTATTTGGAGAGCGCTCTGGCTACAGTGGGATGGATGAATAATTCGCCAAACAGGCAGGCAGGTTGAGAGACAGCATAGAATTAATTGCCAGTCAATTTAAAGCGTGGTTTAATTGGCGGCCAATGGAATTCAATGGAACGCTATTGATCGAGAGCGTTGTAGCGTGAACGGCAATTTTCCAGCGAAGAATGCCTGTTGCTCTGTATATCGATTCCTGGTAATGACTTTGATCGGATTGATCCAATTGTAATCGGAATCCCAGTTTTAATGTAAACTCAATAATAAAATTGTGGACTCCAAATGTTTCAAGTTATGCAATTGTGCATTTGTTGAATGTTACCAAATGAGAAACTTCACGGCAAGTTGCTGCTTTGGCGGGATGCGTGCAACCTTTAAGAATCGCGCTGGCCATAACTATTTATTTAAATATTGATGTGCCCACCATAAATATAAAATACAATAGAAAAACTGACAAGTTGATATAAAACAGCTGATTGCTGCTAACCGGTGTTAACACAACTGAAAGGTTGTGCATTGCGCATGTCAGAAGCTCGTCGCTCCAACGATGAATGGATTCGTGACGTCACAAGCGCCAAGTGTATTTGTTTACTGAGAGAGAGAGAGGAACGATGACGAAATAGCATGAATTGCATTTATTCCATTGGCGATTGGTATGAGAGAGATAACACATTTGTTGCTGTTTTTTGTGCGGTGTGTCTTTTATTGCCTGATGGAAATTAAACGCAATGCAAATTGCAGAGTCCCAATACCCAATTAATAATGTCATATATATTTGACTAATGAAAATTTGGATGAACATGATAATGATAGCTTTAAGCTGATCCACTTTACAAGACAAATGGTTGATTACGTGAGCATTTTATAAATAAATTTATGTAGGTCGCTTCTATTTAAAATCCGCAGAGTTGTTGATACCACTTCTTGCTTTCACGGCACCGTGGATTAGTGCACATTGGGCAGCGCATCAAGAACTTTGGATTAACCGCTTGCGTGGACTGCAGATGATCGGCCACAATGCTGCTCAGTGCATCGATGAACAACGGATGGTCATTGGGAGCGGCAGCCCGTCGAATCTCCTCCACGCCCACCTCCTTGGCCAGCTCGTCGCAGTACTCAATGTCCAGTTCGTGCAACGTTTCAATGTGTTCGTTGACAAAGGCAATGGGCACCAAAATGAAATTCTTGCGACCTTGCTTAACATAGCCCTGAAAATTTAATTGTCATTAGAGCGGGAACGTGACGCATTATATTGATTTAACTTACCTTAATGGCATCATCGGTGGCCGGAGCCAGCCAGGGCAACGGACCTACTTTCGACTGCCAGGCCAAGCTATAGGGATTACTTTGGCCCAGCTCCTGCATGACCATGTGAACGCTAGCACCAATCTCCGACGGATAAGCATCGCCTCTGTTCACGGCCTTGAGGGGCAGGGAATGCGCCGTGAACAGAATGACAACATCGTTGCGCTTTGTCTCCACAAACTTGGCGAGTTCGTCGCGAATGCGCTGGGCAATCGTCTTGATGAGCAGCGGATGTGTGCCCCAGCGATCGATTATGCTCCATTTAATATTGGCAGGAAGTGAACTGGAAAGAGGAAACTAGTTAATTTGACTTTGATTTCCCTTTGAATTGGCTGCTTACTTTTCGCGGTAATGAGAGAAGATCGAGTTGAAGCTGGATCCGGATGTGGCACAGCTGTACTGAGGATACTGTGAGAAGAGCACCACGCGCTCCGGTTTGTCGCTACAGGTAGGAGAAGTATTGATTGATAATACTTATTTGTCATATAAACTGCCATCTAACTGACCTTTCGATTTGCGCCAGCGTGTCCTCTGTCAATGGATTAACGTAACGGAAGCCAACGTAGTGCTTGTGAGGCGCCGTTGCCGGCGACACTTTGTCCAGTTGCTCGCACATCAGCTGACCCTGCAGCTCCGTCCACTTGAGTATGGGCGACCCACCTCCGATTTCCTTGTACTTCTTTTGCACTTCCGGCGTGCGGCGTTGCGCAATCCACGGCCCAAGCCTGCTCTGGATGGGCAATTGAATCATGTCGCGGTCCGTCATGATGCGCAACAAGTAGTCGTGGACCTGATCCGTGTGCGTAGGTCCGCCCATGTTCAGCATGAGTATCGCAGTCTTGGGCGATTGCCGTTGGTTGCTGAAGCGACCGGCACTTGTTGCGAAATTGGCGGCATTGTCTACAAAGTAATAAGTACAATTTATGTTATAATATTGATATTTCTCCTCTCACTTGCCAATTTGCATAAAAAATTCTTCTTATGCAAAAACATTGTTATCAGGTGAAACACGGTAATTTATTGAATTGCCAGTCAGCAAGTGACGTGAACATGGTGCATGGGAATGCAGAGTTGCATCTATATGCGTGATGCAGTGTGTGAATGGCTTAAAAATGGACTTGGCGCGCAATTTAAATATAGAGATAATTGATTAGTATTCCGTTAAGATTAAAACAATTTAAACTATAAAAATTATGAATTGATTAAAATAAATGTTTGGTGCTCGTCACTGTCGTTGGGGGCTTAAAATGATTAATTTGTCAATATTTGATCTGAGCTAAAATGTGAGCTAAAATGAGCAAGTGAGCAATAAAGAACTCCTGACTAGGAACATGTTCACTTGCTCACTCCAGTGAACAACTCTTCTTAGCTCACTCACTCATAAGCTACCCAACACTACCTAACATCGTTCGCGCCGGAATGCCATTACATCTTTTCCAGCACTGAGAGTAGCCGGCGTCGGTCTTCGTTGAAAAGCATTTCTTGGGCTGCACGTTTTTTCTTAATTTTACTGAAAAAAATACAAATTATTAAACATGTCGATGTTCTGGGGTAAGTTTCAATTGTTTCTTAACAAAATGATTGCATGCAAGTATCATAATTCACTGATTTAATGCGCGAGGAGTCGTTCTATTAATATATGTATTGACTTTTTTTGATACCACGTGCATTCAGCGTGGACTTCTCCATTTCTATTTTAAACCCAATATTAAATGTTTCGTTTTTGTGTATGCAGGACTATGTATGAAGCCTAACCGGAAATACACACAGACTATTGTGAAGTCATTCCACATTTCTGGTGTCGCCCTCGATGACGGCGCATCCGCCAAACTTTACATCACGGCCGACAAAAATAAGTACATTGTGGCGACTTTAAATAAGGCAATGCCGCAAGTGCCGCTGGACTTGAACTTCTGCAAGGGCGACAAGATAATGTTCCAGACAACTGGTACTATACATTTATTCAGTTTACATTTGCTTAACTTTATTGAAACATCCATTTAAATTTTCAGGCGACGCCAATGTATCATTGATTGGTTACCTACATGATAGCGATCTATCTGACGACGAGGATTACGATGACGAAGAATATGCAGCTCTTGCCGAGAAGTTGCAAAAGAAGGGCGCCGTTAAGGGTGCTGAAAATGATTCCGACGAAGATGAGGAGGATAGCGAAGAGGAGGAGGAAGATGATGACAAATTAGCTGCTGAGTATTCATCATTCCTTGAAGGCGAGGAATCTGGCGAGGAAGAGGAAGATGACTCTGAGGACGATGAAGAAGACGGAGAAGAAGAAGAGGAGGAGGAGGATTCTGATGACGAGGATACTCCCAAGGCCAAGAAAGCCAAGATTGCTGAAAATGCCAAGAAGCCAGCTAAAGAACAGAATGGTGTGTCCAAGGGAGAACAAAAGCAGCAACAGCAACAACAGAAGTCCAAAAAGGATAAGAAGGCCGCCGCACCCGAGGCAAAGAAGGAGCAGCCCAAGGCTAAGGACAACAAGCAGCAGCAGCCTGCCGGTGAGCGCACAATAGCTGGAGGTGTCAAGGTCCAGGACTTGAGCGCTGGCAACGGTCCCGAAGCCAAGCAAGGCAAACGCGTCTCCGTCTACTACACTGGACGCCTTAAGTCGAACAACAAGACCTTCGATAGCATGCAGAAGGGCAATGGATTCAAGTTTGCATTGGGCGGTGGCGAGGTCATCAAGGGCTGGGATGTGGGCGTTGTTGGCATGAAGGTGGGCGGCAAACGTCGCCTCACTTGCCCTGCCCATATGGCTTACGGCGCTCGCGGTCACCCGCCAACCATTCCACCAAACTCGACACTCGTTTTCGATGTGGAGTTGAAGGCGGTTCATTAATTTTTGCCTTTTTACTACAACAATAGACACTTAAACGTAGCGTTAGAAATAAAGAATTATCCTTTTTTGCGGAACAATCACACTAGCCGCACTTTTTTTCGATTACATATTTGTAATACACTTATCGTGTTATTAAAACGTTGATTTACAATAAACCAGATTTATAAGGAATAACAGAATTATTTTATTATTTATTTAGTTTAAACGGTTTTATCTGTTGACTCTGTGCTCGCATTGTCGGACAGTCCCACATTCAACAATGGCTCGGATGGCAGTTTCCAGTGTTCCAGGACGTAGGGCAAACGCTCACTGGGATCAGTGCTCCAATGATGTATACGGCATCTGAGCGTCGCCTGTTCCAATTTGTTGATCGTTATGGTGCAGCTGAATTCTTTGTTTTCCTTTCTTAGATCTGGCCCTTCGATGCGCTCTTTGGGCAGCGTTATGCACTCTTCCTTGCAGTGGAATCCCGCCTTACGCAGGGAGGCCTTGATGTGCCACGGCTCCAGCACCCAGGGCTCATCCTTGTTCATCACCACCGCCAGAACAATGGTCTGCAGCATGTTGACGGTGCGCTGTGCATATGGTGAACTGTGCTGCACCGCGGACTTTTCCTCTTCCGTCTTGGCGTATTTGGTAATGTTCTCCGGGGTCTTGTAGGTCGCCAGTCCGGGCAGCAACAGTTTGTTGTACACGAAATGCGGTTTCATTGAGACAACGTCGCCCTTGTCGCCAACGCCCTCGACAAAGGTTTTCAGCACCACCTCCAGGTGTGGTTGCTTCTTGACGAGGGTGTCTTCAACCAGCTCGTATATGAAATGCTTGGCCCGCAGGCGTCGTGGTTTCTCGTTGGTCTTGTGTAACAGAGGATCATATTTGCGCTTCAAGACGAACGTGGTCTGCAAGAGAAGAAAATCACTGTTGGCCACTGTTTGCAAGGTGTAATGCCAAGTATACCACTTACCCGCACTTGCTGCTGCAGGCTGGTGGCACTTTTTAGCAGATTAAACTGTGTAACACAGATGTTTTTCAACATTTTCAGTCAATTTTCCGGCAATTATTATTATAAAACGTGCCCCAGTGTTGGGCAACGACAAACATAACCAATTAACACTTTGCTCGAATGTTATTAACAGAAATGTTATGTCTTCCTATGTTAACGAAATGTTGCTTAATTAAATATCGATAACTAATTAGGCGCGCCATTTAAATATAAAATTAAATTTTAAAACAAATTGGTAACTCGACTGGATTTACATCACTAATAAAACCATTTAAATTATAAATTAGATACGAAAACCGTGATCGATTTTATGAATGTGTGACATTCGTCTTGCCTCGGAGATTGAACATTTATTAAAAAATTCTTAATACATATTATAAGCTCGACAATCATTTTAGCTTCAAAGTTGGAGAAATTGCCAAAAACATGTATCTAAAAATGAATGTCCTGCTCTTCTGGGAACCCCACACTCCAAGATTGCAGCGCCACCTTCGGTCAGTTTTGCAAAACGTAAATACGCCACTTACGGATATGTTTTAAACTTTGATTGTGACGTCACCAGAAATGGATTACAAAATGCGTTGTAATGTTTAATAATCATTTATTCATTATGTGTAATGTAGTATATCAAAATATCGGAGTATTTCTATGCTCGAATAGTGCTTTCAATCCATTCCATATATGCGGGCACAAGTGTATAAACTCCTGGCCAGCCGGCAAGGCCACAAGGTGTTGGTCCATAAGATACAATGCCGGTAAGATAATAGTTGCCATATCCTTGGCTGAACTCCTCCATGACTGGAAAAAATTTAAGCAGAATTAAAACGGGTTCAATGGTGATGAATCGGAGATTACCTAATGGGCCACCAGAGTCACCGCGACACGAGTCGATGCCCTCGACGCCGCCGACACAGATCTGACTGGGGGTCACAGTGCGTCGCTGGGTGGCATAGCGTCGATTGCAGTCAGCCGTTGGCACAGGCTCCAGCTCGGCCTTCTGCTTAACATTGGAGGTGGCATTAGTTTCGGTCTTGCCCCAGCCGGAGACAACCATTTTGCGGCCAAGGAAAATGGTATTCTGTTGCTCTGGTCGGTTGGGCAAACAAACGGGGGATATGAAGTCCGTGAAGGCGACTTGGGTTCTCAGGCGCAACAGTGCGATATCGTTGAGTTGATCTCTGGCATTGCCCGGATACTGCGGATGTGGCGTAATCTCACTGACCTGCACATCCACGTGCGGTTCATTGCAGTCCGTCCGACCACTTCGCTCCTTGGTGCAATCCGGATTCGAGGTCGTGTCCCATTCACCCAGACGCACTCCGGTTAGACGCCAGTTGTCGGGAATGGCAGAGACACAATGTGCCGCCGTCAACACATAACGATTGTTGATCAACGATCCTCCACAATGATGTCCGATGACATTTCCCGCTAAGAAAAAACGAGATCAGTTTAGAAATGTCTCTCAAATAAAACATTTCACATACGCTTGGTGTACTCGATGAGTGCCAGCCAAGGGAACTCTTTCTTGCCCGTGTCCACGCCGCCAACCACACGATTCCCGAAGTTGTCGCCACAGTTGGGCACCTGGGGCAACAAGTTGGAGCGTCGCACAGGTGTCGTCGGTTGCGGTTGAACAGCAGGCTGAGGTTGAGGTTGATTCCCCCAAACTGGCCGATCACTTATTCTGCGACTGTTGGCACAGCAAATCTGAAATTTTATCAAAAGTTTTCAGTCTATGAAATCCGTAAACATTCTAATATACACTCAGCCCAAAAATTGATGCAGAAAAATTCTTCAAACAATTCTAAAAGTGACTAAAAAAAAATTTTCAACAATCATTGCCCTAGTATTCTTTATGATTTTCTGAAAATTGCTAAAAAGCCACTTTATTTTATGAAAAGGATAAAAAATGGGTTAAAACAGAAATTTTTAGCAATTTTCAGAAAATCATAAAAAAATACTAGGAAAAAGATTTTTGAAAATTTTTTCTTAGTCACTCTTGGAATTGTTTGAAGTATCTTTCTGCATCAAAACATTTTTTCAAAAAAATCGAGGAAAAAAGTTTCAAAAGTAGACGTTTACAAAATTTTGAAATTTTCAATAGGTTCTTATTAGGTTAAGAAAAGTTTTGCATCATTTAAACGGAATTTAAATGACCTTTCCAAATTTTTTTTTTAAATATGAAGACTTGACTTACAATAGCTGTTGAAGTATAAAAAATAGTGTACGAATAAATGTTGTCGACTTTTTGATGTCTTTTTACATCACTAATATTAAAGCTAAATTATTTAATTTTTTTTGGTTACAAATAACGGTGGGAATTAAACCCAGTTTTTCAAACTGAAGTTTCTAATAGTTGCAGGTCAACGACCGTAACCAGAGAACCACGAGATAACCTTATACTTGATTGATTGATAGCACATATGTATGTATATAGAAGACCCGATTTTTGCTTTGACGATTTTGATTTCGATTTAAGGCTTGATTCATAATTGTATATCCTGGATTTTTAATTCCGTTTTCTTTAAAAAATTTTGTTTGGAAATTTGATCGTTATTGTTTGCCGTAATATCGACAAGTTGTTGATTAATTAAATGAATTTTATATATCGATTTAAAACTCGATCCATACATACACTACATAAAATAAGTATTTATATTTACTTACCAGTACTTGACCATTGCGAAAGCCACATTGACTGTTCCGAAGGAAATCACGTTCGCTATTGGAGACTGAGCGCTGTACGAGTTCATAGAGATAATTGCAACTGTTTAGATATATGCAAGTGCCAGTTTGATCCGCAGGCGTTGTACAATAGCCAAAGATTTCTGGAACAAGTTAAAACACACACGAATGACAATGAGAGGCGACGTCATATTGATATGAAAAAGCCCCGCGGAATATGTAAAGATTCCATCGGGTCGAGTTCAGTGGTGATAACCAGTTGCGTTGTTTGTTGCTGCTTTGTCTTATAGCAGTTCTCAGTGACTCAATTCAGATTCTGATTTCAGATTCATCCCGATCGATTACTCGTTTGTAGTTTATAGTCTGAACTTACCTTGTGCATAGCTTTGAAATATGCTCTGCAGCAGTATAAATCCCAGCAGGAGATTCATTTCGATTTATTGTTGAAAATCTATAATTTTATTTTGATTATTTTTAATTCTTTATCTGCATAAATTGGGAGCGCTTAGCGTGCGTCTGCCCGTTGCCAGTTGGAATCAGACTGAGAGCGGCTTGAAAATATCAGTTTCAATTTGCTCAAAAGTTGTCATCGTCGCTGAGAATGAAACTGAGATTGAAACAGAGACTCTGAGATTGTGATTGTGCATAAGAGTCGAGAAGAGACCGGGCTTATTAGGGAATCGTGCAAATAATTGATTCTCTCCGGCAAGTGATTAAAATTCTATATACTCGTCGTAGTAAACAAGAAAAAGCATAAGACTCAAACACAGTGGGACAAACGACTCTCTGAAACTGAGCATCTTCTTCATATTTACTTTAGCTCCTCTGTTCGGTCTTTGCCTTTGCCTTTTGCCAATGTCTCATCAATGCAATTTCTGCTTGAATGGAACGATGATTTTCTCTTCTATACTTGAGTCTGACAGGTCTTGGCCCGTTTTAATAGCCATCCACTTGAATGTGCTGGCTGCCATTGCTGGCTGCAGTCGACAAGTCGATTGAGCGAAAACTGAAGTTCACATCTTTTTTCTTTTCCATTTCTATTTTGCTATTTATATAATATACTACTATTTATACCACATAATACGTATTTATTTTCATTTCAAGTTCGTACACAGTATATGATATGCTAATTATGTGCTTATAAGTGGTCATTTAATTAGATTGAAGCATCACTTATGCGCGCGTGTAAATTTATTTATTTATTTATCATCGACAAATATCACAGATAATATTGAATAATTTCATTACATACAAAAATTAATCAAATTCCTATAAATTTATACTATTTTGCAATTGTCATACGAAGAAACTAGTAAACACGCCGTAAATATAAACAATAATTTCTGGCATAATTTATGTGTTTATCTGAGGTGGATTCCCCTGGGCAAAAAAATAATATTTTAAATAAAAAAAAAATTGTTTTGAAATTCTTTATAAATAGCAAATTATATTTATATTAATTTCTGACGTCTTTTCGCAATGTAAACTGCATTTTAGACCCGGAAGCTCATTACTAAACAGTTTGTCGTTTGTTCTGAACTGGAAATAAATGTATGTATGAATGAATGAGAATGATAATATATGTATGAGTAATACGTACGTATACAATACCAATAATGCAATTCTGATTAAGCTTTATTTGTTGGCTAGTTTTAGTTTTCCCCATAAATATCTCTTAACAATCGGACTGGGCAATACCTGTGTGTAAAGGAAAGCCCAAAAACCCAACTACTTAAGGCTATTGGCTGACCGGGCGAATTAGAAATGCCCACATTAGTGTTCAGTGAGGAGGGGGGGGAAATGAGTGTGCGTGTGTGTGTGGGGAGGGTGTTAACATTCAAGTGTGTGTGTGTGCGAGTGCAAATGAATGCGAAAAGTAAGATGAATGATTTCAATTTGTTACAAGTGCTTTTAACTTTAGATCCTGGCTGGCAACCACGTCGGCATCATCTTCTACTTACGTATGTGTGTGTGTGTGTGTGGGAGCATGTCTGACTGAGTGTGTGTTTGGGGTGTGTGTGTGTGTGGGTTTGTTTATTTAGTGGCGGTTAGTTTGCTGATTTAATGCGGTTGGCCACTTCAGGAAAGAGTGGACGTCGTCAATTTTACCATTTCATTTGACAATGCATTTCATTAGGGTTTCCCCAAGCTTGCTCCTGTGGTAATTCCTATTACATTAAAGTGGAACTTTAGCCAGAGCCACAAGCACACAGACGCCTAACACTTGGATACATCCTATGGGTTTGTTTTTGGCTAATAAACACGACTCTTTACACTTGGATGAAGGCAAAGTGTTGGCAGTGTGTACGAGTACGAGTATCTGGTCAATACATTTATGGGGTCTACTACCTGGTGCGTTTGTATAATTAAAAGCATTTGCTGCATTATTTATAAGCTACAACAGCAACAACCAAGCCAAGATGTACTTATCGCACATACTTAAGGATAAACATGTGAGCGGTATTCTTATTTCGATACGATTCCTGACAAATGGCAACGCATTTAAGGTCAAATCGTGTTAGGGCTAAGCTCCGACTGATTCTGAGTCTGCCAGTCAATATGTATGTTAATGGCAAGTAAATAAAACGCACATTAAGTGACAAGCGGAAATAAACGCATTAAAATGTCAACGATGTCAATTTCGGAATCAATTGTTCAGAAACACACAGAGCGCTAAACTTTTTTAATTAAACGAAATATGCCAGGAAGATGCGCACTTTCTGTATTGATTTGTAGTACGTGCGTTTTACCCGGTACAAGGTTGTTCCCACCCCCCTCAACCAATCTTGCCCACAAATCCAATTTTTATCCCGGCCCAGCGCTGAACATGGCTTCAAATGCAGCAGCAAGAAAGGAAGAAGAAAACAACAGCATCATCATCAGCATCAGGAGCAGGAGCAGCAGCATCAACATCAGGCAAGTCCTTAAATTCCAAACACTTTGGAATGTGATCTCTAAACAATGCAGCCTCGCATAATGACAGCAGCATGAAATGCCAACGAAGAGTTTTACCAAATACCAAATACCAAATGCCAAATACCAATAAAAGCACAAGACTCGAGACTCTGAACTTAACTCAAGAGTTGAAGCCATATTTATTCAATTGAATGTGGTGCCGGGCACTTCTTAAGCATTTCCCTGTTGTTTTGCATTTTTCTCATTCTGATTCACCCCAATTACTTTGTTTACCCTGTGCTTTCATTCAATAAAACAATAGATATGTCGAGGGACATTCATTTAAACAACTCTTTATTGAAAATTAACTCTAGTTCATATTAAAATTTAATTCAGCAGTAAATACAATACAAATCCTTTAGATTGCAATAAGTTTTCTTTAACTATTTTATTTTGTATCGAGCTTTTCCTTTTTAGCTGCAGCCTTATTGATTTTCTCAGCACTTCCTTTGTAAAAAGTCTGAATTTGAAATGTAACTTTTGCCATATATTAAAGTTTAATACAACAATAAATAAATTACCAATCCAATGCATTGCAATACAATGCACATATACATTTACATAGCTTTTATTTTATTAAACTTTTCCTTTTGACTGCACCAAAATAGTTTTTTGTTTTTTTTCTGTGGTTCCTTTTAAAAGTAAAAAGTTAAAAGTCGAGAGAAATGCATTTAAACTTTTTATTGGAAATTGCTCGTAACTTTTGGCACACATATACATAAGTATTTAAATATAATCCAATAATCCAGTAAACTCAAATGCGATTTTAATTAATGCAATGCTTTTCATTGCTGTGGGCAATTTCAAAGAATTTTCTTGTTGTTTTCAACTTTCCCTTTTGAACTACAGTCAAATACTTACTTAATACTTTTGCTTGTGATTCCATTTAATTCATACTCGTAGTAAATAAGTAAAAAGACGAGAGAAGTGCATTTAAAAACTCTTTATTTGAAATTAACTCTTTCTATATATTAAAATACAATCCAACAGTAAATACAATACAACATATTAAAATGCAATACAATACAATACAATACCATACAATATAATCCAATTGATTGCAATGCAATACAGCGCAGTGCACAAACATACATACAAACATATGTACATACATATATGTACGTATGCAAGTGTCTTTAAGTACATATTCATTGCATAGAACGAGGGTCTTAGTGATGCTAATCTTATCATCATTGAAATGCCTGAATATTTATTTTAAGTTTATAATAATCGCTAGGATAGTAATTATTATTATTTTTATTTTCTTTATTCTTTGTTTTTCTTTTTGGGTTTTAAATAACGCTGAAATTTCGTTTCAATTTATTTATCTTGTATCTTTAGAATTCTTTTTGGAACTAGTCTTGGGTTGCTTCGCACTTTGACATTCACGACCATCAGGATAGATCTGCACTGATCAGGATTGAATTGCCGTACTCGTTTGCTATTTTATAAAAGTAAATAACACATTTCTTTTATTTTCATTTTTTGTTTGCTTTTTCAATTTTGTTGATCTGCTTATGTTTATGTCAAAACTATTGTTCGATTTATTCATTAAATTGTAAATGGCCCTATATAACTAATTTCTTTTGGGGTATGCACGCCGTCGTTTAAAATTAGATTTCGTTCAACTATCGTAATATGTATATTAGGGTGTCCCTTATTTGGTCAAAGTCAATATTTTTAAACGCATACGGGCTAGCTCGTTCATTAGGTCCTAAAGCAGTCAGAAATAAATTTTTACCTCAATCGGAGTATGATAACCCGTGCCGACTTGGATCGGAAAATTTCAAAATTATATGGGGCAAAAAAAAAAAAATTTTTTTTTTTAATTTTTTATTTTTTTATTTTGTTCATTAGGTCCTAAAGAACTTAAAACCAAGTTTTCACCTTCATCGGAGTACGATAACCCATTCAAATTTGCATCGAAACATGAAAAATTATCGAAAAATGTATAATCAGTGTTAAAATACTGTTTTTTCATGTTTCAATGCAAATTTGAATGGGTTATCGTACTCCGATCAAGGTGAAAACTTGGTTTTAAGTTCTTTAGGACCTAATGAACAAAATAAAAAAATAAAAAATTAAAAAAAAAAATTTTTTTTTTTTTTTGGCCCCATATAATTTTGAAATTTTCCGATCCAAGTCGGCACGGGTTATCATACTCCGATTGAGGTAAAAATTTATTTCTGACTGCTTTAGGACCTAATGAACAGAACTAGCCCGTATGCGTTTAAAAATATTGACTTTGACCAAATAAGGGACACCCTAATGTATATGTATGTATATTGTATGTATAATCGAATCGCAAATTTATGATTGATTAAGGTATAGAAACTTTAATATATTTTATTTCATTTTTATTTTGCTTTTTTATATGAATTTGTGTATATATATTTTTCTTTATTCATTCATTCATTCATTATTTACTTGATCATATCAATATATGTATATATGCAAGTATAGTTCATAAAACTTTTAACAATAATTTCAGTCGGTCATTTTGGTATGTAAATTATATATACTATATATTAGACTAAAATTATTTTTGCTGCTTTCGATAAAACTACGTTTGCATTTTCGAAACTTTTGCTTTGTGTTTTTTTTTCTTTCATTTATCTTTTCATTTACTTGTAAAATCATTTAATATTTTAAATTAAGACACGAAATCGTTTAGGTTTAGATATGATTGTTGTTTTTTGAATGATTGATTTAAAATTTCATTAGTATCCCCCTCAAAAACATAGGCCAAGACTTAACAGGATTATAAGATAAGATAAGAACATAACTATATGCAAATCCATAAGTATTTTAAGAATCTATATAGTACTATTTAGTACTTAGCTCTTATCTGTGACATGACTTTCTGGTACGGAATTATTTGACTGCGTCAAGTAAGCTCGTCGGAACTGTTAAAATATGCCTTTGATTCTGCAGATGTAGCTTTTGAAAAGGATTTGTTTACTTCGGTGAGCCGAAGTTATCGATTCTTCTTAAATTGTCAAATAGTAAGAACCTGCTCTAACCGATCGAATATCGAATATCGTCTGGTTATTTGAAAATACATGACATGGGAAACACATTTAAATTGTAAAGTTCTACTTGATATTAGTTCAGTGTGAAGATAAGTTCATATATTGCAAATATATATGTATATATGTACTCTTAAAAGTATTAAAGATGATCAAAGTACAGGAATAATGTTGAGCAGCTTCTTTTTATTATTTGTAGTATATACTTAGTTATGTGTAGGTATATTATAAATGATGTAAACTTATTAATCGTTAGCAATCGCTTTTGAAGAACCTTAATCTAATTTAAGACTTCCACTACGGTCATTGGAATTTCAGGTACTTTGAAAATCTTATGAATTATTTGGCAAGTAACGAAAACACTTTAAATCGTCTACAATATATATCTGAATATCTTAAGAAAAGCGCACTTGGCACATACAAATCCAAATGAAAGACTTGAAGGTCTTGGTATGTGGTGAGTTATAATCTACTCTAATTGCTTTAAACTAATGTCGTTGTTTATTCACCATGTTTATGTAACACGTTGGTTATTTCGTTTTCTATTCTCTATAATAAATAGATTCTATACTTTTTATCGTTGTACTTATTAAATAACCAAATTTTTGGGCTGTTCAAATTATAATTAATAAACTGCGGTAGTCTATAATTATTTGTTAAGCATTTAAAATATTATTGAAATCTTGCTTAAAAAGTAAAACTCTAATTAATGACAAAAATGAAAGAAAACGTTTCATAAGTTTACTTATTGCCTTCTCAAGGAGAGGATCTAATAAAAATGTTGTGCAGCTGCTTATGCGTTCAAGGGCACATCGTAGGGTTGTACTAATTTCATATAATCATATAATCGTATGTAAACCTAGTTCAGACAAGAGTTATAGTCACCATAGAAAGTCTGCTAAACAAGAGCTGGCAGATAATGCACGTTGAAGTTTTGAAAAGCGCATGAAATGTTTTCAGCTATCCGAAGCGATTAGTTTTCCTTAAACTTAGGTGTATGTATACGAAGTACATGCATACACGTACATACCAGCAAGTACATATAGATACTTGAATAGCTAGTAAATATATGTACATCTATCTTTGTATGCACTTTGAAACCGAAACTATCAATGTAGGATCCCCATCATTTTTCATTGCCGGATTTGGGTTTTGCTCAAAACAAGTTTCTCAATGGGCAATTTTTAAAAGCATCACTGAGTCGTTTTTTCAATTTCGCTGAAAATATAAAACAAATAGAAATCAGTTAACGAGAACGAGCCAAAGCACGAAACTTTTACAACTTAGTAAAATTGCCTACGTAAGTGACATGTAAAACATAGGAAGAAAATGAAAGAGTTAAATTTGTTTACGAGTTTTGATTGCTTTTGTTCCTTCACCTTCTCTATGACAGGACAAATGTTCCCTAAGGGTTTTCTTTTTTCAATATTCATTCTTTTTAATTTTCTTTTTTCATTTTCTGTGGCTTGCAACTTTGTCTTTCGTCTGGATGTGTTCGTGGTATGATGATTTATGGACACGACACAGATTGGCATTGCCACCACCTACCTTGGCCTCAGTTATGAAGTGGTTTCTAACAATACAACAAAAATAATGCATAGCGAAAAGTAAATGGTAACACCTAGATACTTACATAGATATAATAGATTGTTTGCCTGCCAGTTGTGGTAAAGATTTGGATAAACGACTTCAAGACCAACAAGCTACACATAACTCACCTTTAACCTTTTGAGAATCTCGGATGCAGATGCAGATACGAATGTGCTTAATACTTAGTAGAAAACGCAGCACATTCCATTACACAATGTTTTAAGAGTAGAGTATACTTAGCAGTAGAAGAATAGTTGTAAAGATATAGACAGCAGCACCTGATCTTATTGACAGAGGTTAAGATATATAGATAGGAAGAGGATAGTGGCTTAGAGAGGAAGAGAAACATTTGGAGAGATAGAAAGATAGATAGACAATAGATAGACACAGCCACACACACATATACGGAAGAGATACGGAAGTTGGAAAAACATTTAGACTAACAGTCATGCCAAATCAAGTTCACTATACGTAGAGTATCTGAGAGTCGCAGTAGTGTATTGATTGGTTGGTTGGTTGGCGGATGTTGTACATTTATTTTATTTTTTTTTATGGAGGATAACCGTAACGCCTGGTGAGAGAATTGTGGTTGCCCCAGAAATTAAAAAGACCCATTGCAATATTTGTGTTTTCTCATATAAGTATATATTTATACATATATATCATGTTTTTATTAATCATTTTGTTTTTTTGGTTTTTCTTTTTCTTTTAATTAAATGTTCAAAGTAACAATATAATTAATCAACTATTAACGTTTTCCTTATGTTTCTTGCATTTGTTTTGTTGTGTGTAGAACTGCTTTCACATCTACTTGTAATAATGACTTGAATGGTATTCTTTTCAACATTATTCTCATAATTTTTTTGGTTGATGTTGTTAAATTCATTTCCCTATTTAGTTACACATATACATATACCTATATATATATGGTATATATGTGTACATATATGTGTATATTTTTCATATATAAGTATGTATATATATTTAATAATATTCAATAATCTTTTTGCTATAAACTTTCCGATATACATATACATACATTATCATAACTATAATAAATATTAAACGTCAAAACAAAAATTCATCTGAACCATTTAACATTTTCAACATTTATGATTACGTTAAAATCTTTTATGATTAAATAATATATATCATCCTTTCTTTTCTTATCTTTTCTTTTTTTTTCGTTTTTTTTTCCATTTGTTTTATCTTTTGTAATTCGTAAACAATTCAAGTGAACTTCAATATCATATATATATGTATTTGAAAAACGCAATAGAGATATTTGCTTTTATAGAATCTAGTTAAACATTCGCTATATGTAAATATGTAAGTAGAAAGCGTTTTCTTTTAAGATTTAAGATCTAAGAATTGGAAAGAGCATAAGACTTGGGTTCGGTAAAACTAGTAAAATCTGTATGTAGGGAGAAATAGTATAATGCTAAATAGTATAGGCTCTAGTAGTTTTCAAGTTTTTGAAGTTAAAGATGTTAAAGATTTTAAGCTTTCTTCGGATAGGATAGAATCTAGACGCTTTTCATAGAAGCCACATTAAGGCATTCAATCGTTCCTAACTTTGTATGGAGCGAGGGGCACTATAGGATTGCTTTATTAGATTGACAGAGAAAGGCATTAAAGCCTGAAACTGAAACTGAACGTGAAACTGGTTGTTGCCGATAGTCAGACATGAAATTGTTATGCACAAAGTACGATTATGTAAGGATTGTTCAATGGAATTATCTGTGCATATGGAAAGGGACATAAGTAGATTTCTCGGTATTTGTATGTATGTATGGATTTATGTTTTTGTATGTTTGTTCATTGTTCATTTTGATATTCTCGATAAGTATCATTTAAGCTATTATATAGTCATTAATTGTACATTTATTTCTTTGGTATTTGTTGGATCTGTACATAACTTTTAACATTTACAACACCATATATTTGTTGGCTATTTAAATGCATGTGACTATATATGAGTAGTATATATGGGTATATGTATGGGTATTATTATGCATGTCTGTGTGTATTATATTCATCGACTGTAAATAAGAAATGTTTTTTTGTTTTTTTATCATTTACAAAAGGAAAACAAATTTTCACAACGTTCAGAAAGAATTGTGTATAATAAAATTGGGGTGTAAGTATATTAATATTTTTTTTTGCTTTTATCATATAGTACATATAAGATTACTTCTGTAGTTGATGTAGGTTGTTGTTGTTGTTGTTCTTGTTCTTGTACTGGTTGTAGTTGTTTTTACTTGTGCTGTTGTTGTTGTTGATGTTGTTCTTGTTGATGATGATACGAGTATATCATATAAAACACCGAGAGTACAAATGTCTGAAAGAGACCAGCGAGTCGCGAGTTGTGGTGAAGAATTGGTAGAGTTGTTGTTGTAGATGTTGTTGTAGTTGTTGATGTTGATGTTGTTGTTGTTTCGTGTTGTATTCAGATATTATTTTTAGGCAGAGTAGTAGTAGTAGTAGTGGCGCATTAAGATTCAAAAGAGTGTTTCAAATCAAAAGAAGAGAGAGAAAGAGAGAGAGACACCAGAGAAAGAGAGAGATATAGAGAATGCAGTGTGATTAAAACATTTATTCATATGTATATTTATATATATTGTTGTATATAATTTCTTTTTTTTTTTGTATATTTATATCGATTAGTATTTAGTTTTATAAAAATAATAATTAACAAAGAGAAATGCTTACTACGGCAAGCCGAAGCACGAATGTCCTTTCCAAATGTCCATTCTATTGATACAATATATTGATATGATTGATATTGGTTATCTCTATAAGGCATACTACAGGCGGATGTAAAGACGGTTTTGTTTGTTCTCAACATTTGGAAAGGACATGCCATGGTACAAAAAATAAAACGTGATATAGTAATATTGATAACATACATTCAAGTATATAGGAGCCGTTCTTCTTCTTGCATACAAGTCAATAATGTATGCATTTATAAAATCGATAAACCGAACACATCGAATACCATTTACAAGTAATTAAACACCCTTTTCCCACCCAATACTAAACGCGTTTCGATTCCCAACGAGAACGGCTCATATACACATACGTGTACTTATTTATGTATACATACGATATGTACATTCATGCATACTTTTGTTGCATTTTGTACTTCAGAGTACTTCAAATTTTGGTGAAAAATCGTTTATATACAATTTTGAGTGGTACGAGTAGAATGTAGTTTGGATATGTACTATGTACTATGTATGTTGGTATAATACGTACAAGCATGTATGTATATATGTATTTAGGACAGTACCTACCCTTGGATCAGAACGATTGCAACTGGGAGCAGACAACGGATAGACAACAGATACATAATATATGTATCTTAATCTGTTTATACGAGTAATTTTAAAGTTAAGGGTTCCGTCTTTAAATTCTTGGCATTGCATGTTAGTAGGTATGTATTATGTACTTGTATGTAAGTAAGTATTTAAGTTTTGCATGCGACTCTATTGAAGTTTTGTGTTTATATCTTTTTGGGGAGGCATTGGGGCTATTTTCTGATGGGCCTGCAATCTCGTGTGCGGGGAAAAAATCATGTTTGCTAAATGTATCACAGCATTATGCTCTCGAACTGCCTAGCGTTTCTTATGAACTATTGTCCTTTGCTAAATGACTAAATAGTACATCTACAACTTTTTTAAGTTTATCGTAATATCATAATACAATAATGCCTAAAGGGTAATTTGATTCATGTATGTATGCATCATCAACTTAATCAATATTTTATGTATTCACTTGAATAATGTAAGATGAACTCAAATTTTGTAATGTGGTAAAGTATATAGAGATTTAGTAGTTTAGGTATATAGTTAGTTTAGGTAGTTTACTTACATTTCAGAAGCATCAATCAGTATGTTCAATAAGTATCTCAAATCTCAAATAGCTTAGAATGTCTCATTTGTTGTTGTGTGTATGTTGTTTTGTATCGTATAGGAAAGAAACAAAATATTACAGTTGTTAAAGAAGAATTCTTTTGAGTTTAAGAAACAAACGATCTTGAATACTTGTTGTCTTTTGGTTTTGGTTTTCTTTTTTGGTTTTATTTTTGGTTTTCTTGGAATAATCATTTCGAGTACCAGCGATGATCTTAACATTTCTGCAGTCAATTTATTCTTCGGAATTTTATTTTTATAGAAATTTGTTTGAATTGTATTTGATTATTATTATTTATTTAATATTTGTCGATTTATAAATATCATATCCATTTCCTTTCATCTCGTCTCATACTCGTGTATATACGTATTGTATGTAGGTGAGTAAGTATGCATGTTTGTATGTTATTAAAGTCCAAAAAGATTTCAGCAACGTATTTCGACGGTTCGACATGATTCAGCAACCTCCTTTTGTTTGTCTCTGTCTGGTCTGTGTCTCTGACTCTGACTCTTTGACCTGTCTCTGTCGCACCATTCGCATTATGTTTAGTTTCGATTTCGATATCGATATAGATATCAACATGGGGGTTCGATTTCGAATTGGATTTGGAATTCGCTTCGTTTCGTTTCGTTTGGTTTTGTAATTTCGTAATTCTATCAACTAAACAACGGTTATGTATTGTATATTGGGGCTTTGAGTATATTACATTATCATCGAAGCAAGAGTGATTTGAATATTATTAAAGGCGTTTACTATATTTCGTTTATACATAATTTGGTTTATGCTTTAACTACTTTAAAATTCAATAGGATTTCACCGTCCTGTTTTCATATATATATATTTATATATATTTAAATATATATATTTTTTTATTTTGCATCATTTTATTATCATTATATTATACTGTTTTATTATTATTATAATATAATATATATATGTAATCCTTAAGTTGCTTCACATAATCTCAATCTGCGGCGTATTATATATTTGCTCGATTTATTGCTGCCGAATTGTGAGTTTTTGGGTTATATGTATGATAAATAGATTACTTTTTTATGCTTTTCCAATACTATGCTGCACGATTGAACATAATATACTTGTATTTATAACTTTATATCAACAAATTGAAGTTAAGTGATTTAAATCAATTGCATTTCATAGATGTTTCGTTTTCTTGTTATACATTTTTTTTGTAAATTTATTTTATTTTATATTATTTTTATTTTATTATTATTTCAATTATCGTTTTCTGTTTTTATCTTGTATTATTTTATGATGACTGACATATCACTGCATGACACATTTTCCCTCTATTTGAGTTTTTAGCTCATTTACTTGCGTTTCTATTTGATTTTTCAGTTCTGTAAAAAGAAATTGAGTATGGAAACAGCAATAAATAAGCATATTTTGTAGAGTAGACTACAAATGTTATGTATGTTAACTGGTATGTATATGTATTTATGGATGCTCATGTAACTGTTATAATAACTAGCAATATAACGTGTGCAAATTGTACGTCACAGCATTAGACAATATTTTTGTTCTAAATTAAAAAATATGGAATCGATTAAGTTTTAATGCGTGTTTCAATTCAAAATGCAATGCGGCGGGTATAGGGATTTTTTAATAAATAAGTTTCTTCTTTTTTCAGTTTTCTTGCTAAATTATAACTTCAAATTTAAATTAATAATGTCTTTAAGTACTTCTGTATGTATCGTACGTATGTGTGTGTGTGTGTTTAAATTAGTTAGTAAATTAGTTAGTGTAGACAACAGAAAGCAATAGTTAGTAAATGTAGAGTGATAGTAGAAAACAGATAGATTGCAATGAAAAAAATAGATGGTGTGTTGGAAATACACATACATATACAGCATATATGCAATATATATATTTTACATACTTAGAAATCATATATAAAATACATATATTACATACATATTATAGAGGAAAGAGAGTAAACAGTTGTAAGAGGGAAAAAGTTTTGTAAGTATTTGGTTTTAGATTTTTCCATGTTTATTTGTTTTTTTTATTTTGTATTTAGTTTTTTTTTTTTTAATTAGCAAACACAATTACGAGTAGAAAAGTTTTTCATCAGGTTCATTTGAAATTCATTTTGTTATGCGTGTTGAGTTTTCGTATGTAATTGAGCACTCAAGCCATTTAAAAGTTTAAAATAAAGTTTTTTTTTTTTTGTTTAATTGTAACAAATTAAATAAAGATTTATTAATAAGTTAGTGCAGTTGGTGAGTTGTAAAAATGTTCTTAAAGGAAAATACAAAATTTGTAAAATAATATATTATATAATTGTATAATTGATTAATTATTATTAGCTGCCTAGACCTATAGAATACCCCATCTAATACAATAGTTAATTAGTTTCATAATATTCTAACTGAGAGTTTCTTGAGCTGTTTGTTGTGAGTGTTTCGGAAGTACATAGTATTTCTGACTGGTCTATGATTCAATTATTTAATCACAATTATAGACAGATAGTGAGAGAGAGAGAAAGAGAGAGATAGACAGAAAGAGAGAGAGAGTAATTGAAACTTGTTGTTGTTGTTTTTATTGTTGCTTGTGGTTGTGGAGTAGTTAGGTGAATACAAATGCAAAGATTGCAATTAGATTACCACACACAGATGAGTAGATTAAGGAATTTTACCACTTACCTTAGTCTAATAATTCAATTTAGTTTATTTCATTTTCAACATGAAACCTAAGTACAATATGACGCTCTTCATCGTCAACTAACATCAATTTCAACCCAGTTGATTTATTTTTATTTTTTTTTAATTTTCAAACACAACACATAATTAAAAGTTTTAAGAACCATTAAAAAGAAACAAATGAAACAACGAAAGATGAATAAACAAAATAATTGGAAAAAAGTAAATAAGATAAATGGAGTGCACACTTTATATAGAGAGAGTTATTCATTCGTTGCTTTAAGATTGAAGTTCCAGTTGGAAACTTCGGATAGTTAGTTAGAGTTTATAGAGTTAGCTTACAATTACGAAGGATAGTAGAGTAGATCTTATACATATATTAGATAGCGCACAGGAAAGGTACATAGATATAGTAGATATAGATAGTTGTAGTTAGCAGTAGTGAGTTGTTGATAGTTCATAGATAGATTAGACAGTTTTGGTAGCACGAGCACGAGAAGATACGAGACAATACACACAGATACACACACACATTTACGTGTACTACTTTCAAGCGCCGTAGAGAGTACGAGTATTTTTAGTTTTTTATACATTGTTTGTAATGTTTTTTTGTAGTTGTTTTTGTTGTTGCTGTTGTTGTTGTTATTGTTATTATTGTTGTCGCTTGAGTAAAACGTAGATCTTAAGTTAAATAAATGAAACAACTAAAGACAGTTACACATAGCACTAAATAGACATGGACGCCTTGTTGGTGAATCAGATTAGCAAATAGTTAAAGACCAGTTCAAGAATATACGTACATATTACAATTATATAGAGACTTATGTACATAGATATCACACATATGTATCTCTAATGCAACTTGATTGACTTACTTGTAAAATCGTCGAGCTCTTCCTGCTCTGCCTCGGCGGCCAGCTCCTCGGGCGTCTTCTTTTTTCGCATCAGCGGATTGGGCTCCTCTTGTGGCGCTGCCTCGACAATTTCCTCCTTTTTCTTGATGTTGTACTGTAAGAGGCAGGGGCAGGGCAATGCCAAATAAAATGCTCAGTTATATAGTGCTATAGTATATCGTATATTAATCGTATGTTAAACCTTTATCATTGTCACTTGTCACTGTTTTTCTTGTTGTAGTATTTTTGTCCTTTGTAATTCAATCTGACTCCGTTAGGGAGTCGCTCGTAAAAAGGACTCCCTACTAGAGTCAATTTGAACTGCAGCAGGAAGTTCAAACCGCACACACTTTAGACAATGTATAATACACTTCATTTTTTCTTTTCACATCGACAGATTACCGCACATTGTTGGAGTGGAGTGAAGTGGGGATCCAATCGCTTACCTTATCGCGTATGTCCTGTCTCATTTTCTCACGCTCCTCTTCCATTTTGCGATGCTTCTCCTTGCGTCGCTCCTCGGCCTCACGAATGGCCTCCTGACGCTCTCTCTCCTCCTCCTCTGCCTTTTCCTTATCGTCGCCATCATCGCCACCATCACCTCCTACAGCGCCTATTGGAAAAAAGTCAATAATGGAAAGAGCTTAGCAATGGCAATCATTTTATACAAGCAAATAAATGGTTAGTTTTAGTGTATAGTATATAGTATATATATACTGTACATTGTACAGTGAGCCCTAGCTTAATGTTACACTGTTGTAGATTAAATTCAAATCAAAATCGGTCATGACCAATTTTAGCTTGACATTTTGACACATATTTGATTAAGAACTAGTAGGAAAGGCTACAGTCGAGTGAGTCCGACTGTGAGAGACCTTGTACTTATAATGTAAAAATATATATTAAATATTAAGTCTTAAAATGATTGAAAATTTCATGTTTACTATCTATGGTCCTTGCTATTCGTAATTTTGATCTAACTACTTAGAATATACACAAATCTACATACCAAGTTTGGTGTATCTAGCTCTTATAGTATCTTAGATCTAGCAGCTTTAACGAACACGACTGATCAACAATATATCTTTGAACTTTATTATTCGCTCGCAATGTAATTTTGATCTTCTTCGAATATACAGGGATCTGCATACCTAGTTTGGTGTCTCTAGCTCTTTAGCTGATCAAGATTATATTTTTGTATGCCTCTTTCTGCTCGTTACGCACATTTTGATTTTAATAAACTTAGCAAACCCTTTTTACTTTTAAAGTACAGGGTCTTCAAGAACCTAAACAAGACATCGACTGAGCTGAGCTGAGTTGATTTGAGCTTATCGTGCCGCCAATGGAAGCGCGATTAGTTGGGGCACAGACTCAGCATTGAACGAGGCATTGCGTCGGCTCAGTCTGAAAGCACAAGTGAAACGTGCCACAAAACTTGCGGAAGTGAATTGCGGCAATTTCCTGTGATTTGCATGAGCGACCTTTCAGCGTGCTGACCTTTCCAGCGACCAGGGACAGTGACCAAGTCAAGAGATAGTGGCAACAAAAAGGGCCAAGTGCATTCTGAGCCCAGACCTCAAAGCAGCCACATCAAATGTATCGAAAAGTGTTTGTTGTGTTAATTTTAGCTGGCACTGTGTGCGCTGCCAGTGTAAACAACGTTGACAACAATGTGCTGAATTTCGGGCACCAGTTGGAGCAGTTGCTGGACAATAGCAAATCACCGTGTCAGGATTTTTATGGCCATGTCTGTGGACGCAACTCCAATGTCAATCAGACGCTGCGACGTCAGCAGGAGCAGCAGCGGTTCCAGCAGCTGCTCAAGGCAACAAATCGCAGCCAGCTGCTGGACATGGAGCTGCAGTTGATGAATTTCTACAAGTCCTGCGAGAATAATCGCGGTGCCGACGCGCTGAGAACATCGCAGCTTTATAGAAGCAGCGGCGGTTGGCCAGCTCTGGAGGCGATCAGCAGCAATCTGACATTGAATTGGCTGGGATTGATTGGATACTTTCACGAGATGGGTGCGTCTTACTTCTTCGAGACGAAGATTAGCATGCAGTCGAATAAGAGATTGGTAACACTGCAACCGGACGTCACCAGACGCCACACGATGCGCAAGTTCGAGCAGCGAGTGGGAGAATTGCTGCAAGGATTTGGCGTGGACCAAAGTCGAGCTCATGTCGCATCCCTGGAGGTGCTCAGCTTCGAGCGCAGTCGCCGCGACATTGTCAAGACGGAGCGCATCGAGGATCAGGTGCAGTTCACCTATGCCAATTTCAAGCGCAGTTCCTTCGCCAATGCGTCGCTAAATCGCCTCGATTGGGATATTTACTTTAAGAAACTGTTGGGCGGAAAGACGCTGCAGGCAACGGACACGATTGTGGTGAAGCAGCTGCCTCGACTGGTCGACTACATGCAGCTGTTGCAAAACACAAGCATGCACCGTCTGCTCAATTGGATTTGGATTGATTATCTCATGGGTGCGTATACGTAATTTACAAATTTATAATTTTCGAAATATAAATTTAAAAGGCAAACTATTTGTTGATTTTTATCAGAAATTAAGAAAAACCAATTTTATCTAATTTAAGTTAAAGAAACTGTGAAATAATGTTCCAATATAAGTTTTATTTATTTATTTATCGTCGACTAAAAACGGTCTATAGAAAAAAATTAAATTTACTATAGTTGAAATATCTGGGGTGCCACAGAAATCTCTTTCACCTGAATTTGACGTACATTTGTATGAAATTTACGTCATTTTTCAGGTGAAAGAGATTTCTGTGGCACCCCATATAATTAAAAAATTAAAGTATAAAATTGACAATTAAATTATATTAAAAGCAATGTTAATTCTAAATTGAATAGATATAAAAATTAAATTAAATTTTATTAAATAATCAAATTTATAAAAAACATAGAACAACAATCCATTACACATTCCAGCATCAAAAATTAAATAGTTTTATGACGGGATAAGAATTGAAAACAAAAGTTAAGTCACAAAAAAGATAACTTTGTGCTGCTTTCGTCACTAGCATGTGCCTCCCTCCATAGTGATTTTTTTAATTAAAATATTTTGAAACTCTGTATTATTGCTCATACGTCCTGTTGACATTGGTTTCTTTGCAGACATTGCTGCCGCCGACTGCCAACAGCTGGTGGAAACTTACGCTGGTGACGTCTACGCTCATCTGCTGCAACGTGTAAGCGCGGATCGAGTGCAGATGACCCAAATGTATGCGGCCATTGGCAAAGCCTACAAGTCGCAGCTGTCGGGCAGTGTTTGGATCGACGAGATCTCTGAGCAGGCCTCCCAGCGATTCCTGGGCCAAGTGATGCATCTGACGCTAAATGGCGACGATCGCCTGAATGCCGCCTATCGTGAATTGCAGCTGGGCAGCAGAAGAAACTTCTATCGCAACATGGAAAAGTTGCGTCGCTTTCAGCACAAGCGACAGACGCTGAACATGGCGTCCCAGCAGATGCGCCAATATGCGCAAATCTTCGACACTATCAACGGCTTGTGGCCGCAGCTGAATCTGAGCACACCGTTGAACTACATGCTGGTGGGCGAGCGTTTTGCGAGGTCTCTAATCTCCGCTGGCAGCAGCAGTCGCACGCCTGGCGCCTGGCGCAGCATGGACTCGGAACGACAGTTTGCCGCCTTCCAAAATTGCAGTCATGTGCCCACAACGGGGAGCATGATTAATGGGAATGATCTGTTGTTGGGCATGCTTGGCCAGCGTCAATCCTGGAGTGGCTACAAACAATGGCTGGGCAACCAGCAAGCGGTAAACACTCAGCAGTTGTCCTGGCAGCGACTCTACTTCATTGGCAGCCTGCTGGTGGACTGTCGCGAGAGCGGACAGTCGGGTGCAGTGCAGCAGGAACGCAAGCGGCAGCTGCAACACGGAATCTTGCGTAACTCGCCCGAGTTCACGGAGGCTTTTGGTTGCCGCATTGGCGATGCGCTCTACGCGCAGCAGCAGCGCTGCAAACTTAGTCCAAGTGTGTGAAACACAAACACAAACACACACACACACACACACAGCTAAAAAGAGACACTCACACACACTCACACAATAAGATACTTGACAGCAGTTTTGGCCAAGTTAAAAAGTTGTCAGCAGCTTTAATGCATAATAAATGGTCAAAAGATTGTAAGGATTTCGGGGGATTTTCATTGTCGGCAGACCTTGAACTTTTTTCTTTCATTTTGCTTTTGCTTTTACTTTATGCTAACGTTAAAAATCGATAAAAGAGCGCCACGTTCTCGTTCGCAACTATGGCCAACGCGAAAGGTTGGCCAAGGGGTCGTTAAATTGTGATTGATTTTTTTCTTATTTAGCTTTTTGATGATTATGCAGCATATGTTTGTTTAGGAATCAAAGCTGTATGAGATGTTAATAAGAGGAACGTTAGTTGTTGAGTGACTTACATTGAGTATAACAGAGTTATCAGTAACAGTTGTAGAGTGTAGATAGAGTTAGATAGGCAGAGCAAGAGATAGAAATGAAATAAAAGTGCACACAACACCGAATATCGAATATTGGAATATTTGAATATTTGAATAACATAAATCGCATGTCTAACGTTAAATATTTAACGTACAACATCCAACAATTTACAGTCTCAATTTTTCGTTTCTGTTTTTTTTTTCTGAGTGCATACCAATGAAATTCATAATTTCTGGGCGCTTTTAGGCCAATGCTATCTCTCCGTATTTGTGCCTTGTGTCTGCTCACGATGCGACAACGATAATTGCAGTTGCCAACGATGCGCACTGCCGACGCTTCTGCTGCTGTCGTTGCTGCTGCTGTCGTTGCTGCTGCTGCTGGTCAACAACACCACCGCACCGTTGATGTCCCACACACACACTGAGCCAATGTCGTGAGCTGCTGCTGCAACTGTGACACACTGAACGCTGCGGTTTCGGCATGCTCCTCGTTTTCTTTCTCGTCATCGTCGTTCTCATTCTCGTTCTCTTTGTTGCTGTTGTTGTTGTGTGGTTCGGCTGTGCCATCGTTTGCTTTGACTTGGTTGCCATGGCAAAACACACAATCGATTGTAGCTGCCGTTGCCGAGCTGACGATACGAACGCGCTCACGAGCTCACACGAACTGAATGCAAACTGTAAACTGAACTTGACTGTTTGCCGACTTTGTTTTTTTTTTTTATGTACGCTGCGCTGCGCTGCGCGTCAACTAAAAGGATTCTAACTGTGAATCTCAACACTGACTCTGATTTTGATTCGGACTCTTTATTTTGTCGACTGCGTCTGGTTACGTCAGAGTGAGTGAACTTCAGTCGCTGGAGTGCAAACCTGGAGTAGGAGTATTGTTCGCAGTTGCCTGGCTTTTTATGCCAATGCGACTCGCAGTCGCAGTTGCTAACGCTGCTGCAGTCGCTGTCGCAGTCGACGTCGACTGCAGCCTGGAGCGATTTTGAGCATAGGATGACCTAAGCGCAGGGGTTGAATGTTAAACATCAACGGAATTTAGCGCCTGCGCAGGATCACAAATGTTTTTGTATGCTGATAACAGAAACAGCAGCAGAGGCAGTGGCAGCAGCAGCAGAGACAGCAGCAGCAGAGGCAGCGACAGCATCCGCAGCGCCTTGCGTTTTTTGCTCGCTCTAATTATTGTTGTCGCACTCAGCGCTGCCGGCGTCGACGTCGCTGTCGCTGCCGCACAGCCTCCGCAAAACGGCGCAAACGCACAAAAAGATTCCCACGCGTTGCTCTTGAGCGCTTTTCCGCTTTTCTCGCAGGTGGAGACAATGGAGAGGAGTGTAAAAAGGGGGAGTGTAGTGACCACATTTTGCTTAAGCGCGTTTAAATAGCAGTGCTGTCGCTGCCTCTGTCGCTGCCTCTGTCGCTGCATCTTGTTGTTGTTGGTCGCTTGGTCGCTTGGTCTGTTGGTCTATGTGTTATGTGTTAAAGGCAACGCACATTAAATTGAATTTATAGTCATCAATTTGCTGAATAGCTTTGTGAATAAACTTTTTTTCCTTCTCTCGATTTTAGGGTGCGCTTGATTTGTGTAGACGCCGTTTATTGTTTTCTTAAATCAGTCAAAGTATTTTATAATAAAAATTGATTTGCCAAAATGTTGTCAACCCGTGTTAACACCAACCCCCCCCCCACTGAGGGAGGGGGTAACAACCCCCTTTCTGCTGCTCCCTGCCCAGCTAAGTGTATGAATGTTGCGCTTTTATGAGACTTTTGTAATTTGCTTTATGAACTTTATGAACTTCCTTTTATGCCATTCCCATTCCCATTGCTTTCCGTTGCTCTCCCGTTTTATTTCGCATTTTCTTCTATTTGTGGCTGCAACTGACTTTACTCGCAATAAACGTGAAGCACTGTCTTTGGCGAGTCCTTAAAAGTCAGAAAGTCAGTTCGAGTTTTAGATGCTCGCTGCATGAAGTGCACAACTCAATTAAAAACTAATCAAGCCTATTGTAATATAATTATCATGACAGCATAATTAACACCGCTTGTGCCTGCTGTTTCCCCTTCCCCTCTCTCTATTTTCCCTTTATTCTATCCAGCTTTTCCATCTGGCCATCGCTCCATCAACTTCATTTTCTTCCAATTTCACTTTATTCTCTTTACTACATTTTGCCGGCTATTTTGCATATTTCATTTATTTTCTAATGGACAACCCGTTGGCCATCGATGGCCCTTTAAGACCACCGCTAAGGAACAACGGAAGCCTTCAATTTGTGTTCAGCATTTTCTTGACAGCGACAACAGTTCCTCTCCCGCTCCCCCCACCCGAAAAAAGGAGAGAAAAAAGAATGAAATCACTTTGAATCCGAGTATACAAATTGGTTGTTCTAAGACCATTTTTTCTTTCCTATTTTCATTTTCTTTGCGTATTCTTTTTTGCTGTTAAAAGCTTTACTTTTTTTTTTTTTGCTGCGTGTCTTGGGCATAATGAGGGTACTTAATACCTAGCCCTGTGGCTGGGCCGTGATATATCATCGGGGCAAGGAGTTGGGTTGAGTTGAGTTGAGTTCACACTAAGTGCGGGGCCAACTCATAAGTCTGATATACGATCTAAATACCGGATAAGTAAGTCGCACGCTGCGTTTTATTGCTTCGACTGCTAGTTTGAATACCAACACGTCAAGGCGCAAATGGAACGTGGACCCACTTCGAATATAGAGGCCGTAATTGTCTTAGGATCTGGCTATAGATGGGGATGTGGATGTGAATGTGGATGAGGGATATGGATGTCGCATTGAATCTGAATGTGGATGACTGGCCTGTTGACTGGGTGACATTTATGCGACTTAATACGCGCACGCTGTGGGAATACTACATTAGAGTTCCATTTTCATTTCCATTTGTGTGTGTGTGTGTGTGTTGCCACCATACACACACATATACACACTTATAAACATATAAAATGACAAGAAATGGAAAAAGGAAGCAGCAACCATTTGTGCGAGTGCTCAGCGCCTCAGTTGCCTTTGCCCATCAGCCTTTTGCTTCCTTATAGAGTTGATAGAAAAACAGCTAGTTTCATTTGAAAATATAGCTTAAAAAATGCTTATCATTTATACTTTTTATAAGATATAAATCATTTATTAAAATACAAAATACAAAACATCGACAAAAAAGTTAAATATGCCGCATAAATAAGTTATTCATAAACAACCTTATGCTTAAAATAGCATTTAGCTTTTTTTTTTTAAATCATTATAATTCCCAATTGCGACAGAATATATTTTGATTTTACCAAGTATATTAAGGTTTTTTGGAAATCGTAGTCAAGTCATTTTATAAAATAGTTTGATTTCCAGCTCATATTAAAATAGCAAAGTCTAGCTATAAAATAGCTAAAACAGCAACGCTGCATTCATACACACTTCTTACGCTCTGTCTCTATCCATCACTCTATCCATCCATCTATCTCTTTCTTTTTCTTGTGTGTGTGTGCGTAATTTTTCTGCTCGTCGCTTCTTTTTTGCTTTTCTCATTTTTTTTTTTATTGTAAGGAGTTGTTGAAAAGGCACGAACGTCAAATTATTTTCTTGCTTAATCCGGTTCAAGACCGCTGAGCTTTGTAACAGCCACCCGAACTTCATCCCCTGCCCGCTGCCTTAAGCGCACGCATCCGCATCCGCGTCCGCATCTGGGTCAGAGGTCGGAGACGCTGGCGACGTGCTACAAATGACAGGAAGCGGGCAATGGAAATGGATGTGGCATGTGGGATGCGTATGCGACTTTTATAGCTAGAGAACTGGCTTAAGCAGCTAAACTCTGCCAAAGGAACGTTGCCAAGTTTTCTTCATCGCCATCCCCATCCCACCCCATCGGATGATTTCATTGTCATAGTCGCTAATAGCAACTGCAATATTCCCGGCGTAATTACATTTTAACAGCCTCAAAGAGCCGGAATATTTACTTATGGCCACAGCACACACACACACACCCATCATCTGACACTTGTACAATTGTACCTCACATTATGTATCTGTAGCTGTAGCTGTAGCTGTGAATGTATCTTTAGCTTAACTGTAGCTCTTTTGCCTCTCTGCGTGCGTGTGCATAAGTAAACGCAAAAGTCGACTGCGGACAAAGGGAAAGGGCAGGGTGGGAGGAGGAGGTGGAGGGTGACAGGCAGTGGGCGTGTGCAAGTGTTAAGATGTGCCTTGTACTTGTGGCATAAAGGATCTTAATGCCACACACACACACACACACTGTCCCCGTCTCAGCTTATGGCTCTTCATAATGACGCAAGTAAATCTCATTGCCATTTCGCTGGCTGCACTCAATTCTTTTTTCTAGCGCCAGCAATTAGTTGTAAGCCGACAACACTCCACAAGCCCGCATCCACATCCACATCTACATCCTCATCCTCATCCACATCCACTCATTCCCATTACCAGCCCGCTTGGCTTGGCAGGCATGTCAATGTCAGGAATGTGCCTTCATGTCAGCAAATGCTGGAAATTTGACAAAAATGCCTGCAGAGTCGCGCGTCCCTTTTGGACCGACAGCTGATAAACTGCATGCAAATATTTTGGTCGCCCGGCAGCTGTTCGAGCACAAATATTTAAAGAATTTTTAATATGCACCATTTATGTGGGTCTACGCAACCCCCAATCTCCAATCCCTATTCCTCCACCGCACGCTGTCTGAATTTAATGCGCCATTTTTCATATAGTTTTGTGCGTTTGTGCATTCAAGGATTAGTTATGCTGATGATGTTACGGCAGCGGCGACAACTACAACAACTACATATAATGCTATTATATTCTGATTGATAGCACAGGTTTTCACAATCAAAGCATTTGCATCGCCACACAGCGCTTTAAATTACGTATACGCTGCGTTGGTTAATCAAATCTCTAACGAATGTCAATATTCTTTAGTGATGTATAAATACATCGGAAAATCGACAACTTGATTTTTGTGAATGCGATTTTTAAGTACTTTAACTTGATCATTTTTTTATTGAGACATTATTTTTATACATATATTATTAAGGACTGTTGGGGTTGTATGAGAAAGAATGTTTATACCAATTAAAAGTTTATTTCATCTTTTCCTATAATCTGCTGTACCGAAAACTCGAATCTCAACATTAAAAAGCAACAAAGCTGGGCTCTCAGCTATTCCCAACCTTTTAAAACTCTTACAAACAACTCTAAAATTACACTGTAACCAACTCCTTAATGATATTAAATTAAGTACATAATCTCAAGTTAAATAAAGCTAATAAGCTATTCAATTGCTGTGCTTATTGTAAATAAATAAGTTAAAAATTGTCTGTATAAAGAGAATATACACACACAAATCCAAAGATATTAATCTGCTGCCTTGTTAAATTGAAAAACAAATCAAATCTTATTTTAAACTTCATTGTTTAAGAACTAGAGCAGCAAGAATAGATGGTAACAAACAATAATCAAGGCAAGATTATATAATTGAATTTAAGTATTAACCACAACACTCGCACAACGAGTTGTTCGTGACTAATTTCCTATTTGCTTTCCACATGATGGACACAGATGTGTCAAGCAATTGAAAATTTGCAAATACGAGTGTAAACCTTATTTGCATGGGGGCGGGTAAAACCGAAGGGGGAAGGAAAACAACATCCATACATCAATTGCACATGTTGTGGACAGCTGTAGCTATATCTTTGGCTGTTATCTGCATTTGTATCTGTATCTGCAGCTGTAGCTGTATATGTATCTGTATCTGTCATGTAGGTGCCGTTGTCTTGCCTGTCAGTGGCATGTGTCGCATGTGTCAAAATGTTTGCTCATCAAAATGGGCATTGAGTAAAGAGAACAGGGAATACAGAGCACAGAGAATAGACTACAAAGTATGTGGGAGAATAAGTAGAGAATAGTTGTTGGGGACGCTCATTTTTTATTATTAAAGGACTCAGCATTTTTTACGTTATATTGACAAGCTTAGCTAACTTAAGTGTAGGGCAAAGGGATATAGAATAGATTTAAATAGGATAGAATATACATACGGGTAGATAATAGATAGATAGTGTTATATAGTATTTATGTACATTGCAATAATATTTACTTATACTTTACCTCATTGTAAATACGTTGTATATTAGTTGTAGAGTTGTAGTAGTAGTTGTAGTTGTAGTTAAGAGTAGTTATAGTAGAATAGGTAGTAGAAGATGTAAGTTGTTTTGTAGTTAGTATGGTTCCATATTTGGTTGTTGTTGTTTAAGTTGTTGTTGTAGTAGTACGATAGTTGTAGTTATAGTAGTAGAAGTAGTTGGTAGAAGAAGTAGAAGTATAAATAGTTAAAGAAGCAGTTTTTACAACAAAAAAATAGAACATTTCTTTTTTTTTTTATAAAAAGTCGAAAACAAGAGATAGGAAATAGTTAACGTTTAATATAAATTGTAAATGTATTTGTTAATTAAAATGCAAAATCAATTGGAATCGTTTAGTATATTTGTATATTGTTGCTGTATGGTAATTGTTTAATATTTGCAGTTTGTTAGTAGTAAAAATAAATAATAGAAAACTCATCACAATGCTAATCAAGATAGGTTCCCAGTTTATATATAGTTAGGATAGTTCAAGAGTATAGTACAAATGGTTGGGACTCAAAACTGACACTAAATGATGTTCCGATCTTTTGACTTTAACTCAAAAATGCAAATTGGTTGCAGTTAATTTAATAATAAATGATAATTAAAATAGTTTCGTTCACGCGCATTATCTTTGTTGGGTAAAGTTTTATTTTTTCTTTTCTATTTACATTTTTTTTAAGCAGATTCAAATTGAATTCGTTGGCAGCAAAAGTTTGTTGACAAAGTTCAGGTATGCATAATAAACGTTAGTGAAAGCTCTTTGGGTGCAACTATGGCAGACTCTTTGGTTAGTTAGTTGGTTGCTTTGGTTTACATATAATTTTTTTGTATTTTAGATTGGGAGGTTTGGGTGCAGCAAGTTAAAATACATATGTAAGTAAATGGAATAATTTGGAATTCGTAGCATTTAAGTAAAATTTAAAAGGCAATAAAGCCCAATTGGGATAGCATAGCATATCATATCATATCAAATATATATTTATCGAACACGGATGCTGAATCATGTGAAGGTGTCACTAATTTGGAATTTCATATTCGAATCAAAAATGATTGCTGGTGTGGTAATTAGAGTAATACAAAAAGGATTACGAATACGAGTTGAATGCAAAGAAACAATTATATAGTACGAGTATAGGTTTTTGATAATTGAATATTGAATATTACCGCCGCCTGCTGCATCTGTTTAGCGTGTGTTTGTCGGGGAAAGTAAAGTTTAAAGTTACCATTAATACGAGTATTCTCAGTATTATAAAGTTAAGTTTGTTTAGTTTGTTGCTACGCATTTATGAGAGAGTTTTTTGGGGTGAGTATTCATAAATATAAATTGATAGCGTTGTTAGATAAGTAAATATATATTTTAGCAAGAAATTGGAATAAGTTGAAAAGTAGTTGTTGCTGTTGTATTTAAGTGTAAAGTGTGTTTTTATTTGTATGTATTTTGTGATTGAAATTTTTTTTGCTGAAACTCGAGCCGTTGGGCAATCTTTAAAATGTATACATTGCGTATACTTGATGTAAGAGGCGACACAGCTGCCGCCTTTTTTACATTTTGGCAACCTCGAGCTCAAATTTCCGTTGTGTTCGAGTATTACAATGTGGGCGTGGATCGTGGACGTGGTCGTGACTTGACTTGACGTGGCATTCATGTTAATGTTAGTGAGAGAGTACAAGTAAAGTACGAAAATAAAATGAGAAAAGAACGTGGAAAATAATGTAAAGAATCAAATAACATTATCGAGGGGTAGGCAGAAAAGGAAATTGTACTAGAAGAAATTGAATTGTGTAAAGCCAAAGGCAGCTGAGCTTATTTTATGTTGGTATGGGCGTGGCAGTAGGCGTGGGCGTGGCAGTTGTTGTTGTTGTTGCTGTTGTTGTATTGTATGTTTTGTGTCAGTGAAGTGCATGAAGATTCTAAGGATTGCTGTGCACTTGGGTATCGTTTTTGAGGTGTTTGCTGTGTTTTTTTGTTATATATTGTATCAAGCTCTTGTGTTTTGTGTATGTTTTACAATGAGGTAAAGTTCGGCTGTGAAGGTTGTAGGAGGAGCGTACAAATATGTACAAATAAATTTCATTTTTTGTTTGATTTTCTAAAAGGAGTTACATGATTTCGGTGTGTGCACTTAAGCTTAAATAGAATACAATTACAATTATTTAATAAGAATACGTAAGTTTTTTCGGACTTGGATGGGATGGAGACTATCTAATGGAAGTACGAGAGGGGGAAGGGTGAAAGTAGGTCTTATGGGCCAGGTCGAAAGCATTTTCGAGCCAAGCCCAAAATGATATTTTATGTTGTATGTGTGTGTGTGTGTTGGTGTTGCTGTCAGTGTTGCATGTGTGTGTGTGTGTGTGTGTTTATCTTAAATTATTCGCAATATGCTCCGCTTCAGGTGTTTTTGTGCAATGCTAAACTTACGATTAAGTTCAATAATATATAAGTATTTTTGATACTTTCTTAAAATTCAATTTCAATTTTGAACGAGTTCATTATGCAATTTTAAAAATTTCTAAAAAATTTCAATTCGTTTATCATAAATCATGCTGTATTTTTGTATTTTATTTTATAGCCAATCAACAAAAGTCTCGATCTCCATTCAAAACTGAAACACAAGCGCTAAAATTAAAACTAAACGGAATTGTGCTAGATAAATAATGTTTATCATATTAGATGGTATACAGTATTATATTATAAATAGATGTATATTGTAGTATGTTTTATGGCGTTTGATTAGTAAACTTATTTGAGCAAATTGTTAAATGTAAATGTTATTGACCATTATTTTATGTGATGTGCAAATGCAACTTACGCAATTAATGGAAATTCTCGACATTTGTCTGAACAAAACGCTTACCTGAAATGGGGAAAATTAGAATATAAATTAAATTAATGTTGGCATAAGAAATTAGTTTGATAAGAGTGTGCAATGGCTATAAATACGAATGTGAAAGGCAATAAATGTCATGTTGAATGATAATTGTGAAACCGAAATGATATTTTATGGCATTGCTCTTTGGTGGCAAAACAAAAAAACAAAAAAAACAGTCTGCACGTTTGCAACATTTATTGCTGGACCCCCCGACAAGCTGGTGGCAAATCCATATAAGTTATTTAAGCTTAAGACAGGCAATAGTAATAAAAGGCTAACACGACTGAAGCTCAAATAAATTTCTCCGATTCTCTCTGCAAGCTCAGAGTTGACAATAGAAACGCATTAGCTGCCATCGGCCAGGACAAGGGGATTTCGTCTCCTACATTTAAGTCTCCTTAGCCTCGTTCCAAGAAGAAATTGTATTACACATTTGCAACATCTAAGTTAAATTCCCAAACAATGTTCGTTGCAGTTCAACATAGTTTGGCCTTGATACATACATATATATTTTACGATATGCTTTTTATTTTTATTTCTACTTCTCAAATTTGTCGCAATTTTTATGTCGATTTTTGAGTGGTTGTGCAGAGTGTTTGCAGTTTTGTACATTGGTAATTGTACTTGTGTTTTTATGTGCATTTGATGTACATTATATGTATATATATTATATTTCGATTTGATTTCTCGATTTTTATGGCCATGCTAATGGCATTTTCATGTTCCTAGCTAGTCTATCAGTGCCAGACTTTGACGGCCTAATGCTCAATTGGCAATCACACGAGTCTCAAACCACAGTCGACAGCTTGACACGGCTCGTGGCAAGTTGACAAGTTGAAAAGGTAGATATAGATGGAGGTGGCAATGATTGAGCTGCCTGCCTGCCTGCCTGGTTGTCACTGTTAACTTAGTTCGCTCTTACTTAGCTCTATGGTACACGGCAAGAGTGTAAGTGGTATTATGCCTGCTATAAGTCGACCATTGAATGTGAAGTGCTCTGAATTTAGCATCAATCTACGCAATTAAGTGTATCAATTTTGTTGCCACCACTTGCCGACGCATTCGTGCAGAATTTCTCAGCTTGATAAGAGACTCAGCGACAGGAACAACGAGAACGACAACGAGAACGACAACGTCAACTCCAGTTTCAGTTTCAGGCAACATGAAAAGGCAAAACGAAGGAGGCCAAGTCAGAGGAGGGGCTGAGAAGATGAGAAGTGGGTTTGCTAGATGGCCGAGAGCTGTTGACGCTGCCTTTGGGGCAGCAAATTGAGCGAGCTGCTTGCCTAGCACACTTTTAGATACACACACAGACACATAAAAGATACATAGATACATTATGTAAATAATGTGGCATGTAAAAGTAGTCGCATGCTGCCAGTTGATAAGCGTTTTAAATAAAATATCCTACATTTTTGAAAGCATTCAATGATTTTCCAAGCGATTGCACATTCAATGATTAAACAATAATAACAACAACAGCAGCAGCTACTAAGAATTATGGTACTGAGGCATGAGGCATGAGGCATGAGGCATGAGGCATGAATCAGGCTGAGGGGCAGGAACAGACTAAACGTTAGCCACTTTCATGTGCGGCAAATTTCTTGCCACGCTGTGCAGCAGCTTGAAAATGAATTATGTATGTGTATCGATCGTGGGCCAAAAATACACACACCATATGTCTGTGTCTACGTATGTGTACACTCGGAAAAATACGACCCTTGGTTTATCAGGAAAATCAGAAATATTCAAGTTTGATTTGGTACATTAAATAAAATAAAAATTTCTTAATAATGCGACTTATATTTATGCATATTTCAGAAATTTTGTTTTACAAAAAACCTTTTTTATGTTTTTTTTTTAATTTAAGAACAGTTTTTCCTACAAAAACACTTTTTTCATGGCCATTTTACACCAAAGGCGAATTTCTAAAACAAGGAAAATATTTTTTTTTTTTAAGGTGTACATATCTAGCATCTATGCATGTTTGTATGTGTTTATATGTATGTGTTAGAGCATAATGAGATGCGATGTAACTGTGAGTGGTTTTTCTCTGACTTTGACTTACCTTTAACGGCACTTAATTGGTTTCCAACCATCTGTTTCGCAATGAACGCCGCCATTTTGCTCGACCTTTTTCGAGTCCTTCTCTATAGGCGTAGTTGGCGTGTGGGCGTGGCTTCTGCGAATGGTAACCAAAAAATTGCACTTGCGGTTGACTTTCACCCAAAACTGTAAATGCAAAAAAAAAGAAATAGAAAAGATAAGAGAAGAGTAAAGAAAAATGGCAGCAAATTAAATTGTGCTCGCTAAAAGGACAATGCCCAGGAGACAGTGCGTCTCAACCACATCTTCCCCTCTCCCACTCTCTCCATCTCTCTCTCTCTCTCTCTATCTATCATCTCTTAGCAATTCGCGCACTGGACCCGCCGTCAAGTTGCCCTGTCACCTGTTTCAGCCTGATACTTTAAGCCGATTAGCTTAAATGCCGTCGCTTCGTTGCCTCTGCCGTCTGTCTAGCGAACTTCTTGCCAATTCGCAGTTTACATTTCGCCCTCCCCTCTGTATCTCTGTCATTCTCGGTGTGTTTATGCGTTTGACAGTGTTGCTCAGTTTTCAAGGGCTAAAAAAAGCTAAACAATATTATCTAATGTGCAAAAAGATGCTAGTTTTTTAAGCAGAATTATTTTTTTTTAATACAAGAAAAAACTGATTATAAGTTAAGTATTAAAATATAAATTTTATCTTTTAAGGCCTGTCTCCAGCACCGCGAAATTTTTATGTTAGGAATTTGCTATTTATTTCGTGGGTATGGAACATAAATACAACAGTGTGCCCATATACGTAAAACGTGTGACGATTTACCTAAAACATGCATGGTCACTCTGTCGAATCAACTGTGTTTTGTAACAGCGCCAATTTTGAAAGTTCAACTAATTTAAAAAAAATTAATAAAATTAATAATATTGTTGCAAAAACAGTTTCATCTCACTTTTTGGTTTTGCGCACAATTTTTTCTTCCATTATTTCAATCGCCACTAGCGAAATAATTGTCGACAATATATTCCTGAGCTGTGCATCAGCTGTTCTCTCGTTCCACAAACGCTGTCGATAGGCCATTAATCGATATTTATTTGTGGATTTCGTTCAAGTTTCTGGATACTCAAGCAACGAAATCGAAAACGAAAAGTTTCTGCCTCAGTTTTTTTTATATGAAGTTTGACAGAAATTTTTATTTTCCGCGGTGGTGGATACCCGGCTTTATCAAGAAATGCTTTGCACAATCTTCATATTTGTCAAATAAATTGCAATATTTATTTAAAGCTGTATGGCCTTAAAAGCTTTAAGCTATTCATTGGCAATTTACTTCCAAGATTGTCTAACTCCTAGTTTTAAAATCTATTCTAAATCTCTTAATTTTTTTGAATCATATATCCTTAATATATCTTGAACTAAAATATTTTAAGCTGGATTTGATTATACCTTCTTTTTTTGCTCGTAATTTTTTTTCTTTTTAGAATATATTAATTTCTTAGGTATTTTAAAGTTATCGGGCAATCTAAAAAATAAGTCAAATCACTTTTTTAATAAATTTTCAGATTTTTAACTAATGGGTTTTTTTGCATTTAAATTTATAAAAAACTTAGCTATAAAATGGCTAAAACGGCAACACTGTGTGTGAGCCACGTTTGTGACATTACCGCGCAGCTGCTTCAGCTGCCTGGACTACGAGTACATAATCTAATATTATCTGAGGCCCGGCACAATAATACTTAATGAAGAAAGAAGAAAATTTTCAATTTTGTTAACGCCGCCAGCCACAGGAGGAGGCTCTCAGTTCTCAGTTCTCAGCTCTCATTTCTCAGTTCACAGCAGGACGCTCCTTAACTGAACTTATATTTTCATTTCCATTTCCATCTAGTGGCAGAGGCTTTATAACCATATATTAATATTTGCTCAAATTGGGCTAACGAACTTAAGCCGAGGGCGGCAGCTGACGAGAGTTTTTTTCGGTGGGGGGGGGGGGAGACGGGGGAGGAAAAGCCTCTGCAACAAATTAAAACAACACCAGCTAAACGAGCAACGAAATTAGTTTGACATAAAAAGCATACGCCTGGCAGGCAAACAGACAGACGGATAAATGGACGGACAGGCAGAGGGAGTGAATGACAGACTGACAGATCGGCTGGATGTACAGGACTCAGTACCATTGCTTGTCTCCCTTTTTTCACTCTGTTTTTTCTCGCGTTCCCTTCCTTGTGTTTCCTGTCTGTGCCAAGCTAATGAATTAAGCTGGCGCTGAAAAGAATTTTCAGCTTTTCATGCGCCCTACGGCAACAGCGTCCGCGTCCGCATCAGCAGAATTGTTTATTGGTCGACGTGGTACTCGTACCCCAACCCAAAAGAAAAACACACACATTTTCCGTTAACGAAATTCACGAAATTCTCTTTAATTTGCAAACTTGGCAAAGGATGGCAACATTGTATGTGGTGCGAGTTGAAACAGAAGAAGGGCTTTCAACCGGATCGACCTACAGACCGGTCCTAATATATGTAAATAAAAGCGTAAATTTATGGGTTTCGTGTTTAGAATTTGATGTGGCAGCTGCTCCTATTGCCCCTACCTTTAAGCTCCTCAAGGTGTGCCACCAACAAAGCGAACAGAACAGAACAGACCAGAAATAAAAAACGAATTCACATTTCTGTGTTGGCCAAGCGACCGAAGCTATCCAATTACGTTTGAAGTTTTTTCTGATATAACCGAGTAGAGAAGGAACGAATGTAAGCTAAAGCCAATAAACACGCAAATAAGCCAGGTTGAGTTTTGCGAGGCGTTTCTATGACACCGCTCCACTCAATAGGGGTCAACAATGGAAATATATCAAGTATACGCAACGTAAGCCTTTCAAAAGTCAACAGCATTACCAAAGAAGTCAACCCCATTTTTATTTTTTGTTTTTGGGCCAGACACTTAACATATTACTTGCAAATCAATGCAAATCAAAGTGAAGAGACTTTTTATACTTTGGTTAAACTGCAAAAACCCCCCTGGCCCCTTTCCAGCTTTCCCCTTTGCATCCCCAGCTACTTCACGCGTGAAAATGCGCAAAGTTTATGCAAACATTTTGACGTGAATTGCTGAGTTTAGAGCTGCGAGTTTGGAGCATACTTGTCGCATACTTTAGACGGGGACTTGGGAATACTTTAAGATACTTTTCGAAATACTTTGGACAGCTTGGGCAGGTGGACAGGTGGACGGACAGGTGGAAGCACAAAACTTACCTGGTTCTCAGTAAATATTCCGTTGAGATTTGCCGTTGGGAAATTCTTGTGTGTGCGTGTGTGTTTTTTTTTACTTTTTTTTGGTTCTTGTTATCAGTTGTTGTCGTTGTAGTTGTTGTAGCTGCTGTTTTTGTTGTAGTTGTTGTAGAAGAGGCAAAGTTTTTGAAAATGTTTTTTAAAGAAATCCACTAAGAAGAGCGAGCATCAGACAGATAGTGTTTTTTCTGCAATGTAAATACAGATAAGAATAAAAACAAACAACTTATATAAGTAATGATAGAGACAGCAAATACAGAGCGAGAGAGAGGGAGATAGATATAGTGAAAGGCTAAAAGTTGATACTGATGAGTTTGCTTAGTTTGGATAGTACAATAACCATTGACCCTCCATAACATAACAACCTATTGACATTGCACCTAATTTAAACAGACTGTGTACACACACACACACATACATATGTAGCAGCCTATTGTGTCTGCTGGGTGTGTGTGTGTGTGTGTGTGTGTGTGTGTGTGCGTGTGTATGGGAATGTTTTTCTGTTTTCTTTACTGTTTTGTTGTTTTTATCGATATTTCTTTATTAGGGTTTCTTTTATGCGAGCGTGCACGTAAGTGCCCATTACGAAGGGAGAAGCAGACGAAGGAGGAGGAGCAGGAGGGTGTCCCACACACACACACACACACACACACACACATAAAGCACAATTTTTACGTAACACACGCTGCCAAACGGTTTCAATCAAATTTTTTATTTAAGAACTTTGACACTTTTGGCCGCATTTCCCCCTAAAAACTTTCGGTTACATAAAGCCGACGACAATCGCACTGTTACCGCAAAAAACACAATGAATTAACTCAAACAATTTAATTGTTTATAATTGAATTAATGTTGTTTTTTTCTTTGTTTTTTGCGCTGTTCTGTTTTTCTGTATTTTTCTTGCTTCTTGTATATTCAGTGCATTCAGTCAAAGCCAACGTATGTGTGTGTGTGGCTCACATGTGTGTGTGTGTGAGTCTTTGTTTTATTGCACAGAGTGTATATAAATGTGTACATATGTTTGTACATAACATACATACACATAAACGCACATAGGCGCGTATGTTGGTATTTTATATTTAATACTTTTGCTTTGGCACTTTACTTTTTGCTATAGTATTTTATTCGGCGCTTCTTACTTCATGCTATGTTCGCACTCTTCTGTGTCGCACTGCCGAGTTCCCTACATGGAAAACTCGGGCCGTTGCGACGCGCCGCCGCCACCAGTCGTTGGCATAGTCACAGCTGTAGGCTGCTGCGACGTCGCGTCGGCGCTGGCGTCAGCATCGGCGTCGCAACACAGAAGAAGGCGCCTAAATTACAACAACAACAACAATAACAGTGTCAAGTGAAATCACTCAAATGCTTGCGCTCAATTTTGTAAAGCTCTGAGCTCTGAGCGCACAATATTTTGAGTGAGACATGACTAGCTGTGCCGTTCTAACACATGCGAAAGGGCATATGACGACATGACACACACGCATACATATGTATGTATGCATTACACTCATACAGAAAAGGTAAAGAGCTCAAGGCGCTCAGATAATAGCCGTTAGCTGTCTGTTATTTTTGTTGTTTTTATATACATACGTACATACATATACATACACACAAAGATAGCTCTGAGCGTGTGTGTGTGTGTGCGTGTACATAATAGCTTTTAGCTTTTTAACTAATAATATATTTATCTGCCGTCGCTTTTCATCTACTTCTATTTCTATTACATAATTTCTTTTCATGCCGCTCTTTCTCTCTTCGGCTTGACTTTTTGACTTTGAAATAAAAAGCGTTGCCTACTTTTCTGCGCATGGCGCTTGCGCCCGGAAGGCCCAAAACTAAATGAGAGTCCTACAACTATTACACATTCAAAAATGTCAGTACTATAGCCACATATGGCCACATTATGCCCTATTGATTTGTTGTTGTAATTGTTCAATGTTTATTTTGATTTTATTATCCTTTCAGTTTAAATTTAAATTAAATTACTTAAATAATTTAAAATATCTCTCAACCAAAAAAAATGCAGATGTACATATGTAGTAGAGCTGAAAACGCTGCTGATAAGTTAACAACCATATGGCACATCTGCTAACGAGTTATGTTAGGCCAGCATTGCCTTTGGCCTTTGTTTGCCTGTCAGTTGCCATTAACTCAGCTCACTTGTATGTATGTGATGTATGTATGTACATATGTGTGTTTGTGTGCATTGGTACTGTGTGAATGCTAGACAAAGCGGCAGCCCGAACTTTTGTGGCACATCGGAAACACACAGCTTGAAAGAAGGAAATTGCAAAGTTCTTGCCATGTCCGTTCCATCTCCGCCTCCGCCTCCTCCACTTCTGGCCTGTGGTCAGCATTTAGCCATGACAAGTGCATCAATTGCCTTAAGCTGCTGCCAACGATACTTGGAGAGGGTAGCGAGGGGGCGGGGGGATTGGTAGATTCGCCAACAAGAATTCTAATTAGTGTGATATAAATCCAACAAATGCCGGACTTTATTGTTTTGCACTCCATCAATTATAGTTTCTTAACATTATCCCCTATTTCTTTACTCAATTGCTATCAGCTATACTTTGTTTCTGTGTGTGAGTGTGTGAGACGGGGATGTGTGTGTTTGTTAGAGATGAGCGTATTGGTGACATTTGTGACAACTGTGACAACAGGAAAATCATTGACTGTGACTGTGATTGTGAAGGAATATCAATTATACGCATATGTAAGCACTGTAATACATACAGTGACAAACTAAATTATTGGCACAGCAAGCACTTTTGATGATTTTAAATCAACGGTGGGCACGCAGTGGCTCCGGGAGCAGCGGCTGCTCCCAACTTGCTGTAGTGCTCCCGAATTCAGATTTCGTGCCCACCGCTGTTTTAAATAATCAAATATTTTTGCCAGCGTGAGATTAACAAGTTTTTTACCATTATGGTATTTACAGAATAAAAATAAAATATTTCATTACACTTTATTAAATTGGTAATGGACGATTTGATCGAATATTTTGATTTTGCAAATATTCCATTTTCAGATGAGGTGCAAATTTAACTTCCTTTATCAAATATAAAATTAAATTCCACGCTAGTGATAAAGCATTACCAAGGGTATGATTTTTCAATAAAATATCAATTATTTTGAAATCTTTGTGACAAGTAATCTAAAAATATCGCTCAGCTCTATTAAATAGAAGACTTTGGGGCACTGCTTTATATACCAATCAATTATATTTCCTGCTGCCTTGCTTGCTGCTTTCAACTTATTTTTGCCACAAATTGCTTATTACATCCGCAGACAGCCATATCGCCCCCTCGCCAATACACTCTATTCCCCTGCTCCCCGTTCAACCCGCCCCCCTCTTATCATGATACCTGGGCTACTTCTGCTTGAGATGAATGTCACGTACTGGCCACAAGTGAATTGCGTCCGCTGAGTACTGCGAAGGCGGCAGCGTTGAATCGTTACATTGTTTTTACGAGAGAGAAATGTTGAAATTTTTCACTTGATTATTGATGGCTCGCTGCGGGCTGTGCCACTGATGATTGGGGCTTACCTACAACCGTTGAAGGCACCGTAACACTAACAGAACAGAACAGAACAACAACAAATTCCTTAAGTTACAATATTTTTCGTCGTCACTTTTGCAATGCGCGCGACACAAACAATAGCACAACAACAACAAAGCCCGTACTGCCAGCCACTGGCAATGTCTACGCTGTATACATACACATACTGCAAAAATAAATAAAATACTTTTTGACTCGACTCGCTGCAAAACTACACAACGAAAATACCAAAAAACTGTTATCCTGTCTACCAAAAAAAAACACATGTAAAGAGCGCAAAGAGAGGGAGAGCGAGAGTCAGCACAACACAACAGACAAGCAGTTGAGCGAGAGAGAGAGTGCAAAGAAGAGAGCGGACTGTCGAGTGTCGCTCAATTGTGTCAGTTTTGACAGTTGACCCCAACCAACTGTGAAAGCTCTGCACTAGCACTGACCAAAAAAGCTCGCTGACTCGCAAATTTGCTAGCTAAAAGCTGTGATAGTAAACTAATGCGACGCTAAAATAATTAAATGATTAAATAATAACGTGTGTGTGTGTGAAAAGTCTTTTTATCTAATCAACTGACAGAGTCAGCTGCCAAGCTGCCAACTGCTTACACATGCAAGTTGTTGTAGTTCTTGTTTTTGTTGTTGTTGTTGATTGATCAACAAATCGCTTAATGCTCGGAAACAGGAACCGGCGACAGGCGTTTGCTAATTTTTATGCGTGTGTCTGAGTGTGTGTGTGTGAGAGTGTTTCAAGTATGTCTGACTTGTTGTTGATTTTTCGTTTGCTTTTTTGCTTTTTTATAGATTTGTTCCGCTTGTAAATTTCTACACACACGAACCGGAAAATGTCGAGCGTACACAGAGCGCTGATAAAAACAGACTAAGGCCTGACGTGCTGACGTCTTGTTTACCTAACAAAAAAAAAAATACTCACCTGGCTCACACACACATACACAATGAAGGGGCACAGAATTTGGCGAGAACGCGCGCGCGCTTTACGCCTACACACATGTATAGTCTGTGTCTGTGTCTGTGAGTGTGTGTGTGCGTGTAAGAGGCGTATAGGTAATTTATATAAATTATTTAATTAAGCCATGTACGTCAGCACGCGGCGCAGAGCCCATTATTTAGATTAAAATCAAACCCATTACGTTTTATGCCACCTGTCTTGCGAATTTCCTTCGTTATTCTTTCCTTCTTTCCATCTTTCCGGTCTTGAGGAGCCAAAGGAATTTGCTTAGGCCCATTTTGGCGTCTATTGGTTTTGTTATGATTGTTTTTGGCATTTGCCGCCTCTTTTCTTTCGTTGCCCATGAAGCAAATTGGCCACATTTGGCGCGTGCCAGCAGTTTTCAGCTTAGTTGGATGCTTTAATGACTGCTGGGAGCTTGGATGCTGATGCAGCATTCACAATGGAGCTTATCCCCCAGGTACATGGCAAATATCAATTATTACACAACCGAACTTCTAATACTCTAATCGATAACTGCTGTCAGAAAAATGTTGAAAGCGAGTGTAAATTAATAGCGTGACCCTATACTGAATAAGTATAAAGGTTTTATAAAGTTCGTCAGAAGCAAAATTTTCGCAATATACAGTAGGAGGCATAAAGTATATAAAAGTATTATAAATCAGAATCAACAGTCAATATAGCAATTTCCTATTGCACTTCTTTATATTTATAACGATCTAAGTGACTGTAAGAGCTAGAGTCACCGAACTTGGTATGTAGTATTGATGTATATCAAAAGTCAGAATCGAGTTTAAAAACAAAATGGAAGAATCGACGGAAAAAAGGAAAGTTTTTAATTAATCCGAAAATAATACCGATCTTTGAGTTTTGGAAAAAAAATACATATTTTTAGTTGGATATTTTAATAAAGAATCAAATGAGAGGTCAAACAAGGATAAAATTGACGTTCCGAAAGAAAATCGGTTAAGCTTTCACAAAGTATTTGGAGTTGAAAGATATTTAAAAGAGTCAAGGGGTAGATATGGAAAAAGTATACAATGTTGGAAAACAGTTTTAGGTTTCTAATAAAAAACATTTAAGTGCGGAATCAAAATAGAGGACAAAAAATGTTTTCCAGGGTACAGGGTCTCTTACAGTCACTCCTTGCCACTCCTAGTTTTCAATTTCACTTCATTTTGTTTCGCAGACTGTGAAATGCGAGTCCAAATGGAATCAATGGCGCAATCTTATTTAGCTCACAAATTGATTTCTTTTATTACAAAGCAATGGCGAGCTGAATGATAAAGTTAATTTACCCGCTCCTCGCACAGCTCGATTATAATGATATAGCAACTGACAGACAGGATATCATCAAACTGCCCGCTCCCCGGGGCATGCTCTACTTGCGGTGTCGTTGTCGTTGTCGTCAATCAATGAGAAATTCAAGAGCAGCCGCCGCCAAAGATGACAACTAAACTTCACTTCACCCGCAGACAATGTCATTTTGTGGAAAATTTCTTCTCCGCCTTCTACTCCTGCTTGATAAGGGGGGCAGGGCAGGCAGAGTGGCTTAATTTAAAATGGTTTCATGTTGTGATTTTGACAAATGATAAATTTTTTTAGCATGCATTGGTGTGTGTGTGTGTCTGTGTGTGTATTTGTCAGGCAATGTGAGATAGCTTTTGTGTTTGGCATGTCATCCGAGCTACAAGTACGCTATCTCTCACTGCTACTCTTCCCCTCTCTCTCTCTCTTCTTTTTCCCTTTCTCTCTCGCTCTTTTGGCCTGTGAGTTTGTAATTTTTGTAGTGGTCGATGAGTTGGCACAATGCGCGAGACAGATAAACCTCAAATGCCTCAGTCCTGGGAGCTTTGGACCCACCTCACCGTACAGAGTGTGTCAAAGGGTCGCTAAGTAAGTAAGCTGCCACACACACACACGCACACACACACACACACACGTACAGAAATATACAGATATCATACTCGAATACGGAAAAGTTTCATTTTCAGTTTGAGTACATCAAAAACTACATACAGCTCTGCCTCTGTCATTGCCACTACCTCATCCTATCACTCATCCTGCCCCTATACCCAACCCTATCACTGGTCCTGCACTGGGCCAACAAGCAACATGGCCATACAAAAGAGTTGTCCTGCAATGAACATCAAAAAAGGGGCAAGGCGGGAGGAAATCAACAGCCAACAGCCAGCAAAATGTTGCAACAATTTATTGATTTAACAAAAAAGAAGACGAAGAAAAAGAAGTAGTAGAAAATGGCAAAATAGGAAATAGGAAACAGAATCGACAAAGCCATTGCCATGGTTGTTGATGTTGACGTTGCCTGGGAAATGGGATTCGGATTGGGATTGGGAATAACGGAATCAAAGCTCAGCCGGCTCAGTCGGCATGTGGTCAATACCAATAAAGCTGGCAAATTGGCCAAATGTGTATATACGGCCAGCAACATGTCCGAAAATATAAACAACAATCAACAGTCGAAGCACACGGATAACAACAATAAAATTGCAAGCCAATCGACATTGTCGTTGCCCGCCTGGCCAAATTTCGAGGCACGCGTTTTAAAGCCGTCAGTGAACAGCGTCTGTCTGGCTTGGACACCTTTCGAAAATGCAATCGTCTATAGCATTGAGAAGTATCACAAGCGCCACGACTGGCAGCAGGTGGCCTGGACTAGCTCAAGTCCTCAAACCATCTGCCAATTGGAGGAGAACTTTGGCTACCGACTGCGCATCAAGGCATTGCAATTGGCTGAGAACGCCACTCACTATGAGACACTCGCCACTTCACCGGATATCATTGTATGATATGATATGATTAAAGTAACAATATCCCAGCACAAGGATATAGATTTCATTTACTCTAATAAAAAGTAGATTGATCGTTGGAGCAGCTTAAAAAGAGATTAAATATAGCAAAAATCGAAAGTGCTTCAGATAAGTTGGAAGTTCAAAAGACGCGAGAAGAATTTCCACAGCATTCCAAAGGGTTTTTAAATGAATTGAATCTTAAAATCAGGGACTGCAAATAATAGTTATGAGTTTAAAAAAATTAAAGCCCAAAAAAGACTCCTAGAAGAGTGGGAAAAATATACATATGTTATTTTTTAACGGCGAATTCGAAAACAGGATAAACTTTTATTGGCAATTTTTAATTTTAAAATTATTTGCAATTATTAAAATTAATTTAAATGATAAAAATTAAAAACAATTATTATTTTTCAAGACCTAACTTTTATAAAAAATAATTTTTTTTTTTAAAAATCAGTCAATATCTCTTATTTTTAAATTCAGTCCCTGCTTAAAATCATTACATAATCAAATTAGTGAGACTTTAAGGATAGAGAATCCTCTAAAGTAAATCATTTTCGATACAAATTAATGGTTAAATTAATTTTGAAATAGTTTATAGATTGTAAATGTAGATCTTCAATCTTCAGCTTGAAAATGATTATCTATAAAAATAAGGGTTCTCATTTAGAGAATCTTCTTATTATTAGAAAGTATTAGTGTAATTAACTTATTTTCTATAATTTTCAATGGTTAAGTAAATTCATGCCTACTCCCCAGGCCTGCACAGAGGCAGCGCTGCCCTCGACCAACTGTTTGCATCGCGCCATTCGCAAATCGCAACAATTTCTGGTTAAACGAATGTTGCGCCGCCGGCCGAGTTTAGTTGATTATCCGGGCCCGAACGGATTTCTGCCACTGGCCAATGCAATTATCCAGGGCGAGATGTGTATTATCGATGTGTTACTCTCGTCCGGCTGCAGTGTACATCTAGGCAATCCACAAAACGGACGCACTCCGTTGCATGTTAGTTGAAAAAAAATAGAAAAACCGGAAAAGAAATATTGTTGAAATGAACTGTTGAATTGACTGTGTTGCAGTTGGCGTTCTACCATGGCCATCTGCCCTCGGCACGGATATTGCTGAACAAAAAGGCGCAGCTGGAGGCCACCGACTGCAATGGGATGACACCGGCGCACTGTGCCGTCGATGCCAATCAGCTGGAAATGGTTAAATTTGCACTGGAATCAGGCGCCAATGTGGAGGCCCGAGATGCCTGCGACTGGACGCTGTTGATGCGAGCAGGTGAGAACTTGGCTTGGCTTGAGGCATATCAAATAGAATGTTAACTCGTTTTCCATTTACCACTGACAGTGGTCATGGATGCCCGTCTGGAGATTATCAAGCTTCTGGTTACGCATGGCGCTGACTTGTCCGCCGTAGATGGGATGGGGAAGAGCTGCAGCGATTTGGCCAAACTTTATCGCCGTGGGCTGGCCGGGGATTACTTCGACAAGGTGCACACTTTTAGGCTGGAAAAGGCAGCTGCTTTGGGCCTGGCCAACAGGCAACCACAAGCAGCCGAGCCAAAGGATTAAATGCAGCGGTCGACATAATAGGATAGAAAGAATGTTTGCTAATGGAAATGTTCTTGTCCAACCAACTATTTGTTGTGCTTTAACTTTGTTTGCAATTTGTTTTGTACTGCAAGCTGAGAATTTATTTAATTACAAGACTGCAAACTATTGTTGAATTAAAAATCATTTTGCCCTATTGAGAAACTAAAAGCAGAAAACAGATTTCAAGCTTTTTTTTATAAAGCACAAATATTTACCATTTCGAAAAAATATCATAAAATAAGTCATCTTTTTAATTATAAAATTAGATAAATTATTTACAACGTTTTTATTATTTTTATTAAAAATGTAATTGCTTAAAAATATTACGGAAAAAATTAAAATAATAAAAATAGATTTGTTGTATTGAATTAAATCAATGTTCGAACGGAAACCTTAAGTTTCTGAGTTGCAAACCAAATCTAAATTTTCTATAGTTTTTGGTAGTAATAAAATACGAACTTTATGTATAAAATTAAACCAAAATGTTGAAGATTAAACACATCTCATGTCTGTTTCTCTTTGATAGCCACATGAGTAGCTCATAAAAAAGTCCGAGCTTTCTTTTAGGCCCAAATAAAAGACATGTTCGGCGAGTTCCTTGCCAAACTCACAGAAATTTTGGGCGTACAGTGTAAAGAAGAGACGCTTATTGCTGAGCTGATAGGCCCGAAGAATTGCATTCTCCTGGTCATCGATCTGCTGTTGCACTGGATCCAGAGCCAACCAGTCGTTGTAGTCCTTCCAGGCATGCCGAAAACTCTGCAAATAAATGACGGCCAGCATTCGTGCCTCATCCAACACATTCACGTACTGCGGCAAATTGAGGCACTCAACCTGCTCCCGGAATCGGGTAAAATCGCGATTTCTCTCGGTGATATTGAACACTGTCATATACAAGTGCACGGTGAATGTGGCATAGTAATAGGACATGGGCTTGTTCCGACTCTGATGGAGATACAAACTCCAATCGAGCATCGTTCGCTGCACTCCAAACTCGTAGGTGGAATTGCGCCTGCGATGCAGATCCAGATTTCGCAGATTGTGCTCGTAACTCTCCCGATAGATGCGTAGATCAGCATACTCCCGATTCAAATCCCCAACGTAAAAGTAAATTGCTGGTGACTTGAACTTCGTCTTGTAAGTATCCAACCTGTTCCACATCGGAGATGAATATGAGCTCAACATGGTTTTGATTCGATTCGTGACTCGATTGAGTACTTTCAGAAAGTCCTGCAACTCATGGGAGCTTGCCTCGTTCATGTCCTTGGTTATGATATAACCAAACAAGGGCTTGAAATACTCAAAGGTCTCGCGATAACAATCCTGCAGAGATTTCAGTGTGTTGCACGATATGAAGAAATCAATAAGCTTTTGCTTTGCCTCAAATTGTTCCGGATCATTTTGTAGTTGGGTTAGAAGCTGTATCAGATCCGTCATATGTGGCATGTGACCTGTAGAATAAAACTAGTTAAAACTGGCTTCACATTGGTCTTAGTCTATTCTTACCCATTATAGAGAAAAGTGGTCGATTGCGACTGCAGACGTAGTCGAAGTAATTATCACACGCATATTTCTCTGGATTGATGGAATGCTCCAGTCGCAGCGCCAATTCATTCAGCTCTTTAATCCGCAACTCGGACAAATGTCCCTTGAAGGCTATCTGCGCCTCCGTCGATCCCACACAGACGGCACATAGAAGTGCAGCCCATAGAACTGTCCACATCACTATCACGATTGCTATTAATCAAACTCCAGCTCAAGTTGTGCTCCAATCGCACACTGGAATACACTGAGCACTGAGCACTGAACACTGAACACTGAGCAGCGAGATTGAGACGCTGCTTTTACAGTGGCATCCGTCGTTGCCTAAGCTTTGTCGATAACACATGTCGAATTATCAGTGAATTGCTCTCCCGCTGTTCATTTGACTTAATTATACGCTGTACACAACAAAATGGGTGCAAGGGGTATATACAGTCGTTAAAAAATTGCATAATTAAGGCGAAAAATCAAATGCTTTTAACTTTTTGGTAGGTAAAATATTTTAAAAGGTTTAGCTTCAAAATTAGGAACTAACCTGAAATCATACCTGTTAAATTTCGATTAGAATTACTAATCAATTAGATTATTTATTAGAAATAATCGTAATGATTATATAATTCACTGTTGAAAAAATTGTGATAATCTAATGATTACGATTAGAAAAAATCAAAAAAAAATCTAGAATTATTACGATTATTCAAAATAATCAGAAAAATCAAAAATAATCCGAAATACTCAACACGATTATTTTTGATTATTTTTGATTTTTCTGATTATTTCTGAATAATCGTAATAATTTAATAAATTAATTTTTTTTTTTTTTATTTTTGGTAATTGTAATCATTAAATAATTGGCAAAACACTTTTAAACAAAAATAATTTAATTACTAATGATTATGATTACTAATCATTATTTAACCGGTATGCCTGAAATTCACTAAATTAATTTAATTAATTTTTGATTATATTTAAGCAAATCTTCATTAGTTTCAGGAAAAACTTAATCAAAATCTAATATGTGTCAGTATCGGGAATACCCATAAAATAAACAAAACCTTATGTTTTAATTTAAAAGCTTTATCAATTTCTCACTCTAAAAATTTTAAGCTTTCGAATTCTTTTGTCAACACGTTTCAAACATTTTGTAGCAATAAATAAGCCGAATTTAACATTTCAAGTTCTACATAAAATTTAAAGATTCATTATCCGTACTGTTATCAAATATATGAGCTCTAAGCTAAAATTCTATAGAATTTTCTATTTTTGGCTAAGATTGGCTGAAATTCATAAAGCAAAATTTATATGAGCCTTCAAAGAAGTTCGCAAAGTTCAATCGAAAATTTAATTAAAGCTTTCCAAATGTATTTAAGATGTTCTACCCTACATGTTTTCTAGAAAAATGTATACTTAAAGTTCTTGGTATTGAAAGTGCTTAAATCTTTAATATTAAGTAACATTTCCGTTTAATTTTTGGTTTCTGTTGAATGTAAATAACAATATAGAAAAGTTAGATAAACATGAATACAAATCTCTAGTAAAACTTTTGTTTGGTACAGAGTATCTGCAAGTCGAGCATGCTCGACTGAAAGACTGATGTTTGTTGACTTTAATAAGAGTTCATTTTAGTTGTTTTCGCCGCAGCCCAGTTTCAAGTGCTCGCTCTGGCCAGATCATAGACATCGGTGCGTCGCTGCTCGTAGATGGGAATCTGTCGTCGTACTTCGTCAACTTTGTCGAAATCTGAGAGAGAAAAAGCGTCGTTCAATTAAACAGAGAACTCCAACTTCAGTTTGATGAACTTGCCGATTTCTTCGACCATCAACTCGAAGCCATCGCCCGCCTCGCGCTGAACACGCGCCCAGGGATCGACAATCATGGAATGGCCATAGGCCACATAGCCGGACATATTGTTGCGGGCGGGGGCACAGGTGACCACGAAGAGCTGATTATCTGTGGCACGGGCACGTTGCAACAGTTCCCAGTGCATGGGACCCTGGCAAATGCAAAAGGCCGACGGATAGACGATCATTGAGCAGCCTGCATTAGAAATCAGCTTAGGAATTAAGGACAACTTAAAGGAGATTGAAGTGAAAGACTTACCCAGGTTGCGATAGATGCGGGCCAATTCCTCGAAACGCTTGTCATGGCAAATGCCAATGCCAACTTTGTGGGGACCGATTTGCACCACGGTCGGTTCGTTGCCCGGCGTCAAGGCAGCCGCCTCATCGAATTGCACTCCGCCGAGTTGGTCGGGCTCAATGTGCATGGTGAATAGATGGATCTAGGCAGACAGGTCCTTTGGTCACTCAATGAGCTGCTTAATTATTGGCTAGCACTTTCCACTTACCTTGCGATGTCGGGCAATTAAGTTGCCATTGGGCCCCCACACAGTGCACGTGTTGTAGAGCTTATTGTTTTCATCCCGCTCAATTATGCTGCCGCCGATGATGTAGATGGCGAGCCTTTGAGCCACTCGCGATAGCTCCTGGCATGTCGCTCCATCCGGTATCCTTTCCGCATGCCTGCCAAAGTGCTCAATGCCATACGGACCATTGAAGCTCTCCGGCAGAATGGCCAACTGCAGCTGCGGATTTGCAGCCTTCAGCTGGACAATGTGGCCCACAGCCCGTCGCACATTCTCTGACACATTGTTGCCCACGGGCAGCTGCAGCACGGCCAGCGTAAGCTCTGCGGAAAAAGGCCAAAGGGTTTAATTAGGGATTCAACGGATTATGTCGACTCCCACACAGAAAACAAAATTCTATATTTTTTCATTTCTTTTTTTTTAAGTAATGTAACTTAATGTATTCAGGTTATTAGCACAATATGCGAATATAAGTTAAGCACTCAGCTTTTAAATAGTCATAAAAGTCTTAAACATTTGATTTCACCTAAAAAAAACTGGTCTAGAGTCCAGATTATAAAAAATTTTTAATTAAAAAATTGAGTTTACAATTTCCGAGGTTACTTAAGTTTTGACTCCGTGTGGAATTAATTGTCACCCGGAATCGCGAATACTTTTTTCTGTGTACTCACTGTTGTTGCTCATGTTGTAATTTCAGTCACACACACAAACACACACACACTCAGTCAGAGGTTCATCCACAACTCGGCACAGCTGCCAAGTGACGATTTCGACTGAAGGCGTTGCGAATTTATAGCTCGATTTTGCAATGCACTCGTCGGTTTATCAATCGATCCCATTGCGGTTATTTACTGTCTTATTTTCAAAATTTTTTTTTTATTTTTATTTATTTTTAGAATTTGTTTATTAAAACGCAATGCCTGTGCATTTAATTTTTATATAATTACATCTATTATCAACGATTTAATTTGATATGTAACTATGTATATGTGGGGTATACTTAAGATGTATTTTGTTAGGTAACTGAAAACTAAGTATGTATTAAATTAAATATAATTTTAATAAAAACTTAGTATACATTTAAAATAGAAAATGTGTCTGAATGAATCAAATAACAATAAAGTTCTTTAGGGTTCCACATTTAAATTGTTTTATAAATTTAAAGAAATTTTTATAGTATAAACTTTTATTATTTTACTACAAATAAAAGTATACGTAAAGCTTAGTTTAATAATATTTTATTCATTAATTTTCTATTAGACTACTTTAACAAAGTACAATTACATAATTTTTCTAATGTGATCTAACGTGTGGTTTTCATTATCGTGTTGCATCTACAATTATTTAAGATTTGCTGCTATTAGAGACTGTGGCAAGTGTCAAGTAACACAAGGTGCTCGACTACTTGTCACTTGTTATCTGACAACAGTCTAGTTTGTGCTTGAACTATGTAGTACGAGAATACATATGTAAACTATTTAATTGTTGTTCCACTTTCCACTCAGGTTAACTGATTGCCATGCGGGCTGCAGTCTATTCAACCGACTGAATAACTGCTATGAACGACATGGCAGCTCTAAAGATCTGCAATAAATCAATATATTTATTTATAAATTTTATATAGCAGATATTTGCATTTGCTGACCGCCAGAAAGTTGGCCAATGATGCCTCGTAGAAGCCGGCCTTGATGAGCATCTCCCGCTGCGAGCGATGCATGATGAAGGCCAAGGAACGTCGCTGTTTGGGCGTGGCCAAGTGCCAGTCGGCCAACTGAACAGCGACGCCAACCTGCAGGCTCTATAAATAAAAGAAAAAACATTTTAAAATTTAGCTACATTAATTTTAAATTATTAAAAACCTGCCTCAATTTTGATGAGTTCTCCACCATAGCAATAGAGAAATAATTGCAGCATTATGGAACTGAAGAAGGAGAAATACACAAGCAACGACATAATCGAGTCCATGCGCTGTAAAATATATATATTTAAAATAATAGAAGTATACTCTCTTACTCTAAAGGACACCCACCGTGAGAATCTGATAGATAATGACGCCAACCTGTATCGAGGTTATAAGAAACTGTCCAAACACAATGGGCGTGTATGTGATGCGCAGCTGCTTGGCCAAGTTAAGCAGTTGAACGTGATATTGCACGACTTGAATTAATTGCTCTTGCACTTCCAGATCCTTTAGGTCAAAGGTCAAGTCGTGAATGCGCTGCTGCAATGCCTGAAAGTGAGCACGCAGATTAATGGCAAATGAGATGAAGAGACCGTCGACAGCGGAGGCATAAAGCACCACAGCGATGGTCACAAAAACGGTGTAGACAAAGCCAAATTCGTAGCCGGGACTGTTGATGTCGTCAAAGGGAAATCTGTAGATATAAAGATTTAACCAAAATGCAGCGAAAAGTATTTGAAACACGATTGCCAGCCACATTAGAGCCAAATTTCGGAAAAACAGGTTCGATTCTGGTTTTTGGGCTACTTGAATCAGATTATGAACCGAACCTCTGAATTTATTTACAACGCGTATCCGAACGTAAACCGATAATAAATAATAGGTTTGTTTCGAAATAAAATAATAACATAAGATTCATGCTATTTTAATATCAGACTTCTAAATTCAGAAATCAAATAAACACAATAAATAAATAATTCATATTTAAATCATAAACTCAAGTTTAATTATTCAAAAAGTGTATTTATTTTTTGTACCAAAATTCTAAAAAATCAAGAAAAAATAAAGTCATCAAAATATTTCCGTATTAAATTTAACATACGAACGGGGGTATATAAGCCAGATCGCAAACCATTCCTTACTCCTGCTCTAAGGCTTAAACCTTTTCCGAAATTCAGTTGGTTTGCAGCCTTAAATTAAAGCAAACTCACTTCATGGGCATGGGCAACTCTCTGATGTAGATGACGCCTCGCCAGCTGCTGGTGATGATCTTGACAATGGGGCCCAGCATAAAGTAGAGGCCAGTGAAGGCACAGGAAATGCAATAAGCCTTGCCGAGGAATGCGGCCAACTTGTTGGCCTTCTCCACGTAATCGTAGCCAGCAACCTCAAGACTTTGATGGGCTGTCGAAAGTTTGACAATTTGATTAAAAGCAAACTAAGTAAAGTAATATGCAAGTAATTTTGCATAAATTAATATGCGTTGTGAGTTGAGTTGAGTTGAGCTAAGTCTTTGGTTCATTTACATTTCGAATACATTTGCCTGAAGCTGTGCATCATTTGCCAAAAGTTTTGCTTGTAGACAAGAAACGTCGATATCTTGATGACAGTCAGCAGGTTGGTGAACGCAACGCTCAGACAGGCGGTAATCAGCTCCATGTTGTCCCGATTATAGATGACATACGACATCAGTGGATATTCCGCGGAGATAACGAGCAGCAGAGACGCAACATGCTTTAATCCGAGGGTCAAGGCCCTGTCATCGGATCTCTCCATGCTGTGACCCATCAATCGCAGACAGTTCTCCTGCAATTGGAATAGACGACCCATGACTTGACTTGGGTATTTGATATGTTGACACTGACAAAGGATTCAACGGTGCGTTGGGTCTTATATGTACATATATACAGCGGGTCACATTTTAATTACCAGCTTGTTTAATTAATTGTACATTTGACATTGTTTGCGAGTACTTCTCATTTATTTACAGCTAATAACTGTGATTGCCAGGACATCCGATGAAATGTTGACATCATAAATTATCATTGCGACACTAATTGGCTAAATTGGATTTCCTTCCTTCTCTGTCTCTCTCTCTCTCTCTCTGTCTCTCTGTCTCTCTTATTCCCCTCTCTCGTGTAATGAATGCATTAAAGCGAAAGCTTTAAAATCATATTTGATGTAATATTTGTATTACAAGCACTTGTTATATAATAGCCAAGTACTCGCAGTGGGCAATCAAAACCTAATCAATGTACACACGGCATAAAAAAGCAAAAACTCTGCTTTGCAATTACACATATATTTTTTTGCTCATTTTTTATTTTATATACCTTAACTGAGGGTGCCATGATTTTGAAAGTCAGCTAAAGCCAGCTTGATAATGAAAGAGTACTAAATAAATAAATGAAAGTCAAGTAAAGTTTATTTTTATAATACTTTCATTTCAATTTCATTGAGATTTTTATGGATTTTATAAGTTAAAGTAAAAAAATATGTTGTTATAAAAAGTGCAATGTTTTTAATTTAATTTTAATTTCAAATAAATATTCCTGCTTTAATATTCAAATAGATAAATTCCAAAGTCAATTATATGTATGGATACTAACAACAATTTGCTTTTGCATTTATTTTCTGAAGGAATCTACACGCCACATTTGGTGGTAACATATTAATATATACACTAGACGGCATATTTATATTGACAATATTAGTTAAATATTCAAATAAATAATTTGAACCTACTTCATGTAAATTTTGGCATTAATAGAAACGACATTTAAATTCCGTTTGAATGATACAAAACTTTCCTTAACCCATTAAGAACCCATTGAAAATTTTGAACTCTTGCAAAGGTCTATTTTTGAATTTTTTTCCTCGATTCTTAAAAAAAAATGTTAAGATGCAAAAAAATTCTTCAAACTATTCCAATAGTCGCTGCAAAATTTTTTTTCAAAAATCTCTTTGCTAGTATTTTTTTTTAAATTTTTGGAAAACTGCAAATTCGTGTTATTTAACTTTGAAGTAAAATTGTGTTAGATAAGTAAGTGTATATTTGTTTATACCATGATTATATTTTCGTTGAATGGAAGAGTTGATGTTTGAGCTCATGTCTAACTGCTGACATTCACCGAAGTCTTTGAATCTATCCCTGACCTCAAACACAATAATAACGACTTAATTAATGTGAAAGAGATTCGGACATGACGAAATGCGAAGAATCGCAGATTCGGTTAAGCCAACACATTATTTATAATTATAATGTGTAAAGGAAAAGTAATTAATATTATGATGTGAGTATTAGCAAAAGTATTAAACCCAATTTGAAGAGGAGAAAGCAAAAGTTTGATTTAACAACGATTTGAATTTATTAACAACAATATTGATGACGATGTCAGTGGTTGTGGTTGATGTGGATACGTCTCAACCATTTAGAAACTAGGTGGCAGGTAAGCATTGCTTGTCTGGGCGTGCTGGGAGATGACCTGGCCAGAGCCGGAGCTGGAGCCAATGCCAGTGCCAGTGCTGCCGACAGCTGTGGCCGCGGCTTCGCCATTGCCGAGAGCACCGATGACCGAGGTAACGGGAGCGACGCCCTCATCGGTGAGCTGGCTGCTGCCGCCGAGAGCATCGTACTGAGCCTGGATCTGTTGCTGGGCATGGGCAGCCTCCTCATTGGTCTTGTACTTGATGAAGAACACCTCGGGCTTGCTGGTGGACGATTGCTGCTCAATAACCTCGGCCTGGACATCGGAGCTGTCGGACTTCTTGCTCAGCACATAGATGACGGTCTTGTCCTCGTTGACGGCAGGGCTGATCTTGATGGAGGTCTTCTTGTTGGAGCGCTGAGGCGACTTGATGAACACCACGTTGTAGTTGCGCTTGGGCACGCCGACGGTGATGTGACGCTCCTTGTACTCCTCATCCACATCCTCGGGTGCGGAGTGAATGAAGAAGCGCTTGGACACAATGGGCTGTTGATGCTGCTGCTCCACCTGCTGCTGCTGCTGTTGATGGTGGCCATGCACCTGAGCAGCGGGTTGTTGCTGGAAGAACTGCTGCTGCTGTTGCTGAGCCTGCTGCTGGTAGTGCTGCTGTGGCGCCACCTGTTGTTGAGCGGCCTGGAAGAAGGTGGAGCTGCTGCCGCTGGCCGTGCTCAGGCCACCACCAAATGCCGATGGGCCAGGATTATAGTTATATCCCTGCGGTGCTGCCAACGCCACGGCGGCCAGACAAAGAACCTGCAATGAATAGAGATTTTATTTAGTTCCTATAAATAATCCATAGTCTTCAGTTGATCCTTACAATGAATCCACGCATTTCTAAACTTGGCTGAGACTAGGAGTTGTTAACGTTTGTACGTTTGGGTTATTCGCTGTGAACTGTATGACTTTGATGATCTTCAGGCGGCTTTTATACACCGTTTGCCGCATTCGACAACTTAATAAGTGAAGTTGAAGCAATGAGCCAAGAGGCGCCAAAAAGAGATTCAATTTTTGTTGCATGTTCATTGTTTTTGTTTCACTTTGCTTTCGTCTCATCTTCTTTCATTTCGCCTTCGCTTTTTTCAAAAATAAACAAAAAAAAAAACTCTCATTAAATACTGCGACTCGCTTGTAGTTGCCTGAAATACACGGCCAATTATCGTGATTCCCCCTTGGCTAGTTTGTTACAAAGCTTAATTGTTAGCCCAACAGCCCAAGTCGAAGTATATAGATTCCGACCCAGACCCAGACTCTGAGCATTATGACTATGACCTGCCCTTTGGCAACAGCTACACCATGCATCGATTAAATGTTATTAAAACTGAAATTGCATAAACACTTAATCAATTTTAGTCCAACTTACAAGCTAGAAACACTTGTAGCCAAGCTTAAGCGCTGAGTCAGTCTTCGACTAGCTAAAATACATTCACCCAGACCCTAAACGGTTGTCAGATTCTCTCCACTTGACCCCCTGCCAACTGGTGATGACCAACTGGTCGTATACGCATTGTCGGGCTTAATTAATGACCCGTCGAGTTTGAAATTTGCATGTGTTGTGTGCGAGCTGATCGCTTCTTCATGGGCTCCAATGTTTCCCATTTATCATGGCGACCATTCATAACCTTAGCGCCTGTCCAGCCGTTTGTCCCAAACGTCTAAAGATAAATTTACTTTTGATTACTTCTACAAAGCCCTTTGTCAATAAGACGCAGACTTTGGCAATTGTTTGGGCCTAAACGTGACGCCCATCCAACAATTTGCGGTGTGTGTAATGAGCCGTTTACTTGCTCGGGATTGAAGATGAATACTGAGACCATCTTCGCTCTTCATTAACGTATTGTTTTTGCACTGAGGGTCGGGGCCAAAAACCACAAAAATGTTAGCTGCAGTTGTGCAAGTTGTTCCCCATTAACGTGGTCATCTTCTGAGAAAATCAATTTACTTGGTTGAGTTATTAATTATATCTCAGAGCTGTTTGACTGAATGGGTTTGTCAAGCTTTAAGCGTTAGCTGAAACCTCAACCAACCACCGTTATTCAATATCGCAACCCAAAGTTTCTATTGACAACTTAAAGCTTTCGTTTCGATTACAATTAAACATGAAGTAGGCATAACATATGCTGAGATTATTTTTATCAAATTAAATGATATATTTTTAATAATAATACACATTTTTATTTAAACTTATAACAATTATTTAAATATATTATAGAAGTTTACTTTTTTTAACTTTTAAATATATTTTAGAATTGCGCTTTAAAATGTATCTTATTGATTTTGAGATATATCTAAAATTATTACAATTATTTATCGCGGAACTAACTCAGTTATCAAACAACACAAAAATTATACAATAAACTAATATGGCTATTTAATTACTTATAATTTTTAAACACTTTATGGCAATTTGATGTCTGTCTGTTTTTTGTTTTTATTTATTTGTATCATTTGATGTACAAAAAATATATTTTAATTATTTAATTTGTCTTTTATTTCTGCACATTTCCTTCGATGGTGTTGGTAATTGTCGAATATTAGCGCCAATAGCCTTGACCATGTTAATTTCTCTTGCACGCCACACAGCCACAAAGTGAAATTGATGGTGTTGAAAATGTGATAATAATATAATAATATAATCGCACTTAAGACTTGGCGGGTGTATTCAATAATTATGCAACGAAAATTCGCTAAAATACTGTTAATAACATTATGCAATATAAAAGACATAGATTTATACAAAATAATACTATATTTACTATTGTTTTTCGATTGCAATATAGTTAATAGAACAGGGCGTTGAAGACTTTGATCTTTGTATCTTTTTGTCCATTATAACGCCCTCAAACTATCTTACATAATCAACCTTTGGATGTAAATATAAATACGTGTGCATAATGTCTTAAAACTTATTCATGTCACGCTGTAATTTCAGAGTTGGGCCCCATAGCATTTGTCTTTTGATTAATCTGCACTCATACATCAAAGTATCATCATTATCACTATCATCATCATCCTCATCATCATCATTCATCTTCCATCCCAGCTGCTTCACGCGGTCAAATTATGACCTAAATTTTCTTAGCCACTGATGGACATTGATTGAGGTTTCCAATGGTTTTCAGAAGGATTAGCGAGCGTCTCGACTGATTTGCCAAAAATTGCTTTAATTGTTTGATTTGAAAAGCAAACAAATGATACCAAGTTTTTTTATTTTTTTTTTAAGCCAGCATGATGATATTATTATTTTACCCATTATGTAAGCATCAAGTCTAACCGTGCATAGTCCAATTAAAGTTGCAATGTCTGCAAATTGAACTGGGGCTTCTACAACTGGGTCATGCCAACGATCGATTTATGCTCACCAAAGTGGCCAAAAGCCGTGCAATTTGGCCCGTTGCTAATGGGCATTTGTGCAAGTTATGTTTAATTATTGAAAAATCAAAGCTCAACCAAATTATGAATAGCCCCAAAAGCTCAATATATCAATATTCACAAATCTTCAAATGAAATGCGCGCTCAGACTCCAGCGAAATTATCGCCCCAAACAATAGATATGTTAATTCATATATGACTTCCGGCGACTTGGGCCTCGTAAGCCCCAAAAACTTCGTCTTCAAGATGACGCAGTCATTTGTTCAAGCGTGTGTGAGTGAATGTGTGTGTGGAGAGTGTGATACCACTAAAGACACCATCGTCTCAAGGTTGTTCAATGAAAAAAAAAACACACGAAAGAAAGGTAATCTTCGGAATGCTAATGGTTTGATACCCTTTCAAATTATTTAAGTTTCGAATTTAATTTTTATATTTCATTTCTATGATAGCTAAGAAAGTAAAACAGTAGTCAAAGTTTGGGTAAATGCGATCAGAATGAGAATAAAAATAATAATTAGTATGAAATTTAAGTAAAATTCAAGCGAATGCGTTTTTTGTGGCACCCCCGATAAACAGTTATTATTCGTCCAATTGTTTCTATGACAGCTGTACATAAAACACACGAGCATAATTTTTTTTTTTTTTTTTTTTTAAATCTTTAATATATCTAATCGGGGGAATTTCTTTTATAAATGACAAAAATATTTAACATGATAGAAAATTATAATAATTTAATAAATAAAATTCAAGTTCAAATAAATAGTAAATAAAATAATAAATAATAAATAATAATTAAAGATCTTTAGAATGAAAAATCTAATGGATGCATTTGATGACAAGATTATAATTCCCATAAATTTTACAATAAATATTTTACACTTCTTAAATATATCTAATTAAATTTATTTCTTATAAAAATATTAAAAAATTTTACAGAAATAGAACATTGTAAAATATGATTATTATATATAAAGAAACAGTTTTATCTCCAGTGCACAAATTCGGTGACAAAATTAGAATACCTTCTGAAAGAGTATCAAAAAAAGAAGCAAGTTTGCCGTGGCAACACCGTTGTAAGATTAGTTGGCCCTCTCGCTCTTCGTGCGGTTTTTGGACGCGTTTTGTGGTTTGGGATTTCAGTTTCAGTTTCATTTGAACTTTACGTCTCATCAGCGCATCTCTTTATTTTTTTGGTGGACGACTTATAAGTCTGGGACGGGCAGTGATTAGCATTTAGTTGGTTTTGGTTTGCCAAGCGTCTTGGTACTATCTCTTGATAATTTTCATCAAATTTTCCCTACAAGTTGTTATTGAGTTTTTCTTATCGGAAATGCGCGCGTTTATTGTAAGCTAAATGCACAAAATTATGAGCTTCGAAGTTGTCTAATTCCTTGTGTTTTTCCGTTAGATCACGTGCCTTTTTAGCCTGGCATTGGCGGTGCCACAAGGCTACAATTATCAGTCGGGCAATCTGCAGCTGCCTGGCATTCCAATTGTCCAGCAGCAGGCAGCCAGCATTGACGAGCAGCGTTTGGTGCAACAGGCGCTGCAGGCACCCCAGGTGCAACAGGTGCTAACGCAGCCAGCACAGACACAGATCTACCAGCAGCCACAGCAGCAGATCTACCAGCAACAACAACCACAACAACAACAACATCAACAGTTGCTGCCTGCGAATTTCGGTTTGAATTTCCTGCCTCAACAGCAGCAACAGCCGCAGCAGCAGCAACAATTCCAATCCTTCAATCCCAGTGCCTCGCTCGTCTCCAAGGATATCTATGTGCATGTGCCACCCCAAGAGGATTCCGAGGAGCGTTATCCGCAGCCTCCTTTGCCCATTGCCCCTCCCCGTAAACATTATCGCATTGTGTTCATCAAATCGCCCACGCCCAGTGTCAACAAGGCTGCGCTGCGTGTCCAACAGGCGCCTGTGGAGGAGAAGACCATCATTTATGTGCTGACCAAGAAGCCAGATCCGCTCGACCTGCAAGCCGCCATCGAGGAGGCGGCGCCCAAGCAGATCAGCAAGCCCGAAGTCTTCTTTATCAAGTACAAAACGCAGGAGGAAGCGGTGCATGCACAACGCACCATACAAGGTAAAACAGTAGATAAATTCACGGAAATAATCCAAAAAGAAATAAAAATGAAGTAGCAAAAATTTTGCATAGATATGGCCAAGACCTTGTTGGCATATTTGTCAACGCGTTTATTGGATTTCGCTTAGATTTCGCCGACGATTTAAAGGCCAACTTGTTTAGCGGTTAACCTCTGATTTTATATTTATTTTAAATTATTTTCATTTTGGTCTTGCAGCTCAATACGATCAACTTGGCGGCACCACGCAGATCTCCGATGAGGGTGTTGCTCCAGTTACCTCCGTGATCGGTGCCTTGGACAGCCAACGTGCCAATGGAGCTAGTTCCTCTGGCAATGCCAATGCCCTGCCAATTCCAATGCCAATTCCAATGCCAATTCCAATGCCTTTGGAGGACTCACTGGTGCCATACCCAATAAATATCTGCCCGCCCATCTGCGTGCGTGAGAAGATTTCACATGCTAACGTTTTGTGATGACTGAAATTCCAAGTACCTAGCCTTAAGTATAACAATTTTGTAAATACATTTACGTAGCTAAATAAACGAGATGTTTCCCAGTTATTTACATTATATAGTAAAATTTCCCGCTGTCGCATCTTTCACAACTCTCCAATTAACACAAAAATTTGACAAAGGCGATCAACACACAATAAAAAACAAATACTAAATAAATATTCAAAAACAATACAGAAATATTTTATGCCTCTGCCTGCATTGCCACATCGTTTAGTGGAGGGGGCAGAAACCGGTCGTATCGATTAGCATTTGATTTGTCTTACACAATAATACATAATATCCCAAAATTGAAATGCACCGACAAAGTGATTGTTCACATTTTATAGGCTCAACCTTAATTCAAGCTAATAAAATAAAAGCACTAAAATTCAATAATAAAATATAGTAATAAAAATACATAATATAAAATGATAATATAAACATAATCAATAACTGTGAGTGAATCATCATTTATACTTAAAAGTGAATACTTTATCTGACAATAAATTCAGCGTAATTCTTTTCATTAGACAATGAATTCTATCAAAAGCATAATTAAATACGAAATATTGTTAGTTTTTGTAGCATTGGTACAGAATTGTTTTCACATTATTAGTAGATATTAGGCCCGTTTTTACAATGTCTAAATAAGGTGTTTGCTAACTATTGAAAATATATTTAGACGTAAAATGTATAGAAATTACTGTCAAATTTTAAATTATATCTTAGATACAGTTTATATGTACATTAGTAAGCTTTATGAGCTAATTCATTAGATTCTAACTAGAGGTCTGCATGAATGAGATAAAACGAAGTTCGAAGCATTCATGTTAGAAAGGAATTGAACGAAGTCGAATGCAAAGTCGAAAGATTTTGATTGAGTTTGTTCGTTTTTGACAAACTCAGTTGACAATGTTTATACGGAGTGACACGAACTGAATGAGTGAGAAAACTACTTTGTTTTGAGTTAATTCGAGTTTGATTCGAATTTCGATTAAATTTTCATATTTTCTTTTTTGTATGCGTACTTTCTGTTGTTGCTTTCATGTGTGTAATTAATTTAAGAAAAAAAAAATGAAGAGCAATATACAGCTTAATATAAATACAATTTATAAAATCAAAATCTAATTTTTATTATTAAAAAAAGTTTTAAATATAAGTTTGAATCTGAAAACATAATTTTATGGACATTGTCTGTGTTGTTGGCAATAAAACAACGCTTCTCCTTTATTAACACAAAATATTCATATGCAGCTTGTTTTGTGCAATGAAGGAAAAATATTTTTTTGTTTATTTCACCAACACAGACAATCAATGTCATTATACCTTTGCGACCAACCCCGAAGAATATGGAAAAAATGTGAAAAAAGCAGCCATTTGACAGTTAAAATTGCGAATCATTCGATTGAATTCGGCCATTTCAAATTCATTATTTTCACATAGCACATTCCTTCATTCGCACTCATTTCGTTAAGGAACTGCTATTTTAGAACTCAATGTTACTCACACTCAAACGAATTCAATTCAAAGTGTGCCTCGCACTCACTCAATTCGACATCGTTTGAATTAATTCATTTGAACTAAAATTTTGAGTAGATTCATGCAGACCTCTAATTCTAACTATACTATCAGGCCTGTTCCGGTTTTCACTTTCGGTAAGATTTTGCGGAAGTGAATTTCTTTAACCTGCTCTAATATCATTTCGGCGAAGTTCTACGGATTTATTTCATTTTGAGGTGATGAGTTTAAGTCCGATAAAGTGAAAAACGAGCACTTTTAAATACTTAGCCTTCATGGAAAGTGAATAAATGCATTTCACTAAATGCTATAAAATAAAAAGTGAAAACCGGAACAGGCCTGTATATATATTCATTTAGTTAATTCCATCAAAATCCCAAGTGCTTGACTATAAGATGCTTTATATAGAAAAAAATTGTTAGATTATCAGATTGTCATAAAACGTTGAAGACAGAAAGATGACATGCAAATTGATCACATAAATCTTGAAATCAATTTATTATAATGAAGAGAGAGAGTGGTGATGTTCCCAAGCTGATCTACTTCTGGTCCATAAAGAAGATAATTAAATGTTAAAGGCTTAACTCAAAACTTTAAAATGCATGGTGTCAATCATAGAATATGTTGGGATCCAATTAGATATGTATTATATTAAAAGAACGGAATGGAATTTTTAAAATATTTTTTAAATACTTCCAGACCTTAACATGTTTTTATTATTTTACATTTTAGCTTTGTTTTAAATCACATATAATTTATGTTTTTCTTTAAGTAAAATTGCAGCTACCAACCTTTTTTAAAATTTAATACATTTTTATTGCAATTAATTTAGCTGATGGTAAACAAACAATTAAATAGAACTGAATAAATAAATATATTAGCCCAATAGTTAAGAGATTAATTAGCTTGAATATATCCACCTGATAATAATGAAATATATTAAACTAACAATCAAACAAATATATATATTAGATTTTGCAACTCGAAATACCTTCTTTTAAGAAAGGTCAATATTAAAACATATTTCTATAGATTAGGTGTCCATACAAATTACTATCCTCACACTTAATAAAAAACGATTATTATTTGATAAAGATTGTTTATTTATTTTGATTTGATTATTGCTTGTATAATAAATTAGAATAAACTACAATGGGGCGATGTGGGAACTCGATGAGAGATATGCGGCAGTTCCCCTGCATGTAGTTCCCCTTCTATTTGAAGGTCTTGGCTGGCACGTATCTCTTGGATGGCTGGACAACACCATAGTTGGAGCCCGAGGTCAGAGTTGTGGTCTGCAGACCGGATTGCTGCACAAAGGAGTTCTGCTGCTGGACGAGTGGAGCATTCTGTGTGGTCTGGACAATGGTTTGGGTCTGGGGCTGTTGATGGATGGTCTGAGCCTGAATGTGATGGGGCACAATGCTGCCCAAGTTGAGAGAGCCACCCGAGAAGCTGGTGATGGGAGCAACACCCTCATCCGAGATGTGGGTGGCACCGCCGAGCGCATCGTACTGAGCCTGGATCTCCTGCTGGGCACGCTGAGCCTCCTCCGTGGTCTTGTACTTGATGAAGTAGACCTCTGGCTTGTGCACCTTCGACTCGGTCTGACTGAGCTGCAGATGCTGCTGGATTTCGGTAATGTCGGGCTTCTTGGACAGCACATAGATGACGGTCTTCTCCTCGTTGCTGGCCTGGGCGCGCTTCAGAGCAGCTGCGGTGTGTTTCAGGTTCTGGGTTGGCGCCTTGATGAACACAATGCGATAGTTCTTGCGAATGGGCACATTGTCCAGCTGAGGTCCAGCCTGGTTGATCTCCTCGGTGTCATCGGGTGCGGAGTGAATGTAAATGTCCTTGGTGACAATCGCAGGACGTTGCACAAACTGCGACTGCACAATCTGCTGCTGCTGCTGAGGATGCTGAATGGTCTGCACAAATTGCTGCTGGGGTTGCTGAACAGTCTGGATAAATTGCTGCTGCTGTGGTTGCTGATAGACAATCTGCTGTTGCTGAGGCTGCGACTGCACCTGGTGTTGCACCTGATGTTGCACCTGTTGTTGCACCTGGTGTTGCACCTGGAGCTGCACCTGAGGCTCTACGGTATTGACAATGGTTTGCACTGGAGGCGAAACGGTATGGATGACCGGATGCTGTTGCTGGGGCGGCACACTATATATTCCACTGGGCGCAAGGGGTGTCTGGGGACGCAGATTGCCCGTCTGGATGACTGTCGGCCCATTCTGCTGATACTTGTAGCCCTGAGGAGCAGCTGCTGCCAACACAGCGCACGAGAGGCACTGCAAATGCAAATCAAAATCAAATATAAATCAAAGTTCGATTTAGGATTGGTTAAGGCTTTCTTCTCTTACCACTAGAACGGCGAATTGTTTCATTTTTGGAGGACGTTGGGACTGCACTTCTACTTCGTCTGAACCGAGCAGTTTGAACTCAACTGATGCCCCAACTGTTCGATATCAATGTTTTTATAAGATGCTCCACGCATTGGGAATGCCATTTCGTTTTTTTTTTCCCAAGAAACTTAAAACTGGGCGCTGGTATAAAATTATCAAATCTATTGTCGCATAATTTGAAACAGCTCCAGCTTTAGTTCGATCTGTAACCGGCCGTGTGGTTGCCAAATCACGGAACCATATTCGGAAACATTCATTACGGATGCATCTTTCGGTCCGTTATATAACTTGGCCCACCTACCAAAATGGCAACTTAATATTCAAATACGTATTCGTGTTCGTATAATAATAATAGCATAATATTTCAACGCTAATTCCGAATAAATGCAAAATATTATTAGTTAATGCGACACATCGATTGGATCAAAGATGGGTTGTAAAAAAAGATGGTCCCTACTCTCAGTTCAGGCCCAGTTTAAAAGAAAGTCATTTCTTATGCATATGCAGCTGCGATGAAATCGCCAAATTAGTAGCTCGTTGAGATGTGGGGATCAAGTCCACGAATCAGACGTATCTCAACCGGTTGCGTATTCCTCAACATTCAACCAAAATGCATAAATTAATTTTACGTCGATTTATTTACTGTACAAAAGCGAATAAATGAGCCAACAACAAAATGATACAAAAAGCAGCATGTAAACAAATGTTTGTTGCCAAAGAAAGCAGTTTATGGGTCCATCTAGCTGTCTATATATTGTGTCTGAGTTTTTATTAGCGTCATTTTTTTGCCTACAATTTTTATTTTGGTTTTACACAATATGTGTGTTGTTGGCTTTCGAAATACATAATAAGGTAATTTTAAAAGTTAATTATTCTATTGAACAACGTGTAATTATTTCAATTCAAATTTGTAAACATTTAATTGTAAATTTATAACAATCTCCGCAACTGCTTAAATTACGCATACGACATGTTGCCGCTTGTATGAGAATAAAGTCAGTTTAGTAAATGTAATTAAATAATTATATATTAAACTGTAATTTATAACCAATAATTCACTTAGATACCCACCTGCTGCAAATATATGTACATTGTACATGTATGTACAGCTGTATTGTCACAGTCGCGTCCCAAAATATTAGGCACAGCTGCACAGTAAGCAACGCATAACATCATTGCATACTTTTGGGAGCGAACAAAAATAGGAATCGCCAAGTCTATTTTATAAGCTATATTTATTATTTATTATGTATTTACAGCTAAGTTCGACAATTTCTTAAGCTTAAAACCTTCGGCTGGGTGGCAAGTACGCGCTAGTCGATGGTGCTTGAGAGTCACCAGTGACAATGCCTCCATTTCCGCTCTTTGTGGCAAAGTCAAGCACTGGGGCCGAGGAGCCCGCATTGTGGTTGGTCGAGCGACCTGGCAGTGAGTCATACTGAGCCTGAATCACACGCTGGGCATTCTCAGCATCGCTCTGAGTGCGATATTTGACAAAGTGCACCTCGGGCTTGTTGTTGGACTGCAGTTTGATTTGATTCAGTTTGTTGGTCAACTCGCTCACATCGGCCTGTTTGTTGAGCACATAAATTGCAGTGCGATCATCGGCGGCGGATGAGGCCAGCTGCAGGGCTGCCTGCTCCAGACCCGTGTTCTCGGGACCCTTGATGAACAGCACTCGCAGGTTCTTTCTCAACGTATTGGCGATCTGCTCGTTGGCCTGGCCATTGTCAAATTCCTGCTCGGGGGCACTGTACGTATAGAACTCCTTGTTGAACTCGTTGGCAATGAGAATGGGCTCGGACAGCTGAGCACTGCCGTGCTGTACAAGACCTTCATCCGAGCCGGAGCCGGTTGTTCCAATCAGACCACCACGGCCATCTCCAGCATGGGAAGTCGGCGTATAGTCGTACTGGCCTCTGGCAACAGCAAGCAAACAAATCATCTAAAGATTGAAGAAAAGATACTCAATTGTAGGTGTATCAGATATATTTCAAATATTTTTATACTCACCAGAAAAGCGCGCATTATGTGCTTAAGTTTTGAGTTTCCACACCGAAAGGCTTAAGTTATTAGTTGTGTTTACTGTGCAGCTGTTGAGCTCTCTGTGTCTCTTAATTGCATCGCCAGCCGATATTTATATAAATCGAGAAATGCATCCCAGAGATGCAACGCATGCAAATGTGCCCCAAAAATTTCATTGTCTCTATGTGACGATTGGGCAACTAAATGTGTAGCCACCTTACCTTATCTGGTCCCCAATGGTCCAATTAAAATGCCAATCGTTTTTTAATTGGATCAAATAGTTTACACTTTCGTAAAAAGAAAAATACCACGCTGCAACTCATTTTGTAAGGTGGAAAATGTGTAAATATATTCAAATTACGGCTTTGCTGTCCAATTTGGTCACTAGATCTGTGGGTTTGTTAATTTTGGTATGTGAAGTGTCAACTTAAGTCTCCCTTGGATTTTTCTGGTGGCATCTAAGAAAAAGTGCCGACAACTCGGGTTATGCATTTGCATTTTGGGAATTTTACCAACCAATTTCTACATACATAAATTCCAATTTCATTGTCATCTTAAGTATTGCGTACACCTTTTTAGTAATTTGATCTTGACATTGAAATTGTATAATTTATGTACCATTTATAAATGTTTTCAAAGAGTTCTAAACAAATTAAATATTTATCACAGTTTTCCATGTGCTGCAAATAAGATTTTTAAGATAACGCCCCAAAGTAGGCAACAATTTTTTTAATATATTTAATGATTTGCGATTCATTAGCTATGATAGGAAAGTATTTTGAATTTCTATTTCAGAAACACCAGTGTGATCCAGTAAACCTAAGAAAATAGATTAAAACAAATCAAATGTCTTTAAATATATAGACATGAATGTAGATTTGTTGTGTCTGGACACCTTCTAATTAATCTTCAGCTAGCCCAGATTCTAAGTTAATTTACATATTCAAACCAGTTTTGACGATTTCACTTTCACACACAAAACAGCATCATTTAAATCTCGCCAAATAATCGTACAAATTACGCTTATTTGAGATCAAATATATGCCGGCTCTTTTATAAAAAATATTATAATTTAAAATATTAAAATTAAAAAATCGAAAAATCAGGGCTTGATTTTTGGCCAACATCCAGTCTGGCTGGTCGATAAAGTTAAAAACGTAAACTAGTTTCATATCAGGTTGTTCAAGTTCAACTTCGCAAATTATGATTTGATTATTATCACAATGATAAGTTTTGTTACCAAAACACAATTTGGCTATAAAAGCGCCAGCGGCAACGAGCGCGCGGTTTAGTTTCGCTTACTAATTTTGATAGAATGAAATCGATTTGCGTAAGTTAAAATATCTGATTTTAGCACTGATGTTGTAACTCATCTAGGAATATGTTCTTCTTCATCAACAGTTGCTTTTGTTGTTCGCCCTGCTGGCTATGGTCTACGCAGCTCCAGCTCCAGCTCCAGCTGGCAATGATCCCACGGTGTCTGTGCTTCGCTATAGCAATGACCAAGATCTGGAGAGAATTCAACAGCAAATCATTGCTCAGTATGAGAAGGCTCTGGGAGGCTCAACACAGATCCATGGCACTCGTGTGGCGAATGTTGTTGATCCCCAACGCATTCATTTTTAACATTTAATTGGTGTATGACAATAAATTATAAACATTTTTTGTGAACTTTGTGTGGCAACTCGATGGTGATAAGGTGATTCAGTTGAGCTCGTTTCGAATTCGTTAATTTAACGAGAAGCTTTAGTCTTGTTTCAACATTCGGCGCGTTCACAAGATCCCAAATACAAAAATTTCACTCGACAAAAAATGCGTTACTTTTTATTAGTGCTATCGATTGCCTTGTGCTGTTTAACTTATGCACAAAATCCAGATCGACCTCCTCCTCCTCCAATACCTCGTCGTCTGCCTAATAACGGCTCGTTTCAGTTTCCCAAAGATCGAGACATTATTTTTCCGGATCCAAAGCAATCAGCTGAACAATCAGATGAGCAAAGTAGCAATAATATTTTGTATAAAATACATGACTTTCAATATGATAATTTCGGTAATCTGCCAATGCCAAATCCAACCATACAACATAACAAGTCACTTTACAAACCGGGTCAACTCTTTCCCCCACCTCCCAGCGGTCGAGGGCAAAAGAAACGTAAGAACAGACGCGGAGGCAGACGTCGACTTTGTGAACGCAGTGAGTGTATATGAATACGATGAGTTGACAGTTAATTGTATTCATGATTTCTATGTGCTTACTTCCAAAGAGTATTCCGAGTACATTCAACAAATCTTCCCCAATGACACGGCAATAGCTGAGGACGCTAATGATGAGGAATTCGATGGACGCGTTCTCGCCAGGCCTGGCGAATACCCACATATGGTTGGTACTTGACTCTGCCTTTGCCCTTTGCCTTTGCGCTGATAAAGGCAATTTTGTTTTGTTTATATTTTAAAGATGGGGAAAAAATATAAGCAAGAAAGTCTAGCTTCGGCCCGCCGAAGACTTGATACCCTTGCAGAGATCAGTGTTCAATTTTTGACTAGCCGTTTTTATGGAAGCTATATGATAATACATATAGTCAAGAATGAAATTATTGAGAAATCTCAAAACCAAAAAGGTTTTATATACCAAACGTTGATTTAAAAGTTTTTTATGGATTGATTTATTTTTAATAAAATTTGGCCAGGATTTATTTAATTTATTTTTAAAGTTAGCTAAAACAGTCGTAAGAAATTATCAAAAAATTCAAATAACATGAATTATTAAAATTTGTAAATTAACAACTAAAATTATGTATCAAAGTCCGTCACAAAATTATTATACCCTCTGTTAAGCCCGGTTTTTTAAATTTTACAGGCAGCGCTTGGCTTTCAGCAAAATTCTGAAAAAATCGAATACAAATGTGGCGGCAGTTTGATAAGTGAAAACTTTGTATTGAGCGCAGCTCATTGCACCGACGATGAGGGGTGAGTTTTGACCATGTTAGGGGAGGGATTTAGCTAACTCCATAATTTGGTTTTACCCCATTTAACATTTGTAGCGTGGCGCCAAAATGGGTGCGCATTGGAGGATTGAATCTAATGATCGATGAGGTCAGTGGCACGTCACAGATTATAGCCATCAAAGCCATTTTCAATTTTCCCAACTACAGAGATGACTTGTACTACCATGATATAGCCCTACTGCAACTGGAACGTAATGTAATGTGAGTATGATTAATTTGGAGTCCCCCTTAACAAAAGTTTAACAAATTATTATATATCAAATGAATCTTCTTTGTTGACATATTTTAATGTGCAATACACTTGCCCGAGGTGATTGTTCTTCAACATATAAAATGACTGTTATAAATGAAATTTTCACATGAGTTCAAACATCTGGTTTTTTATAGATTGTTTTCGTAATAATTTGCGCCCATTTAATCGACCTTTTTTGACAGTCATCAAAAGAATTTCCTGATTTTTCTTTATAGTGCCCGTAATTTGCAATGAGAAAAATTAAAAATAAAAATTTTGTTATTAAATTAATTTTTAAGAGTGTGTGCTCAGAAACACAAAGAAAAAAGACCCCTTGTATCACGGTTTGCATGACGTTAAAAAACAAAAGCTTCTGGTAAAAATCCGGTTGTATTTTGGGTCAATATTTTTTGAATCTTATATCATTAATTAGATGATGTGATTGCAGTAATTCTCTGTTTTTATTACTTCAGGCTAACGGAATTTGTTCGTCCCATAAAACTTTGGGTCAATGATGAGATACCCACATCAATTGCCTTCGCCATGGGCTATGGATCCACCAGCTTCAGCAAGACTATGACGAATCGCTTAACCCATCTCAATGTGACCATAGTGCCCAACGATGAGTGCAACAGGGATTTGCCCTCGTTCGAAGAGACTCCCGAAGGCATTATTGAGAGTCAAATATGTGCCCAGGACTTTATCCTTAGTCGCGATACCTGCCAGGGTGACTCGGGTGGTCCCCTCCAGCTGAATTTACCAGGTCGGCGTCGTCGTAATCATATCCACTACCATCTCATAGGGATTACATCCTATGGAGTCTTCTGTCGCAGCAGCTTTCCAAGTGTTTATACGCGTGTATTTACGTACTTGGATTGGATCGAACAATTGGCGTGGGGTTCGTCGGGCAAATGAATCGAATTTACAACTACAACTACTTAAATTATTTTAAATAATTGTAAAGAATAAAAACACAATGCAATTTGATACCAAATCTAGAATAATAAAATGTAAATCAATCATTTATTTCCATTTTAATATTTTATTTAAGTGAAATTCTTTGAAAATTATAATAATTTTTAAAAACTGAAGACCTACAATAGACTTTGTTCTTTAAACAAAATTTTTAATAATTAAATAATCATATTCCGAATATTTCGGTATTTAAAAATATTTAAAAAGACGTTTCGTTAAAAGTTCCATAATAAACATATCCATTTAATATACAAATAACATTACATTATAATTGTTAAATTTTTGTGTGTTTTCTAAGGCAAAAACGAACATCAATTTTTTGGTCAATTTTGCTGAGTATTCTAGAAATGTGTGCACGGACTTAGACCTCATTGTTAGCATCCAAAACCTGGCGTTTGATGTCCTCATAAGAAGGCAGTGTCTGCGAAAAGAAAATCAATCAGTTAATGATAGTCAAAGTAAAGTTAAAACAAGTTAATAGACTGGTGAATAAGCATTACTTGGACTTCAATACTCACGCAGAGTGTTGTCATCTTTCAGCTGGTTTTAGTAGTGTTTTGTGAATTGGTTAAGATCAGGCATGATATGACTTGATTTGATCAATTAAACTCAATGAAAAAGCCAAGCGTTTGTTATGCATTTACATATGTGATATCTACGTGAAGCTTAGACGGCAGTCGATCTACTAACCTGCCAGTAGTTGTCCTCCCAGCTGGGGAACATGCGCTTGAACACACGGGGCTCCTGTGCCTGAGTTACGCGGACAATGCTCACGGTCTCCATGGTGCGAGAGGTAGGTTCCAATTTGATGTAGCGCTGTATTTATGAAAATACATTATTATTTATTTATAAATATTAAAAAGTTAAACAACAAAAAATTAAATTTGCAGAATTAAAAAATATAATGATAAAAGCAAATAAGATCGACAAAATTAAAACATTTAGAGAACAAAAATTAGAGAAAATCTTTTTTATTCATATTAAAAAAAAAAAACCAAACCTGACTGCGTTAAATTTGGTTTTCAATTAGTAGTATAATTTTGTGTTATATTCAGTGAGTCCAATTCCCTTAAAATCCAATTTAATTTTTCAGAATCAAGACTAAATAAATGGTATGAAAAATAGTTGCTTTTTTAAATAACTGAACCAAAATACTAAACGGTAGTAAAAAAATTTTAATTTGAGTTTATAGAATTTCAATTTCCCAATTTAAATTCCCTTAAGTATATTTCCTAATTATAGGTTCCGTATTTTTGTGTAATATTTTGATCACGATTTGAAATCTTAGTAATGTTTCTGAAAAGCTTTTGGAGTATGTTAAAGCTTTGACTCACCTTGACCATATCCAGAATCTTGGCATTCTCGTCGGCAGTGGCTCCAGAGCCAACCCACATGTAGATCTCATCGCCGGCATCCAGCAGCATGATGTCATCGGTATCGAGATCCTCCTGTTGGAATTGGGCCACCTCCTCGACCTTGACGTGTCCGGCGCGTGTCAAGCGGCAGTGGAATAGACGTGGCTCCAACAATGGCGCCGAACGTTCCTCCAGACTGCGATCGTACTGTCCCTCGCCGTTCAACTCCTCCCAGAACTCCTCGGGCTCGGCACCCTCGTCGATGATCTCGAGCTCAGCATCGCTCCAGTAACCGGTGAAGCGTTCCATGGCCGCTTGCTTCTCGAAGGCGGAGGCACCCAGACCATGCCAAATGTACACTTTGTGCGTCTTGGTCGAGGTCAGAACAAAGACATCGCCAGAGGCCAACGAGGAACTGTCGGCGGGCACTTCGCTGGCATGGATGTCACTCTCAACGGTTCCACGGACAAGGAAGAGCTGAGCAGAGATCGGGAGAGCAGTGTAGGAGGCCAGGAGTTTGCCCTTGAAGATCTTGTAGAAGTGTCGTGGCTCGTGGCCCTGCAGCGTGCGCACCAGCAGAGCATTCTGTTCCACGGCCAGGGCCATGCCATCCTCGAAGGCACGCTCCTTGACCGCCTCGCTGGCCTTGGCGCCCTGCCAGACGTAGACAATGGTGCCGGTGTCGCCATTGTTGGCCTCGTACTTGTAGGTCAGCACATAGGAGCCGAAGCCCAGCAGAGGCAGTTGCTCCTGGAAGGGCACGGAGTTCTTCAGCACCTCGTCACTATCGGCTTTGCTCACATACTGCGTGATCTCCTCAATGGTGTTCTGGCCATGATCGGGCATGAAGCCAATGGCACGACCACCGCTCCTCTTCAGCTTATGGACCACAGCATCGATCTCGTCCACATCCAGGGACTCATCCGAGCCCATGTGCAACGCGGACCGAATGAGACGAGTGTGCGCCATTCCAGCATCACGCCAGGTATCAAAGTATTGCTTAAATGGCGCCGACTCGGCGCCCTCGACGATGCGATGGATCTGTGTCCAGGCGGGATATTTCTTAGTGCGCAAGAACTCCTGTGCCTTGGCCATGGCATCGGTTTTCTCCTTCTGTGTGGCGCCACGACCAACCCAGACAAAGATACCAGAGCCAGTGTCCAGGATGAAGCAATCGCGTGTATCGAGCATCGACTGACTCAATGGCTTCTGGGCAATGGTGTCCACCTGCAATTTTCCACTGGCATCGGATACCTTGTACAAGGTCACAGCGGCGGCATCGGTGCGTTCAAAGGCGCCATCCTCATCGGCCGAGGATTCCTCGGGCACCTGGTCAGCGGATCCGGATCCCAGGACCGTGAAGAACTGTTGTTTGTCGGCATCAGTGCTGAACTCATCGATGATCTGAACACGGGCACGTCCGTTGTGATCCTGATCCCTAATCTGGGTGGCAGCGCTGGTTGCCTTCAGCTTCTCCACACGCTTCGCCTGAGCTCCCACGTACACATAGATATCGTTGCCCGCATCCAAAATAAAGCAGTCGCCCTTGTTCATCGACGACACTGAGAGATTCACCTGGCGGACACGCACGTTACGCTTGCCCTTGACCTGGAACAGACGCTTCTCGCCCTGGGCATTGGTCTCCACGTGCTTGAATCCGGTGCCAACGCCGCCCTGTTCATAGCGTACACCTAAAACAAGGAAATTTATATACATCGATTTATATGAAAATTACAAAACATTATCTACCATTCTTGAAGTAGCCCAGGAACAACTGAGACTCATGATCCTGCACCTCACGATGCTGCACGGGACCTCCGTTGAGGATATCATCCAGTTGCACGGTCAGAATGGCCGCTGCTCCTGCCTCATCGGTGGAAGTCTCAGAACCCAGCCAGAAGTGAACATCCCAGCTTAGTTTCTTGTCTTTCTTGTTTTCAATAGTCTAGATATAATATAAGAATATAGAAATGTAGTGAGAATAACCAGAGATAACTGAAGATTAACTACGATAATAAACTTAAATAAATGGCTCTTTCAGTTAAGTATTTTAACAATAAATTTGATTTACTGAATGAGAAATTTTTTTAAAAATTAGTTAGTGTTAGTTAGTTAGTGAATTTCGTTGAGAAATTAAATAAAAATCGAAGAAAATAACTATTGTTTTCGGACTTATTTAATAAAAATAAAAAACTGTAGTGTATATATTTTTTATTTTAATTTCCATTTTGAAAAAAAATCGTTGTCAGATTGGATTTGTGGGATCAAATAAAATGTGTTGGCTAACCTTTATAGATTGCTTCATTATGTGGGGCAATAAAAGTAATTTTAGAATGGTTATTACTTAGAATTATATTATATTATTGCAGTTGGTAAGACCGCAACAATTTGATTACATTGTTATAAGTTATAAATATATATATAAATAAACTCTATCGTATTGGATCTATTAAATATAATTATATAAATTGTTATCACTTACATTCAGAATAATAAATGAATCGCCAGTGAAGAATTTGCCATAATTGTTCTTGGGATATGGCACGGGCTCGAAATTCTAGAATAAATGAAAATATTGGAGAATAATGAAAACGGATATATGTATAAACGTGCATGTTTTTTTGTGAATTTTCTATTTTAGAATCAGCGCACTGTCAAAATACGTGTTAGCGAAATTAAAAGAAATTCTGTATATACTACCACGAAGGAGCTAATAAATTTCGTTATTATTTTTAAGTTAATTAACACACACGAGTAAAAAAACGGCACTGTTTACAGTGGAAACTCGGTAAACAAACATCTGGTGTTAATATTGCGTGAATTCAACGAGTCGAAAGAAACATCGACAAATGCGAGAGCTCAAAAATTAAAATGCGGCTCCTTCGTGGCACAATTACATATATGTATGTGTGATTGTGTGTTATTTGTGTTTGCATGTGTGAGTGTGTACTGTGCGGTGGCGCCGGGTTTTGCATGCCAGATGGCACCCGCTGCCACTGGGCACCGCTGGATGAGCAACGCATTCGTGCGTGGGCGACGAACTTTCCCCCAAGAGATGTAAACATGCAGCAACTATTTATATAGATGTACGAGCAACAAACATACAGTATGTCAAGTAATTGTTTTAACAAGAAATACGTATTGTTTTATTTTTTTAAATGATACTCATAGTAAATTTTTTATAAGAACCATAAGCAATTAAATTTAAAAAAAAAAGAAAAGGGAAAAATAAAAACAAAAAAATATATTTTCAAATTCAAATTTAAAATATTTTGCATATAACTTTAATTTTTTTTGCTATTAAAAATGTTTAATTAAAATTTATAAAAAGAAAAACATTGTTAAAACAATTACTTGCCTCTAACTGTAGCTGCTCGTAAATGGGGCACATTAAAAGTGAAATTTTGACATAAAGTGCATTTGTTGCAAATACTTAACTTATTATTGACTTACCTCAATGCGCCAGATCTCGAGGCCGGGAGCGCGGCCGGCATTGGCAAAAGCTGGATGCATAACGCGTCGACCTGGCTGTTTGCTGTTGCCACTCGCTGGTTGTACCTGACTGGTTTGCACAGGAAATGCGGGACGAGCGTTTAAAGTGCCGGCTGAGCAAATAGTGGCCGCGATTGAGATAAACACCAGCAAACTAAAGTGTAAACAGCAAGGAGCTTCATTAATATTTCAACGCGAACAAATAATGTTAACATGTGCGCAAATTAAAGTAAGCACATCAAAAATTATCAAGTATCTCAAGTACAAAATGCGATGACAATTCAACTATGCCTTAAACAGGCAGCAACTGAACTGGACTGAACTGGCCTTCGTGTCATGAGTCATGACCAAAAAAGGTCATAAAAAAAAAAACGAGCAGACAAACAGAAAAAAAAAAACAAATAAGCAAATATTGTCAAATGAGACAAAGCCTGAAATGCGTAGAATTTAGAAAATTATGTTGGCCAGAGCAAAGGGAAGAGCAATAAGTACATCTAGTATAAATGAGCTGTTTTATCTTACAATTATAACACGATGAATAATTGGTTTGTTTGCTGACAACGCGGCGTATGAGTAACTTAGTGGGAAATTTGTGCACTACAATGAATGTAAGTATATCACTGATCTTGTTGACTGATCTCAACACACTGGTGACTTCTAGGGGAGCTGTCTATTAGCCAGTGAACTGTTCGCTTGCATTACCTGCAGATGACTGCCAGATGACTGGCGTCGCTTCGCGTTGCCATTTCGCGGCTCGTCGCTGTTTCGTATCGACTTCGACTTCGGGTGGTGCGGTGGATCTGAACGCACAGCGGCGTTTTTTGTTAATTGTTGTGTGATATATATACTTGTATATATATCTCGTTGTTAATTGTTTGTCTTATGTAGTAGTATTTTTGTTTTTTGTTTGCCTTTGTTTTTTCTGTATTTTGTTTTTATCGCCGTCAAACAGAGATGATTGCCCGCTGTGGAAGAGAAGCAACAAGTTATTAATGAATGATCAATACAGTATTTGCAAATAGTTATCGCACTCGGAGAACAAACTTTTATTCAGTTCAAATGCGATGTTAATCATAATTATAAACACATGTATATTTCGCTATATTTGCAATAAAAGTTTTATGAGTCTGTAAATCAAATAGAGTCACGCATGTTTTCGCAAAGTTTTTACTTTTTTTTTAAGTAATTAGTTTTTGGTTGGATGACGACATGGCGCATCTTGTATGATATCACAATTATAGAGATAGCAGCGCAGATATTCGACAAGCCCTTTTCTTTTTTTTCCATAACTACTCGTATGTAGGTCATAAACATTACAATAAAACTATATTTATGATCACGAACAACATCGACTTCGTTTATTTGCCATTTTTTCGTTCACTTTCTGTGCCATTTTCAAGTTCGACTTGTTATTTATGTTAGCGTGAAGTGTACAGTAAACACGGCACACGACGCATTTTGAATTTTAAACATAATCGGATAAATATCGTAGTCTACGCATGAAGAAACTTGACAATGCGTCAGCAAGATCATCCATCAAAATTATTAACTACTTAGTTCGAGAACAAAACAAACAAAGGGTTCTTTAAATTTCCTCAAACATAACGAGCTATTAATGATTTTTTACCTAAAAGTTGTTAATTTACAAATAAATACTAGAGAAACTGCGCTGTTTGAATATCTTATAAGAAATGTACTTAAGCTAATGTCCGAAATAACGTGTAAATGAATATTATTCTCTTAGACCATATTAAAAAAATAAATTGAGAAAAAATTTAGTTTCTAAAGTACAAAAAAATGTCCATTAAAAAATATAGTGTGAAAGAAATTACTTGAACGAAATCAATCTGTTTAAATGAATGAATGAAAATATAAGTTTAGAAGCCAAAATGATTAAAATGACGCTTAAAAAAGTCTTGGCAAACTTATGAAAGTTTAAAGTTGGTCTGATTTTTGACCTAGTAACTTTTCAAGTCCAAACTTTTGTTTTTATTTTAACATGAATTTTACAAAAAAAATAAAACGAATAATTAAATGAAATAAATTAATTGTGAGTACAGTTTTTGTCACAAGAGTAGTTTAGAATCATTTCAATCCCTCGGTTTTCTCTTATCAATTCAACTGTTCGTAGTCTATAAATAATGTATAATGTATGCAAAAAATGCAAATTCTAGTAGCGAATATAACAACTAAAGCAAATCTTCAAAAAACAAAGTGAGTGTTGATTATTTTTTAATTTGATTGCTTCTTTAATACAAATTATTCTGTTTAAGACTAAACATAAATAAAAATTTTGTGTTTCAATTTTGTTGATATCTTCTTCCGTTTGAAAGTAAGATGCATTTAAAATGCATAGTATTTAATGATGGGTCAAATAAGCTTTCAGACACTGTAAGTACTTTCTACATACAAATATACGAGTACTTGTTAACTAACACATCTCTATCAAAATACTCATATAATCCTGAAGGTTGTAACCCAAGATAAGATAAGCTAGGCTCTAAGCAATTGATAAGCCTGATCAGCACTTAATTCAATTAAAAAGACTTGGCACATTATCGATCCAAACATACGTACATATAGAAAAATGTAGTATACGTTTTTAGTGCTAATCTAACTCATTTTACATTGGGAAAATTCTTTAATTTTACACAATTGACAGGGTTGCATAATTGATCAGTAATTTTATAAAATATATTCAATTGATATTGCAATTGTCTTCCAAGAAATTTGTTTCAATCGTTAACACAATTATACTATAGATACACTAAAAATCTCACACACAATATTATGCAAATAAGCAACACTTACGTTTAGTCTAAAATGAACTGTTCGCTTCCAGGTTTTGGGAGAGACTGAATGAGCTCGGTTCAAGATATGATCGAGACAACGCAGCTGGAGGCACTGAACGAAACTCGACGATTGTCGTCGCCTTTATAAAAGGCCGCTCAAAGTCGAGTCGAGCTCTCTGGGTTTTATGGCTCAGACGCTCTCTACTATAGATCGATGGCGTTGCTTATACACGCACACATACCTACAGATGATTTTGATAAGGCGAGGCTCGACCGATAAGCGGGCAGTGAAATAAAAGTACCTTCGCAAGCGAAAATTGTAAACAAAATGAAAACAAATTTTGGTTGTTCTCAGAAACGAGGTTAAAAGGCACACATTGACAGTCTGCATCTGGTTCCATTGAAATCCCAATTTTATTCGAGCGAATTCGTCAATTTAGATCAGTGGTGGGCACGCAGTGGCTCCGGGAGCAGCGGCTGCTCCCAAGTTAGGTAGAAGTCAGATTTCGTGCCCACCGCTGATTTAGATAGTAAAAAAGTCGTCTTAGTTTAGTAATCGGCAGTTGTGTTAGATATATAGTCGCGTCGTCCAATATTCGAGGCCTGCTTGCTTTGCACTGCCTCCAGCTTGGGACATTCTGTGATGCGATGGCCCAGGCCACCACAATAGCTGCAGCCATGTGAATCTCCCAGATCCAAGTGCTGGTGCTCCGCCTCGGGCGCCAATTCATCCAGAAAGTCGGGCACCTCCTGCTTGGCCTCCAGCAGCAAGTGCTTCAGATCCAACAGCACTGACTGCTCGGTGATCTTGTTGATCAGCGTGGTGGCCAATCCCTTGGTATTGGAACGACCCGTACGACCAATGCGATGCACATAGTTCTCAATGTCGTCGGGCATGTCATAGTTGATGACATGCTGCACATTGGGAAAGTCGAGACCCTTGGAGGCAACGTCGGTGGCGACCAGCACATCCTTTTCGCCTTTGCGATACGCATCGACGGCCCGGGATCGCTCCTCCTGGTCCTTGCCGCCGTGTATCGCCACAGCCTCGACGCCCTTGAGCAGCAGATACTCGTGTATACAGTCCACATCTTGTTTCTTTTCGGCAAATATCAGCACGGGCGGCGCGGTCTTTTGCAAAACGTCCAGCAGATAAACCACCTTGGCCTCCTGCTTCACATACTCCACTTGCTGTGTCACATTCATGGAGGCGGCTCCGGCTCGTCCCACATTTATGGTCACTGGCTTGACCAGCGCCGAGACGGCAAAGTTCTGAATCTTCTTGGGCATAGTGGCTGAGAAGAGCAACGTCTGACGCTGTCCCTTGAAGAAGGAGAATATCGTGCGCACGTCCTCCTCGAAGCCCATGTCAATCATGCGATCGGCCTCGTCCATGCACAGATATCTGCACATGTCTAGCGTTAGTATTTTCTTATCCAGCATATCCATGAGTCGTCCTGGCGTTGCCACAACAATGTGAACGCCACGCGATATAACATCCAGGGCTTCGCTGACAGGCAATCCTCCCATTGCCAGGCAGGAACGTATCTCCGGCATACCGCACATCTGCAGATGCTTACTGTAGTGCTGGATGATCTCATGCGTCTGTTTGGCCAACTCACGAGATGGACATATGATGAGACCATACGGACCCTCGTTGCGCTCAAATGGCAATTTATATTCCTGTTCCAGGGCAAACATGACAACGGGCAGGACGAAGACCAATGTCTTTCCAGAGCCAGTAAATGCAATGCCAATGAGATCCCGGCCAGCCAGCACTTGTGGCAGACCCTGTATTTGGATTGGTGTTGGCTTCTTGATGCCCTTGGCGGCCAGGCCGTTGAGTATGGCCTTGTGAAACTTCATCTCACGAAAACTGCATATTGGCGGACTTGGATTCTCGCCCTCAACCAAAATTCTTAGTTGCTTTCGTATCGCCTGACGTTTCTCCTCGGACATGGCTGCTATGTAACGAGGGGGGCGCCATGACGTCTTAATGGGCTCCTCGTACTGTATGCCCTTGGCCAATTCCGCGACTCCCATCAGCGCCTTTTGTTGCGCGATGCTCTCCATGATTTTCTCTTCTTCTCGCAGCTGTTTCTCCACGGCGCTCAGCTTTTTGGCTTCGGCAATTTTCTTGAGTTCAGTATGCTGATCCAGTAAACTAATGTTATATTTGCGACCCCATGTCTCTGCATCCTGTGCTCCCTGCGTGTCGTCGTCGTTCTCATTCTCACTTGATGACTTTGGTTGTGTTGTCTCTGTTGCCAGTTGAACGATGCGGCCGAGCTTGACCATATGTTGTTTCTTGCGTTCCTTTACCGGCACATAGGGCACATAGCTGTCATCTTGCTCCTCATCATCGGATGATTTGGATGAACGCCTATAGCGTTTAATAGGTGGTCCCATTTCGTTAAATAAATAACTTTTAATAAACAAACAATAAACAAACGTTTTCGCCAATCGAGAGTTGCCACCTTGCTTACAATCGTTTATCGATAATCTTTTATATTATATTATCGCACCTTTTACAATGATATGTCGAAATGAAAATCACGAATAAAAACAGTGACAACCGCGTAACAAAAAAGTGCGACAATTAACAAGTCGGATGTTGTGGTGTCCAAATCACATTTTTAGCATAAAATTTATGATTTCATAAGTAATATATAAAAATGGACATGAAAACATTCAGAAATTTCGTCACTGTTACTTTCGATATTTTTTCACCACTGCGAAATACTTGTGACAAGTAGCAGTGACGTAAGTTCAGCTCTGAACTTTTTGTTCAGTCGTTCAATCGAGCTGGTTCTAGGGATGGCGATATCCAAAATAGTGACGATATTGATATCCAAAATAATATCGTATATAATATCATATCGAAAATATCATATCGTAGTAAATATCGTAAATATCGCCTTGAATATCGATAAAAACGATATTCTTATGTTTTCAACAAAAACATCAAATTTTATTGAATACAGTTTGTTCAATTAATAACAATATTTTTTAATTCACAAATTAAATAAAGAAATGCTTCTTAAGCAGTTTAAAAGGAAAGAGAATATCAGAATTTCAAAAACTTAAAACTTGCACCGAACAGAAAGTGAGTGCACTTCGAAATAAATAAATAATCACGTTTAAAAATGATTTAAAATTACTTAATTTGGCATATTGGAAATGTGTAACGCGAACGCACGGTGCAACCAGCATCACCGCTCACAGAATAGAAGGGAAAAACGAAAAATTTTGAGATATGTATTTTTCGATATATCGAATTAAAGCTCGATATATCTAAATGGTATCGCATTAAATATCATATCGTGTTCTGCTTGGATATCGTTAGTAAATATCGATATAATATCGATATCGCCATATCGATACCCATCCCTAGCTGGTTCCAAGATAGACAACTCAACTTTGTTTTTCAGAAATTTGTTAGCAATTAGTTAAAATAAATAAATAGTTGCGTTGCACGGAGAAAAATAACTTTGTCGGCACCATGTCCATGTCCAAGACGACAAATACGTATAATCGGCAGAATTGGGAGGACGCTGAGTTCCCAATACTCTGCCAAACATGTTTGGGGGACAATCCGTATGTGCGCATGATAAAAGAACGTTTTGGCAAAGAATGCAAGATTTGCACGCGGCCATTTACCATATTTCGTTGGTGTCCCGGAGCGCGGATGCGTTTCAAGAAGACTGAAGTTTGTCAGACCTGTGCACGCCTAAAGAATGTGTGCCAAACGTGCCTGTTGGATCTGGAGTTCGGTCTGCCCATCCAAGTGCGCGACGCAGCCTTGAAAGTGGCCGACAACATGCCGCAGAGTGATGTCAACAAGGAGTACTACATTCAGAACATTGACGCTCAGCTCCAGGATGGCGACGGCACTGAGGCGGCTGGTGCGGTGGGTCGCTCCTTGGCGGCAAATGAAATGCTGTCCAAGTTGGCGCGAACTGCACCTTACTACAAGCGGAACAGACCGCACATCTGCTCCTTCTGGGTGAAGGGCGAGTGTAAGCGTGGCGAGGAGTGTCCCTATCGACACGACAAGCCCAACGAGCCTGACGATCCATTGTGTGAGCAGAACATCAAGGATCGTTACTATGGTCGCAACGATCCGGTCGCCGAGAAGATAATGAAACGTGCCGCCTCGCTGCCCACATTGGAACCGCCCGAGGATCGAAATATAACGACACTGTATGTGGGCAATCTTCCCGAAGAAATCACTGAGCCGGAGATACGTGATCAGTTTTACCAATACGGCGAGATTCGTTCCATTGCGCTGGTGCCGCGCCAGCAATGCTCCTTCGTGCAGTACACAAAACGCAGCGCGGCCGAGCTGGCCGCCGAGCGGACCTTCAACAAGCTGGTGATTCACGGTCGCAAGGTGAGCATCAAGTGGGCGCATTCGCAGGCCAAGCAGGGAACTGCTGCCAAAACGGACAGACGATTCGATGTTGCTGGCATTCCGCCGCCGAGTGCCAAGCCGAATGATTACTTTAATCTGCGCCAGGAGCAGATCAATGTCATGCCAGCGGGAATGAAACTGCATCAACTGCCCTCCAATCTGGTGCCGGCATCCGCCTATCAGATGTACGCACAGCCAACCTATGCGGCGCCCTACAGTGGCCTGGGAGGGGCCAGCACAAGCACAGCAGCAGCCTCAGGTTCAGGGACATCAAGTACCTCCGGTGTGAATCTCGACTCCATTCCACCGCCGCCCGGGCAAATGCCATATCCCAGCCAGGATGCCAGTCGCATGGGCGCTCTGAAAAAATAAAAACACCTCAATGCAGACGAGTACTAATTACTATTTTTATAAAATGCGAAACGAAGAAAACCATAATAAAAACCAAACCTAAACAATTGTGAGTAATCATTTAAAGATAGTAGTCAAAAGTAAGAGCCAACAATTTATACTTTTTTAGACAACATATAATTGAAATGGCAAATCAAGTACAAATTTTTGAGACACAGATATTTAATAATTACACTTTATGCCTAGTAAGCAGCTTAATCACAGATATAAAATATATGCTTAAATACAATGCAGATTATTGAATATAATTAATTGCTATCCGGCACAATAACACTGCGTTTACGCTGAATTATTCGCTGTTCCCGATGCGCCTTTTGTCGCTTGATGAAATGTGCTCGAAGTGCTGCAAAGTCAATGCCACTCTTGTATTCCAGAGAACTGCGATCATCACTACAAGATATACTATTAGCATCATTCATAGATTAGATTTAAATTGAACTCACATGGAGTTCTGTCCCCAATAGTTGGGCACACATTGCAGGCGATTTCTAAGCGTATCAAAGGCCACCGTTTGCGGCAGCAGCATAAGAATTCCAAACAGGGCGTGGGCCAAATACTGAGCATCAGCACAATTGTTCGACTTGGACACCAACGTTAAGCGCAGAGCAGCAAATATGGGTGATTCTATAAGCTGCACCAACTTATCCAACTCGCCAAGTAGCTCCAGAGTTATTTCAACATCAGCGCTACAAAAAAAATCGTCAGTTTACTCTTAATTAAATTGGCAGCCTTTACTTACAATAGAATGACCAGCTCGGAGACATGTTGATAGCTCTGGGCCAGTAAGCACAAGGATAGCGTGGATACTGGACAGTGCACCCAGCTCTTGTAAAGGCATTGAAATAAATCGGCCGACTTTTCATTCGAAATATCACGTAAGCTGGTGCGCAATTCAAACAACTCCGTTGACGTGAGCAGAATAATGTTTAGCAAACGCACGACTGTCGATGCGAACTTCAAGTTTAAGATCTCCTCGCCTATGATCTCGGCGAATGTGCGATAGATGTACTCGGCATTCAACAGCACACAAAGTTGCCTGTAAAGTAGAGACATTTTTATATGGCAATTCTAGTCCCAGTTTTATGTTACCTTATAATGAGGCTAGCTCTGTTTTCCAATATCAGTTTCTCTTCACTAAATAGAGTTAGTAGGCTCAGCAGAAACTTGCGATAATGCGTCTTGTTAAAATCATCGAGATCTGCAATTACATTAGATTGTCAATTGAATTTAATAAGAATTTGATAAGCCAAACTTCTTGCCTTTTGAGTCCTGTGAGTTGATTATTTCAGCCAGCACGCAAAGACTTTGCAGCACAACTTCATCGGAGTTATCGGCAAGTGTTAACAGCAGATTGTTATTTAAATTGCTGGCATGCGCCGACATTTCATTGGGGAAATTGGTAAACAGATGATGTATCCACTTGAGCACGGCAATCTTTGTGTGCATGGAGTTGTGTGTGAGATACTGGGAAAGCACCTCCATGATCGAACGCAAATCTATTTTGGCCACATTCTGTGTTTTCAGCTCCTTCGATGAAACCAGCTGCATCATTGAGTTATTCACCGAAACGGCGCATTCCTTGATGCCTTGATTAAGGAATAGATGCATTAAACTATGTGCAGTCGATTATGTGAGATCCCACTTACTGCGCTTGGACTCCACGTTGTACTCCAGGCAGGGCAAAATCGCTGTGAATATTCCGCTGGCATATGGCAATACATTTGGACCAAATATTTGCACGAACTCTCGTATCCAAGAAATGGCAATGGACTTGATGAGCTCATTGAGCGACTGTGCGTGTGTGATAAGCGTGTTGATGGTGTCCTCCATCCGTACGGAGGATGAATCGTTGCGTATGGACTTGAGAAACTGACTGATCGTATTCTCGCACATGCGCTGTATCTCGGGTGTATTATCCTCGAGCATTACAAAGAGACCGTCAAGTATTTCGGTTAGATAGTTGACCATGTTAATGTCGGGCACAGCATTCAAAATGGATATCCATGAGATGACATATTGACGCGTAAACGCGTTCTTCACGTACATACGCTCCCGGAGCAGCGGAATAAAAGCCTCCAGATTAAAGGTCTCGTAAGATTCCGTGACAATGTCCTGCAATGTGTTAGGAACATGATTAATAATACTAATAACTTATAATTTCGAGCTTCGCAAACCTTTAGCAAGCGATCCAACAGCTCGCTGCCATCTTTCACCATCTGATCGGAATCAGTGACCAGTCGGGAGAGAGCAGCAAACATCTCCGGAAAGAATGGTATTATTGCCGCTCGTGCCACCTTAACAACATTGTAAAGCGATTCGCAGGCAAAGTAGCGCACACGTAAATCCGGATCGGAGAGCAGGTTCATAATGGGCGTCACCAGCTCGTTGACGTATTTATCGGAATCCTAAGCGAACGATAAAAAGCACACAGATCGATATGAGCAAGTGTGTGTATATTTTTATGACTAATACTGTTCTTACCTTGCCCAGCCCTAAGCCCGTGGCAGCCAGGCCGATGAGAGCACCCTTGCGGCGATTTGCATCGCGTGATGTGGCATAATCATTGGCGAGCACTTCAATCAGCTTTCTTATTTGCCCGGCATTGTTTTTATTGTTAAACTCAATTACCATTCTATGTGCAAGAAATGTTCAAATGTCAAGTTTATTATTGATGAGAAGCCTCAGGTGGGCGTATTTTATATATGCGTACATACTTTTCAATCTCCTGTGAGGCGACTTTCCTTTTGTCGTACACTTTGTCGCCCAGCGCCTTGGCACAGGACTCACTTAAAGGCGCATAGGGCGGCTCCATTTTTAATTATACTTTCAGCAAAGATAGAAATATTCAAAGATTGTTTGCTTCTGGCGCAGTGTTGCCACTGTTGCAATTGGCACAGCTGATTCGCCAGTGATGCCACTTGTGCAAATAAAACAAGACTGTAGTACAAGGTATTCGAGTATTTGCTACCCTGTACTGTCATTTAAAATTATGCTCAAATTATTTAAAATAAAAAGAATTTGTATTTATAATTTAAATGAATATTAAATCAAGCAAGATATCAATACAAATGACGAGAATATATACAATTTTTAACATTTATCATGTATTTATTTATGTAGGTAATACTAAATACACCACGTAATCTTAAATTTATAATTCTGAATAGTTATTTAACTTCAAGTTAATGTATGTACTTTTAGATTAGTTTAAAATATTAAAAAAAACAAATGACATTAAATCGATAAGCCGAGTTATTCGACATGTAGTGAATAGTTCTCCACCTCTTCACATTCCTGGTTGAAGCTAGTGATGAACTGCTTCAGTTTTGTCTCATGCTCGAAATCTCGGCGTGGACGTTTCTTCACTGGCGCCGCTTTCCCCGGGGAATCGGCACTCTTGTCATTGGAGTCCTGCTCGTTGTCCTCGCTCCCTGATGAATCGCTTTCAACAAACAGCACATGAACACGTTTCCGCTTTCTCTTCGGCCGTTCACGGACGTATGTGCGTCTGGGTTTCTAAACACAAAAACAGTTTACAAACATATTAGATTTCTCACAGTTAATTTAAACAAGTGTTTGTTGTTTTTATTTGTGCGAACTGCTTACTACCGTATTAAGATAAGCTTGAATCTTTACGGCCCTGTTGGTTCAATTGAAAGCAATAACTTTTTCAATTTTGTTTAATCTTGCTCGGTGAGTAACGACGACGCTTGAAACTGGAATACGTTGTCGCTTGTCGAGAGCTTACTAATTATAAACATATATTTCAGACATACCTTTTCATCAAATGTTACTTCTGGGTCCATGTCCTTAAACAAGTCTGTGGATTCATCACGAACGCCAGCCAGTGCTGGAGGCGGTGTGGCAACCATTGTGGAGCAGAGCATCTCCTTGATATTACGCTGCCTGGGAGCTTGTGCGGTCAAATCGTCAAAGTCATAGCGCATTGCTGCCTTGGATACTTGTGGCAACTCCCTTTCTGTTGGGCGCAAACCTTTCAGTCGCTGCAGTTTCTCGTTTAAGGTAATATCTTGGTTTTTGGAGACACTTCCACATTCCTGCTCGTCGTTGGTAAGGAACTCTTCAAAGCCAAAGAGATTACGAGGCGATTGTGATTGTTGTTGTCTCACAACCTGAGTGCTCGCTTGCTGTTGTGGACTTTTATTGATTGTATTTTCAATGGAATCCATAAAATGTACATGGTTTGTAGTCGACTTTTCCTTTATGGGCGTCTTCGGAAGTTGTAATTTGTTCTTCCACGAAGGCAGCATGACTACATCCAATATATTTATATCTTTCAGAGGAGCGCGCTGCTGAAGCGTACGTCGAGGATTCGGTAATTGCACAAAGTTCTCCTCATTTTCATTCTCCTGCCCGCTAAATGTGTTTGGTGTAACCGTCTTATCCAAACACTGATTAGCTGGTGCACCCAAAGACTCGGTGGGCGGCGGAACATTTTCGCCATTCGAGTCATTGGCAGCGGAGCCATGACTTTGATCGTCCAAGGCTGGACAAATAGATTCGTTATTGCTTTGCATTGGCTCTGTAACTGAAACTGGTTCATCTGGCACGTAGACATGGCTACGCCGCATATGGTCACTGGAATAAGAGGGCAATTGTGATGTGTTGAACCCAAACACAAAGGTATTTGGCATGGGAGCCTCGTCGGGCACACGCCAAGGCGAAGAGCCTCCTCCACTGGGGCTAAGAACAACAGGTGGTCTGTGGCCAGGGTGATGTATTGTTGCCGACAATGTCGTTGAGTTATCCCTTGCCATAGGACTTTTACGATTTAACGGAGTGCTGAAGTATTTTCTCGCCATGTTCAGAAGTTCGCGTCTCCTTTCTATAGTATATTGCGGATTCTGTGCCTTTGTTTGATTTGTTTGCAGCAGAGAGCGTGCCAAAGGGCTATAGCTACCCTCCAACATAGTTTTGTGTGGGTTTGGTGACATATTCGGTGGTGGTGCGTGTACCTGAACTGGCTCCTCATGGAGTACAGGCTCATCTGCATGATTATCATCATCGGAATCTTTTTCGAGATCATATATAGGCGATAATGGCTTATCGAAATGAAGCGGCAGCTCAGCTTGATCCGTCTCGGTTTCGGTTTTGTTCTTTAGCGATAATTGTTTTCTTCTACCTACAGGTCGCACCTTGTTCTTCCTTTCGCGCCGCTTTCGGCTCTTGCCCATCTTGCGTGTGATCGCACAGGCTCTGCCCTCCTCGATCATTTGTTTGATTATGTCAGCAGCTGGATCCTTGCGCTGATTTAAGGCGCTGTCGTCGATCTGCGATTCTGACAGAAAATCATAGACGTTGCGCATAACCGAAGATCGGGTTCTTGCAGGCGGCTGATCTCTGTGAAAAAAACGATGCTCTGGCTTTGATGCTACGTTTTTTTTATCACCGGGAATCTGCACATCGGATTTATCCGCTGTTTGTTTAATCGCAGGCTGAGCAGTTCCTATTCGCCTCAATCGAACTTTGCAGGGTGATACAGCGACAACTAAACAAATTTAAAGATTAAAAAGGCTTTTAAGAATTTATTTAATGACATCATACCTGTGGGTTGCTTGGCAAGATGCATCGTAGAATTGAGATCGGGCTCAAATACGCTTACATCGCAAGATTTGCCTCTGACCGTGCTCAGAATACTTTTCGATGATTGAGCATTTAAGGGTGTTTTATTTACATCTTTAATTAGCACTCTGCACCATCGAGAATTGTTCGGCGTCGCAATTTTCCTTTTCGCAGTGTTATTTATCGGAAGTTTGACGCGTTTAATTTTAACAACGCACTTTCGGATTCGAAAAGTGTTTGCATTTGTTGAGCCCATAATTTTATTGGTGGCAGGCAACATTCTTAGTCTTTCCTGAATTTTTTTAACCATTTTGAATTAATGCGCATTATGATTTATGATTTAAAGAAAATAAATAAACAAACACACACGACGGACACGCAGTTGTAATTTTTGCTTCCCGCCATTTTTATTTATGTGGCGGTCGGTCTTCGCAGTGCTGCAAAGGAATTCGTATCGAATTATTATCGATAACTATTGGTAGGTTTTGCAAGCAGCTGATAGGTGATGTGACGATAAATAAAAAAAAAATTCGACGTTTAATTAATATGTAACATAACAGCTACGCTACGACGTTTAAATAAAATTCCAAATTTCCAAATTGTGCCGTGCTTGTGCTTGCAAATACATAGACTGTGCTGAGCCACAGTCCAGCACGGGCAAGTGAACTACATATATATATTTGTTTTGTGGCCCCCTCAAAAAAAAAGCCCCAACAACGAGTGAAAGTTTTCTCGTCTTTGTTTTGTAATTGAAATTGTTTTTCTTTCTGCTGTGTAACAATACAACTACAATTTGGCTCGTATTGCTGCCATTTTGAGCCAATATTCACAGACGGTGTGAGCGCCTCTCGTGGCTGACATTAATTTTCGCTCACTTATTGTGTTTGTTATACTTAAATATAAATCGAGTCGAGTCGTCCCCGTAAATTGGCCTTGTGTTGTATTTGCGCCAGGTACCACGAAGAAAGACAAAAAAAAAGTCGCGCGAAACTATTTACATCGAATCCCATCCACATCCACATCTACATCTACACACACCCTTCGTCCTACGCTCTCCGCCCCCTCCGCCCACACTCGTTGCAAACAATTGAAGGCTGCCTTTGACGACAGTAGTAGAAAATCAAGCCATCGAACGAATTGTTAATGTACGTTCGTATATATCTGCATATATTCTTGTTAGGGGTCAAGGCCATGCATCAGCTCAATTAAATTGTCTTGTATTGCAATAAGTACATTGTATATGTAAACAAATAATGGTTATTTCTGTTTTCTAAACTTGTATGTTTTTCAATATAGTTGGCCGTCCAAGTTGAAAGCTTTTGTGGAAGGAAGGGAGCAAGGAAAGTGAGACGCTAGTAGAAAGAAGTCCATAAAGAGCTAAAGAGCTACTTCGTTGTCGCGCAAAAGATGTGCGATACAAGCGACAAGGCGCAGAAATGGAAATGTGAAATTTGCACCTATGAGAACTATCCATCCTCACTAAAATGCACAATGTGCCAGGCGTCCAAGCCGTTGCTGAACGAGGATATATTCCGGTTTGTTAAAAGAAAAAACACATTTTACATCTGTATATTCATCATATTATATGTGTTTGTTTGTTTTTGTAGTCTCAGTCCCGCTCAGACCACACCACCAATAATACACGACAATTACAGTGCGGAGGAGGCGGAGGCGGCAGCTGGTCTGCCCGTCGAGCCAACATCAACGTGCTTTGCCCAGCAACAAGCACAGCAACAGCTGCAGCCGCCACAGCCGCAGCCACAGTCGCAGCCACAACAGCAACAGGCAAGACAGAGCAATGTAGCTGACAGTCAGAAATGGGCCTGTAAGGTCTGCACCTATCTGAATTGGCCACGCAGTCTGCGTTGCGTTCAGTGCTGTACGAAGCGGGGCGGCGCAGCCAAGGAATATGATGGCAAGGATTCCGTCGACTGTGTGGATCGAGCTGGCGAGGCGCTTCAAGCATTGCGAATCAGTGGCTCGGACACAGAGCTCAATGCTCGTGGCGGTTGTCAAGTTGATTCTACGGAGAACAGTAACAGGCAGCTAATTGGCGCAGCTGCATCCAACTCGAATCGACGCAACCTTAGTCCGTGCATTGATCAGCAAATCTGCAGCAATTCCACACATCTCAATAATCTAGCAAACACATCTCAAAGCCAGCAACAGCAGCAGCAACAACAACATCAGCAGCAGCATCAGCAGAACACTTCATCGTCCGGCGCACTGCAGCAGAAGCATTGCTTTGTGGCCAAATGGGCCTGCAACGTAAGTCCTTTGTTATCATAATCATGTGTGTGTGAATGTGAATGTTATTGATGTGGAGAATACTCAACAGTCTTGCACGTACGAGAATTGGCCAAAGAGCCTCAAGTGCTCAATGTGTGGCAAGACGCGAGAGATTTGCGGATCTGGATCCCAAGGAGATTTGCATGCCTGCGCCAGCAGCATATCGGGGAGCACCAAACAGTTGAACCTGCAGGAGGAGCAACAGCAGCAGCAGCAGAACGCGGACACTGTCAGTGTGAACAACTCGTTCAATAAAAAGCATATTTATCAACTAGGTAGGCATAACTAAGCCCAATCTTCAGAGCTCTGCAAGGGTATCAAATCTTTGGCGTGCCGAGGATAACCTTGACTCCATTTCTTACAGGTTCTTCGGAGACCATTAACAACTGTGATACGCTGCAGGAGCGCCAGGAGCGGCGACAGCGTCAGATTCGACGGCAAGTCGACTGGCAGTGGTTGAACGCTTGCCTGGGCGTCGTGGAGAACAACTACAGTGCCGTGGAGGCATATTTGTCATGTGGCGGCAATCCGGCGCGTTCGTTGACCAGCAACGAAATCGCAGCCCTAAATCGTAACTCGGCCTTTGATGTGGGCCACACGCTAATCCATTTGGCAATTCGTTTTCATCGCGAAGAGATGCTGCCAATGCTATTGGCACAGATCTCTGGCTCTGGTCCGGGCATAAAGCGTGTACCCTCCTATGTAGCTCCCGATTTGGCAGCGGATATCCGTCGTCATTTCTCTAATACACTGCGCATACGCAAATCCGGCCTACCCTGTCACTATGTGCAAAAGCATGCTACTTTTGCGCTGCCCTCGGAGATAGAGGAGCTGCCCATACCCATACAGGAGCAATTGTACGATGAGCTCTTGGATCGTGATGCACAGAAACAGCTGGAAATGCCACCGCCGGCACTTAACTGGTCGCTGGAGATTACGGCCCGTCTAAGCTCTCGTCTGCTTGTGCTGTGGAATCGCAGTGCTGGAGATTGCTTGTTGGATTCGGCTATGCAAGCCACCTGGGGAGTTTTCGATCGGGACAACATTTTAAGACGCGCCCTGGCCGACACTTTGCATCAGTGTGGACATGTGTAAGTTGAAACTATATAGAAGCCCATTAAATCTTTCTCTATCATTGCTATTTATTTATTATTTAGTTTCTTTGCCCGCTGGAAGGAATATGAAATGCTGCAAGCCTCTATGTTGCACTTTACACTGGAAGATTCACAGTGGGAGGAGGACTGGAGCACATTGCTATCATTAGCAAGTCAACCGGGTTCCTCCTTAGAGCAGCTGCACATATTCGCTTTGGCCCACATCCTACGACGTCCAATCATCGTCTATGGCGTCAAATACGTAAAGAGCTTTCGAGGCGAGGACATTGGCTATGCCCGATTTGAAGGTGAGTGGATAAATACCCAGCCCATCCAGCTAAAGATAGTTTCTAAAATATATACTCTGATTGCTTCTCAGGCGTCTATCTACCTTTATTCTGGGAACAAAACTTTTGCACCAAATCACCCATTGCACTGGGCTACACAAGGGGTCACTTTAGCGCTCTGGTACCCATGGAACCATTCTCACGCATTGATGGGCGTCGAGACGATGCCGAGGACGTCACCTATCTACCACTGATGGACTGCGAGCTCAAACTCTTGCCCATTCACTTTCTCTCACAGTCGGAGGTAAATATTATTTAATTTATAATTTGCCCTTGAATTTGTTTTGACTGGGAGTTGTATTTGCAGGTGGGTAATGAGGAGACCATGATGAGGCAGTGGTTGGATGTGTGCGTCACCGATGGAGGTCTGTTGGTGGCCCAGCAAAAGTTGTCAAAGCGCCCACTTCTGGTGGCACAAATGCTGGAGGAGTGGTTAAACCATTATAGACGCATTGCGTGAGTCAAGTTCAATTAATTCTTATTTATAGTCTGTCTGTATTGACTGATTGATTTTATTTTGGCCCACGTTGTAGACAAGTGATAACAGCGCCATTTGTACGTCGACCACATATAACCCATTATTCGAGTGATGGTGACTCGGATGAGGAGTAGCATCAGCATCAGCACACAACGCATGCTCGACAAAATTAACATGTCAAAGGTCTTCTTAATGCAAATTCGCTTGGTTATGGATATTGGATTGAATTGGTTATGAAGCCTATAAATATTATTCAAATTTATATTTAATTTGGTAGCAGGCAACAGTTAAAAACGGTTGATTTAAATGCGATATCAGCTCCTATGCACACATGCAATTAGCTAATGGAATCTATAGAGAAACAAAAAATACATATATATGTATGTACACATACACATGCATACATACATATATAGCAATTATTAAGTTGTAGTTGCAGGCAAACTAAAGGTTAAGCAGCAAAGTACTAAAATATATATAAATTGATATACATACACACATATTTCATATCCGTTTCCACAAAAAAAAAACGTTAGTGGATTTTAGTCAAATTTATTCGCCGTGGGTCAACGAGTCATTGTCAACATGAAGGAAACATAATTCAATATTATACAGTAGTAGATTAAATTTTCTGAAACAATCTTTTTAAGTCAATGCTTGGCCGAAGCGCGATTTGAAATTGAAAACAGAGTAAAAATATTAAATAAATATATATTTAAAGATATGTATGTATAATATGATCCTTATAATTATCTAAGTATGTATGTACTTTTAAACTATGCAAAAAATCTCGATGTACTATTAAATTTTAACTTGTGAAAAGAAAGCACCATGTGGGTGAATATGAATTATGAATTTTATTCTAATTGTAATAGTTTTGTTAGTAATGTTATTATTATTATTATTATTATTCTAATGTCTAAGAAAGCTTATTGTGCAAATGTACACGCAAAACGCATTAAAAACAAAATAAAACTTATAAGAAACAAAAACCAGTTCAGATTCAGAATGACCGCCTATGGGTTCAACTGTGATATCGATAAATATTTTCGGTAATCGATAGTACGGACTGCTCATCCCTATTTGTATCTGAGATATTTTTTCTCTCTCTCATTGCGGCTCATTTGAGATGGATTTTTAGTCGTTTTGTTGCTGCCGTCGTCGTCGCTTGTCGGTGTCGTTTGTTGGTGCGCGGGGTATTTTTTTGAAAGCTTCAAATTGGAATATATATTTGCTATTTGCTAAGCAGCTGTAGCTGGAAGTTTATATAAAAAGCCCATAAATTTCACTGTGATTTTGTCGGAAATTTGAACACAAATACCATTTGTGAATGCAGAAAAGCCGAATGCAAACACATAGATACATATGTACCACACACTCACACACAATTCTGTTCTGAAGCGCAAGCCACCTACAATTTATACATAAAATACACGTGAATTGCGAATGCATACAAGAAAGATACAAATAGAAAATAAAAATCTAAGCACAAGAAAAATTGTGAGTGAAGTGTAGTGTAGTGAAGTGAAGTGAAGTGAAGGGGAAGGCAAAAGTAGTGGTGACCTGTGCGCCTGTAGTTGTTGTGCTTTCTATCCGTGTGTTTCCCTCCCCCATTTTGCTGGCGCAAGTGTGAAGAGCATAGCAGTATCTCTCGCTATGGGTAAGTTGCTTGTAGTTGTATGCCGACAGTGAACACGATTATCTATCCACACACATACACATGCATACATGCGAACGGACGCAGTCTGTATGGCTGTCTCTCTGTGAATGTGTGCGAGCGAACAAAATTGCGCAAAGGCAAAGATCTACGAGCGCCAGTGAAAGAGGGTGGCCTGGGTTCGCCTCTCTGCCTCTTTCTCGCGCTCTCTCTCTTTTACTTTTGGGCACTCCTGTGCGTGTTGTACGTTCTCATGTTTTAGCCCATGTATGCGTGTTTGCACATACGTATATATACTTGGTTTACTTGATGGTATTATCGCATTAGTAGCGTATTATAACACGGCACGAGTATAAGGAAAAACCAGTCAAGTTGTGCTGTCGCTGTACGAGTATGCATGCATTTGTTAATCAATATTGGCCAGCTGGTAGAGCCCATCGTCATCTGAGAGGGCAACTCTGAAGCCACACACAGATACACACACACACACGCGCGTACATATACATTTGCAGATGATTGGCGGTCTCGTCGTCCACTCCCCATTTTTAGTTCTCAGCTGCGATGACGTCAGTGTTGTTGTAAAAACAAGTTTTTTGTTTTTCTTTTTTGCGACTGCCCGACAGCGCCCCAAATTGTGTTGATATCAGAGAGAGAATCTGAGAATGCCTGACCGAATAATAAAACCTCAAAGTGCATTGCAGGCAACTGCAATTACACACGTTACCGTTAGCCGTTGTTGTCATAGTCATACCTGTTAATTTACCGTTCGCCTGGCTTGACATGAGCTGGGAACCGATTTCTGTTGAGATTCCTATTGTAACTCTAGCTGCTAACATGTAATTGCATAGCCCTTTTTTTTATACAGTTATGGGCTCTCATATGGCTATTGTCAATGATTAATTACTCGATTCTTTAGTCGGCTCGTCCGGTTCTCGGTTCTGTGGCCCTAATTAAGTTCATGTGCTCAGCTCTTTTGCCTCTTGCATTTGGACAGAGCATTGGCAGCGGCAGCGGCAGCGACAGCGGCAGCGGCAGAGACTGTGACAGCGTCAGCGGCAGCAAACACTTGTAGTTGTGTGCGTGCTTAAAATGCCTAATTGACTTGGGCACCCCCTTCCAAATATAGAGACATGTCCGTACACGTTTGTAATAATATGTACTATATGTATGCTTGTATGTATGTGCAGCACTCATTGCCCGTTCAACGACCAACGATCTCTACGCAAAAGGCTTAACAATAGCCATAAAAAACAAAAACAGCATAACAACAAATGCTCTCAACATGAATTCATGACGAGCACATTGACTTCCATTGGACTTCGGTTTGGTTTTGGTTTTGGTTTTCGTTGTGGTTTTTAGTTTCCTTTTGCGTTAATTCGTCGTTTCGGCGCACACACAAATGAAAACGAAAGGGGCAAACGAGCTGCAGCGCCCCCTAGCGTCAGTCGGCATTCATTCCCATACCCATTCCCATCATCCCACTTGGGGCACTTTTCTCATTTATTTGATCGTTGATTTGTTCACGTCGCGTCGCGTCGGTTGTGTTTTTGTTATTCATTTTTCTCTTGCATTCGCCTGCATCTCAGTTTCCTCCCATCCTCTTTGGTCGGGTTATATAGGTCAGAGCACTTGCATAGAAAGTAGCGGCTCCTCAGCTGAAGACGACTTGACGTCCGTTCGACTAATTGAATGCTATTTTTGTAGTCGCAGCGTCATCAACATCTACTCACGTAATTTGTTGCCTCTGCTGCGCTTTTCACTTTTCGTCTAATAAGCATACAGGAAGCACTTTCAACTTGGCTCTGGCAACAACACTATAAAACAAAAAAGGCCTTAAAAGTGCCGTTCGTTGAGTTTGGCCGACTACAATCGGATACCCTTTTTTTTTTGTTTAAAAAAAAACCAAGAACCATGTTTTATTTTCTTTATATAAATATATTTTATTCTAATTTTCCACTGTTTCGAAAAATAAAATTTGTATTTTTAATGTTTCTTTTTCAAATTGATCTATTTGTTTATTGGCATTTTGTTTACTTTTCTTTATTTACTACATTTCCTTTTACACATGCCAAACTTACCCATTAAAAGTTGTTTGCGTACAGGGTATTTGGTGTAGATAACTAGGAAATTGCGTATACGTCAGGTAGCTCAGCATAAAACACTTGCAAAGCAATTTGAATTCGATGAGTAATTCCCCAAAATGTATGTATGCGCATGTATTTGATTATGTTATTGCTTTTCACCATAAATAAATACTCATAGTCGCATAAACAGAGCCATTTGTATGGCAAGAACATAGTGTGTGGGAGTGCCATGGACTGTGTGATAAATGTTTTTATTATTGAATTTTACTTGTTTGGCAGAAATTCGTCGGAATGTGAAAATGTTCTGAAAAATGGCATTGCCACTGCCACAAGTTTCACCTGTCACCTGTTTCTCTTGACTCATTTTTTGTTGCTACGCTCTGCCTTGACCTGCATTGTCCTCGACATTATCCTGCAACTTTCAGGCCGACAGGGATTTGACGCACATTTCACCGGAGAAAACTCAATGCGCATTTTGTGCAGCAAGCTACGTTGCTGTTGTCGGTTGTCTGTTGTCGGTTGTCTGTTGTGTGTTGGCATTGGCCTCTTCAGGGTCGTCACACAGTTTTTCCATCTATTGAGACCAGTGAGGTTAGGAATGTTTCGCATTTCGAGGCGCGGTCGAATTTAATTAAATATCTGGCCTGCAGTTGACCTTTCGTGAGAGAGCTAACTACAGTGTGGTCTGATTATAATAAACAGTCTACAACCACTTTATAAAGTAACTTAATTATTAATTACTTATATTAATAGAAATAGCCTAATTTTCTAGCAACATTTTAAAAGTAGTCTAAAGCAAAAAAATGTCAAACTTTCAGAAAACAATTCACTATATCCAGACTCGACTGTATATTCGTATGCATACACAAATTTAACCTTGGACTTGCCCCCCGTTCCGTCACTGAACGTTTGGTTTGTGTTTGTTGCTCAGATTCAAATTCAAATTCAAATTTAAATTCAAATTCAAATTCGAATGTTATCCATATAACCAGTTTGTGTGGCACATGCTCGTTTCAGTCCGTCGTTGCTCACAACTCCAAATTACTCGAACAAAACTCTAAAACGCGTTTCGTGGTTGGTTGCTTCGCTCGCTCTATGGCGACTCTTTGCCGGCTCTCTGGCGATGACGATGACGACGACGATGAGGATGACATCATCCAGACCGGGGGTACTCAAATCGCAGCCGTAATTACAATAAAAATGTGCGCTCAAACTTTTTTATTATGTATACTCGCGTTTGCCAACTGACGGAACCTCTGGGAGGAACTCTGGGAGGAGCTGGCATGAAAATGTAATTTTCGCCATCTTTCTATGTGCTCGTTGAGATCTGTTTAGAGTTGTGGCAAATGTAATTATCATGGATCTGTTAAATGAAGAAAAACTGTTCAAAAGTCAATAAACAAAATGCCAAAATCAATATGCAAAATACATATATAGCTGGAAAAAATTTCTGTGATTGCATAATAAACAAATAAGCATAAATAAAATTAATTGAAGTGAAACACGTATAAGCGAACGTATACGTAATATCTATACGTGTGTCGCTCTCTGTTTGTGTGTGTGTGTGTGTGTGTGTATGTGTGAAATTGTGCGGGTCTCATTCATCAGACATACGTCACCATTATAATGCGACTAGTTAACGGTATTGTAGTTGTTTCTCGTCAATTGCGGGGCTTTAGCTTATCAATAAATTCTATTTTGGAGGCAGTCCGTAAAGCGAAGCAGACTAACAAAAGAGAACAGCCAAGAACAAAGCACACAAAAAAGTAAAACAAAAGACACGTCAAACAACGAAAATAATTTAAAAAATTCATAATAATAAAACAGTTCTTAATAAGCATATCCAAAAAGGTCTCAAAATATTATTTCCATGAATAATATTCGTTGAATATTTTTATATTTTCGAGAGAAAAATGCAGGAATTGTTTTTGTTGCTTTCGTTGTTTTCGCTGTTTCTTTTGTGGTTGTGGTTTTATCTGTAAAAACGATCGACTTCCAAATGGGAATTTAAGAAAGTCAACAGATCCGTCGTCTTGGCCGGCATTTTGTGTTGTTTGATTTTATAATGCCGCTTTGATTACACGCCTTGCCCAGCAATATTTTAGAAAAATCTACAAATTTGTTATAAACAATAATATTTATTAGCAGCGAGATTATTTATCAAAGCGTTTCGAAGCGGAAGAAAATAAAGTTAAAATATGCATCTGTTGAGTTTGATGGAATTCCATGGGCTCGGTTAATAACCTTTGAATGATATTCATTCCTTAACTAGATAGCTATAAGTATGTTTTATCTGTTAAGCCTTTGCTTATCGATTGTTCCGCTTGCTTTCCACTGATTTTCTTATAATCTTCACTTGTATCTTTTATATAAGTGTATCGTATCTTTACACCTTAAACATTTTCTGCGCCTGTTGACTTTCTATATATGCACTATATAATATAGTAGACAGATTTTCTTAAAGTCTCAACTCATACGAATTATCTTTGTTTGTTTGTTGACTAAAGATATATAATTATATGGAGACTAATTGCTTATATTTTCACCTTTGAATTCGTTCTATATATAATTTCTCTATATGTTACAATTCTCACATATATTCAACCTATATTTTCATTTGTTGACTCTTTGCATATATATTGAAAAAGTCGAAAACATGAACAAGAACTTTTTCACCTGTTCAGAGTGCGCTGCACACTTGTGTACATACAAAAGATACAAGTGGGCACTTGTAAGAATATATATCTTATATGAGTGTGTGTGTGTTTGTGGGGAGTATCTGGCAAGTTTATGCCGCCCTTGGCCTTATCAATGATAAGATTAATTGCTAGCTATGCGAGTGAGTCACCAAATTGGCCAACTACACACAAGTGTGTATAGAATTCGAAGTGATGAGAAGAGAAGTATGCCTAGAAATACAAAATACATCAATATAGAAAATACAAACAGTTCGACAGACTGTCACATAAGATACATGCCACATACTATTAACCGTACATACCACACACAACAAGAGTGCTTTTACATATATCAGCGTATTTGAGAAATCTGAATATATAGATACATACATTGAACTGCTCCGCCGAGCTGTGTTTAGAAGTCAAAACGGCACAAGGTTGGGGCATTATCGCATCACATGCATATGACATCAGCACATACGAGTATTCGTATTCGTATTCATACGTATCCGTAACGTAATCAGTTAATTGAATGAATACGCCGTCACATTCATACATTTTACTAATTGTTCTCTCAATGCTCTCTCTCTCTTTCTCTCGTTTGTCGCATCGCACAGGTAAACAAAAGATCTACTGTGCGAAATGCACAAAAAAGTGCTCGGGCGAAGTTCTTCGGGTGGCTGACAATCATTTCCACAAGGCGTGCTTCCAGTGCTGCCAGTGCAAGAAGTCCTTGGCCACGGGCGGATTCTTTACAAAGGATGGCTCCTACTATTGCATACCCGACTATCAGCGACTGTACGGCACCAAGTGCGCCACGTGCCAGCTGTATGTGGAGGGCGAGGTGGTCAGCACGATGGGCAAGACATATCATCAGAAATGCTTCACGTGCTCCAAGTGCCAGCAGCCGTTCAAGTCCGGCAGCAAAGTGACCAACACCGGCAAGGAGGTGCTCTGCGAGCAGTGTGTCTCGGGTGGCACTGGGACCGGCACCGGAGCCAGTGCATCCGCTTCGCCGGCCCGTCAGGCGGCAACAACGTCGCCAGCGCCGCCGGCTGAGAGTCCAACCAGGGCGACGGCCCATCAGCAGGTGACGAGCGGAGTTTTGTCGCACAAGGCGCATCTGAAGGAGGACTATGATCCGAATGATTGTGCCGGCTGTGGGGAGCTGCTGAAGGAGGGCCAGGCGCTGGTTGCCTTGGACAGGCAGTGGCACGTCTGGTGCTTCCGCTGCAAGGCCTGCAATGCGGTGCTCAACGGCGAGTACATGGGCAAGGATGCGGTGCCCTATTGCGAGAAGTGCTACCAGAAGAGCTTCGGCGTCAAGTGCGCCTACTGCAATCGCTTCATTAGCGGCAAGGTGCTCCAGGCCGGCGACAACCATCACTTCCATCCAACGTGTGCCCGCTGCACCAAGTGCGGCGATCCCTTCGGCGATGGCGAGGAAATGTACCTGCAGGGCAGCGCCATTTGGCATCCACGCTGCGGACCCGGACCCTCCGAGTCCGGCATCATCCTGAATGGCAGCGGTGGCGGCCGGCCGGGCACCACCTCCGTCACGGGCGGCGCATCCAATGGCAACTTCACAGACACCGAATGCGATCGCATGAGTTCCAGTGCGCTCAGCGACATGGTATGTAGCGCAAGAGGCAGAGCAGACGGAGGAGAGGATGCGGAAACACTTTGCTCCTGCTACTAATTCGAATGCAGCAATAAATACACGACCCTTACAAGAGCTTCATAAAAATGGAAATCAATCTATGATTGAGCTACAGATTTGATTGCAATCACAACTTGTTGCACTTATTTTGACTTTGCTAATGTATAACAATTAATTCAAAGCAAATAATTGCAATATATTTTGATTTCAATTATGAATTTATTTAAAAATTTAAATTTGATGTTAGATAATTCCAATTATTTGCTTAAAATTTATTGACTCATTTGTTTGAGATTGTTTACAATCATTAGCTTAAAATTGTTTGCAGATTACAATCTTTAAAAGTCGTAATTAAATTGTTAAAGTTGATTTCAATCAAAAACATTTCAAATCTTTAAAAATCATACTTAAATAGTTAAAGTTGATTTAAATCAAAACATTACAAATCTTTAAAAATCATAGTTAAATAGTAATTTTTCTGATTTTCAATCAAAAGTATTTTACATATGCGATTTCAATCAAATTGATTCCAATTTTTACAGCTCTGCACACCACACACAAATCACACACACTCACCACACACACACTCGCAATTGAGACACGACCTCCCGTTGCACCTTATGCAATTTATTATTATTATTATTTTTGATTTGTTTTTGCATTATTTGAGTTGTTAACCTTGTTTTTGAGCTTGCGTTTTTGATTTTTCCGTTCGTTTTCAGTACATCCGCTCCAGAACACCGAGCTTTAATGGTTCACTTTATTCCTCTAGCCGCAAGGTTTGTTTTATTATCATTTTTATTTTATTTTTATTATTATTTATATTTTATTTTTAATTAGCTTGATTAATCCCCATGCACCGCATGCAACAATTAATGCCTTAACATCATTCTGTAGACTAATCCTTCGATCTTTTGCAGCATTATCGCACTGTCAGCCCGGGTCTGATATTGCGGGAATATGGACGACCGATTGGCGAGGATATATCGCGCATTTACACCTACAGCTATCTGACAGATGCCCCTCATTATCTACGCAAGCCAATCGATCCGTATGATAAGACGCCGCTGTCTCCGCATTTCCATAGGCCCGCCTCCTATGCCACGACCAGCAATGCGGGCTCCGTGGCCGGCAGTCGTCCGCCATCGCGTCCCCATTCGCGTACGCGCAGTGCCATGAAGGTCCTGGTGGATGCCATCCGCTCCGAGACGCCGCGACCCAAGAGTCCGGGCATGAACAACGAGGAACCGATCGAACTGTCGCACTATCCGGCGGCCAAGAAGCCGCCACCGGGCGAGCAGCCCAAGATCGAGAGAGACGATTTCCCAGCACCGCCCTATCCGTACACGGATCCCGAGCGCAGGCGTCGATACAGTGACACCTATAAAGGTGTGCCCGTCTCGGATGACGATGACGAGAATGAGAATGGCGAAAACGGCAAACGGACCAACGGCAAGGCCAAGAATGGCGAGGAGCAAATGTAGGCAATCATTTTCTAATATCTAAGGATCAAATTTAATTGAAACTTTTATCAAACAGACGCCTGGCACGTGAGGCTGAGCAGCTGGAGAAGCTCAACTCGGGCATTGGCTCGGTCATTGCCAAGGACCTCAAGGAGCATGCCAAGTACAGGAAGTGGAAGCAGAACAATCTGGATCCTCGCAATGCTTCACGCACGCCTTCAGCATCCAAGGAGCCGATATACAAGTTGAGGTAAGCCCAGGATATATAACTGGGATGGCAAATGAGAGATAGGAATGTACAAAAATCAAAAATGATTCAGTCGAATGAAATAGGGCATTCTTAAAACAGGATAAACGTTTATATTCAATTGTCAATCTTTATCGAAATTAAAGAAATGATGAAAACTTAATTAAATTTTAATTTTTATTTAAAAGATTTTATTAAATTAATTGAAACTATGATTTTTAAACAACAATTTAAATTCAATTAATATAATTTCTAAAACTGAACCGATTTTCAAGCGAAAACTATTTTCAATTTCGTTAAATTAATATATAAATTTAAACATCTCTTAGCTAATTGTTATTTCTTATTTCAGATACGAATCGCCCCTTGGCGCATCACCATCACGCAATCTGGATCATCAGAAGCCCTTCTATGAGGATGAGATGTTTGATCGTTCAACCAGTTATCGCGGCTCCCTGGGCAAATCTCTGGGCAATGCGCCCAGCTACAATGGTAAAGATTTAATGTGCTATAGAAAGAGAGCTTAGAGTTCGAGTTAGAAAGCAATCGACTCTTAAGAGCGTGCAGAGAGTTTTGATTTCTGTTCTTGTTGTTATTTGCCAAAATTGTGTATTATATTTAGCCCAATTACGTTTATAGCCATACATTCCTATCGCTCGCCGCCCAAGCCCGGATATGGATTCAAAACGACCACCTTGCCGCCCTACATACGCAACGGCTACAGCTCCGTAAGTGCTGACATTCAGACTCCGAATCAGATTCTGCCTTTGGTTGTGGCCTTGTCCTTTGCCTTTGCCTGTTGCCACATATATTGGGCGATATTTGTAGCTAATACTCAACTCTGTTTGTGTGGCGGTCAATTAATCTATCTATTACTTTTAGAACTCTAAGTACTTTATGCATTCTTTCAACTGTTGCTCACTCGATCAAATTGTCTTTTTCTCATCTTGTAATGTAATTGCTGCTGCTGCTGCTGGGAATTGATCATGGTCCTGGTCATGGCTCTAAACTAACAACATAAACATATTGTTAATAACTCAACTGGTTGGTCTGCTGCTTCATTGTGTTGTGCCTAACATTTTCGATTTCCAAACTTATTCTGTGTGTTTTGCCTATGCTACTCGTATTTGTTGCCATACCACTAACACTACACTAACAACTACAACTACTGTACACTAAACATCATCATACCATACATCATAACATCATAACATTACGGCTCAGTGGTGAGCGCCCTGCGTCATGTACCCAAACCCGGATACGGCTTGGCTCCACGCTCTCACACATTCAGTTCCACAACATCAACATCAGCCGCCGTCACGATGCATGGTGCCACTGTAAGAATGCTTTCGTTGTTGTCGTTTTTGTAGCCGAGTATCTTTTTTTTATCATTTTCCTTTTCTTTCGTTAGCTAGTTTTGTTGGCATCTCCACTTAACTCTTCAACTAAGTAGACACCTTATCATAGCAACGCACTATTTTAATTTCTTTTGGTTTTGGCATGTCTTTGATCTTTGCTGATCTTTAACTAATCGAGTTCCCCTTTGCCATTCCATATAGGACTTTTCCTATGGAGGTCTGGGTGACAAAACACATAGCACAGATCTAAGCTGCGGCAAATCAGAGGGTAAGTCTATATCTTAGCTCAAAAAACATTTTAATTTAACGTTCATTTTTAATATAAAATAAATTGAGAAATTCAATTTTTTAATTTATAAAAGTCTTTTTCGAAATATTCAAATAAAAATTGAAGCTAACATTTTTGGAAATGCATAAAAATAATTTAAAAAAAAACTTTTTTTGAAAATACAGCCGAATTTTCCTAACTCGAATCACCATTACCCAAAGAAAAGTTTCGAGTTATGGAGATGTTCGACTTATAGAGCTCATTTTTAAAGTTTATTAATTTTATTGCCACTTATTTAGTTCGAGTTATAGAGAAATTCCAGTTATAGAAGTTCGAGTTATGGAAGTTCAACTGTAACTCGTACTTACATATATTGCCACTTTTAAACTTTAGATATTTCCTGTATAACATATATACATTTATATTTGTAGCTTCAGTTGATTCAATTACTGAGGGCGATAGGCGTGCGCTGATGGGCGGAGATTTGCCCGCTTCAAGCACATACTCGGGCGCACTGTCCTATCATTATCCGCAGGCGGGACTCATCCGGCGTAGTCTGCCCAACATGGCGCACTCGATGCTGGTGCACGAGCCTGCCAAAATCTATCCTTATCACATTTTGCTTATTACGAACTATCGTCTACCATCGGACGTTGATCGCTGCAACCTGGAGGTAAGTTAATCAAGTAATTAATTCAACAATTTTAAAAAATTCACAAATTAATGAAGACAGTTTTTAAAAATAAAAAACTAATATGTGAATTTCTTATTTTGGTCAAAACAATTACTAAATCTACTCTTTATTTAAATATTAAATACCTATCTATCTGTATCTTTGTATCTTTGTAGCGTCACTTGTCAGACATCGAGTTCGAGCATATCTTGCAGTGCGCAAGATCGGAGTTTTATAGGCTGCCACAATGGAGGCGCAATGAGCTTAAGCGACGTGTGAAGCTCTTCTAAATGTTAAAGCCTGGATATTATCCAGTTCGGCTATTTGCGACGAAACCAAATTGAAACAATTACCTAAACATTAAAGGTTCTTAACTATTAAACAAATGGCAGCAAAGCAAAACAACAACAACAACAACTTAAGAAAACAAAAGAAAAGTAAATGGAAAAGTGAAAAGAAAAAAACAAAAAAAACTATGCTAATTTCACAGCCAGTTTTGAAACACGCTTTAAATATATAATTGAAACAAAATGAAATGAAAAGAAAATAGTTACATTTAAAATACGGACTGCAGCAATGGCAGCTCCAGTTTATTTTTTTAAGCATTAGTTGCGCTGATGACTATTTAAATTCTATAAGAAAACCAAAAACATGAACTAAAACTAAACTTCGGCATGTCGAAGCATAGATATCCTTGCAGTTGTACATACTTAAAGAATTGTTCCTATAAATCAAAATCAATTTCAGACCGATTTTCTTACGGAATTTCTAACTAGAGTCTAAACAAATATGTGAACTCTGCAGGGTTATCAAAAATGTATACAAATTTCAATAAGTTAAACTTTGGCAGTCAAGGCATGTCCCGAATTGCATGAAAGCTTTTTATAAACAGCGACTAATCCAGTTATACACATAATGCATCAAAGAATGAGAAATGAATGTACCTACAAAACAAAACAGATTCAAAAGATAAAGATAAACCAAGAGCAACATTTAGATGTGTGGCATTAAATATAGTACGCTAAAAACTTGCAAGTTTTATTTATTACTATATATTTTATTTATTTAAATAGAATATGTCAAAGAATAAACAAGATATAATAAAACAGGACAAAACGAAGCAATATCAAACGTTATTTTCTCTTACAATACATACAATATTTTTAAGTGCGGTGTCTCTGAAGTTACATAAATTCGTTGGCATTGTGCACAAGATACAGGATACAGGACACATCGCGTGACTGGACTGGAATGTAATTGGAAGTACATACAAACGTATCTAAATATATATATGTGTATATTGCGCTATGTTTCACAGTTTTTCCGAGATTCTCTTGCTGGAGTATTTGTTGTATTTGCACTAGTTTTGCTTTTGCAATGTGTCATCTGTGCGCAGACTGTACGTCAGTTGCGTCTTCATCACCGTCAAGCTGCTGCCGATGATCTGTTTGTGATAGATTTGTCGCGTGACAAACCCGAGATCGTCGTAGAAGTCACGCTCGTTTTCCTGCCACTCGGATATGGTGCACTCGAGGGAGGCGTAGCCAGCATTGACACAGTTCTTTGAGATCAGGCCAATCATTGGCTCCATGATCTTTTGAAGCGGATAGTTCTTGGCAATGGCAAAGCGATATATCCAAGCCGCATTGTATACGGCATTGTGATTCTTCGCACTTATCGTGGCCACAATGCGTCGACGAAATTTATTCTTATACGCCTCCTCAAAAGGTACATTATCCATGAATATCTGATAACTAGCCTCGTTGGGGGCACAGCGAAATATGAATGGTTCATAGCACTCGGCGACTAAGGATTGTGACGGCTTCAGCTATAAGATGGAACTGCGTGTTTAGTGTTCTTGACAATCAGCTCTACTAATTACCCTCATTAGCTCCACAGCCTTGGCGTAGAAGGAGAAGTAGGTGCTGGTGAACAGAAAGAATACGCAGCCGGGTATTGTGAGGACGCAGAATAGCAGTGGCACTCCCAGAAAAATGAAAAATATGGCCCAAGTGATGACTATGAATTGCAGTGTTATCTGGAATTAAGATGGTCAGTCAGTATAAGGACGAGGCTCTCAAGATCTATCCAAGCTTGTGCATAGATAAGTCACGTATTTGGAGCAGAGCTAGGCTTACCTCCCGAAAGCAGAACACAAAGAATGACTTTGAGGAGAATGACATGATGTAATCCCGCACCAGCTCCTGGCATTTGAGCTCGTCATCTTCCCGGTAGTTCCGAATAACAATAAAAGGTTGCATCTGAAGCCACTTTTATTAAATTGTTTAAAATCCGAATGCAAGTTTAGAATAGAACATGCCAGCGCTGCCACATAATTTTATTTATACACACACCCACACATGAGAGAGTCGCTGACAGTTTTGAACGATGTGGCAGTCTTGGTGTCCAGGGACGATAGCTATATCGATAACAAAGTAAACCGCCAAATCGGCTTTTAAAATCTTTTTTTTCTAATTATCATACAGGGGTGGTCAAAAGTATTTACACAACACTTAAAGTTAATTGTACTCGTAATTTGAGCTTACTTCATGTAAAGTTTGGTATCAATGGAAAGGTCTTTTGAATTCCTTTCAAATGATACAAAAATCCGTTTAATCCGTTAAGTACCCACTGATAAATTTGAGTTTTTGTCAATTTTTTTGACTTTTTTCCTGGGTCTCAAACAAAAAATGTTTTGATGCAAAAAGTTTCTTCAAACAATTTAAATAGTGACAGCAAAAAAAAATTTTAAAAAATCTTTTTGCTAGTATTTTTAATAATTTTTTGAAAACTGCCAAAAAGGCACTTTTTGCACGAAAATGAGGAAAAAGTGCCTTTTTGGCAGTTTTCAAAAAATTATTAAAAATACCAGCAAAAAGATTTTTTAAAATTTTTTTTTGCAGTCACTATTTAAATTGTTTGAAGAAACTTTTTGCATCAAAACATTTTTTGTTTGAGACCCAGGAAAAAAGTCAAAAAAATTGACTTTTACAAAAACTTAAATTTATCAGTGGGTACTTAATGGGTTAAGGAAACTTTTGTATCATTTGAAAGGAATTCAAGAGACCTTTCCATTGATACCAAACTTTAGCTGAAGTAAGCTCAAATTACGAGTAGATTTAACGTTAAGTGTTGTGTAAATACTTTTGACCACCTCTGTATATTAATTTATTTACTGAGCAGTACAATGAAGAATATTAATGTTTTAAATTTATGTCCGAGTATTTAGTGGTTGCCTCTAAAGTCTATTACTTCATGGTTTCAATCAAAGCCTTCAGTGCAGCCAGACCCTTCTCATTCTCCTCCCAGCCGGGTGCCACTTTGCTACCATTCTCGTACCATCTCGCAATATTCGTGTACTTGCTAATGTCCAGATTTGCTACTAGGAAAGTTGAAACCGTGGCCAAGATTGCAATGTCGGCAACGGTGAAGCTATCACCAGCCACATACTGTTTACCCTCAAGGAAAATGTTCAGGAAGTCCAGGGCTGACTCCACCTTCTTGAATAGCTCTGGATCAACCGCCTTCTTTTGGAACTGTGGGTAGTAATAGTCAGCGAGCGACTTGTACAGTGTTCCCATGTCAAAGTACAAGCGTTGGTTCACAAGAGCACGGCGTTGGGGATCCTTGGGGTAAAGAGAGTCGTCCTTTCCGTACTTCTCAATCAGATAAGTGAGAATGGCCCGAGACTCCCACAAAGTAAAGCCGTTGTCCACGAGAGTAGGAATGGTATGCTGAGGATTGATCTTCACAAATTCTGGTTTCAGTTGCTCCTCCTTAGCGACGTTGATCTCTTTCTTATTGAACTCAAGACCCAGAGCCTTTCCTGTCATCAGGATGGCACGGCTAGTTCCAGCAAGAGGCGAATAATAAAGATCCATGTCAGTATTCAATGACTCAAAAGTCGAACGGTTACTGTTTCTGTTCTGCAAGGAGCCACGGTTTATATACACAGCAATGCACTGATAAGAGCAACATGTTTATTATCTCGGAGTATCGCGTTTCTATATGATAAGATTGTGGTTTTGTGAAAGTTCATCATTACAATAACTAAGTTTTAATAATCTTAGAAGCTTAAATATTTCATAACTATAGGTTTTTGGGCTATCCTAATATATTATAAGCATATAATAATTATTATTATCATATTAAAATTATAAAACTTTTTCCTAATACAAAATTTAATTGATTCATAAAACCAAGCAAAAAATAATGAAAATGCCTATTTATATTTAATTGAGCTCGAACCGAAACTTTAAGTTCAATAATTTTCTGCAACCGTCTGCAAAATTTTCTTTCAATCATTTACACAATCCATGCTCCAATTACCTAAAGAATACCAAAGTCAAAAATATAAATCCACATTCGAGCTTCGAAATAAATATAGTTTAACACATCCTTTGATCTTTAATACGTTATGATAGTGAATAAATCTTGTGAAATTTTCACATGATACTAGTGGGATTCCGGTAAACGTTTTTGATTTGCTTTTGATTTGATTTTTATTTTTCAGTCAGCTGTTCACAGCTGCTCCATACAAAATTTTCAGTGTGCCCAGAGCAAATCAGGGAAATGTGGTCTTACTAATTGATTTTTTCATTTTGATTTGGTTTCGAACAGCTGTGTGACAGTTGGTGTTTGTTTACATTGTAAATCTACGAATATTCAATAAAAACATATTCGATGACTTTCTTTCGGCATTTTGTGCAATTATGCCCATTTTTGTATACTTTTTAGTTGTCAACTAGCTGTTCGCCCAGGCTGTCAGCTGTTCACGAAATCAAAAAATAATCAGTGTGCAAAAAGGGTCGTTCCGTCAACTGATTTATATTTGGTTAAAAATAATCAAAAGCAAATCAAAAACGTTTACTGGAATCCCACTACTATTGCTAATCCAAGCTTAAATACAACGTAATGGTGATTTA